>JADMNL010000024.1:49147500-50535416 GCA_016271365.2 Neoceratodus forsteri | reverse complement strand
GGCAAGCTGTGTGTGTCCAGAAGCACTCTTATTCTCTGGAGCAAGTTTAGGTCAGTTGGGCTGGCAAAGATCTGCAAGGTGATTTCAAAGCTGCAGCCCACATACTGTGAACTGGACCCAGGCCAGACCCACCTCTTAATGGGATATGTTCAGTCTGTTGGTCCAGTGTTTGCTGAAATTGTCTGCTGTCCACTTTTGGAGGATGTTTCCTCAGTGTCCTGAAAGAGGCTGGTGAGACACCCCTAAAGAAACCATCTCTCTACCCTGACATCCTGGAGAATTATTGATCAATCTCTACTCTCCCATTTTTGGGTAAGGTTATCGAGAAAGTAGTTGCTCTGCAGCTCAAGGCACACCTTGCAGCCTATGACATCTACAAGTCCTTCCAGTCAGCATTTAGGTTTAGGCATAGCACTGAAATGGAGTTAGTCAGGATACAAAATGATTTCTCAGGGTGAGAGATAGAGGAGAGTGGTCAGTATTTGTTTTCCTCTGTGTCTCCTTGGCACTTGACACTGTGGACCATGTAGTGCTGCTGGATCACCTAAGGGAGCTCTGTGGACTCACAGGTACTGTCATCAACTGGTTTGAGTCCTTTCTCACAGGAAGAACGCAGAAGGTAGTGATGGGGAGTTTCTCCTCCTGCCCGATGCCCCTGCCTTGTGGAGTTCACCAGGGCTCAATCTTGTTACCTATGTTGTTTGCAGTGTACATGCTTCCCCTGGGTGAGATCATCAGATGGTAGAGCTTGGGTTTCACTATTCTGCAGATGATACCCAGCTGTACCTGTCATTTGCACCCAGGACAAGTGACACCATGGAAATGTTAAATAAATGTCTAGCCGAGATTCAGGACTGGATGTCCTCTAATTGTCTGAGACCCAATCCGAACAAGACAGAGGTGCTAGTGATTGAGCCTGGTCATCAGCCAGATGTGGATGCTGCTGTGATGGGAACAGGGTTATTCCTTGGTTCCACTCCTTTGGCTGTATCTACCAGGGTGAAAAATCTGGGCATCATTCTTGACAATGGATTGACACTTGAGACTCAGGTGTCATCCGTTGTACAAAGTGAATTCCACCACCTGAGAATGTCACCTGGATCAAAGCCTTGATCCCACCTGATGACCAGCCCTCACTGTTGCATGCTTTTGTGATGCCTTGACTTGACTACAATGGAAGAGTTCTCTGATGTGCAGCTGGTGCAGAACACAGCAGCCAGGTTGCTGATGGGGCTCCCTAGGTCTTGTCAAAGACTCCAGTTCTTTGTGATTGGCACTGACTGTTAGTTAGGTGGAGAATCACCTTCAAGGTTGGCTTGTTCACCCATGATGCCCTATATGGATTGGGCCCTGGCTACCTGAGTGACCTCCTGGCTCCTGTCCACCCTGTGCGCTTGCTCTGCTTCTCTATTGAGGGCCTCTAGTGGTTACCAGGGCCTGTCAGAAGACCTCTGGAGATCGTTTTTCAACGTGGTGGGCCCAGCTTTGTGGAATTTGGTCCCAAGATCTTTGAGGGAGGCCCTAGTGGTAGAGTCTTTTAAGTGGGTCTGAAGGTGCATCTTTGAATGGAGTCATTTGCAGATTGTTTATGAGCCTTATAGTAGTTAACAGCTGAATTATATTTTTAATTATAACTTCTTTTAGGTAAATTGTTGTTTATTGTTATTTATTAAATGATGTTCTATATTGGTTGTCTGTTATGTATTCTAACTCCTACCTTCCTGTACAGTGCCTAGAGCCTCTGGGATGGGGTACTCAGCAAATACAAATTTACTTACTGACTTGCTTGTAGTATATTTTCCACTTTTGCTCCACTGTGCTCTTATCTTCTCTGGTGTTTCTTACACTCTCTTCCCTTTATCTCCTTCCTACATTCTACTTCATTCTCTCCTCCCACTATTTTAAGTTACTTTCCTTCCGTGTCCCTAGTCTCCTCTTCCTCTTCTCCATCTCCTCCATTTCCTGGCATCCTTGGTATCAAATTCTTCATGCTCCTTGGCTTTACCTAAGCTCTCTGACACTTTCTATTCTTTCTCTCCCCAGTTTACCTCCTTAACTTCTCTCCTGTCTCCCCTTCCAGGCATCACTCTGGGGCCTGGATATTCAAAGGTTTGCACCACCAAAACAGTTTGTGCCAGGTTAGCACCGGTTTAGTGCAGGAGCACAATATTCAAACTGGCACATAGCGCTGGTGCAATGCATTAGCTGGTACAAATAGTTAATGTATGCAAGGGGCAAAAGGAGGTCAGGAACCTGAATACAGGGCAATGGCATATCTAAAGATGTAGCATGGCACAAGGCCAGTTAGGTGACACTTAGCATGGTGCTAGTTACCGCCTATAAAAGCAGGTCTTATCCCAGGCAATCCACAGAGGGTGTGTGGCCAGGACAGGAAGCTAACATAGCATTTTTTGAAATGCCGTGCTGCTGTACCTTATGGAGGAAGTAGTCCAGGAGGAGGAGAGGGACCAGATCCATCATGGACCACATCGCAGGCCAAGGAGGAGATTGCTGCACAAGTTGTATTGGCCCACGGTCTCCTTTGGGACCCTGCCTGATGACCATATCATTGGCTGGTATAGGATGAACAGGGACGTGTTAAGGCAGATAAGTGAACTCCTGCATGAGCAGCTGCAACCCAACACCAGACATAGCCAAGCCATGACAGTGGAGGAGAAGGTAATGGCAGCGATGTATTTTCTAGCCACAGGACATTCCAAACCCCAATCAGGACACCATTGGTGTATTGCAGACTGCCACCTCATGCCTCCTCACCCAGCTCCTAGATGCTCTCCTGCCGCATGCTGCTGAATTCATAGTATTCCCCAGCATGGCAGCTGGTCGCAGAGAAAGCATGCAGCAATTCTATCGAGTTGCGCACCTACCAGCTGTACTTGGTGCCATTGACTGCACCCATGTCACTCATCCACCCACCGCCTGGCAATGGCAGTGACATATATGTAAACAGGAAGGGATTCCATTCCATCGATTGCCAGGTGGTGTGCGATGTGACAGGTGCATCACCAATGTCTTGCACAGTACCCAGGCAATGCCCATGATGCCTTCATATGGCACCAATCAAGGCTGTGCCTGGCCTTGAGGAGGCAGAATACCCAGTAGGCACCTTGTTGGTGAGTATATGCATCCACGACATGCAACTCCACTGGTCAACAGTGCCAGGGAACCTAGACAGGGTGGGGGAAGGGACAATGGGACAGTAATACATGTGACATAGATAGGCAATGGTCAGACAGCAGGATACTGCAGCTAACATATACACATATGTTTCAAGGGTTATTTTTCATCCCCTGAGACCCTGGCTGCTCATACTGGTTCTGGTGGCCAGCAACAGTGCCAAGGAGAGGGTATAATGAGGCACACGCCACCATAAGGAATATCATAAAGAGGGTCTTTGGCATGCTAAGATGCATTTCTGCTGCCTTGATTGGTCAGGCGGTGCACTACAATAGAGCCCTCAGAAGGTATGCCATATATTCCTGGCATGTTGCATGCTGCAGAACATGGTGCTAAACCATGGTATACATGCACCTGAACCTGAGGCACAGTCAGACAGTGACCCAGAGCCAGAGGTCTAGGGATAGTAGAGCAACTAGAAAGGAGAAGAGACTCTCGAATGGCCTGCACAGCCCTGGAGCACCAGAGCAGCATAGTGGACACACTAGCCCAGATGGAACGGTGAGTGAATAAATCACAGACAAACAACAAGTCATGAACAGTGCCTTTAATATATGTGCAAAATATGTACAGTGCAGAATAGTGACAACAGTGCGAACACCAGGGTTGGCACACAGTGTAACAGTGCACATGTTGTGTCTATGTGTGGCAGTGTGCAGTGCATGGCACACACGGGTGGATGGCTGAAGAGTGGTGGTGTGCAGGGTGTGGGCGGTGGGGGTGAACTGGAAGGTGGGGTACTGTGGGTGTTGTGTATCTGTGTGTGGGTGAGGGACCATGCATGTTAGTGACATTGTGTGTGTGTGTGTGTGTGTGTGTGTGTGTGTGTGTGTGTGTGTATGTGTGTGTGTGTGTGTGTGTGTGTGTGTGTGTGTGTGTGTGCATGCACATGTGTGTGGCGATGTGTGTGTGTGTGTGTGTGACCCAATGGCCCACTGTCCAGGCTAGCCAAGTCTACCACTGGCACCTACCACCATGCACATGGCATGGACCATGTCTGTGGGACACAGAGGTCAGTGTGCTCTGTGTCGAGGACACAGGTGGTGAGAACTGTGGGGCTGTTCGGATAGCACCATGGCTAGATGCTGAACCAGCCATGAAGGGTGTGTGGCCACATCACCGTGTCTGGCCTGCAGAGGACTGGGATGCAGGGGTGGAGGTCCCAGTGCCCACACCCCATCCCACAATATGGCTTTGCATGCCACATGCCACCAGCTGTGTCTGTCGCACCATGCAAGGTGACAGTTCACTGTCCTGTACAGTGCAGTTCTGTTGCATGTCTACCATCACCAGTCGTCTCAAAGGCCACTAGGTCCACCACTGGCCCAAGCTGCACACAGCTCACTCCAACAGATGTGTTGGCAGTGTGCATGCGGCCATGTCCCACTGTGTGTTGTCACTGGTGCACCTACAATGCCACATGGCGGTCCCACTGTTAACTGTGCAGAAGATGTCACTACTGGCCGTAATGCTGTCCAGCATCAGTGCAGCCTACAGTGCAGTGAACACACACAGATGGCACAACATCAGCCCATGTCACATGCTTTACAAAGTGCCACCCATCAATCCTCTGTGTTGCCAGGCCTTTGCTAAAGATCACTTGTATTCCTAACCATGTCATGCTTTATGGTCCGTTTTATACTTTCAGGCATACAAGTGTGCTTCAACCGAGAACCGAGAAACCCTGTGGTAATGTGTGGGCGGGTAGTGAGTGCCTGAGTTTCAGTACTTTACATTTCATTTATCTCTTGAGAGTACCACGGTTCCCATTGCATCCCTCTTTTGTTGTTTATGTCAGCAGAATGGCCTGTTTTGTGTACATACCTGCATTCTGCTGCTGCATCTCCTGGGACATCCTGCATTCGCTGTTTCAGCAAGCGTCCGTACTACAACACTGAGTTCAGGAGAGCCACAGAGGTGAAGCACTGTTTGCCTTAAATAGCCCTGCCGGGCAATCCACCTTGTTGGGGATGTAAATTAGTCCATAATGATATGCTAAGATGTGTGTTCTGCCACATAAACAATGAGGGCTGACTTGTATACAGTCATTGAATATCCCATTTAGAGCGGGCAAATGATTAGCCCCGGCAAATGTTTAGCGCCATGCTAATCGGATGTTACATAGCACTGCGCTATTGTGTTAGAGCCGCTAATGGGCATTGTGTAACATCACAGCACATGTGCACCTAGGTTGAGCTTACATGCACTGTGCAGGCACGGTCCGCTGTACCGCCATTGGCGGATAGCACTGCACAAGAGTCATTTGCGCTGCAAGGCACATGTTGTAGGGGCCACTATGCGGGTCACGCATGCTCATCATCTTCACTTCCTGGTTACTTGGCACTATCGAAATAGCGTGGCCTACGCCCACTGCAACACGATGCAATGCATTTACCCTAGCACAGGCCCAGGGCCCAGTGCAGGGTGTGCCACTGTTTGGTATTCTAGGGGTGCCCATCAGTGCTGTTACAAGCATGTCTTCCAGGAGAAGGCTGAGGGCTGTTCTCCACAGGGACAGGAGATGGGGGAGGTGGAGACAGCCAACCTAGTGGAGCTCATCATGCAGAGGCACAGGAGACTGTTTGAGGAGGTGCAGGAGGGGACCTGCTCTGTAAACAGGTGTGGGCATCCATTGCCCGCCACCTGACAGACAGGACTGGGATACCAGGGATGGGGAAAAGTGTTGCCACCATTATGTGTATCTCCAGAGGAGGCAACACAGGCAGCTGGAGCACCACAAGTGCATGGTCCATGATGGAACTGTGCCAGTGCCAGGTAGGTGGCATGTGATGCAACAGCAAGGCATACGATGTGTGTGTCTATGTGTCTGTGTTTGTGGGTCTGCTGTCATGTGTGTCTGAGTGTTGCTGTGTGTGACTGAATCCCACCACATGTGAAAGCCACTGCTGTGTGTGTGTGTCTCCTGCCAATGTTTGCCTGCATGTGTCCAACTTCTACTGCACTGTGTGCACAGTGACTACTGTCGTCATTGTGGCGGACATGTCCAGACATGTGCATGAAAGAAGTGACCCAGTGTGCCTGCACATGGAGGGCTGTACTTGCACCGTGATGTGCCACATGTGAGGGGGCCTATGGTGTGGGGTACTTGTGTACCATGGTAGCTAAACATGTACTTACAGAAATGTACTCCATTCTCCTAACAGAGCTCAGAGGAGAGGCCCAGGGATGGTGATGGGGTCCAGGAGGGCACACGAGGTCCAGGAGCCCAGCAATGGCAGAAGGGTGCCAGCCATGCCATAGCAGGTGGCGGAGAGCAGTGATGGATGGCAGAGCTATTGCATGAGTACACTGTTTGGATAAGCACTGCTTGGAATGTACACTGGGTGGGTGGGTAGGTCCATGGGCTGACACTGTTGTACCTTCCATGCACATGGCTGTATACCTGGTACACTGTCATATGACACATGTTACTGTACTGGCCAGTCCATTGGCTAGGTGTACTATGTGTCTGGCTGTGCAGCTGCATTATGATTTGCATGCCGGGGCTCAGGGTCTGTTTGGGACCTCTGTGATGTAACTAGACAGGTGTTGCTGTGTACAGTGTGTGTGCATATAGTTTATTTCTGAGGTGTGGGCCCCATGTTCCTGTCCTGCCTGGCAGTACCATGTCCATACAGTCGCTGGTGCTTGTACACCTGTCATGCCTGGGGGGTGGAGTGGTGCTGTGCTATTGTACTGGCATGTTGTAGAGTGGGTCAGCCCTTGCGGTTGGTGTGGTGACTTCCTTGGGGCTGCCATACCATGCAGGTGTGTGCAACACTGTCACCTGGCATGTGTGTGGCCTACTGCTGTCCTGCTGCTGGTGGGACATGGTCAGCATCCCTTTGTTACATGGTGTTGACCATGCATTTCAGCAGTGGGTGTGCTGCTGTTTTGGTGGTTGGCAACACATGCCTTGCTCCACAACAGTGCATTCTGCATGCCATCATACTGTGTTGTGGCTGTGGACATTCCACTGGTGGGTGTGTCTGCTTTGTGTATCATAGCTCTGTTCCTATGAGCAGCATGTCCCAACATGTGTCGCTCGATGCATTTGTTGTGCCATGGCCCACTGTCATTGTCATCTTGGGAACTGGCTGTCTGATTGCATTGTGTCACTGTGTGTGCCACTGGTTGTGTAGCGTGCAATGTGTCGTGAGTGTTGGCAGCCTTCCACACATGTTGTCCGTGTACATTAGGATGGTGGTTGCTGCCTGTGTCATCCTGCCTCATCATGCAGGCACATGTCAGGTGTGCATTATGTTGTGTGTTGTATCACTACATGGGCATGGTTGTTGGGACATTCTTTCCACCCCTGGGTTGCTGCCTGGGGTTGCATTGTGCCTCCTTGTCAGTGTCCCATCCTGACATGGTCCCTCTTACTCTGTAGGTCCACATCGTTTCTCACTGTGGGCCACATGGTCAGAGGAGTCAGAGGGAGACGAACTCCTGCATCAGATAGTCCGCCAGCAAAGAACACTGATTGAGCAGCAGGCAGTGATCATTTCAGAGACCAGGAGGGTGGCTGCTATCCTGCAGGCATGGCTACCGAGCCATCCCACTCACAGTCATAGGAGTGTCCCTTTTCTGTTGACGTTCATACCCCCTGACTGGACTGATGGTTGTTTTCTTTATTTTGTCCCTTCATTGCATTTTGTGTCCACATTATCACTGCCATCCTCTATATATGTTTATATTGTAAATATGTTCTTCATTTACTTTAGATTGTTGTTGTAGGTGTTCAGTTAGTCATTCACTTAGTTGTAGTGTTAGTGGTAGCAGCGTGTCTTGTAGTTTACTTTTTACAGTACCAGTTCTTGTTGTAGTGTTAGCAGTTTATTTCTTTGTTGTTTCATTTAGTTGTAGTAGTTGTCAGTTGTTGCAGTGGCTGGGCAAATGTTGTTGTTTGTTGCATTTGTGTTCCTGTTATTGCATTTTTGTGTCTCTTATGTAGTTGCTGTGCTGTTGTTCATGCTTTTCTGTGTTGTCTTTGTCAATTTATAAATATCACTTTCTTCAGTTCCCAGTGTCCTGTGTCATTTTGGGTGCTTGGGTATTTCAGACAGTTTATACTGTTCTTTAGTTGTCACACGTGGGTCCTGAGTGTTCCTTGGCATTCACATGGCCTTGTGTGTCTTCTTCTGGGTTCTGCACTGCTGCCTGCTCTTGGAATCACATATCAGGGCTGTTTTTCTTTGCATGTGTTCCAGGGTAGGGCAGTCTCACCTCTGCACTGTTTTCAGAGTGTTTGCACTGCCTGGCTCGGTGCTATATTCAGTGCAGTCTTATTTGCTATATTCAGTGCTGTCTTATTCCCAGGTTATTTCTGCTCTGCACTCCCAGCCCAGTTTGCCCAGCTTCTTTAGCATGCTATATTCAGCAGAAATAGCACGGCTATTCCTTTTGAATATAGTGGGCTATTTGATCCAGGCTAATTTTGCACACCTAACAGTGCTAATTTTCCCTGGAGCAAAGTTTTGAATATCTGACCCTGGTTATTTAAAGCCCTTTGTTACCTTACTACTTTTGTTAGCATGTGACATTGAACTTAATCCTGGTCCCTTGTCATCCTTGCAATTTCCTAAAGGTTTCAGAGTAGTCCATTTATTTATTTATTGAGTTTTGCTGACCATTTTAAACATCTGTAGCCTTCTACCAAAGATTGATCTTTTACAGACTACCATGCTTAATCTTCTCTTATATGTCATAACATAGAAACATTGAAACATAGAATTTGATAGCAGATAAGGACCACTTGGCCATTTTCCCTACCTGTTTTATATACCACAGATCCTAAATGATCTGCAGCCTACTCTCTCTCTCCCTATCACTAGAGTTCCTTTAAGTAGGAGGCAGTATGGTGCAGTGGTTTAAGGTTCTGAGCTGCAAATCTAGATACCTGGTTTGAATCCCACAGCCCCAACTTACATACTGTGTAACGCTGAGCAAGTCATTTAACTTCCTCGTGCTCCCAGGTTACACCTGCAAACAAGCTTTCAGCTTAGTGTGTCTCACCTGGTTAAAAAAAGTCTGTCCCATGCATTTTGAATTCCCAACTGTTTTTGCCCTATATCTCTGCCAGGAGGCTGTTCTGTGGATTCACCACCCTTTCTGTGAAACAATACTTTCTCACGTTACCCTAACTCCCCCCTCACTTTCATATCATGGCCCATTGTTCTTAAACATCTTTTTTTTTTTAAGATGCTACCCTCTTATATTTACACCCTTGAGGTATTTGAAGATCTCTGTCATATCACCATCTCTCCTCTTCTCCTGGGAGGCAGTATAGTGCAGTGGGTTAAGGCTCTAAGCTGCAAACCTGGAGACATGGGTTTAGATCCCACAGCTGCCTAGGTGCATGCTGTGTGACCCTAGCAAGTCACTTAACTTGCTTGTGCTCCCAGCTCACATCTGGAAACAAGCTTGCTAGTGTGCTACTCCTGGTTAAACAATCTTCTCTTTCCATCTCCTCCAAGGAATACATATTAAGATACTCCTCACCCCTCACATGACTTTTGGTGCAGCCCCTGCACTATTTTTGTCATCCTTCTCTGAAATGCTTCTTCTCTGCCTATGTCCTGCCAGAGATGCAGCCTCCAGAACTGGACACAGTACTCTAGATGAGGTCTCACCAATGTTCTATACAGTGGCATCACCACCTCCTTCCTTTTGCTGGAAATACTGCTCCCTATGCACCCCAGCATTCCACTGGCTCTCCTCACACAGCCTTCTCACATTGTTTGATAACCTTTAGATCATCAGATATGGTTACTCCCAGGTCCCGTTCCTGTTTGGTGGCTGTCAGTATCTCCCCATCATGTATTCCTCCCCATTTCTGTGCCCCAAGTGTATGATATTGCACTTCTTTGCATTGAATCTTAGCTGCTAGACCTTTGACCACTCCTTGAGCTTGCTAGGTCCCTTCTCATTTCTCTACCCTCCCTGGAGTGTCAATCCTGTTGCAAATCTTTGTGTCATCTGCAAAGAGACACACCTTCCCTTCCAGCCCTCTGCAATGCCATTCATGAAGACACTAAAAAGGACTGGACTAAGCACTGATCCCTGCAGGACCCAACTGGTCACCCCCTAACTCTGTCTTGAACTCTGTTCACCACCACCATTGTGTCCTATCACTTAGACAATTTTTCACCCAGTTTACCACCCTGGGACCCACTCCCAGGCTGCCCAGCTTGTTTACTAGCCTGCTATGTGGGATGGTAAGAAGGCCTTGCAGAAATCCAGGTAGGCCACGTCCACCTCCCTCCCTGATCTACTTCCCCAGTCACCCAGTCAAAGAAATCTAGCAGATTTGTTTGACAAGATCTTCCTGCTGTAAATCCATGCTGCCATAGATCCTGTGCTCCGCTGGATTCGAGATATGTCACAAACCTTTCTTTTAATAATGATTCCATTGGTTTCCCACCACTGAGGTCAGTCTGACTGGCCTGGAATTGACAGCTTCCTCCCTGCTCCCACTTTTGTGGAGAGGGACTACATTAGCTCTCCTCTAGTCCTTTGGTACCACACCTGTTTCCGAAATATTGAACAGGGATCTCAGTGGTGCTGCCATCACCTCCTGAGTTCTCTTAATACTCTGGGATGTATCCCATCTGGTCCCATTGCCTTGTCCACTTTCAGATTAGTGAGTTCCTTTGAGACTCTCTCCTTCAATGGACTGGTGTCCACCTCCTCCTAGTGGTCCTTCCATTGCCTAACTTTGGTCCTTCCCATTCCCTTCTTCTGTGAATACTGAACAAAATACTTGTTCAGGATTTCTGCTTTTCTTAGTCTCCCACTATGCACTTCCTTCCTTCCCTTTTTAGTTTTTCAGAATTCTGACTCTCTTCTAAATTACACAGTTCAGCAGTAACTATTCCTGGCCTGGCTATACTGTAGCTAGACAAGATTACACTAAGAGGGTAGTGGTGCTACTGTCTATATTCTGCCAATATCCAATTTGTAACCGTTCTTGAAGTTATTTCTTCCTCTTCCAATGAGCTGCTCTTACTCAAACTATCTTTTCTTTTTCTGTCCCCATCTTTTTGCTGGCGTTCATTGTTGGCCTGGTATTTCCTCTGCTTTACTTACTGAGCTCTTTACTCCTGTCTGCTCTAACTCTCCCAGAGGTGAATTTCATATTCTTGGTGACTTCAATATAAATTGCCTCTCTCCCAGTACTAACAAAGTTGTTCAAAATGTTAAGTCACTGCATTTAACTCAAGTGATCTCTGAACCAACTCTCCTAAACTTTAAGGGCAGGATTTTCAAAGCTCTGAATGTGGCCTTAAGGACCTTGTGGCCGACAAGAAGATACAAGGAGCACCTTGCGTCTGCGCTATGTAGGCAAACCGCATTTGAAGAGAGCTTGTGGCATTACGGGGTTACCTGTGCCTGATCAGCTTGCGCTATGCTTGTGGCACAAACATGGGTGTGCTGTGGCTGTAGGGGCCTTGTGGCAGACACTGGCCACAATATCCTGTACATTGGAAGCCAAACTAAAGCTGCATGAGTGTTGCTACTTAGATTAGCCCAGGGCTGGTCTAACAACCATTGCACCAGGGATCGCCACATTGGTGGTGGTGGGAGGGAGGGAGGGAGGAGGAAGGAGGATACCAGCCATTTCCAATTCCTGGCTCTGTGTGGGCTGTGGAATATCAAGCCCAGATTGCCATCTGCATACAATTAGCACCATTGGTGGTACAGTGTTCCAGCATGTCTTTCAGCTACTGGGAGACAGGGCTGAGCAGGATATAGATGCCGTACATGTACAGCATGCAACCATCAGTCAATAGGGACCAGCTAGCATTAGGATGTTCATTGGAGCATATGTATGGAATGCTGGCATTACCACTACAACATATAGCATATTGATGCAGAGCATGGTACCCTGTATGAATACCCCATACTATTATCACACAGACCAAACATTGGGGGAGGGTACTGCGATCACTGTGCCTATCCTGGGATCTGATATTCATGCAACTAGTGCTGATGGTCCAAGCATTCACACCAATTGAAGGTGACCTGCAGTTGTTGGACCCTTCCTGTTTCTCATGAATTATGACCTCCTCCTGATCAGTGACACCATCATTACCCCTGCCATGTGCATTGAAATGTCTACTGTGTACAACTTTCATGTCTTCCTGTGCATGGTATAACAGTCCCACTGTACTGATTAGGTATTAAGACCACTAAGAGTGGTGGTGATTGGGGATGGCTGGCTCTTTCATGTTATTTCTGAGTTGCTGTTGGTTATGCCAACGGGTACATACTGTGTTGTACAGCGTATCATACTACGTTTCTACCATATGGCATTCCAGGATGCAGCGGTGTGGAGCTGGCAACCACTATATGGGGTGGGGTTCAGTTTGTTGGCCTCTGTCACTCCCCTGTGGTGCTCCATCGGTTTGGCGATGGCACAGCTTGTGGCATGTCTTGGGACTTGGGCACAGGTACCCTTGTTATTCCAAAATAATGTGCAGGGTCCCTGGTGCACAGCAGTCTGCCGCAGTGGAGCTTGGTGCAATGTGCACCGATCTAAGGAGGTTTTGAAAATCCTGCCCTAAATCTTTAAATCACTCATTGTTAGACTGAGTCCTTTCTTCTCATCCCCATCATATTGTGGATGCAGGAATCCTTTCAGATACCCTCAGTAACCACCATAGGGCTTACAGTATCACTAAGATGCATTACCTAGAGTCCCCCAAATGTATTCTTCTCAGATCCTTAAGATCATTAGACTTGTACTGTCTCCTTGCTGACTTAGGGGCAACTGATCGGTTCCCACTCTCTACAGCGAATAATATAAATTTGTCCCTGGAATACTTTCAATCCAAATTTATGGTTGTATGGGATCGTTATGCTCCTGAGAAAAACTAGAGTTCGGGCTACCACCTTCCCTGGATTACAGTGGAGGTTATGATGTGCGTCTGTACTAAAGATCTTGCATGGCATTCTTTTAATATCACAGGCTTACTGGCTGCTTTGGCAAGCTATCGTCAGCGTCGTAGCGAGCTGTACCAAAGCCATAAGACTTGCAAAGTTGAAGTATTTTGCATTCACACTTCAGAACAATATTAATCATCCCTCTAAGTTCTGCAAGGTTATCCAACTGCTTGTTCTCCCTCTGGTGCAGTCTTCTTCTCCTGTTCTCAGGATTGACAACTCCCTTCTCTGACCCCTCTATTGTTGCTGCTTCCATTAACTCTTGCTTTACTACTTGTGCCCTTATCATCACTTCTTCCTTCTTCCCCTTCCTTCCTCCTCTACCTTCTTTTTCCTGTTACTCTCTCTTTTCCTTCTCTGCTACCACTGCCATGGCTACCATTAAGACATTACTTGCTCTTAATGTTAAAAATGTGGTAGCCCTGATGGCCTTGATCCCAAGCTTCACGTATCTCAGCCCCTGCTATTGCACTGCTAATTACCCTACTTCTCCACCTTTTCCTCTGGAACTGTTCCGGTGCCTGGAACCAGGCTACTGTCATTCTTATCCCTAAAGGTGCTGATCCCTTCTTTCCTGGCAGTTACCATCCCATCTTTCTCCTTCCTACCCTATCCAAGTTACAGAAAGTCATGGTACTGTTGCAGCTCTCTGCCTTCCTTGACTCCTCCTCTTACTTCACCCCTTTCAGTCTGGTTTAGAAAATGTCATCACCTCCACTTCCCTTCTATGGCTCACTGACTCCATCCTCACTAGTATGGATCAGGGTCTGATCATATCTGCCAGTTTTGTTGATCTTGCTAAAGCTTTTGACACAGTGTCACATCCTCTTACCTGACAA
Organism: Neoceratodus forsteri; assembly: GCA_016271365.2. Lineage (NCBI taxonomy): Eukaryota > Metazoa > Chordata > Ceratodontiformes > Ceratodontidae > Neoceratodus > Neoceratodus forsteri. Next base: position 50,521,437 of record JADMNL010000024.1, on the reverse strand, counting down.
GCTAAAAGCAATGGGTCTTTCTGACTCTGCAGTCATCTGGTTTCACTCTTACCTGGGGGTAGGTCTCAAGCTGCCCAGATAGGTTGCTTCACTTCATCACCAGTCTCTATCTGCTCAGGTGTCCTCAAGGATCTGTCCTGGGTCTATTCTTGTTTCCATATTCTTGAATGATCTTCCCTCTGTCTGTTCCTCTGTGTCCATTTATATGTATGCTGATGATACAGTTATTTTTGCAACTGGTTCCTCATCTCATGGTCTTACCTCACAGCTTGAGCTGGACTTTGACAATCTTCAGCACTGGTTCAAGTCTAACCAACTATCTCTCAATGCAAAAAAAGCAGACTCCATGACTTTTAGTACCCATCAGAGGCTTCCTAGATTTGCCCCTCTCTCCTCTCTTTTACACGTTGATGGTGCCATTATTGAAGATGTTTCCTGTTTTAAATACCTCGGGTCAGGCTTGACCGTCATCTTGATTTCTCAGTTCATATCGATGCCATTCACCAAAAGCTTCACCCCAAGCTTGGTGCACTCTACATGAACAAAGTGAGTATCCCACTTCCTATATGTCATGAGATTATTTTAAAATTATCCTCCCTATTTTTGATTATGGTGACATGGTCTACAATGGAGCTCCTAAATCCTCTCATGCCAGGACTGGACCACCTTTTCAACTCTTTTTGTGGGTTTGCTTTTTACTCTGCTTTACTCTGCTCTTTCACTCCCTCTCTTGATGCCAGGTGCCTTTCCACTGCGCCTCCTTTATATCTAAATCCTGGTTTGATTCCTTCTTTCCTTCCTGCTTTACTTTCATCTTACCCTCTCCCTCAGCTTCCTGTTACCTTGGCATAATATTGCTTCCCATTCCTCACTATTCCATCTAGGAAATCTAGAGTTGGTTAATCTGCTTTCTCATATTGCTTTCCTAAACTTTGGTCCTCCATTCTCTTGTCCATTCATCCTGCTTCTTCAGTTTTCTCCTTAAAGTCTCTCCTTCATGACTTTTTTCTCCTTCCTGCAATTGTCCAGGACCCTCTTTCTCCCCCACTAGTTTTGCCCTGGCAACCTGTTCCTTCATTACCTGTGCACATGTTATTCCAATTCATATTTAAAGTTTAATTATCAATTTAAATTGTATTGCAGTAATTTTCCATATATATTGTAATTGCTGTATATGATGTTCCTTATCCCCACCCCAGGATGCTCCTGGAAATGAGCTATTACCAGCTGAGTAGGTCTTTCCTGGTGAAACTTTTAAAATAGATAAATAAATAAATAACTAAATAAATAATCCAGAAAAAATTAAGGCATTAGAAAGTGTGGCAAGATAGAGCAATCTTCTTGTTACTGGCATTCCATGTCTGGAAGCAGATGGCTTCCAAAAATCAAAGCTGCCCAGCTTAGTGAGAGAAGCTGTTCACCTGAGTTTTCTGTATGAGAACAATGGTACTTTCTTGAGTTCTGAAGCCACAGCAGGAACTCGTGCTGCAGGCTGCACTGAGAACAGTGAGCCACTGGTTCCCTGGTGTCTAGTGGCACCCTGCCATATGATCCCAGCCCCATTTTTATATAATGTTTCCCTTGTGTCTAGTGGCACCCTCACCCTCCAATTGCTGTCCCCTTATTTTATAAGGTTTCCTGGTGTCTAGTGGCACCCCACCCTCCAATCACCATCCCATGTTTCTGTAATGTTTCCTGGTGTCAAGTAGCACCTGTCACCCTCTGATCACCATCATCATCATGTTTCTGTAATGTTTTCCTGCTTTCTATTGACACCTCCTCCCTCTGATCCCCATCACTGTATTTCTGTAATGTTTCCTTTGTGTCTAGTGGCACCCTGCCCTCCAATCGCTGTCCCTGTTTTTCTGTAATGTTTCCATGGTATCTAGTGGCACCCCTCACCATACTGTATGTTGAAATTTTGCAACGTACACTCATAGCTTTGTAATTTTCATTATTTTGACCACATTTTAATCCAGCCATTTTTCACATCGCCTCATAAACACGATAACTCTCATTTTTCAAAACCTGGCCAAAAGTGTTTTTGCACCTGTGCCATAGAATTATGTTTTGACTGAGATTTGAAAATTTTAACCTACCTGTGTTCATGGCGTGGGTTTGTGTCAAGGCTCTGTTGAAAATTTGGGGTCAAAATATTTAAAAACAATACAGTTATGAAGGTACATTGACATTTTCTACACATGTTCACAAGTTTGGTAATTTTGACATTAAACACTGCACAGAAGGGCAAGTTCAGCAGGGCCCTGCACTTCTGTAGGCAGACAGAGTCTTTCCTTGGTGCATGGCCCAGATAGCCCTGCATGTCTGCATCTGTTCAAGGGATCTGTGTGAATGAGGATACAATTCCACTATCTCAAAACTGAAGAAAATTCTTTGCAAAAAACCTTAATGTACCAGATGGGGTAACTTAATGCCAAAAAAGTAGGAAAATGTGGCGTTAGGGTTTCCAACCTTAACTCCCACCCCATCCCCAAAGCAGTAAAAAGAACACACGTTAGGGTTTGGGGTCTCTGGAGTCTTGGTGAATCACTGGTGGCATCTTCCTTGGGGTTGTCAATCCTAATGCCCAACCTCCCCAGCTTGTAGCCTCCTGTCTGAAGCACAAGATACAGCTCCAAGCTGGTGCCTTACAGTGATACACTCTCAAAGGCAGAGAAGTATGTCTTACTGTTGACACATGTTATTACCACAATTTGTTGTAGCTTTCTTCACACAGGGTCTGTATGGGCCCTGCATGAAGAAAGGAGATCACGTGTGACTTTGTTTGCTGAGGGAAAGGGTGAGCATTAGGGTTGACAACACAGGAAGAGCCTACCATTGATTTGCCATGACTCTGAGACCCCAAACCCTAATGTTTGCTTCTTTTGCTGCTTGGGGGTTAGAGTTGAAACCTAACTCCACACTTCCTTACTTTTGTGGTGTTAAGTTAGCTAAGTAGTGCATTAATGAAGTTTTTTGCAAAGAATGTATCTATCTATATATCTATGTATATATGTGTGTGTGTGTGTGTGTGTGTGTGTGTGTGTGTGTGTATATACTGTATATATATATATATATATATATATATATATATAATATCAGATATCTTCCCAGAAATATGACAGTACCAAGTAATAGTTCAACACCAATGTCATTCTAATTTCTCCTGATGTACTAGATCCAATTCTTTTGTCCCCACTGTGCCCATACATTCTATAACCTGGAAAAGTCTCTAACATCAGATCACAATGGAGAATTTGCATCCAAATGAAGGAATGTTGCCCAAACCTGTCCTTCCCTTTGTTCTGCAAGAAAATAAGGTTTCCATAAATCTCTGGAAACAGCTGAGATAGTTTCAGTGATAAACAGATTAAATCTTGCTTGACTTATCCTAGTATCTCAATGGAAAACAGCAACATAATATGAAAGATTTTTATTTTGGGAACTTTAAGGAGATGGACCCTACTGTGACTCAAAAACTGAATTTAGATGAAAGGACCCACAAGACTAATAATGATTAATAATATATAGAGAATAATGTATGGCAACCATAGCAACAAGGTTGTGTTTCCATTGAGGGTTGAGATGACAGCATATGGACCTCGAGAGCAAAGCTTGAGAGGTCCATGCTGTCATCTCAGCCCCAAGATGAAACATGCAGAGTTATGTGGTTGCCCATATCTTTATTTTACATAGTGTGTGGTTTTGTACTCAGAAATCACAGAAGTGTTACCTTTAATAAATAAACAAAAGAAAACACACAAAACCACCTTGCCATTCTTTGTTCTGTTTTATGGTCAAATTAAATTTATAGACTTTTACAAATTAAAGCGATACAAATTTGAACACTGGGTGGTTAGTAATCACACAGGTGCTGTATGAATGAGGAATATAACATTTATGACCTTTGAACTGTGCTGAACAACTGCTTGTAATCGCACAACAGCACCTTGGAAAGCACAACAGTTTAGAATGTGCACAACAAGGATTTTGAGCAGGCTGATTTTTATACAGAACAAAGGCCAACCATATTCCATAATTTTCTTTTTATTTTCTTTCCAGGAATTTTCTTATTTAATATGCTAATAAATTTTTCCTCGATTTTAATATTATTTAACTTTCAACACAGTATAATCTCTAAGAATAAAACATATGCAATATGAATCTGTAATTATTTTTAAGAGCCAGACAGAGGGTAGCCCAGTAATTCCTTATATACTGAGATTGTTTATAAAGTTGATATATTTTCTCTTGAACTTGAAAAGTTTCATGCATATCTAAAACTGTGACTTCTAAAGGAAACTATGTATTTTTGTATTTCCTTTTGCCTAATGATTGTTCTCCAGTTCTGCCAGATAAAGAGCTTTTTTTATTTTCAACATAGGAAATACTTTCCCTGTGTTAGTTCATCTGTATTATTTCTTTTCTCTTTTGTAGGAATAGCTCCCAATTTAATTGGACTTATGCTACTGCTTTGAATTTTGGACAGAATTGTAATTATGGCTATATTTACGAATACTGTTAAGATTTACTTTCATGAAAGCATATATGGAATTCATACTTCATTATAAAATATTATGTTTATGTATAGGAATAAGCAACACATAACAATTATGAACAATGTACTTATACCAGAATATATATACAGTATGGGGGAGATATTCAAAGGGGTTGCACCTGGCGCAACTAAGATGTGCGGCGCAACCCTGCAATGCACCCCAGCGTGATATTCAAAAGGATACCTTGCAAAGCACAAGTCCTGATGCCCTGGGGTTCATTGATAATGTATGCAGCACATCTGGAGGGCGTGCCCATGCATATCACGAATCATCGATATTCAGCCCAGGATGTGCAGTGCATCTGCTGGCACAACCCCAGATGCACCACATACCGGGGCACAAAGCTGAGCCAAAAAAGGGCTCAAATGACAGCCACCCACAGGTGGGCAGCTGTACTGCAAGGCACAACTCAGCAGCCACCAGCTGTGGATGACTACCCGCCCAGTGAGAACACCGTCCACAAGCACCCAAACCCCCAGTGGTCCAGTGGTCCCCACCCTCCTATATGCCAGATCATGGGCATTTGTAAGAAAAGTACACACTCTGGTAGTCTAGTAGTCCCACTCCCCTCCTGTAGCCCCAGTCATCTGAAAGGACATCTATGGAATACCCTGCTGGTCTAGTGTTACCCCCCACCTCTCTGAAGCCCCCATCGGAGGTACAATGTCAAAACAAAAGTCCCTGGTGGTCCAGTGGCACCCACCACCCCTCCCACTGCAGAGGACCCTGGCAACACAGCTCCCCCATCATCAGTGGCTGGCTGCACCCTGCCCACATACCGCCCTGGCCACCTGCCGAATGACAGCTTACAGTATGAGCTGTAAGCCTGTTGCTCCACAGTATGGACCAGTAAAGCGCAGGCCATGCTGTACTGCAGAGCACAAATATGTAAATGAAGTCATTCATATATGGTGCCGTGTAGTACAGTATGGCCTGCAAGTCCATTGGTTCACACTGTGGATCAATAGGCTTACAGTTCCTACTGTAAGCTGTCATTCGGGCAGGCAGCCAGGCAGTATGCAGGTGGCAGCCACCCACTGATGGTGGGAGGGAGCTGACTGGCCAGGGGTCCTCTGTGGGTGGGAGGGGGGTGCCACTGGACCACCAGGAATTCTCATTTCAATTTTGTACCTGGGATCAGGGCTTCAAGGGGTGGGAGTAACACTAGACCACCAGGGCATTCCAGAGATGTTCTTTCAGATGATTGGGGCTATGGGAGGGAGGGGACCACTAGACCACCAGAGTTAGTGAATTCCATACAGATGCCTGCAATGGGGCATATGGGGCTTCAGGGGACCACTAGACTACCAGGGTTTGTAATTGTATTACAAATGCCCATGATTGGGCATACGGGAGGTGGAGGTACACTAGATTACCAGGATTCAACCCCTGTTGACAGCAGCTGTGCAGGCACCAGGCACATTTCACCAGGTTGCCCTGTGCAATGCATGCAAATGGGGCCATAATGACATGCAAATGGCCCAGTTTGTGTCATGCCTACATTATGGCCTCATTTGCATGCCCACATCTGAATATCGCAGGTGCTGTGCCCAGCGCAACTACAGTGCGCTGGTGCATTCAGTCCTCCCTGTCTGGGGAATGCACCAGCGCATTGTCACTGCGCCATGCTCATTCCATGCCATAGTCAAAGGTGATGCGCCATGGTGCATTACCTTTGAATATCTCCCTGTCTTGGCCTCAGCATATCTCAGATGTGCTAAGCCCCACTTGCACCATTCCCGGTGCAGTCTGAATATCAGGCCTTATATATATAATACTGGTGACCAGTAATATGTGGGAGGGCATTAAGGAAGCATTACAGTATATGTTCTCTAAGTTGCAAAGACAGGGGTGAAGTTTTCTCTGATGAAATGTTAGTAGTACCAGGAGAGGGTGACCCATAGTATCGAATCTTGCAAATAAGTCATAAGGGTATCTGCCCTCAAGCAGGATGGATTCAGACACTTCAGAATCTGACAAAACCCTACCAGTCTGATTGAGCTGCAAAGCCTCCTGGGTATTGTAACTATTCACATTATTTTTATTGAGAATTATTCTCAGTTGTCTGAATCCTTAACCAAACTAGAAAAGATCAACCATGGATGTGGGGATCAGAGCAGGCCGCTGCCATGAAGGAGCAACAGTCAAGGCTGTGTGAAGCACCTTGTCTTGCTTACCCCAGGGATAAGGAGTTTTACTCTGAGACAGGCCACAAAGTGCTGTATCAACAGAATGAGCTAGATATAGAGAATAATGCATGGGTTGGTGTGTGTAACCAGGAATTTTATATACAGCCAAGGTGTTTGATGCTACTTAAACCTTGAGACAGAAGCTTGAGGGGTTTATAGAAGCCTCATACACCTAAGGGAGATATTCAGAAATGCGCCAAGTAGCGCAAATCTGGTGCAGCACAAGTCAGATGCTCCATGGCACACGGGAGCCATATTCAAAGATGCACCACCAGAAATGCACCGGCACAAGCCTGCTGAATATGGCAAAGATGCACCATGGCACAACCACAGATCGCTAGCCAACCATGGATGTGCGGAGCAGACCTGAGCACAAACCCAGTGAGCAGGGCAAGAGCAGCAGGCCCAGGAACACACAGCCAAGGAAGCACAGGGACAAGGGCACAGGACTCTACCAGCAGGGTGCACATGGGTACACAGAAGCACTGATCTGGATGGAACACAGGGCACCAGGGATGGTGCACAGCCACCATAAGAGGCACTGTGCACTGCACCCACCATAGCCAGTCCATGGCAGTGTGACAGGAACAGTCCCTAGAACTGCACCCCAGAAACCAATGGCAGCCTGACCAGCAGGTGACAGATGGGGACAATGGCCAACGCAAGCCCGCCAGTGAAGTCCCCTTCCAAGCAGGCCACCAGCCTGCCAGCCATGGGCAACACCTGGCTGCAGTGGTGTCAACCCTGTGTCCCTGGACACAAGCACACCCAGGTTCCCCACCCCCACAGGCAGCACCAGTGCCAGGCACCAAAGAATGCATGTGCAGGCAGGTGGCCATTCCCATGTGACTGGAAGTACAACAATGTATGCAGACATTCAAACCCCAGCAGGCAGTCCAGGTCCCCAGGACACCTGGGTCTGTGTGCATATCCCCCGCCTGCCCACCCGGTCCAAATCCCCACGGTGACCGTGAAGAGACACAACAAACCCTACAAACCTGGGATACAGCCCCACCACCATGTGAAACACCACTGGATACAACATGGAACCCTTAGGAACCCCACACTGCCTTCCCCGCTGACACCATGGACTAACACCTGATATCTGCAGCATGTCAACACACACCACCAGAAGCAGACATGGACACAGGCATGTAGCATAATAAACACTTTATAACAATATAAAAACAACACTACAAACAACTGGAAACAAGAGTCAGGGACAGGGAGGTGGAAAGTAGGATGGGGACAGAAACCAGGGCTGTACAACAGGATGGGGACTGCAGGAAATAGGGAAAGCATGGGAAAGGGGCTATCTACAGTGAAACCTAGTGCCCTCCATGGCCAGATGGCCCGAGCCACCCTAGGCCCTCCAGATGGCTGCTGTCTCCCACATGCTTCTCTGCAGGACTGCCAAGACCCTCCACAGCACAAGCGGGATCCTAGTTAGGGCCAGAAACTGTGGTCTTGCTCCCCTCTGGCCCCCCATCCGTCGTCCACCTAGGGAAGGGATGGGACAGGCAATTAGTGCAATTCCCAAAGATCCCTACCCACCCACAGCATGCAGTGAACAGTGGGGCACACACCCCTGTAGAGACCATAATGGACCCTTGCACGAAGGCCCACACCAGCCATCCACACAGTGCGCCACAGTGGTGCAGACAGGCAGATGGTGCAGTGCAGTGTGTCCATGATCGCAAGGGCATGGTCACACAGCAGAGAGTGCGGCACTGACACTGCACACATGGTGGAAGCTGTGCATGCCCCCAGTTGGAACACAGCAGCCAAGGGACGTGCCACACTGGCATGTACAATGGTCAGTGTGCCAAACATGGCTGTGCAGGCACATGGCTGAGGCAACCATGGCCGGATCCTGTCCCCACTGCTATCCCACAAAGCCACATACAAGGAATGTGACAAAGCTTACCTGCCCTGCGCGGTGCAGTGGGCACTGCCTGCTGATCCCTACTAGGTTCCCCCTGACTGCCACGGCCGCCCTGGCCCACCTGCTGTCCTCTGGCCCTGTGAAAGGAATGAAGAGAGGAGACATCAGTACACAAGCTCGTATTGAGAACCCCCACCACCACATAGCCCACACTGCTCTGGGCATGTCCCTGTCCATCCTGAGACCCCATGCCTGCAACACACACAGCAGCCATGCGCAATGTGCAGTGCCCACCAGGACTGTGTGTGCCCCTGCTGTGGACCATGTCGCACAGCCCTACAAATACTACAGTAGAGCACCTGGGCAAACATGCCACATGCGATACCTACCGGGCTATGGCACCGCACCGTGCTGGATGCACTCCTGCAACCGCGCAGCTGCTCCAGGTCCCTCCTGCACAGGTCCCCATGCCTGCAGCAGCACTGTTCTGGGGTCCTGGCCACCCCGTCCTTCTCTCAGGGCCTCACCAGACCCACTGCCAGATGTCTCCCTGGCCTGCTGAAGGGCACCTACCCAAATAACTGCCCCTCAAATGGCTGCACCACAGCCACAAGGTTGATCAGCTCAAGATCCAACCAGTTGTTTGCACGTCTATCCCTGCTGTGCATCATGGCCTCAGAGTGCAGCAGCAATTCCTGTGTGAATGGCCATGAAAACATGCACATGGTGGCCACATGTGGATGACTGCAAATGCCAGGATGCAATCGCGCAGTCATGGGCATGCGCATCATACTGTGGCCTAGCAGCTGCAGGAATCATGCATATGACCCAAGGGTCAGAGGTCGTCACCTCGCGCACAGTATGCATGTGCGCAATAGCAGCCACTGTCAAGAGGCATGCGCGCATGCGCGATGCCATCCCAGCACCGCATGCGCAATGCCACAGCATCACGCATGGTACGCAAGTCACATAAAAGGGCATGTGCTCTGTGTTGTGCACATGCACACTGTGGGTACGCCGCACTGTGCATGTGCAAGTAAGTGCCATGGAGTTGTTCGGTGCATCCCGACTGCTCATGGTGCAAATTGGCAATATGGAGCCACCATACGCAAATCACCAAATCAGTCAGTGCACAGCGCGGTAGGGTCCATTAGCATATCATTACCATTGCGCACAGGCTCATTTGCATGCAGTGCACCTTATAAGCACCACAGAAAAGCACAGGTCAAAGACCTGTATTGCAACCATTTAGGTAAGTGCCTGGCAACTTGGATAAACAGAGGCCTAATACAACACTGCAGAGAGGGATGCAAGGGCCATGCTGACACTGACCCACAGTGCTGTTCATGTTCACAGGTGGCTGAATGTTGGCAAATGATGGAGAGGAGGAGCATAGGCCCAACTTCATGGCAGCAGAGCAGAATGCCCTCTTTGGGGCATATTTAGGCAGGAGGACCTGCTCAGTGGTGCCACAGGTACACTGCAGGAGTGGTCGGCAGTCTGGGAGGAGGTGGCACAGTATGTCAACATCCACGGCAGGCACCAGTGCACTGTGCAGGAGTGTCAGAAAAGGTCAGCACTGACAAGAGGCACATCAAAGAGAAGGTGGTGGCCATACAGGCATCCGCAGGTGACCGGAGGTGGCCGCCACAGTGCCACCACTGTCGGCCATGGAGGAGCTTCTGGCAGCCACCATCAGCCACATGGTGGTGGAGGGTGTGCCTAGTGGTGGATTCCATATGGGTGGCAACCCTCACTGCATAGTGAGTATGCACTCAACAGACAGGCCTGCCAGGTGTGGGATGGACATGCAGAGGTGCCTGATGCCATGCTGCATACCACATGCGTGAGTGGATGCAGCCTTGCAGTGAGCCATGATGGCAAGCGGCAACAACAATATGCAGGGGGTGCATGGACATTGGAACTCCACTAACCCTCTCTTTCTGTCTTGCAGCACCATCATGCCTCAGTGGGGAGGACCAGGTGGAGGCAGCCACAGCCGTGGACATGGATGCAAGACCATCAACATCCACAGGTATCCAGAGAAGAGACAGGCCATGTCCTGGCAGTGTGGGGCATGTGGATGTACTGAGCCTGGGGTCAGGCAGCGCCCTGGCTGAGATCCTGCATGATGCCAACTTGTCTGTGCTGTGTGCAGATACTTAGCTTGGGGTGGGGTCTGACACCGATGAGGACATAACCCTGATACTGGACAGCATAGGGAGGTGGTATCCGACATGCCCTGGCTGCTTCACAGGCACCATCAGGGCCCAGTGCTGTTCCTGTAACTGCACAGCTGCCACCCATCCCGCCAAGCGCAGCGGTGTATGGCACCACCGCTGAGTCCAGCATGGGTGGTGGTGCTGTTGTGGCCACAGCAGCACAGGGCAATGCCCAGCAGATGGTCGAGCAGCCTCTGCAGGATACAGGCACCAATGGGCAGCGTGACATGGTGTCCACCACCGATGCATCTGTTAACACCCTACCCCTTTACGGCCCACTGTACAGTGTTCACCAGAGCGGGAGGCTGTGCAGCATGTCATGTCACCCTCAGCAGCTCAGCAGACAGGCTAGGAGGCCCAGGATGCTGAGTGGCTGGCAGAGCACACCCGGTTGCTGTGGGCATCTGTAGAAAACCAGGTGATGCTTGCCATTGAGGTGCGTGCACTGCTGGCACAGGTGCGCCAGCTGGCCAAGCAGCAGGACAGGGCAATGCGAGGCTTATGGATGAACTTCATCAGATGAGGAGGCCACAACCGCATCAATGGACTACATGACCGGTGCCATTGTGGCATCGATGGACCGCATGACTGGTAATACTGTGGCGGGATTGCATCAGTGGCAGCCACTGGGCTTGGCTGTGTGCAGAGGACCTTCCGCAGTGCACTGTCCTCCCCATGGTCCCGGCTTCTGGCGACCCATTTACAGCAGATGCCAGGCTCAGATGTAGGCATCCTAGGCACCCCTTGGGCTGGCCTGTTTGGCAGCCTCTGCACCCTGCAAGGTCATGGTCGTGGTCCTGGACATCAACCCTGGAGGGCATCTGACACACCCTGTGGCGATGCACAGCCTACATCTGCTGATTGACCCAGCATGGCTGCCCATGTGGCCGTGGCTGTTGTGGGACTGCACAGATGGCATGGCGTGTCTGCTTCCTGACCTGCTGTCTGCTGCTACCCCATGCACATGTGGGTGGTGGTGGTGCAGCATGCATTTAGTGGTGCATGTGTGTTGTGCTGCCTGCCCCTGTGTGTGCTGATCATGCTGCTGGGATGTGTGGCATGGGTGTAATGAGGGCAGCTCTGGGCCAGGTGTGCCTGTGCACTGGTGTCATGCTTCTGATCCATGCCATGTTCCTCAGCGTGTGTGTGTGTGTGTGTGTGTGTGTGTGTGTGTGTGTGTGTGTGTGCACATATGCCTATGCTGTGTGTGCATGCGCCCATGCACCAGTGACTCCGCCATGTGTGCTGTGTGCCCCTGTCCCTGCATGCATTTTGCTGTGCACGTCCATGCCACTGTGTGGTGTGCTGGTCTGTATGACCCATGCATGTGTGTCAGTGCACTTTCCTGTGTTGTCCATAATGCTCCCCATGCAATGGTATCCTGTGCCTCCTGCCTCCTGCACCAGGTGGGATCCCTCCTTCCTGGGGTGGCTGCCCACCACTCCGGACCATCACCACCATCATCCCCACTACTATAGCCATCATCAGCCTTGATAACTATCCCATGGTCAATGGCTATGTTGTGCAGGATGCAGCAGGCCAGGAATATACTAACATACTATTTGCCAGCAGATTAGGCCTTACGGTCTATCGAGTCTGCTCGAACCTTAGATCCTTAGTTGGGTGCCGAGACCCTCCCATCCCTTGTGCTCCAGAAACCTGTATCATCCATTCCCACCCTCCTGGGACAGGCCATCATCTGACACATCCACTTTCTGTGTCTGTCCCTCCTCTTGAAGCCCTCCACTGTGGATCTCTGAACCAGCTCACCAGGCAGTGCATTCCAAGGGTCCACCACCCTCTCAGTGAAAACCTCCTCCTCTTTTCCCCTCACCCTTCCACCTTCCAACTTCAAACCATGCTACATGCAAAATATACAAACTTTCGATAGGCTGTATTGTAGGGCACTGCCTGACCTGTCTAGGCAAAGGAATCGCATCTTTAGCATGCCAAAGACACACTCGATGATATTGCATGCTGGCATGTGCCTCATTGTATCTGTCCTCCACGGGCATGACGGTCACTGGTAGGGGTGAGCAACCATGACCTAAGGGCATATGTGCTATCACCTGTGTGGAGAATGACATGGTTATCCCTGTGCTGTGCTGTCTCCTGCTCCCTGTCACCCACTGCCTCCTCCGCACCCGCCCTGCCTGCCTCCCTCCCTCACCCCTAGGGCTGTGGCTCCCAGGCACCCTGGTGCATGCCCTACTCACCCACAAGGTGGCCCATGGGGATGTCCCCATGTTTGAATCTATGGCACAGCGCAGAGCTGTGCCAGATGAAGGCATCATGTGCACTCCCAGGGTGTGTGGCGCAGACATTGATGATGCTCCTGTGGCATTGCACATCACCTGGCAGTTTATGGATGGGTAGCCCTTCCTGTTGATGTATACGGGCCCTCTGGGCCAGGTGGTGTGGATACCCATGTGGGGCAGTCTATGGCCCCAATCATGCCTGGCATGCATGCAACCCTGTAGAAGTCCTGCATGTTTGCTGTATGCTATGCCTGTGTGCTGGGGAAACATATGAACTCTGAGGTACATGACAGCAGAGCATTGAGGAACTGTGTGAGGAGGTGAAATGTGGCCGACTGGGTGATGCCGTGGTATCCTCTTTGGTCTTTGGAAGGTACCCATGGTGAGCAGGCACATCACGGCGGTCACCTTAGTCTCCACTGTCATGGCATGGCTACGTCTGGTGGGTGCCTGCATCTCTTCACTGCACAGCTCACAGAGCTGCCTCAGTATGCCCTGTTCAGGCGGTGCCGACCCACTATTTCTGTGTCACTGTGGTTCTCATATGTGATACAGACGCGGTACCACCACCACCTGGTGGGCATCTCCCCTTGGTCCTTCGTTGGCCGTTGAGGTGTTCCTCCTGCCTCCTTACACCACTCATTACTGCTTCCATTAGAATGGTGTACTTTCCATTGCTCTCTGTGGTGTCCCTCTGGGGCTCTCTGTCTGTCTCTCAGGGCACAGAGTTGTGCATCTACTGTGTGTGTGTTTGAGCCCGTTTTATAGGCTGAAGTCTGGCTGGTGCATCTTGGGGTTTGCTCTGGACTTGCACCATGATTTCTGGTTGAATAGACCGTTGTGTTGCTTATTCAAGGAATGCCCTACACTTGCGCTGCATAAATTATATTTGTGCCATGGTACAATGGGACTTGTGCTGTGTAGCCGCTGTCTTTGAATGTTGCTCAGCAGCACAAATCTGTGGTTGCACCGCACACCTCAGTTGTGCCATGCACAGCTGCTCTGAATATCTCCTCTAGGGTATATAAAATTATGGTTACACACACTAACTCATGTTTTGCTTTTTATAATTATTGGTTAGCATTTGTAACGAATTGTGGGGCTATGCTGTGCAGTGTAGAATCGCATGCTTGATTGACAGGTCCCAATTACACACAGGTGGCTGTAACACATAATTACAAACACGATTATCTGTATATTAAACATGGAAGCCATTAATTGTAACATAGTTATTGCATACATAAGCAAGACTCTGAGTGGGACAATAAAGAAGCATTCAGTGTGAAAAGGCTAATTTTGCACCGTGTGGACAATGCAATACTATGGTCATGAGATCAATTGGGAGAAAGTGATTATGGAGACACACCACCAGAGAAAGTGAATGTGGGGACATGCCCCTTACCTTACAAGTGCTTACGGAAGATGTGGCAAAGTGTCCGGTAGCTGAATAATCTACTGGACACTGGCCTTAGGACATGATGCTGAGGTCCAGTATACCAAAATCAAAATGGCAGACTGGCTCAAGGCCTAGAAGACTTGCACCAGTGTACAGAGGACTGTCCCAAGAACTTGATTGGTTGAACAAGAAATTCCTCCATTATCCCAATAGATTTTTTTTTTTTTACCAGGAGAGACACACTAAGCTGAAAGGTTGTTTACAGGTGCAACCTAGGAACACAAGGAAGTTAAGTGACTTGCTCAGGGTCACACAGTATTTAAGTGGGGCTGTGGGTTTCAAACCCAGGTCTCCAGCTCAGAACCTTAAACCACTGGGCTATACTGCCTCCTTGGCAGACATTGTCTTTATGTGGAGGCCTGTATGAAACCTTTCTCTAAGCCTACATCAATGGTAGTGCCTTCAAACAGGAGGCACAACAATGTTCAGGAGTTGTGGTGTACTGGGGCCAAGGCCAACATGGCTCTCCTGCTACTCCTTCCCAGAGGTGCAGTGCACTGCACTGAGTCAGCCTCTGTTGGGCTGGAAAGGACAGTGGGAGGAGTCAGTCAGTGACAGCAATGCAGCAACCAAGGAGAACTCAGATGTAGCGAGGTAGAGAAATTCCCTAAAACAAATTCCAAGAAATGAGCTGCTCTTGTAGATGTGCAGGTTGCACAAAGTCTTAATGAGCACTAGGTCGTATTCGGGACATCTTTTATGAAGCACAAGGAAAAGAAGAAGGGTTTGAGGCTTATTGCCCCACCCGGCTCAAGGTAAGCCTTCATTTTACCAAATGATGCAGCAAAATAAATCAGTAGTTTGGAAGTGGGAGTTTCCAGATCTTTAGAAGCTAAAACAATTACATGGTTAGTCATCTGAAACTTAACATACATTTCCTAATTATTATGAGTATAACATTCCACCCCTTTAGGACATTAATCAGTTGCTAAATGCAGACTACAAAAGCTGTGCGAATCATTCCAAAATTTGTCAGCAATCCCAGTTTCTAAGTGTACAGTCTTTTAGTGGCTTATTGCCCAAGCAAACAAAACTAATCTTTAATGACAAACACTGAAGCTGCATTTTTCCCAAAGTCTAAATAGGTGGAGTTTTGTTTTGTGTCATTAAACATGTAATTGAAATGGAATATTTGGCACTTTCTACCACTTTATTTTGCAGTGGGTATTCTTTATTCAGTAACACCCAGCATGACATTAATCACAGCACTGGTGACTGATGCCTTTATTACAGTTCAACTTATCTTTCAACTCTTGGTGCAAATCTCAGTGGAGCAGCTAGATAAAAACATGAATGTTTATCTTTGTACTTACTGATAGTCACATTCACATATTTCCTATTTCTTTTTATTTACTTTTCAGCCAGTTTCAAGATAGTGGAAACAGTTGATACTATGACTCACTCAATACAGCAATTTTAAGATCGGAAGGGACTCTAGGTCCATTGTACACTCCCTCTTACTTCACAAGCCTGGGTGAATGAATACAGTGTGCTTTCCAAACATGCTTCGACCTATTGGGATTTCCTACCTGCTCTATTACCCAGGGTATCCAGTGATTCCTTTATTAAGCAGAAACTTGTCCACACTTACCTTAAAGACCTGTATTATCTTTATGTCCACTGTCTCGACTAGCAGGCTGTTCCATACACTTACCACCCTCTTGTTAACTCTATTTCTGTCTTCCTTTTCTAGCAGGGATTTACTCTATATCTGCCCATGATCCCTGCACCCCACCCTCCCAGCATCCCCTGGGCGTACTGATCTTGGTGACCTGAGACTTTCCTCTCCCAGCAGGGCTCCCGAAGGAGAGATCAAGATCCACCAATACTGTCCCAGTCAAGTCTTATGCTTGGCATCATTTAGTCCAGGGTGGGTTGTGGCTTTCTCTGGGTGCCACCCTGCACTGCTCAGGGCTTTTTGTGTGTTTTTCCTGAAGGCATGGCACTTACAATTACATCACTGGTACAAATGTGCATGCTGCCATGCATGGCACACTGATGTTCGCTGATTCCTCCCACCCTGTGCATGCAGGACCTGGCCACTAACCCCAGCCTCCACTACATGCCATCCTGATGCTGGGTCCCCACAACTCACCCCTGGGAAGGACAGCAGTCCATCAAATGCTCATCCTACCCCCACTGGCCAGCCCTCTGATGCTCCTGGGTCATTCTCAACCCAGATCTTCAACGTCGCAGGCAGTAGCGCTATCACTGTGTCAGTGGACCAGCGGTGCTTCCTCATGTTAATCATAGAATTACCTCCTCTGAGCTTCAGAGCTTGTCCTCGGCTGTTCAGTCTTGTCATTACCCTGTAGTACACAGAAGACTTAGATCATGTGCCCCTCAGCTTTATTTTCTCCAAGGAGATCACGCTGCTGCATCTGACCTACAAAATGTAATACTTGTTACAACTGTGTTTGGATTTGCCCTTGGAGTAAACAGTAGATTCCATCACTGCAACCTATATGCTGATCTTGGCTGCCTCTCACCAGAAATGCACTAAGTCCCTAGCCTAGGCTGTTTTACTGGCAAGCTCTTTAGATCTGCACATCAGTCCTCCATCCAATGTTGCTGCTACCAAAACAGAATCCTGGAGCATTGAGATCCTTGGATCAGAGCTTGCTGCTGGTGCCTCTGATCCCAGTGTCAGTGGATTGCAAAGCTTTCTCGCACTGTTTCCAAATATTGGAATAGTATACCTCTGTATCTATGGACTGCGTCAACCCATCTCCTTTCCAAAAACAAATTTAAAGGGTTCCAGGTGAAGAAATCCAGATGCCATTGTATATAAAATTCTAGTGTTTGCATTCTAGATATCATTTCTGTATAAGGATTAGGTTTGATCAGAGATCTCGAAATCTGAGCCATCATCCCTTTTTCATTTTCAATTTACCTGAATCTGAAATCTGATTACAGTCCGAGAATTGGCTTTAACCACCTGTCTGCACTGACAATCTCAAGTTTTGGATTTCAAATGGATTTCGAATTCAGAATCTGAATCGATCAGAATCATCCTGAAATGAGATTCCAATGCAGTATCAGCTTTCATGACCTGTCTGCACTGACAATCTCACATTTTGGATTTCAGAATGGGATTTGGATTTCAGAATATGAATCGATCAGATTCATATCAGTTTCAATTCAGTCCAAAGTTTATTGTTCGATAATTAAAAAGATCATTACAATATATTAAAAGAAAGAATAAGCAGTACTTGACATGCAGATAATAGTTAAAAGATATAACCAGACAATACATGTAAGCAATATATGCACTAACCTTAGCAGAATAACAATTTACCAGTCACTGTACCCTGGATACATTAACAACAACTGAAAAATTCAGTTGTATGAGACTAACCACAATATTACTTTTACATCTTTTCATTATTAGTTTTTAATACTAAAATAATTGATTCATCTTTGTTGATTTTCCTACTTTTGGAGATGTGGTTGACTAGAGTTTGGAGACAGGCGTGCTGCTTGTCGCTCTGACCTTGTGGAGTAAGGCTGAGAAGCAGGGAAATATTGCTGGACAAAGTTTTTTAAAAGGTATGCCACCTTTACCTTTGCAAAGTTGATCTTTAGTGCACTTCTGCCTGTTTTTGTCCTTTGTGTTTACTCCCTCCCCCACAGAAGGAAGGCCACTGGTGGTGGTAGTGGAGAGCTCCAGTCGGGAGAGCAGGACCACGGAAAGTGGAGGGGACTGCTTGAAGCTCCGAGGACTGAGCCACTGAAGAAAGGAAGATTTACTAGTCATCTGAGCGATTCCTCTGTTCCAAAAAACACTTCCTCTAAAATTCCTACTGCTACAGCGATGTATTAACCCATAACTTTATATTTTAAATTCAAAATTAATTTGATACTAAGCGAAATTAAATGTTACCTTGCATTACAGCAGTTAACAGTGTTTGGCAGATGCAAGATTTTGCTAGTTTTTGCATAGTACTGCATAAAACTGCTGCTGATTAATGTGTTCCGTATCAGTTTATGGCTGTAGGGTTAATTTAGCGGTAACAGTTTTTATTTATATTGTGTTTTTGATATTTCTCATGTCAGTTTCTGGGCTATTTTACTTTGTCTTATTTTTTGTGCCGTATGCTAATTAGCACATGTGACATCATTGTATAAAACCCTTGCTGAGAGTCAGTTTGTGTTATCCTTGCACAAGGAGTGGATGTTCTTCGAGTAACGCTGAATCGTGAGAAGGGTGGGCTGGTGGATGGTTGGTGTTTTTGCTGCGGAAGAATGGCATTGGTGTACGCATTCCCACTCATGTATATAGACTAAGCACTTGCAGCATTTTTTCTGCCAGGCTCTTGATCTTTCATTTAATGGACTGGAGTTGGAGGAGAGTCCGGGGCCATTTCTGCTTATTGTGCCGCTTTTTCAATTAGTCTACTGTTTCTCCACCTTTTGGGCTTATAACTTGTGGAAACCACGAGTTTCAAAAATCTAGGAACTCAAAACTGCCCAGGAACTGATACTGAGTAAGTTTGTTTTATTAAACAAGAATTTGTATATTTCATTCTTTGAGATTGTGTCAGCCAGTTTTACTATAGTATTTTAAATATGGAGATTTTAGCAGCATAATAGCACATTAGTAATAGTGATATTAAGATAGCTTTTAGTATATTAGTGCCTTCTTCTTGTGGGATGATTTGGTTCAGGACTCAGCAAATTTTACTAAACCCAAATAGACTGTATAGTTATATAGTTTTGTCTTTACACTGAAGGCTCTTTTTTGGTTCTAGTGGAGCTCCAAGATGCTTTGGGGGTAGCTGGATCCTGGAAGGGCATAAGAAAAGGTGGTGGAGCAGTCCTTTGGATTATTTGTTCTACTCACTTGTTGAACTGAAGGAGAACCTGACATATGATTTTATTTTTGTGGCCTAGCTATTTCTTGAAAGGACAGCTACAGAGTGCTAGAGAAGAAGCAGAAGTTTGAGAAGCCTGTTGGCGACGGTGGAGCACGCTGTATCTTTTGAACTCTATTTTATGTACCCTAGCAGCAGGGACATAGAAGTGACATAAGAGATACGGATTAAGTTAAGCTGCTAAAGGAAGGATTTTTGCACTATTAATTTTTCAGCATTCTTAACTGCATAACCACTTTATCTTCCCGTATCTGCATGTTTGGCAGAAGATGTTTAGAGAACCAATAATGATTATTTAATCTCTGTTTTCATATATATATATATATAAAACACAGTTATGATATCAAAACATTTAGCATATTGATAAATATAGTAGCTGTGGATTAGCTGGTGATATTGGTGATCCTGACATAAATGGTTTCTAGGTGTTAAAAGGAATACGTTAAAATAAGATATTGATTAACTCCTGCCATCAACTACCTCTTAATTTCTTTAATCTTTTGTTGAGAGGCATTTGATGATAGCTGCTGTTTTGCCCTTTTGGCTTTGAAGTTGTATTGCTGTCTCTCTACTTGAAATTGTACATATACTTGTAATTTTTTATTTTGAGGGGCTACAACTAATGATTTACTCTGCATCCTTTTAATTTTAACCTTAAAAGTACTGGGAAAAATGGTGATTACTAGGAGTGGGAAGGCTAATTTCCTTCTGACAGTATGGATGCTGGGCCTGTATCACAGGTGATTGTGATTCCGGATACCCAGGCTGTCTGTCCAGATTTAAGTACTTCAAAGGAAATAAAATATAATAAGAAAGGCTGTAATAAGAAAAAATCTTCGACATCAAAGAAAGGAACTACTAAGGTGGGGAAAAGGCTGAAATAATTAGAAGAAAAAGGGATGGAAATAAACAACTTAAGTTAACAGACCTATGGGTAGAAAGGGAAGTCACTCCTAGATATCTCTCTGCACCTGTAAAAACTTCTCCTGTATGGGCGGACCAGTCAGATACAGACTGCAATGCTTCTTTGGGAGAAAGGAGACTGTTGGTACAAAACAAATCCAATGACCATTATGACTGGAGATTCCTATGATATTATTGGTGCAGGACTCAAGTTATCATGGGTGTCCTGAGTCCATGGATCTGGTATTTTCACCAGGCTCTCACATTGCCCAAACCCAACTAAGGAGTACAACATCTCCCAAGGGCTAAATAGCCATTGTATTGAGATAAAGGAAACTGAGGGGGATAATATGGCCCTAGGCAGGATAATACAGGAAATGAGTGTGACAATTGAAGGGTTAAAATGACTAGACAACCCTTACAGGGAAAAAAGAAGATGAGAGGAACAAATAGAAATAAATGAAGTCTCAAATAGCAGCATATTGGAGACCCTAGAGGATTCGGTATTTCTAATAATGGACCTCACGATCAGAGAAGAAATAATCCAGGGGCAGCTTCAATTATTTCAGCACAAACTTTAAAAATCCTGAAAGATAGATACTCAGCTGATATTATTCTGTTGGAAAACATCACCATTCTGAAGAATGAACTTGCTAGTTTGAGAAAGGATGTTTTTCACAATAGAATCCTTTGGATAAAGTTTTGAAAACTATAGCAATCTGAATTCTAGCCAGAATGAGCAGAAGTCTGTTTTACATTTAACTCAGGACTCTGTTACTAAAGAGACAAAAGGTATTCAAGTCAGTCTTCCCCACCATTTGATCAGGATAAGTCTTGTTTCTGTTACTTAGGGAACAGCAACATGGGAACTACTAGTAAGAAGATTACATGTGAACCAAAAATTCTAGGAAATGTAGAAATAAAAGGCAAGAAATATGAAGAGTGCAGCAAACATGATGGGACAAAGATGGTAACTACTCTTGAAATTAATCAAGAATTATTAGGTCCACAGGAGGTCCAACAAGATATCACTGGTTTGTTACAGGAAAAGGCTGAAAAGATCCAGTTGGTCTGTCTGAACATAATTCTGTTAGACATAATGAGATTTTGTGTGAGAATTTATATGAGGACATATTGAGCGATGAAACTAATTCAGTGATCCCGGGAAGGCTGAGATCACCACAGTTCCACCTACTATTTTTACTAGTGGGATTGAAATGGTAAACTTTGAACCTTTAAGAGGGATTTTGAAGGTGCAGAGTTTATGATAGAAATTAAGGGTATGCCTAAGGTCTCAAGAGAAACTGACCAAGAGCTTCTAAAGAGGGTACTGGACTTTTTGAAATTAAGCACTGTGGAGATAAAGGAGAGACAGTGGTGATAAGACCTAAATCAGGACTATGATGATCGGTTTTATTATATTGTGCTTTTGCAAGGACAGCTTACTATTTTCTGGAGAAGTTGCACATCATTGAGAACAGTGGATTGCTAGTGTCCTTACCAGTGATGGTCCCAAGAATTGTGGATAAGGAACTATCGGTGGAAATGAGACTATGCAATATGATCTGAGTTTGAAAGAGTCCCTCTTATGGGAACCTCAGCTATACAAGGCATAGAAGTACAAAATAAACTCCTAGGTGTAATAGGAGACTATGTCCTGAAGCAGAGAAAAGATTGGCTGAGTAGAACAGTTATACTATTTGGCTAGATGATATCACCCAGAGTGTCCAATAAGGAAGCTAGAGAAGAACTCTTACTTTTCTTGGGAAGAATTTTAGGGTTTCATGTCTCTAGAAACATGGTAGAATCAGTCAGGTTACACAGAAATAGTGAATGCACAAATCAGATTGACTTTATTTTAAAATCCTCATATTGCTGGCAGCTTATTTTCACTGGCAAACAAGTTGGATGTATTGGGAATTTACATAGTTAATCCTTTAGAATTGGAGGAAAACCTTCTAGAACCATCCCAGAGAGAATGGAGTAGAATCAACCAGAGACCCAGAGTCTCCTATGATTGATTTTGGTAATCTGATAGATTACAATACCTTTTCTCCTTTACTTATATTGGATTCAGCTTGACACAAACAGAGGTTTGATAACAGACCATTACTAATGAGGCTTGGTGGGGATCAAGGTATGAACAATATTTCCTCACTTTCATGAAATATTGAAGGTGTTCACCTTAAAATAACTGACCCAAGTAATAAGATTCTTGGATAAGTTTGAAATTATTCTTTAAAAGAAACATGGTGTGCAGAAAATGCTACTCCTGGGTTACCCGGGTTTACTGCCTCTGTGTTACCTGCAGCTAGGGACAAAAATACGGAGACTTAAAGGAGGCACCATTTTCTTTATTAAAACTTTACTTAATCTTTAGATTATGGATATCACAGTTAAGTCCGATGGTATTTTGGCTCTCTGTATTACCAGAGGACCAGAAAAAGTATACTCTGTAATATTTATTCCCTCCTGTAATAGAATGATGGATCTATCTGACCCTTATGTAAGGGACCTTCTAAAATTGCTTGCTGACTTGGCAGATTGGAATATAGCTTGTCCAATAATCATTCTGGGAGATCTTAATGCCAGAATTTCAGCTTCCTCCTAGAAAACACATATTCAGATATGATTTCTATGGTAGCAAAGATCAATACCATGATCTCATATATGAGAATACTCAAGATAGGTAGTCTAATTCTAGAGATAGTGAGCTAATTGAAGGGCTAGCTACCAGAAATGTTTGTGTTCTGAATGGTAGGACTAAGGGAGATCAAGAAGGATGTTTAATGTTCAGAGGTGCCACTGGCTGCTCAACTCTGGATCAGATATGGGTTAACCTGGAAGCTGCAAAATAATTCAGAACTTAGAGATTGTGGACAAACTGGAATCTCGCATAGTGCTGTCACAGTTCATCTAAGAAATCCTTTCGAAACTGGTAGCAATGAACTGTTATAGGAGGATAATTTGGTGATCCTTAATGAAAAAGGATTAAATGGGGCCGATCTATCATGCTAACTTTGAGGAGATCCTTAGTACAGGAACACTAGCAGAAAACCATGAGCACATTTTAGAAAGGTGAGACCTCTAATGTCCTAGAAAATGGGAAAATATACATGTTTTTACTTGGCCCCGATGCAAAACATCATATTGTTCCAAACTCACCTATGAGAAATCATGGTTTAACTCAAATTGTGCTCGGCACAGAGAGAGTTCGAGTAAAACTAAGACAGCATAAGAAGAAAAACATAAATCTGCAGCTGACTTCAAGATACTAAAACAGGAAATCAGAGAGATACAGGAAAATACTTGAACAAGAGAGATTAAAACATACACAGAAACTATGGGAAAAGCTAAGACAAACAGTCCTGGACAGAGATGGTAAGTGTTTTTGGAGCATAGTAGCACAGGGATATAATAGATATATTAATAGGATAGAGGCTAATATCACCCCTGATATCTGGGTTAACTATTTTTCTGGACTTTATTTTCCCTGGAGGAGCTTAAGAGGCCTGAAGTCTATGTATTACAGAAGAATGACTTTATGCCAAAACCTATTTTGATAACAGAGGAGGAAATTCAACTGGCGTTGACTGGGCTTAAAGCTGATAAAGCACCAGGCCTGGATGGGGTTTTAGGAGATATCTATAAAACCTTTCCTGATTGGTGGATCCCCATCTTTAAGATCTTTTCAACAGGTTGGTCCAGGGAGACTTATGCCCTTAAGTTGGGCTGGTAGTATTATCTTTCCAATATTTAAAAGAAATCCAAATGAGCCAAGAATGTATAGACCCATTAGTCTGATAGATGTCACAAAAAATTCACTAGAATAATTTTGTCTAGGCTACTGATGTGGACAGAGGAAAATGCAGTGCTAAATGAGGCCCAAAATGGCCTTCACAAGGACCGCTCTACAGTCCAGCATTGCTATGTACTCCAACAGCTGGTTTGGAAATACATTAAAATCAGGAAGGGTAAGTTATATTGTTGTTTTGTGGACTTTTCTTCCGCATTTGACAGCATTGCAGAAAGATCCTTTGGACTACTCTGAAAAATCTGAATTTAGAAGCTGCTCTTTTGGACATAATTATTAGGCTCCTTGAAAATACCTGGGCAAGGGTTCAATATAATCAGCATACACATTTAACTGATAAGATCAAGATGAATGTAGGAGTAAGACAGGGTTGTATATTAGCTCCCACTCTTTTAACATCTATATAAACACAGTATTGGAACAGCTCAGTAATGTAGACTTTCACACACCTAAAATCAATGAGCAAAGGGTCGAATGTTTAGCATATGCAGACAACATGTCTTACTCTCTACTTCAGCCCTTGGCCTTAAAAGAAAATTGGCCCACTTTAACTTTCTTTGCTCAGAAAGGGACCTGAAAGTCAACATGAGGAAAACAAATATCCTTATTTTGGTGTCAAAACCAAAGGGTAGCTAACTTAAGAATGCTGAAAGGCATATAGATATTGCTGAAACATATGATTATCTGGGGTTCGATTTCATTGCACCCTGTCTTGGACTAAGCACTTAGAGATGATCAGACATAAAATGAGTTCGGCGGTTAACACCTTAAAATATTTAACAACAAAATAGGAAAACTTCAGTAAGAGGGGTTCTGAGAGTTGCAATGTTAAAATCAAAATTAGCATGTTATATGCATCAAATTTAGGGTTGCTCTAAGCTCAGAACATTAGAAACTATATTGAATAAACTTTATAAATATATACTCATGTTCCTACTGGAACCCCGAGCTGCATTCTTGCTATGGAACTTGGTCAATGTTCTTTGGCCTCTTTTATTGTGACGTCAGATTCTCTCTTTTATTAAGCTCTTTCTCTTACCTCAACAAAGATATCCTAGGATGTGTATAGAGAGGCCATAAAACTAGATAATTTGGGGGTATGTACATTCCTTGATACATCTTATAAAAGAAAAATACTGCCAGCAGGGTTGGGCCACTTACTTTATAAAATCTTCTTGAGGCCTTTTGAGGAAATCAGACAGGATGTGAGTTATAGACTCACCGATCTGGATATAAACATGTGTGCGTTCAACGTTCTAAGTTGAAGCTACATGAGTTTACAGATCTGTATAGACTGCATGGGGTATGAACCATATCTCTCTCTCTTAACCTGTCCCAAACTTAGGAGATTGTATACCAGATTTAGAATGGAAAGTTATAATGCCCAGTACATTCATTTTAGGCAGAGAAGAGATGGAGTATCTTCTCAGCTTTGTGTATGTGAAATGGGGACTATTGATGACCTCAAGCATCTGGTACTCCTATGCCACAGGTTTGAAATCCATAGGAAAAGATTATTGGGTGGACTGTTGGGTGATCTCAGCCTCCCCTTGAGGAATTATTTAAATGTTTATTCTCCACAAGGGAAAAAAGTTTAGCAGAGATCTTAACAAAATTTCTCCTGTTAACCCGTTTATAGATTTTTGTATAAGGAAGGCTGGAGACTACTGCAGTATATTTATGGTGATTTTATACCATTTGTATAAAAAATGTATGTTCACCTGTTATTTATTTATTTTAATTGTGTTTTGCACTGTTTTTAATATATTGTAACTGCTTTATGTTGAACAATAAAAAATGTACCTACCTAATTCATCTTTGACAGCCAGTAACAGAGCTACCAAACCTTTACTTTCCATTTTATGGAGGACAAAATATAGCTCAGTCGCAGTAACCCCTTGCCTTATTACACTATGAATAGCTTAAACATAACATTTTCCAGATTTTAGAAACATAGAAACAGAAGATAATGGCAGAAAAAACTGATGATTTTTCCAGTCTGCCCATATTAGCCTACCACACCTGGTACCTACTGTCTCTGGAAAGGGTCTTCACTTAAACTATTTCCCTTTTGTTTTCAATGTTTCCACCTCCTCTTCCTGCTGAGTGCCAACTATACCCTTGAATGTATTCCAGCCATCTTTGAAGCCATTTACCATTTGGCACCCACCAGCTCTGCCAGCAGACCATTCCATGGCTCAACCACTCTTTTTGTAAAATAATACCTCCTCGTATCCTTTCTAAACCCTCCCCAATTAACCTTCACTTGTGACCCCATGTCAAGCTGCTCTGTTCCTGGTAAATAGCTCCTCACAGGTCACCTTGTTAATTCCTTTCAGGAACTTGAAGGTCTCACCATATCTCCTTCTCTTGACTGGTTTCAGTGAATACATGATCAGTGCCCTTATCTGATCTTCACAGGATCCTACCTCCTGGTCCTGAATCATCTTGGTCACCCTGTGTTGTACCATCCCTAGCCTGTCCCTGTCCTTTCTTAGGTGGGGACTCCTGAACTGGGCATAGTGCTTCAGGTGTGGCCTCACCAGCAACCTATACAATGGTAACAGTACCTCCTGCTATCTACTGTCAAACCCTCTCCCAATGCACCCTAGCATCCTGTTAGCTTTGATGAAACTGGTTTGTTTATGGGAGTCACTATACTCTAGGTCCCTTTCCTCTGATGTTTCCAGCTTCACCCTCAATTAAGCACTCTGTTCTGGGATTTTTCTTCCCTAAGTGAGTTGTTTTGAGCTTCATGACACTGAAATTCAGCTGCCAGACATTGGACCAGTTTTCCAACCTTTGAAGGTCTCTCAAATTCTCTATCCCTCCACATTGTCAATCCTACCACAGAGTTTAGTGTAATTTGCAGGTCGATATAACCTACTCTGTATTTCCTCTTCTACATCATTGTTGAATATGTTGAAGAGTACTGGGTCCAAAATAGATCCCTGTAGTATGACGCTGGTGACCTCTCTTTCCACTTATGTGACTCCATTTATCATCACTCACTTTTGCCTCCTCCAACCAACTTTACAATTTTCTTAGATGTTCCCAGTATCTCCGTCTTCTTCATCAGCCTTTAGTCAGACACCAAGTCAAATGCCTTGCTGAAGTAGAGTAAGTCTACTGCATGCCCCTTATCAACTACTCTGGTTTCCCAGTCAAAGTATACTATCAGGTTGGTCTGACAAGCTCTCTCTGCCATGAACCCATGTTGTTTACTATCCTGAAGCCTTTTTTCTTCAGGTATTCCATTAAGTCCTTTTGACTAGGGTGTCTATCAGTTTCACTATCATGGAGGTAAGGCTGACAGATCTATAGTTTCCGTCTGCTTCTTGTCTCCTCTTTCATTCAGTGAAACTAAGTCCACCATCCTCCAGTCCTTGGGAACCACCCTTGCTGCATAACACTATTGAATGGTTCCAAAAGAAGCTCAGCTAACACCAATACCAGTTCTCTTAGTACTCTCGGATGCCTCCCATCCAGCCCCAGGACCTTATATACTTTCAGGCCTGCTAGCGCTTTTTGGAATCTTATGCCAGAACATTTCTGTAGCCCCATCACCAGAACATAACTGTATTAGCTGCTTTTATGCTGCTCTCTAGCAAGAGCCCATTGATCTCCATAGTGAATAATGAGCAGATGTAGTCATTAGCTCAGCTGCTTTCTGCCTGTCCTCCTCTATTACCCTGCTGTCCCCTCCATTAGCTTGACTATTCCCCTACCATCTTTCTCTTTTCTCTTACATATTTAAAAATACTGTTTTCTCTTCCTTGGGGATATTGAGTAAAAACAGTATTACAACTAAAGTTCTGCTGCAGGATCTAAGGATTTAGTACACCTGGCTTGGAGAACTTTGCTCTTAAATGTTTCAAATCTATAAAGTAGTTCATAATTGTATTTCTTTTATAGGATCACTGATAACTTCAGATAAAACCTGAGCCTATACCTGTTTTCATTTAGGCCAGCCGGGAGAAACTCTTGAAACTCCACTTGTCTCTAAGTCTTATGTTAATACTATGTTACTGATCTTGTCCTTTATGTTCATTTTTATTAGAGATGTTGTGAAGTTTAAATATGCTGGCTAGAGCTGTGTGGAATTTTCAAATTCGGCAGAATGAAATTTTACAGAATTTTCTAAATTCTACCAAATTTTGCCAGAACGGAATGGTGGAATTCCACAGTAGAAAAATGTGGAATGGGTTTTTCTACATCATTTTCACCAAATTGTATTATATGGATCTCAATATTTTCCATGGAACTAGTTGCAGAATTATTTTCTGAGGAAAAATGTTGTTCTAATCCACGGATAGCAGCAGGTGGAATTCTGCAGAAGAACCAGTGAAATTCCGGCAGAAATTCCACCTGTGGAATGGTCATTCCATGCTAATTCCTGCTAATATACTGCCACATTCCACATAGCACTAATACCAGTGAAGTTATGACAAATTTGTCAATTTTGCCTTTGTGGATAAATTTGCAAATTTCACCTATTTATTTGAAAATTTGGTTTTGCAACTATGTCTGCCAACTTCACCTGTAACTTGGCCCTCGGGGTACAATTAGGCAAAGTCTGGTCAAAATAAGGCTACTGGTAAACAAGTGTCTTAAGATCACATGGTAAAACTCCTGCAGGTCACATGGTACAGTAAGTCACCTTTACTTTGGGTTTGCATTGTTAGTCAGTGGAGGAGACAGGAGTCTGACAACTTTCAGAGACAACAAAGTATACAAAAAACCTTTCTTTTCATAAATTTCCCAGCTTTTTAAATTTCTTTTCAATCTTATATACTTCTTTGTCTTCTTATTAGTAATTTAGGTTCTGTTTCTTGTATATTTGCCTGTTTTTTAGTTCTTAGAGATCTGTATTTTCCTTTCTTTTAATTTCTTTCTATCTTGCTTTTCTTCCCACTCTCTGTTTTCTGTTTCCCTTTCTTTTCTCTGGTGGAGTTATGGGGTCATGTAAGGATTCATGGTGGTGGTGGTGCCATATGCCTGCATTGTACGGCACCTGGGGATGATCCTGCAGCCCCTGCTGTGCCCCCTCACAACACCACAGCAGCCCCAACAGCAGCAGAAGCATGTCCTGGCCATAGCGCAGCTGAAACACCCAGTTCCTCAAACTCTGCAGTAGCAAGCTGAACCCCAGGCCCCAGTGTAGCAGTAGCCCCTGTTCACCCAGCTCTGCAGCAGCAACCTCAAGACCCAGCCCCAGTGCAACAGCAGCCCCTAATCACCTAGCTCTGCAGCAGCACCACCAGCTTCACAGTAGCAGCCTGAATCCTCTGTGCCCCCATTGTACCATCATTGCCACTAGCTGTCCCCCTTAGGAGGTACACTCATCATCTCTGGGCTCCTCATGCCACCATGAGCAAAACAGCCTGTTTTCCTTGGTTTGGAAATTTTTGTACTTGACCCCATGATGACAGTGTGGTCAAGTGTAACATATGTGACACACTTGTCAGTCAGGGGAAAAGGGAAGCCATCTAGGCACTGGTGGCCAATGAACACACCTAAATATCTACCACCTAGCACAGTGGGAGGCCAAACAGCATGAGGTATTGGTGGTGGTGGGCCATCTGTGCTACTGAGGAGGGCAGCACAAGTACATCAACACAGTGCACAAGGGGGCACAGCACCAGAAGCACTGGCACCCACACCAGGACTGGCACCTATACCAGAACCAGCACCTGCACTACCATCAAGCAGCACAGAGAAACTTCAGAAACTGCATGAGGAGATGGGGGACCTCTGATGCATTCTATAGAACAAACAATGTAGAAGTTGTTGCAGAACCAGCAGGTTCTAACTGACAGACTGAATGAGCTCTATTGTGGCCATGCAGATGTTGCTCCATCTGCTAGTGGGAAATAAAAAACAGGCTGTGAATTCTTTCTTCCTTCCTTCCTTCCTTCCTTCCTTCCTTCCTTCCTTCCTTCCATCTCCAGTCCACATTCCTCCCTCATTTAAACCCTGTCATTTTCTCTATATACTCCTTCCTGTCTTCTCTTAGTCTTTCTTCCCTCTTTAAGAAAAAAAAATACAGGTTTTAAAATTCCCAAAAATGCAAAACTCTTTTCACGTCTTTCTCATTTACTTTTCACTCATTTTCTTCTTGTCTTGATTTCTGTCTCAGTGCTCTTTGTGCTTCATAAAAGACAGAAAAATCTAATTGTAAAATTCAATTTTATATCTATATTTTATTTAATGGCACTGTTTATATACTGTATAATTCTGTTCTCTCTCACTACTGTTTTTGTTGTAAAGCACTGTTGTTTACATATATAGTGCATTTGAAAAGCACCACATTAAGAATGGTCTGGTCACTGAATATTGTATTTCAGTCCAACAGTTCATGCTGCCTATATCACTTGCCCAGTCACAGTGACAGACTTATTCCTCCATCCACACAGTTATTTTTTAAACTGTTTTTACTGTACTAAATTTTCTCTTGAATAAGAAATGATGAAACCATTGTAGCTACTGCTGCACTACTCAAGTCACCCTCTTGGACAGTATTTGTCAAGCACATTAGGCAAGTCAACAACAGTGCTCATGTGCAATATATAAATTTCTCAGTTCTTGAAATTTTCTCTTAAACAAGAAATTATTAAAGGGTGGTAATGTACTACTGCTGCTACTGCTACATGGTACTGCACTGGTGTTAGCCCCCCACCACATTTCTTGTAACACACTTTAGGGGAAAAGGTGCGAAAAGCACAATATAAAACACTCTGTGCTCCCAGAAT
This sequence comes from Neoceratodus forsteri, assembly GCA_016271365.2. NCBI lineage: Eukaryota > Metazoa > Chordata > Ceratodontiformes > Ceratodontidae > Neoceratodus > Neoceratodus forsteri. Next base: position 50,490,525 of record JADMNL010000024.1, on the reverse strand, counting down.
TTTTCTCAACTACCAGAAAAATACATCAGACTGCTGCATGCTGCTATGTGGTGCACGCTGTGAGTCAATCCCACAAATACAATTCTTATAATTCACTTTAGGGATATGGTGCAAAAAGCACACTATACATAAACTGTGTCCCAGAATGTTTTGCAACTACCAGAATAAATATGTTAGGCTGCTGCATGCTGCTACAAGGTGCTGCACTGTGTATCAGTTCTCCACCACGGTTTGTGTAACACAGTTTAGAAATTGTGAGAAATGTACAATATACTGAAAATCAGTCCTCAAAGATTTTCTCAATAACAAGAAAATAAATTAGGCCACTGCTGCTACATGGTGCCACATTGTGTGTCAGTCCCACCAATGCAGTTCTTGTAATGCACTTTAGTGGGTGAACTTTAGTGCTCAGAAATTCTCAGTCTAATAAATTCTCCTGCCTGGAAATGTTCACGTGAAATGAAATGAGATGGGTGACCTGAAATAATATGCTGCTTCACTTCTATGCAACTATCACACCACACCTGTCCTGATGGACTATAGTGACCAGAAATTCTGGATGTTTTCTCCTGAAATAATAATGCCTCTTTGTAGTGCAGATGTGGATGATGATCTTCAAGTACTGCTGTGTGTCCTACTAGCAAACATAAGTATTTTATATTTTTACTTTTTGGCTGGGGGGTGGAAATAGTATATTTATAGCCATCATTTGTTCCTGTTTTTCTCTTTTCAGTTATTTATCATTAGGATGTTAAATCTTCTTTCTGCTTGGATCTGGTCTTGAACTGGTTGTTTAATTTAGCAGTGTTTCCTATCTGGGAAGGTAAGTATTTATTTTTGTTTTAAATGCTTAAATGTTATTTGTGTGTCACTCTTTGTTTTTGCTCCTGTTTCTCTCATTCCAGTTAATTTTCAGCTGTATGACAAATAAGTAAGCAATATACCTCAGGTGTGAGTATTGGGCTATACCAGACCACTCCAGGGGCATAATGAGCCCAATACCACAGGCACAGGGCATTATAGCCCCTACAAGGTCCAGTATAGCCCATACCACCCACCCTGGAGGGTATTATTGCACATAGAGTGGGTTTTGGCAAAACATGTAAAAAATAAGCACAATGCTTAATCACAATGTTTAACTACCTGAAATAAAACAGTCTTCAGGTAAAATAGTCCTCCTTTCATCAGATTGCTACTAGAGGGTGCTGTGTTGTGTGAGCAGTTTTTGAGGCTGTGCTGAGTTGTGGGAGTTACTTCTTGTTTTACTTTGTACTGTTTTCTTTGTAGGTATGACTGCAGGTAAAAGCACGATTGTGAGACACTTGGCTGGTCAGTAAAGGAGCGCAGTGAGCAGTAAGCAGAGATCCTGGGGAGTAGTTAAGGTGACAGTGCCACCAGTAGCACTGAAGAGCATACAGAGACCAGTTACTGTGCACTCAGGAGATAGTTTTCGGTTGGCAGGGGATGTGTGTACCAGCAGCATTTGGGAGCTTGCAGTCAGAAAGTGAAGTACTAAAGTAGCGCTGTTGAGGTAAGAGCCTGAGTGCTGTGAGTATCAAAGAAAGACAGGACTGGAGTGGATCATGATGAACTGCCAGAGCGGCTTGAATGTATGAGCTAGCATGACAGTTGTAGCTGTCTTTGGTAGTGCTAGCACACAATGTGCTAACATTACAAGTTCAAACAAAAACTTTTATGGTTTGGCAAACTAATCACAGTGTTTTATAAGGTGTATAATGTATGTCACCAGTGTATTTTACCAAAGATTTTTAGTAGTTGAGAATTTATCTTTTCACGGGGTGGGGTGGGGGCTATTTCTCTCACTAACTGAAAGAATAACATGGTGACTATTTTAAATTGAGAATTCTATGGGCATGGTGGTTTTAGCACATAATCAGTCAGTCAGAGACTGGAACTCATTATTTCCCAGTCTTTGTTGCCAGATACTGCATCGGCTACATGGTGGCACTAGCCAATCAAAGGAAGAATTCTCCTACCCATTTTCTAATGTAGAATAAGACAGCAGCATCAGGTAAATAACTGTTATTCACAATTGATACATAGGATGGTTTGACTTTAATATGAACACACACAGTGGTGGAGAGCTGGAAAAGGAGAAGGAAGAAGGAGGAGGTCTGAGACTGAGTCTGCAACATTGACCATCAACTACTGTCATGTTGCAAAAACACAATATACACAGCTTCTGTGCCCCTGAATTTTTCAGCTACCAGAATGAATACTTCAGGCTGCTGTATGCTTTTACAAAGTGCTGCTCTGTGTGTTAGTCTTCCTGGCACTGTTCTTGTAACAACCTTTAGTGGAAATGGTATAAAAGGCACAATATACATGAATTCTGTGCTCCCAGAATTGTTCTCACCAGAATAAATACACCAGGCTGCTGCATGGCTTCTACAAGGTGCTGTGTTGTGTGTCAGTCCCCAGCCACAGTTATTGTAACACACTTTAGAGAAATGGTGCAAAAGCATAATATACATAAACTGTATGCTCCCAAGTCCCTCTCAACTACTGTACCAAAATAAATATGTAAAAGTTACTGCATGCTGCTACATGGTGCCACGATGTGTGTCAGAAAGCACAGTAAACATAAATTGTGTGCTTCTAAATTTTTCAATTACCAGAATACATACTTCAGGCTACTGCATGCTTGTTACAAGGTGCTGCACTGTGTGTCAGTCCCACCACCACAGTTCTTGCAATGTACTTTGGGGATGAACTGTAGTGCCCCAAATTATGAATATAATAAACTCTCCTGTCTGGAAATGTTGGCACTAAGATACAAAATGAGATGGGCTCCTGATATAATATGCAGCTTCTGTGCTGTGCAATCTACCACTGTGGCACCTGTCCTGATAAACTGTAGTGACCAGAAATTCTGGATGTTTTCTCATGAAATGATAATGCCTCTATGTGGTGCAAATCCAAATGATAATCTTCAAGTATCACTTTGTGTCCTATAAGCAAAGGTAAGTATCTATTTTTAATCTTTTAATTTTCAGCTGGGGCAGTAAACAGTGTATTTCTAACCATCTTTTGTTCCTGTTCCTCTCTTGTTAGATATTTATCACTAGGGTGATGAAATCCTGTTGCTGCATGGGTGCAACCTTGATCTAGTTATTCAATTTAGCAGTGTTTCCTACCAAACAGAGGCAGGTATTCTTTTTATTTTCTATTTTGTTTTAAATTCTTGAATGTTACTCAGTACAGACAGAACACCAGGAGGAAGGAGCTACTTGTATAACTAAAACTTCTCTACTGGGACTAAGAACTAGAACTCTTGTACTGGGACCTTCAATTTAGGATTAAAAAAGAGTTAAGTGTGTTTGTCAGAGGTAGTTGAAGTAAATTGTTATCTGTTATCTGTGTTATCTGTGCACTTATCTAGGTGCTTGTCACAGGTGTCAGAAGGAATTGTTATCTGTGAAATTAACTAAGTGTAGAAAGATTTGCAAAGTAGGGGAGTGGCTTAGCTAGAAGGAGCCATGTTAAAATAAGATTTAAACACTGCCCTGGATAGCTTCTGCCAGAGAACAGACAGAACACAAGGAGGAAGGAGCTACTGGTATAACTAAAACTTCTCTACTGGGACTATATTGCCTCCTTCTCTCCTCCCTCCCCCACCACCTAAACCAGTTCTACTTTTATAGGCACAGGATTTAACTGACAACAGGAACTTCCTGTTTGGGAGCAGGAAGTGAGTGATCACAGAGTCACCAAATACTCACCATCCTAGAAGTGCAAAGTAGCTCTCCATCCCCCACTAGTTGCTGGAGGTCTGACTCTGAACAAGTAAGGAGACTACTGAGAAATATAGGAACTTCTTGTCTCAGAACAGGAAGATCAGGATCTAAAGGCACAGAGGCAGTAAGTAAGTAGTGAGACAAAAAAAAATAAACAAACAGAGGAAAAGGTAAGTATTCCAAACAACAGTTGGGGGCCAGAAAAAGATATGATGGAAGTGGTGCAGTGGCTGTGGAGCAGCAGTCTTCGGGAGACATTCTGGAGGATGCAGTGTTGTCCCATCTGCAGGCACTTCTATGGGCTGAGAGGAGGTTGCTCATCTCCAGGCTGAGTTGGCCAGGATTTGTGGGACCTCCTCTTCCACCCAGGGACCACCAGGGTCACTGCCGTTGCCTCAGGGTTGCCAAGAAGAGGAGCAGTTGGACCACAGTGGGCTCAGGGAGGGTGAGGGTGGTGGAACAGAGGCACATCCTCCAGTTGTACCTCTCCAATTTCTATGCCATTCTGGAAAAGTGTGGTTCCTCTATGGAGGCACCCACAGTGGAGACCAAGGAGGATTCTGGGAACCTCTACAAGGGAGACCCACAGGAGGGTGGCATGGGGCCCCACAGGGAAGAAACAACTCCTGGTGGGGGACTCCATTATTGGAAGGTAGAACTGGGGAGGAAGGGGAGAGGGAGGTAAGGTGCCACCTGGCACCATGGCTTGGAGGAACAGGAGTGAATCCTCAGGATCACAGGAGCAGCTGCAGGGGAGGGCTGGATGTCATTGTCACCTAGGGACAAATGAGCTGACTAAGAAAGGATCAGAGCAGTGCAAGAAGCATTTGTGGAGATGGGGAGGGACCTTAGATAAATAGCACACATGGTAACCTTCCCGGAGTGCTGCCTGTCTATGGCATGGGTGAGCTAGGGTGCTCCACACCATGGGATTCAATCAGTGGTTGAAAAACTGGTGCAGAGCTCAGGGATTTGGCTTCATTGGGGACTGGGGGTTCACCTGGAGGGATGTAGGCCTATTGGCGTGATGGCCTGCATCTGTCCAGGAGGGACCAGGATCTAGGTGACAGGTTAAATATTTCATTGGCAAGGATTTAAACTAGCTATGGGGACACTGGAAAGGGCAGGAAATCCTAGCCCTCCCAAAAAACAGGTTACTATGTGGTAGACACCATCATAGAGATGTTGATAGGGAGAAGCACAGGGTAAATGGAGAAAATGACAAATGCAATAAGGACAGGGATGGGGCAAAAGGGGTAAGGCCATCAAGAAATGGAGGGTAATGAGTACCAACGCCCATAGTCTGGGCAACAAGCTCCCTGAACTGGTGGCCTTGATGGAAGAGAGATGCCTGGATATCATAGCAGTCACAGAAACATGGTACACAGAGAACCATGACTGGGATGTTAACATACCAGGGCACGCAACCTACAGGAGAGACAGGAGGGCAGAAAAGTGGGAGTAGTCTCATGTAAGGGAAAGGATAAAAGCAACTGAACAAAAGAGTAAACAGGGAGGAGAGGAGGCAATGTGGGTCACCTTAAAGACTGGAAATGGCACCACAATCTGCACAGGAGTTGTATACAGACCCCATGTCAGGTGAAGGGAATGGACAAGGATATGCTAGAAGGCATACTTAGGATGTCAGAGAAAGGAGATACTGTTGATGGGGACCTTAATATGCAGATGTTAACTGGAGCACCTTTGCTGCAGCCACAAAAGGCAGGGCTATTCTTGATGCCCTTCAGGTGGCATGCCTCAGACAGCTAGTTTTGGAACCTACTCATGAGGAAGCAATCTTAGACCTCGTGCTACTTAAACAGGGACAGTGAGAGTATCTCAGATCTAGAAGTGGGTAGCCATTTGGGAACAAGTGACCACCAAACAGTGTGTTCATGATAAACTCAGCTACAGAGTCAAGTCATACAAAAGTGAGGGTTCTGGATTTCAGGAGGGCTGACTTTGGCAAGATGGGAGAGTACCTTAGAAAAGCACTAGCAAACAGGCTAGAAGGAGGGGTGGAGCAACAATGGGGAAATATCAAAACTGCCATCACAGAGCAACAAGCCTTTGTGTGAAGCAAATAAACAAATAAAAACAAAAGAAAAAGCCACTATGGTTCTCAAAAGAGGTAGGTGAAGATTAGGAGAAAAAGATAGCATTTAGGAGTATAAGGAAACACAGAAGGAGCAGGACAGAGAACTGTACGGTTAAGGCAGAAGGAAGCAGGAGGGCAGTCAGAATAGCAATGGCACAAACTGAGGAAAAGATAGCCAACTCGGTTAGAAGGGGATAAAACCTTTTGTAGGTATATCAGGAGTGTAGAAAGACAAAGGGAGGGATAGTGAGGCTGGACAGAATGGATGGTGGGTGGGCAGAGAGTGACAGTGAAAAGCAGGGATACTGAATGAATACTTCTGTTCAGTATTCACAAAACAGGAAGTGGGGAGGTGCATAATCTAATTAACAGAAGCACTCTGGAGAGGGTCGATCCCAGTCCTTTCACAGAAGAAAGGGTTCTGAAAGAACTCCTAAAACTGAAGGTGAACAAAGCAATGGGGCTAGATAGAATTCACCCCAGAATTCTAAAAGAATTAAGCAGAGAACTGGTGACACCACTGACTACCCTTTTAACAAATCATGGGAGGATGGTGTGGTACCTGAGGACTGGAAGAAGGTGGATGTGATTCCCCTTCACAAAAGTGGGACCAAGACAGAGGCAGGAAACTACAGACCTGTCAGTTTGACCTCTGTGGTAGGAAAGTGATGGAATCACTTCTGAAGGAAAGAATTGTTGAGTACCCTAGAGGCCAGTGGGGCACGGACCCAAGGCAGCATGGGTTCACAGTGAGAAGGTCATGTCAGATGAATCTAATTGATTTCTTTGACTGGATGACCAAAGTAGTAGACCAGGGAGGGGCTGTGGACATGGCCTACCTAGACTTTAGCAAGACATTTGACACAGTCCCACACAAAATTAGTAGTCAAATTAACCAGCCTGGGAGTGGGTCCCAGGGTGGTAACCCTGGTAAAACATTGGCTGAACAACAGGAAACAGAAGGTAATTGTAAATGGAGTTCCACTCTGAAGAAAGAGAGGTTACTAATGGGGTACCGTAGGGTTCAGTACTTTTTAATGTATTTATAAGTGATATTGCAGAGGACTGGAAGGTAAGTATGCCTCTTTGCAGATGACACAAAGATCTGCAACAGGGTTAATACACAAGGAGACATGGAAATGATGAGAGGGACTTGGCAAGGTTGAAGAAATGGTCAGAATTATGGCAGCTTGGATTCAATGCAAGAAGTGCAAAATAATGACCTGGAAAACAAAACCCAGGGAAGATTACACAATGGGGGAGGTAGTAACAACAACAAAAAATGGAAAGGGACCTGGGGTTAATTATATCAGATGACCTTAAGGTTGGCAAGCAATGTGAGAAGGCAGTAGGGGAGGGGCTGGGGGATTCTGCGATGTATAGGAGAGGCATCACCAACAGAAAACAGGAAGTTGTTATCCCCTGTACAGACAGTTGGTGAGACCCCATCTGGAGTACTGCGTCCAGTTCGGAGACCCCATCTCCACAAGAACATAGACAGGATGGAGGCAGTTCAGAGGAGGGCAACTAAAATGGTGCAGGGTTTGCAAGAGAAGCCATACAAGGAGAGACTAAAGGAGCTTAATATGTATACCCTTGAGGAAAGGAGGAGAGAACATGATAGAAATGTTTAAGTACCTCAGTGGAATCAACAAAGTCCAAGAGGGTAGCATCTTTCAAAAAAGAGATGTGCAAGAACAAGAGGGCACAATTTGAAGATAGAGGGGGACAGCTCAGGGCAATGTGAGGAAGTATTTTTTCACAGAGAGGTGGTAGATGCATGGAACAGCCTTCCTGAGGAGGTTGTGGGTGAATTCAAGAATGTATGGGACAGACATAAGGCAATTTTTGTGGGGGTAGGAAGAAATAGGCTGTTGGTTAAATAGGATCTGCAGCTTATCCTCTAGGTAGGAAATGGGCAGACTAGGTGGGCTAGGCGGTCCTTATCTGCCATCAAAGTCTATGTTTCTATGTATGATTCACTGTACTCTGCTCCTATTTCTTTCATTTTAGCTAATTTTAGCTGTGTGGCAAATAATCTAGAATCAGAGAGCAGCATTGGGTGGATAACTGTTATTCACACTGAACACAGTGGACAGTTGACTTTAATAAGATCACGCAAAGTGGTGGAGAAGCTGGGAGGAGGAGGTCCAAGCATGAGTCTGAAATGTTGAGAACAACAGCGATCTTGTGGAAGAGATGGCGATGGCTTGCATGCTGAAGAAGGAGCATTCAAATATAAAGAGACCTGTGAAATGTGAATACAAGATAGAAATTATTTAGACTCTAGTACACTCCCTACTGTGTTGCACTTGTACATGTAAAGGAAACCAAAAAAAACAATTAAAAGGAAAAAAAAGTTTGGAAAGGATACTTACTGTCACATTGGTGATGGCCATCCCTTGAAATTGCATGAGGGTGCCCTAGACAGAGGAGGTGGAGGAGAAATCTTGCTTAATGGAGGCACCAGGACAGAAGACCTGCAAATATAAACACCACAGAAAATTATTTAGGCTCTATTCAGTTAGCCACAGTGTTGGTCACTGCACAAACAGTCTATCTGTTGTGCACTCCAAGACTTGCTATGTTTTATAGGTGTTTTGTTGATTATTTTACTGTATATACAGTGCCCTGAGCCTATGGGAAAGATACATAGATACGTAGATACATAGACAGTGTCGGCAGATAAGGGCCTATGGCCCACCAGTCTACCATTTAAGTTTGTAAGTTCAGTTTATGTTTTCCAGGAAGTCTGTTGCCCCTGACCCTGACCTCCAGAATTCCTTTATGTCTATAGAACTATAGAAATAAAATATAGAAATAAAGCTTGCCTTGCTATATCTGTCACCTGTGAAGAAAAAGAAATTATTTAGTCTGACCTGGCCACTATGTCAGTGTGTACTATGTCAGTGTGTACCTGTGAAAGGAAAACTTAAAATAAAACACTAAAAAAAAAAATGTGTAATGATACTTACCATGATATTAGTGAGTGCCATGCTTTGAATTGGCACAATGATGCCACAAGGAGGGGTGTGGCGCAGTTGAATAAGACCCTGTCCCATTTGTTATGCAGAAAAGTTAAAAAGCAAAGATCTGTTTTGTCTTCTCCTTTCTGTCTCTTGTCTGTCTGGTTGGCCAACAAATGTTCTTGTGAGACCTAGGAACTGATCACTCCAATGGGCTCACGGTTCTCCGCCTCTCGCTATCTTTCTGCCTTCACTTGCTGTTTCTGTCTTTTCTTTCCCCTTGCATATTTGTATTTATAAAACAAATACATATGAATTTTGTGAAACTGTAAGTGATACTGGGATCCCTTAGTTTGAAACTGTATATAGTTATACTGTTGAAATGATTGCCAAAAGCTATTTGGAATTTAGGGGGTTAACCTTGACATGCAGCATAAACTCCTTTGCAGAGCTGTCAACAAGAGGCCAGTTCTGGGACATCATGTTCTATTTTGTTGCACCTGCAAGGAAATAAACTTACAAAGTTCTGGTCTCTTAAGCGAGCTCAGGAGGCAGAAATAAGAGTAATGCTTTTGTTAGAGTGAGAGACAGACTGAGAAACTGAAACTTGGAATTAGAGATTCCCTCAGATGAATGACTTTGTTTTCTCTGTTTATACTGCCTTTGTAAACAGTTATCGATGGTAAAATGTTACTTGGGAATTTTACAACTGCTCCTGGCTTTCCTCTGCTTCCTGACCTATGCCTCCCAACAAGGAGTGATTTAGGAAGAGACAGCTAAGTTGATACCTTGCATGCTGCCTGGCTTTACGACTGGCTTGTCAGTTGTTCTTGCGAATGGTCAAACCTACACTAAGAAGGAGACAAAAGGAAAGAAAGAAACACATTTTAATGTTTTGCAAGCAAGGTGGAAGCCCTCCTGAGCAATGATGGACTCAACACCAACAGTGAGGATAAGGAGTGTGAACAGCAGTGAAAGTAACTTGCTACCATTGCACAAACTTAGGCCTTGCTGGACCACAGTTCTTGTTGCCATGATGGGCTGGCTGGCTGGAGGCTTTGGCTTGAGTTTAGTTTAGTTTAGTTTATTCATTTAATTGAGTGCACTATTTCATTGCAACTCTGGGTGCTTTACAGATACCAAATAACACACCAAATTAAAACATTCATAAATATAACTATCATATAAAATCAGAATTAAAAGGAGGAAAAGCTTTAATAAACAGGAAAATCTTTAGATCCTTCTTGAAGGCACTAACCAAGGGCCTCTCTAATTGGCCAAGCCAATGAATTCCCAGGGTTGACACCATCACGGAGAACCCAGGCACTGTATGATTTCAAATGGACCCTAGGAATCACAAGAGGCCCTCATCAGCTGACTGGAGGGGACAAGATGGGTGATAGGGCTGTAGAAGGGCTTGCCGATAGCTGGACCCCAGTCCATGTAGGGCTTTGTAGGTCAGTAAACCGACCTTGAAGGTGATCTGCACTTAATAGGCAGCCAGTGCAGAGGTGCAGCACAGGCATAATATGACATGACCTTGAGAGGCCAGTCAACAACTTGGCTGCCACCTTCTGCACTAGCTGCAGGTGGAGGAGATCAGCCCCGATAGCCCTAAATAGAGGGCATCACAGTAATCAAGCTGCATTGTCACAAAGGCATGGATCAGTGATGGCAGATCACCCAAGAGAATAGGTGTTTAATCCTGGCAATGTTCCTAAGATGGTAAAGGCATTCTGGACCACAGCCGACACTGAAATTCAAGTGTAATGTCTCTAACCAGCACAATGCCAAGATTTTTCACCTTAGAAGAAGTGAGAAGCTGGGAATGTCCAAGTCTAAGCATGGTGACTCAACCAGCCTGCAGCTAATCCTTGGGTGACCAGATTCCACCACTAGTACTTCTGTTTTGTCCAAGTTTAACCTTAACCAGTTGGCACTAATCCAGTCCTGAATTTCAGCAAGGCACTGATGAAAACCGAGACCGCATCCTGTCTTTCGGGCATAAAGACAGGTACAGCTGAGTATCATTAGCATAGCAATGAAAACTCAATCTGTACCATCTAATAAATGTCCCCTAGTGGTAGCATACACACTGCAACAACATGGGGACAAAATGGAACCCTGAGGAACCCCACTTGGCAGGGGGTGGAGTGGAGGAAAAAGCCCTCAAAACCACCTCTGCAGCCTGCCTGTGAGGAAACAATGGAATCAGTTGAGGACTGTACTAGAGAGTCCACAACAAATCTGCAGGTGATCTTATAGTACCCCATGGTCCATGGTGTCAAATGCAGCCGAGAGATCGAGAGAACAAGGATGGAAGATTCCTCTCTATCCCTTACCTCTAGAAGATCATTAAACACCCGAACTAGGGCAGTCTCAGTACTGTGCCTTTTCCTAAAACCCAACTGGAGAGGGTCGTCGATGTCTTAAGTTGACAAATCAGCCTCCATTTGTAAAGCCACCACCTTCTCAATAACATTCCCAAAGGGGTAGGTTAGAGACAGGTCTGTAGTTTGCCAGGCAGTCCAGGTCCAATGATGTTTTTTTCAAGAGGGATCTCACCACGCCACCTTACAGGGCTCAGGAAGGACCCCCTTGTTAAAGAACATTGAACTATCCTGGCCAGGACCGGGCGATGGAATCAATGCACCCTACAAGAAGTCACGTTGGGCCTGGGTCCAAACTACAGAAGGTGGGTCTCAACTCCCCATCCTCGACTGCCAACTTGGTAATAAAGATCATGAATAATTTAAAATTTGGTGCATATTGTAATGATCAGATAGGAGGCTAACAAAACTTGAACTGCATACTGAAACATATCTCAAGCAGGGATGGAAGTACTAAATGCCACTGTAATGATGCCTTGGTTAGGCCTCACTTGGAGTACTGTGTTCAAGTGTGGTCCCGTAGAAAAGAAAAGATATCCTCAGAATTGAGGAGTGCAGAGGCAGGCCACCATAGCTATTGCGACTCTTAAAAATAAGTCTTATAAAGAAAGGCTAGCAGCATTGAATCTTTACTCACTTCATTATAGGTTCAGAGGTGACATGTGTATGCTATTTAGAGCCATGGGCAATACACAATTGATGGGAGAACTGGGATTCATATTTAAGATTAGCAGAGGTAGTAGTAGAAGGCATAGTAAACAGTTATTTGCACCTAGATGGAACCTAAATACAGAAAAACTGGTTTAGCCAGAGGGTGATAGCATCATGGAATGAGCTCCGTTATGATAGTGGATAGTCCTAATGTGGATTCCTTTAAATCAAGACTGGATGTTTATTACAAAGACAGAATTACTGAATTTTAATGTAAGGACTGGCACACCATAAGGACAGTTGTCTTATGCTTGAAATTTCCTGATTGTATGAAGTCGGACCAGACAAACAGACTACCTGTGACAAATGCTGGCTTATCACTGCAAACCCAATGGAGGGCACGACTGGATCCCAATCTGACAGAGGAATTTTATCAGCAAAAACAGGGCAAACTCATCACACATAGATTGTGAAAGCACTCTAACAGACTGAAGGCAGGCTGGATTACATAGCCTGTCAACAGTCCGGAGAAAAGCTGAGCTGGTCTGTTAGTTGCTGCAGCAATCTCCCTGGACAGGAACTCTGCCTTCTTATGGGAGACTGCTGTTTGATACTCTCTGTAGTGAGATATCAAAATAAGCACCTCTCTAACCTTGACCCTTCGTCTTCAACTCTCTGTGAGTCCCATTGAACCATGGGGTCTCTGTTATGAGGTTAGGGCCAAACACAGACTGGTACAATAGAGTCAAGGACTGCCTCCTCTGGCTGCCTGGCTGAGGTCTGCATGGCAACAGCATGTACACTGGCTAAAGTCCTAGTTTTTCAGTTTGGATCGTGCAGTGGAGGTGGAGGAGGCCAATGTTATTGTTGCCAAACTTGGCATTTAATGATGTATGTTCACTGATTTTCTAGTTTGTCTGTAGGCATCACATATGAAAGGGTGGAGGAAGGTAATCAGATGCATGTATGGAACAGCAGCAGAACTTGGGAAAAATATAATGACAGGAAAGCAAAACTGAAGCATAAAGAAAAGGGTTCAATTGATGATGATGAAATGATAGAAGACATTTCTTTTATGCTTCAGGCATACTTATCTAGGAAACAGCCCTCACAGTTTTCCAGACTAGAGTTATTCTATAGAATTCTTCTCCATCCATGCTTCATCAACCACAGTAGAAGGCAATTTGCCAATGCTGATAACATCAGGCTCTTTAGAATCATTTTCACCACCACCACCACATTCATGTGGTAGAAATGTAGATGTGATTGTGTTGTGTGGAATGTGACCTTCATTCATGTTAGAAATATTAGCATGCCAACATTTCTAAGGGAAAGATTTGTATGCCTGAGTGAAAACTGAGTGCATGTGGAAAAAATTGCAACCATACAAGGAAATCCTCTCTCGTATAACAATTTCACATGCACTATGTCATTTTTCTACTTTTGGAAATCTGGCCCAGGCGATTCCTGAAAACAGGCTCCTAGGGTCCTGTGAACTTACACAGTTGCCAAGTGCTAGGAACTCTACACAATGAGATTAAGACATTGTGCCAGGCATAGCACCCTGAGAGTCCCCATCACTGATGCATTTCACGACATTCGATCTATTGGGTGGGTTGGGTGGACCTCTCTTGCCACCAAACGCCTCCTGCATGCTGGCATTTGGACCCTTAAATTACTACTCCACAAACTGCCTGTCTATTTAACGTCTCTCATACATCTCACATAGCGCCTACTCCCTAAGAAAATCCGACCTTATCCTACTAGATGTTCCCAGGACACGTTCCACAGCTGGCCAAGAGCTGTCTCATACGCCCTTCCAAACATTTGGAACCAACTACAAGCCATGCTGAAGCTAACCAGCTTCAGTATCAATTAACTCCTACAAAACACTAGCTATCTCTAAATTAAAAGACATATGTAGGTGCTTACTAGGCCCCAATGCCAAGTCAACTTCCTAGGTACCAACTGGCCTCTACTTATTAAGCTGAAATGTGTTGCACAATTTAGGGCAAGGTTAAAGCTGGAATGTACTGCACATATAGCATAAGGACTTCTATTGTGTATACCTCTTGTATTATATATTTTTTTCTTTGTTGTTCTACATTTTATATCTCCTGTCTATTAATTGCGAACTGTATGTGTATGTGCCTCAGGACCTCCTTGTGAATGAGCTTGCTCAGCGGAGTCTTTCCTGCAATAACTGAACTTGAACTATTACTGCTTACAATGAAACCTCCTTTCAGTGAATGGGGTTGCAGCCATTCAACAGTCTCAGTCAGGAACAATTGTTTTTTTTTATTACTTCTATTTTTCTCCTTCCTACGGCACACTCCGACTCGGGCATCCAGCCACAGGCTCTGCCTCCCAAAGAGGTGGGTAGCTCAAACTGCACAGGGAGGATCCAGAGCGGCTGTCATGCCATCCCACTGGAGGCTCCCCTCTTCCTCTACCAGCCAGAACAGCCCTGGACCCTCCTGACAGGACTCCACAAAGTCCTATGGTGACTCGGGCGTGGCATCAAGCTGCATGGTCGCACCCAGCCATTTTCCTCCTATTGGCCCCTGGTGCAGGGACATGCAAAGACATCCAGGCACAATGTGCTGAGGTCCGTGCTCCCCTCTGTTGTCACCAACACTAGTAATGCCCCAGGCATCCCCAGGGCCGCAACAGTGCGGTGAAGTTCCCCAGCCCACCCCAGGACTAGGAGAGCAGTTTGCAGAAGTTCAATCCCAGTCCTCCCTGCCAGCCCTGATGGCCCAGGCTCATTCGAACCGGGTCACGGCGTGGCATGAGGTGTGGCGTCCAGTGCCTCAACCCTCAGTGCCACCGGGCTGGCTAGTGAGGAACAATTGTAACATTTTATAACCTGTGTGATCTAGTTACACACTTCATTGCCAGCATGGCATGCTTGCAAAGACCAGAGTGTTGCAACCACTGCAACTGGGTTTAGTACAATTTTTCTTGGCCACAGTCAAATACTATCCCAGGTACCTGTGCACAATGTGCTGCAATGCACAGATAGGAGCTACCAGCAGTTTGCCACTGGTCACGTATCCATACTGAGATATATATATGTATGGTGACATTGAATGCGGGAGGGCATGGATTACTGTGTGTGACACCATCCCTAAAATTCAGTAATGGCACATGTGGAAGTAAGTTCCTGAGGTAATCTGCCATTTGGGGCAGGCATATGCCATCAACCTCTAAATCCCACATTCTCCACAAAACGAAATTGTAATTTTAATTGTAAATAATTTATTGATTCATCAACACATTTTCTGGATAGTCATTTTTAACTCATAGCATATGCTTTTATCAGTTAATCACCAATCTCTCCTGTATTGGGCATTCCACTGGGAGGTGGCCTAACACTGCCTGTACAAGGGATGAAGGTGCCCCAAGAGCTTAACCCCAATAACTTTTTATAGTAGGAATTAGGAACCTTTCTATATTCTCTTTTATTTGGGGGGTCCCCAAATTTGTACCTCATACAAAATTGGGCTTTTTATCTTTGCATTAAGCATGTTACAGCATTCCTTACTCAAGTATCCTTTGGATTTATACATAAATTTAGTCATAACTGAAAAAATCTCTTAACATTTGCTTCTATACATTTGATGTGTTTACTCCATGTTAAATCATCTGAAATTGTGATTCCCAAATAACAAGTGTTTTCACAACCTCTAGTTCATTGTTATCTGTATCTATATTTTTTGTTGTTACCCCACACCATGACTTTCATTTTATCAGAATTTATCTGCAGGTTGGCTTGCTTACACTCTATAGAAAATGTCTGTAAAAGCATTTTTATCCCTAAAAATTTGGTTGATAGTGGGGCTATGTCATCTGGGTAGGCTAAATATGGACAGTGACAATTTCCTATTTTGGGCATATGAAAGCTTTCATCATGCATTTTGTTAGTATGTCATTAAGGAATAAATTAAACAAAATTGGGGAAGAGAGAGCAGCCCTGTTTAACCCCTCTATTTGTGCTAAATTTATTACTTTTCCCTGAGTGAATTATATCTGATCTTGGTCATATAATCTTGATATAACAATTGGATATGGTTAATTAAAGCTAGATCTACCCCCATTTTCAAGTGTTGCCCATAATAATGTCCTGTTAACTTTAAAAAGCCAATTTTAAGTCTATGAAAATGTAATACAGCTTTTTTTATCTTTCTATACTTATACATTATATGGGTTAGCGCAAAAACACTAACTGGTGGTTGAATGTTCAAGTATAAACCTGCTTGTGCCATATCTATAATTTTATTTTATTTTGTCCATTCCAATAACCTTATATCAGTAATTTTGTAAAGATCTTTTGTACACTGTCTAAAAGACTGATTGGTATATACAACTGGGCTTCTGGAACTATTATATTTAATTTGCATGAGGCCAGGATATATCCAGTTTCTTTAATATTTTAAACATTTAATGTAAAAGTGAGGACCAGATTTCAATAGTTTTCAGTGTCACATAAGTTCTGAGATGTGTTGCATTACGTTTTCAAAACTTTTATATAGGCTACTCCATCTCTTGTATTTTCTATTTTGATTATTTGGTCAAAACCCCTGCATCAGTCATATCCATTAAAAATCCTCTTTTTCTATTGTGTCCCAGCATATACTTTTCTTTTTCTAACTATAAACTGGGTTCTGTCTTCCTTCATTCTAATTTTAGAGTATTCCCAACTTATTTTTAGTGTTATAGAACAGTGTGGGCTCTCAGCTCTGCTTTCCACCTCATGTCCAGAAATAGAGGAACTAGATTTAAATTTATCCAAGCAAGATCCATGACTGAAACTCCATTAGTAGCAATGTATGTATAACTGCCTGAATTATCAGATATCAGTCTGCCATTTAGTAATACAGATGAAGCTGCTTAATCAGAATACCATGGTGGCAGGTGTCTCATCCCAATTAAGGGACCATCCCTATTAACAGAAGCCCCTATCTTTGTGTTGTTGTCAGTCTCAGAGCTAATTTTACCCACCCTGATACCTGAAGTTGAGGTTGTAAAGTGGAGTTTGCGGTCCCAGTACAGCAGCAGGAAGAGGAACCATAGGAACCATGAGAATCAGCGAACTGCAAAAGTAAACTCATTTGCAGAGGTAAGTGGTCCTGGTACAGTACCTTGCTCTCCTACAGCAACAGGAGGAGGGAACCACAAGAATCAGCAAATGGAAGTGACTGATGGAGAAAACTCACTTGTGGTTGGGCAGAAAGTAAGCAGTAGTGACAATTAAATAATAAAAAAAAAACTCTGATGTGTGGAAGCCTGTCCAGCAGTATTATGGGGGAGTGACCCACGGAATCAGCAAGTAGAGGTGATTTTTTAATTTTTATTTTAAGTCTTCAATTAAAGTAGATGGGAAGTTGGCAAACAGAGAGACAAACTATAGCATAGGACACACAGGCAGCTGAGCAGGAAGAGAGGGACAAGCAATTTACACATTCACACATACTCGTCAGTCCATCGCTGTCTGTTAGCCTGTAAATTGTCTTGTGAATTATCCTATTAATCCAGCATCCCGTCCTTTAACCAGATACTAGGTCCATAGGAAAGTACAGCCACCTAATCGGTTCCAATATGTCCCAATAAAGTGGATGTCTCCATTATCAGCGTCCACGATTAAGTGGCTTCATCTGTACAAAATGTTTGTTTGTTAATCATTTATAGAGAATGTTTCCTTTCTTATTAGTGACTGTATCCACTGTATTTCTTCTCTGGAGGACTTTCCCAGTTCCTAAAATTGTTATCAGTTCTGAGATATCTTCTCCCAACTCCAGGCATTTACCACTCTGGAGCTGAAATCATCCATCAGCATAATTGTTATTTCCAGGTTATTATCCAACAATTTTTCTAGTGTTGTTTCTATTAGATTCAAAGTCTCAAAAATTGAAATAGTGTTATGGGTCGGTGGAATATATACATTAAGAACAACCAATTCTTTGTTATCTTCTTTTATCTTTATACCAAGATGTTATCACTTCCATTTCAACTTCTTGCACCTCAACGCTCCCATTAAATTTCCAAAAATTAATAATCCCCTTATGCATCATCCGTATTTCTTCTTTCTCTTAGCTGGTGAAAGATCTATAACCACTAAAATTAACTTTATCTAATAACCACATTTCTTGCAAACAGATACATTGAAATTCCTTCATATATTCTATAAATTCTGCATCTATCATTTGCCCTTTCAAGCCTGAAACATTCCAAGAGATTACTTTGAAATCCTTTCTTCTATTTCAAGAGGTTCAAAACGTCTGTCAGTAATGCAGCTGATGAATGAATATGAAATTTACTTCAGCGCTAATAATTAAGCAATAATGCTCAACAGGGTGTGTGTCATGCTGGGATAACGTCACGCCTCAGATGGTTGGCACGAGGCCAGAGCCATACAATAGCTAGTTGTTATACAGAATAAAAAACTCATTTTAAAAAGTTTTGTGTGGAAAAATATTTTTGTTTTTAAGAGAAGATGAAACAATGAATCAAAAGCTCCATAAAATGCTCATCTGCAGGTTCACAGTGAGGCTGAGACTAGACCCAAGATGTTGTACTGGGATAACAACACGGGTCCAGCCCAAGACTGACCAATCAGAGTCCAGGATTTTTCTTGCCATTGTCTAATATAGCTTCTGCTTGACTCCTCTCTTTACTGTTACAGTTGCTTCATTGTTGCTGTTTTCAAGATTTGTCATAGACTTATTGTAAACTGTGAAGTATGTTCAAACAGGAAAAAGGAAAAATGTTTGGGGCACAATAACAAGTTTCCACTACAGTCTGTAAGTAATCTTTTATGCAATTTACGTCCTTTATGTCATTTGTAAGCTCTAGGTGATTGACATTCCCTTATGTGCCATGTACTTCATCAAACAAGATTTTCAGACTTTGGCCCTGTTTTCGATTTAAAACACAGACAGGACTGTGACCCAAAAGTTATAACTCTTGCCAGTTCTTTTCCTGTTCCAGAGTATAGATTTACACACAAGTTAAAAACAAAAACAATGTTTTTACCATAAGATATTGAACTTTGAGATTATCCCGTACACTAATTTTCTCATATCTTTATTTTTCAATTATCAGGGGTCTGATTTCTGAGAGACTAGCAGTTTAAGAATAGATGCAAAGTGTAAAATGAATAATAAATACAGCTGTCTAAATTATCTGATAACTAGCTCCTTTTCTTTCTACCACACTTTTACCACCATATAATCAAAATAACCAAAATGTTGGGGTCAGTTACAGTATTGTTTCCTCATGCTGCACTTCAGCAGCAAGCTGACTATACTTTGATCCATAGTTATATATGCCATTATTTTGGCCATTGTTAGCTTAATAGCTCAGTAATATGTGAGCCTATTTCTGAACATTCGTATGCCAAAATGCTGACATGCTTTCCAATGCTCTCTGTGTTCACAAAACTCAGTTAAGAAACAAAACAGAGTGGAATGGCAGTATCAGGGGCTGTGTAGGCTGACTTCAGGTACTGGGTTTTAAGATGACAGTGCATGTGCACCTTTATGCTTCAGGTCACAGTAACTATCCCTGGTGCAAAATTCAAAATGCAAAATGCAATTTTACACTTTTATTCTTATTCTCTATAATCTTAAAGTCCCTTTATATTTGGTGTATTTAATTGTATCCATATACACATAAGTGAAACTGTGTATTGATGTGGGAATATTAGTATATTAAACAAGATGCTTATCATAGATACATAGATACATAGACAGTGTCAACGAATCACGGGCCTATGGCCCACCCAGACATTCATTCAGTCTGCCCATTTGAGCTTGTTAAGTTCAGTTTGTTTTCCTAGAAGTCTGTTTCCCTTACCCTGACCTCTAGAATTCCGTTATGTCTATCCCATGCATTCTTAAATCCTGTGATTGTTCCAGCCCCCACCACTTCCTCTGGCAGAGTGTTCCACTTGTCCACCACCCGTTCTGTGAAGAATTCTTTCTCATGTTTCCTCTGAATCGTCCTCCCTCAACTTCATCCCATGCCCTCTAGTCCTGGAACATCTTTTAGCTTAAAAATAGTGTTTTCCTGCACCCTGTTTCTCCCTGTAAGATACTTGTATGTCTCTATCATATCCCTCTCTCCTCCTCTCCTCCAGGAGTACATGTTCAGTTCCTTCAACCTGTCTTCATAGGGACTTGTGATGCAATCCATGCACCAACTTTGTTACCCTCCTCTGAACCTTCTCTACCCTGTCTATGTCCTTACGTGAGTATGGTCTCCAGAACTGTACACTGTACTCCAGGTGGGGCCTCACTAGTGTCTTGTACAGCAGAACTATGACCTCCCTTTTCCTGCTGGTGATGCCCTGCCTATACATCCCAGCATCCTATTTGCTTTACCTGATGCCTTGTCACACTGTTTCCCTACCTTGAGGTCATCAGAGATGACAACCCCAAGATCCCTTTCCTGCTTGGTGCATGCTATATCCTCACCCCCAACTGATATATTGTGCCAGGGTTTTGTGCCCCATATGCATTATCTTGCACTTCTTTGCATTGAATTTCAACTGCCAAACCCTTGACCATTCTTCAAGTTTCTGCAGGTCCCTTCTCATTCTGTCTACACCCTCTGGTGTGTCTACTCTGTTACAGAGCTTTGTGTCATCAGCAAACAGTGAAATTCTGTCTTCTAGATCCTGCTAATGTCACTGATGAAGATGTTGAATAGGACGGTCCCAGCACTGATCCTGTGGTACCCACTGGTCACTCTTCCCTCTGTGGAGTGACAGCCATTTACCACCACCCTCTGTGTCCTGCCACCCAGCCAGTTACCTACCCACCACACTACTGTCCTGCCCACACCCATATTCCCCAGTTTGTGTAGTAGTCTTCTATGTGGCACAGTGTCAAGGCCTTGCTGAAGTCCAGATAGGATATGTCCACTGCCCTCCCTGATCCACCTCCCTAGTCACCCAGTCAAAAATTCAATGAGGTTGGTCTGACGTGACCTCCCTGGTGAAACCATGCTGCCTTGGGTCCTGTGGTCCATTGACAGCAGAAGTTCCACCAATCTCTCCTTCAGTAGTGCTTCCATGATCTTTCCCACTACCGAGGTGAGGCTGACTGGTCTGTATTCCCTGCTTCCTCTTTGTTCCGCTTTTGTATAAGGGGACTACATCTGCTGTCCTCCAGTCTTTGGGTACCTCCCTGTTTCAGTGATTGGCTAAACAGGATAGCCAGAGGTTCAGCCACCACCTGTCTTAGTTCTTTAAGGACCCTATAGGTTGCACCCCATCTGGCCCCGTGCTTTGTCAACTCTTATTACTTCCAGTTCCTTCAGGACCCTTTCTCGTAAAGGGACTTGTGTCCATTTCTGCACCATTCTCACCCCTTGTACTCCCTTCAGACCCATTACCCCCTCTTCCTCAGTAAAGACTGAGCAGAAATACCTGTTCAATATGTCAGCTTTACTGTTGTCATCCTCCAACTCCCATCCTCCCCTTCAGTCTCACTATCCCTCCTTTGTCTTTCTTTTTCACTCATGTACCTGTAAAGGTTTGTCCCCTTTAACCACTGATTTTGCAATGTGTTCTTCTGTCTGAGCTTTGGCTTCCCTTACTGACTTCCCTGCCTCCCTTTGTTTCTCCTGGTACTTCTCCCTATCCCCTTCTGCCTGTGTCTTTTTGTATTGCCTAGATGCTATCTTTTTGGCTTTCACTTTCTTTGCTACCTCTTTGGAAACCATAATGGTCTCCTCTTCCTTTTCCTCTTGCTAACCTACTTAATGCATAATTCTATTGTTCTTATAATCCCCATTTTAAATACTGCACTGTTCCTCAAACCCTGATTCCTGTCCCATTCCTTAATGCCTCTTTCAAGTATTTCCCCATTTTCCCAAAGTCTGCCCCTAAAATCCAGGATCGTGTTTTGTGTGGTTTGGTTCTTCTTTCTGTGATTTCAAACCACAATGACTGGTGGTCACTGTTACCCAGGTGCTCCCCACTGTTACCCCATCACACTGTCCCTGTTTGTGAGCAGAAGGTCCAATATTGCCTTCTGCCGAGTTGGTTCCATGACCAGTTGCTTGAGGAAGGCACCCAGAGGGAGTCAGGATAAATCTGCTCCTAGTTGATGCTGCTGCTGGGATGCTCCAGTCCACGTCTGAAACATTGAAGTCTCCAACCAGTACTACCTCACCCTTGTCTGCCATCCTTTGGATGGCTAGCATCAACTCCTATCTGTTTCTTCCTCCTGGGCTGGTGGTCTATAGACACACCTGTCTGGATGGCTGGCCCATTTCCTTTCTAGCTTAACCCACAGTATCTCTCCCCCATTTTGTTCCTCCTGGATCTCTGTGGCCCTTATGTCATTTTCACATACAGTGCCACTCCTCCTCTCCTTCTGCCTGCTCTGTCTCTTCTGAATATGTTGTAGCCAGGTATGGCCATCTCCCAGTCATGGTTATCATTACACCAGGTTTCAGTGATGGCCACAATGTCAGGTCTGACTGTACCATGACAGCCTCCAGATCTTCCATCTTGTTGCTAAGGCTTCTGGCATTTGCACATATGGCTTTCCATGATTTGACCTCCCTAGTCTGCTTCACTGTTCTACTCCAGCCCCTTCCTTGGTTGTCATTTATCCTGGTTCTCCTTGCTGTCTGCCCTTCTGCTGAATTTTGCCCTTTCTGCTTATCCACCTTTTGGACACTAATCTCCATCTTTTGCACACTGCTTTGCAGAGATAGCCACTCCTCTGGTTCACTGGTTCCACTGCTGAGCTGTGGGGGTGAGCAAGTAGGTACCCTCCTTGCTGGCCTGCCACCCCTTTGCTAGTTTAAATGCTTGTCAATGTAGCATTTAAACTTATCATTGAGTACTTGGATTCCCCTCAGGATGGATGCAGGCCGTCAGGCTTGAACAAACCTCCATCCCTCCAGGTGGGTTCCCAGTCACCAATGAATCCAAACCCTTCCTCACAGCACCAGTTCTTCAACCATGAGTTAAAGTTCCTGGTGCATGCACTCCTATGCTCTCCCTTGCCTCTCACAGGTAGTACTTCTGAGAAAGTGACAGAAGTAGCTACTTGCTTGAGACCCTCCCCAGTTTCCTAAACTCTTCCTGAACTTCCTTTGGCTCCCCATTTGCCAAGTCATTAGTACCTAGGTGGATAATGACATCCAGCTCACCCTCCCATCTTGCCTTCCCAGTGATCCCAGTAACTTCCTTCCATCCCTCCATGCCGTGGCACCTGGTAGCACCTCACCTCCTGTCCCTCTCCTCCTGTGTTCCTAGCTGATCCTTCACGATGGAGTCTCACCAGGATTCCGCCTCCTCCTCTGGGGTCCACTGCTTTCCCCACTGAGGTCACCTCCTTGGCTAACCTCCACATCCTTTCCTTCCACTTCTCTGGTACCTCTATTTGGTTGTCCTCATTTGCCAGTGTGGCATATGAGTTCTTGAGAACTCAGCCAGTGGGTATTTGGCATGATGCTCAAACATGGAATGCAGAGTATGCTGGACCATTCTGGGTTCTGGGCTACCAAACAGCTGGACTCAGCATGATGGCTTGAGCTGGTGTGGTGGGTCTTACTCCTGTGGGATTGTCCTGCTTCTTTATTTTTAGAGGAGAAAAGTGTAAACAAATACAAAAGGACAGTAAAGGACAGCAGTACTATCTGTGTTACATGTATTAGCTGCAATAGCTCTGTACTGACCCAATACTGACTAACTGGCTAAACTAACTTAGTTTTATATGACCTCCATAGCTATTATCATATTATTGTATAAGTTTGACCCTCTGCAATATAAATTATTACACCAGACCATAACCCAATATATTAAACCCTCTCAATTCAAATCTCTAGTTTTCTATCTTCTGGTACTTTGGGTAATTTTTTTTTTGCAGATTTTGGCAGTCTCGGGGGTCAACCTGAATCATAGTTCCTTTTATCCTATGGCAGTGCTGAGTCTCTGTGCTACAGCCCCTGAGAGGCTCCTCCATGCTCTCGCTGTCCAACCCCCACCATTCACTGGGACCTTGCCACGGTACTCAGGTCTTCCTTCCACTAGAACACAAAAAACACAGGGACAGCACTGCCAGTGCAAAATGCAAACACAAGCTCATCTGAAAAGATCAGATAACTTAGGAAACAGTGATATACCTGTTCAAATCTATTAAAATGCATTTATCAGATCCTGCTTCCTCAGCTCCTCCTCAGCTGTGGTACCGTGCAGCCTCCATTTTGCATCCAAATCCTTCCATATGACACCTGAAAATACCAGCATGCACGTGGCAGCCCTAGCTCAACCAGTGGATATTTGGCATGATGCTCAAACATGGAATGCAGAGTATGCTGGACCATTCTGGGTGCTGGGCTACCAAACAGCTGGACTCAGCATGATGGCTTGGCTGGTGTGGTGGGTCTTACCCTGTGGGATTCAGGGGTGCTACTTGAATGAAATCAGTGATTTGGGTTTCTGCATTGGGGTTGCTGTGCTGTGGTGCCTGGGTACTAGGTACTCAATCCACCACTGCTGCTATGTCCACTACTAGGCAATCCCACAGACTCCTTCTCATCTCAGTAGTAGTCCTCCTCAGTCAACCCTTCCTCCACCAGGATTATTTTCCTGCCACTTCTGGATACACTGGCAAATACAGATGATAAGTAAGAGGGACCCCTTCACCATCTTCCCTTTGGTGCTGAGTCCAGCCCAACAGGTGCCAGAACACAAGGTGCATGTGTTGGTCACCAGTGCCTAGGTGGCTGCCCTTTTTCCCAGACTAAGTCGCACTTGGCACAGCTGACAGCAACTGGTTTGTTAGCTAAGTCAAAGTAGAGAACTGGTGGTTGATTCTGAAGGTGGATGCAGGGCTTACGTAAACCCTGCCTCCACCACATAATCAACAGCTCTCCAAAGCCCTCGGATGCAACTCAGTCTGATTCTAGAAGGCCAATTTAGTTGTGCCATTTTTTTCACTTTACAGCAGCTTGCTCAAGGTTTGGCGCAAACCCCTGTAAAAAGAGTACCCCCCATGGGTGCAAAGTTAGACCGGGAGCTGGTCTGACTTTGCTGCATCTGGGACTTGCAGCAGCAGCTTTCTAGAATAGCAAATCCCCTGCTTGGCACGAAGTTGCTATTTGCATCAAACACCCTGCCACAAGTCCCCATGTAATCGCGAACCCTTACTAGAATCCAGCCCTTTCTACCATTGCTTTTACAAAGTGGAGGAGTGGGAGAGGGAGGGGTGGAAATGGGTATTTTTGGTATGATTTATGCACTTCAATGCTTGGTGACTCAAATTGTAATAGGCTCAACACTGGTAACAGCAGCAATGGTCATAGTACTGGGGCTTTGCTACTTCCATGACATACTGGTGGTGTGCAAAGCACCAGATTTTCAGCAGCATCACTCTTACTCTTTGTCTTTTCCAACTCCTATGGGGTCCAAATCATCATCCCCACTGACCCTGATATCTTCCTCCTCCTCCTCCTGAGCTCTGTCCTCCTCATCTTCAAATTCTCCACACTCACTCTATCTCATCATCTTTAGTCAGAGACACATTTTAATTTAATCTTTTCTGACTGCTCAACAGTCAGATTCCCTCCTCATGCTCTGACTCATGGTCAAGCTCTACACTCTCATTTGAGAATGGGAAACTATCGTTCAGATCAGGCTCGGCACCACCACCACCACCAGCTGTCATAGGGACACCAACAACCTCCTCCTCGATAGAGATGCGCAAAGTATTATTCTATCTGTCAAGTGGACGCAAGTCTAACACTGCATCACAGAATGCTACGTGAAGTTCATTCAGAAAGGTGGAATTTTGCCTTTCTGAGTGTACGCAGCATTAGTATCTAGCCTTTATTCTGCGTTGCGGTAAAATAAGGTGAAGTGAGTGATAAATGGGCCCCAGATCACATGGCTCACACAGCCTCCACAGTCTTCAGGTCACATGCTTCCTTCAGGCTGCAGCAGGAAGTCAGGAAGTGAAACAGTTTCACTTTTGCCTTGCTGTAGCAGGACAAGGAGCTAGCAGAGCTGGTGAAAGCTGCTGGAAAGCAAATCAGATATAACCGTTGATTTTTTGTCCTAATTTGTTGGGTTTTTTTCAGAGTGTGAAAGGCTATAGTAGCTTGTGTATTTTGTTAGTTGTGTGTAAATGGAGGGTGATCGAGGAAGAGATGGTTTTAGGTGCAATGCAGTGGGGAATCGTGTTGGAGTCTGTACATGTGGTGGCATTCTCTGAATAAACCACAACACCATACATGGAGGTCCCCACCTGAAGCAGTTAGTTCTGGGCTGGCAGCTCCACCTCCAGACATGGCACATAGTAGCACCTCCCTCTGCCACCACCACCTGCTATGGCCCTGTGCCAGCACCACCGTTTCAGCCTCCCCAGCCCCAATTGGGCAGCAGCACCAGGTGGCAGTAACACCTGGCCCCCTGCCTGTGCCTGGTCCTCCCCATAGCTCTGTGGTATGGGAGTTTTTCAATACACTGCCTGGGGACAGCAGTGTAGTGAAATGCAACATCTGTGATGCTGTGGTGAGCCGTGGCCCTAGAGGCACTCATCTGAGAACTGGGGACAGCGCACCACATGCTGAAACACCACAAAGCTGCATTGAATGCCAAGGTGGCACAAGTTGAGTGAAATGCACCTGCTGGCCCTTCTGGAAGTTCTGGCCAAGATATTGGCGATCGTGCACCACCATGATATGCTTTTTAAACTAGGAAATACAAGCGGTGGTGGCTGCTAAACCACAACCACCATCACCACAACCTGCTGCAGTTTTGGCGGCGATGGTAAACCACTCCAACTCCCTGCCACACAGGGTGATGTGGCCATGTTGTGGAGTGAGATGCATGTGGTTAACCACTGTCTTGATAATATGCAGCAGCAGTTGGATAAATTGAAGGTCACCAGTTCCAGATAATGGGATGCTCCAACTACTGCTTTCCAACCAGAACATAGAAACCTAGTTTTGTTTAAAATGTTTGTCCTTCCTCCTGACTCCTTGCACCCACCACCCTCTCTGTGAAATATTACTTCCTAGTGTTGTTCTTCAATCCTTCCAGTCCACGACCCATCTATTTTCAAATGTTGCTCCCTTCTTTGTAGCCACCTATTTTTCTGTATAATTCTACCCTCTTGTACATTGATTATTCCCTTTTAATACTTCTTAGTTTCTATCATGCCCCCCTCTTTTAGGTTATACATAATGTCCTTTAGTGTCTCTTTCATTTTGGACTTCATTTTAATGTGATGGCTCCCAATGCATCCCAGTATATCCTGTTCCCCAGCCCTCCTTACTTCCTTCACATTTCTTGCATACTTTTATATCATCTGACAGGTCACTGTCCATTTTATTGTTATTCCCCCCTCCCTATTTGCACTGTTATGTGTGTAATGTTAAGTGTGTGTTCTGTCTTTCTTATGCACAACTTTGTACCTCCCCAAAATGGTAAAAACCATGCCCAAAACAGCGGAAATAAAATAAAGTACAAAAGTGGTGTCCTTGCCCTCATTATATTCCTATTAACAAAACCATAAAGCCAGCACTCCAGACAAATAAATGCCAAGAAAAAATGTTCACTGCTAGTACAAATGTGTGGCAAAGCAAGGCACAGAATTATCCTTGTGCTTTAGCAGTTAGGCCTGCATTAGGGGCCCCTAATGAAGGCCTAAGCACCAGCCAGGGGTCATTTGTGTGTGGCTTGTTTTGCCATCAATACATTTGCAGTAGCAGTGAACATTTTTTCTTTGCATTTATTCGTCTGGAGTGCTGGTTTCTGGTTTTCTCTTGGACTTTGGAGTTAGCTGCTGTCTACTAGCAGCCAACCCCAGTGTTAGTGCAGCGTGCTCCTGGATCTTGTGTATTCCAACTTAATGTCTGTTTACCATGAAATATTTTTGTGCCTTACCAATGTTCCCTTTCTGTCGTGGTTTGTTTGTTGAAAATCAGGAGTGAGCAGTGCAATAATATGCTAAACAGCACGTGTGCAGTGTCAGGTACACTGCCCAGCCCTCTGAAAACATATATGCTAGCTGACTTGTTCCACTATCGATTGGTATAAAGAATATATAATGTATATTTTATTTGTACCATCACTAACTGTGATCCAACTCATATAATATGTTTTCAGGGGCTGAGCAGTGTGTACCTGACAGTGCACACATCACATGCTGTTTAGCAGAGTATTGCACTGCTCACTCCTACTTTCTACAGCAGCACACAGCAAGACAGAAATAAACTTTACTGAGACCAGTAAAATAATTTTGTTTGTGGAAACAGAGATTATTAAGTTGGAATATAACTAGGAAGGGAAGGACACCAGTTTTTATCTCATTTTCTGAAGAATGTTTTGACCACTGTTCGTACAAATCTTGGGATGCTGTCTTATGCCCAGAAAATTCCCAACTCCAGATGAAGAGAAATGAGAGCTGAAAATGGAATGAAAAGTCTCCATGAATTAATGGCACACACAGTCATGTGTGCACTGCTGCCATGCAGTCCCAGAATTAATGTGCACACCAAAAATGCTGCTGTCTTATGCACAGAAAATGCCTGACTCCAGATGAAGAGAAATGAGGGCTGAGCATGCAATTTCATGTAAAATTTATTGACCTGACTGGGCTGATGCACAGTGTCTTGTCAATTGAAGTGCTAGAAGGATGACCCGACCATTGAGTTAGCCATCCATGATGATGTGATAATGTTGTTGGTTGCCTAAAGTCTGCTGCACTGACCCCAACAGGAAGAATGCCCTTTGTGTGACACTAATGCTACCCTTGGTAAGTTAATCGCCTTTCACCATTATGGTTTTCACAGAACCTGACCTTAAATGGTTCATATATATATATATATACATGTAATCATTGCTTTTTTGTATCCCAGATCATATAGTCAAACTTGTGGTACACCTTTCTTGGCTTGAAGAGGAATTTTGGCATTGGAATACTTCAAGCCAGTGAAGGTAAGTATTTTTTGGGGATATCATTTGGAAGCAATTTTCATTAATGGTTTCTTTTTGTTAATTCTTCACAGATTTTCTGTGCATTCTCCAGTCCAGTACTGATGGTCAGGATTCATACTAGTTCTTGCATGTGTTCCCTGTGTGTGATGTTGAACTTCTTATTTTAAAGGACCAATGGCAGCACACAGCATCAAAACATTTCCTGCAAAAACAGGTAAACAATAAATTATTAGTGCCTGATTGTAGTAACACTTTCTGTTTAAAGTGTGGCTGTTCCTGTCATTTATCCAAAATAACAGACAGCAAGCTGTCAGACAGTTAGCCACAACAAGACCAGATCAATTTACAGTCACAAATTTAGTACGTGTAACCCATACACTGTCCCGACTCCCAATGTCTTAACTGGAGTTACATTTTAAAGACCTCTCTTGTCATGTCACGACCTGGACCTGTATAAAACTTTGTTCAACACTGCCATGGCTGCTGCAGCAATACAGTGTCAGATGTGCATGACAAATCTACTATGTAACACATGTACCTAATTAATATGATTTGGACTCTTTTGAAAAAATGAACTACAAAAGAACTGATGAAATAAAATTGATATACTTATAAATGGATATCCTCTAGGTGGTTGTGGACAGTACTACAGTGCTATAGTCTTCCAGTCCAGGAGAGTGCTTGAAAGTTTTAACCTGTGGAAAAAAAGAAAATAAGTTCACCGTATGTGTTTCTCAACTGCATCTCAGAAATGCAACAGGAAGCATAACACAGCTCAAGGAAGTTCCAAAAAGTAGTAAACATACTCACTGTAAAGTACTGATAGTAAGAAGCCTTGCAGCTGTGGCTATTGGATGCTGTCTTCTCTCCATCTGCTATGGCAAATGCAGGGCACAGGATGGAAATCAGTCATTCCCTCTGAATGAGATAGTATCATGTGTATTTGTCTGGCAGCGATTCACTGGTGGTGGTCATGGCTGGGGAACACATGATGACATTCCCTCAGACTATCTGGTAGCTTTGGCTAACAGCAGTTTTCTGGTGGTGGTCATGGGGGGCACATGATGACATTCCCTCAGACTATCTGGTGGCTTTGGCTAACAGCAGTT
Source organism: Neoceratodus forsteri (assembly GCA_016271365.2). NCBI lineage: Eukaryota > Metazoa > Chordata > Ceratodontiformes > Ceratodontidae > Neoceratodus > Neoceratodus forsteri. Next base: position 50,460,587 of record JADMNL010000024.1, on the reverse strand, counting down.
TTCTGGTGGTGGTGGTCAATGGTTATGGGAACAGTTGCAGCCTGCAACACATTCCCTATCACTGTCAGACACACATGGGTGGGTCGTGGGCAGGATGTATTGTGTATTGTGTTACAGTATTTCACTCTCAGTAATACAGAGGCAGGGAAGGTAAAATAGAAGGACTGTGAATTTACTTTGTGCCAGACTGCCAATATGGCATATGGAATTTGAATCATTCTGAGTGGGAGTCAGGACACTGATTTAATGTTATGAAAACAAAACATGTGCCATAGAAAAAATGTGACAGCCTTTTAACCACTTCACTTAAAACCTACCAACATCAACCTCATCATCATCATCATCATCATACAGGAAGTTGCGCTCACAGTCATCAGTCTCTGAATTGTGCCCACTAGGAATTCTTTCTCCATGATGTCATCATCTACCTCAACGGTAGGCCATTTCATGCTGTCAGTGCCATGAGGATGGTCCATTTCTCCTCCATCACCACAACCATGACCATGCCGGGTATGAATACAGAGGTTACAGTTCGAGCTGACATCTGAAGGAGAGAGAGTTTGTCACGATGACCCAAACTATTGCACCCATGAACTGAATACCCTCTAAACACCCACATTGGTTGGTGGGCATGTCAGGTACTTAAGTGTCACTGAGGTCAGCTCTGGCCATTCACTGACCTTTCCACCCATTTTAAAAGAAGATCATCAATTACTGGCAGACACCTGTTTTCAGCCAACTATGAGTCAACCATTTGCTGTGCTGCACAAAATCGGTGGTTGACTCATCATCCTGTTCTCTGGATTCATTGATGTCACAAATCCTGACTTGGGACAAAGCACCACAAAGTGGGTTAATGGCAACGGTTTGGATGACAGACCACCTGGAACTGCAGCCGCCTTACAGGATGTGCTGATACTACTCCAAATTGGCCTTCAGTCTGGTTATGCTGCTGAGGTTTGCTGACTTTGGCACGTGATTTCTGTGCCCCATGAACCAAGTGCACCACTTGCCCACTGACATTTTAACCTGTTCAGACCCTCCCTCCTCCAGTAGTGAGGCAATTAAAATTTGTATTGTGGGTCCAGCATTGTTGCTATTACAAAGTTGTCACTGTGCTGAATGCTCAAGATGTGCCAATTGCGGTCGAATAGTGTCAGTATGTGTTTCAGCAACACTGCTAGCACAGTCTCTGGAACCAACAAGGCTATGCTGTAGATTCAGCAATATCTGCCTCAACCCCCATGGCAGTGGAATTGATTGGCTGGTGGAGGCAGACTCAACACTCACTGCCTGTGTGGCATGTTCAAAAGGCCTCAAAATTGTTTTAACAGAGTCCATGAGGTGTCACTGTTCAGTTGTGAGAGACATGGAGACTCCGAAGTGTCATGGCTAGTATGCATGATGAGATATTTGGAGATTGCTTTGTATTGTTCATACAACCTATCTGCCATGTATAAGTGGAGTTCTACTGGTGACAACTTCCAGCTTCAAGCGGTGCTATGGGAGGGTGTCTTGGATTTGCAGCTGCCAAAGTTGGTCACGGGCCTTTGCTAGGTGTGTAAAAGTGCGAACAGATATGGCGTGCAGCTGTCAACATTTCCTTTATTTCAGGGTGCTGCAGAAACTCCTGGACCACCAGATTTAAACAGTGGGCCATGCATGGAACCTGAACAAAGCCACCATTCATGATGCATTTAACCACATCTGACTCATTGTCACGTGCTATAAATCCAGCTCTCAGGGACAGGAATTCAGCCACTTATCAGTTTGGTCAGTAGCAAGTCCAGCATGTTTTCACCAGTGTGGGAACAGGCCACACTCGCATTACAGCGTTGCATGCTGTTGAATTCCCAGAAGATTGCTACTGCAACAGTCTGACTTACTACACTGATTATTCACACTACCACCAGCACAAACAACCCCAGCACCTACGCCCAATGTGCAGTTATACACAAATATGAACTTCCTACTGTTTTGCCACTTGTCCACATATTCATACTTAAATGGATGAATGGAGAGAGGAATGTTGAAGGGCATGTCTTACAGAGTCAGCCACATGACGGTATAACTCGGGGACAGCATGGGTGGAAAAGTATGTCCTAGATGGGACTTTCCATTTTGGACAGGCACGTGCCACAAACCTCAGAATCCAGAATTCTCCATGAAGGAGAAGGACAAATGATCAGTGCCACCATTTCAACTACAGCAACATTAGGTTCACATGACACTGCATGCCAGGGTGGGTACTTCAGGTTATGGGCAAACACTCTCCAATGTGGGCTGAATTACACATTTTGCAGGGGATGTGACAAATGGCTCTGCTCTGTGAATGGCTGGGGTGGGGTGTGGACATGTGATGAAGAGGGCTGCACAGGTGACAAATCCACAGATGAAGTTATTTTCCCCATTTTACGTACAGGGGTTGATGTACCACTTGCACTAGACATACTGCATTAACCACCACCACCACTGCTACTCTGACCACCACTTGACAGATTTCTAAATCATAATCCTCCACCTCATCATGCCTGTAGTAATCCTCTGGCGTTATTTCATCGCTACTGCAGACATTCCTACTTGGTCTTACACTCATGGAAGGGGATAACATGCTCATTAAGACTGATGGACGAGGTCAACACCCCACTATGGCATTAGCTACCATCTGGTGCTGGGTTAACAGTGCCATGTGCCCGTTCTTAAGATGTGTATGCTGGCTTCATGCCCAGATGACTCCCCTTTTACCTCGACTGACACATGCATGGCAAACCTGGCAGATTGCAACTGACTCATCATTTGCACTTTGACAAAAAATCCCTAACAAGGGATTGTGATCCTCTACTTTTAACATGTCCCTGATGCTGCTTATTGGACTCTGGTTTTAACCAGTGAAATAGGGGGTGTGCTACATGATTTTTCAGGCTGGACACACTTGGACCCAACTGACCACCACGACTACCTATGATTATTACTTGATCATCATCACTATCATCAACAGGAACCGCTAAATCACAGCTGTTTTTTGGGGAGGATTAACACCAACAGACCCAGACTCAGCTACCTTGACTTTCTTTTTTCTGGTTCCAACAGGGTCACTGACATCATTATCATATTCATCAACATCATCTGCATCCACATTTTCAGCTTGGATGCTTTCATGTAGAGAACATGTTGTAACCACAGCAACATCATCATCATCATCACCTGCTATTTTTCACCACACTTTGAATCGTTGTATAGCAAAGGCATGACCTCAACAGCGCTGGAAGAAATGTGACATTGTGAGTTATCATCGCCGTGATCAGAATGATGTTCAGTTACCATGGGGATGTTAATGGGAGTATGACATCATCTACACTGTCAATCACAGCTTTAGACGCAACTATATTTTTGAAACAGTTAACTGGTCATTAGTGGAACTTGAGGCAGCAATACCCATGCCAGCAGAAACTGCACTAACACCACCAGCTGGGACAACATCATCTCCTCCAACTATGAGTGAAGCAAAAGATTGCACTGTAAAAACACTGATGGAAAATCCTTTACTGACATCAGCAGCTATGCACTTCTACGTGACTACGATGCCACAGACAATCTTGCCACTGGCAGCAGTGCCATGGCCAGAAACAAGCTTTGCTTGCACGTCTCTGCAGGCATTTTGGGAGATCACCAAGAAAAGTGTAAACAAATTTAGATTTCTGAACTTTCAGTCTAGGTTGGTGGATGTGAAGCCAAAAACAACAACTATGGCTTGCAGATGGATTGGGCACTAAACAGATGCAAAAGCACAGACAGATTAAAATTGCACTGCACAATCAAGAAGAGATGCAGGGACTAAAGTCACAACAACACCTTAACCTGCTCACAAGTCACAATCCAATCTGAAAAAAATACCTTTTGCCAGTTTGGGAGAGCAGTGCACTACAATAACAATCAAAATACCACAAAAGCAGTACAAAATCATGCAGGTGCGGTGGAAAGCAGGTTCACACTGCTGCAATTACTCTCTTGGCACAGTAAAGGTGTCTGATTTGATGGCGTATCGTAAACACACTCACACAAACACACTACAAATAATATGTAGCAAATTGAAAACTTCAGTAATATAATGAAATCTTTTAAACAAACTGAAATTATGCACTGCTGCACCACACAACAATCAGCAAAAACATGTCAAGAATTACTGAAAATATTACTGTGTGTACATTAACACAGTTATACAACAAGAAATTACCAAAACAGAAGGACTGCCTTTTTCTCCCAGTTAATTTACCTACACCACAGATCGCCCTCCCCACATCACACTTCATCGTCTGTCAGTACACAGACTGGCTGTACTAAATTAACATTCAGAATCCACACACAGACAATAAACACTCGATGGTATGAGCACAGGATGGTTTCCTACAATTGATGTACTACATTTTGAGTAAAAGAAATGGTTCAAAAGGCTTTTTAACAGCTTTCAGAGGGTCTGAATCACAGAGCTCTGAGACAAACTGTCTCCAGCTATCACTACACACACACACTACACAGAACTGAGGCTGTGCAGAACAATCTAGAGCCCGTGTGACCTGCAATCCCATGAATCACTCTAAAATTCACCTTGAGTTCAATTACAAGGCAAAGTGATGGGAAGTACATTGATTTCTATGTACTCATTAAATTAACACAAGTGATTGGGGGAAGGCGGAGTAACCGCAGTCCATGAAATCAATGACTTCATGTTCCTCATTATGATGCAAAGTAATCTGCTTCGCATTGCAGAATATTTCCACGATTCTTCATTACTCCGCGACTTGCTTCACAGAGCTAATTTTGGCTCACCACCACTTCTCCTTGACCACTGTGCCCAAGGCAGACATTTTGTTACCTCTTGGACTGCTCCTCGTGTCACTACCTCAGCCAACACTCATCAGCAAAGATGCCACTGATGAGGCAAAAAAATTTGGCCACAGTGATGTCACTGCCACTGCTGCCACCTATTCATTTACTAGTACTACTACTAACCTCAGAGCATATTGATGAAAGTGCTGCATACATAATTTGTTAGCTGCAATGCCCTTTTGCCCACTGCACCTATGTACTTCTTTGCCACCTCTCCGGCACCTCTCCCTTTAGTTGAACAACTCTTCCCAGTTATTGTATGTATTTTATATATTTGATTTTCAATATTGCAAGAAACAAATTTAAAGAACCCTGCAGTAAAACTAAATAGCAGCAGCAGACAACACTTCACCGAGGATTAGCAGTGTGATCTGAATCTGGACAGAACAGTTTACTGAGATATTAGTAGCTAGTAAAACCACCCAAAAAGTGTTTTTGTATTTTATTTTTTCAAGATGGGGATTAACAAGAAACACACAACGGGTAATTCAAAAGTTACTGTAAGTAACACACGTCACTTAAGAGCTAAATGAAATAATTACAACTAATATACTGTAGAAACAGACTGACACAGTCCTTCACGTAACCACTCAAAACTGTACTACAGAAATAAAATGAGAAATAACAGACCACGACAAAAATTAATTAACAAGATAGACTGAGGAAAAGAAATCACACTAGTGCTCATAGTAAAGAAGATCAATCACTGATCTTTATGGACTGCTTTGCTAACTGAAACACCTACCCCCACACACACACAGCAGTGCTTGACTAGGCAAAACAAGGCAAGTACTTTAAACTAAATAAATCAGCAAAACCAGAACAAACGACACTAATCTAGCTGCATAAGGTACTCTGGATCTTTTGTGAGCAATTTGGTTCAAAATGCTCTGCTTTTGGATTGATTTTAAAGGTTTTATTTTTGCTAAGAACAAGCGGGCAGACTTCTCTCAACTCTCTCTTTTCATAAGATTGCATTCATCACAGCCTCCGTAAGGCATATAGCTCCTTCAGTACCATGTGACCTTCAATCCCATAGTACATAGTGAACATCACCTGTGGTCCCACTTCACCAGTGAAGTTATCAAATTCACATTTCATTAAGTTATTCTATACTGCAAATTGAAACTTCAAGGAACTGGATTAAGTTCATGAATTGTAGCAAATTATCAATTAATTCACAAAGTAAAGCTATCAATTTACTCACCACTACTTTCTATATATCTCCAAAGAGGTTCCAACTCATGCAATGTGAAACATTCTTGCACCAGCTTTAACCAGCCCAAAGGCTTACACTGAAGTGCATTCCACCTTAATGTCTCATCCAAACACATCTCCGGGAGCCTATGTGATAGCATATGGGTTATTAATAACCAGTAATTAATTTGGGGTATATCTGCCAATGCAGGAAGGCAAACTAAGCCCAATTCTGCCTGTAGGTAAACACTAAGGGCCCAATTCACAAAGCACCTCTGTATGGCGCCCAGGGAAACACATACAGGAATGGCACAAGATGGCTTGCGCCAAACAGTGTGCCGAAACAATTCACAAATGCAGCCTGCTGCAAACTCAGGCTGCATGTGCCAAAGGGGCTTGTGCCATCCTTGCATCACAAAATGGGCTGTGGCATGCTGCTATGGGGATTGTGGCAGATGCAGGCGCCATATTCCCTCAGTTGGGATGCACAAACTCTCCCAGAGGTAAATTTCTTAGTACCCTTAGACCAGCCAGCTGGTGTCTAGCAGACCCCCAGCACTGATCCCTTTCATTAAAATAATGATATCCCTGGTGGTCTAGTGGACCCTGCTAGCCCATCTCCCTGATAAATATTTCATTATATATATGTGGTGGTCTATCACATCCCCTCCTATTCCCAATCTCCCATATAAATATTCCCCAATCTCCTATATATATATATATATATATACATATATATCCTTAGTGGTCTAGTGGCCCCTGCCCCAGTCACAGTTTGTGGCCCCTAAGCCCCGATCTGGCTGTATAATAAAATATCTTTCCCTGCTGGTCTGTAGACCCCTTCCCTATTCCGATGTGCCCATATAATATAAAGATATATTTCTCTGGTGGTCTGGGGACCCCCCCACCTAGCTGAATGCCCACCCACCCCACTCCCCATCCCTTCCCGAGTGGGTGACCATCACAGCCCTCCATGCACCATCATGGCCAGCTACTGACTGAGCTGTCAAACAGCACTTACTGTACACAGTAGGCACTAATCGATTGACTGAGCTGTCAATCAGTGAGGCTATATTGTATACAATATGCACTCCTGCAGTTCAGTTGGTGGCTTGTCGTGGTGGTGAGCGGAGGCCTGTGCCAGTTCGTCAGCTTGGGATGGGACTGGGGAAGCAGGGTGGTGGGGAACTGCCTGCTGGGGTGGAAGTCCTAGATCACCAGGGATAAATAACTATATAATAAGTGGGCTGAAGGAGGATGGGAGGACCACCAGAGAAGGAATATATTAATATTCAGGCAGATTGGGGCAGGGAGGCCCATCAGACCACCAGGGAAGGACTTTATTGATATTCAGCAGATCAGGGTGGACCACCAGGGAAGGACTATATGAATATTCAGGCAGATCAGGGCAGAAGGGTCAGACTAGACCACCAGGGAAGGAATATATTAATATTTGGGAAGATTGGGGCAAGGGGTCTGCTAGATCATCAGTGGCCTGATCATTGCAATGATATAGGGATTGGAGGTATGAGGTCCTCTAGACCACCAGGGACATATGTATTATTATTTAGGCAGAGCAGGGTGGAGGGTCTGCTAGACCACCAGGGACTTGGGTACTATGACTGAAAGGGGATAAGGGCTGTGGGGGGCACTAGGCCACCAGTGACAGGATTACTATTTATAACATGGGGATCAGGGTGGGGGTGCTAGCCACCAGAGCCATCATAACGTGGTTTGCCCTGGACCCCCAATGGTACCATCCCATTAGCTTAACAGTTATATGAATTGCACCCTGCCTAGGTGCCACATCACCCCCTCACATGTCCACCATTTCTCACATCTCCCCAACTCCCCAAGAAACCCCATACCCCTTCTGCTCAGACCTCTCCTGGCAAACTTGTTTCACCACCCCAACCATCCTGGCCCCTCTAGTGTTGTGCCAGATGGGAGGAGCTGAATCCTTGCAGCAATTACATGGTATGCCTTTCATTTGGTGCTAACCTACAGGTGTGGCAACTCCAGGGTTTTGGCACAGGGATCCCTGATTTTACAGAATCAGGCGCAGGGTCCCAGATCGACCTGGAGTTGCCACAGCCCTAGATCATCAAATTTTGGTGATCTAAGGGCTCTTTGAAATCGCGCCTCATGTTTCTTGCAAAATAGGGTGCAGAGTGTTTGGTGCACCTTTATTGGATGCAAGGTGTATGTTTGATGCATCTTGTGTCATTCTGAGGCCCCTTTAAAAATCTGGCTCACAGTTTTACGCATCTCTCTATTCAGATACAGTTATATGGATCATTTAGAAGTATAAACAGTATTTCTGAAAATAGATATGTAACCCTTCTGCAAATGGGGGTTCCCAAAAGACTTCAGGAGCTTGCTTGAATGCTCCAAGCCTGAATGGTGTTTGGCGTTTAAGCCATTTATCAGTGAGTGTTTTTAGAACCTCTGGTACTGTCTCTTTAAGAGCTGTCTGTTTGCAGACATAATTAGTTTGTATGGGGACTTGTGTTTCTTTGATTGAGTACCACTCAAGCTGCTGCCAATTCACTCCATTTTGCAGTCACTAGGAGTGCAAAGGGAACCTATCTGAAAGATGTAACTGTTTGCCAGAAATCATTTACAGTAATAATGAAATTACAGTTTGTCTAACCTACTTTCTTTTGCAGTCAGAACAGTGTCTGCCTAGTTCCCCATTCTGGTTTTGAACTGCTGAACTGGACCAATCAGTATGGGTAAGCTAGCTCTAAAATGGTGCCTTGGACGAATCAGAACTTGGACTCATAATCTGAGCCAGCCACAAGAGGATTGTATGGGCAGTGACTCTGGGAGATGTAGTTTAGACTTCAGTGCCTTTTGGACCAACAGCAGCAGTCTATTGTGAGTGACAGCCAATCCAGTCAAGAACTGGGAGGAACTCAAGGAAGTGCCAGGTTTTGTCGGTTGGAGTTTCAGTTGAGCTTTGGCAGTGAAGAAGGAAAGGCCCTGTGCTTTTCAGTGCAAGTTTCAGTCAAAAACGTGTGTAAGGCCCAGAGTTCGGTCTGCAGCTTGTGTAACTGCTTGTTAGGACTGAATCCGTCCTGTGAAAAGAATCAAAGGATCTCTGAAGAGTAGAAACCAGGCTCACCCTGTAGAAGACTGGAGGAATTGCTGAAAATTGCACTCGGTCTGTCAGGAACTGAATCTGCTGTGTGTTCTCCGGGTATTGTGCAGTAATGCGATCGGGATACAGATGCAGCCTGCCTGGTATAGTGCTTTCTTTTATATAAATGTGTGAAGAGGTTTGTGTACCTCAAGTGAGCCCTGCTGACATTGAAGGACCCTATCTTATTTGGAGGTCGTGAGTACTAATTCAGGGTTCGCTCCCTGTTGAATTGCCACATTAAATCCAAATGGAATTACTGTACTGCTGACTGTTTAATTATCCTTTTCTCTGTGTGAAAGGGCCCCTACCAGCTACCATGGTTTGGACTAGCCACTAGGGCTTGGGTACCCAGGGACAGTAACTGATAAGGATAGGCCTGTGCACAGAGCCATAGAAGAATTATTAGAGTGATAAGCTAATTAACCTGATTTCCCCTGTCCTTGTTATATCCCCTAAATAAATCAGAGCTGCTTGTTTCAGTAAAGTTATACTGCCTGAAGTATTTGTCTATGTTAAAGTACTGTACTGTGATTGTTCACTGTATCTCATTTCACAGGAAGTCCCAGTGCGGAACCAGTCCTGGGGGTAAGTGTATACTGTGAAGGTAATTCTGATATATTGTGTGGGCCACTAGTGGGAAGAAAGGGGTTGCAGTGTCCCAGAGGGCTGTGACCAAGTTAGTTTAACTATTGCAAACCCTGACATCTGGGTGGAGGCACCCGCCATTGGATCCAGGCCCCTCAACCTGTTAGTGGCAAATCAGGCAGGGGTAGTGGCCCCTGGATAAGCGCCATCTAGGAGTTACAGATACATTATAAACAGCTGCCAATTAAATTATTTCCTGTCCTCTTTAAGTTCCTATGCTTAACCCACTCTCTCTATGTCTGCCTAATCTATCATTGTGCTCTGGGACTCTCCTGCACAACAAGCATTATGTCAGCGCTGTATGTTTGATGTAGGTTAAACAATTTGTGTTTTTAAATTTGACCACAACTGTTAAAAGAACTTGATTGTGATATTCCGAAAAGTGTCGTTGCCAGCCAGGAACATTAGCACTTACGTCCCTATGAACATTTTTTTTAAAATGATAAATGTGGATGGGAGTGGATTTGTAATGCTGCATGCATCTCTGGGCAAATCAACCATGGCGAAACTGACAAGTACTTATTTGCAGGTCAAGTGGTATCACCCAGTGGTCGTGATACAACTGAGCTGTGTGTGTGTGTGTGTAAGAGAGAGATGTAACTACAAATACAGGCCTTTAAGTATCTAGCCACTGTCCTCAACAGTGTCCTGTCATTCATTGAACACATGGACTACCTATTTAAGGTTGTAACCCAAAGCTTGGATTTCTCTATGGGCAGATGAGCAGCTTTCTATCGGAGACAAAGAAACTCCTGGTCTAATGCTTCATCACAGGCATTATTGACTGCAGTGTTGTGGTCTATGGTTCAGCAAAGGCCAGCGATAGTAATGGATCAGGGTCCAGCTGCTTTGAACTAGACCTCAAAGCAGACACCACACCCGTGTGCTATCTAACAGTCTGAACTAGTTATACTGTACCTCAACTCAGCGGTGTCTACCACACCCTGGCCATAGGCAATAAAAGTGCTATAGGGCTTGCTGTATCCTGGCCTAGAGTTTAGTTTAGTTATGTTAATCTGAAATATAGTAATAATAATAATAATTTTATTTATAGAGCGCAATGTCTAAAATCAAAACACTGTGCAATTCATAAAACATCAGAACATAAATATCAAAACAGTTAAAATCAAGTAGTAAAATACAGAAACAACAGGGTGTATAACATGACTAGTCACTGAATGCCTGGTGGGAAAAAAGTCTTTAAAGCTGTTTTAAAGCTCCCCACAGTCTGAGCTCTCACTAACCTGATGAGGCAGATTATTCCACAAGGTCAGGCTGCAAACATAAAAGCACAAGAGCCAGAGGTTTTCAACCATACCTGGGAATCTCTAACAACCTCCGTCAGCTGGCGGAGTGAGTGGGCGGGGCAGTAAGGAACCAGGAGCTCTTGCAGGTAGCCGGGCCCTGTCCATGTAGGGCTTTAAAGGTCAGAAGATCGACCTTGAAGGATATCCACCACTTGACAGGCAGCCAGTGCAGTTGCACAGCACAGGCATGATGTGGCTCGAATGAGGAGCCCCAGTCAACAGCTGTGCCGTGAGTGTTCTGAACCAGCTGCAAAGAGTGGATATCAACCCTAGAAGCCCTAGGTAGAGAGTTGCAGTAGTCAGGCATGAGGACACAAAGGTGTGGATCAATATTGGCAGTTCACTGGACGGAACAAGGTGCTTGACCGAGTGATGTTCCTGAGATGTTAAAGAGGACTTGACAACTGCAGACACCTGTGAATGCAGTGCCAGCCTGTTATCTTGGAGCACCCTTAGGTCTCGCACCTGTTCAGAGGAAGTCAGCTGATTGCTCCCGAGCTGAAGCCCAAAGGGCGCCTACCACTGACCCCTCTATCCGGAGACCTGGATCCATAACCAACACCTCAGTCTTATCGAGTTCAATTTCAACCAGCTAGATTTCATCCAGTCCTGGATTTCTGTGAGGCAGTTTTAAAGATTGAGAGAGCACTATCCTGGTCAGGAGCGAAGACAGGTAGAGCTGCATAGCAGTGAAGCCTCAGCCCATGCCATCATACAATGCCTCCTAGAGGCAGCATGTACATTGCAAATGACATTGGGAGAGCACCAAGCCCTGAGGGACCCCAAAAGACAGGGAGACTGAGTCTGAGGAAAACAACCCGGACACCACCTCTGAGACCTACCAGAGAGGAAAGATTGTAATCACCTGAGGACTGGACCAGCCAGGCCAGATGACTGTCAGGTGCAGCAACACCCCATAGTCCACGGTGTCAAAAGCTGGTGAGAGATCAAGAAGCATCAAGATGGAGAGCGCTTGATCTCTAGCCGTCAACAGATCATTGAGCACCCGAACCAGAGCTGTCTTGGTACTATGCCTCTTCCAAAAACTGGACTGGAGAGGATTGTAGATATCATGGATGGTAATGTTGTTCTCAGCTGCAGCACAATAACTTTTCGATCACCTTCCTAAAAAGGGAAGGTTAAAGATGGGTCTGTAGTTAGCCAAGCAGTTCGGGTCCAGAGAAGCTTTCTTAAGGAGTGATGTAACCACCGCCTCCTTCAGGGAGCTAGGAACTCACCCATCTTTAAGGAACACCACAAAATCTTGGCCAGGATGAGGCCAATGGAATCAACACACCCCAAAATGAGGTGTGTTGGGCCCGAGTCCAAACTACAGTAGGACGGCTGCATATTCTGGATAATCCACATGATATCGACGATCTCTGGCTGGTCGAAAGAAGGCCAAGAAAACCAGGGTGCAGTGAACAGGCACTGACTGCCGTCAACCCCTTAGAGTGAGCTGGTTGGATCTCTGCCCTGATACTGGCCACCTTATCAGCAAAGAATTGAACAAACTCATCGCACTTAGATTGTGAAATTGCTCCTTGAACCTGTAGACAGGTTGGGTTGCACAGCTTGTCTATAGTCCAAAAGAGCTGAGCTGGTCGATTCTGAGCTGCAGCAATCTCCCCAGACAGGAACTTTGCCTTCTTATGGGTGATTGCTGATTGATAGAGCTGATAGTGCTCCATCAATCTAAGGTGGTCAGCATCCAGGAGGATTTCCTCCAGTGACGCTCTAGCCTCGCTCAGCTCATCTCAGCTCCCTCAAGGTCCCATCAAACCAGGGAGACTGAGGTGAAGAGAGAGAGGGCAAACATGGATAGGAGCAATAGAGTCCAGGGCATCCACCATGGCCTTATTATAGGCCATGACCAAGTCCTCAGAACTCCTGCTTGCCCGTAAACTCAATAGGTCCAATACCGCCAGTAGACCATCGGAGATACATCCCTCAAAGGCGTATCTGACCATCTCCACAGGGCAGGCCTATAGAGGAGTCTGGAATTGAATCCTATGGTGTGGTAGTCTGACCAACCAACTGGTTCCACCACCAAATTGGTGGCCTCCAAGCCAGGAGAAAAATCAGTTTGAGTGAGTTACCACGATCCGAGTTGCCGAGGTAACTACTTGTGAGGTCCAATGAACACATAAGTTGGAGGAAATCCTGACCAAACTGCAAGAATTCAACATCAACCCAGGCATTGAAGTCACCCAGTACCATCAATCTGGGAGACTCAAATGCCATGTAACGACAATGAAGTCCGCAGATTCCTGCAGGAACAGTTTCTCGTCCCGGGTGAGTGGTAGACAAGAGCGATCCTGCACCACACACCTGCAACAATGGTACACTCAAACAATCTGGAATTCTCAACTGACACTCCCCACAAGACCCAATTCTGATCTAAAATATCTGCGCTACACCCCTACCCTGTGGTCCAATCTAGAGCGGTCTATCACCGAGAACTCAGATGGAATAGCTGCCTCAAAATGGGGCCAGGATTATTATCCAGACAGGTATCGGTGATGCAAGTCAGATCAACTGTCCCAACAAGATCAGCGATAATGGCCGTCTTGTTCCTAATAGATCTGGCATTGCACAACACCGCTCGAGTCGGACGAGAAACTGAGCCGCCAGGCCACCGCCCAAAATCACTGGAGTCCTTGGGTATGGGGACCAGAACTGATGGACCACATTCTGGAACCCATTTCACCACAGGGCGTCTCCTGGTCCTGACCACCCCAATCGACCAGCCACTCAACTCGCCCTCCCGAGGTTTGGGACCCTGACCTCCTCGTCCGTCTCCTCCCTACTATTCCAAGAGCCGCCCATGCCAATAATTGCTGCCAGCAAGGGAGGGCAATGAAAAGGTGGAGGACCTGGAGCTCGGATGAGGAGTAGTGCTAGCCTGGGGAGCTACCTGCAACACATCTTTAGTACAACAGTTACATCAGAAAACAATAAATAAATACAATCAGCCCAACTTCACATACAAAACAACATAAAATAAAATAAGAATAAGATAAAAATTGCACAATCAATGTATAACTACACTAAAACAAATAAGAATGAAGAACAATCACTGAGTATAATGCAATATGGAAGCTGGAACCAGAGAGCTCTTACCACTCTGGTTAACAGATGCAGGTAGTCTGATCCAACGCCACCTCTCACATGGCGAGAGTCCAAAACCAGGTGCAGTAAAACAGTTCAAGAGACCATAGAAGTACTTGCTGAAGTCAGAATCAGAATGAATTGTGTTTCCTCAACAACCACTTCTCACATGGTGGGAAAACACAGTTAATCCACAGAAGCAATGGATAAAGTCACAATACAAAATGATCCACAAAGGTGTGCACAATACTCACTGCTTGCATACCGGAAGTGGGGTCAGAACTGGAGTAAGGCAGCTATCCCAGCATAAATGTTAGGCAAAAAAAGTCAATCGGCATTAGCCAAAGCGGCAAAACAAGAGATACCGGACGGCTAAATCCACAGCAACATCCAGAGATAACGAACCGCTAACAGTACCTGTGTCAGCCAATTCTCCTGAAAAATTCCCAGGACCAGTAGAGAGTATAATTACGGGAGGTTAATAGACACTCCAAAGTGTGCCAACCAAGCTAGCCACCCCTCGACCACCTGAGACCTGTGGCTGCAGGCACCCTGGTGGACCAGCTACCAACCAGACCATGGTGATGGCTTAGAGAAGCTCCAGATTCCCTCCAGCTACCCAGAGGTCAACACCATGAGGAAAGCAGCAAGGTAGTGCAAAGGGGTACCTCTCTCGAACAACCCTCAGACCGATCACCACAGACAGAGTCATGGAAACCCCATTTGGAACCTCGTAGTTCGTAAACCTCCACCAGGGCGGGCGGAAAGTAATAGTCTCAAAGTCAAAACCAGCCCAAACTCAGACAGACACCAGGTGTACTGGAGATGCTGAGGATCGCCAATCCACATATCATGGGAAAAGCACCCCTCCTTCCATGGGACACAAAACTAACAAAGCCATGTGCAGCTCTTCTAGGACCTCTGAGAACTCCAGCAGTCAGGGATAGCAATTTAAGTGCCAAACATGGAAATCCTGAGAGTGTTCTGTTGGCCAAGATGAAAGCCGAGCTTGTTTCATCCCAGCGTGCTCAGACCACGCCAGAGGTACACTCAATCCCAGCAGCTCAGGCAGCATCAAGACGGTGCACACCAAACAAAAAGTCAAACTACAAAACAGCATAAACAGCTGTAGGGTGAAACAAATAGCAAGAACAACTTAAGCAACTTAAAATGAAAAAAATAAATAGAAAAGTCGGACAACAGCAATACTAGTTGCTAAGCTCCTGCTTCTGATGGCAGGCCCAGAGTGGCCGCATCTTCCTAATACCAGGAGTTTCAGTACCTGACTACTGCTTCCTTGCAGGAAAACCATTTTAGGAGAAAACTGTTTCTTGCTTCATGTTGCAAAACACTGCAATGACTTGACTGACACTTTATAAGTCTCTGCAACTCTTCTGAATTAAAACCCAGCTGTTGTCCTTGCTCACTCCATCTGGAATATGTTACTGTTACCATTGACCATTTGTTGACATTTTAAATGTATCCTATGTATACTGCACTTTATAGACACAATGTATTGAATCCTATATAACTCCAACTGTACAGTATTATTTGTGTCCGCTTCTGTATATCTTTGTTGTTCATACCAGACTCTGTCCACCTCTGTATATTTTACTGTTTGTGCCTGACTATAAACCCTTTGAAAATAGTCAGCTGCCTGAAGAGTTTATGTGCAATTAGAAAGAAAAAGAAACCAAAAGTAAAAGAAAGCTGACAGATTAAAATGGTTGCAAACAGGTTAGTGGCAACGACTCCTATCCCCAAGCCCTTAAGTAGAGGCTGGAGGTTTGACTGTGCTGTAGGTCTCTAGTGCATGTCAGATGCAATGGGAGGGGGGCATCAGACTCAAGGAAATGTGAAAAGCTGTTGTACCAAAGTACAGACTCATTCCGTGTACTGTCCCTACTACAACTTTGCTGCAGCCCTTAATGAGTTTCTCTGTAGTGTAACTCAGCCACTGCTCTTTGTGACACAGGTAAATAATTAACTATAGCAGCTAAGTCAGTGCTGGCTCACACAATAACAGTGCTGCTTCAGCTCTGTGGTTCAGGCAATCTGTGCAGTGAGTGGTGAACTGCTTCTAATGTGAGTGTGGGGAGGAGGCAGAGATGGAAGGTCTGTTTTACAAAATTGTAAAATGGCTATTTTTAAATGGTTTTAAAAAATTATTTTCATACACTTTGTAACAGTTTGTTAGTGAACTCAGTTTCTTGTTTGCTACATAATTATGTGCTGCCTGGAAGGGCAGGCTAGCTGACATAACATAAAAGCTATACAGAAACTGTGTTTTCTAGTTAGCAGACCTAGAAACCTTTATCAGTAAACACCTGTCCTGATGAGGCAACATTAACTACCAAACACTGATGTTTTGGGTGGAAGAAAGTAGTAAAGAACTGATAGTGGAATAAGGAGTTGAGCCATGCATTGATCTTTTTCACCGCTAGAGAGACACTCAAGGCCAAGGTCAAGGTCACTAGCTATGGCACCCAGTGCCATTATTCCCAGGACTGACCCTAAAACACCTCCCATTATTGCCATTATAACAAGGTACAATATGTGAGTGGATGGCATCAGGAAACTGTGTGAAGTACAGCTAAACATTTATTTTCACTGTTGAGTTTTACGTACTGCACCCAGTGTGTTTATGAGCATACAACCTCAGCAGTGCACTGCACTGTAGTATCATCACTGTATTTATACAGCTCCTGTACAATTCTCACCATTATACAGCCCCTTTATCCTTCCTCTCTCAATCCACACCCGCTTAATTGTGATTTATACTGCCCCCACTTCCCGGTAATTGGGAATTCCATTTTCCATCGGATGCAGACCATTTACATTGCCTCTGCTTAATTCTGAATTATTACAGTATGCCTTGGTCCTCTCTGCTTACTCCACCCTGCCCCCCACTACCCCATAGCAGTAACAGCTCTCCTCACTTCACTCTGTCGCCCTCTCCTTTCCAGCCCTGGAACGCTCAGCAGCACCTGACAGCACAGGTTATGCCTCCATCTGCTGTGGTGCTTCAGCAACCCCTGTGATTGAGGTTGCTCCTCAGAACTGTGCAGATTTAACTGCCGTCCCACAGAAGTAGAAAAAAAGTTTTAGTGGCCCGTCTTCAGCATTGCAGGACTCCTGCCAGTGGCATTGATAGTCAGATGACGTAACTGCCCTTTTTACATTGTTTGCACTTGTACAAGAAATGTTTTGCTACAGAGAACGTCATTTCAGGGGTGTGTCACTGACTAACTCAATGCAGGTCCAGCTGCATTGGGCTTGTCTTTGACAGACCAATGATCAATCAATCAATCAATCAATCAAATCTTTATTTATTCAGGCGAACATCATTGAGCAAG
The DNA here is from genome assembly GCA_016271365.2 of Neoceratodus forsteri. Classification (NCBI taxonomy): domain Eukaryota; kingdom Metazoa; phylum Chordata; order Ceratodontiformes; family Ceratodontidae; genus Neoceratodus; species Neoceratodus forsteri. The sequence continues at coordinate 50,442,939 of JADMNL010000024.1, read as the reverse complement.
GCTCATTTACAAGATGGACCTGATAAGGTCAAGGTTCAATAGTTGATACACAACAGATACATCATACACTTTATAAGACAGTTATACAAACAGAGGAAAATAATGTTTATAACACAATGATGTACAGTGAATTCACATGATAAAACTCGGTTACAGGAAAGTTAAGCTAATATTTACAGTATATACAGTACATGCATATCCCAATGGGGGCCATGACAGACACACAACATAATGAATACTAGGATGGTGAAGGTATTATTGGGTGCCATAAGATGGGGTGCCTGTCTGGAAGGAATATGCCATATATGGTTTTGAAGTGAGATTTGTGATATGACAATTCTGGCTCTAGTGGTAGCAACTGCATTTCTCTGTGAAGAAGACTGTACAATGCTGTTTAAAGAATGCAAATGGAATGATAATGGACATTTTTAGGGATTTTGTAGGGTGTTCCATGCTATAGCTAGAGAATAGCTGATTGCTGCCCTCCCTAGCCTGGTGTTGAATTTGAGCAATTTGAGCAGGATGATGTTGTTGCTTCTTAGGGCATAGGAGCTAGGAGGTCAGGTGAAGCAGTCCAGGATATAGTTTGGAAGTTTTTGATAAGGCTCTGTAAATCCATAGTGCTGCATTTCTGCTCCTTCTGATATGAAGGAAACCCATCCAACTGCATCATAAAGAGAGCAATGATGGGTATTATATAGCAGATCTGTAATGAACCTTATTGCTCTATGATATAAGGTATCCAACTTGTGAAAGGAGAGATGGGGTAGTGACTATAAAGGAAGTCTGCATAGTCAACAACTGATAGAAAAATGGCCTAGACTAACCTCATATTTGAGTCTCTGTTAAGGAAGGGTTTTAATCTATAGAGAAGACCAAGCCTTTGGTGAAGCTTTTTAACAGTTCTTCTAGATGATGAGTGAAGTCAAGTCTGCTGTCAATCCACACACCTAGGTATTTGAAGTTTTCAACATACTCCAGATTTTCTCAAGTATAGTGCATAGCTGGGGAGAGTGATTGAAGAGGATGTGCTGGTGGAGTTTTGATTTGTGAACATCATTGCTTTAGTTTTCTTTGCATTTAACAGAAGCTTTTTGTCGAGTAGCTGATGTTGTAACAAGGAGAATTCTGTTTGTAGGATTTCCGAGCAACTGCAGGCGAAGGTCTGACATACAGAACAGTGTCATCAGCAAAGAGGTGTACTGAGGAATTGGTAAGGGTTGAATCAATGTTATTTATATAAATGGCCAAAAGGATAGGACCCAGAATAGAACCTTGGGACTCCTCTTGACAGTGGTTTTAATGGGGATAGGTCACCTTCAGCTTTTACCTGCTGTGACCTACCAGTGAGGTAGCATCTGAACCACTTAGGGAGGGTGGATCTAGGCCAAGGAGTGCAGGGATGAGAGTAGCAGCTCATGGTCCACAGTATCAGATGCTTTGCTCAGGTCCAGGAATACTGCTGAAACATTAGTCTTTTATCCAATTCAGTTTGCCAGTTATTTGTGACCTTGGCTAATGCAGTGATAGTGCTATGCTTGGCACTGAATCCAGATTGAGCTGGATTTAAGAGATTAGCATTGTCAAGATATTCCTTAGCTGATTACTCACTAATTTCTCCAGCATCTTGGATAGCACTGGTAGAATGGAAATGGGCCTGTAATTATTAAGATCCATAGGGTCCCTGATTTTAGAAGAGGACCACTTGGGCTATCTTCCACAGTGTGGGAATAGAGCCATAGTTTAGGAAAAGGTTAAAGAGGTGTGTTGGGGGACTGCAGTACATGGCACACAGTCTTTAGAAAGAGGGGTCCAGAGAGTCTGCTCCTGCACTTTTTGGTATCCAGATGCCATAATAGATCCTCAACTTGTTTCAACAGTATAGGTTTGAAGCTAAAGGAAAAGTCAACTTTGATCACCAGTGTAATGGGAGCTTAATTGTTCCCTCAGCAGGTTAGCTGGAGAGGTGTCAAGAACAAGGCCAACCGTTGTGAAGTGGTTATTGAATCGTCCAAGTTTCCATTTTGCCAGTGATAGAGCCATAACTGTTGTGTAGTTGAGTTGGAAGGGGTTGTTAGCATCCTGCCCCACCATACCCTTGATGGTGCCCCAAAACCTAGCAGGATTATGGTAGGAGGAGTCAAGCTCGGCCAGGTAGAAGGCAGCCTTTGCATCCCTAACTTTCTTGGTGCATCTATTCCTGGCTTTCCTAAAACTCATCCAGTCATTTGCATTCTTGGTTTTTCTTGCCATTTTCCAGAGTTTGTCTCTCTCCAAAGTGCAGCTTTGGCGTCAGCTGTAAACCAACGACAGGATTTGTTTTTATTCGGATACTAGAGATTGGGGCATGGGTGTTAAGGGCATTTATTATAATGCTATTTAGCACCTGCTGAGCTTTTCTACAGAATGTGCAAGATAAAACTCTTGCCAGTGTGGAGAGTAAGCCAGATCATGCAGATATCCTTCAATATTGATGTTTTCTTGGATCTCCTCATGAGGAATTTTGCAGGATTTGTTGTTATGCTGGTGGATCTTACCCTGCGATGGGGCAGTGATCACTTATATCGTAGAGAAGCACTCCAGCGTGTGTGAATAGATGTGGTTTATTCACTAGCATGATATCAAGTAGTGTGCTGTTATTACTATTCCTTGCATTCATTCTTGTTGGTTCATTAATTAGCTGTGTGAACCCATATGTGTCACAGAATGATACCAGAGGTGTAGCTGCCTGGGTGAGCCAGTTGAAATTCAGGTCACCTGAGAATAATGACTCCTTCAGTGCTGGGCTTGACCAGGTTCCCAGGTGGGATAAGAGCTTGTGTTCAGCAGAGGGGATCTGTAGCATCCAATTAGTTGAAAAGCTGCTGTATTAGGGAGACAGACTTTTAGGGATAGGCATTCAAACTCCTTGGGCATAGATGTTGCAGCAATACAGGATACAGCTATACCAGATTTTGTATATATGGCTACTCCACCTCCCTTGTTTGGCGATCAGCTCTGAATAGCTGATAGTTAGGTAGGTTAACATCCCTGTCTGCTGTGGTGGGTTTGAGCCATGTCTCAGATACCACGAGAAAGTCTGCAAGTATGGGCAACCCAGGCTTGTATCAATGTAAGTTTTTAACAGACTGCATACATTAATATGCAGGAAACTGAGGTCTTTAATTGAGAATAGGTCTGATGGAGAGGTGATACATTCAAGAGGTCCAGGGTTGATTCCACATTACCAATACAGAGCAATAGAAAGAGCAGGAGTTTCATAAGGGCAGCCAGTGATAGGGAGAGGTGGCTGTCTTTGGTCCCTCCTTCTTTTATTCTGTTGCCACTCTTTTTGGGGTGCTCCTTGTGGGTTTAAGGAAATGTGTCGAGACACCAAGTAGCAGTTTGGCGCTTAGGTTTAGGGGTGATCTGTATATCCAGCAGTGGAGCCTTGATTGAGATACATGTGTGGTGGCATGTGTCTCTTTATGGTGATTATACCACTGTAGTCGATGCAGCAATGGTAGAGCATATGTGAGGTTTGAGTGTCAACCAAAGGGGATGGTTCAGAGAGACTGGGCGGATGGATCACCCTAATTTGTATGACAGGGACATCTTCTTTGTGGAACCCATGGCTGATAGTGAAAGGAGTATCAAGTAAACTCCCATTCTGAAAGAGATATTTGGTAGTTGGCTGTTGGGAGTAGTGAAGTTGCTGATTGGTTGGATCAGCAAGCCTGTGTGACTGTCTGTTGGTTTAGAAAAATGCTGAGGCGGGAAGAGATTTCGAGGAAGATGCCTATAAAGTAACACACAAGAGGGGGCGGGTGAGTGGGCAAAAATGTTGCGCCTTTCGAGTGCTCCCTCGCTGTTCCTCCTGGCCTCATGGTTCCCTGGTTCAGCTAAGGTGCCGCCTGACCGCCTGCTACGGAGCGAAGCCCGCTTCACCCAGCTGGGTGCTGTGGGGTGGGAATTGCAGGCTGGAGAGAGACAGAGGAGGGTGCAGCAGTTAATAAAGGCAGAAGCAAGCGCTCCTGAGTGTCACTGACTGAATCTGCACAACAAAAGGACTGTGGGGGGTGCTGTGGTGCCTCAGTGTCTGGCCCACCTTGCAAATGCAAAAAGGAGCTGTAATTACAATAAAGAGCAATAAAATGGCAGTTTCCTTTCAATTACAATAGTAGAAATCAGCACCTTTTAGGTAATTTACACAGTTAAGGGAAGGAGAGCGGCACCTCAGCGCCTGTCCCATGCTGCTAACAGGACCTAGAGATTCAGCAGAATTCAAACAAAACAATAGATTCCCCTACAGATGCATCACAAATTGAAGACAGCTCTTTTGGGGATTTTGCAGTAGTACAGAGGAAAAAGAAAAGAAAATCAAGTCCCAGACAGATTTTGACAAGGCAGGCTGAGTCAGTGAAAGTCAATGGGGCAGGAGAGCCAATCGGCTGCTGTGCCTGGAGGGCGCTAAGCTACCAATTGGCTGCGCCTTTCCCGAGTGTCCCTCACTGTTCCTCCTGGCCTCCGCCTGCTGGCAGAGCGAGCCCCGCACTCAGCAGGGTGCTGTGGGGTGGGAATTGCAGGTGATTGGCTGCGCCTTTCCCGAGTGCTCCCTCGCTGTTCCTCCCGGCCTTGTGGTTCCCTGGTTCAGCTAAGGTGCCGCCCGACTGCCTGCTGGTGAAAGCGAAGCCCGAGCTCAGCTGGAGTGCTGTGGGGTGGGAATTGCAGGCGATTGGCAGCGCCTTTCCTGAGTGCCTCGCTGTTCCTCCCGGCCTCGTGGCTCCCTGGTTCGGCTAAGGTGCCGCCGACTGCCCGCAGGCTGTAAGCCAAGTTTGACACTGATTCACAGATTATGGGTGCAAACTTTGTGTAGTTGAAATGAATGAAGTGCTCCAAGGAGAGAGCACTTCATCCATTTCATTGCATAATGCAGTCTCCTCCCTTCTGTTACTCTGTTTTCTTGCTGTTTCACCCCCCGTACACACTCACTCTTTAGGCGGAATGGACTGCAGTCTCATCTGCTTTCATCAACATGTAATGGCAGATTGTTATTACTGCAGCTACACACTCACCATATAACTGCCTGCCTGGTCTTCCAGTGTGCATGCAGGATGGTAAGGTACATGCCTAGTTGAGGACGGTAGGATAATCAGAGCAGTGGCCTGTGAAACTACTACTTAATGAGAGATGGTGAACTTGTGTGAGTACAGGATTCAGCTGAGCACAATGAGTATCAGCAGAGTGGGGGTTCGGGGCTGATAGCAGAGACAGCGGGAATCTGTGTGTGCAATGCTTGTTTCACTCGGGACCTCTAATCACGTCTCCACCAGCACTGTATTGTAGAATAGACTAGATTGCAATGGCAAGTATGCCAGCACAATCCATTGTTTACAGTGTTTGACTTTTTCCCCTCCCTGCATTCTTTCTTGTCCCTCCCACCTTCTCCTGATGCCAGCTATAGCCATGCTATTACACTTATGGGCGTGTAGTCCCTGCTGTACAGGAGATAGGCTCCCTTGGCTTGCAGCAGGTGCTGCTGCGATCATGGGTGAGAGTTCACTGCCACTCATAGCCCTCCCCAACTAGCTGCCTATTCCACAATCCTCTTCTCCAGTGGAGCAGTAGAACCTCTGTTAGCTTGGCACAGGCTTCTGACTAGAAGAGCAGTGCCCAGCCAGATCCCTTCCCCACACCCCACCATGTCACAGGTGAAGCTCCTTTGAACCATTTCTACAATTGTATGAGTGGGAACTGGTGAGACACTGACACTAACATCTTAGAGACCACCCAGCCTTCCTGGAAGTGGCACCACCCAGCCTAAGTATGAAGCACAACATTATTATAAAGAAAAAAATATATAATTCAGACCAGACTGCTCTCATAAAGTAATTGAGGAATTTCTGCAGAGTGGAACAACATATCAGATTTCTAAAACTGCACATGTCCTTTATCTTGCTTAGGCTATATGATTTAATGCATGCATCTGGCAGTAGTATCACTTCTTGTCATGTGACAGCATGTGATATAAATGGTCCTGAACATAAATACAATTTCTTGACAAATAAATGTGTTCCTACCGTACAATAGGGCTGCACTGTAAAAGCACAAAATAGATCCATTCTATGTAATGCCAATAATCTATGTGCAGAAAACCCATAGCCTGTCTTTTAGCTAAATAAATTATATAGCTCCTGACATTTATTCTGCTTCACCAGCAAGGCACCCTAAAACTGCCACCCAAAATCAAGTCCTTTATAGTGTCATAAAAGGTTCCTTGATGTGGCTCTAGCTTCGGATGACATCTGGGTGCAGTGGGTAGCAGCAGAGTGGGGTTTAGGGCTGATCCCCAAGCAGCGGCAATCTGCATGGCAATGCTTTGGGTTCACTACTCACTGTCTCTCTCTTTCTCTCTCTCTCTCTCTCTGTCTTTTGCAGTTGAGTCTGTGTTACCTGGACACCAATTCAATAAGCCACATCGACCCCTTCAGTGCTATCATGGAGCTCTTAGGTGAGTAGCAGCTCAGCCCAATGAGACAGGCGTTAAACACTCAACAGTAATGTACACCTTTCGTTTGGAGTGATGGCAGTGGGTGTGCAAAGGTGTCCTCCTCTGCCACGTGGAGCAAATGTTTAACAACTCCGCAAACATTTCTGCCCAAACCAGACTGCATGCCACAAACTTTGTTGTGCTCAGGACCACTAATCACATCTCTGCCGGCACTGTAGTGTAGAATAGAATAGATTGCAATGGCAAGTTTCCCAGCATGATCCATTTGCTACAGCGTCTGGCTTATGTAGATTTTTTTTAAATTTGTGGCTTGCTTGTTGTTTGTTTACCCTCCATGTTGTCTACATTGCTTTGCATGTCACGGGAGACAGGAAGAGTGCTGCTTCTTTATCTGTAATGGGTGAGTCGATGTTGTAGGTGCTGCTGTTGGAGCTCAGAGGCATGGCCAGTAACAGGGCTTTGACCTGATCTTGGTACACAACAAATACAAGCAACGTTAAGGATTGACAAATGCTTGTTTGTTTGGGTTGAGAGGTATGTCTTCCAGTTCTGCACTTCTACTGTCAGCCAGTTCCAGAGGCGACTCTCAAGTGGGGAATAGGGCTGGGGATGGAAAGAGAAAGTGTTAAGGGCAGTAGTCTCAGCATACCTGGGGGGTCCTTTCTGTGGCAGGGCTTCAGTTGGGGCCAGTTGGGGAGGTCTGATGTCCAAAGCCCTCGCAACCCTGAGAATCCAACAAGCAGACGGCTCTCAAATGGGAAACAGGGCTGGGAAGGAAAGAGAAAACTTAGAGGTGATCAGCAAAACAATTCCTAAAGTGGGAGTGCACAACTGTGTTAGCATACTATAGGGAGCAAAATGAAGAGTTTGGCAATTGTCCTGACATTGAAAGCCAATTAGCTGCTTGCTGACCTGGCTTCATGCAAGTGAGGACTGAAGCTCTCTCTAATTGGAGCGACTCATTTTTCTCAAGTACACAACCTTTCCACCCCTCTAGCAGTGAGTGGTGTCATGACCACACTGAGTGGTCATTGGTCTAGACTGCCGGGCCTCTGTTATTTGCAACAGCAATGGGCTCGCAGTAACACACCTCCAAATCCCCTTTCACTGTAGCAAAATGTTTGGTGTGTGTGTACATCAAATGTAATAAACACAGCAGCAACATTCCACGCCTTCCCTCCTCCCTCCTTCCCTCCCTCCTGGACTATAAATAACTTTGGGATACAGTGTGTATCAGAAGAATCAGATTAAACCAATCAGTTTCCTAATAGTCAAGTGTATAGTGATTTAATAATGAAAAGATTTCTATATCATTTGCCACAGTTTTTTCAACACAAAATTATTTTGTTTCAACAAAACTGTGTTTACAACAGAATCACTATTTAAATAAATTAGTGTTGCTTAAGATATTAGATTGGACAAAGATTGCTGATTGCTCTTTACCATGAACAAGTCCTGTTACATCATGGTGGCAAACTTAGTCAGTGTTAAGAGCCAGGATTTTACAATGGGGGGTGCTGAGAGATGTGTACTTGATATGCAATTTTGTATAATTTTCTTCCTTTATATTGCCTTCTATTTTTCATTGCATTTTGACATAATACAAATGTAATCAATACCTTTGAATGTATACTTTCTACAATCAATAAATCAGACTTCTTCAACAAAGTGAAATGCAGCAGCAGCAGCAAGTTACAATGGGTAATGCAGCCCTGCCTTCTCTCCCTGAATGCACCACTAGACTCAGTACAACAGAACAAGGAAGTTTTGTAAACCATTTTCTTATAGACATATCAAGCGCTTTCAGCAGAGTAGGAGCCTTAGAGATTCTCAAATTAGGTGTGTAAACACAAATGCACAGCCAGTGCATCATGATAATTTTGCAATTCAAGGCTATGCCTGCAGTTCAGTGGGTGGCAGCAACCAGCCTGAGCTATTTAAGTCAGCTCCCTCAACATCACTCGACACTGCTCCTTTGCTGCAGCCAAAGGCTCTGCCTCTCACCCCATCCTTTTTCTCTTGGTGTTGGTTTCCTCCGTCCTCTGTGATTTGGATTTCTGCTTGGTTTGTGCCTCTCAAGCTTTCTAAGTCAGTATTTTGCTTTCATACTTCCTGGCTGCAGTTTGTGCTTCTCTCTGTCCTTCATCCTGCTGCACTCCTGTTCTCCTGTGCCTTTTGTTTCTTTCAGTTGTGGTTCCTTTGAGCTTTCTAGTTTTCCGGCATCATGTCTTTTCATTTGCTTTTGACTTGTGCTATTCTTGCTCTCGTTTGCTGTTTTCCTATTCCTGCAGCAATCTCTCAGTTCAACTGCAATCCTTAATTGTTTACACCTGGCTCTACTAGCGCAGCCACTCCTTCTGTTTTCTGTTGTTTGCTTCAGCAGCTTCTGCTCCCTAGTTTTAGTTCCCATATACTGTACTTCTGATTTCCCAGTAGTTTTATTGTTGTTTCTTATGCCATAGCCTACCTGACTTGCAGTCCATCAGCAACAACCTCTAACCTCCCTTATGAAACTGATTGGCATGTATTCATCATTCGGTTCAAGTTTGTATCATTCTGTCTCATTCCTTGTCCTAGTTGTTTTTGATTCCCATTCAACTGTTCAGCCACACCATTTCATTACTTCTATGAGCTCATGGCTGTCAGGCTTCACTACGGCCTCCCCTACGCCTGCATTTAGATGAAAAGCAGCTGCTCAGCCTTACCTATGTTTCATTTCTTCCACGTGCTTATGGCAGTCAGGCTTCACCATGGCTTACCTCTACTCCTGCAGTCTGATGCATGCCAGCCACAACCATAGTATGGGTTCCAGGCTCTACCCTTAGGCAGATGAGCTTGCTCTGCCCCATGAAATCTGCATCTTGGCGGTGGGTCTCTCAATGGGTGGGGCCTTCTCTTTCTGCCCTTTGGGTGAGAATGTCCTATGCTCTGGGGAAGCTTTGGCCATGCAGATCGGTGGCACCTCTTGACATAGCATTTAAGACTTCAGCTGCTGGAGGGTGAGGCCTCTTAGTCCAACAGGGCTCCCTTAGTTGAGCAGACTGTGTCAGCAGCACCTTCAAAAGCTATTCTCCCTACAGCTACCTAAGGTTCACCTGGTCTTCACCTCCTTCCCTTCCTCTGCCCCTCAAGGGTGAAGATCGTACAACTCTAAGTCCTGGCCCCTCAAGGCATTGATTCCTCGTCTTGTGCCTCAAGCTTCTAGGCCTCTCTCATGGAGGTCAGGTGAGTGCCTTTCAACAGTTGTTGCTCTCCTTCTCCTGCCTTGGGGTGAAAGAGCGTCTTGCCTGGAGCCTCCACTGGCTGCAGTGTTGGCTCATGGCTCCCGATAACTTTCCCATTAGAGGATAGGTGAGAGCCCTTCCTCTAACATTTTTCCCTGAATTGGGGCTCTAAATTGCAGTAACTGAGCTGTCTATAATTTATCCAAGCCTGAAGGAAGGTGACCAAGGCCTTGGATCCCCTGAGGTTTCCCCTCATAGGGTTTCCCTCTCCTCTGTGCCAAGGGTCATAAATGTTAGGTAGTCTATGATGTAGTACATTTATATTAGTTTACCCAGGTAGGTTTCTGCTGTTGAGTTGGGTTTGGATGGTGGTCCTCCTTTCCTTTGTCATTTCCTGTCTCTTCTGAGTCATGCTCCTTCTGCTATGAGTTCTGATATTTGCCAATCATTGCTCACTCCAGTTTCTGTTTGTTTCTAGTCATCCTAGTTGCCATCAATCTGTCTTCACTCAGGCTCCATGGTCTCTACTTGCTGCTCAGTATTTTTGAGGGCTCCTTCCTAAAGGTACCTTTAGACTAAATGAATTTGTTTCCACGGCACCTCTAGGGGTGGAACCCTACTCAAGAGGTTTCCTTTGCCTTCACAGTATCCGAGAGGTGGTAGTTCCCGATGGAACAGATAGTTCAAACAGCCAATGCATTCATCTATGACAATCAGTAACATATTCATTCAAATACTTTAGACTATCAGCAAAGTTGTACAAGCATAACTCCTCACCAAGTTGTGTAAGCCCATTCAACTGAGTTTTCATTCAATAGTTCATTTGCATGAAGGATGGCAGTTCAGGGCTGAACTGCATTTTATTATTTCAATTTTGACCAAGCAAAGCACAGAGAGCTGTGACCACTCATTTCTGGTTGTGTCCTGGGGGTGGATTATATGGGACAGGGGAATGTTGACCAGAACACTGGTGAAATGCTCCTACTCATATGACACGGTAAATGCCATGGGATCTTCAAATTCCTTAGACAGCTAGCAGAGATGAAGATGGGTGTGAGGATATCTCATCAAGGATAGCACCTCAGCAGTGCACCACCCTCCAGGTGTGATACTTACAGCAGTGTCAGTGGCTCAGCAAGTTGCACACTCATCTCTGAGGCCGAAAGATCAGAAGGTTGTGGGCTCTAGCCCCACACCAGGAACTTGGTGAAATCCCCATACTGACACTGTAATGCAGCATAATGGAAGCTGCAGATCTCCCGAGTGCCGTCTTTCGGATGAGGCGTTACACTGACACGTGTCTGCCTGTTCGGTGGTTGTTCATGTGGTCATTAAAGATCCCATGGTACTTCTCCAAAAGAGTAGAGACTTCCCCATTTCATGTCCTAAATTTAGCAGCTTAAACCTGATTCAGTACCTCACCTTGCATCTGTAATTCTGCCCCTGGGACATGACTAAAAATAGGCAGAATTACTAGCCCTCCTTTCCCAGTCAACAAAATAAATAAAAAGCATTTGTCAATGCTGAATGTTTGCTTGCTGGCATTGGCATTGGTAGTGTAGGAGTTAGAGAGCTGCATAATAGGAATGGCAGTGAAGTGTTGAACTGAAGCCAACCCCACCACTACCTGCAGAGACTGACAGGCACTAGGGCGTGCCTTTGGGTCATCAGGCATAATGGCCACACCATTTCACCACACCCTACCCTGCAGACACTGACAAATGTCATGGTGTGCCTTGGGGTCTTTGGCCCTTATGCTCACCCCATTCCATCAGGAAATATGGTGAGATGGGTCCTGTATAGAGAGTGGAGTGAACTTTGGGGCCAAAAGAGTCCAAGGCAGACCTCGATGCCTCTCTCACTGGCTGCAGGGTGTGGAATAGTATTAGCATTACAGGCGAGAATCCCAAGTCACACCCTGATGCCTCTCAATCTCTACAGGCTGGGGCATTATGGTTGGAAACCCTAATGCTTCAGGTGTCTTAGCATTTTCTACTCAAGTTTTCAACGCGTTGTTTTGGACCCCACCTTATGAACAGTGGCAGTATCAGTTCGTTAGCCGAAGCTGATTTTGCACAGTGACTATGCCATTTCAAACAGGATGTAAAAATGAGAGCTGTACTGTTAGGTAGGGAGGTGCAAAAATGGCAATGTTGAAATTCTGCAGTGAAAATATTAAAAAACTGGTGAAGTCACGAGCGTGCCTAGAAAATATGTAATGCACACCGTAATGCAATTAGTTTGGGGATTTTTACAGCAGATTGTCAACACAGGATTTTGTAACCTCCGCTCATGAACAGTGTCACTGTGATTTTCTTAATCTGCCGAACAGTGATTTCCCACAGCAACCATGCATTTCTGCGCTGGAAGTGCGAAAACACATTCTGCCATGGTGTGAAAATGACAGTTGTGCTGTTCATAAGAAAGTATGGAAAAATGCCAGTGGTGAAAATCTGGACTGAAAATTGATGGTTAATGTAATCCATGAAGTTATGAGGGTGCGTGGAAACTACGCAATGAGTCATACGTAACACAGTCATTTTATGGACGTATTTCACCAAATTTTTAACATAGCCATTTTAACACCTCTGCTCATGAACTGTGTCACTGTGATTGTCTTAATCTGTCCTGAACATTGATTTAGCACACCGACTGCGCCATTGTATGCGCTACATGTGGGGCGGAAGCACATTTTGGCGAGATATGAAAAATGACAGCTGTACTGCTCATAAAGTGTGGTAAAATGGCAATGTTGAAAATCTGGGTAAATATTGAAAATCCATGTGAACTTCTGACGTGCATAGGAACAACACAATGCATGCTAAGTAAAACAATAATTGAGAATTTTTTCACCAAATTTTAACATAACCATTTCAACACCTCTGCTCATGAACAGTGTCACTGCAATTTTCTTAATCTGTCCCAAACATTGATTTCACACTGACTGCGCCATAGTGCGCTACATGCAATAAACACATTTTGGGTCAGATGTGAGAAATGACAGCTGTACTGCTCATAAGGAGGTATGGTAAAATGGCAATGTTGAAAATCTGGAGTGAATACATTGAAAATTTGTGAACTACAGTGCATAGGAACAGTGCAATGCATGCTGTAAAACAAGTCATTTTAGGAATTTTTCTGCAAATTTTCAACATAGGGTTTTGAGGGCCTACCTCATGAGCGGTGACACTGTCATTTCATAAATCTGTCCCAAAAGGTGGTTCTGTGCAGTGACCAAAATCACCATTCAAGGGATTAGTGCCATGACAGTGACAGAATTCATGAGGGGGTCCCAAAACCCTAATGTTGAAAATTTGGTGAAGTAATTTCTCCAAAATGACCGAGATATGCACTAAAGTTGAAAAAACTCTATTTATTCCATGATACAGCTTACTAGTATTTCCTCAGTTTGCGGTCGGCTTTGAGGAGTGCAGACATGTTCCTGCTCCACCAAAGATCGTCACGCTGAGCTCAGAGGTAGGTATGGGGTGAATGGGTGGGTGTGGGAGGTGGATGCACAGAGGGTGGCCGGGTGGGGAGATTGGGTCAGGACAGTCAGTGAGGAAGGTTTTTTTTTCTTGGACAATGCGGGATGTTTGCCACGCTGGGGTGGGATCCCAGTGTGGCAGCTGGAAAACTTCTTGGGAGAGGCCGTGGAGCTAACAGGGGATTAGGCACCCCGTTAGGCATAAGATCTTTTGCCATGCTGGGGTGGGCTCCCAGCATGGCACCCTGTAGTCTCTTGGGGAGACAGTGGAGCTGATGGGGGATTGGGCACCTGTCGGCCATACGATCAGTTGCCATGCTGGGTGGGCTCCCAGTGGGCATCTGGAACTCTGTTGGGGGGCGGCACAGCCAATGAAGTTGGGCACCCCATTGGCTATACAGTGTGGGTGTGAGGGCACGAGCATGCAGTCATGCGTGTGTGTGTGTGTGTGTGTGTGTGTGTGTGTGTGTGGAGGCATGCATGAGCATGCGATATCTTATCACTGCTCACTGAAGCGTAGCTCTCCCTTTCAATTTTACACCGCTGCATTTTCAACTGCTGTCATAGACAACTGCAGCATTCATGGGAGAACTGCAGCCATGCCTGCAAACACACCTGACTGAATTGGAAGGCGGGTGCCACACCTCGAAAACTTGGATGATTTCACTATGTTTCTTGCACATGCGTGCAAGCAAACATAAAATAAATACGTAAATAGTGACAGTTATCGATATTATAAGCCCACGTTCCTGGACAAGAACCAATGACTTTCCCAATTTCTGATCCCAGAGATGGTCATGCAACATTACTAAGCCACCTGTCCAACACTGTCCTATGTGCCAACCACTTATATGATCACAAAGGATGCACAATGTACAGTGCCACAATATTATTTTAAAGATATCAGATTTAAAACCATATTGTCTTTTCTGTTTTAAAAATGGGTTAGAGTTACTTTTAGTAGTTGCAGGAGTCTTTTGTCCTATTTTAATTTTCACCAAAGTTCAAAATTGAGGTGGTGTGTGTGTATGTGTGTGTGTGTGTGTGGGGGGCTAGATAGCTTTGCTGAAAAGTGGCCTTTAGAACAATGTGACAGAGATAAGGTTGCCAGGTTTGATTTAGTGATAAATCAGTAACTGAATAATTGTGGTACATGGGAAGGCAGGATACCATTCATCTGATTTTAAACTACACTGTCTGTCACCTTTTAAAGCTGCTCCCATGACATCTTTAGGCATTCTGGGTCCGAACCAGTAGTTACAAGGAGTGGCAGCGCAAAATGGGGCAGTTGCCCAGCTGTGTCATGACCCTTTGGAGCCACAGGCAGGCACAATTCATAGAAAGGGAAGGAGCCCCATTTGCTTTTATGTCACAAATCAAATGAGTCCATCAGATATTAGTTTATTTATTTTAAAAACTGTCCTTCAATCTGTCCTGGAATAAGGAAGCCTTATGTGGCATTCCTCTGTAACTGCCCAGAACGCAGCATTTGAGTACATTCAGAGAAGGGCCACAACAATTATTTGCACAGTCAAATTGATGGTTAATGTAATCATGGATTCAACTGGTCTTGCACCTCTTTACTCTAGGATGGCTGAGTTATGTCGTAAATTCTTTCAAAAGCTGACATTCCTGACCACAAGCGTAATCATTTTTTCATTCAGGGACTGCTACTGGGTATCAGCTTCAGATGGCATAGTTCCTGGCTGGAGGGTAGGTTTCATGCTAATCGTATTACTTGGAAACATAGAAGCTTAAAAGTTGTTGGCAGATAAGGGCATTCTGCCCACTAAGTCTGCCCTATCATCCCTAAGAAATGTTCTTTTCAAATTCTGCTGGTAATAGGTTGATCCTCCCCGCCTACCAGCAGCCCGTAATGCCCTATTCCAAGCTTTTTAAAGCCTGTAATTGTTTCTGCCTGCATGACCTCTACTGGCAAGCTGTTCCGTTTGTCCCACACCCTCTCTGTGAAAAGCACTTCCCTATGTTCCCCGAACCTCCCTCCTTCCAGCTTCATCTTGTGCCTTCTTAGCCTTCAGCATCATTTTCTTGAAACACTTTTTCTCCTGCCCTATATTTGTCCCTGTAGTATTTGAATGTCTCAATTATACCCCTCTCTTCCTCCTCTCCTCCAGAGAAGACATATGTAATTCCCTCAGCCTATTCCTGTAGGGTTTGTGATGCAGTCCCTGCACCATTTTGGCTGTCCTCCTCTGAACCGCTTCCAGCCTATCAATGCCCTTTCATAGATGAGGCCTCCAGAAATGGACACAGTACTTGAGGTTTGGCTTCGCAAAGATCCATATAGTGGAATCATCCCCCGCTTCTGCTGTTGAGACCTCTGCTTATTCATCCCAGCATCCTGCTAGCATTGCCTATCAACCTTGAGGTCATCAGAGATGATCACTCCTAGGTCTCTTTCTTGTTTGGAGCATTAATTTCCCCTAGATGATATATCACCCCATTAGTAATAGCTTCATTCCCTGGGCTGTTTGGGAATTTTCTGGAGGAGGAAGAGAGTTAACGTGGACAGCCAGTTCTGAGTGCTGTATGATTTTTGTAAATAAAAAAAATGTGTTATGAACTGTCTCCCATGAGAAATGCTGAAACAGCATGTGAGATCACACACACACACACACACACACACACACACACACACAGATTTTAGATACAAGGTGTTTTGTGGAAGGCCAGAAGCTAATTACAGAGTAGAACAGGCCTTGATCAGGAATCTCTCCTGTTTTTCTAAGTTAATTATAGCTTTAACTGCTAAAAGGAAATCAGTATCCCTTTTATGATGTTTGAGCGGAAACCAGGTTTAGTACACTGGTGCGAAAATCATAAAGATGCCTTGATGTCATGGGAAGGGAAGATGCTCATGAGATCAAAGAAATGTCATTTGAATAAGAACATGAGTTATGCTGAGGTTGCAGAATTTAATACTTAGAAAAGACACCTTGTTTTTATGTAGATATATTTGTTTATATTCTGACAGGGAGGAGCTAGGTGACCTCATGCAAATAGGTGGCGAAAACCAGTTTTAAACATTATTCTGTTTTTTCTTTCAGGGACACTTCTATTTAGACTCTGACAAAGAAACATTTGTGAGCACTTTAAGCAGAGAGACAAATCTAAGTATTGTAGTAGGAATTGCACTGTTAAAACCTGTTTTGTTTAAGAGATTTGTATGTCTTGTGATATAATAGTTCTGCATTTTATGTTTTACATATTTTTATCAATTTTAGTAAAACTCTGTTTTGGAGCTTACTTGGTCTGTCTTTGATTTATTTCCTTTGCAAGTAGAGTATATATAGTTAAACCAGACCCTTACATAAGCTTGAATGGTGATACCAAACTGGAAGAGGATAAGCGTTTTAAATCTGAGGTCTGGGCTGTTTTACAGGTTCATTTCTGTGCACCTGGTTGGGTGCCTATGGGCAGGGATATCTGACACCCGAGGATGGAGTTATCTGGGCCTGTACATTGGAGTGCGCTGGCAAGAGGTTCACAGTTTGAGTCCCTCCAGAATTAGGGACCAAATGTTGACCTGAACTCATAAAACAGACAGGAGAGTTACCTTGTTCTGCTAACTGTTCACAACATCGTGCTTGGAGATTGGCACTTTGGGAGTAGAGGTTGACCTGCTGAGTGGGTTTGTGACAGAGAGTACTCTGTAAATACAGCTGTGTAGCTTCTTCTGCTGGTGCGTGAGTGGTGTGGTCTATGGCATGGGGGGACTGTGGGTACATCATCAGGTATACGGTGCAGAATTTCTGACTTTTTTCCCATCTTTCTCCTCCTCCTCCTCCGCTGTTCTGTATGCTGTGGCTGGCTCGAGGGAAGGCGTGCCTGACAGCATGTGGTCTTCCATGGCATCAGTGCTCCTCCACTAGCTGCCACCAGGAGACACTTCAGAGCAGCACAATGAGTGCCTCCGGAGGATAGCATGCAAGGGATGCTCTGACCGCTTCTTGAGCTGACCTCAACTCCCTAATGTTCTGGGCTCAGGCATGAATCTGGGACGGTGGCATGCCAGAATGATTTCGAACCTTGGTACATGGAACTGGCTAAAACATTTTTTATATATAGATTTGACTTGCTTAGTTGGAGTAAATGCAGTTTGCTCCTGTGGACACTCTCCTCCAATGGAGAAGGTACTCACTGTACCTAATGGTTTTATTGTTAGTTACAGTGCAAAAAGGAACATAATTACATTTTGTTTTTCTACAAATTTTAACAACACATATTTCAGAAGGCCACTGAAAATTAACATTAGCTCAGTTGCCTGATTGTCATCTCTTCCTGTTTTTAAATAAAAACTTGAAACTTGAACTTACTCCCACTAACATGTTGGTGTGAGACTCCCATAACTTCACCATGGCATTGCACTAGTTGCCTGATGCTAGGTCCTGTTGAGAAACTGGTAACACTGGAAGTTCCTTCAGCATGCACCTGCCTTCCTCATGGTCAGTTACCAGGCTGTTGCCTGTTCAGTATTCCTGAAGCCAGTTTCTGGGGTCCAGTGGCCACTTGCCTGCACCTGGACTCTCAGAACTCCCTTGCATTGGTGGAACCACCTTCCCTCAGTCAATGACGCTTTCTATCATCCTCTTGCTCCAGCTCACACAGCCACATAGCTGTCACATCTTCAATTCCTGCCTTTAATTGTATTAAGAGAGGTACCAAAAAGCTCTCCAATTTATTTATTTTTAACCAGGTATAGCACACTAAGCTGAAAGCTTTTTACAGGAGCGACCTGGGGACACAAGGAGGTTAAGCAACTTGTTCAGGGTACACAGTATGCAAGTGGAAGCTGTAGATTCAAACCCAGGTCTGGTCTGCTGGATGTTACCAGATTTGCATCTCAGAGCCTTAGACCACTGCACTATAGTTTATATTAACAAAGATCACCATCTTCTGTGAATGACTCTGTTGGCCATTTTCTTTGCAGCTTCCTTTAGTGCATAGTTGCAGTGTAACATAATAACATAGTACAGTAGTTTAAGGTCTGAAGGGACTCTAGGTCTATCACAACATCAACAAATAGAAATACCAGCAACAGCTCGCTAATAAACCAGATAAACTACACTTTCTCTTGAAAAATATTTTCAGTATGAAACTAGTTGAGGCATACAGATGTGAGCCAGTATGCAATGCTGAAATGCTGCAGAATATCACAGAATGCTGCAGTTTACTGCAGGGGCCATTGTAAATCAGTGGCAATTAAGCCCTTTTGTCATGTAGGATTTTGTGACATGTCATTACTTCAAGTTACTGTGCTTCATCGTGGCTGACTCCACTATATGTACATTCACCTGGTGGGCTCCTGTTCTTCTGGATGGTGCTTTTTTTTAAATCTTTTTGATACCAAATAAATTACCTCAGTGGTTCCATGTGATAACGGCGACCACGTAATAATGTTGCCCGTTTGGGCAAGTCTACATCGCTGAAAATGAATTTGGTGACATAGACTTATGGCGAACAGCAAAGACAGTAGCCAGAGACTTAATTTTTATTGTTTTATGTGCGGAGCTGAGCCCCCTGCAACCCCCTACTACAGGATTCTCAACACCGGGGCATGTCGGGTGGTTACAAATCTAAAAAAAAAAAAAACATGACCCAGTGCAAAACGAAGCACACCCAGAACTGAACACAGCACCCTTCCAACCCTAGCCTACCACCAACCACCTTGCCACATGGCCAGCTAGGCAACCCACTGCTTTTCTATTAAACCCTCCCTCTCTTCTGCCCGTCACTGAGCGTGCTCCTCCCACCCCCCATGTAGACATGGCGACATCCTGTCGCTATCGCCACCGAACCTCCTATCCAATCGCCTTCCCTGCCCGGTAGTCCTGTGTAAAGCACCATGATTGAGTCACCCTTTTGAAAGTGCTCAATCACAGTTGCCTAATACATGGGATACCACCTTAGTCCTAGTTACTAGAGGTGGGCAAGCCAGAAATTTTCTAGCTACAGTCAAGCCAGGGATCTGGCTGGGTGGTACTAGCCAAAGTATAAGCCAAGCCATGGCTGCTGCAGGTTGTCCTCTCAACTTACTGACAAGGTCCTCATGAATTTCAGCCACTATACTACCTGCTCAGGCTGACATAAACACTTGCTTTGACTATAGTTGGCTTGGCCAAACCTTGGCTCCCAACTGTCTAAGATCAAGCCAAGTCAAGCCAGGCATTGAGCTGAGCCAGGCTCACACCTGTTCCGGTTTGCTCACCTCCTAATAGTTACAAGTGCAGTTTATTTGTTTCACTGTGTGAGCTGGTGTCGATATTTCTCTTTAGTGTGCACGTTGTTTAGCTGGCACACCCTGTTCAGGAACAGCCAGTGCTGCACTGACCATCATAATCTCTCCCTACCTCATTGGTTGGTATGAATAAATATATTGTGTGACACATGTAGCCCCCCTCCCCAGTGTCTATGGGCATGGATAGTGGCAATGTCGTTGGGAAAAGGCCACACAGAAACAACAAAGAAATGATTGATGTTCTCTGGGTCCCTCAGAAGGTGGGGTTCAGTTGGACTCCTGGTGCTGGGCTAAAAGGCAACTGTTGGTTCATACCAGGGACAACCATTAATAAGTGAGGCAATAAAATAGCTTTGGCAAACATTGGGATTCACATTTAATAATGAATAAAGTTCAACTCCAGTGGAGCAGTAAAACACAAATCAGAGTGGAGAGAGAACAGAGCACACTGGACCAAGCTGGTCACTGCACTTGAGAGTCCACATTGTCCATTCTAGGTAATTCATACAATGGGGTGCATTCTGGACAACCCTGTCACCCAGGCAGCTTAGTTCATATCAAGACAGTTACCAAAATTTCCTATGGTTCAGCAACTATTCACAGTCCTAGATCGTGCAGTCTTCCTTGAAAGTCCAACACAGGCTGGCCTCTCATCTGCCAGGTCTTTGCTTCCTTTCCCCATTATCCTGGACAATCCTTTGAGTGAGAATGCACTAGCCTCTCACCTTGGGGCTACCATCCCCTCCTCCCGATACTCCAGATCCACCAGCTCCCTCCTGGGCAACTGTCCCTGTGAGCTCAGGTGGCACTTCCTCATGGATAACCAGCGAGGCACTCACTCTGCATAACACCTCCCATACCCTCGAGCTCCCCTTAGCTCTCCCTCGGACCAAGGTCACATCACTCTTCTGAACTCAGGCTGTCACTGCTCCCATGGGGTGCAAATCTTTCTCTCTGCCATCCCCAGAACCAGGAGCTCCAACCAATGCCTTCACTATGTCAAAGCAGTGATCACTATGACTCCAAACCCTCAAAGACTCTTCTACCAGCACTCTGCCTGAGATGAGACTCTGCTGTGACAAAAACACCTTAAAACACAAGCCCACCCCAGGGCACTCCCACGCTACCAGCAGTTCCCAGGGTGGCAAAACCATTAACCCTTCAGAGCCTGGGTCACACTGACCCAACCACTTTTCCCAAAGATGCACGTCCCAGTGCACTATAAGTGATGTATGCTGCAACTGTACAGCAAGACTTGGTACCCTAGTTGTGCATGGCATAAAGGGAGAAGTAGTGTCAGGACTCTGGATAAGTGGCAATTGTGACCTCTTAGTCACAGTCCTAGCAACTGTGCATAGGGCACCAGTGGTCTGATAGTTTACTGTTAGTTTTTCTGTGATAAACTGTATCTGATTTTGTAATTTGGACAGTTGTTTATTTATGATTATACCTGTACTCTTCTAATCTGTCATGATGGCTGCACAAATGATTGATGTTTGTGTGCGTGTCTCCGGCTCTCTTTTCATGTTTTATGCATCTCTGTGCATGGGATCTGGATCATATTTGCATACAGTGCATTTTCGAGTATTGCTTCCTGAGCAGAAATAATAACATGTCCTGCTCAGGGATCTGCTCTACGAAAAAAAATGAATTCGTAAACCAGCTGCTATTTAGGAAACTCAGCTCCTCAGAACAAACCAACTTGAATGAGACTAGAAGGTCAAAGCAGTCAAAAGGATCAGGACTTTAAGTGTATCACCTTCTGGGACTACGGCTGAGCCCTGTCAGCAACATCTTGATCCTGTCTGCTATTTACTCCAAGACAGGCAGCCTTGAAATCCTATGCATGCAGTCACTCTCTGTCTGGGCAACCTCTAGTCTGGCTGCAATGTGGACGATGTTTGTCTCGCTTTTTTCAGGGTACAGTATTGAATAACTATTTTCACTGGCTGTCTTGCCCTATTAGACACACTGTTATAGAAACACAGAAATGGAATTTGATGGCAGATAAGGACCGCTTGCCCACCCAGTCTGCCCAAAGATTGTCCCTGAATCAGTTTGCTTGTGCTGTGACCTTGAGAAGTTATACACTGCGTCCTTCATACCTGTTTGCCTGACTTATAAAAAAACTGCTGTATTAAAATACAGTGCATGCCAGCCAGCCAGTGTAGTCTTATTTACATCTCTGGACTTGTTTTTTAATTGCAGCTGTAAACTCTAAACTGTTACTAGTAGCTTTCAAATGATTGACGTAGCAGTAGGAGTAGTGCATGGATGGACTTGTATACCTGATGACCTGGCAAAGTAACATAGTAGTTTAAAAATTAACAAGCCTTTGCAGAGTGTGGGAGGCCAACTGGCACCATGCACTTGAATTTTCATATGATTTGTATATACATCCCATGATGCTTAGCATTATTGGGATAAGTGCAATTTGTATTTCATAGTAATTTAATACTGGACGGGATCAAGCTTTAGCATATCTATCCCCTCCTTCATAAGCAGAGATTAATACATATGCTGTGCAAACATGCACTAATTTTAGGGTTCCCACTCACTCTACTACCCAGGGTATCCTGTGATTCCCTTGGTAACCAGAAACTGATCATGGCTTACCTTGAAGGCATGCGACCAGTGGAAAAACAGCAGGCTAGCACCAGAACTCAGTCTTGGTGCTATATCACTAACCATAAAAAAAAATGAAAAGAAGAAGCACCTACGACAAAGATGGACCACAGTAATAAGATGTAGCGATATTTAGCTCACCTTTTATTCGATTCTCAAAGGATAAAATAACACAGCCATGCACCAGGTCATACAAGCGCTAACAACTCTCGGCAGCGACTACTGATGTCAGCAATTTGGAAAGATGCATAACATTTTGATTGGCTGCTACCAATCTTCACCAGATATAGAGTCATTATCATTCACCTCTCATTTTAGTAACTGAATTTGAAGTAAATGAAGTTAAATATTTCTTAACTGAATTTACATCTTTGATGATTTTACATCTTCTGTGCTCAAGTGCACAATGTACTACATGAACTGCTCGATTCACTGTCTGTCCTGGAGCTATCCGCTGTGTTCTAACCCTCCACCAAGCTTGCAGTGCTCATATTACACTTGCAGGTCTACTCACTGACCTTAGTATATTTCTCTCCCCACAGCATTCCCTGAGAACTCCTGAAGATTCCTGGATCACGAGGGCTAGGGACACTTCAGCCCTTCTCACTACACTGATCATCAGCTCGGACTGCAGGTAGAGAAGCGTTACAGGTGCCGTGGGTTTGCACCCACCCTCCCACTCATGGCAGCTATCCACATTTATACACTTATAGTTCTACCCATCCCCAATATGAAACTCTGCACCTGCCCTCACTTTACCAATCAGTGCAGCTGTTAACTCGCTGGAATGTGGCCTGCTGTCCATCTATCTGCTGACTCAGTCCTGTCAACTGCCCAGGTCTATTCCAGTCAACTGCCCTCCCTATAGTTTCAGTTCTCTTCATTGTGCTGTTGCAATGCCACTGCTTCATTGTACACATGGCTAAAATTCCAACAGGCAGACTTCGAACCCTCGAGCTCTTGGGACACCAGTCTAGGAAACCAAGGTAGCTTATGGATTGTCATACTGTGGTTAACTCGGCTGTATGCTTTTTGTTGCTCAATAGAATCACTTGTGAAACCCTGCCCCCCCCACTATCCAAACCTCCCAGGCACCAGTTGCCAGATTTTTGTTTGCTCTGGAATGACTGCTCCTCTGCTCCACTACACTTCACTATGATTTTTGCATCCCTATTCCTCTTCCACTTCTCTTTACCCTGTCTTCACTCCCTCCTCCCTCCTTCCCTCCCTTCTCTCTCACCCCTGGCACTGATCTCATCTTCCACACTACCCTTATCCCACACTCCAGTTATCCTGCAGAACACTATTCCCCCTACCCCTTCCCTGCCCCCAGGGGCCTCCCTCTTCCTTCACCTTGCCTCCATGCTGGGCTGCTTAGGCTCCAGCTCCACTCCCCCCTTCCACCCATCCTCCTCCAGTACAGATGCCACGGAAAGAGTAGCAGTTCCAGCAAACTCTCAATCACACTACTTCTCCTGGCTACAGTTGATATAGAACCTAACCCTGGCCTGACCCATTCCCCACCCCTTCCCAAAAGATTAAAACTGCCCACCTTAACATCCGTAGCCTACTCCCCAAAATAACCCTACTCCAATCAATCATGCAAACCCTTCAGCCTGATCTACTAGTTATATCTGAACCCTGACTCTCCCAAAATCCCCAACAGTAGCATTGCCATTCCCTATTACTGTATTATCAGACTAAACAGACCCAGCAGTGGTGGTAGTGTGACCATGTACATCTCCTTCTCTATTCAGTTCATTCTGGTACTTTCATCTCTTCCTTCTTGCTTCTGAACTCTTACTGGTCAAACTATCTCTCCTTGCTCTAGTCCCATCTTTGTGCCACTTCAATACATACCTTCTTTACTATTGTCACATTGCATGCCTCTCGGGAACTCCCCATTCTGGGAGAGTTCAACAATTAGCTCTCCCTTTCCATACCAAAATTCAGAGTGGGATAGCATCCCTAAATCTAATGCAACTCATTACAGAGCCCACCCATCTAAACCTCAAATCCCACAATCATACACTCATAGGCTGGGATCCTCCTCCCACCCACACTGAATCATAGAAGCCAGCATTCTCCTGGATGCTTTGGTGACCATCACATGATCTATTGTGTAGGAAAATCCACCATCCCAAGGCCTCACCTAAGACCATCTTGATCCACTCATTCAGATCTTTAGACCTGGCTTCCTCCTAAATGACCTGGCTAATGTGGATTGGTCCTCAATCCTCTGTCTCCTGTACTGAATCTGCTGTCAACAACTTCAACGCCACATTCCTGGGCATCTGGGACATGCATTCCCTCACAGGAGAACCAGAGTGAGCGGGACCCACCTCCCCTGGATATCAGCAGATTTGCGGCCTGCCTTCACACCCATGATCATGCATGGAGGGTGCACAAGACTAGATCCCGCACACACCTCTACAGGTAACATCCTCTGCAGAATGTGTGTACCAGGGCTACTCAATTGCTTAAGCAGAATACATCTCAGCCTTCTTCAAGCCAACACCAACCATTCCTCCAAATTCTGGAAAGTAGCCCAAGCCCTCTCCTCCCCTCCAGCTCAGTCTCCCACACCTGTCTCTGGGTGGGAGACACTTCATATTCTGATACCCTCTTGATAGCTACTGCATTCAGTTCCTTCCTCACTTCCTGTACTTCCTTTCTGCTCTCTTTGCTCCCTCCCTTTTCCCTCCTACCATTCCCTCCATCTCCCCTCCTGTCACTCCCTCCTTTTTCTCTCACTGGTATCCCTGTTTGATACCCTCAAGGCCCTTCTGGCACTAAACCCAGCCAAGGGTAGAGCCCTGATGGCCTTGACTCCTAACATCTGCATCTGTCTGCTCCAGTAATCACTTTCCTCCAGCCTCCCAGTTTTGTAGATTTCAGTATGACAGAAGCGCATGCCCACGAGGCTGCCTACATGTGGTTGATTTCAAAAGCCCACCAAGGGCCATCTTGGCACTTTGTAAAATGGCTGTCAGCCCTGATCATGTATGGCTAAATCTATAGTCCAATGACCAATATCCACTTTACCCCTGCTGTATGCCCTTTAGCTTTTCCCAGTGGACATAGCCCTGAATTTTAATTGTGGCAACCTTGGCTATATTTCTCCATTGTACATAAAATCACTCTTGCCTTGAAGTTTTTGTGGTTGTGTCTGTCTTTGATGTAGCAAGATACTGGGGGCAATCAGATAGTACAGCAAGTGACCACACAGCTCTTTTAAGGGACATTTTGTTTTAATTTGCCTAATTTATATTAATATCCCCTGAAGTCTGAAAACCCCGATACCCAACAGAGATGTGCTGCAGGTCTAAACAGTGATAGACAAGAGATAGAATCAGCATCTACTAGTTTGACTAAAAGGAAATTTAAAGGTACACAAACCAGAAAGGAAAGTAAATTAACACAAAACTAACAACATAAGGTATGTACTAAGATAATACAAAAGCATGCAATAAGATGGGAGAATAGCAAGTTATGCTCAGACCAGAAAATAACATAGACATTGCTTTAATCATAGAAACACAGTGGACAGAGGCAGTATAGTGCAGTGGTTTAAGGCTCTGAGCTGCAAATCTGGAGACCTGGGTTTGAATCCCACAGTTCCCACTTATATATACTGTGTGACCCTGAGCAAGTCACTTAACTTCCTGTGCTCCCAGGTTGCACCTGTAAAAGCTTTCAGCTTAGTGTGTCTCACCTGGTTAAACAATTGGAAAAAAAAAAGCAGGAGACAGCTAGTACAAGAATATTGCAGGATACAGCACTACAAGATTAGACAGACATGACAAAAAGGTAGGGAGTAAAATATTTACTGCAAAATCTATCACAACAACAGACATTGCTGAAAAAAATTAAAAATCAAGGTACTAGCACAGAAACAATATGGGTGAATATAAACCCTAACTCACCAAATTTACTCTCAGAATATTTTATAGACCCCAACACAGATGAAGAAAATAATAGAGAAATATTAGAAGAACTAGTTAGAGCATGTGACATGGACCATACAGTATTTACAGGTGATTCGAACTATAGTGACCTAAACTGGGAGCAAGAAAGTGCTTATAGCAGAGTGCCACATTTCTGGAAGCTTGCAAAGAAAACAACTACTACGACATGAAACATACCCTACCAGTGGAGAACACCTGCTAGACCTAGTGATCAGTTCTGACACTATTAATATCAAGACTGTAAGGTCACATCACCGCTGGGAAATAGTGACCAAGATTGTGTAGGTTTTGAAATAAAAAGCACCATGGAGAGACCAATGGGATGCACAGAAATATACTTATACAGAACAGCTAACATATCCCTTATAAATAATGAAATAAAATCAACTGGAAGGATGTTCTGAAAGCAAAATAGTGGAGGGTGCTGGATCTATTAAAAAAGAAAAACAGGATCCTAACAATAATTAATAAGCATGTAAACAAGGTAAAAAAGTATAACAGCAAGGGACTTAAATCTAAATGGTTGAGCAGTAACGTCAAAAAGTAAATTAAATATAAAATTAACTTTATGCAACACATAAATAACAAAACATTGACACTAGCTGGCACATAATTAAAAGCAACAAAAAATATGTAAGAATGCCATAAATAAAGAAAAAGAAAACCTAAATCAAAATTAGCAACAACAGCAAACACAAAATAACAGCAAACAATTGTATAGTTATATTAATTCATTAAACAATTCTCAAACTGGAATAACGGCAATTTGAATAAATAGCAATATAGTAACAAATCCTGAAGAAATAGTAGAGTTATTTAACGAATATTTTTGTACAGTTCATAGCAAAGTAATATAAATAAACCAACCCAGCTGGAACAGACAAGGAACTAAGCAATAAACAAACAACAGATAAAACAAAAATAAAAGATTTTTAAAAAATTGGGGTGCCAGGATTGGATGGGATAACACCACAAATGTTACAAATAATGACAGACACCATTTTACCCTCTCAAATTCCTATATGAAAATCATTGAGCACAGGTGAAATCCCATCTGACTGGAAAGCTGCATGAGTAACACCAATACAAAAAAAGAGAAACGGGCAACAGTTGCAAAATTATAGACCAATAAGCCTGACCTTGGTGCCGAGAAAATATTAGAGTCTATTATTAGGAGAAAATACTAAAACAGTTGACTACTAACAACAAAGTAGATGAGAAACAACACTTTTTTTACCAGAGGAAAATCTTGTGTAACAAATGTGATTTGTTTTATAAGTATATAAGTTATTTGCTGGATGAAGAAGAAGCAGCTGATGTAATCTTACTCGACTTCTGCAAAGCAGTTGACAAGTTTCCACACTGGGCTATAACTGACAGATTACAGAAACATGAGACTGATAACTACATTATTAACTAGCTCACTAACAGAGTGCAGAAAGTGGCAGTATATGGATATATATCGGGGAGAGACGTGTGGAAAGTGGGGTCCCCAAGGTTCTGTCCTGGAACTCATCATATTCAGATTTTCATTTCTGACTTAGTGACAATGTGGAAAATCTAATAATTAAGAATGCATATGACACCAAACTGGGGGACTGTGTAGCACTCAGGAACAAATTATTACATTACAGGCAGATTTGGATAAAATTACTGCATGGGCATATGAGTGGTGTATGGCATTCAACATGGAAAAAGCTGCATTATACATATGGGTAAGAACATCACCCCCACACCTACATGTTAAACAACACCATCCAAAATCTGTTTGTAGTGAAAAGACTTAGGTATCATTGTAGATACTAAATTAAATGTTAATGAACAATGCACTTTGGCAGTACCAAAAACAAATTGGGTAACAGGAACTATAAAAAACATCAAAAGCCATAGGGCAGAAGTACTAATAACTATGTGCTATGTGAGTGTCTCTGATGTCTAGACAGGGTATGGCAGCAACAAGAGTGCTGACTGGTGTGGGAGAGTCAGAGATGCTGAAAGCTATTATGAGTTGGACTTGGCTGGATGACTTTGAGGCAGAGGAAGATCCGGTTATCTAAAGTTAGTCTCAAAGCTCTGAGTAGAAAGAAGGGGTACAAAAAGGCCATCACACATTGAGGTGATGATGCCATGCTGGTTGGTGTCCCTTGGTCTGAGGGTGTCAAAGATCTGCAGTGTCCAAAGGCTAGGCAGGCAAAGCGTACAAGTAAAAGTTAATCTGAAATTAATGTAATCTGAAAATCTGAACTTGCACTCTCCAGCTCACCATGTGTTAAGTGTGCAACAGACCATTTTAACTAGCAAGTTCAATAGGCAGTAAACTGACAAGAACTGGAAACAACCAACTGTATACACATGGGGCAGGCCTGGGAGGTGTCACAATGTGAAAAGAACCTGATGTTTTTAAAACAGTTTGCAGCTGCTGTAGCTATGATATAATGCAATCTGAACAAGATGCAATGTTTATAGACAAACTCTTGAGAGACTTTCAAGCCTGATGTAATTCAATCTCCTCGATAGTAGCAGTATAAATTAGGTGTTGAAATGTAATTTTTCAGACAGAAATTCAATTGCTTTGTGGCCTTAATCAGCCTTACTGTGTACAGCTCTTGTCATGAATAGAGATAAAATGATATAATCAAAACAGATTCAACCCAGTAGACACCGTGGTAGGCTTTTGGTGTCAATTATTTCTGAAGTCACCAGTAAGGTTCTCAGGAGTAAGAACGAGACCCCTATTTTTAAAATATTTTATTTAAAGAGCAGCTGATGCCTCCAGAAGAACTTTGAAAAACATAATATGTATGCAAAACTAAACATATATTTGACAGCTTCTCTTTATTTCTCCTCCCATTATTTATTGCTGAGGTCATGTACATGAACACAGGATTGTTGTTCCCTGAGAGTTAATTAGCTCGTGTTGCTTAATCCCAACCTGATGTCAAAATATTCTACTTGTGACATAACGGTTTACCATGACAACAGACAGTGACATCACCACAGCAGAGGAGTATGACGCCGGTGAGGACTCAACTGCATACACAGATGAACTCTGAAGGATAAAGGCCCATAGGACAATTTTCAAATGCCCTCCTTAGATCAGTGCACTGCACTGAACCCCCACTGCAACAACGTAGGTGCACCAGGACCCTGTGCTGTATTTTTATTAGAACCAGGGTCCTGGCATCAAAGCCTCTGAGTCTGCCACAAGCTGTCCTGTGCACTGAACAACAGCACACAGGAGGAATTCATAAGCTGCGGGCAGTCGGTAGCAGTGGTGGCCATAGCAGAGACCCATCCGACATGTACCCAGGTGGTGGTAGGGATCATGGAGGGAGGATGGTCAGGTGGGGGGCAGGGTAGCAACAGACCCAGGACAGGGACAGGACACACTCACCAGAGTGCCAGGGACTGGTCTGTGTGAGGGCATTATATGACTGGCGTGGGGGGTGAAGGACTTGAAGGGAACCAAAGGTGTCTGGTGTAGTGCAGGTGTGGAATTTCACTGGCACCATCCACAACAGGGGCATGGTCCAACTCCCTTCCAGCAACAGCTACAGAGGTGGTACACAGGCTGTTAGACCA
Source organism: Neoceratodus forsteri (assembly GCA_016271365.2). NCBI lineage: Eukaryota > Metazoa > Chordata > Ceratodontiformes > Ceratodontidae > Neoceratodus > Neoceratodus forsteri. The sequence continues at coordinate 50,413,304 of JADMNL010000024.1, read as the reverse complement.
GCTCTGGGCTGGTCTATCTGTAGCGGATCGTGCGCCATTTGGGAGGTGTACAAAATCCCATTTTAGGAATGCTGCAGCTTGCCTGGCACAAGCCCCTCCTGCCATGATGCACTGGTGTGTCCATTGCAAGGATGGCACAAGCTCGGCTAGTGTAGGTGGTCCCCAACTGGCACAGGCTGCATTGTAAAATTAGGAATGATGTAAGTGCGGTGCAGGCTCCTTGCATAATTTCTCTTTGACACAGGCAACTTGCATCATTCCCAATGCTTTGAAAACTGGGCTCCCTGTTTCCTTTTTTTTGTAAGTATGTTATCCTCCTCCAGCGAGCAGGGGCAGTACCTCAGCTCCAGTAACTCTGGCCCCAACCAACAGTCACTGCTCCCCAGAGACCCCATGGATTACCACCATGGCAGGGCCAGGAAGGGAGTCCCTCTCCCAGAGCACAATCCAAATCTGGGGCGGGCAGCACAGAGGACCGGAGACAGAGATGGGCATCATGGAGCCCTGGTCACCATTTTCAGTTTTTCCTTGTGTTCCCCTCTGGCATCAGCATGAATGTGCATGTGTGGGGGCACCCACGTATCACGCCTGCTGGTTACATGCCAGTCTCAGCCTGCATTGCCCCCCAGCCCCGACCAGTGGGCAATAGGCAGGCAGGATGACAAACCTTCCTCCCTGACAGTCCTCTGGATGCTCAATCCTCTCTCACCCCTGCCAACCCCAGTCACTCTTGCTCATTCCCAAACCCAGGTCACTGGCATGGGCGAGTAGGCATCCAGCATCTCAACCCTCGGCACCATTGGGCTGGCCCCAGACCCCTATTTCCATGCTAGTTTCCTCAGTAATAAATAATTGTGAGGCAAATTCTATAGAAGATACATGAAACACAAGCTGAATTGAGTCTATCTAAATATTACATTTTTCAGAGTTTTCCCAGAGGAGTCAGCAGCTCTTTAAGACTTGAAATCATGGTTTCTCTAGTAATGTAATTACTTTAGAGGCGTCACAAAGCCAATGAGCAAGGTACTGTACATTCCAAAGGAGAGGAACAGTCTGAAAAGAGAGTGCAATGTACTGAGAGGAGTGGACCAACAAGTGATACAGTAAATTGAGCGGGAATAAGTGGAAGGTTCTTCACCTACAATATGCCAATAGACTTTAGGTCAAGGATACTAGTAAAATACTGAACAACTAGCAGCGATGGATCAGGAATAAATCATGCAGGTCATCACTGTTGCGAGAAGTTGAAGCCTTTTACAGTAATGTGAGGTGGTAGTGGGCAGAAAGCAAATTGAAGGTTAAGCTGCGTTCAAGGGCATGACATGCTGTTAAAGTGATGTGATTCTTGCCCTTTATACTGTAGTTCATGGGTGAGGTTATATTGTACTAGGAGTACCGTGGGTAGTTCTGGTCACCACTGTGTGAAAAGGATATGTATTATATTCATTCCTGATTTAACATGAAGTTCCACAGAAACTAAAACCTTTCCAAGGGGTCAGCTGATCATGCCAGTAATACAACATAAACACAAAGGAATAATTCAACTGTCAGCCTCCACAGATAAGCATAACATCCTTTGCCACCATTATTTTAAATGGCTGCCAAAATCAATTACCCATTGAATAGTGCAGCACAAACCACACTGGCACTTGTTTTGGCAGCAATACCAAAATACCTTACAAAATCCTGCACTTCATTCTAGACCCACTGACTCCATATAAGCTGTCTGTAAGGGCTCGGTGAGCTTAGAATGACACATGAGCATGTGTTACCACGGCAACAGTTGTGTGCACATCTTGCTAACCTTGCTGAGCTGCCTACTGAAAAAAAGTTTGAACAGGTCTGCAGCTGCACTGTACCACGCTGCACGCCTTTTCTACTTTTATATGTGCAATAATACATTGAGTCGCTTCAATAAACCATGGTTAAGGACATTTGAAGCCAATCGACTTCACCTCACTGCTCCAACACCTGCTGGGCACCTAGTTCTCTGCGGCACTTCAGTTCTGGTTTCTGCAGCAGGGCTACTAGTTCTGCGGCAGCCTTTGGTTATTTTTGCAGTATGAATTATTCTTTTTGTGGCAGAATGCATCCCTGCCATTGGCTGAAATATGATGTGATATCATCGATGACATCACATGCTGCAGCTGAGGAGGAGTTTTAAGGCCACACAAGGAGTGGAATAGGACTGAGGTACTCGGAACAACTGTGTATTTAAATGGAAAGTAGAAAATGGGCAAGTGAAAAGCTACACTCTGATTGACTAAAAACACTGGCACCGGTGTTGTTATTTCTAACAAATGCCCGGCAAATAACAAGTGACTCTTGGCAGCACCCATCACCACCTGGTATCCCTGTGCCCACCTGAAACATGATAGCTGCCAATCTTGTCAGCTTGCTTAGTGAGGCAGTGCTCCAGAGGCCCCCTAACCTCGTCCTCAGAACAGTCCCTACACCTGCTATTACAGACAGTACTATATTAAAAAACAACTTTTTCTTTGTTTTTCTTATTTTAGTAACATGGGCAGAACACCAGCGCTTACCACTCCCATCCTCTGATCAGCAGCCTGCTCTTGCAACTAATGCTAGCCGGCAACGTGACTCCATGTCTGGGACTGATTTGAGAAAGGGAATTTTTAACCAGGAAAGGCACACTAAGCCAAAGCTGCTTCCAGGTGCAAACCTGAGCACAAGGAAGTTAAGTGACTTGCTCAGGGTCACACAGTATGCAAGTAGGGGCTGTGGGATTCAAACCCAGTCTGATCTGCTGGATGTCATCAGATTTGCAGCCAGAGCCTTAAACCACTGTGCTATGCTGCCTCCACACTCTGGTCCCCCACCGACCATACTGAAATGCTGAACAAAAAACTGCCACCTGGCCATAAACAAATCATCCCCACATCAAGAAGTTTCACAATTTACAAGTAAATCAAAATACCTTTCTTTTTTTTTTTTTATTAGCAGAGTGTATTAGCTGAGCCAAGTTCTATGTTATCTGTGCAATACGCACCTAACAGAGCTGCATACCATTCTTGCTCTACTGCCGCACACTCCCTGCTCACAGTCTGGAAACAAAACTTTTTTTTCATATACAGATCAATCTGTAATGGTAACGTTGTCCAAAACTCACAGGGGTTCTGAAAAGTAGCAATAACAAAACACTGCACTGTAATCTAATACAAACAAGCATTTGTCAATGCCAAATGTTGTCTCGCTGGCATTGGCATTGGTAGTGCAGGAGTTAAAGATGCATAATATGAGTGGCAGTGAAGTATTGAACTGATGCCAACCCATTCCCACCCTGTAGAGATGGACGAGCATTGGGCTGTGCCTTTGGGTCGTCAGCTATAGCACTCATGTCATTTTACCTCACCTCACCCAGTAGACACTGACAAGTGTCTTGGTGTGCTTTGGGGTCCTTGGCATTATACTTACCCCATTCCATAAGGAAATATGCTGAGGTGGGTGCAGTATGGGAGGATGGGGTGAGCTTTGTGGCTGAACACTCCAAGGCACCTCGTGCCCATCAGTGGCTGCAGGGTGGGGGGGGGGTGGAATGGCGGAGCATTACAGCTGATGATCCCAAGTCACACCCTGATGCCTGCAGTCTCTACAGGGTGGGGTGTAATAATTGTAAACCCTAACGCCAGAGGCATGTGTGGTATTTTCACTCCAAATTATCAACATGGACTTTTGTGACCCCACCTCATGAAGAACGGCAGTATCAGTTTGTTAGCCGAAGGTGATTTTGCCAGCAACTGTGCCATTGGCATCACAGGTACGTAAACACATTTTGGGCAGGATGTGAAAAATGACAACTGTATTGTTCATGAGGAGGTGTAAAAATGGCAACGTTGAAAATCTGGAGCTAAAATTTGAAAAATTTATGAAGTCATGAACATGCATAGAAACTGCAACGCACGACTGTAACCCAATTATTTTTGGGTTTCTAAAACACATTTTCAACACAGGCATTTTGGGACCTCCCTCATGAACAGTGGTGCTGTGATTTTCTTAATCTGTCCCAAAAGTTGATCTCCCACAGTGACCACGCCATTGTACGCCACAGGTACAAAAACACATTTCGGGCAGGATGTGAAAAATGACAGCTGTACGGTTCATAAGGAGTGTGAAAAAATACCAGTGTTGAAAATCTGGCATGAAAATATTGCAAATTTGCAAAGTTACAAGGGTGCATGGAAACTCGCAACACATGCTTGTAACACAGTCATTTTATGGACTTCATCACAGAGTTTCAACACAGGCATTATAGGACCTCTGCTCATGAATAGTGTCACTGTCATTTTGTCAAACTGTCCCAAAAACTGATTTCACATAGACGATCGCTATTCTGCGCCAGACATGTGAAAACACATTTTGGCCATGATATGTAAAATGACAGCTATACTGTTCATAAGGAGGTGGGAAATGGCAATGTTGAAAATCTGGAATGAAAATATTACAATTTCACAAAGTTACAAGCATGCGTGGAAACTGCATAACGTGACGCTTGTAAAACAGCTATTGTTTGGATTTTTGTCACCAAATTTGCAACATAGGCTTTTTGAGAGCCCCTCATAAACAGTGGCACTGTCATTTCATTAATCAGTCCCAAAAGGTGATTCCGCAGGAGCGGAGAAATCACCTTTCAGGGACAGAATAATGCCATGACAGTGATTGAATTCATGAGGAGGGTCCCAACTACTATGTTGAAAATTGGTGCCAAAATTCCAAATGGCCGAGATAAGCACCAAAGTTGAAAAAATCCTATTTATGCCATTATACAGCTTACCGGCATTTCTTCAGTTCGCAGTGGGCTTTGAAGAGTGCAGACATGTTCCTGCCGTCCATTGAAGATCGTCGTGCCAGGTTCCAAAGGTAAGTATGGGGTGAGGGGTGTGTGTGGGAGGTGGGTACAGAGGGTGGGTGCAGGTTGAGGGAGGGAGCAGGACAGACCACAAGGGGGGTTTCTGATTTACAGGTTTAAAAAAAAAAAAAAACATTGTGGGACTTTTTTTTTTTACAGGGACATTGGCATGCTGGGTGGGCTCCTTGATGCCACCTGAGTGTTTGGGGGGTGCTGTAGCGATGGGGAATTTGGCACCCCTCACAGCACATAGCAAGGCTAAGGGGGAACAGAGCTCGGGGATTGGGCACCCCTCAGCACACAACAAATGGGCGGGCATTATGTTGATGGGGAGTGGGCTCCCCATCGGAAAATTAAACTGGGAAGGGGACTAAAGTCGACAGGGATTGGGCCCCTGTCAGCAAAGAAAGGCTCTTGGGGCGCATGGTGCCGAGAGTGATTGGGCAACCCCTCGGCACACACATGAAATGGGAGGATGGGGCATGCCGATGGGGAGTGGACTCCCCATCGGCAAATGAAATGGGTTGGGTAATGCGACAGAGTTGGGCACCCTGAAGTCGGTGCTCTGTTGCGGCAGCAATCAATGCCGCATATTTATTAAACTGCTTCACCAGGAAGGCACACTGCTGCATGACGAGCTTGGCTCTCATTGCAGCGGACCTTTCTTTGATCTGGTGACCAGTTTACGTGTTGCTGGTGTCAGCACCTGCAGCTTCCTTATTGGGGAATGAGGGGCGCACCTACTGATGCATGCCCTGCATTTGCCCACAGTGACCGCAGACCTCCAAATCTGCTACTACTGCAATATAGCACATGTTATCGCCAGCCACAATATAAAAAGGATTCTCATAAGCAGGAGCACCCTCTAAAGGCACTAAAGGGACTATTTTACAAAACCTGCCATTTCTGTTCATTTCTATTAATATCTCACCCTCTTTTGTATAAACTTTATTACAAAAAAGTCCAATAATGTTAGCCCATTTTACAAGTGCAATAATACCCTCCAGGTTAGGCGTTATTGGGATATAATGGACCTTCAGGGCTATAAGACCCTCCTGCTGATGTCGGCCTCATTACGCCCTGGGCGGTCCATTATATCCCAGCAATGCCCACTCCGTCGGGTATTATTGCTACATCACCAAGAGCATGCAATTCTGCAGCACCGGACATATTCTGCAGCATGATGCAAGTTGTGTGGAAAATTCTGTGGCCATGGAACTGTAAACTTCCTGTGACTCTGAAGACCTGTAACTGTGGTTTATTCCAGCACTACCCACACCCTGTCATAAATTATTATTTACTCTGTTTCTATGTTTTTAATCATGTATACTGACTTTAAGGCAGGTTGTTAAACTCTAGTAAACTCATCTGGTAGATTCCACAGGACAAGGTTGGATAGATGAGAAAGAGTACTACAGGCCTACTATGTACAGTTTCAGAGTATGTAATTGAAAGTCATTAGCTAGCCTTTCTTGGCAAAAAGCTGGCCAGATATATCATCGCCAAGCCAGGATGGGATGAAAAGGATGCATAAGGAGTATTTTAAATCTCACAGGACTTTGGCCTGGATTTTCAGAAGTCTTGGACATGGGACTTGTGGAAGGATTTTTGCTGCATCTGCAGCACGACAAATTGTCCAAATATCTGCATGCAGTTTTAAACATTTTGACATATTTGTGACACTTTTCTCACTTTATGGCAGAAAAATGACGCATATGTCATTTAATTGATTCATGTGTCATTTTTGATGGGGACTTGTGACATAAAATTAGACCACGCTTTGTGGTCTAACAGTCGTGTTGCAGGTAGCACAACTATGTCACAATCATAATGCAGTTCTTTGAAAATCCACCCATCAGATTTAATCTAATTTACTGAATTGCAAGACATTACATAGGCAGCTTTGTTGGCATTAGAGAGGTTCTCAGAAGAGGAGAAAAGCCATCACCGCTAGATTTCTTCACGTGCCTCTTGGCAAGACAGAGGAATTTCTCAGGAAATGTCATGAGCCCACTTTGGGAATTTTTTTTCTGTATTGTGTTTTACTTCTTCCAGGAGCTGGCACACCCCCTTAGGGGCTCACCTCCACCCCAGCCTGCATTTCAATCACTGGGATCGCAGCCAGAACCATCATGGAACCTGCCTGCTCCATTTTCTGTTTTCTCCCCTCCTTGCATAATCACGCAAACACATGAAGGCACATGCATTCTGTAGTCCCACAACACCCTTCCTTCATGCCACCCTCCATCCTGCACCACACCCAGGCTTCCACCTGGTGGCAGTCATGTTGCAGGGGATGCAATGTTCCTCGTGAGGGAGGGCGAGCTGCCTCGCGGCAGATAAGTCCAGCTCCCACTCCCCCAGCCAACCCTCGATGACCCAGGCTCATTTCTGACCCTGGGTCACCAGCATAGTGTGAGATGTGGCGTCCAGCACCTCAAACCTCAGCACCACGGGCCAGCTACTTTAGGAATGTTTGGATAACCTAATGCAGTTTAACATTGGGCAGAGCTCAGAATACTCTTCTCTCTGACCCTCTTCAAGAGAAGACTTCTGTGTGTGCCCTGGTCATCCTGCATTCAAGTAAGGCCTCTTCAATTGCTTTACGATCTTTGGGGATGATCAGTTCAAGTGCTGTGTGAAATTTAGGAAACTTATGTTGTAAGAATCTAGACTGCAGTTCTGTCATTTAAATACTTTTATTTTAATGTCTCTAGTGGGCAACAGTTTTCCATATTTGTTGCCTGTATATCTTGTACGTTGTGTAGATGTCAGCTGTTTTATATAATGTCTGGCCCAGTGGTGAGGAGGGCTGAGGCGCTATGTGCCTTACCGCTGCCACACTGGTGACGGGGTTGTGAATGAGCCCTGATCACTGGAAGTCAGCTGGGAGCTGATGATTGAGCATCCCACAAGACGCCACCCTCCTCTGGGGAAGGAGTCTGTTATGCCATGCATCTGCCACCTAAGAGAACGTGGTGGCAGTGCAGGCTGTAGCACATACAGTGTAGGGGAGAAATGCCAGTTGGCTGGGAGGACATTGCTGCCTTGCATCACTCCACTCAGCCAGCTTCTCTATGGAGTGGGAGGAAAATGGAAGAAAACCCAATTGTGCAGAATGAAGTCTGACACCCTGCACGCAGACCCCGTGATCTGCCAACCAAGGCAGCCTCTTGGTGCCAAGTGGAGCCAAAGTTTAAGATGGGGACTAGATCCACCTCTGCCATCCTCCACCATGGGGAGGGATACCATGGGTGACTGCTGGGAGTAAGTAAACCCTGGGAGAATGCAGGGTGATGGGGCTGTGCAGGAGCGGCAGACCTAAGTGGTGCCTGGGGCAGGTTGGTGATCCAAGAGATAAAACATGAGCTAAAAACATATATTCATATATTTTGAATAATAAAATGGGTTTGGAAAATCCTGGGCTCTGACTGGTGGAATCTGATCACATGACTGTGCGTTAGTCCTGCACAACAGCACAGGTAAAAATGCTTAATTTTCTGAACCTCATTACACAGTTCTAAAATTTAAAATATAAGTACCCTTTTATGATCTCAGTTAGGCACATCAGGTTGAGTATAACTGTGGGATAATGGCACTTCTTGGGTACATTTGCACTCAGCTTTGCCTTGTGCCCACTTTCTAAGGCATGCTGTTACCCCACAATAGCACACACACTGTCATACATTTTTGTAATTTTTTCTTTTTCTATGGTAACTTGGTAAGCGCCCTAGGCAAAATGCTTGTTTTCAGAGGCAACTTGAGTGGGAGCACTGGGGTGGTTAAGTGACTTGCTCAGGGTCATGCAGTATGCAAGCTGTGGGACTCAAACCCAGAATCAAACGTTTGCTGAATGTACCAGGCTCATTCACAGCTCATTACGCTAATCTCTAGGCTATACTGCCATCCATCTGTGACTGTGCATTGCTCTAAAAAGGTACAAGTAATTTATTTTGCAGGCAATAGGTGCTCCATCATTGAACTGAAGCAAGACACTTTCCAGTAAGAAGCAGGTTCAGGCATGTCTGAAGTGAACTGGGAGTCCTATGTTGAGGCCTTGCATTGTGAGAGACCAAGCACATGGGGGGCAAGAAGGGAACAAAGCATTGGTGAGTTCACAGTGGACTGACAGCAGGAAAGGTGAAGCTTATTAAGACAGCTGTCAGTGAACGTTCCATGACAACAACAAACAATGATCCCCATCTAAACTATCAACATAAGTTGACAGATACAAATTATTGGCCTGTCAGTAGTATGTTAAGGAACCAGTAGTTCCACAAATAGCCAGCAGAAAATGTCAGTAAATTTTAAATGGAATCCCTTATTACTTTTTATTTCTGACATGTTATTCTTTTCAATGTACTCATTAGATGGATTTCTAGTTCTAACTATTGGTATTGGGTATGCTGTGTAAAGAAGTGCTTTCACTGAAAGTAGACATATATACCTGTAGTTCTATTCCTCACGCTGCATCACCAGCATGTGACCTCACCTATTATTACGTCATGAGCCCGCTGCCTGGTTAGTAATATGTGTAAGAAGTCACCAGTCAAGCAGCAGGAGACTGGCTCTTCCTGCTTACTAGGGATGTCACAGTCAGTGAGGTCACAGTGCTGATGATGTATAGGGAAGAACAGATAGTTGACTATGTCAGCCTCCAGGTAGCGTGTAGGGCTGTACTGGAATGTGGAAATGCAATGGTGGAATTTGTGGGATGGCATTCCACTTCTGAAATGCTTTCCAGAATTTCCTTTTAAATTCCATGGAACTCTGAAAAGCATTTCTGTATAGACTGCAGAATAATTTTCCGTGAATCACTAAAACAGCAGAATAATTTTCCATGGGTTGGGGAAAAGAATCCACAGTTTATTTAGACTGACAAAACAAAAAGCCCAATCACTAACCCTCTGTGGCTGAAGCATCAACAGATAAGGCAGATGTTCATGATATCAACAAAAATCCTTAACAGATAAACCAGATACAGGTAGTCAGTATGTGCAAAATAGGTGCTAGATGCAAAGTGGTGCTGGCCCTGATGTTTCATACCTGCACTTGGTGCTTTTCGAGGGATACACCTACCAGTGAATGGACACATCTTACAAGATGTATTTTGTTCATTTCTGTACCATGCTTACGTACCCCTGCTAGCCTAGCCTAGCAGTGGCATAGCTGTCTACAGTTTATTTAAACTACAAGCAATAAGACATGTCGGGTGCATTGAACAGACCTGACCGCACACCCAGGGGTGTAGTGGAGGCACAAGGCCACAGGCCGAGGGCCTTCAGCTGCTGGAAGTGTGATTAGATCTGTTCAATGCACACCCGGAGTGTCTTATTGCGCTTATAAAATAGACTTCCTTTGTTTTTGATCATTTTTAATGTTAAAATAACTGTTTACAGACCAGCCCAGTGGCATGGAAGGCTGAGGCATTGCACCTTACCTTGGCCACACGTGACCCGCTCAGTGATGAACATGGGTTGCTGGGGGTCAGCTGGGAAGAGAGGGGACTGAATGTCCAGAGGCAGCTCTCCTCTCCGGGAGGATGGCTTGGCAGTCCTGCCGAATGACTACCCCCAGGTGGGGCCTCAGGGTAGTGCAGATCATGGATGCCAATGATAGAAGGGTGCTATGGGACTCTGCAGTGTGTACACACCTCCGATGCATGCTTACATATGTCCTCAGCAATGGGGAGGGATGAGAAGGAAAATGGAAAATGGAGAGCACTGGTAGATTGCATTATGCCCAGCCCACACTTCCGACTCATGGCTTAAACCCGGCAAAACTGGATTTGTGTATGGGGGTCAGGATGGCACTCCCCTCCCTGGTACCACCACAGGGAGGGAGGGAGGGAGAATCTGTGGGGGATTTCCGGGACCTGGACTGGGGTTGGGAGAGTAACGAGGCTAGCAGGGTAGATGCAAGCTCTCTCGAGGATGGAGTCTAAGCCCTCCTGTCAGCAGCCTGACAGGGGAGAAAAATAGAAGGAGAAAAAATAACTATTTACATATGAAAAAACTGAACCTACATTTAATGTAAAATTGTCCTTCTGCCTTGATGCCTTATTGTTTAAGGACATTTGTCCTTTACAGGCACCTGTAGTTACTTTTGCTGTTTACCCCCCTCCTCCGATACCATCAGATTTACGCCATTTCAGCCTTTTTCTTTTATGGCTGTATCTTACTTTCCTTTCCTTGTGACAGTGGCCTCCTGTAATTCAACTACCTTCCCTACCCAGCAAGATGAAGCTAGTGGCATCACTGAGGAAGCAGGTGTACAATTAATACTGTACATCGGGACTGTGGGGGTCCTTATGGAGGGTTAGTGTTTGCATGTTGTAGCTGAAATGGCCCCACTAACATCGGGTGGCTCCCTTCTGGGTCAAACTGCCCACTAATGAAGATAGGCATCAATTCCAAGAGGCCGAATCATGCCCTATAACGGCAGCAAGCAATCTCTCACCCTCTACCACATCTTGGCTCCAGATAACTTTCTTTCATCCACATTAGGTTGAAACTGTTCGATGGCTGCCCTGTCTGCTAACAGCACACATCAAAGAGGAGCCTCTCCCTAAAAAAAAAAAAAAAAAAAAAAAAGTGAAGAAAAATTTGATCAGAAAAAAAATTGAAAGCAGAAGTCTGTGTAATCCTATGAACACATTAGATCTGATATAGATTCAAGAATGTTTCTTTGTAGCCGGCCCGTGGCGCTGAGGTTGAGGCGCTGGACGCCACACCGCTCCACGCCGCGACCCGTTTCAGGAGCGGACTCGGGTTGTCGGTGGGTCGGCCGGGGAGACAGGCTTGAGCATCCAACGACAGCTCGCCTTCTCCGGGAGGGATTCGGCCGATGCCCGACACTTGCATGACCCGGCGGAGGCTCGAGAACTGCAAGCCCACTGGGGATGGCCAGCCTCTGAGCAACACGGACGTCGGCAGCGTGCGTCATGATGTCAGGGAGGTCGTTGGCTGCTCAGGAGGAGAAAACACGGAACAAGCCTGCCTCAGCCGGGAAGATGGGAGGACCGTGGCCGTGCCATGATTTGCCTGTGCCCACCAGCAGACCACAGACCCGACAAAGCGTAAGTAGGGTTTGATCACCGCCTCATCCCCACCGGGGGTAATCCGTGGCTCCATGGGGTCTGGTGGTCTGTATGGGTAGGGTTCCAGGCAGTGGGATGTCAATTGTCCTCCTGAAGGGTCGGAGGTGGCAGGCTGGGAGGAGGAATAAAGAGTAATTTCAAAAAAGAATGTTTCTTTATATAGCAAAAAGAAAAGTGCAGACAGAGCAGGCCAGAGTGAGCCCCATGGGCCAGTTATTTTATTTATTTATTTGAATTTTGGTAACCGGGTAGGCCAACTGAGATGGAATGCCCTTTTCCAGGGGCAGCCAGGAAAGGGTTACAAAGTGAGGAACAGTGATACAAATAGAGAATAATGGATGGGTAGGTGGTTATAACAAGGATTTTACACCCTCTCCCGAGGGTGGGATGCTACATAAACCCTGAGAGTGAAGCTTGAGGGTTTTATTAAAACATTCCACACCGAGGGTGTATAATAAATCAAGTTTCCACCTGCCCATACTTTATTTTATATAATTGCTGGGGATCATTTTTTTGCCACAGCAATTATACAAAATAAGTTACATAGATACATAGACAGTGTTGGCAGATAAGGCCTATGGCCCACCAGTCTGCCCATTTAAGTTTGTAGTTCAGTTTATGTTTTCCAGGAAGTCTGTTGCCCTTACCCTGACCTCCAGAATTCCTTTATGTCTATCCCATGCATTCTTAAATCCGTGATTGTTTCAGCCCCACCACTTCCTCTGGCAGGGTGTTCCACTTGTCCACCACCCGTTCTGTGAAGAAATTCTTCCTCACGTTTCCTCTGAATCGTCCTCCTCCAACTTCATCCCATGCCCTCTAGTCCTGGAACATCTTTTTCGCTTAAAAATAGTGCATTCCTGCACCCTGTTCCTCCCTGTAAGATACTTGTATGTCTCTATCATATCCCCTCTCCCTCCTCTCCTCCAGGGAGTACATGTTCAGTGCCTTCAACCTGTCTTCATAGGACTTGTGATGCAATCCATGCACCATCTTTGTTGCCCTCCTCTGAACCTTCTCTACCCTGTCTATGTCCTTACGTGAGGTAAGGTCTCCAGAACTGCACAGTGTACTCAGGTGCGGCCTCACTAGTGTCTTGTATAGTGGAATTATGACCTCCTTTTCCTGCTGGTGATGCCCCTGCCTATGCATCCCAGCATCCTATTTGCTTTACCTGCTGCCTTGTCACACTGTTTCCCTGCCTTGAGGTCATCAGAGATGATAACTCCAAGATCCCTTTCCTGCTTGGTGCATGCTATATCCTCACCCCCAACTGATATATTGTGCCAGGGTTTTGTGCCCCAAATGCATTATCTTGCACTTCCTTGCATTGAATTTCAACTGCCAAACCCTGACCATTCTTCAAGTTTCTGCAGGTCCTTCTCATTCTGTCTACACCTCTGGTGTGTCTACTCTGTTACAGAGCTTTGTGTCATCAGCGAACAGTGAAACTCTGCCTTCTAGGTCCTGTGCAATGTCACTGATGAAGATATTGAATAGTACCAGTCCCAGCACTGATCCCTGTGGTACCCACTGGTCACTCTTCCCTCTGTGGAGTGACAGCCATTTACCACCACCCTCTGTGTCCTGCTGCCCAGCCAGTTACCTACCCACCGCACTACTGTCCTGCCCACACCCATATTCCCCAGTTTGTGCAATAGTCTTCTATGTGGCACAGTGTCAAAGGCCCTGAAGTCCAGATAGGCCATGTCCACTGCCCTTCTCTGATCCACCTCCCTAGTCACCCAGTCAAAAATTCAATGATTTGTTGATTTGTCTATGGAGTCGAGCCACAGACCATTGGGGTTTTAGCATGGTCCCAGGGCTATGGCTCCTAAACTGAAGCTGTGTTTTTTTTTCTTGCTCTGATTAGGAAGGTTTGCTGTGCCCAGGATATTTCTCGTGTTAAAAAAAAAAAAAAGAACTTACTGCAGACATCTTCTGTCGGTGGATGTTTGCATCGCTGAGGAGCGGGACGGACGGTGCAGAGAAGAGGAAGTTCATGTGTTGGCACATGCATGGAACTTGAGAACGGGCACATTTTCATCATTATAACCAGCTGGTTATAACGACGGAATCATAACCCCATTTCCTATGGGAGAAGATGCTCCCAGTTATTAGTAAATAATAGCACATGGTAAGTGTACACAGACACTGTTACAAAACATACATAATAAACAAAGCAAAATGTCACACAGGCAGTAAATTAAGGTACATCTTCAAAACTGGTATAGGGATAAAAGTCAGAGAATGATAACTAACAAAGCATATGTACAGTTAGGTATAACTGAATGCAAAGTATACAGGCACAGTGATAAATTATTTACAACTGAGACCAACCAGACAATCAAAGCACGACTTGCATACAGTTAAAGCAACAGGCACTATTACACATGTGACGTTAAGAACATGAGGCTGATAAAAAACAAAAAAACAGAAGAAGCCTATCCGAGGAAATGTTGGGGCTGGCCATACAGGATGGAAAAGAATTATAAAGACATCTTATTTATAAAAACAAACAAAAAAAAAAAACAGAATGGTTCATTGGAATCAGAGTGACCACACCCTTTGTTTTTATTGATTCATGAACTTATCCGGAGACTGGTCGCCCCACCACTACATATGAATACATGAAAGTGATTATCTGTGGATCCTACTTTTGCCACTAATGAAGGTAGGCGGCAATTCCAAGGGCTTAATACGGCTCTACAATGACAGCAAGCTATCTCTCTCTCTCTCTCTCTTCTACCACATCTTGGCTCCCAGATAACTTTCTCTCACCCACATTGGGTTGAATATGTTTTCAAATCCTAACCACTGGACCTCTATACAGGCTGGCCATAGTGAGCAATTCCACCCAAGCACACAGACAGGCATCCCCACAGACCTTCATCCTCCAGCAGGGCACATGTTGGACTTGGCTTTAGCTTTTGAGCCCAAGTTTCCAGAGAGCCCCCTGACTGAACTGCTCTTCCAACACAATGACACTAAACACAATGAAACTGGCTCCCATCTCAGACCACAGATATGGCTGTGACCCATGTCCACCTCGAGGCCCCAGCAGAGCTGCCACTACCAGCATGGCATATGTTCTCTGGGGCTACTGCTCTCTCTCTTGGGTTCCAGTTCCCCTCGGGTCTTTTCTCACCTCTGGCCATAAACATGGAGTGCACAGTGGAGCCATGCTGTACTCCAGCTCAGAAACTCCCAGCCAATGACTCCACCTGGATGACAATGAAGAGGGTAAACCCAATGGCCATAAACAGCAGCCGCCACAACGTCCACAGCTGGACTGGTTTTGGATGCTCCACTCCTCGAACTGCTGGCCCTGACAGCAGACAAATGGCCCTGCTCTCCTACACCACCTCCCGCACCTTTTCCCTGCAGCTCACCTCACCTCTCACACCCTCCTACCTCTCTTATGTGCCCAAATCCCAATTTAAAACCCTGCACGCACAGGCTGACCTCTAGTTAGCGGAGCTCCAGCCAATGCAGCAGAGGCTTAATTAGTCCTTTAACTGATGACGCTAAACTTGAACATTTTCCTAGTTTGTGTACAACCCCATGGGGGTACAAACAGAAATTGTATTTATTTGTGTAAAAGTTGGTTACCAGGAAAGGCACACTGAGTCGAGCTCGCTTCCAGGTGCGACCCGGCAGGAGGAAATGCTTTCAGGACTGCACAGAATTTAAAAAGTCCTGAAAAGATTTCAGAAGCAGAACCATTCTGCACAAATTCACCCAGTAGAGCCCTACATTCCACACTGCTTTAATTGGCAGGTTAAAGCTGGAGGAATACACGCAGGTCTGCAACAGTGATCCTGTCATCAGGTAAAGTCCTCCATAATAAAACAACAAGAGGACATGAAGCTAGAAAGTTGTTGCAATATAAACTGAACTGTATCTGATTTTTATATTTTAAACTGGATACTTGAGAATTAGATGTGCTTTCACAAAAGCAGGAGCAAATCTCGGTTAAGCAGTCAGCCATTTTATGTGTTAAAGGGTCGGACTTTCAAAGGGTGAACACAGACTCAGTTGTGTGCTGCATTTGGGTCTGGGTCCATGCAACTCCATCCGCATTAACCCACCCTTTCTTCAAAAGATCCATCCATTTGTGACAAAAAGACAATGATTTAAGGCTATTTGCATTAAAATTATGTATTTCATTTGTCATTTCCTTCCACAATGTAGCTTTTTGGACAAAAATGCATCCAAGATTCAGACTGAGGTAAATCACCTAATACATTTTGTACCAGATCAGACAGATTTTCTATTTGGAAAATTGTGATGGGTTGGACATTGCCAGATCCCTTTACAAATCTTTTTTTCGCAGCTGCGTGGGAGAGCTCCACAGATGTCATGCCATCAATCATTATAACAGATTAGCACTGTGGAAGCATGTGACTGGATCACTATCCAGTGTGCTGGGCAGTGCAGTGGTTGTGTTTATGCGGTGCTTTCCTCCAATGGCTGCATAAACACACCAACTTTGCAGCGACATTATTTTCTTCCACAACTGCGGAGTGATGGGAGCCATGCAGAAGATGGATGCTAACTCAGACTGCATGTGCGAGTATCGTGCATGCATAGTTCTGTGATAGCTGCAATCTTGTGCATATGGCATACACTGGTGCAACTCCTACTGGCATGCGCCGGCGGTGCTAACATACACGGTGCCGCTCCTGCTCTCATACTCCGGTGGCAAAAGCTCCAGCGCTGCTCTTACTGTCATACTCCAGTGGCACTAAAAGCTCCAGCGCCACTCTTACTGTCATACTCCAGTGGCACTAAAAGCTCCAGTGCCACTCCACTGTCATACTCTGGTGGCACTTAAAAGCTCCAGCACTGCTCCTATTGTCATACTCTGGTGGCACTTAAAAGCTCCAGCGCCACTCCTACTGTCATACTCCAGTGGCACTAAAAAGCTCCAGTACCGTTCCTACTGTCATACTCTGGTTGCACTAAAAAGTTCCAGTGCCACTCCTACTGTCATACTCTGGTGGCACTAAAAAGCTCCAGTACCGTTCTACTGTCATACTCTGGTTGCACTAAAAAGTTCCAGTGCCGCTCCTACTGTCATACTCTGGTGGCACTAAAAAAGCTCCTCTTGCCCGCTCTTACTGTCATACTCTGGCCACATAAAAAAGCTCCAGAGCTGCTCCTATTGCCATACCTGGTAGCACTTAAAAGCTCCAGTGCTGCTCCTATTGTCATGCTCTGGTGGCACTTAAAAGCTCCAGCTGCTCCTACTGTCATACTCTGGTGGCACTAAAAATGCTCCAGTGCTGCTCCTACTGTCATATTCTGGTGGCACTTAAAAATTTCCTGCGCTGCTCTTACTGTCATACTCCGGCAGCACTAAAAGCTCCAGCACTGCTCCTATTGTCATACTCTAGTGGCACTGAAAAGGCTCCTAAAGCTCTGCGCAGCCATATTGGCTCTGACCAGAATTTATTTAATCAAGCTTTTTCTTGCACTCGACTCATCCAACAGCAGCTCTCAAGCCCTGTCGCTGACCTTTCATGAAGTCACTGGTTATCCCCACTTGCTCAGGACCATGAAAGTTGTGGATGACCTGCCATGTCAATCATGCTTGAGCTTGAGAGGGTACCAGCACAATGGCATGCCAGGAATTTTTCTTCAGCTTCTGTTTCTCCCCAAGGGGTGTGTGCAATGAACATGCAAACATGCACATGGCAACACAAGAGAGTGCTGGAGTCTGGGAGCTGCCCTTTCCTTGCAGCACTCCAGCTGTGCTGTCTCTCAGTCTCCACCAGGTAACAGACAAACAGCGAAATGCTGTGCACCCCCAAGAAGAAGAGCTGCTCTGGGATACTCAATCCTTCCTCCCCAGCTAACCCCTCGAGCAACCCAAGTTCATTCTCTAACCTGGGTTGTTAGTATATAAGGTGACAGCACTTTGACTGTGCTAATAAGCTGCCCATCCCAAAGTCTTTTAATGTCATCAGGTCACAAAGTTATTTGCCTTTTGTGATATTATTCAAGGAACCAGGACCAAGTAAATGAAAGTTCTTTTCCAACTACTAAATTAACTCTTGGAATTGTGAAAGCTCAATAGTGGAACTTAAGGGCCTGATTCACAAAAGCTTTCCAGATGGCGACAGTAGCTGCACCTTGGACATAGTTCTGCATGACTGAATATACCATTCCCATCCTCCCTACAGTGCACTTCAGGTTTCCTGAGGTTGATGGTCTTTCTCCATGGTAGAGATGTGTAAACTGCAAAAATATTTGCTTACAGAAATTTACATGATTGTGTACTTTAGAAGTTGTAAGTGTAGTTTTTGTGTACTGTAGTGGAACTTCATGGGAGAAAACTATGCAAAGCAGTACTTTGCTCAAGAATTGGCATTTTGCATAAATTTTTAATTAAAAAGGACCCCTTCTGCCTACTCTTGTAACATCCTGCTCCACCCTACTCCTCACGCCATGCCACAGCTAGAGTAAAATATATATGATTTACTCTTCCCCACCACACCCTGATAGCAGCACCACTCCACCTTCCTCCCTCCTGCCAAGCTACACCAGTAATAACATATGTTATTTACGTTCTTCCACCCCTGTATTAGCATCCATCCCACCATCCTTCTTTCCATCAGCCACACTAGGAATAATGTATATATCTATAGTATATATTTGAACCTTTCCCCACCCTCTTACAGCATCCATTCCACCCTCCTTGTACCCAGCTACACCAGAAATAAAATATATTTGTTACCTTTTCTCCCACCTCTGTTACAGCACACATTCCACCCTCTTCCATCCCACCCAGTCAATACCAGGAATAAGATATATATTTCGCACTTTCCAACCCCATAGTAGCACCCATTCCACCTTCCTCTCCTCCCCACAGTCACACCAGAAGTAGAATATATACTATTTACCTTTCCTATCTACCCATATAGCAGTACTTATTCCACATTCCCCACCTAGTCATGTCGGAATAAAATACATATTATTTACCCCCACTATAGCGAATCCATCTCATTGTTCTCCATCCCACCCAGCCACACCATTATAGAAATATTGACCAGAGTTATTTTGGGATATAGTGGAAAATATTGACCCTGAGGGATGAACTATTGTCTCATATTAGTCATATCGCCCAAAGTCGATGGGGCAATATGTCTATTAGAAGTCAGTAGTTCCCTGAGGGGTCACTATTTTCCCACTATATCCAAAAACAGCTCCAGTTAATATCAGTTTTATTAAGCCTTGTCTGAGTTACTGTATGTTTACCCCTAAAGTAAATGTAAGTTTAGTTTACCTTTGCAATGCTGTAGGTCTCAGCTATAAGATTATGGGTGTGGTCTGTTAAAAAAACAACTAATCCCTAATTCTAGTGGCACTGCCCTCAACATACTACTAGTAGGTTAAAAAATAATTACCTGATACCTGTGGCCCCTCCCAGTTTTCTTTTAAAAGGTGATAGACAAATGACGTTTTACATAGATAATTGTCTGCCCATTCCATTTTCATGTCTGGCATGGCTTTGATACACTTTCACAATTTTTGATATAGAGGATAATGTATGGTCTTTAGTTAATAACCACACTGCAACACTTGAGAGGTTGCCATGACATCATTGTAAACCTTGAGAGCACAGCCTGAGAAGCTTTCAGATGTTATGGTAACCTCAAGAAGTGATTTCAGTATGGTTTGTATCCAAAACCATACATTATATTTTATAGTGTATGGGCTAACAAGATTGTGTAATAACGGATTTAATTTCTTACAGAAATACTCTACAGAACAGTGATTGTTGTGAGCATTCCGTTTTGTTAGAACATTGATTATAGCGAGCATTCCGCTTTGTTATACCATTGATATGACATACTAAGAAGGGTTAACAACAGAGTGATGTCACAACCATGGCATAACATAGAGGATAATGTATGGTCCTCTATTGGTAACCAGTCTGTTAACCATGGAGAGGTTACCAGAGGCGACTGCAAACCTCAAGAGCGAAACTCGAGAGGTTTACGCTACCATGGCAACCTCTCAGACGGTTAACAGTCACCGTTGCCGATAGAAGGACCATACATTGTTTTATAGTGTATGGTCCCAAGAAAAAGGAAAACAACTCCTTACTTTTGAATTGAGTCACCACCAGCCGTTCAGTCCTTCCCATACCGCTACGCATCCATCGGTTCCGAGTGTAAAAAACATCCCATTGTTAACCTATCGATGTGCGTAGCATCGATAGGTTAACAACATTACCATGTCACAGCGGTGATAACAACCTTAGGAAATTATGATTTCTAAGGTTAACAGCGCTCTACCATACATAACAAGGTTGTAATCTGCTTGATTTCAGTTAATAGTAAGGGCTCCACACATCATAAGTAAATAATCTTGCTTTGGGGTGCCTTTGATGTTCATAAAGTTCCTCTCCTGAACATAGTGTTATGCGAAAATAAAATTCCACCAGTACTGCAAAATTCCAGAATGCATTTTGGCAACTTTCACGAAATTCTGTCTTAGAATGGCAGAATGAATGTGTGGTTGCAGATTAATGTATTATACTACAGAAAGAAATTCCACAGAACTGATCAGAGTCTGTGATCAATTCTGCAAATTTCTTTCCATAGTTTAATACATTAATCCACAATTCATCATTCATTCCACAGTTCAAAATTGCGGATTCATGTACTGTACTATGCTCCAGAAAGAAATTCCACAGAACTGATCACCAAACTGCAGAATGATTACATGTATTGTGGGCTGATATATTGCTGTGGAATTAAATTCCTCAGAATGGTCATTTTGCAGTTCATGGCCCAGATATTCAAACTGCTCCCAAAATGTGTGCAACAGCAGGAGCAAGCACAATTCATTGCGCTATGCGCAACAGGCGTTATTCAAACGAAGAGCAAAACAAATTGCGCCAAACATCAGCGTCTGAATATCGCTGGAAACTCGCCATAGCGCAAGGAAGGAGGAAGCTGAGCAGAAAGGTTGCATCATAGCGCAACAAGGCCAGCCCAGCTGAGCAGTCCAGAGGTGCCATAGCACAAGCAGAGCCCCCAGCAGAGCAATGGAACTGCACAACCAGGGAGGCAGGCTGGGGCCCACCACCAGCCACCACATGGGCACAGGAACACGCTGCAGAACCAACAAGACACCTGCACACCCCAGCACAGCATCACTGGGGTGGGATGGATGATCCACTGGCCCATGGGGACAAGCCAACAAAGCACAGCAGGGCCATGATGCCCCAGCACAACCACTGGCAGGCTGAGACTGCCACACACAGGGGTTGACAACCACAGTGCACATCAGCCCCTGTATGCACAGCACACCCTGCACCGTGACCCCAAGACACCACCCATGTGCAGTGACTGGCACTGCAGGAAACACCATGCATCCCCCGCACACGCCAACCTTGTGTAGCAGAGAGACCATACAAGCCAGAGACCCAATCCTGTGCACCCAGCAGTGGGCGGGCAAGACCAACAGAAAGTCACTGCCACACTGGAGACACTCTCCATGCTCACACACGCCACACACACACACACACACACACACACACACACACACACACACACACACACACACACCCAGGACCATACCACCCCAGATGGCATGCACACCACTGCAACTGAGCAGCCATAGCCAACTGCAAATCAGAGACCACCACAGTATTCATATCAAAATATATATATTCAAAAATGGAAAGTACAACACAACAACAACAAAACTATTTACAAGAGGGGGTAGGGGTACAAGGTAGGGGTGGGCAAGGGTGAGGATGAACAACTTGGAGAGGGAGTTAGGGTGGGAGGGATGGGTGAAGTGGGAAGGAAGCAGGCCTAAGGCCTAGCAGGCTGGTCCTCTGCTGCCTGGTGCCATTTCGCTGGCTGTGCCTCCTCCGTAGCCCATGGCGCTGGATATCCTGGAGGATGTTCCGGCTCTCCAGGGACACCGGGTCAGCTGGTGCAGTGCCCGCCGATCCTGCAGAGCACGATGAGGCTTAGGAAAAGGGAACACAGTCAATGGATGTGACTGACCACAACCCTGAACACTACCCAACCTGCAAGGCATATAGCCCAGCAGGCAATATGGCGCCTCTGCAGCTGCAGCAACCCATTAGGAAATGTTGTGCAATAGACCACCATAGGTTCTAATCGCACTGTTAGCGTGCCGCGCCGGCCGGTACACACAGCGCTGTCACCAGACAGCGCAATAGGGCTATACACACAGCCGTAACAGCCAGGGGCAAAGGTGGGACACCAGGTCAGGGGTATATGACGCAGGCCACGCACAGCGCCATCTGGACGCCTACGCATCCTGTGTGACCACCTGCATGCCAGTGCCACAGTGGACTATTGCGCAGTAGTGCCACAATGCCATATAGTGCCCAGTGCTGCAAGCGCCACTGGCACAATGGTGGCCATGGCCTGAACTGCCGATCGCGCACAGCAAGTCATCAGCCGGGCAGACGCCATGTAAGCTACCTGGGCATGCACAATGCAGTGTACCGCACAGTCACAGATCTGCGTTATTGGCTCAGCCAGCTCAACCGTGTTAACGGCGCAATGGCGTGGCGATATTCAGCCGACACATGCAAATCATCCGATCAGCCAGTCAAAGGTGCAGTGGCACGATTTGCATCTCATTACAGTTGCTCCACTCTAATTTGCATGCATTGCGCTATAAATGTGCGACATTGGGCGCGCTGGCCAGATTCAGTTACTGCAGGTGAGAGGTGGGTTGCATGCTTGGGATGCTCTGGACAATGGGCATGGGATAACGCTGTAGACTGCACATGACAGTGTCCACTTCCACCTATACAGATCACCATGACCGAGCAGAGCCAAGGTGAGGATGGTGTGGTGAAGGAGGAGGAGGCCCAATCACCACGCAGAGACTGAGGCCCTCTTCCAGGCCTACCTGGAGGAGGAGTCACTACTGAGTGGATGGTGGGCACCCTCAGGCCCGTGCGGCTGCATGGGTGGGGGTAGACCGGGCAGTGAACCTGCGGAAGCCACCAGCGCCCAGGAATGCAAAGAAGATTGGGACAGACTGCAGGAGGATGAAGGAGAAGGTGGCAGCCCCCAGGGCGGCACGTCTGGCACTGGCGGGGCCAGCCAGCGGTGGTGGAGCTGACCCGGCTGAGGACCGACTGGCTGCATCAATGCAGCGCAGTGCTATTGAGGCGACAGGAGGTGGATTCCAGACAGGTGGAGCCCATCACTGCACGGTATGACATGGTGGTGGTGTTGGGGGAGGTTGTTCACATGCACTCACATGTCCTCTCTTTCTGTTACAGATCCTGTTCGCCTTCAGAGGACGGTGGTGGGTCCAGGCAGTGAGGATGACCTGCTGGACATGGAGGAGGGTCCATCCACCTCTGTTACCAGCCAGCATGCACTGCACCAGCATGCACGCTGGGCTGCCAACTCTGGTGTCGGTGAGTCGGTGTGGGGGTGCACAGCCTGTGTCTCAGCAGTCTGGCATGCAAGCATGCCAGCAAGCTGTGACTGTGGCTGTAGCGTGACCTGCACCATTAATGATGCAAGGACTGCAATGGGCAGTGACATGTGTGTGTTCCATGACGGACACACAGCAGGCCAGCATGTGCCCTGGGCCTTGCTGGTTCCAACTTGTGCCAGCATGTCGGCACAGTCCCAGGCTGTGCCTGTCAGCACCGTGGGCAGCACCGTGGCTGTGCAGGTGTCTGGCACTGTTGCCACAGCAGTGGAATGAGTGGTCCCTGGGCACAGCAGTTGGAGGGGCAGCAGCAGCAGTCACCCACCAGGTCTGGGGGTACAGTGTCCAGCGGTGGCACATGCTCGCCACCCTTTGATACACCCATTCCTGGTCCTGGTGAGCAGCGCCCACCCTCAAGGGGTGTTGTGCATCAGGACCTTCCACACCTGGGGACAGGATGCCGTTGTGGCAGAGTACCCATTGGATGAGCACACCCGCCTGCTGCAGGAATCAGTACAGCAGCAAATGCGGGTTGCAACGTCTGTGGAGGCACTGTGCGGCTGTGGAGCGGCACAGCAGGGAGTGTGCTCTGGACCGTGCAGAGATGGTCCATATGCAGACGGATGTGACCGCCGCCATTGACAGGCAGACCCAGGCATTGGTCACTGTCGTGGCTGCATTGGGCACACATGCAGGTGCTCCTGTACCGCAGCACCCCACACAGTGACGCTCTCCACTCCCTGTTCCCGCGCCATGGACACCAGGCCTGTTGACGCTGGGTTCTGCTGTGGGCATCCCAAGCACCCTGGTGCAGTATGTTTGGCATCCTACAGATCCCACTGCGAACATGGTCGTGATCGCCAGTGGGACCCTGGTGGTCCATCGGTGCCACCCCATGTGGCCCCTGCTCAGCCTGCCAGTGCTGTTGGTCACACGGGCCGCTTCATGCATCCGCTGTGGTCGTGGAATGGTGCAACATGACTGACCTGTCTCCCAGTGCGGCCCTGTCTGCTGCTGCCCTGTGTGCACTGTCGTCATGGGGCAGTGCACTGGTGGGTGCCCTGCCCATCACGCTGACATATGGACCACCTGCACACCATCCCAACTGCTGTCCACAGGTGCGTGTGCATGATGATGCCTGCATTGTACTGTACACCAAGGTGAAAGGGTGCCCAGCATCTGACACACATGCTTGGACAGTACAGGTGGTGGGTGTGGTCTGTGGATCTGTGTGTTTGCCATGTCTGTTCCTGCTCTGCTGTGCACCTGCCCATGTCCCCTTTGTGGTTTGTGTGTGTGTGTGTGTGTGTGTCCATATGACTGTTCGCCCCTCCTGATGGTGTGTTTGTGTGCCTGGTCCCTTCCACCTTGCCGTCATGCACCCCTGGTGTGTTACTCTGTGTGCCTGTGGGTTGCGCCCGGACAGTGTTGTTTGCACATGGCCCTTGACTTACCTGTGTGCAGTATAATGCTCCTCCGTGATGGTGTCCTGGTGCAGCTGGGCCTGCCGGATCAGTCGGGGTTCCCGCCGTCCAAGGGGCCTGCTCATCACCATCAACACCAGCGCCGGCTACGTCCCCATCGCTGTCCCCCTCTTCAACCTGTAACGGCTATCCCACAGTCATTGGCCATGTTGTGCAGGATACAACAGGCCAGGAATATCCCACAAGCCTTTGAGGGGCTGTACTGTAGGGCACCGCCGGAGGTGTCTAGGCATCGGAAGCGTGCCTTAGCATCCCAAACACCCGCTCAATGATGTTGCGTGTGGCAGCATGTGCCTCATTATAGCGTTACTGCGATGGGGTCATGGGGCACCGGTATGTGTGAGCAGCCAGGGACGGAGTGGGTATCCGCTGTCACCTGTGTGGAGATAGTGGAGATCAGTCTCATGTTCAGGTCCATATTGACTATATCCTGTGTGCCACTACCATGGCACCTGTGGCATTCCACCCTTGCTCTGAGTTTGCATTTCCTACATGTGTACTCATCCACTTGATGGCCTGTGGGATGTCCCACTCTCGAATCGATGGCACAGTGCGGACTGATGCCATATAAAGGCATCATGTGCTCTGCCAGGGTGTGTGGCACAGACATTGATTACATCGCCCAGTGGCATCACACACCACCTGGCAGTTGACACTGGGAAGCTCCTTCTATTCGGCATGCGGCCCCATCGGCCTGGTGGCGGTGAATGGCCACATGGGTGCAGTCTATGGCCCTAGCACCAGGCATATGTGCTACCTGTGGAACGCCTGCATGTTTGTTGCACTACTGCCATGCTGTGCTGGGGAAATGGATGTGCTCCACAGCATGTGGGCAGCAGTGCGCTGAGGAATTGGGTGAGGATGCGTGACGTGGCCGACTGTGTGATGCCTGTGGTGTCCCCTGTTGGCCTCTGGAAGTGCCCTGTAGAGCAGACACATGCAGGCTGTCACCTTGGTCTCCACTGACAGAGCATGACTCCGTCGTGAGGGTGCCTGCATCACATCACTGCACAGCTCACAGAGCCGCCTCAGTATTGCCCTGTTCAGCGGTACACGGCCACAATCTCTACATCTGTGTGCAACTCAAAGCTGATGTGGAGCGCGGTACTGCCTGTTGAGGCGTGCCCGGCCGGACCCATCTAAGGCCCGCCCCTGCACCTTGCATTCTCACCCTCTCATTACAGCTTCCATGTGGAAGCTGCCACTGTCCATCTCCCTGGCTTGTGCCCCCTGGCTGATGTTGCTCTGTTACCCCCGCTGTCCTGACTGCTACTTCCACTGCACCGGCACCGCCGCTGGCCTCTGCAGCCTGTGGCCCACACTGCTTCCTTGCCTGCCCTGGCCTGTCACTGTCTGTCTTTCTCTCTCTCTCTCCCACTTGGCATCCTTGGGGTGTTCTTGCGCCTCTTCCTTGAGCCTTTTATTTTGGCTCATTTCGGCTGGGCGTAACTTCGGCTGGTCCGCTGTTGCGCATTGCGCAACTTCTTTGATATCGATTGCGCTCTTTATGCATGGATCCACCCTTCGGTTGCGCATGCCATCATTTGCATTCGCTGTTGCTCAGCATGTTTTCGATTGGCGCAACTGCCTCCTGCTGAATATCATGGGAATGGCGCACTTTTGGACTCTGCGTAGGGCAACCCTATTGCGCATGGTGCAACCCTTTTGAATATCCCACCCATGTATTATTCCACACCAGCCAGGAAATTTTGTGGAATGGGCAAACATTTTCCAAACACATTTGGAAGAATAAGATTTCTCAAAGTCAGAATTTCAAAAGTTTCACAAAATTTGAAATTTCTGGAAATTCAGAATGAAGATTCAGCTCAGGTCTTGCTGAGCAGTTACAGTTCTTTCCTTTAATTTTTCTGAGACATTCCATGACATCAGTTACACCGCTCCATGCTGTTCAACGTAATGGCATAGAATGGTGTTAGTGATGTCACAGCATGTTTAGGCGTGTTTAAAAGAGAAGAGAGAGGATTCAGAGTAGTTACAAAGGCAAAAGAAAAAAACAATTATTAATGTAACAAAAAAGCCAGAACGTATCAGAATATTGAATAGACACTAAAAGGAAAACTGAAGGTCATCTAGAGTATAGAAAACTGTTTCCTATCATCTTTAAAATGGAAATATTTCCCTGGTAGTCTAGTGGCCTGCCCCCGATCATTGTAATCACCTCTGCTGACCTCATGATGGTGGCCAGTATTTACCTCCACTTACCTCAGATACAGGGACTGTCACACACAGATCAATTACATGCATTATGTAAGTGACAAATACAGTGGATATGAGTGGAGGGTAAACGATCTGCCATCTTGAAGTTGGGGAGCAGGGAAACATAAAAAATCAAAGTGGGGTGGGCTTGTATCAAAGATGCTGTGCTATAAAAGTTCATCATGTGCATAAATCTGTTTAGCGGCAATAGTTTTTGAACTATTGCTCTTTGATCAGCCTACTGCTGTGCTATCCTGTGTAAATAAATTGCTTATAAAGCACTTTGAGATGCAGTACATGAACAGTCCTACACACAGTATATCTGCAATTATAAAATGGCAAGAAAAAATCTAGAAATCTCATTGGTCAAGGGACATCAGCTGACTGTACATTAAATCTCTATAATTACTGGTGAGACCCTTTAACAACCTGAATTCAGACACTGTGGCGCGTAATAACCTGAAATCGAGTTATTACTTACGTTTCCCCTATCTCGAAGTCACCTCGAGCTGTACTCTGTGCTCGAGACAGCTCAGGCACTAACTCAGATTTTCCCAGCTGAAGCGCTTCTGCTTACCAACTGCCTCCGTTCGAGTTGTTATTTAAAACCATCAGAAAACAATGTTGAACAAAATATTGCAATTTCAAGACGCTCTCTCGTAGGTCACCACAGCAACTGGAAGATCTGCGTACACCACAACACTTCCTGCTTGGTGCACTGCTAACGGCACAATTTAAAACGCTCAATATTTTAAATTTCTCGCTTTACAAAACAGTCTCTTAAATTTTAATTAATCTTTCACTCATCCACCATTTGACTGTGATCACCAGCGGATATCTACAACGACTTTTCACGGACATTTGACTTCTGGTATCTTTTTTTTTCTATGAGAAAACGCTGGATAAGACTGCACCAGCAATTATATAAAATAAAGATAGGCAAGTGTGTGAATATTTTTTTTTCACATCTCGTGATGACTGTGATAAAACCGCCGAGCTTCACTCGAGGTTTATGGGTCATCACACACCTTGGGTGTGAAAAAAAATATTCATAACACACACTGCCTATCCATTATTCTCTCTATATATACATAGTCATTCTGGTCCTAAACCACATTACGCATAAGCAAATCAGTCCTCCTACAACCAGAACTATCTGCCAATCAGTCCCTCTGTAACCAGAACTGATCTTCCATCACAAACATGGTTGCTACCTTTACACTGTAAAACCTTCAACTGGGCCCTAAAAATAAAATTACCTTAAATAAAAATAAAACAAATTAATTAAATGTTGTTTCTCTGATCATCACATTCTCCTTACATACATAAACAAATTAGAAACATTAAGTATTGTTTATAGTTTTCATTACAACTGTTTCTTTACTAACAGTGAAACATCCCCTTCTGTCTTTACCTGCTCATCAGGAAATCTCTTCTGCTTGTCCTGACAGTGAAATAATTGAGTCACTGGCTCTAAAACAGGCATTTGTTGTCTGTGTGTACAGTATATTAGGAGAGTAATATTCTACCAGCGGAACTGAGCAGAATTTTGAATCCCTGTATTCCATGGTAATCATTCCATGCTAAACATTCTATGTCTTGAATGAGGGAAAACAGAAAAAAAAGAGAATGAAGAATGTAGGCAATGCAGTAATACTTTATAACAAAGAGAAAAGGTGGAAAACACAGTTACATAGGTAGAGGCAGACCCAAACTGCTCAAATAATATATTGCTGTCCCTCCAGCTCACTGGTTCAGCATTTTACAGTGAGTTGCTATTCAATCAACTTTACCACTCCTCTACCCACGCCTGGGGACTATTTTTCACCATATTTAAATAAAATAACACACTACTATTAAATCTTTAATAATGTGTTACAGAGTTTTGTTTAATTGTTATAGAAATAGTTGTTACCCTATTTATAAGAGCTATAAGACACTTCAGGGTGTGATGTTGATTGATAAGAGCACTACCCAGCTCCTGTAGTCACCGTGCAAGTGCCTCATGCCTAACAGCGCACCTGGGGCTGCTCTTATCAATCAACAACTCACACCCTGTTGTGTCTTATTGCTTTCATTCTATGCTATTTTTCTGTCACGGCACTACCAGTAGGTAATCAAAACAGCAGTGGCACTGAGATGTGCCAAACACCATGCCACTATACAGATCGCACCACATCCTGGCCATGCACACTAAAGCATAACATTAATCTTCTTAAAACTTTTCTACAACTAAAATCCACAAGAATTCACATCTTCAGTTTCAAACAATGGTGAAATTTATAAACAATTCCTAACTACAGCCATGTAAAGCTAAACGTAACATACTCACCAGAGACTGAAATTATTGCCTTTATTTAATCAAGTTTAACATGCTGACAGAGAGTGACCATGCCTCTTATCACCTGTAAAGGCTTCGGGATACTATCAGGTCACAGACAGGTTTTAAAGTGAAGAATCAGTGAATATTCATAGCCCCATTGATTTATTCATTAGATGCACCTAGTACTGTGATGCTTTTTCAGAAGATACACAATTACAATGAAGTGTTACTGTGAATTGTATAATTCATAAAAATATTTAAGTGAATGAGTGGGAGTTCACTTGTGTAATGTGAGTGACTGAAAACATGACAACTGCTGCCAGTCATCCTCAGAATATGTTTGCAAGTTGCTCTCAATGTCACCCATGGGGGAGATTGGAGAAGGGGAAGGTAACGAGGATTTTACTAGGAATATCATGTTCCATACTAATAAGAAATGCTAGGACTTCTGGGATATCAGCCTCCAAGATGGCAGCTTGAGGTCCAGCTGCACACCCCTCCGAAAAACCCTTAAAATGACCAATATACTGAAGAAATACCCATCTCCTGCTGTGCAGTGATGATCTGGTACCACAATGGATCAAGATGGTCTAGAACAGTTGGGCTCTAAATATGATGGGGATGACCACTACGATAACACCAGCTCTGACAGTGCACTCTCCTGGCCTCAGCCCGCTCTTCCAAATTGCATGGGCACCATGACTCCAGTAAACCCAAAGCACAGTCCTCTCTCCCAATGGAGCAGCTCAACCAATAGATGGACCTCCTTAGGAGGCAGTATAGTGCAGTGGGTTAAGGCTCTGACCTGCAGATCTGGAGACCTGGGTTTGAATCACATCCACCTAGGTGCATACTGTGTGATCCTGAGCAAGTCACTTAACTTCCTTGTGCTCCCAGCTCACATCTGGAAACAAGCTTCGGTTTAGTGTGCTACTCCTGGTTAAACAATGTTCCCTTTCCCTAATTACAGAATTGAGAGATTTCCTTGCAAGGTCCATAAGACCACCATGCCCTTGGACCTGATATTGGTATACTGGAATAATATGCCACCAAACAAGAGGAGCTTCTTACTCAGATGGATCACATGGAAACAGTAGAGGTGACTTGCTACAGCTCCACACTACAGTACAATGCTTGGAGGAGAAATTGGTGGACATGAGAGCCACAATAGATGTAATAACGTGTGGCTAAATGATGTTCCTGGTGGAGGAGGGCTTTGCCTTAATGCCATTTTGCAAACTTTCCTATGCCAAGCTCTTGATTTACCCGTCACCTACACTTTGAAATTGAAAGGCATGACGAAAGTAGGCCCACGCCTGACCTTACCAAATGCTTGCCCATATGCCATTATTGCAAAATTCTAAGATACTTGGATGTTACTTGGATGTTAGAGACAGCAGTGAACCAAAGGCCCATTTACAGTCCCTTAGATTTTAATGATAATTATCAATCAGACCCTCTAGTGATAAGTATTCATCCAGCCTGTTCTTAAGGATATTAAGGGAATTGCTTTCCACTACGTCATCTGGTAGCGAGTTCCATAGTTGAACAACTCTCTGGGTATAGAACCTCTTATGTTTTTCAGTTTTAAATGTACTAGGTTGTAATTGCCTATTATGTCCTCTTAAGTTGCTAGAAGGCTTGAATCTGAAATTCATTTCCTGCATCAAATTATTATCCTTTAATATTCTGTATAACAGTAATAAGTCACCCCTAATCCATCTATTGTGCAATGTATTTAACCATAACTCTTTCAGACGTTCATGATAAGATAGTCCCTCCATCCCTGTAATTGTCCTGGTGGCCTTTCTTTGCATTCGTTCTAATTTTAACATATCACCATCATCCAGACCCACTCAAAATTGAGAGCAGTTATCAACATAGGGCCTCACATAGGTGTTATAAAGGGGCAGACATAGGTCTTTTGATTTAGAGCCAATATTTTTTTTTATTTATTTATTTGTATTTCGGATGACACCTTTGAGCCGAGGCTCTTTTACAAAGGTTCCATGTCAAGGCAATAAGGACAATAAGGTACAAAGCATAACATGATCATTACAATGGAACTTACAAAAAAAAAAAAGACAAGTAAGGTTACAATAATAGCAGCCAAAGGCATTGTCAAGGAATTGTGTTATGAGTTAATTATACAGTACAAGTCATAGGTGGCTCAGTGAAGCTTTGTTAGGAGTGGGTTAGTGGAAAACAGAAAGAAGAGTGGTGGTCAGGGGTGATATGGGAGAGAGAGACAGAGAGAAGGAGGAGGAGGAGGAGAAATAGGGGTATTGCATTGGGTATGTGGTAGATGGGAAATAGCAAGGAGGAGGAATGGAGGGAATGAAAAGGAAAAGGAGACAGATTCATCCTATAACCAGTAATGGGGGTAGTAGAGGAGGAGGAGCTGAGGCAGTGAGGAGGGATACTTGAGGGTATTATGTCTAGAGGGATTATAAGAAGCAATCACAGAAGGCACTAGCCATGATGTGTTGACATAGTCTATACTTAAAAGCACCAATCGTGGCAATGTTGGAAATTTCTGTAGGTAGCAAGTTGAACCAGGTGGAGGCTCTGACAAGGTAAGAATGCTGAGCTTGAGAGGTGTCTATTATGTCTATTGATAGCATTTAGTACATGGTTGGATTTCTTAAATACCTCTGCACACTGGGCATGGACTTGAAATCATTTGTGATCTTAATTCCTAAGTCTTTTTTTTCTTTAGTTTCCTCAATACTCTATCCTGCATAGTATATTTAAAGCCTGAGTTAGATTTGCCAAAGTGCATAACCTTGCACTTGGAAATATTGGACATACCCACTTATCTGCCCACCTCACCAATCTGTCCAAGTCCCTCTGTATAATATCACACCCAGTGATGGAATCTACTTTACCTCCAAGCTTTGTATCATCTGCATACACCCCTACCAGGACTGCAGCTCTTTTCCTATATCTGCTACTCATAACTTGAAAAGCACTGGGGCCCAAAATGGACCCCTGAAGCACCCCACTAGTTACCCTCAAGGGGATAAGAGTTGACCATTCACTATAACCCTATCCATGTTACCATTCACCTGAAGATAGTAAAGTTTAATTATTAACTCTGAATGTGAGACCCTATCAAATGCTTTTTCAAAATCTAGAAAAATAACATCAGTTTGTACTCTACTACAATTAAAAGTAGAACAGAATGACTAAGGCATGGCAGCAAAAATAATTTTCAGCAAGAACCTTGATCTGATGTTCACAAATAAAGAGCACATACATGAGATAATGGTCAAGGAACCCCTGAGGGTAGCGATCATAGCACAGTGTGGTTTAGTTTGAATATGGGATGGAAAAGCTTCTCCACTAAGACCAAAACCCTGGACTTCAGGAGAGCAAATTTTCAGAAAATGGAGCAGGTGCTTAAGATGCAATTAAAGGGCATCATAGCGGACATGGAGGTGGACCAAAACGGCCATTATCGGGGATGCAATGCTAGATGCGACAATGGATTGTGTTAAGCTTAAGGGGAAAAATCAGGTGCCAAATCACTCATCTGGTTCAACTCTGAAGTTGTTAGGGCAGTGAGGGAAAAGAAGGTGCTACAGGAGATACAAGAGCACTGCAAGCAAAGCAGATAAGGAAGAATACCGAGGTTAGCTAAAGTGGCAGGCAAAGTGGTGCAACAAGCTAAGGCACAGAAAGAATTTCAAACAGCTGAAGTGAGCAAGACAGGGGAGAAGGTCTTCTTTCACTTCAGAAGTAAGAAGAGGGACAAGAAGGATGGGATAGTTAGGCTGAGGAAGGGTGATGCATGGGTGGAGGAAGAAGAGAGCAAGGCAGGGATACTGAATGAGTACTTCTGTTCTGTTTTTACTAGGGAAAAGATGGGCCAGTGCCACCTGGGAGAGAAAGCAGGGGAGGGGCCACAGACATGATAATAGAAGTTGATCGAGAGAGGGAGGGCTGCTAGCACTGAAAGCAGACAAGTCCCCAGGACTGGACCACATACATCCAAGGGTACTAAAAGAGCTAGCAAAGGAGCATAGGGGCCACGGGCAGACCTCTTCAATGGTTCTCTGAAGTCAGGCATGGAGCTGCAGGATTGAAGAATAGCATATGTGGTGCCTCTCCACAAGAGTGGACCCAGGGATGATCCAGGGACCTATAGGCCAGTCAGTCTGACCCCAATCATGTGCAGACTCATGGAGACCATATTAAAGGAGAGGATGATAAGGCGATAGAAGAGAATGGTCACCAGGATGAGAGGCAACACAGTTTGTGGGATGAAGATCATGTCAAACGAATCTGACTGACTTCTTTAACTGGGTCACTAGGGGCGGTAGACGGAGGTCAGGCAGTGACATCATCTACCTGGACTTCAGAAAGCCTGATTCTGTGCCACATAAGAGACTAATGAGGAAACTGTGGATCTTGAGGTTGGGGAGAAATGGCATGGTGGGTAGAAAGCTGACTAAGTGGCAGAACCCAGAGAGTGGTAGTAGGAGAAACAAACATAGATTTTGACGGCAGATAAGGCCGCTTGGCCCACCCAGTCAGCCCATTTCCCTACCTAATGGATAAGCTGCAGATCCTAGTCAACCAGCAGCCTACTTCTTCCTACCTCAACCCCTAGAATTGCTCTTATGACTGTCCCATGCATACTTGAATTCCACCACTGTTTTTGACTTCACATCCTCCTCCGGAAGGCCGTTCCATGCATCCACAACCCTCTCTGTGAAAAATACTTCCTTAAATTACCTCTGGGCGCCCTCCTTCTATCTTCAAATTGTGCCCCTTGTTCTTGCACACCTCTTTTTGAAAGATGCTACCCTCTTGGACTTTGTTGATTCCTTGAGATACTTGAAAGTTTCTAACATGTCCCCCTCTCCTCCTTTCCTCCGAGGCTATACATATTCAGCTCCTTAAGTCTCTCTTCATATGTGTCTTCCGGTGCAGACCCTGCACCATTTTAGTTGCCCTCCTCTGAACAGCCTCCATCCTGTCTATGTCTTTACGGAGATTGGGTCTCCAGAACTGCACGCAGTACTCCAGATGGGGTCTCACCAACTGTCTATACAGAGGATAATAACTTGTTTTCTACTGTTGATGCCTTCCCTATGCATCCCAGTATCCCCCAGCCCTCCTTGCTGCCCTCTCACATTGCTTGCCCACCTTTAGGTCATCTGATATGACTACCCCAGGTCCCTTTCCATTTTTGTTGTTGTTAGTATCTCACCCCCATTGTGTACTCTTCCCTGGGTTTTGTTTCCCAGGTGCATCACCTTGCACTTCTTAGCATTGAATCTAAGCTGCCATACATTTGACCATTCCTCTAACCTTGCCAAGTCCCTTCTCATCATTTCCACCCCACATTGTGCATCAACTCTGTTGCAGATCTTTGTGTCATCTGCAAAGAGACATACTTTTCCTTTCAGTCCCTCTGCAATGTCGCTTATAAAGACATTGAAGAGGACCGGTCCTAATACTGAACCCTGCAGTACCCCACTAGTAACCCCCTTTCTTCAGAGTGGACTCCATTTACTATTACTCTCTGTGTCCTATTCTCCAGCCAATTCTTTACCCAGGCTGTCATCTTGGGACTCACCCCAGGCTAGCTAACTTGTATATTATCTTGTGTGGGACTGTGTCAAATGCCTTGCTAAAGTCTAGGTAGGCAGTCCAGCCCCTTTCTGATCTACTACTTTGGTCACCCAGTCAAAGAAATCTATCAGATTTGTCTGGCATGACCTTCCTGGCCATGTAATCCATGCTGCCTTGGGTCCTGAGCCCCTCTGGCCTCTAGATACTCAACAATTCTTTCCTTCAGAAGTGATTCCATCATTTTCCCTACCACTGAGGTTAAACTAACAGGTCTGTAGTTTTCTGCTTCTGCCTTGCTCCCACTTTTGTGAAGGGAATCACATCTGCCCTTCTCCAGTCCTCGGGTACCACCCTATCCTCCCATGATTTGTTATAGAGGGTAGTCAGTGGTGTCACTAGTTCTACTCTTAGTTCTTTTAGAATTCTGGGATGAATCCCATCAGGCCCCATTGCTTTGTCCACCTTCAGTTTTAAGAGTTCTTTCAGAACCCTTTCTTCTATAAATGGGCTGGTATCAACTTCTGTATCCAAAGTGTTTCTACTGTTTGTTATAGGTACCTCCCACTTGCTTTGTAAATACTGAGCAAAAATATTTGTTTAGTATCTCTGCCTTTTCACAGTCACCCTCTGCCCACCCTCCTCCTCTTTATTAAGCCTCACTAACCCTCCCTTGGTCTTCCTTCGCTCCAGATGTACCTATAAATGGTTTTATCCCCTTCTTAACTGAGTTGGCTATCTTTTCCTCGGTTTGGGCCTTTGCTATTCTGACTGCCTTCCCAGCTTCCTTTTGCTTTAACTGATACAGTTCTCTGTCCTGCTCCTTCTGTGATTCCTTGTACTTCCTGAATGCTTTTTTCTCTCTTGAACCTTCACTGCCACTTCCTTTGAGAACCATAGTGGTTTCTTACATCATTTCGTTTGTTAATTTGCATCACACAAAGGCTTGTTACCTCTGTGATGGCAGTTTTATTGTTCCCATTGTTCTTCTACCCTCCTTCCTCGCCCATTTGCTAGTGCATTCCTTAGCACGCACCCATTTTGGCAAAGTCAGCCCTCCTAAAGTCCAGTACTTTTGCCTTTGTATGGCTTGACTCTATTGCTGTGTTTATTGTGAACCATACTGTTCGATGGTCGCTAGTCTCAGATGGCTACCCACTTCTACATCTGTGATCCTCTTCATCTCCATTTCAAAGAACCAGGTCAAAGAGTGCCCTCTCAAGTGGGCTCCAATACTAGTTGTCTAAGGCATGCCCCTGTAGGGCATCTAGAATAACCCCACTCTTTGAAGTGGCTGCTGCAACTGCACTCCAGTTAACATCTGGCATATTCAGATCACCCATCAGCAGTATCTCCCTTTTCTGCCATTCTAAGTATTCTTTCTATCATTTCCTTGTCCATTTCCCCTGAGAAGGGGGTCTGTATACAACCCCTGTGCTGATGGTGGTGCCATTGCCAGTCTCCAATTCACCCACAGTGCTTCTTCTCCACCCTGTTTTCTCCTTTTGTTCTGTTGCTTTGATTCCTTCCCTTATGTGAAGAGCTACTCCTCCTCCTCTTTACCCTCCCTGTCCCTCCTGTAGATAGTGTATCCTGGTATGTTTATGTCCCAGTCATGGTTTTGTGTGTACCATGTTTCTGTGACTGCCACGATATCCAGATGTTCCTCCTCCATCAAGGCCACTAATTCAGGAAGCTTGTTACTCAGACTAGGGCATTGGTACTCATTGATCTCCATTTTTGATGGCTTTACCTTCTTTTGCAGCATCTCCCACTGACCTGTCTACCTCGGTCTTTTTCTCATTTAGTACCCTGTTTTGTAGGAGAAGCTGGGATTTTCCTGCTGCTTATCAGTGCCTCCACCCTTGACTAGTTTAAAAGCTTGCTAATGAAGCATTTAAACCGATTGCTCAAAAGACTTGTTCTCTTCCTGGACAGATGCAGACCATCCTGCCAGTATAGGCTGGTGTCCCTCCAGGTGGAACCCCAGTCCCAATGAAGCCAAACCCCTGTGCTCCACACCATTTTTTAACCATTCATTAAACTGCATGGTGCAAAGTACCCGCCTCACTCATGCCATTGACAGGCAGTACCTCAGAAGGATATTGTGTGCTACTTGTCTTAGGCCCCTCCCCAATTCTACAAAGTCCTTCTGCACTGCTCTAATCTCATGATTAGCCAAGTCATTTGTCCCTAGGTGGACAATGATGTCCAGCTCTGACTCCCATTACAGCTGTTCTGTGAGAGTTATCCAGCACCATGGGGGTCACCAGCAGGAGTTCAGCAGGGATCTGTGCTGGGGCCAGTGTTGTTCAATGTTTTATAAACGATATTGGGGAAGGCATAAAGGGCAAGATGTGCCTTTTTGCAGATGACACCAAGCTCTGGGAGGGTGGACACAGTAGAGAGGCTACAGGATCTGCAGGCGGACTTCAGTAAACTTGAGAGATGCTCAGGATCTGGTGACTTGGCTTCAGTGCCAAGAAATGTAAAGTGATGTACATTGGGGCCAGGAATCCTAAGCCCGAGTATTATCGGGTGGGGGGTAGCAACATCAAGGAAGAAAAGGATCGGGAGGTGGTGATCACTAGTGACCTGAAACACTCATCACATTGGAAAAAGGCAGCAGCAAGGTGAACAGGATGTTGGAGTGTATAGCCAGGGGATTCAATAGTAGGCGGAGCAAGATCATACTGCCCATATACAGGTCACTGGTGAGACTGCATGTAGAATAGGGGTAAGGTACTGGCATCCAGGGAAGTCTTATGAAGAGAGGCTGAGAGTCCTGAGAATGTACTCCCTGGAGGGGAGGAGAGGGATAACATGATAGAGGCCTTCAAGTACTTGAAGGGATAAATAGAGTGGATAGGAAGGTCTCTTCAAGCTAAATGACAACAGAACCACTGACGGGCACAGTTTGAAGTTGGTGGGGAGGTTTAGGTGGGATGTTAGGAAGCATTTTCATGGAGAGGTAGTGACCACATGGAATGCGTTGCTGGAAGAAGTGATCTCAGAGAAGATGGCAGTCGGCTCTAAGAGGGCCTAGGGATAGGCATAAGGGAACCCATGGAACCAAGAGGGATGCTAAGAA
The DNA here is from genome assembly GCA_016271365.2 of Neoceratodus forsteri. Taxonomy (NCBI): domain Eukaryota; kingdom Metazoa; phylum Chordata; order Ceratodontiformes; family Ceratodontidae; genus Neoceratodus; species Neoceratodus forsteri. The sequence continues at coordinate 50,375,186 of JADMNL010000024.1, read as the reverse complement.
GGAAGGGTTGTCAAGAGATGGGAAGCAGGATCAATGATGTAAAGCCAGGGACACTAAAATAATAATGAGCAGCCTCAACAGGCCAATTGGCTTCTTCTGCTGGCTCTTCATATGCTTGTATATTTGTGGGACCCACTGGGTCTTCGAAAATGATTATCGTGTGCCTCCAGGCTACAAGATGAGCCTGTGCACCTGTAATGAAAGTGATCAGAGCACAGGAACTGAAATTATTTACCCCTTCTCAGACAAGATGGTGATCCATTTCCCAGAGGGGCAACAGACTTATGATTCTGTGAACCAGGTAAAGGCAAGCTTAGAGGTCAGAGGAATACCACTGGACAACCTCCTGAATATCCCACCAACCACTACGCCCACAATTGCTGCTAAGCTGGCCAGATAGGTCTGGAAAACAGTGGACTCCATGAAACAGTGGACAGCTGAGACCATCAGACAGATCCAGCAACAGCTACAGGCCTTGTCTCCTGCAGTTTGGCCTCTAATCAGTCTCCCACCCACACTTGAGGATGGTTGCCTTCTTCGTCAATAGGAAGATGGACTTGTCACTGAAGTGGCCCAGGAGATTTGGGCCCCACAGGTAAGCTACGCTATGGGTCTGTATTTTGTTCACCACCTTTTAGTATGTGTTCCTTCTGGGAAATCCCAATTGGTGATGCCCCTGGGGCCACCTGGTTAGCCTTTCAGTCTCCCTCAGGATGTTCTGGTCACCATCATCATTTTTGGGGATATTGTCTAGGGCCCCCACTGCCCTGGCTCCTTATTCAACAGGTTAGCTTGATGCCCCAATGTAGAGATCTCTGATCTACACTTATCTGATATTCACCATGGCAGGGGACCTGCCCCATGGATGGGAACCAATCCTAGGTCTAGAAAGGTGCTTCTCACCCACCCCTGCTCAGCTACAACACTTGGAATGCCGCTGTGCTAAAACCTATTAAACTTCTGATGCATATCTGAAGGCACAAGACATTGGTGTCAGGGTCCAAGCAGGGAAGCAAGGAGCTGACTGCAGCACTATGGGCTGGACCAGATGCTGGATGGTGGGGGTGTATGGGGGCCTTGTGGAGCATAACTCTGACCATATCCTTTCTTAGACGCTGGAGAGCAGCAGCATCCTGATATACTGGGGATCCAAGAGGTGTAACTGAGGGGAGGTAATATACAGTTGGTAACCGAGATCATGTGACTGTGCCCCATGTGCCTCTTCGGGGAGGGCTTCTCTGGATTCCTGTTCCTTTATTGATGGGACTTCTTACTCCTAACAGTCTCTCATCAGCTACAGAGTTAACTGACGGCAGGGGGTCAGAGGGATAATTCCTCTTTAGCAAAATGTCCACAGCCCTCCTACCTTGTGAATAGTAGTGCATGGGGAATACCTCATGGAGACATTTGGCCTACCCTGAGGCTCTGGTTTATTTATCTGGCTCTTGTCTGTTTGATTTTTGTGGAGTTTTGGATGAGAAGCTGCCCAGGTCTCTAGGATTCTGCTGCCTAATGATGACTTTTATGAAGGACAGACACAAACTGTTTTTCCAAAGTACTGTTTGTTTTTCAGTCTTTAGCTATTAGGCTGTTCTGGGTTTTATTGCCATATGTCTGTAACCTGCTTTAAGGGCTTGGCAGATGAGGTGAATTGGGTCTGAGGTCACCTGACAGCTTTATAATTGCAGGCCATTAGTTTTGTTTACTTAGATGTATACTGGAGGGTCGCCTCTATTCCAGGTTATGTTCTGCCCTTCTCCTGGGACCTGTAGCATTAATCCGGCCTTCCGTTGATTAAAGTTTTTCCTGCCAGAGTACGAGAGGGGACGTACTCAATACTAGCGGATGTCCTTCCTGAACCCTCCCCTGCCATATAATAGCAACTATAGAGGACTCTTCATTGGTTTGAAGAGATTTCCAATCGTAGGCTTTGGCTTGCATACATAGATCTTCCTATAGGCTCCTGCCTTGGAGCCCATACTGCTAGTTAGTTTAAAGGTGCTTGGTTAGCACCTCCATCTATTTAATTTATTTATGGTTATGTTGTCCTTGTTGAAAATGCTAATCTGATCTTAAAGTTTAATGTATGTACAGGGACCCTTTTGCTGCTGGGAGAAGGGTGGGAAGGAGCCATCTATCCCAAACCACAGGATGGGTAGTGATATTTTATGGTACTCGTGAATGTCAAGGGGCTGAATAAACCAATTAAGAAAGTGAAGGTTCTCTCCCATATTAAAAGGGCACTTGGCACTGATATTTTTATAGAAAACACATTTAACTAAGACAGAGCATGCCAAATTGGTTAAATTTGGTTTTAGCAACACTGAATGGTAAGTGTGGGGAAGTGGCCATATTGATCCCACGACACACCATTTCAGGAGGGTAAGATCATCTGAGATAAGGATGGCTGCCTAGTCATTCCAGGGTTTGTCACAGGACAAAGAGGTCACTTTGGCCTCCTTGTACATCCTCTAGGGTCCAAGACCCTGAAAGTTAAAATACTCTTTGACCTCATAATAATGAATACAGCAGGATCCTGCTTTTATCAGTGAAGTTTAATATGCTCCAGTCTAACATATGGGACACCTCTAATACCTCCCTTCCTGCCAGCCTAGCTCGATAAATATTGTAAAACCATCATGCAGGACCTTAGATGGATGAACATTTGTGTGAACTCCATCCCCAGACCAAAACTACACACGAACTGCAATGCAGGGGATCTATGCCTGTATAAATTATGGATACACCCAACAGGAATACATGCACCTTGTTACTAAATGTGAAATAGGGGATACTTTACTTTCAGATCATGCCCTGATTAAGATACACTCCAACTCACCACAGAAACCAGATGCACTCAGTGGTGTTTAGACTCATATTACCTCCTCTCAGAGGAATTCCAAAACTTTGTTACAGACAAGATTATCGAAATACAAACCCAAAATCAGAGGGGAACCGTACCACTGCTGGGCGGGATACTCTCAAAATCGTACTTTGGGGCCATCTGATTGAATATTCCTTGCAGAAGCACAAGATATCTCAATGTCTTAAGGACCTAATGGAAGCCTACCGCTTCCTGCAAATGTTACATAAGCAGGGAGAGTCCGCCAAGGCCCGCATGGACAAGGTGAAATGGGATATTGACGCAAGATACCGCCACAAAATGGAACTTGCTCTGACTTTTCATGCACAAATATTATGAGGTAGGGCCAAGAGGGACATGGATTCTGGCTCATCAGCTCCACTTACAGAAAATCAGGGCCTCAGTAACCAAATTGCATCACCCCAGATGGGTCATCTGCTTAGATAGATACATGATATAGCGGAGGCTTTCAGGACATGCTGCTCTTCCCTTTACACACCAGACTCCACTCATGACCCTGAAATGACCAATGCATTTCTATCATCCTTATCCTCCCACAGCTTTGACCCAAACAGGCAGAAGCCTCACCTGGCTGATTGACCTGGTGGAGCTGGAAGGTGCCTTATGTAAAGCCAAAACCCAGAAAGCCCCATGACTAGATGGTTATGTAGTAGAAGCATACAAAACCACAGGAGCACCTTCTTCCTCTCTCCTGAAAGCCCGCAATGAGGTTTTGATGGGGAGAGATCCCAAGCACGTGGAATATGCCATGATTTCAGTGATCCCTAAAGCAGGGACAGACTCTACACATTGCCCAGCATACAAACCCATATTGGTCCTTAATGCCGACTGTAAAGTCTTCATGGCCATTGCTAGCCCACCAAGTGGATACCCTATTACCCCGCCTTATCCATCCTGATCAAACAGGATTTGTCTGATCTAGACAGACTGGGGTAATATCAGATAGACACTCCACAGTCTCCACCATAGATGCAAAACACAGAATCCTGCTCTATTAATTAGTTTAAACATGGAGAAGGCCTTTGATCGGTGTTTTGCCATATCTATTTGCAGTGATGGCCAAAATGGGATTTAACAGAGTTTACACAGACCTTGGAAAGGATATATACTGCTTCCCAAGCTTGGGAAGATAAATTGCTGTTCTCTGACTCTTTGGGATTGGGCCGCAGCACCCAACAGGGCTGTCTAATATCCCTCTGCTGTTTGCCATTTTATTGAACCTTTGGCACAAGTGATTAGACAAAGTGACTGCATAAGGGCATGAGCTGCACTGGTACTGAGCAGTGCTCACTCTGTACATTGATGTTGTCCTCTTATACATCACCCACCCACAGACATCTCTTCCAGAAGGCTCCTGCATTTTGAACGACGTCAGCAATATCTCATCCAACAAACTAAACATGACCAAAGCTGAAGTACCTCACTGTACTATTCACCATCCCTGGTACTCTGCACAAATTACCCTTTTCGCCTGGACCATAACAAAGTAAACTGCCTTGGGATTAAATTAATATCACAAATAGAATAACATTGTGTCCTTAATTATGGCCCATTATCTAGACAAATGACCACTGATTTACAACACTGGCACAACCTCCCACATAGCCTAATTAGACGGAAAGACTCGGTTAGGATGGTGGTTCTCCCATGTTTTCTTTACATATTTCAAAGTGTGCCAATGCTGGTGCCTCTAACAGACTGGAAGAAATAGCAGGTGTCTATATCAAGATATATTTTGTGGAAAAGTGTCCCAGTATCCAGTTTAAAACCTTAATGTTGCCCAAGGGACGAGGGGATCGGGTCTGCCTGATCTACAAGTACACTACATGGCAGCACAGGTTAGAATCCTCTTTCACTGTCATATAAGGTGGTGGTCCTCAATGGCTGACCATGGAGGACTATCTGATGCCCTTGTGAGATGATTGACTATCTGTTTGGCACAGACCCAACCCTCAGAGACTGGCTGGAGGATAATTCCTGGTTGTGCAGAGTGGGAGAGGTCTGGAGGGTGTAGTCTCCTCACTAGCACTAGCCCCTACCTGATCTGGATATGCCCTCTGGTGCAGCGAATCTTTTTACCAGCTCACCTGGATACCACACATTGGGTCTGGCAAAGGCATAACTTAATCGGTTTGAACCAGATGTGTACGGGGGACTTCTACGACATTTGAGGACCCCGACAACAATACAGCTTACCTCAGAAGGACTTTTTCCAGTATCTGCAAGTCTGCCATTTTTTAACAACTGACCCTGCTAGGTACCCTACTTCACGAGACCCCAGCTCTGATACAAGATTTAATGCACCATATCAATATACAAACCTCCAATCATATAACATTCAGTAATATACAAAGCATTAATTAACACCTGACAAGAGAACACCCTGGTGGTGTCTAGGCAATGGGAAGGAACTCAGATAGCGCCCCTTTGTCAGACTGGGAGAAGGGCTGTTATGAAATAAGCAGAGTGGATATTTGAGGATATGCCTCAGCATCTGGTACGATATTTTAGAACCCTGGGAATTACCGCCAGACATCCAAAAAGTGACTCATTGGCCTGCTGGAGACTCTGTGGGCACCTCTGGGAACCCACTCCCACATCATGTGGACCTGCACCTTACTACAACCATTCCTTTGGGACCTGGAATGGGAAATCTCTGGTCCTGCAAGAGCCTCTATCTTTGACCTTGCAGCTGTACCTATTCCACAGATATTCACTAGGACTCAGAGACAGGCATATCAAATATTTGCTGGGGATTATGCTCCTGGCAGCCAAAAATGTAAACTGGCTTTCTCAAACATAAGTAGCATGACTGACTGGAGGACCAGAGTTAATCATATCTACAAGATGGAAAAATCATGTACAGCTTAAATGAGAAGATAGAAATCTTCATCTCATGGTGGAATAGATGGGTCATATATGTGATGCTGCATTATTCTGACTGTATCCCTTAGTTACCCCTGGCCCTGTTCAACTTTGGATAGGAGATTGTAGCCTCTGGTGCTAATGAAGAAATACATAGGATAGAGCAGAGAGACCTTAAGCTAATAGTCCCTGCTCAGTGCCTCCCCTGACCCCCACCCCACTCCCTCCATCCTGGCAGCAACTTATATACTACCCTAGACAAGGGGACCGAATAGTAGCAGAGATGTTCTGCTTCCCCTTGCTGTGGAGGGGGACATCAGGCAATCTGTAGGCTTTAAAACTTGTCTATTAAACCAACCTATTGTCTGATATACTGAGGATGAATACCATATATCTGCATTCTATTTGTAAGGTTTGTACAGTATATGCACACTTGGTTTAATAAAATATATTTATAAAAATGCTGATCAGAGATCAGTTGGGAGTAAAGCAGAGCCATTAAAAATGCTCATGCAGAACAGTGAGGTCTTCTTCAGTGTGTACAACCCTAAATACATTAAGAGAACTCTTCCAAGGCACTAGAAAATAGGTAATACATTTAATTGAAATCCTTTGACAAATCCTAGGCAGAAAGCGTGGCAAACAGAGCAGAGGAACGTGGAAAAGCTACATTTAGCTTTACAAAATGCCCCAACTTCTAGCAATACAGGGCAAGACTTTTGCAAGAACTACTTCCAACTACTTCCTCTGCCCAGGGATTCTGCCCTCGAGTAGACAGGCAGGTATAGGGCTTGCTGGCTCCTTCCATCCACTTCGGCAGTAATGCCAGATCAATAAGAGGAATAAGACTGCAATTATGGTGGATCTTATATCTTCTGTTGATCTGACGTGCATACCGAGAGCTGGCCCAGTTCTGGAGGCGTTGGTCTCCGCTGTTTTCATGGTTGTGAACTGTCCAAGGAAAATCACAGGGAGAGGTGGCTATCTATTTTGTGTGATCAGGTTCTGTTTCAGGGCCCCTTGTAGTCCATCCCTGTGGAGGTGATTCAGTGCCGACCTTTGAGAGGGCTTGGACCTGAAAGACTGATGTCGGTATTGGACACCTTGGAGTGTTATCAGCATGCACTGGAGGTGTGTAAGCTACAGTGCATGCCTATAATAGGGTTATCTACTGAGACTCTGACCTACTAGTGCCATTCTGTGTACATCCCTGGTGTTGCGCCTTGGCTCACCGTGGTTTGATGCTGAGCTGAAAGCACTTAAAACCAGGGATCAGAGGTTGAAGCATCTTTGGAGGAAGTCTAAGGCTAGGGTGGACAAACTAGATCTGAATTTTCATTATGAAGACTGTCATAAGGCAATCACTCAGAAGAAGACAGATTTTCTGTTGAGAGATTGCCGCTAGGAGAACCAATCTGCTCAGTTCTTTCGGACTTTAGACAGGCTTCTCCACCCTGCCTGCCTGGAACCCATGAAGGCAGTTACACTCACAGAATGCAAGGAGTTTGCTTGGTTCTTCTCAGATAGGGTGTCCTCCATCAGGGCTGGAATCACTCAAACTGGGCCTTCTGATCCCAGCAGTGGTCAGCCTGTGGGCCAGGAATGCATTAGGTGGTCTTTGGGGAAGTTTCAATCAGTGACAGTGGAAGAGGTCTACTGAGTGGTCTTGGAGTTATAGCTGACATTTTGTAATCTAGACCCAAGCCCAACACGACTTTTAATGAGTTGTGTCGGTCATCTGATCCCAGTGTTTGCTGAGATTGAACAGTGTTCTCTGTCAGAGGATTGGTTCCAGAAACACTTAAATGTGCACTAGTTAAGCCCTTCTGAAAAAACATTCTCTGGACCCTGATGTCTTGGCAAACTACCATCCAGTCTCTAACCTTCCCTTTCTGGGGAAGGGTATTGAGGAAGTATTGTAGTTGTGCTGCAGCTTGAGGAACACCTGGTGTCCTTTGACATCTATGAGCTGCTCCAGTCTGGTTTTAAAGCCAGGCACAGCATGGAACAGCACTAGTCAGGGTGCTTAATGACCTGCTGAGGGTGAGGGACAGAGGAAAACAATCGATTCTCATCATTCTTGTTCTCGCTTCTGCATTGGGTACCATGGACCATGGCCTACTTTATTTGGACTGTCTCAGGAGTACACTGGACTCACCAGCACTGTTATTTGCTTGTTTGAGTCATATCTATGGGCTAGAACCCAGAGGGTAGTTTTAGGAAAATTTTCCTTGCACCCAATGGTTCTGTCCTGTGGTGTACCACAGAGTTCAGTCCTGTCACCAATGTTGTTTGCAGTCTCTATAGGCTTCCTGCAAGGTCATTAGATGTTTTGTGCTGGGCTTTAACTGCTATGCAGATGACACCCAGCTGTCTATGTCTTTCACTCCTGGAACTCAGAATGTTGTCGATGTATTTAGTAAGTGCCTGACCAAGATCCAGAACAGTATGGCTTCAAGCTGGCTGAGACTCAACCCGAGAAAACTGAGGTTTTGGTGGTTGAGCTGGGCTGAAGGGCAGATTGGCAGCTGGTGCAGGAGGGGCGGCTTTGGCATGGTGACTCTGGGATATTAGCTGTCCAAGGGTGAAGAATATGGAGTCATACTGGATGAAGGTTTGACAATGGAGGCCTAGGTATCTGCCATAGTCCAGAATGGCTTTTCCATCTTCAGAATATCCACAGAATCAGATCCTTTATCTCTCCTGGGACCTGGTCACACACTGATCCATGCATTTGTGACCTCTAGGTTAGACTACTGTAATGTTCTGTACCTTGGGGTTAGTGGGGGTATGCAATGACTTCTGCAGCTGCTGCAGAACGCAGCTGCTTGGTTACTCACAAACCTTCCAGATCATGTCATATCTCTGGGACTGTGTGCTTTGCACTGGCTGCTGGTGAAATGACATGTCTCTTTTAAGATAGGTTTATTAATCCATTTTTTTTGTAAGGAACTTATTGAAATTTGCAATACAATAGTTTTACACTCGTGAAAATAGCATGGTTTTCACACAGGAACCACAGAGAAAATGAAAGACATGAAAGAAAAAAATCTAACAGTTACATCTAGGTCTCCATACTGTTGATGATAGATCAGCTTACTCACAGTCACGTGATGCAGCACACTGAGTAGGACACGCTCTATCTGAGCTCTGCTTGCCCGACTGGTTATTTCAATGTTTCTGAGGCTGGGAGATCAGAAGGCTGTGGCTTCAGTTCCCACATCTGGCACTTGGGTTAATATCCCAATACTGACACTGTAGTGTAGCATGAGAGGGGTGCTGCACTCTGAGGTGCCGTCTTTCAGATGAGACATTAAACCGAGGTCCCATCTGCCTGGATTGGCAGTAGTTCAGGTGGATGTTAAAGATCCCATGGCACTTATCGAAAAGAGTAGGGAATTTCCCTGGTGTCCTGGCCAAATTTCCTCATTCACTAAAATACCACCAACAGCGTAATCTGGTTCAAGGTCAGCTGGCATTCATCTGTATCACTCTCCCGGGTCATGCCTGAAAATAGGCAGGATTTGTCTAGTGCACTTACCCGGTCAACAAAAACTAAATAAATAAAATAATAAATAAATAACTTCCATCAATAACTACCAATTTCAGCCAGAATCTGACATTTTAAACTCAATAAAGGCATAATGGATCTTTTTATGGATTCACGGAGTAATAATGGATACAGAACTGCGTCAGACAGCTCCTCGCCATACGCCACCAATAACACTGTAGAAACAGCCTAAGAAACAGAGATCCAACCCTCCTATATCAGGCCATTTGCAATGTTGCTTCTAATATTTCTCCCACGTCAATAGAAACATCTCCGCTCACTTTAGAGCATTTCTTATCTGAATTCTAGCCTTTTAAGGAGGAAATCCACTCCTAGTTAAGAAGTCAAAACAATTTCGAGGCCCTAGAAGATACCAATAGGCATATCTTGGATAACGAGGCCCATATATTCTCTATCAAAAAGGTTAGATAAATGGAATCTGTGGGCACTGACAATCGCCAGACCATCAAGCAACTAGAAAACAAGATCAAAGATTTAGAAGGCAGAAGTGTGTAGCAATCTGGTAATAATAGGAATACCAGAAAAGGAGGGTCTTGGAGGTCTTGACAGTATATTATTTACTCAGAAGTTGTTGGGCAAATTAGCTGGACCATCTCCTTTTGGGCCTGCTTACAGTCTTGAGGGCACACCGAGCGCTGAGACCTATGCCTTTACCAAGTGCTCAGCCCAGACCTCTCCTTTGTCGCTTTTAAATTTTCAGGAGAAGCAACATGTGTTACTCAAATTGAAAGAAGTGCAAGAAGTGTTATGGGAAGGAAGGAAGATGAGTTACACAAAATCTACCTGCGTCTGTTCGCCAGCACCAAGCTCAATTCCATCCTATTGTGTCTAATGCATAGCTGCAGGAATAAAATTCCATGTGATTTAACCTGCAAAGCTTCAAATTTGCCTAGATGGAGTTTAGTTATCCTTCAAGGAGGTAGATCCAACACTGGAGTTCAAGCAAAAAGACCAGCTCTATTTGGAGACCATTGAAATCTCTGTGGCACAATGTTTGTCCTAGTGAGTTAAGAATTAAAAGTTAGTAAAGCTTCTTTGAGTATAATGTCAGCGATCTAACTGGTACTATATCCCTGGTTTGCATGATTCCCCATTTCATGGCACCCGAGGTTGAAAATAGCCACTTTCTTGATGTTACCAAAGATTGGAAGGCCGATTAGGCAGGAGAAGTTAGCACACATTGTACCAAAGGATCTGTTACAATTCTTTTCCCTGATAAAAGAAATCACAATACTACTGTACTTCTGAACAGATATCATTTGGGTTACTACCGACTAACATTATGGCTCGGTTATTCCTTGTTCTTTGTATTACCAACATTAGAATTCTCATGCAAGGACCATTGTTTGATAAGTTTTGATATTTGTACTATTGACCTCCGTTTTATAGCGACTTTCATAAGGACTCCAGTTTCTTTTACGATTTCCGTGGTTGATTCAGGCGAGATGCCATTAATAGGCGTTGGCCTGTTATTTACTTTGTGTAGCCTGAGAGAACACGGTGGGCAATAACTACATGATCTAGCTAGATACAATATGTAAAGTGCTTGATTATTCAATTTAAGTGACTGTTTATATAGGGCAAATGATTAGCTAACAGGAGTTTGGTAATGCCAAGATTGAAACAGTACCTGAGATAAAAACTCTGGTGGAGAAATAATAATGTTTATGGGGGATATTAAGATGCTAAAAACAGTATTTCATAAGTTTTCTTAGGGGCATTAGTTCTGTAGAATTACAATTATTATTATAATGAAAAGATAATTTTGAGTTTAGGGTTGATATCTTGACCATTTCATGTAGGTTAAAGGTTGTATTACAGTCAGGTGGGCGGGGGAGAGGACCTTCAGTTCATGATCGCCACGGACGACACTTATAGGGGTGGGTATTCTTACCTTAGTATTAATGAGGTCAGATTGCTAGTTATAAGGTTAGGTAGGAATAGATATTTAAGTACTAAATGTGTTTTAGGTCAGTTAATCCTTTTGAGGGGAGTTTAAGAAACTTAGTGGGATTAGGTTACTTAGTGTGGATTTTGGGGTGGGGTGGGGGTTCTTTTGGTATTTATGTCTTTGTTAATTAAAACATGGGGGAGATGGTGCCTTAGCAGAATGGACTTATGGTTGATGGATGTTTCACGATGGTGTTCTGAGTTGGAGGTTTCACTCATACAATTAGTACTCAAGATACATGGCGTCACCTTTAAATTTTGCACCTGGAATATAAGGGGTCGAGACACCCACTTAAATGAACAGTTGCTGAAACATTTGAAAACTATTTATTGTGATGTGATATTACTACAAGAGACCCATCTTTTAGAAATAGAAGGACATTACTGAGGAGACAGCAGGTGAACCAAGTTTTGCCACTGGGGTATCCAGAAATAGTAAAGGAGTAGCGATTTTATTCACTAGGGCATTTCCTTTAAGTGTGAACAATGCATTAGGGATAAGCAAGGTAGATTTATAATAGTAAAAGGCCAAATTCATTCATCTAATCTCCTGATAGGCAGTATATATGGTCCCAATACGGATTCACCTTCATTTTTATGGATTTACTTTCAGCACTAATACCCTTTTCTGACACCCTATGATTCTAGATGGAGATTGGAATATCCCATTTGACCCTTTATCAGATAAATCTACAGGCACTAGATCTGGTGGTCTTTCTCCTGCCCAAAGAGCTATTTCGGGATCTAATTGATCATATGGGCCTGTGTGATCCATGGAGACTATTATATCCTAAAGAGAGGAGTACATTTAGATCTGCTGTCCATGGCTCTGCTTCTCGAATTGATTATTTCTGGATAAGAAAATCCCTTTACAAGGTCTAATGGACAGCAGATCGGAAACAGGAACAGGTTCAGATCATTCAATTGTGACTTGTCTTATCTCCTTATCACTCAACTGGGGACAGACAGACAATGACAGACAATGGAGAATAAATAACCAGATGTTAAAGAATACCAAGATATCGGATCGTATTATTACCTCATTAGATACCTTTAAAATTGATAACTGGGGATCCACTCAAACACCATCCTTGGTATGGGGAGCACTAAACTGTTATCTCCGGGAATTCATAAAATTATCGGCCTTAAGAAACTTAAGGAAACTCAGAGACTAATTCTTTACTAGTGAAAATTAGAAACAAAGAAAGAAACTTATCTCCTGGGTCCACTGTTTCAGAAAAAGAAGAACTGATAAAGCTTCAAGAAAAGTGTTCCGAGTTACTCAGAGAAAAGGTGGAATGGGCAATCCTAAAATTAAAGGCCACCTAAACTGAACAAGGAGATAAAGCTAGGAGACTTTTGGCACTTTGACTTAAAAATTAGAATCATCTAAACACATAGTGGCCATACACAGTGATCCCAAGGTCCCCTTGTACCCAGGTGAAAGATATAGCGGATACATTTGAAAGGTATTATAGGAAGTTATATGCCCAAATGTCTAATCGACCAACTAAAGAAATGGTAGATCAATAATTAAAAGATCTCCACTTCCCTCCCTTTCTTCTATACAGGCAGAAGGTCTTATTGTCCTGTTCACAGAAGAGGATATCATCCAAGTGATCCAAAATTTACCCTCAGTCAAGGCTCTGGGACCAGATGGTTATTCCCTAATTTTTATAAAAGTTTGCCCTCAGTTAGCACCATGGTTACTAGCGGTTTACCAACAAATGCTCAACAGTGAAGAACTTGACCCCAGAATGTTAAAGGCTATGATAGTGGTTCTTCCCAAACCAGGTAAGGACCTTCAGAGGTCTCCAATTATAGGCCTATTTCATTACTCAACTGTGACCTTAAAATTCTCACCAAATTACTGGCTTACAGATTAGAACAAGTACTTCCTTCCTTATTAGTTCCAATCAGGTGGGTTTTATGAATGGTAGGTCCTCGGTGGATCATCTTCGTCACCTGTCCCATATCTTTTCCATCTCCGGGATGCCCCTCAAGCCATGGCCTTGGTATCCCTGGACGTAGAAAAGGCTTTTGACAGGGTAGATTGGCAGTTTATGTTTATGTCCCTACATAGATTTGGATTCCCTTCTAAATTTATTTCCTGGTTAAAGTTCTTTATTCAGTTCCCACAGCAAGGGTTTTTGTAACGCATGTTCTCCTCCATTTTCCCTTTAGCGGCGGAACTAGACAAGGTGCCTCTCTTCCCACTGCTTTTTAATTTATATTTAGAGCCACTTATAGTTGCCATTTAAAATTCTCCTGGAATACAAGGAATTCCTTAGGTATAACTGTGGAAAGATAGCTGCATATGCAGATGACATACTATTACATATTACACAAATCAAATCCTCCCTCCAAAATCTCTCTCAATTAATACATCAATATGTTTTTCCAATTGCAAAATTAATATGAAAAACCTCAGTTTTCCCACTTAATTTAAGGATTCTCAAACAAGATGTTGTAGACTTAGGACTTAATTAGGCACCCAAATCTATCAAATACTTAGGTATACACCTCTCAACTAGTGATAGACAGTTCCGGAAACTAAATTTTGAAGACCTGATTAAAACGATTTAACAAGATTTAAAATGCTGGCAGGTTCTTCCTCTAGCCCTTTGTAGAAGGGTGAACATTATTAAGATGAATATTCTACCGCTCTTTTTATCCTATAAATCTTTTAAATGTTTGGTTTCAAAGCATGATTTAAATCTATTCATTCATCTCTGACCGAATTTTGGAAAGGTAAACCACCTAGACATGCATTTCACAGTTGGCTGCCCTAAATTTTAGGGGGACTCAAGTTGTCACATTTCAGTCTTTATTACTGGGCAAGTCATTTAAGCAAATACCTTCAATGTGCTTTGCCTATTGATACTCAAGACATGACAAAATACATACCTTCCTGGTTAAAAGCAGAAAAGATTTAATAATTTCATCCGGCATCAATCCCTTAGCCTTGTATTACCTGAAACCTACAAAATTACCTTCTAACCTTTGGTATGGTCTTATAGGATATTCCGTTCAGTATACATACTCAACTTTGCAACACTTTAAAATATGATCATACACATGACCTTTCCCAGCCTCTTTCCCAAAACCCTAATTTACGGATAGGTGGAAAATGATCTCTTAATTGGATTCCACAAATACAGAACTGGGTGGCAAGAGATTTTATAATTCCAACCAAGAATGGCTAACGACACAGGAGCTGCTTACTAAATTTGGCCTGGGGAAATGAATGGCCCTTTAAAAATTAATCAGATACATCAAATGCTAATCTCCACTTTGGAATTCGGGCACTTCAGATTCTCCCATTGATTGGATTTCAGAAGGCAGTGTTAGGCCTCAGCACCACATGCAGTTTCCTCAATTTATTCCATTCTTTATCCAATGGTGTTTCCCAAGGTGAATGGCATTCCCAAATATTGGAACACGTTATATCCTGACATTTCTTCTAGATGGCCCAAAATCTGGGAAAACTATCATAAAGTTATTACAAAGGACAGAGTAAGACTAATGCAAATGCAAATTTTAAGCGATATGTATTTGACTCCTTATAAATTGCATAAAATGGGAAGGCTGAAACTCCTTTATGCAATAAATGCACAAAAGTATGGGTACCCTGATCCATATGTTTTGGGAATGCCCAGAATCTCTCCATTATGGAATCTCATTAAAATAAAGTGGACCCCTTTTAGGTCCACAAGATTATTTAATTCTGAGGTTTGTCTGCTAGGTGACTTTACAGGTTTTCCATTAATGGTCAGAAATTATCACATCACAATGATAACTATGTCAGTCAAGAAAATGGTCTTAAAGCACTGGAGAGATTCTATGCAACCTTCATATCAGGAATGGCTGCAATAGTTCTTACACAACTTGAGGACTGAAAAAATGATAGCTAGTTTATTTAATCGCTTGAGTGTCTACAAAAGAGGTGGGAGAGTTTGCACATTCTGTATACCTTATAATATATTGGAATAAGTGTAATCTAACAACAAATATGATGATGAAATAATCCTGCTTAGTTTCTGATTTTCACCTTTATTGGCACCAAGGGGTTGGGTAGGTGGTTATGGGGGAGGGGTGGGGATTTTGTTGTGTTTAATTTGGATATATTTAATTGTGTTTGTTTACTGCTTAGTTTATTTCCTTTAAAGATATTAAGCCCGATTCTCAAATCCCTCGTCTGACGCAAGGTGCTGGCACCAAACAGATATAGTGCAAGGTGCACCTTGCATCCAGGGCTGCCTCCATGCAATTCAAAAGGTTGTCTCGTCGACCACAGGCTGCCTACCCCAAACAGGGCTTGCACCAACCCTGCATTGCCCTCTGACATAGCACTAGGTGGACTGCCCGATGCAAACTGCAGCTTGCTATTCACAGACAGCACTCAGTGGGAGAAATTCTAAGTCCCCTTAGACCAGCCAGGGCTGGCATAAGGGACTTAGACATCGCCTCCTGGGTGAGCTGTCCTATGGGTAGTGAAGCATGTCCCACATCCCCAACCCCACCTTGCCCCAAAAGTGC
Organism: Neoceratodus forsteri; assembly: GCA_016271365.2. Taxonomy (NCBI): domain Eukaryota; kingdom Metazoa; phylum Chordata; order Ceratodontiformes; family Ceratodontidae; genus Neoceratodus; species Neoceratodus forsteri. The sequence goes on along the minus strand of JADMNL010000024.1, from coordinate 50,359,377 downwards.
CACATAGTGGACCCCCATCCAGGTTGTGCCCCATAGGGCATCCAGGGCAGGAGTGCCCACCCGATCCTCGATGTGCCCCTCTGCATGTTGGTGTGCTCCTCCAGATCCCAGTGTCCCAGTTAGTACCAGGACAAATGCCACCAACCCTCCCACTGGTGCCTGTGCCCCCACCCATGCAGGTAGTGTCCCCCATCTCCAGACAGAGCAGGTGACCGGCACAGCCCTCTGCACACCTCCGCTGCCGTTCCCTAATTGGACGGACCATGCAGCAGATGGTCCAAGGGCTTTCAGTGAACCCTCCCATGTGCCATGCGGTTGCCACATGGCTGGGGTTGCCAAGCCTTGGGACTCTAGGTGCCAGGACCCCTCCTGTACCAGAATCTGGTGCAGGGTCCCTGGTGCAGGGCTTTGGCAAGCTGCTGTTTGCCACAGCCTGCACCGGATGCAGCCCCATTCAAGAATCAGGCCCATTATTTTCTGTTTTCATTTCCTGTTAATGTATCACACTGTTCACATTTATAAATGTAAGTAAACAAAATCAATAAACTTTAAATTAAAAAAAAAAAGATCAGCTTACTCACTCCATACTGGTTTTCCTACAATGTCTCAATATAGAACAAAAACAGAAAAGAGTGACTCATTAATGGCTTTATTAAGGGTTCCCAGATATCCTTCAAAGATTCAGTTTTTTATGATACGTATAATGTATTTTCTCAATTCTAGTCAGATCTGTCATCAGGTTAGTCCGTTGAGCATAAGTGAGTGGAGTAGCATCTAGCATCCTTTCATTTCGTAATATACGCTTATTAGCTGTGGTAATACTAAGTTGTAAGGATTTACTTTGGGTAGATGTAACTGAATCATTGTTATAGTATCCTTATGAAAAATGTGGTCTGTCTGTTTTAATTAGATTCCCATGGCCTTTGATAATGTTTGAAAGATTTTGTCCCAGAAAAACTTCAGCTTGGGGCATTCTGCAACATATGCTTAATATCCGCATTATCTGCATCACAACGGGACAGATATCTGTTATATTTGCATTCATTTTGTGTAATTTTCTTGAGGTACAATATGTTCTATGTAAAATATTATATTTAATTTGTTGTCATTTTAGGAAAAATGTCCTTAAATGGAAACCATAAGACATCTTTCCAGTCCATATCAGATCATTTTATAACTAAGACTTCTTCTCCTTTGGACTGTAGTGTATTTTTTTATTTATAATAAAAATATAAGTATAAACAATAAAAAAATAAAAAGCCTGTAGTGTATCTAAGTTAATATTATTAAAGACCATTAATTCATAATATATTCTAGAAATTAATTGCTTTCCTGATTAATCAGGCAACATAAGGGTGTATTGGTGAATATGCTAATGGAGCTGAATTGCCAGTTTTCTTGGTCACATAGGCCAGGATATTCAAAGCACTTGTGCATGGCACAACTGAGATGCGCTGGCGCAAGTGCTGACTTTGTGCAGGGCGATATTCAGCGGAGTCATTATGCAGCGCGAAATCCCATTGCGCCAATGCACAACTATAATGAATGTAGGCAGAAGAGAGCAGGGGCGTGTCCATGAATATTCAGTGCAGTGCGATATTCAACAGTGGAACCATGGTGCAAGTGTGGAGCAAAACCTGGATCGCCATGGAGACTTGAGCCTACAGATACAGGGTGCAAGCACACAGACTGCACTTGTGCCAGGCGAGAGGGGAGAGAGAGAGTGGCAAGAGACACAGGACAGACAGACAAAAGACAGAGCAAGGGAGACAGAGCCAGTGAGAGCAGAGAGACTGTCACAGGCAGCCACAGGGGTAGAGGGACAGAGTTGACAGTGGAGAGTGAGCCTGGGGCAGAGAGAGAGAGGACAGGCAGGCACAATGCCACGCAATGCACCAGGGTGGCACACAGCCCAAAGCAGCTGACCACCCAGGGGAGACAGGACATCAGGGGCCATGGATAGTGCACCCTTCCTTATGGGCCGTATTGAGGGTGTGAGGGGCAGGAGGAACAGTGACATGGCCGAGGAAGGGCCCATTAGGGTACACCTGAACAAGTGGTACCGTGCCCACACCACCTTCAGAACTACACAGACATGGAGATTGTGGGATGGTACCACCTGAACAGGGCCATTCTGAGGCAGCTCTGTGAACTGTACAGTGAGGAGATGCAGGCACCCACAGGACAGAGCCATGCAATCTCTGTGGAGACAAAGTGACAGCTGTCACGTGGGGCTGCTCACCACGGGCAACTTCCAGAGACCAACAGGGGACACTACAGGCATAACCCGTCAGCCACGCGATGCCTCCTCACACAGTTCCTCAATGCCTACTGCTGCCACATGCTTCAGAATACATCCATTTCCCCAGTACACAGGCAGAGCATGTAGCAACCATGCAGGACTTCCACAGGGAGCACGTATGCCTGGCATGCTTGGGGCCGTTGACTGCACCCACGGGCATCCACATGCCCCTGGCCCTCAGGGTGTGGCCTATACAAATAGGAAGGGGTTCCCTAGTGTGAACTGCCAGGTGGTGTGTGATGCCAAAGGCATCACCAACGTCTATGCCACACACCCTGAGGTGCACATGATGTGTTCATCTGGCACAGCTCTGAGCTGTGCCACAGGTTCAAGTGTGGGACATCCCCACTGGCCACCTAGTGGGTGAGTATGGGATGGGCAAGGGGTGCTGGGCAGAGCAGGACATGGGATGGGGCAGGGCAGGGTGGGTGAGCTGGTGAGGGTGTCAGGGACAGGCAAGGGCACAGCACAGGATGACACAGGGCTGACCATGTCATTATCCACACAGGAGACAGAGCCTGTCTACTGAGGCTCTGGCTGCTCACCCCTGTCAGCGCCTGTCATCCCCAGCAGAGGAACACTACAATGAGGCACACGTCAGCACTCAAAACATCATTGAGCATGTATTTGTGATGCTGAAGACACGGTTCTGTTGCCTAGACAGGTCTGGTGATGCCCTACAGTACAGCCCTCGCACGCCTGTGACCTATTCCTGGCCTGCTGCATACTGCACAACATGGCCATTGACCATGGATAGCTGTCGAGGCTGATGAGGGCGACAGTAGTGGGGATGATGAAGGCAATGGGCGGTGGGTGATTGACAGCCCCCCCTGGGTGGAGGGATCCCCGGTTGCAAAGGATGATGCGGCAGCATCGAGAAACCATTGCACAGGAGCACTATGGTGCACGAGGTAGGTGGTGCTACACCCACGCAAAGGCCACACACACAGGTACAGCACATATGCAGGGGTGTGCATGGCAAAGGGCATGCACACACAGAGGTGTGGTGCAGGGGTAGGGGTGGCAGTGGAACACATCCACACAACTGCACACAGCATCACACATGCCAGGCACTGGCAAGTGGCGAGAATCAGATGCATTGCACTGATGCACAGGCACAACTGGTGCAGAACTGCCCCTCATCACACCCACACCACATCATACACTGGCGGGAGGCACGCACACAGGCAGCATGTGGTGTGACAAACAGGTGCCACAGTAGTGGTATGCACACACACACACTGCTCATGCATGCACAGGACAGCGGCTGCAGACTGTGGTCAGGGCAGCACGCACATCCGGCCACCGCATGGGAACCATGGCCACCGTGGCTATGGTGGTGGCTGCACTGGGCTGATTGGCAGCTACAGGCTGCCAGTGGCCACAGGGGGTGTCTGCAACAGCCCTCAGGGGTTGAACTGTGGGACCATGACTGGGTCTGCACAGGGTGTGTAGGCACCCAAACAGGCCTGCCTTAGGCATGCCTGGGATGCCAACAGCAGAGCCCAGCATCGACTGGGCGGGTGTCATCTGATGCCGGGATTGTGGGGTGGACAGGCACTGAGTGGGGTCCTGATGGCCAGCCATGCCCTGTGGCAGCCAGCAGTGCAAGGCCATCTGTGATCGCGTGGCTATGTGATCCTGGGATACGGTCATGTCCTCACACAAACACTGTATAGCCACCAGGAGCTGCGAGTGCCCTCCTCATGCTGCTCGGCCACCTGGCGCACTCCTCCGCACAGTGCACTCACCTCAGTGGCAAGCAGCACCTGTTGCCCATGGAGGCCCACAGCAAATGGGTGTGCTCTGCCAATGGGTCAGCACAGGGAACCTGGATGGGGCACTGCCCCTCCTGCAGTGACTGACCATGCTGCACAGTCCCCGCTCAGGTGGACACTGCACAGTGGGGTCCTCATGGGGTTAGTTCTAGCAGGCACGCTAACAGTGGACCCCTCATCTGGCTGCCTTGTGGCTCCAGCAGCCTGCTGCCATTGCCCATACAGCCGCTGAACACTGCCAAGTGTCTGAATGGCCGTACTACCACATGGAACAGCTGTGGCAGTGCACACAGCAGCACCCACAGTGGTGGTGAGCAGCTGTTCCACTGCTGTCAGGCCGCTGAGCGTGCTGTATGTTTGGTGTCTGGTATTGGTGTCTCCTCCATAACACCACCCATGCTGTCCAGGAATATGGTTGGGTCCCCAATCTGTGTCTCACGCAGAGATGCCAAGACTGGCATCCTGTAGAAACACATCCAGGGCCTCGTCCGACCCCATGCCCAGGACATCCAGCTGGACAGTGGTGGCATGCTGCAACCTATCAGGCCCCTGGATGCCTTTGGAGGTGGATGGCTGGTCCTCCGGGCCGGTCCTACCTCCACAGCTGCTGCTGGCACCCCATCCACTGCATGCAGGCATGCTGGTGCTGCAAGAGAAAACAGGTGTGTCAGTGATACAAGTCCCATGAGTGCCCACCCCGAGCCACTGCATGCTGTGCATGCCCGACATACATACCATGCAGAGATGGGCTGCCCATCTGCAATCCTCCACCTGGCACACTCCACAGTGCTGCAGCACATGGTAGCTGCCATCAACTTCTCCCTGCGCTGTGAGCTGTGGTGCATCAGCAGGCCCCTCCAGTGGCCTTCCGGGCTGCATGGATGGCCGCCACTTTCTCTTTAATGTGCCACTTATCTGAGCCCACCTTCTTGTGGCACTCCTGCATTGACTGCTGGTGGCTGCCCTGCTGGATCACGCATGCTGCCACCTCCTCCCAGACACCTGGCCCTGACCTGTGGTGTGCCCATGGCACCACTCAACAGCGGCTCCCTGTTGAGGTAGGCCTCAAACAGGGCCTCTGCCTTCATGAAGTTGGGCCTGCGCTTGCGGCAGGCCACGCTCCTCATCCTTCTCACATTCCAACATGTTGCTGCCTGTGGACATGGACAGCACAATGTGACAGTGTCAGCAGCACCCTATTCCATCTCCCCTGCTGTGCTGGCTGGGCTCAGTGTGCTCAAGCAGCAGCGCAATTTACCTCGGATGGTTGCATACCGGTCCAGGGCCTGTGCTGGTCCGTGGCACTTTAATGGTGCAATGCATGCAAATGAGCATTGGCGCAATGATAATGACATGCTAAATCCCCGTGTGTCATGCATTGGCTGATGAGCTCATTTGCATGTGGCGCTGGATATCATGAATTTGCTCCTTATGCAGTGTGATTGCTCCAGAGCAAGTCACGGGCGCAATGTGCACACATGTGTACTGTGCAGGACTGCAGTGCACATGCACCAGTCGGTGCTGCCACCTATTGCACACTGTGTATCCACTGTGCAATAGGGACCGTGGCACATGGTGCACCATGCCTGCTATTCGCACTGTGCAGTGGCTGACCCCTGACCCCTGCTGTGACCTCTGCCCCTGGATGGCCCCGTGCCTGTGACCCTGCCTAGCCATGCCCAGGCCACGCATCTCCATGACTGCGTGATGGGTGGACACAGTGCATGTCCCCTCGGCCATGCATCTGGTGCATGCACTGGCCACGTGCACCTCCCACCACCATATTGCTTCCACGGATCCACGTGGTGACATGGCATAGCAGAGATGGGGCGAGCAGTGAACTGGATGCAGGTGGAGCTGGCCAATCTCATTGCCTGTGTCCAGCCACATGCACCCGGCTGTTTGGGCAGGAGCCACTGCAGCAACCACAGGTGGCTGTGTGGCAGGCACTGTGCCTCCTGACCCAGCGCACGGGGTGGCCAGAACAGGGAACAGTGTGTTCACCACAGGTATGGGGACCTGAGTGCGGAGGGACCCAGAGCACCTCAGGAGGCTGAAGGCACCTGCCAGGCATGGGGCTGTGCCACAGCCAGGTGAATTGGCCCATCATGCATGTGTGCCCTGGTGCTGTACAATGGTGTCAGCTAGACTGCCTGGTGTGTCCTGCAGGGTGGAGTACTATCATCGTGTACATTTCCTCTGCCACTATGCTTTTCTGCCACTCTGTGGGACTTGTCGGTAGGGGCCCGCCTGTACACACAGGTGGGGGTGGTGGGCAGTTGCTGTGGTTGGTAACTGATGTGTACCTGTTTCTGTTCCATTCCAGAACCTGAGCACAGGCGCAAGGCAGGCTGGCAGGATATCAGGCTGCAGCAACCCAGGAGGAGGAGGAGTGGCTCCAACACCAGTGGGGCCACAGAAGGAAGGTAGGCACTGACTTTGTTCTGTGCACTGTCATTGGGGGTGGTGGGGGCATGGGTGCAGCCATGGCTGCCTGTGCCTTGTGCCATGGCAGCTGTCTGTGTTGCACTGTGCGTGGTGCCCACCACTGTGGTGCATCCATTGGTCGTGTGCTAGCTGCTGGTGGGGTTGGTGTGCACACGCCTCACTGATGTTGCTGTGGTGCTGCCAGGACACTGTGCCATGTGACTGCCGCGATGCAGTCAAATGGCCACTGTGTGGTAGGATCCACTGCTGTGCACTGATGTGGTGTGCCACCTGCCAGCAGGTTTTGGCCCACGCCCGTGGGTGGCTTGTATGGGCCCTCCAGGGGTGTGTGTTCCCCTGACCGCACGTGCTGTGGTTGGGCCATGTTCCGTGGGACATTGCACTGATCACCTGTCCTGTCCCTTGTCCTAGGTGTCCGCCAACTGCGTAGAAGGCCCCTGTACTGCAGGCTCCTGAGGCAGCTCATATTGATAACGTTGATGACTGTGGAAGCAGTATTCCAGGTCTGGAGACTGCTCTTGGTGATAAGGAGGCACCAATGGCAGCAGGGGTGGCAGGACGTAGCCACTGCTAGCCTACCTTTGTGTTCCCCTGTTTCCAGCCATACCTCTCCATTCAGTCCCTTGTCCCACTGTACAGTCCTTTTACCTGTCCCCTTCCCTCGCTATCCTACCCTTTCCACCCGCTGTTACTGTATATAGTTTGTTGAATATATTTATATTTTGACTAACCTGCCTGTGTCTGTGTCTGCTTTGCAGGTGGCATGTGAGCCATGCTGCAGTGACCCAATGTCTGTCTGTGTGGTGTGTAGGTGCTGGAGCACATGTTGTGCTTCTCTCAATCACTGCTGTGTGCTGCTGTGTGTCCATGGTGGTGGTGCCCTCCCATTGGTTGATGGCTGTGCCTTGGGGTTCCCTTGGTTGGCTGTCAGGGTTGTGTGGTGGTGTGTCTGCTTGGCTGTGTGGTCCTGGGTGTGGCCTGGACTGGTCTTCTTACTTAATTTCAAGACTTTGCTTGGCACCAATTTGGTTTCTTACCCGTTTGTTGTATAATTTTTACTGGGGACAAAGATGTTCTCTAACTGTAGTAATTTTGTTTTATTACAATCCACATCTTGTTAACACTCAATCCTTTTATATCCTTATACCAGTCCCAGTTTTGTAGATTGTCCTTTATTCCCAGAAAGTCTGCCTTGTTGTAGTTTTTACTGTTTTCAACACCTTTACATTTCTAGTTGTCTTGTTCTTTTTACTGTGAATTCTATGATATTATGGTCACTACTACTTAAATGCTGCCTGACTTTTATTTTGTTGACCAATCCGACCCTGTTTTTATTAACAAATCCAAAATATTACTGCCTCTAGTGGGTGCGTAAATCAATTGTTTTAAGCCTACTGATTTTAGCATTTCAAAAATGGTTGTTCCTAGGTTTAGGCCTGTTGTAGGCCCCATCTGATTTTGGGGTGGTTAAAATCCTATGACTATAATGTCTCCTGTCATGGCCGTTTCTGATATTTCATTCTCCATAGCCCTATCGCTATCTCTGTGTGAGTCTGGTGATCTACAGTATATTCCTAATAAGATGTTTTTATCCAAAAGTGCAGTTGTTGTTAGCCATAGGATTCATTACTATTATCCGACAGTTTTGTATAAGGTAAAGCTTTGATATTGCTTATGTGTATCGCCACTCCACCTCCTCTTTGTTTATTCTATTCTTAATGATAAGATGGTAACCCTCAATTTCTTTATGCCAATTTATGTCTTCCTCCCACCATGTCTCTGTTACTATGCATATGTTGATGTTTTCATACTGTGTCAGTATTTCCAATTCAGCTTTCTTATCGATGTTAAGGCTCCTAGCATTTAATGACCGCATTTTACTTCTGCCTGGTCTTTCTTCCTTAATTTCCTGGTTTGATGTCTGTATTAGTTTCACTACTTGTTCCTTCCTTTCTGTTTTATGAGTTCGTTTTCCACCCTTCTCCACCTTATTGTGAGTTTAAAGCCTTATCGACTTGTTGTTTTAAGGTTACACCCAGTATCCTACTACCTATTTTGCTCAAATGAAGTCCGTCTGTACAATAGTAATCAGGTTTATCTATAAATTCCTCCCAGTGGTATAAACAACTGATTTCTTCAGTAGGGTCTATTCCTAAGCCAATTGTTGATATCTTTTATGTTTTGGTTATTAAAGTGACTTTCCTGGGGCAGGTAATATTCAGATAATCTCACATTTTAAGTTTTCTGCTTCAGTTTATAGTCCTAAAGTCATTTTAATTTTTGCTAGACCCGTCTCATTGTATTATGTATTCCAGCATGAACTATAACAACTGCAGTATCATCCTCTCCTTAACTATATCTTTCATCATATTTTTATATCACCAATTCTTGCTCCAGAAAAGTAGCTTGCTGTCACACATCCTTTATTTCCTCCTGTGTGTACCTGTCCATATACTTAACAATGGAGTATCCTAATATATATATATATATATATATATATATCTTACTACTACCCTCTTCCTGTTCCCTCTTTCTCTTATCTACTATACTTTCATTCCCTACTGCAATATGTATCTGGTTTTCTAATTCTGTTATCCTTATTGGAATATCCTTATGTTATTCACTTGTTCCATCTCTTCATCCTGACTTTCAATATTCTGTAATGTTTCTTCTACAGTTCCATTGCTTATTCATCTTTCATGTTCTACTTCATAGTTTTGAACTTTAGTTACCATACCTCTCCTTTTTTCTGTCTCTTGCTCTGCCTCTCAGTGGTATACTTTTCCCTTACAGTGTTTCCCTCAGTACTAGTTATATCAGGTGTCTTCATATGTTTACTAATGTCCTGGTCTACTGTATGTGTTATTCTCTCATTTCTTCTTCGTTCATCTCTAATAATGGTTCAGACCTATTGTTTAGTGGCAGTTTAAACTCCATTTCTGTTCTGTGTGCCTTTTTCTGTTTTCTTTTCTTTTCTTTTGTTGTTGTGAATCTTTGTCCTGATCCTCTCCCTCCTCCACCCTTCCTCTTTTCTACTAGTAGGTGTCCTCATATTCACTGATTTCCCATATATCTATCCTCATTGTCAACACCCTGCAACAGTGTGGCCTGTGCCAGGGTCACAATTTCATTTCTGCTGCAATTCTTTAATAGTTAGACATTCATGACAAGTATATATGAGTTCTACATTAGTCATATCTGAGAGAACTTCTTACAAACTATGCACCTAAGTCCCTTTGCTCCCCTTCTAATATCACTATATTGGGATCCATCTTGAAACTTACCCCAATCAGGCTCTCTCACTCTTACATGGTCTATATCTTGATGTCCTTTTCCATTTCCCCTGCTGACACTGGACATGTGCAGAAGTGCTGGCATGTGCTAGCACATCTTGTGTGCTAGCGAGCGTCGCCTCAAGCTCGCCCAGCTCGATCGGGGCTCCAAATGTATGCCTCCCTGAATCCAGAAGTAAGCTTCTGGTCAGGTGACCACACATTCGCTTCCTCTGTTAAAAATAATAAAACTGAGCACCCAACTTCAATTGTTCAGTACTTTTCAGTCTACAGTCACGAAGCAATCAAACTAGTGGAGATTAAATCTTTACAGCCCCCAAATAACACTATTGTGTTATTTAGCATAAACTGCAGGAACTGACGTGACCCTGTAGTCCTTTCTCCACTGCTGCTGGACTGCAATTCCCTAATCCCCAGTCTTTCAGCTCCTTTCAGCAATAACATTTTAACACTTAGAATAAGCCGGTACACTTCAGCAGGACAGTGTATTGGCCAAGTCTGCCTCACCACCTCGCAGGGTAGTCTCGTGGCAGGCACCAACAAATAGACATATTTTGTATTCACTATAATTAATAACTATTCCTTTTATAGAAGGGTCACTTCGTATTGAGATGGCTAATGGTGCGACAGCCAAGACAAAAAGTAAAGGTGATAAGGGCAACCCTGTCTAGTACCTTGTGCTAGTGGTATTTTGGCTGAGAGGCTGGAGTTGGATCTAATTTGATCCCTTGGTTTCAAGTATAATAATCTTATCCATGTTAGGAACTTGCATCCAAATCCCATCTTCCTCTTTGGAACTTGGGTCCAAATCCATCTTTCCTAATACAGTGTGCAAGTAATCCCATTCAATCTGATCGAATACTTTTTCTGCATTTGAAGTTAAGAGAATAAGATCTGTATGCCTAGCTTGTTCTAATATATTGATTGCTCTGTGAATACTAGCATTCAACTGTCTTCTCCTAATAAACCCAGTTTGATCTGGGTGGATAAGTGATGGAATTATTGCCTCAAGTCTGCTAGCCAATACCTTAGCAAATATTTTCATATCAGAATTCAGTAAAATTTGATCTGTATGAAGAGCATAATTTGGGTTTTTACCTTAGAAACATAGAAACATAGACTTTGATGGCAGATAAGGGCCCTTGGCCCACCTAGTCTGCCTGTTTCCCTACCTATTGGATAAGCTGCAGATCCTAGTTTTACAAACAGCCTACTTCCTCATACCTCCCACTAGAATTACCTCATGTCTATCCCATGCATTCTTTTTATATTATTTGTATTTTTCTGCCTTTTGCTGCCGTGTTTCCAGCGTGGGGCATCCAGCCACCGGCTCTGCCTGCCAGAGAGCTGGGTGGCTCTAACCATACCCAGGAGGATCTGGGACGGCCATCTTGCCATCCTGCTGGAGGGCCTCCCGATGCCTCTCTCAACCAGGACAGCCCTGGAACCCTCCTGATGGGACTCCTCACAAGTCCTCCAGGCAGTGCAGAGTACGGCCATCAGGCTGCACAGTCACGCCCAGCCCAATTTCCTTCTCTTTTAGTCCTTTGGAGTGCAGACATGCAATGACATCCAGGCACAATGTGCTGACGTCTGCTGCTGCCCCACACTTACACTGATGCCAGCAGTACCTCCGGGCATTCTCAGAGGTCACTACAGTGCGGTGAGTGTCCCAACCCACCCCAGGACTAGGAGGCAGTGTATGGATGCTCGATCCTAGTCCTCCCTGCCGACCCCGGCGACTGAGGCTCGTTCCTGAACCAGGTCACCGGCATGGCACGAGGTGTGGCATCCAGCACCTCAACCGTCAGTGCCACTTGGCTGGGATCCCATGCATTCTTAAATTCACCCACTGTTTTTGACCCACAAGCTCCTCAGGAAGGCCGTTCCATGTGTCCACCACCCTCTTCATGGAAATGCTTCCTCGCCGTGCCCCTGAGTTGTCCCCCCATTTTCAGATTATGCCCCTTGTTCTTCGCATCTCTTTTCCAAAAGATGCTACCCTCTTGGACTTTGTTGATTCCCTTGAGGTACTTGAAAGTTTCTATCATGTCCCCCTCTCCCTCCTTTCCCTTGAGGGTATACATATTAAGCTTTTTTTAGTCTCTCTTATTGTGGCTTCTGGTGCAGGCCCGTTAGCACCATTTTAGTTGCCCTCCTCTGGACTGCCTCCATCCTGTCTATGTCCTTGCGGATATGGGGTCTCAAGAACTGCATGCAGTACTCCAGATGGGGTCTCACCAACTGTCTGTATAGAGGATAACAACTTCCTGTTTTATACTGGTGATGCCTCTCCCTGTGCATCCCAGTATTCCCTCAACCATCCTTTCTGCCTTCTCACATTGCTTGCCTACCTTTAGGTCATCTGATATGACTATCCCCAGTCCTCTTTCCATTTTGTTGTGATTAATACCTCCCTCCCTCCCATTGTGTACTCTTCCCTTGGGTTTTGTTTCTCAGGTGCATTACTTTGCACTTCTTTGCATTGACTCTAAGCTGCCATACTTTTGACCATTCTTCCAACCTTGCATTGTCTCTTCTCATCCTTTCCACCCGCTTGTGTATCAACTCTGTTGCAGATCTTTGTATCCTCTGCAAAGAGGCATACTACTCCTTCCAGTCCCACCACAATATCTCTATAAAGACATGAAAGAGGACCGGTCCCAATACTGAACCCTGTGTTACCCCACTAGTAACCCCTTTCTTCAGAGTGGACTCCGCTTACCTTTTTCACAAAAACAGTGATAGATACATCATAAAAGAACATGGAAATGCCCCATATAATTATATTATTAAATAGGGAAGTTTAGTCTAGGTACCAACAATGTTCCAAATGTTTTATAAAAATCTATAGGGATCCCATCTGGTCCTGATGCCTTATCAGATGCTAATTATTTTATAGCCTTTGGACCTTTAAAATGGAAAAGGGCTATCCATTTCCATCTTCTGCTCTAAAGTTATTCTTGGTGAATCTATGTTTATAAAAACTGAGGCAATCCCATCTGGAGCTGATTGCCTATCTGAAGTATACAGTTATGTATAATAGTCGGAAAAGGCCTTGCTTCAAATCTCTTCTTCTGCTCGAGGATGAGGGGTGATGTAGCCACGACAGGGGTGGTTAGAGACGGAAAGGGTGGGGGCAGGAGGCAGGGGCCAGATAGCAGGAAGAACAGGGGGACCTGGAATGCAGGAAAGTGGGGAGCAGTGAATCAGAGCAGGAGAGGCAGGGGAAGAGGGAGAAAGTGTAAGGAGAAGGACCAGTTGGGAGGAAGGTAGAGAAGGACCAGAAGTACAAGGAGGATTCAGTAAAGGGCTGAGGGTTTAGGCCAGGAGCAGGAGCGAGCAAGGAGGAACTAAATGGAGACAGAAAGTAAGGGAGGACGAGCCAGGCTAGTTTAGCAGATGGGGAGAAGGACCAGTCACGAGCAGTGAGGGGTGTAGAAGGTACAGAAGGATACTCAGGAGGAGAGAGGATAGGATTGGAGGGAGAGGGTGGCCATGGTAAATAAGGAGGGGTGGCATGTGGCACCCAGATAGGGAGGAACAAGGAACCGGCTGGGTGGAGGGCGGTAGAAAGGATGAGGGACATGGAAGGGAGGAAATGGAGGAAAAGGAGCGGTCAGAGTGCTCCTGTTGGGGATTCTATGATCAGGGGTATCAAATGGGATAGGGAGGAGAAGTCTGGCCAGTTAGAACAAGATGCTTCCCTGGACTAACGGTGCACAGGGCTAAGCACGGTATATCAGCTGGCAAAGGATTGTGGGGGTTCCCAGACATACTGGTCCACCTGGGTACAAATGACATTGAGGAAATAGTGAGCTAGAGATACAGGCAAGATTCAGGGAGCTCGCTGGGTCTGTCATGACATAGGATGCACAGTTTCCTTCTCAGAAATCCTGCCGTGCCAAGGGCTAGTGGGGAACACAAAAGGAAGATTAGGAGATAAACCAGTGGCTCAGGGGTGGTGAGGCCAGAGGGTATGGGTTGATGGGGATTGGGGGAGACCTGGGAGGATAAGGAGCTGTATGCTAGAGATAGGCTCCATCTCAATTTGGAGGGAGGGAATCCTTAAGTTGAAAATAGAGGGTTCATTGGTGAAAAGTGGGGTTTAAACTTGTGAAGGGGAGGATGGGAGAAAAGGCTGTCAGGGGTGCCGATAAAGGAGGACTCTGTCTCCACCCCTGGGGAGCTGGAGGATTGTGGGAAAGGCCGACTGACAAAGTGCATACCAGGGAAACAGAATCCCCATGGGAACACGAGCAGGGAAATGGAACTATAGGAAAGGGTGGAAGGTAGTCCTGCTAAATGCCAGGAGCTTGGGCAATAAAATGCCTGAGCTCCAGGCGATGCTAACTGAGGAGCAGTGGGTGGCAGCGGTCACTGAGACTTGGGCCACTGCAGGACACGACTGGGACCTGAACCTGGAGGGTTACTATGTTCAGGAAGGACAGGGGAGGGAAGGGGAGGAGGGTAGCAATGATAGTCAAAAACTGCATTGGCATGGGGGAGTAGAGGATGGAGGGAACCATGGAGGCGATTTGGGTCACCTTGATAACAAGGGGGGCAAGAGAGTAAAATAGAAGTGGTGTATAGACCCCTGCCCTGGCAGAGGAGCTGGAGGACAGTCTGGTGGCAGATGTTGGGAGACACTGCAGACTGGGCAGAGGAACGTGGTGGTGTTGGGGACTTAAACATGCCAGGAACAGACTGGAGACTATGACATCCTCTGTGACCAGGGAACAGAGGTTGTTGGATTGGATATCTTTCAAGACGTTCCTAACTCAGCAGGTGAGGGAACCGACCAGGAGGCACGGTACTGGATGTGGTCCTGGCAGACAGTGACCAGATTGGGGGCCTGGAGGTAAGGGACCCATTGGCGGGGAGTGACCGTGCCATGGTCTGGTTCAGCCTGGACCTAGGAGGGTAGAAGGCTGCACAAAGATGGAAGTAACCGACTTCAGGGGCAGGATTTTAAGGAAATGGGAAGGATCCTTAAGGAGCATTTGGATGGGATTGAGTCAGACATGGACGCTGATAGTAGGTGGGAAATCATCAGAGAGGGGTGCAGGATGCTACCAGCACCTGTGCAAGATAAGACGAAAATGTGGTGGGCCAAAAACCCTGCTGGTGGACCAGGGAGGTCCAGGAGGTGGTGTGGGGAAAGAAGGCAGCCTATAAGCAATTCAAGTGCTCAAGGAGTGAAAGGGATCGAGGGGACAGGCGCTGATGGCTAGAAGGGCCACTAGGGTGGTGAGGCGGCTAAGGCAAGGAAGGAGCAGAACCTGGCCAGGAAATGGGACAGGGAACAAGGGTTCTTTAGATACATTGGGGAAAAATTAAGGGTGAAGGGCAGATTAGCAGGATTAAATCAGGAGAGATGGGCACAAGACCCGGGGAGCAGGCTGAGGTACTAAGTGAGTACTTCACCTCAGTTTTCACCAAGGAAAATGGGGTGCTGCATCATACATGGGAGGAGACAGAGATACTGAGGAGGGGGACCCTTACCGATTGGCGGGTCTGGGAAGAGGGAGGCATCACTGGCAGGAGGGGGAGGCTAAGCAGGAGAAGAGGTACCAGAAGTGGAAATCACAGCAGAGAGGTGAGGAAGCCCTCAGCTCCCTTAAGACGGAGAAAGCACGGGCCGGATAAATTACATCCCAGAGTGCTGAAGGAACTTGCGGATGTCCTAGCGAAACCCGGCAGGAGCTTTCACCATCTCTCTGATGACAGGGTGGGGTGCCCCAGGACTGGAAGGTGGGCATATGGTGCCTATCCACAAGGGGGATCAAGGGAGGTGGCAGGGAACTACAGGCCTGTCAGCCTGACATCAGTGGTGGGCACGGTGATGGAGGCATTGTCAAGGAGAGGCTGGGGGGACCTGGATAAGTCAGGGTGCCTGGACGATAGACAGCATGGATTCATCCCAGGAAATCGTGTCAGACAAACCTGGTGGAGTTCTATGACTGGGTGATGAGTGCCTTGGACCTGGTAGACCAGTGGACATCCCTCTTTCTAGACTTCAGCAAGGCATTTGACTCTGTTCCTCACGTGGGCCTGTTGGATAAGCTGGAGAAATGGGGTGGGGAACCAGATGATCAGATAGATAGGCAATTGGCTCCAGTACTGGACCCAGAGGGTCATAGTTGGCAAGATAGTCTCATCCCCAAGGAGGGTCATTAGTGGGGTCCCACAGGGATCAGTCCTTGGGCCCCTTCTGTTCAACTCTCGTCTCTGACATAAGGACAGGAATCAGGAGTGAGATGAGTCTCTTGTGGATGACTCGAACTGGGGCGGTGGTGGATGGGGAGGAGGAGGGTGGCCCTACAGGGGACCTGGAGGCTCTGGAAAGATGGTCTAGAAAGTGGAAGCTGAGGTTCAATGCAGGGAAATGCAAGGTACTCCACCTGGGGCCAGAAACCCGGGCCAAGTGTACACCCTGGGGGGAATGCTACAAGTCTCGATGGCTGAGAGGGACCTGGGGTGGTGGTGGTGGATGTCAAGATGAACAACTCTGAGACTTGTAGGAGGCGCAGCCAAGGCCAACAGGATGCTGGGATGCATCGCTAGGGATCACCTCAGAAGGAGAGTGATACTCTCTCTGTATAACTGCTTGGTGAGGCCACACCTTGAGTACTGTGTGCAGTTTTGGGGCCACACTTGGAGGGACATTAACCTCCTGGAGAGGGCCCAGAGGAGGCAACCAAATGATTTGGGGCTTGGGGACAGGACCTATGAGGAGAGGCTCAAGAGCTAAATGTGTACACATTGGAAGAGAAGGGACCGGGGGACATGATAGAGGTCTTTAGGTACATGAAGAGGGTAAATAGGGTAGGAACAGTCAGGGTGCTTTGAAGGAAGGAGGAGGGGCCACTAGAGGGCATGGTGGAAGCTGGAGGGGAAGATTCAGGGAGAAAGGAGGTGCTACTTCACTGAGAGGTGGTGGAGCCATGGAATGCACTGCCTAGGGGCTGGTGGAGGCAGAGACAGTGGAGGGTTCAGAGGGGTGGGACAGGTACAGGAAGGGTTCTGGAAGCAAAAATCCAATGCAGCAATAATATCCGGAACTGGGAAGGAGAAGCCAGAGAAGGCGAGGGGCAGCAAGGTCAGCACCCAGGGTGGGGCTGATCAAAGCGAGCAGACAGAAAGACCGTTAGGCCTATTCTGCTGGCATTTTAATATGTTAGTATGTAATCAATTTCAGAGTAGTCACTTTTGTACCAGATGTGTCATATACTGAATTACTTAACCTCTCAGTTTGTTCTTGTTTAATTTGGTAACACATCAGTTTATCAGGTTTATCACTCAGATTATAGTAATAAGATCGGGATTTATAATAACTGAAATTCTACTTTTTAGTACTTACTGTATCTGACTATACTGACTTCTAACCAGAGCTATTTTTGGAGCAATATTTCTGAAGTGTGGTCTCATATTGTCTGTTGTAATCCTGTAATTTATTTTCTAACTTATCCAATTGTGAATTAATGCCTTTGTATTTTCTTGTGGTATATGAGATAGAGATGCCCCACAAAATGGCCTTAAAATAATCCCATGTAATAATCTCAGGTGTATCATTTGTAGAATTATATTCAACAACCCTTAGTATTTCTTGATTTAAACTAGAAATATATTCTTCTTCATTTATTATAGTGGAGTCAAGGTGCCATATATATATTTTTTTTAATTTAATTTCAGTTTAATGTAATGGGTCGGGATCTAAAATTATGTCGTCATGATATTGTGAATCTAATATACAATGAAGTATATCTGAAGATACCAAAGGAAGTCTATTCATGAGTATGTTTGATGAATGGGAGAAATATGAATATTTCAATACATTAGGCTGTTACATATCCAGGAATCTTCTAATTTTAATGATTTTATAACATTTTTAATAAATGTAGCAGCTGTTGATGGTTTATTAAAAGGGTCCCTGGATTTATCTAGTATATTATTTAATATTAAATTAAAGTCTCTCAAATAAAATTGGGCATTGTAGAGGTAACTAAATTCAGAAATTTCAGAGCAGAAAGATGGGTCATTCTCACTAGGTCCATAAAGATTTGCGATGATAAGAGCTTGATACAGAGTAATTACCTCTTGAATCAAATATCTTCCTTTGGTGTCTTATAAAGATCGAGCTTAATTTCAATATACCATTTTCCTAATACATAACTGCTGGCTCTAGTGGTAGTAGGAAAATAAAAGAAGGCTGAACGGGCCCCACTTTATCTGAAAAAATTAAAATCTTTTGTGAAAAGTGGGTCTCCTGCATCAGTCTTTTTCCTATTAACATAATTGATTATTTTGTTAACTTTAATGGAATCCTTAGACATTTTATATTCCAAGATAATATATTCATCTCTAAATTGTTCATATATGGTTAGAAAACCAAAGTTCCTGGCCATAACACCAGTATACTGTAGCAGTCTAATAACTTGGCCTGTGTATAACCTTGCTCCATTATATTCAATTCCTTACCTTTTGGTTTTTGTTGTGCCCATTCTAATTTTATGATCCCTTCACCTATATCTCAAAAACTGACTGCTTCACCCACCCTGCCATGTCCAGAGATACAGACTTCTAACCTTTCCTTCTTCATGAGCTAGTCTCCAGATTCCTTCTCTACGATGCTCCACTCCTCCCATGTGAGTATTAAAAAGATATCCTGTGAGATGTGTATTCACCCACCTAGGTGACGAAGGACAGGAATCACCATGGGGTTCACCATGCATGTTTTCTAAAAGGGTGAAGTAGAAAGCACCTTCTGTGTGCGTGAAGTAAGGCAAGTTGCTAGCTAAAAGGAGAGGAAAAAGAATATCCATATTTACAGTATATTACTGCCACTATTTAGGAAAGTGCGACTATAACTACCTAACTAAATGAGTGAGCCTTGTGGTTTCATATACTGTATTTATATTTATTTATTGTATTATTTATTTATTTATTGAGTTCTAGGATTACTGTACCTATGAGTCAGAGTCTTTTGCATAGGTTCCCGTCAATTTTGAACAAAACATATGAACATACAAAATGGCAGCAGAAACAGGCCTCATGTTATATGCAGTCTGCTCGATTTTGCAGCTAGCCCTCAGCTTGCAGCTGCCCATCCACCCTCCCTCCTCACAATTACCCCCTCACTCTGTCCTTCCCTCTTAAAACCGTCTACTGTGCTACAGGCTACCACCTCCTCTGGCAGAGTATTCAACATTCACCACCCTCAGTGAAATAATGTCTTTGACTTCCCTCCTGAATCTTTCCCTCCAATCTCATCTGGTGCCCCTCGTGACCCTCCCCTTCTAATCTGGAAAATTCCTTCTTTGCTAGCCTTGTTAATCCCTTTTAAATATTTAAACGTTTTGATCATGTCCCCCATACCTCCTCTCCTCCAGGGAATACTTGTTCAGCTCACTCAGTCTCTCCTCATAGGAGTATCCTCTAATCCCTGGATCATCTTTGTTGCCCTCTGCTGTACACCTTCCAACAATCTGATGTCCTTCTTCAGGAATGGTGCCAGTACTGCACGCAGTATTCAGGTCTGACCTGACCAGCGACCTGTAGAGGGGCAGGATCACTTCCTATTTCTGGAGAGATTCCCTCGCTATACACCCAGCATCCTGTTGGCTTTGCTGCCACCTTCCTGCACTAGGCTGAGGTTTGTTCATGCTTCCCTTTATAAGCACCCCTAGATCTTTTCCTCCTCTGTGCATTCTAGTTGTACCACCACCCCAGCATTGCTTCTCCCTGGTTATTGGCCCAGGTGCAAGACCTTGCACTTTTTGGCATTAAATCCCATCTGCCATGTATCCAACCACTCAAGTAGTTTGGTCAGGTCTTCCTGCAGCCCCTCCACCCTTGATGTTATCTACCATGGCAGCCATCTTTGTGTCATCTGCAAGAGAATGATCTTACTCCAGACCCCATGGGAGATATCAGCTATGACTATCCTGAACAACACTGGTCCCAATACTGATCCCTGCAGCACCCCACTTGTCACACCCTTCAGTGATGAGAATCCCACCCCCACCACCACCCTTTGCTGCCTTCTCTTCAGCCAGTTGGTGATCCAACTTACCATCTTTGTTCCCATCTCTATATTCCAGCTTCCCCACCACCCTCTCATACAGCATGGAATCAAGGCCTTGCTGAAATCCAAATACAGGACATATATCGCATGGCCTTTGTCCAGTTCCTTTGTCACCCAGTCATAATATCTCAATCAGGTTTGTCTGGCAGGATCTTCCAAGACAAACCCATGCTGTTGACCGTCCCGAGACCACTGAGCTCCAAAGATCACCAGCCTCTCTTTTAGGATCATCTCCACAATTGATTTGAGTGTTACTGGTCTGTAGTTCCCTGGTTCATCCTTAGGTCTGCTTTTATGAATTGGTACCACATGGGCCATCCTCCAATCCTGTGGTATGCATCCAGTGTCCAAGGATGTATTGAACAGGTCAGCCAGCAGCTCTGCTAAGACCTCCACTAGATCCCTAAGCACCCTAGGATGAATGCCATCTGGACCCAGTGCCTTATCCCCTTAGAGCCCTTAATCCTTTCAGCACCCCATCCTCTGTAATCCCTATATCAGTCACCTCCTCCACCCCTGCCCACTCCTCCTCTCCCAGGTGGTATCTTCCCCGTCCTCCATCATGAACACAGAGCAGAAGTACTCTTTCAGTGCATCTGCCTGGTTCTCTCCTCCTCCACTCAGCCCCGTCTTTCCTAATCCTCACAATCTGATCTTTGTTTTCCATATTTCACTGTTGTATCTGAAGAGTTCTTTTCTCCATCTTTTATGCCCTGTGCCAGTCTCAGTTCCTGAGCCTTGGCTGCTCTGACCAGCCTGGTAACCTCCTGGACTTCTTCATATACACCTCCTGTATCCCCCCTCCTCATTTCTTGAGTCTCTGAAATGCCTTTTTTTGCTCTTACCCTTTCCATGACCTCCTGCAACAGCCAGCTGTTTTTGTTTGCCATCCTTCTTACTCCTTGTTCTTGTACATGTCCTAGTCATCTCCACCAGCCCTGTCTTAATAATATCCCATTTAGGCTAGCATCCATGTGTGACTGAATTTCCAGCAGCCTGCCCAAAATTCACCCCATCCTTTTAAAGTCCAACCCTTAAAGTCTATCACTCTGGTACCCATATCTCCTGCTTTCCTGCCCATGTTGAGCATGAACAATACTGTAGTGGTCACTCCCAGCCAGAGTCTTCCACCTCCAGACCCTTACAGCCTCCCTATTTGATAGAACCAGGTCCCAGAGTCCTATCCAGTCTAGTTGGCTCACTGACCAACTGCACCAGGAACCTGTCCCGAAATGCCTCTAGTAAAACCTGCTCCTTTGCACTCTTGGTGGTTGGGGTGCTCAACTCCATCCTCGGTAGTTTGAAGTCCCCACCACCAGAGTGTTCCCTTCCTACAGACCCTTCTGATTTGCTCAACTAATTCCTTATCCAGATCCTCCTTGGGTTGGCAGCCTGTACACTGCCTCCATCCTCAATGCTCTATGTTTTGAGTCTTGAAGCTGCAACCACAGGCCTCTGTTTTGCCTTCTCCCTCTCCTCCCTTACACCTTATCCCATCTGTACATATATTGCCACCCCTTTTCCCTTAGCCCTATCCTTCCTGAATATCCTATACCATGGGACCATCAAATCCCATTCCTGCTACTGGGTGCCCACGTTTCTGTGATGACTGTAATGTCTACCTTTCCAATTGCCATGAGGCCTGTAATTCTGCTAAATTGTTACAAAGACTTCTTGCATTCAGTGAGACCACTCTCGAACCCATCCCTCCCTCCCCTCCCAGAATTATCCTTCCTAATCCCTGTGTGGCACTGCTCCAAGTTCCTCCCTGCTAGCCGGGCTAAGCTTGTTTGAGTGCCTCTCTGGGATCCCTGCCTAACATCTGTTCACTCACCACCACCCCACCTAGTTTAAATGCCTTAGTAGCTATGTAGTCCCCTACCCTCCGCTTTAGTACCCCTTCCCTCCCACTCAAATGTAGCCTATCCCTGCATAAAGTTCATTGTTGCCCCAGATTCTGTCCCAGTCCGCCACCAACCTGTATTTCCTGGATCAACACCATTCCCTCAACCAGGTGTTGAACTCCCCAATCCTTACTTTCCTTACTGCACTAGTGCAGGGTACTGGGAGCACGTCTGAGAAGGCCACTGGTTCCCCTAGTTCCCCACTGTCTACCCAATTCCTCAAACCTCTCTGACTGCTTCCATTGTCTCCCCCACCAGATCATTTGTGTCCACGCACCATGAGTTGCCCGTTCCTCCTACCCCTCCTAGCACACTTTAGAATTGACTGCCCCACCCTGCCACGGATTAAGCTTAGGTAGGACTCCACCCAGCTGTGAATATGTTGTTCCCCTTGCTGCCCCATCTAATCTCTTTAAGTATGAGTCCCTCAGCACTAATATCCTTCCTGCTCCCACCCTCGTCTCCCCCACACCCTATTACCTTGGTATCTTCTGCAAGAGTCTGCCCCAGCTAAACCCTTCCTTCCCCCTATGGTTTCCCCTCCCCTAGACCTATCCCTGCTCCTCCTTACTGTTCCCTCACCCCATCCTTCCCTCCACCCTGTTCACCCATCCCCTCTGCTAAGTCCTCCCATTCTCTGCTCTAGCATCACCCTTCTTGTGTTTAACCCTGCTCCTTCATCCATTCTTCCAGCTGTGCCCTCCACCTTACCCCACCACAGTCTTCTGCCCAGTCATTGACTCTTGTGCCATCCTCCCACCCCCTACTTACCCCCTCTTGGAGGTTCCTCACCTCCTCCTCCTCCAATATTGCCAGCCGGCAAACCTATTACCTGCTCTCTCCAGTCGTGCTGGGTGTGGGCTCCCTCCTCCTTCCTTACCCCTCCCATGCTAGGCCCCTATTTGTAATGCTTCTGCCCTCCTCCTACCCTCTGCACCATTGCTCCTCCCATGTGGTGTCCTCCTGTTGCCTCTGCCACAGATCCTTTCCTCCTTCTCCCAACCTCCCCAACTCTCTACCAAGTCATTGCACTTCTTCCTCAAGTCTCCCAGCCTGTGGCAGATTGGACACCCTCCTAGCTTTCACAATACATTCATCAGACTGCCACCCCACAATTACTGCAATTCACTATTCTACCCCCGATGGTCCCTCTAGCATCTTGCTGCCCCTGTGCCCCTTCCTCCTGTGTTGTCCCCATCCTCCCCTGCTAGTGCTACCTCACCCCACATACCCCTTGTGTGCCCTTCCCCAGCTCCCCTCTTTGCCCACCTCAGTGTCTCTTTACTCCTGACTATCTCCTGTAGACAGACCTTATCTAACATCTACTTACCAACACCTGCTCTGCTTCCTACAAGATCCTTGACATAACAACCCTTCCACATGTAGTGACAGTAGAATGAAGCTCCTGTGACCCCAGCAGTGATTCTTGTGAAGACAGTAGAAGATTGAGTACCCTCGATTGCAATATGTACGATTGACTTTCCCCTAGAAAACAGGTTTCATAGGTTTTCCAAGCTACATAGACTTGCGTCCTTAATGCTCCTTGATAATCTTTACATTAAAGTGTATTTATTACTGTAAAGTTGTCTAAACCTACTTTGAATGAGTCCATTGTTTTGCTCATTACTACTGCCCTTGTTTTGCTCATTACTACTGCCCTTAAGCGATTCCAACATTGAACTCCTCTCTGACTAAACCATTTTTTCATTTCAAAGTATTCCGTTTGTCCTGTTCTAATTGCAGTTTATGACTCATGGGTTCATACTGATAATGCCTTCTCCCTAAGTCCAATATTTGCTTTCAATTGCTCATCCTTCAGTGCCCTGTATATCATGCACATATCACCCTTAACCTACGATACTGCAATGTATACAGCCCAAGATCTTGTAATCTCTCCTGGTATGTTTTATATCGCTGTCCAATGTCCAATGATCCTTTTAGTTGCCCTGCATACCCCTCAACAGTCTAATAACAGCCTTTTTGTATGGGGACCAAGCCTGAGCACAATACTCAAGATGCGGCCATTACCAGTAGCAGTATACAGCAGCAAAATTACTTTGCTTTCCTGCTGCCAATGTGTTGTAGAATGCAATTCAGTACCTGGTTAGCCTTCCTAGCAATAATATTACAGTGTGTATCAAATTGTAAGTCACTAGTTACCTTGACCCCCAGACCTCTTTCCTCTATAGTCTGGTGAGTGCAACATCACCCAGTTTATACTTAGTTTTACTGTTGCTATTTCCCAAGCATTACAGCATATTTTGTTTAAATTAAGAGCTAACTTGTGCTGAGCTGTCCATTGTGTCAATATATCTAGAGCCATGTGTACATTGACCTGGTCTTCTAAGCTATTAAATGAGCTCAGTCCTGCAGTCATCTGCAAATTTATTCAGCCAGATGTGGAAACTGAACCTGATTGAAGATATATATATAAATTAAACAAACATGGGCCCAACACCGACCCTGAGGAACTCCACTAGTGACCTCCTCCCATCCAGACATTACACCCCTGATTGAAACCCTCTGTCTTCTATTTTTAGCCAAACTTCCACCCAGTTAACTATGTTTGTAGGTAGTTTGGTACTGGCCAAATTACTCTTTTAGTTCTTTATGTGGTAGTTTATCAAAAGCTTTAGAAAAATCCAAGAATATAATGTCTACTGCATTCCTTGTATAAAACCTTATTTGTTGTTTCATAAAGGTAAGCATATTCGTTTGCATGACCTTGTTTTTGTAAATCCATGTTGGGTTAGGACTGTTAAATTATGTATGGTCAAGTGGGAAGAAATTAGATCTTTAATATTCCTTCAGATAATTTCCTATTATTGATGTTAAACTAACAGGTCTAACATTTTCAGTTCTAGAAGTAGGGCCTTCTTTAATAAAGGAACCACTATCGCTTCCTTCCATGCTTGTGCAACCTCTCCTGATCCAATGATTTTGAAACAAATAAGTCAGCGGTGGGGCCAGGCTAGTTGACAATTCCCTAAGCACTCTAGGGTGTAATTCGTCTGGCCCCAGAGATTTGTTTATATTAATATTTTCTAGTCTTTGAGTACATCAATAGGATCAATTTGTACCTGACCTGCCTGTGACTTTATTTTATTACTGATGTCTATAACATTGCTTTTATTAAACACTGAACTAAAATATGAATTCTGCATACAAACATACAAACAAGCCAGCAGAAGAAGGCCATTTGGTCTATTAAGTCTGCTCATATTGCAGGGTCCAAAGCTTGGAGCTAATGTCCCTGCCCTCCTCCCCTCCTCCCAGCCTCCCTACCCATGATTCTTATCTTCTCTTGTGCCTATCCAGCCTCTCTTAAAGCTGCTCACTGTCTTTAACGAGATGACCTCTTCAGCAGCGCATTCCAAGTGTCCACCACCCTTTCTGTGAAGAAATGCTTCCTGACATCCCTCCCAAACCTCCCACCCTCCAGCTTAAGACTGTGCCCCTCGTGATATGGTTGCCACTCAGCTTAAAGAGACTTTCCTTATCAACATTATTTATCCCTTTCAAGTACTTGAATGTCCCAATCATGTCCCCTGTCTCTCTCTATCTTCCAGGAGTACATGTTCAGTGCCCTCAACTTCTCCTCGTGTGCCTTGCCCTATCATCTTTGTAGCCCTCCTCTGTACCTTCTCCAGCAGGATAAGGTCCTTTTTGAGTGTGGACACCAGTACTGAACTCCATACTCTAGATGTGGCCTTACCACTGACCTGTACAAGGGCAGTATAACCTCCTCTCTCCTACTGATCCCCCTAGCTATGCATCCCAGCATCTTGTTTGCCTTTGCTGCTGCTTTCTTGCATTGCGTGGGTGCTTCAGGTCACTAGTGATCATCACTCCCAGGTTCTTCTCCTCCTCTGATGCAGCTACTCGGACTCCACCCAGGTAATACTCTGTCCTGGGATTCTTGGCTCAATATAGCATAACTTTGCATTTCTTGGCATTAAAGCCAAGCTGCCATATCCTGGACCACCTCCCCAGCTTTTCCAGATCTTCCTGTAGGTCCCGTATCCCTTCAGCTGTGTCCACTCTCCCATAGAACTTGGTGTTATCTGTGAATAGGTACATTTTGCCTTTAATGCCATCCCCAATGTCATTGATGAAGACATTGAACAACACTGGCCCCAGCATGTGAGTCCTGTGGGACCCCACTGGTTACATCTCTGGTGCCAGATAACACTCCCCACCTCCACCCTCTGGGTTCTGTCCCTCAGCCAGTTTTCCACCCATCTGGCCATCTTCTCCCCAACTCCAAGATCCACCAACTTCCTGGTCAACCTTTGTGGGGCACAGAATCAAAGGCCTTGCTGAAATCAAGGTAGAGGATGTCTACTGCTTGGCTCCTGTCTACTGTCTTAGTGACACAGTCAAAAGTCAATAAGATTTGTTTGACACAATCTCCCCTATGAACCCATGCTGCCTCCCATCCTGGAGACCATGCTCCTCTAGATACCTTGCCACCAACCTTTCCTTTAGTATGGTCTCCATGAGCTTTCCCACATGGAGGTCAGACTGACTGGTCTGTAATTCTCTGGATCATCCTTGGGACCACTTTTGTGAAGGGCACTACATGTGCTGTTCTCCAGTCCTGTGGTACCACGCCTGACTCTAGTGAACTATTAAATAGTATATCTGCCAATTCTTTGGTGCTAGTCACACGCTCACCTAATGCATTAATATAAGGACCTGTATCATTATGTACTTTACTTTTACTATTTATATATGTATAAAATACTTTTATTGTCCCCTACTCTTGTTGTCAGGTTAAGTTTATAATCCCTTTGACTTTTTTATTTCTTTCTTTAATTGTCTGACCTTGCTCCTATACATAATCCATCCTCATGATAGTTATTTTTTACTCTTCTAAAAATCTTGTTTTCTCTCCGACCATTTTTTTTAGCCTAAATTAAACCAACCTTTGCTGATGTTTTTCTTACCATATTTACACACCCTAGGTAAAATCTCAGCACATCAGTCATGATTTTAATAACCAGGTTTCATATGTCTGACTTACTGATTGATCAAACAATGCGTTTTCCC
This sequence comes from Neoceratodus forsteri, assembly GCA_016271365.2. Classification (NCBI taxonomy): domain Eukaryota; kingdom Metazoa; phylum Chordata; order Ceratodontiformes; family Ceratodontidae; genus Neoceratodus; species Neoceratodus forsteri. The sequence goes on along the minus strand of JADMNL010000024.1, from coordinate 50,332,513 downwards.
AGTCCCAGACAGCCATTGCTTCCTTTAGGCCATGGACATTTGCTTTGTTAAAATTCAGCCTATGAGTTAGGCCTTCACTACTGCTTGCACAGATACCCTTTCATCTTAAAAAACACTGTATTATGATCGCTGTTCCCACAGGACTATCAACCCTTATACTATGAATTTTGTCACCCATATTTGTCAGGACTAAATCCAAGATATTTTGACCCTAGTTGCTGTCATAACTTTCTGTTCTATTCCAATCTGGTCAACTACTTCAAGGAATCATTTTATATACTGTTTTTCCTCTGAAATTTATCCAATCTATTTCAGGCATATTAAAGTCCCCTGTCAAGAGTAAATTGTCTGCTGGGTCTAAATTGGAAATATAATCCAATAGAAGGTCCTCCTCTAACTTATTCATAGATGGGGCCTATACACCAATCCTAAACTAGTTTTGGCCTGAGATTTATGCATTATTTTTACCCACAGCATTTCTACATTCTCAATTGTATATTTTCCTGCTCATACTTTATAGTTGTATTGATGTATATAGCAATCCCCTCCTTTCCTTTGAGATCTAGTTCTGGAAAACAGCTTATAACTTGCAATGTTCCTCTCCAAGTATCTGTATCATCCCACCAAGTTTCAGTCACCAGTGCTATGTCTATGCTGTTAATTGTTAACATGTTCTGGAATTCATCAAACTTGTTTCTTAGACTCCTTGCATTTAGTAATACTATATTCCAACCTTTATTTGCATTCCCTGATTGGCCTGAGTCATTCCCTGATGTGCCAAATCCGTTCATTACCCTCATGTCTGAAAGTTTGTGTTCTTCTCTTTCCAGTTTAAATGAAAGCGTATCACTTCATTTATTTTGGCACCCAGTATTCTGATCCCTGCTCTATTTAGGTGTGGTCCATCATGTTTGTAAACAGTTTGGTTGTAAAATGTCATAGCATTATTCATAAACCCAATATTTTGGCCGCACAGAAGGCGTAGCCATTTATTCACTTGGTTTATGGCCCCAATTTTATATTAATTTGGCCCATGTACAGGCAGAATCCCTGAGATTATTAGATCAACTCCCTTAGCTTGATTCTTTCTATTATATTCGAAAAACATTCCTATATTATTTCCACTTTAATTTTGCCTATATCATTAGTCCCTACATGCATAATAACCAAGGGTTTATGTGTATTCTCCATTAAGCCATCCAATAGTCTTTCCAAATCTGACACTTTCACTCCAGGTAACGTACTAACTGTTGCCTGCATTTCTTATTTTTGCAAGCTATTTCATCAATCCCCTTGTGATTGAATCCTCTATTACAAGAATATCCTGTTCCTTCATTTCCCTTTAGGGGTAGACAGTCAGTTGCTGCAGTGTGTAATGACTTAATTTCTGACATGTTTTCAGCTTGGTATGGCCCCTTTGATATTCCTAACTTCCCAGATTCTTTACTCCATTCTCAGTTACATTTTTCATTATTACTATCTGTTTCTATTTCAGTTACTTTAGATAGGGTTTCATACCTATTGGATAGTTGTAGGGGTTTGCTCTGATGTATACCCTTATTTATTTAAAGTTGCTTTTTGTTGTTTACTTTATGTGCTCCAAATGTCCTATATCAATCACTTTAAGTTCCCTTATAATACAGAGCCCAAACAGTTTCAGCACCCCCAAGTGTCAATTACAGTCACAGTGCCACTGCTCTGTAGCAGATCCTCCAGAAATGGAACAGTACCCTGTTCCTAATGCAGCCACAGTGCCCTGACCCTGTATCAAAGCCCCTCTAAATTAAAAAGGCAAAGTACCTTAGACCAGCAACAGTGCCCTTACCTCTGGATGTATCTCAATGTCGAGCTCCTCCAGCTGCCCTCACCTGATAAATGCTCCTACTTCTGCCATCCACCCATGCCCAATCCCCTCAGGTAGTCATCAGCTCCTTTATAGTATATTTGTAACCTCTACTTCCCTCTATGGGCAGAAATCCTTCCCTGGCCTGTCGGTTCACCCTGGATCTGGCTCCTCCTTCTTGGGTACTTAATAGAGGTCAGGGCGGGGTGGCTGGGACAAAAAACACCTCTCTCTTCTCTCCCTTAGGGCCTGCTCCTCCCAACTCTCTCCATAGCTCTCTCAATCCTCTGGTGTGCAGCAAAGGCCACCTGGTCCCCTTGCACCCCGGACCTCTTAGTGGAGTGAGCAGCGGTCGGTGGGCTTTTAATCCATTCACTTCATACAGTGAAGTGAATAGATTCATATGACATTGCTGAGAAGCATACATGTGACATTTTATGTGTTAAACAATAAGCTAAATAGAATAAACAAATACAAATAAGTAAGAGCTAAGTTGGTGTCAATATGGCAGTCATAAGGAGACTAGCTGGACTGCAGGCTAGAGAAATGGGCAACCTGAAGTTGGCTTTGTTGTTAGGAGGATCAGCCAGAGAATGGCTGTGTTGAGCAGGGGGCAGTCCTTGGATTTGCGGGGAGGACTGTCTTTGGATTGTGGAGCAGGCAGAGAGTACAAGAGTGGGCAGACAGGCTGTTACTGAGCATGGAGGAATAGGGTAGGAAAGGGAAAAGGGAGGGACCAATAAGTTAGAAGGGGAGATAGGGTAGGAAGGGAGAGGAGGAGGAACAGACAGGGTAGAAGGAGGGCTATGCAGGGCAGTCACAGTTGTTGCACACAACCAGGTGTTGTCTCAGGATAAATTTGAAAGGACCAAGCTTGGATACATCTAATATATCTATTGGGAGACTGTTAAGTCAACTGGGAGCCCAGAAGCTAAAGGACTGTTGGGCTTGCGTGGTCCAACAGAAAGGGATGTGGAAGGCATGTCTAGATGCACTCCTAGTTCTATGTGAGTAGAGAGTGCGCATGAGGAGGTGCTGGGAGTTTGGAGGGGTTAGGCCCAGAGTGATTTTCTTTTGCGTATAAGCATGTGTGATACTTGATCCTGTTTCTGAGGTTCAACCATTTTGTCATGGAGTATAAGTTGCACGTATGTTTGCAGTTGTGAGCACCCATGACCAGGTGGCAGGATTTGTTGATGGCAGTGCTAACTTTCTTAAGGGTTGAGTCCACAGCAACACTGTAAATGATTAGACCATAGTCCACGATTGAGAGTATGGAGCTGGTAACTGCATTTAGGAGTGCTTCTTGGGTCATGCTTTTTCTGTGCCTATAGAGTAACCCTAATCTACAGTTGACCACCTTGGAAACAACATTAATGTGTTCAGTGAATGACAACATGCTGTCAAGAGTAACCCCAAGGTATTTGAAGATCTCAACTTGTTTGATAGGGACACTGTGGTTGTTGAAAATTGTAAGTGGGGAAGATTTAAGTCTGTTGTGGGTGTCACAAACCCACTCAGCAGGTCAAAGCCCTCTACTCCCAAAGTTCCAACCTCGGCAGCCAGTCTTGAACAGTTTAACAGAACAAGGTAACCCTCTTGTCTGTTTTGTGAGTTCAGATCAACCTTTGGTCTCAAGTCTTGGAGGGATTCAAACTGTGAACCTCTTGCTAGCGTACTCTAATGCACAGGCTCAGTTATTTCTGTCTTTGAGGGGCCAGTTATCTTTGCCTATGGGCACCTAACCAGGTATACAGAGATGAACCTTTAAAAACTTTAATAAAGACCTCAGATTTAAAATGCTTCACTTTCCAGTTTGTTACCACCATTCAAGCTTATGTTTAGAATCTGCCAATAATTATATACTTTTCTTACAACTAAAATAAACTCAAAGACAGACCAAATATCTACTAAAAGAATTTTACTAGAATAGATAAACATATGTAAAGCGTACAATACAGAACTCTTATATCACACGATATACAAATCTTTTAAAAGAACAAAGGTTTAAACAGTGCAAATGCCTACTTACAGTACCTACATTTGATTCTGTCTCTAAATACCTGTTTAAAAGTGCTCACAATCTTTCCTTGTCAGCGTCTAGGTAAAAAGTCTAAGTAAAACAGAATTATTCCTTAAAGTAAACTGTATTTGCCAACCCTTTTGTGTGAGGTCATCTAGCTCCTCCTCTGTCAGATTATATATAAAAATATAGCTAATAAAAACAGGATGTCTTTTTAAAGTATTAATTTTGCAATCCTCAGCATGACTCATATGTTCTTCAAATGACATCTCTTTGATCCATGCTAAGCTTCCCCTTTCAGGACATGAAAGCATCTTCATGATTTTCACATCCTGTGTCATAAGCTGGGTTTTCCCTCCAATGTCATAAAATGGATATGATCTTCCATCTTAGCAACTACAGCTGTAATTAACTTAGAAAAACAGGTGGTCCTTGGTTAAGGCTTTCCATGTAACACATTGTCTCTAAAACTGTGTGTGATCTCACATGCTGTTTTCAGCATTTTCTCTTGGCTTTCATCTTTCAGCTGAAACCTGGGGGATGAGTGATGTCATTCTAAGAACACCAGATTTTTCAGCAGAGACAGACAGTAATACATTTTATATTAAAAAATGATACAGCACTCAGAACTGGCTGTCCACGTCGCAGTGGAAGCTTGTGAAAAGCATGGATTTCATTTTTATAGTTTAAGATCAGTTTGTGTTGTGCAAACCAGTCCTCAACAGCTGAGAGAGATTGTCTTGTAGGCTACTAGCTAGGCAATATTGGTCAGGGTGACTGGAGAATAACACTGCGTCATCCACGTAAAGGAGAAGATCACCAGAGCAGGCTTGCAGGAAGAAGTTCAGAAAGAGGCTGAATAATAAGGGCCCAAGATGGAGCCTTGAGAAACTCCTGAGCGGACTAGTTGCATCAGCTACAGTATTCATACTATCAGCTCTCTATAAAGGCTCCCAAATACCATAATATTATAATTACCCATATGACCTAGGGTCTAAATACCCTCAGTCTAGTATGCAATACCATGTACAAATATTTTTTTTCCCTCCAAAGATTGTCAATAAGGCAATTATTCTACAGTCAGTTATGGATTTTTAACCATTATATTAGCCAATCAGTCGATGATGGCAAGAAAAATAACATCTACATCAGAAAATTTGCTTGGTACAGATGATTCCTGTACTTCCATTAAATATTCTATTGTGGTTCATATCTATTGGAAGTACAAGTTGTGTCTTTTCAAAGGTTCTTGGTACTATTTGCCCATGCCGTGGATGGAAAAATATCTGCTAAGCCAAAGCCTGAGAAGCTTCTGTAGGATTTGTGAAATATCTGATTCGACCGTTTAAGTAAAACTTATGTTTTGCTGGGAGGAGTAAACAGTATTTGATTCATTTGGCTCTTAGAGTAGATTTAACCTGGTTGAAAGACTTTCTTTGTTGCTGAGTGGCCTAACTGAAATCTGGGTAGACATGGGCGGATTTCAAAGCTCCACTAGATTGCATGAGTTGTGGTGATCTAGGGGCTACACATCCCAGCTGTGTCAGGGACACTGCACCATATTCAGGTACATCAGGTCCCTGCACCTGAACTCCAGGATGTGCTGCACCCACAGGCATGCACCAGAGCAAGTGGCACACTCACAGGTTATGCCACAGGGATCCGACTGTCCTCCTCATCAAGCGCAACAGAGTAGGTGCTGGGGTTGCCAGGGATGGGGGCACACACATGGCTGGCAAGGGGTTTGGGGTGGGAAAGACAGGGAATGGTACTGTGGCCTTTGCAGAAGGGGTGGGCGAGCATGGCAATGTGGTTGAACCCATGGAGGTTCTGCTCATTGCACCATATGAACACGGATTCCACAGGGTTAATCCATGGGTATCATCACCCAGTACTGGGGCCCATGCAGGCATGGCCATGGGACTGCTGCCAGGGTCATGCCCACATGGGACCCTGGCACTATGTGTCGTTATGCCCCCATTCACCCTGTGAGTCCGTGTCAGTATTTTGCCATAAGCAGAACCCTGATGGGTGCAACCACATTTCCATGCTCACCCACACCTTCCAAAGGCCACAGTACCATCCCGTGACCATACCACCCTTTAGATGCCCTGTTAGGCCCCCCCTACCCACATATCATCCCAGCATTTGCAGTGCCACAAGAGGCATAGACCAGGGCCAAATTTTCAAGCTCCATTTGATCACTGCAAGTTCGCGCAATCTAGGAGCTTCACTGCATCTTGGCTGTGTTAGGGACCCTGTGTTATATTCAGGTACAACAGGGTCCTGCACCCAGAACTCTGGGATGTTCCACACCTGTGGACATGTGCCAAAACAAATGGCGCACCTGCAAGTCATGCTGCAGGGATCTGGCTGCCCCATTGGTGCAATGGAGTAGGTGCCAGGATTGCCAGGGTGGGGGCACACATGGCTGGCAAGGGGTTCAGGTGTGGCATGGGCATGGGATGGTACTGTGGTCTTTGGGAAGGGGTGGTGAGCATGGCAATGTGGTTGCACCGTTGGGGTTCCACTTATAGCACCATGTGGGTATGGACTCCACAGGATGAATGGGGATATATCATCACTCAGTGCCAGAGCCCCATGTGATCATGGCCCTGGGGACTGCTGCCACGGCTGTTCCCACATGGGGCTCTGGCACTGCGTGTCGCTATACACCCATTCACCCTGTGGAGTCCATGCCAGTATTGTGCCATAAGCAGAACCCCTCACAGGTGCAACCCATACACATGCTCACCCACCTTCCCCAAAGGTCGAGTACCATCCTGTGCCCATGCCACCCTTGTACATGCCTATTAGTGCCCCTACCACACATCACCCCAGAATCTGTGGTGCTGCAAGGGCTTAGATCAGGTTTTGCTAGTCTATCTCTGGCCCTTTACTGCGGCCTTGATGAGGCTTCTTGAACCCCATACAATGTGATGTTGCAGCCCCACCATGATGCAAGTCCCTTGTGGCATGGTGCACCTACATTTTGCCACAAGGGTGATGCAGCACCACAAAGACACAGCAGATCCTGATTCAGATGCAGACTGTATTTCTGAATCATGGGTGTTGCATCTTTTGATGCAAGGTGCAAAGTGCATCACAACTGTTTGGCCTTAAGCACCTTGTATCTAGCGAAGTGCTTTGAAAATCCCCCCCAAGGTTTTCACTGGTCTATCTCCGGCCCCTTGCTGCTGCCATGGTGGGGATTCTTGAATCCCATACAAGGGATGTTGCAGCCCCACTATAGCTAAGTCCCCTGTGGCATGGTGCACCACATTTTGACCACAAGGATGGCGCAGCACCACAAGGATGCAGCAGCTCCTGATTCAGACACAGACCATGTTTCTGAATCATGGGTGTCGCATCTTTTGATGCAAGGTACAAGTTGCATCACAACTGTTTGATGCATCCACCATAGTGCTCTGAAAATCCCCTCCCCAAGGTTTCACTGGTCTATCTCCGGCCCTGCTGTGGCCATGGTGGGATTCATGAATCCATACAAGGGGATGTTGCAGCCTCATTGTGGCACAAGCCCCCTTGTGGCATGGTGCACCACATTATAGCCACAAAAGAGCGGTACAGCACCACAAGGACACAGTGGTTCCCGAATCAGATGCCGCTGAATTTCTAAATCACAGATGTTGCATCTTTTAATGCAAGGTGCAAGCTGCATCACAATTGTTTGATGCACGTGTAACCTCCGAGCCACTTATAACAAGTTAGCACACCCCATTAAATCTGGACAGTGGTACCCACATACTGGCATACCATTTACTTTACAAAGGTTGGTACCACTCTTGGCATTAGAATGTATACCTGGCTCATTTCTAGAGGAAGAGGGTGGGGGTACAAGAACAAAACACATGAACCTTGTGTAAAAATTACAACACAGGTCCAGGGTGGAGGCTGCTAGGCATATGCTAGATCAAAACTGCTGATGGGGCCCCAGTAAATCTAACAACCACAAGCAAGAATCAGAATGTCAGAACAGGAACTGGGATTGTGCAATATGGTTTATTTAACAGATGGAAAACTAAAGCAGTAGTGGACCCCCATGGGTCAGTCAAGGCAGGACAGGTACATTTCACAAACTCTCCGTTGCATGCAGTACAGTTCGAGAACACGAAAGAACAACTTCTTCCCATTTTCCAATGGCATAAGTGGGCACCTTGCCACACATCCATTTTCCTCCTGTGAGCACACATATTGTGAAACTAAGCCACACACTCAGAAGTCTTCTTTGAAAATAGGTGCAATTATGTGAAACTCAGCCACACACCTAAACCTGCAGCACTGGCCTTTACTCAGGTAAAAAATGGTGCTCTTTATGAATCAGTAAGCCCTGTCTTGTAAGCATCCAGATGGCATTCTCCACCTTTTGCCCCAACCGACAGTTTCTGCCATTTCTTCAGAGTTATACCATTGAAACCCCCATTCCCGACTGAAATGCTAGAGGTCCCATACTTTCCATTCTTGTCACTCACTGGAGTGACCACAGTCTAAACTGCACTCTCCTGGGTGAACAGTTTACAGAAATTCATTCTCCTGGGTGAACTAGGGGCACTGACAGGTGTATTCTAGCCTTATCTATTGACACACCCCCAGAAATTATTCCCTAAATATGTGTGGAGAATTTGTCTCCTTAAAACAGTACTCACGAACTAGCTGTCTTGTCCACTGGCATGGAACAACAAAAGGCACCTCTCCTGGGTAGCAGGTCAAAACAGCCTCTCAAAATTATCTTCCAAGGCAGCTGAAACACACAAAGGATCTTCAGGGATTGCCCTTGAACCCACTGAGGAAAAGCAGTTCCTTCCGCTTTGCTGGGAGTGGAAATCAGAAATCCTGCTGTAGACAGGTCTCCACCACTTCACTGGAAGCTGGAAATTGTACTCCACTAGGGTGAGAAGTTCTGGGCCCTCAATTCATACCTTCTGCCACTCTCACCTCCACTCAGCTCACTCCAACACAGACTAACTCTAACTGAACATTCTAAGCTCCCCAGAGCAGCTGTACATAGAAAGGGTTATGCTGCTGCGAGGTTCGAATGACTTAATAATTCTCTCATGCTAACTGAGTAAACAATGATGTAATTTTGTAAGAAGCCCTAATGAGCTCCCTACCAGCTGCCTGCTACCTTTCTAACACTAATATTGATAGGATTCTAGTAACCCCAGGAGACTGGGTTGTTATACTAGCACTTGCATCTGCCATAGTGCTTTGAAAATCCCCGTTTAAAATTTGAAGTTTTGTACATCAGCCCTCTTCAGTTCTAGCTTTCACAAAATATCTTCTGTTTCCTGGAATCTGTATAGGTTTAGTGAACTCAGTTCATTGAAGAGCTTTAATGGATGTTTGGGGGCGATTTGTTAGGGAATCACAATGTGCTCTGTCTAGAGTTATGGTTTCTTCAGGGTATTTCCTGCCCATAGAGATTGTTATCATTTCTCAAAACATTTTAATAAGTCCCTAGAGCCTTCTACCCCTTCAGGTACTCATATGAGTTTAAGATTTCCCCTTCTTGATCTGTCTTCTTGGTCCTGGATCTTTGCCGTAAGGAATTTCAGTTGTGATTCATGTTTGGTGACAGATTCTTCTATGGGGTGCACTGTAATTTCCACACTGGCAATTAGCTCCTCTAATGTAGCTCCCCTAAGTGATAAAGTCTCCATTTTGCATTGAGATTAGCCACTGTGAGGCCAGTTCTGACATGGTATTGTACATCGTTTCAAATCCACCTCGGATTCATTCGCATAAGCAAATAGGTCTTTCCTGAGGTCCAGGACCCATGTTGTAGAATTTGAGCTGTCCCTGTATCACTATGTGCAGACATTAATTCTGTCACATTAGAAATGACTTATCCATTTCATCCTTTTGAGCTGGTGTCAGCAAATTCATATTATCATCTTTTAGTAGGAGTCAACTTTGGCTGTTGTGATATTGGTTCCCATAAAGGTGATAATATATGAGTGCTATCATTCACCAAGTTTTTAGGACCATCTGTAGCAGGAACCGGCATTTTGGTTTCTCCCTACTATCCTCTGATTTCCCCTAATGTTTCCTACTTGCATTCCTTAAATCAACATCAACCTTATTTTTAACTAAATTACTCCCCTCTGGAATGCTGTCTTGAATTTTTGAGTTATTGGTTTGTCCATAAAGTCTTTTATTGTGCCCCACTATACTTACTGATATTTCTTTAGTGTTGAGTATTTTTATTCTCGTGTTCCTGAGAGGGCTTATCTTCTAATATTCTTTCATCCACTGTTTGCTATGTGTCCTCTCTCACCTTCTCACTCTGTGAAATGTGACAGTTAACAGGTCCACAGCCTGTTGTCCAAGGTTTTCTTTCTTGCAATCTCCAGAACAGTTGTCAGGCATGTCTTTATCATGCTAATGATTGCATTATTCTTGTCAAATGCAAGGTCTGCTACCTGCTCCACTGGATTAACATTATATTCTGGGGCTTCTGGAATTAAATTGCCTTTTGTGTTGCTGTCAGAAGAGGCCAGCGACAAAACAAGTTCAGCAGATGGTATTTCTCTTCTTTTGGGATTCCGAAACTAATTGCAGCTGTGCTCCAGGTTTCAAACTGTGTCCACCTAGTTCTAATCTCTCTCTTTTGGTGGTATTCATTTGCAGAAATTCCACAATGTCCTTAGATCATCAGAGACTTGTTTTGTGCATATTTCAAGGGTACAAAGTTTGATGTAAAGTAAGCAGGAAAATACCTCAAGTGGTCCTCCAAATGATGCAGAAAGCGATGGCTTAATTCTGCTGCAGCTGCTGACACTGATATGTCAGGGGTTGAAAAACTGTTCTAGCCAAATTTCAGGTTTGAGAAGGCTTAGCAAGGTAAAAAAACAAGACCATATTTTTCTTTTCTCACTTCACATTATGGCACTCAGTTGCTCAGAATTATGTGGACAGTAGCATGAAAATGACCAAAATGAAAAGATATAATTTCACAGAGTCTCCACACTCTAAGTAACCCAAACTGGTGTCCTAGCTTCACCTACAGCCTCTGTCAGCCATTTTGGATCCTCTTCTCTATCACCCATGTTTATAAACCTATAAAGCCCTACAGACTGCCCAGCCTACCTGGTGGAGCTCCTGCACCAGCACAGCCCCTGCTCACCCAGTCCGACTGGCTTGGGAGGGCCTCCTGGTGATTCCTAGGGCTAGGTTGAAGAACTCGGGTGACCAGGCCTTCTAGGTAGTGAGCTTGTCCCTCTGGAATTCTTTGTCCAGGACCTTGAGGAGGTTCCCCTCGGTGGATGCTTTTAAGAGGGTCTAAAAATGTATTTATTTCAGCAGGTGTTTGGAGGGTCTTGTAATGCATTTGCAGCACATTCTAAAGTTTATTACGTTTTATTGTGTTTTATGCTGTTTAATGGAGTAAGGTAGTTATTAATTTGAGAATGGTATGGTTACCCTGATTGTGTTCATCCTATTTTATTGTAATGGGACTCTGGGCACCAGATATAAATAAAGACAACTAACACTACAAACTGCTGACTGTCTTGTTCAGCATAGATGAAACCCAAGTTGGACAGTTATTGTTGCCCCAGCTCCTGGGAGCAGATACATTTGAACACTTCTCCTTTTCTTGATCTAGTGAGTAAACTGAGATGAAGTAATGTAACTGCTGATGAGAAAGAAGAACAGCAATATGCTTACATGATATAAGAAGGCATATACTTTCAATTTGTTGTGTTTTGTAAACACACATGTAATCAAAAGCCTCAATCCCAGCATGAAGAATCATGGGTATGCAAATCCTGTGTGTGTGTGTGGGGGGTAGGTAATCTGACTAAAAAATGATTCAACTGGTGTTACATTCTATTTGACATGTCTCTACATGAGCCTCAACACAACTGACTAACACACACTAAATTTAACAATAATTTTTAAAATCTGCACAAAAGAGTGTTCATGATGACAATAGGTGGAAGCTATTGCTTGCCTCCTAAAATGGAATGTCCTAAAATAGAAGTTTTGAGGAAATTTGCATAATGGAGTTCTGTAGCTGCCAACTAGGAATGTTGTGCTACAAACTAGAGCATCTTTTAAGCATTTGTATTTGTCACCAGGCCCTGCGTGTGAATTATCATTCAATTCATTTAAATGTTTTTAACTACTATGGTTTCTGGTTATGCTGGACATTTTCTGATAAGGGACAACTGATTATTTATTTATTTGAATTTTGATGACGGTAGGTCCACTGATACATGTAAATCCCTTTTCATGGGCAACCAGAATTAGTTACATACAGTTGAGTAAACACACAATAATTACAGTAGAACAAAAGGAAAATAAATAATAAAACACATTTCAGTGGCAAAATCCTACATACAAAGTACATAAGTTAGTTACAGCCTGAGAAAATGAGAATTGCAAATGTTGTTATGCACTTTCATGATAAGTCACAAAATATTGCCAGTAAGTAGCGATGTAAGTTTGCTGTAGCAGTCATGGTTACCTTGAATTTTCACCTTTTCAAACGATGCCAGGTGTTTTACTTTTTCATGAAATTGCACAATAAGGTTTTCTTGACCATGACCAACCCATGATCATTAAAATTACCCCTGACCAGGTTATATCCATATTGATAAGTATTCGTTTTTGTTTTTTGTTTTTTAGCATTTTCTGTCAGCGGATCGGCTCTGACAGGCTCTCAGCCCTGTCCCTGCCACCCTGTCTGGCATCCACCCCTCCAGCCGACCACCCCGAGAATTCCCCAGGGATTGCCCCTGTGGCAGGGGCCAGGAAAGGAGGGCTGTCCTCCCCACCCGGTGACCCACATCCAGAACTGGGAGCAGTGGTCAGGTGGCAATGTGGGAACGGGGAAGGTAGGCAGGGCTTCACAAAGCCAGTGCCTTCCCTTTCTGGTTTTGTCCCCTAGCTGTGGCAGCATGTAAGTGTGTGCATGTGGAGGGTATGCACTCTATACAGCCAGTGTCCTCCCTTCTCGGCACTCAGCTCTGGCGCTGCCACCCAGCCTCCACCATATGGCATTCAAGGAGCAGATGGCATTCCTCCTATCCTCCCCAGGAGGAAAGCAGTTAGATGTTCAATCCTCTCCCGCCAGCCAACCCTTGGGGTGCCCTGAGCTCATTCCCAAACTCAGGTCATCGGCATGGCAGAGGTAAGACGCATAGCACCTCAGCCTCTACACCACTGGGCCTGCTCTAAGTATTAGGCTGCTGATGCATCCAGTTTGTTTAAGCTGCTTGATTATTTCACACCTGAAGTTTAATTTACCTTCAAACTTAATTTAGTATACAAAATGGTGAGAAATGATCTAGAACTTCATTGACCAAGCACATCACCTGAATACAGTTTAACATACTGTATCACACACTCATAATATCCCTAATCCAAGCCTGAGTTTGTTTTCTTTAATACCTGTGGCAAAATTACATCCCACCAGTTTTAAATGGTGAGAGTTTACAATGAACATTTATGTAAACTGCAGTTTTTTTTGTAAAAAACACAAATCAGAAGGCGCTCAAGGATGCTGAGTCACAGTTCACCAGGGCACTCAAGTCCAAATCCACTTGGTACAACTCAAGAGGGAAAGAGGATTAGACATCAAACACCAGCTAAAGGGCTGAATTATTCCATTTATTGCAGCCCACCACAAAACATGCTGTACAAATAGCCCTGGCACCTTGATTAAGAAGGTCTAACTCTGTTTTTTTGTGCCTAATCCTTCTTTTCTCCTTTTGAGTGCTGGAGTTTTTGTATTTCCCAAGGTACACTGCCTGCAGATATGAGTGACTTAATAATTGGGGAGTGAGGGTGCAGTTTTAGGGCACATTAGATACAAATCATGGAATTTATGTAAACTGCAGACTTTTCCCCATGGTTTACCATACATAAATTCTGTGGCTAAGCCAGTTTTCACTTGGAAAAGATGATATTCCAGCTAAAGAACACTGTGGATTATTCATAGGGTTGTACACTATTTCATGACAGCTTGAAAATTAGAATTTCATGAACATTCCTCAGAGTGGAGTCTTCAAATTTTGCCTGACCCATTCAGTGTTATTAAACAAAGCAAAAGGTTATTCAACATATTTGCAATAGATAGTAATCGGCTAGTAGTAATACACCAATTGAATGCAAATGGGTTAGAGATGTTTTCTGAACCTGTGCTCCAGATAGTTTTAGGACATTGATTGGTTGAGCTAAGGATAATGAATCAATTCAGTTCCTCAATTTCTTTTTCATTTTAGAAAATTACTGTTTATGTCTCTCACTTTTAATATTTTCCCAGTCATTTGTTTTCTATGACTTCTTGGCTTTCTTAGAATGCTATGAATTGAGTATTGTTACCAAAGAAAGAAGCTCAGCAGGAATTCATGTTTTATTACATGAGCTGCATCCAATGTGTGTTAATGGATTACAGTTTCTCATTACTGACAGTGATGGGGCATCTGGTTATATTTTTATCTTGTCCCAATCTGCTAAACTGTATTTCCAAATGTGACATGGAAACAAAATCCTCGAGGAAGCTTGAGGAACAAGCACACTTATTAAATTGATTGAAGAAATTCTTAAAGCTGATTGGGCTAAAAGCAGTTCCAGCCATGATGAGATGAAGTACAACATCATGGTTTGAAACTAATTTAAAGAGATAGCCGCACAAGAGACTTTCTTATCCTAACAGGGCATGCATTATGTTGGTTCATGTCACTTCTTAGTAGATGGAGGCATCCAGCTGTACCTTGTGCCCAAGTTTCTGATGGAGCTGGCGGTACCGGAGAACAGAGCAGAGGGTGGGAGTGGAATCACTGGTCGGCAGAGCTAGTTTATGGCAGGAGCTAGGCAGTAGCTGGACTGTGTTCTTGATCTGGAAAGACTTGTCAGCGGTGTGCAGCTAAGTGTTTGCCCAGAGCATCTGAGGGTGCAGAAGGCCATGCTGCACTTTGGTTCCTGGAGAGTGCCACGTGCTAATGGTGATCTTGAAATGATCCACAAAGATTGGTAAAATCCAAAGAGCTCACTGAAAGGTGGCTGCTATCACTCTTATGGTGTAGAAGGTGAGTTGAACTTCTTTTGTTTGACTTTGGAGTCTAAAGTCTGCATTTTAAGCTGGGAAAATATTTGACTAAATTGAGTTTGACTTGTAACTGCAAGTGGGCTTGAGCCACTGCAGTATAATGACCAAATACCTGATTTGGCCAAATTAGTTCAATCAAAGTGACTTGCAAAAAGAAGGCACTCTCTGAATCTATATTGGGCCCAGTAGAGTGACCTCAACAAGGGAGGGTGTTTGGGTTTTCTCTGTTTCTGGAACTGACTATGACTAACACCTGTCTGAGCAGCAATGAGTGGTGAGAGCCTTATGTAGCTCCATTGAAGACTGTGCTGGATTGTTTTAACTTCACTAGTCTTGCTGTTTATGAACTCTTGCTGTTGACTAAAGTGTAGAAGATCTTTTACAGCTTGAAGATCTGGGCTGGCAGAATCCAAACAGACTGCCTTACAGCTTATGAACTCCCCCTTATTGGACTTTCTGTATAATTTTAAAATTGTTTTAAGGTTGTGGGTGGGAGGGTAAATGGTGTTGGTACAAATGAGTGAATGTTAAGAGTGTTGTAAGTGGAGTAAGCTTGAATGTGAGTTGTGTGGGTGTGAAGGGTGTGTTAGTAATTGTATTTTTTTATATATTTAATTTTCTTGAGGTACATTGAAAATATCTACAACAGATATAGTGAAGCAGCATGCACCTTTTCAGAGTACAATATTTCCATTGTATCTTAACTTCATACACTCTAATAGATAAGGTACAGGACAGTCTGTTTGGGAATTATTCACATTTATGTTAGCCCACATTATTACTAAAGTGATATCCAGTGAGCAATCCTGAAAAACTGAAGTGCCGCAAATCAAATATTCTCCAGCCCATCTCTCTGCTCCACCCTCCAAATAAAACATAAAAAGCCATCATGGGACAAATGTGGGGTCTCTAACTGAATTATAAAGCACCCAGGCCCTCCATCTAATTTCAAACTGAGCAGCTCTTCCACACCCCATAATCATTTGCTCTATTAGATAATGGTCTACAACCATACTATGCCATTCCTCTATTCAGGGTGATTTAATTTGTTTCCAAAGCCTTATTATCAACTTCTTCACCATTAAGAGGAGAGTAAAAGAAAAGAATATCTCTGCACTTTATAACCTTCAGGTGGTACTGAAATCAAGGCCAGTTATGGGATAAGTGTAAGTTCTGGCCCAATGATCTCAAACAGTACAGTGGCTAGCTCCTGCTAGAATAATCTGATTTTAATACAACTCCAAAATATATGTACATGATCTGCTGTCTATTCACAACCCTCCAGCACCCCCATAGACCATTGAGTAAATCTCGCTAGTTTAGCTGGTGTATTAAAATATCTATTACGGACTTCCATGTGAATTACCTCCAGTGCAGGGGCCAGAGAGACCCCTAGTGAGGGCCTAGTGTATGTGAACCATTGTTCAAATAAAACTCTATCTTGCAATTCTTTGTTCCAGGCCTCTAATACTGTCTCAACGAATCTGCTACATACTCCTGCATGTCTCTGTATAATAAACCAATCAGGTGTGGCCATAAAGTCCAGGATTGAAGTTACAATCTAGTTCAACATGAGAGATAAAGAGTTTGGCTGGCAATTCTTAGGGGTCCCTTATGGGTAATACATTTTCAGACTTGTAAATATCTATAGTATTCCCTGTTGCTGAGTCCAAACTCCTGTTGGAGTTGATTAAATGGTACTACCCCGTTTGTCTAAGAACTGAAATATAAACAAAGCCCCTTCTATGCCACTGTTAGAAAGTTAAATCGAAATGCGCTGGAAGGAACTCAGATTCCGCTATCAAAAGTCTTAAAAATAGAACAGGTGTTCCAAAGCAGGTATTACCTAACTTTATACCACATCTCCAGAGTCTGCTGTGCTCCCACATAATAATCCGTTAATATTGGAAGAGCTGACAAGGGTGCAAATATCACCTTCTGTGGATCGTGTAAGTCATTGAGAGTGCATTCAATCTTTTCCAGGGCACCTGAATGCAAGGATTTAGCCAAGCCAATATCTGAGTTATGCTTACTGCTGTTGCATACTGCTTCAGATCAGGAAGAGTCAGCCCCATATGTTTTGATAGTTGTAGAAGAGACCATCTGATTCATGCCTCACTACATCACACATATCTTGATAAGGTCTTGTTCCATCAGGTAAAGTATGTCTGTGAGGGACCCCAGGATCATTTGGAAGAAATATAGTAATCTCAGTAGGATATTGGACTGTATAGTTTCAATTCTGGAATATAAAGGGAGCATCATTTGCGACCACCTGTGAGATATCTGCTTCTAGTTTCAACGTTAGGGGTTCATAGTGTATTAGAACCAAGTCTGAAAATTGAACAGGTAAAATATCCCAAAATATTTTAGTTTTGTGCTTCTCCATCTAAATCACATAATAAGCGTTCAGATTGGGTGAGGATCAAAATTAAGAGCCAGAACCTCAGTCTTTGTGATGTTAATTACATAACCAGAGACCCATAAATTCCTTCAGTACCTGCAGACCCTCACTAAAGATGTCTCTGGGCCTATTAATGTAAGTAAGACATCATCCGCATTTAATGATGCCCTATAGCATTTCCCCTCTAACTCCACCCTTGGATCTCTTTGGATGCCGAATGCCATGATCAAAGGCTCTATATAAGAGCAAATAGCAAGGCGAAGCGGCAGCCCTAGCCTAGTGCCCTCTCAAGCTTTATAGATGTAGACATGTTCCCATTCACTTTAATGAATGTCTGCAGGTTAACATATATGTTACTAAGCTATTCAATGAATTCATCTGGGAAACGAAACAGTCCAATACCCTCAATGAAATCGACAGTGCACCGATCTAATGCCTTATAGGTATCTAGGCTGGTTATAACTACTTGGAGCGAATGTTTGGAAGTATAATTCAATAAATTAATAACTCTGCATGTATTATCTGATGTTTGTCTGTTCTTTAGAAATCAGATTGATCCGGGTGAATAACACCGGTAGCATATCCTCCAACCTCTTTGCCCAAATGTACATATAAATCTTGTAATCACAGTTTAATATCAATATAGATCTATAAGACTCCAATGCTGAGGATCTTTGCCTGCCTTAGGTATAGTGGATATAACTGCATAGGCCCAAGAGGCGGAGGGATCCCCCTGGACTTCTCTATAGGTGTCTCGTAATAGGGGAGAATAACGGGAGGAAAGCTTTATACAATTCCTGGGGAAAACCATATACAAGAGACTGATCCTAGTATGAAAACGCTTATCTCCCCTAAGTACTGTGTTTAGCGTATCCCAGACTAAAGTCACAGAGGTCTCTGGTGACATATTTTCTTGGATAATTTGTGGGATTTTCTGCATTATCATGTCTCTGAATTCCTGTTCCTGTTCCTTCAGGAGAGCTAGATTAAGTCTCCATAATCCCTGTTTGTGGGAGGGGTCCCTATACCTAGTTTTAACATTAGTGGAGTATAATCTGATAAAAACCTGGCATTTAAAAATAGGTCCTTAGAACATCAAGATGCTTTATCGAAATTAAAAAATAATGTGGTCTGGATGATGTCTTAAACCTTGGGAGTCGTATGTGAATCCACCCTGTCTGGAATAAAATGGTACCAGACATTCAGGAGCCCCAGTGTGGATATCTGGGGTGTAGTAGTCTCTGTGTAGGTGAATGTGTATGCTTTTGTAGGTGTGAAGTATCCAATTTAGGATTTAAAGTAATATTAAAATCCCCCATGATCAAAATCCCAAGCAATTGTCTAAGTCAGGTTGGAGGTAGGTGTACTTTGGCCAAGATGATATCTTGCCTATATAACACTCCTGGATAAGGACAAAACAGCCGCTGGATCTGCATATTCAATGGGTAGCAGGGATCAGTATTGCTACTCCTCGTCTCTTCCCAGTTTTACTTGAGGCAGCATGTACTCTGTATCTCCCACCTGCAGCCAACTTCTGGTGTTCTGATGGAGACAAATGTGTCTCCTGAATATATACAAGAACAGCGCCTGTCGCTTTAAATGTTGAAGTAATCTGGACGCTTAAGTGGCCTATTAATTCCATTTATATTCAGTGATAGTACTTTAAATGGTGTTGCAGCCATCATTATAAATCTCTAAAATGTATTTTGCCTTCTTTAAATGCTCCAGTACCATACTACCACCCTCGGGCCTAGCCTCCAGCCCTTCTAACTCTCCCCTCTGTCCTGTATTCCCTTCCATATTGGATTCTTTTGCACCATGTTTTCCTCAATTTCAGACCTCTGATTTGCAGCTCTTCACCTTCCAGCAAACAAATGCGGCTTCAAAATCTACCTCTTTTTAACTTATAACATAACTGTCTTAGTGAACTACTAACCCCTCATGACAACCTTGTCTGGGGTTACTGTAACTTATGAATATCCTTATTAAGCTGTATTTCAGGCATTATAATAAAAAATAAAAATTGCTTCCAAGGTTGGGGAGGTTAAATTTAGCCTCCTATGTTTCCTTTATGGTCTCGGTAAATTACCCGCTCCATTAGGAGAGGAGTACGTCCAGATCTCCCATGCCTGGGGCCTCCTTGGAGCTTATTCTTGCTCCAACTGAAAGAAAAGTAGGACTGTACAACAAACATTTTGCTAGGCATTAATAAATGCCCCATGTTCTGATATAATGTCAGTGTCTGCCTGATTCTGGTCTCAGCTCCCAGTCCAAGTACCAACATTGCAGTCCAGTGCAGAAACCCCCACCAGTATGATCAAGGAGAGAATAATTCAGTCCAACAAAATTTGTCATAGTCTATTTACTAAACAGAGCATGATATAGTTTCACCCTTGTCACTCCCCATAAGGAAACTCCAGCTTTACTTTTCCCTTGTTTTCGGTCATATCTATCTCACTAAGGAATCAGAGTCCGGAACATTAGTCTTATGGGTGGGGGAACTGGTACTAAACTCCACACTACCTTGGCAAGTGGCCCACAGTATTATACTTTTACTATTAGTATGATAAGATGAAGCATAGAGTCAGGGCAGAGTAAGGAGGATCCAGGAATTACCCTCACCTCCACCCCAACCGACCTTCAGGCAAGTAAAGATTCTCCATGTGTATTAGCAATTCTCTCAGGTCTTCCTCATCTCAGAATAAGTCTCTGTTTGCGAAATACTGCCAAAGTTTGTTTTGGATCTCTGTTGTTAGCTTCTCTTATATTTCTCTGATCTGTCTGCAATCTCGGTGGTTTGGGAGTAGATTTTGCAGCCTGCATTGCATGGTCAGGAAAAGACAGTCCCATACAAGCCAATTCCATTTTGGCCTCTTGTACAGTAGAAATTTTTTTTTCACCAGGAGATGGACTACAAACCTGGCAAGGTATGGAGTCGAGAATTTATGTCCCACTGATTAATCGCTGGTAACAGGGCAAATAAGCCTGGCAAGTTTCATGGTCTTTGGAGCATAGTCATGATCCGGATAAAAGCGTTTCTGGCCATAATACACTTTCTGTTTTCTCCAAGCTGTTAGCAATATCTGTTCTTTAGTTGACAAGCTATTAAAGTGAGCTATAATCAATCTGGAAGGAGCTGTGGGGTCTGTGAGCTTTGGGTTTAAGTCTCTGCACCAGCTCCAAATTCAGCTACATCTCATCGGGGAGCTCTATGGCAGTCAAATAATGACTCCACAAATTCTTTTATATTTGTGCCTTCTGAACCTTCAGGTATGCAGTACATACAAATGTTTTTCCTGCTGGCTCTATGTTCAGCTTCTTCCTGCCTAGCCTCAAGAATTTCTTGTTGTTGTTGCAGATACTGTACTTGAGTTTCTAGATCATTTACTCGATTCTCTGTGGCTGTTAATTGCCATTCTGTATACGTCGGCTCTTTGCTCCAGCTCATTACATCTTTTCTGAGCTCCCCATATAATTGTTTTACCTCTGCTCGAAAAGATAGTAGCTCCCTGATATATAAGATCTAGTTAAGTGTTCTTATTCTTGGGCTAGTGGTAGTGCACGATTGTTTCAGTGCAGCTCTCCAAAGGGCGGTGACTTGGAAGCTAGTGTGGTTTCGGGCCCTGAGGCCTCTGAATCTGATCGTCGACATTGCTCTCCATATTTGGTTCTACCTTTAATTGCACTGGTGCACAACTGTGGTATCCTCCTCTGCCTGTGAACTGCTATCTTTTCTGTTTTCACTGTGTTTAAGCGTTCCATGGAGGATATCTGCTTGGGAGTTGGTTGAGACCAAGATCTAGGAAGCCATCTCTCGTGGGGAGTGGAACTGGAAGTAGTAATTGTGTATTGATATTAGCAGTGAGTGATTATGAGTGGTACATGGGTGAGAGTGAATGGTTAAATTTTAATTACCATATTTTGTATATTTGTGATAATCTTATTTTAAGTTGAGAGCACAGTTTGTGAAATTTTAATAGTGTGTTATTAATTGATAAGTTATTAGGATGTGCTGGTTGTTGGCTCCCAAGGAAGATGTTATTCCCTTCCAGACTCTGTGATCTCTGACTCTTCAACTGTCCCTAATGTCATCTGGGTATATAAATGCTGTAGAGCATTGGGGATCGTGTACAGCAGAATGAACGCAGATTTACTGGGGCTGGTGGGGAAAGTACAGTGGAGGGGTTGATGGATTGGGGTGGTGGGAACCAGGAGGTGCCCTGGGGTGAAATGGACACAGGAGAGGGGTCCTCCTTGCCTGATGCCCCATACCCAAGGGATCCACAATGGGGGGCAGGAGACCAGACCAGCCTCATTGACCTATCCTTCTCGGTCAGTGTTGTGCAAAGCCAGATTGATTAAGAACAAGATGGCAATTATTGCTGATTTTGTTGCAGCATCTGATCTGGCTTGCATCACTGAGACCTAGCTGGATGAAAATGCCAGCCCAGTTTTGGAATTGGCTATTCCGGCTGGGTACTCGGTAGTACACTGCCTGAGAGAAGGATAGTAGGGGTGGGGTGTGGCAGTATGTTTTAAGTGGGACTTGAACCTCACAGCCCTCCCAGTAGGAGAGATGAGATTCTACAAGCGTGTAGCCATCTAGGGGTGTGCAGGTGCAGGTTGCAGAATCCTTCTCATCTACTGACCACATGGAGATGGGAAGGAATTTCTGCAGGAAGTCATGGACTTCATCGTTGAGATGGTAGAGTCATCCAGATGGATTATTCTGGGTGACTTCAATGACTAGTCGATGATGAACTCTCGCAGTTTGGTCAAGACTTCCTCTAACTAATGTGTTCGTTAACCCTGACACAGGTTGTTACCTCTGCCACCCATATACATGATCAGACACTGGACCTCATCTTCCTGCTGGGAATGGAGGTCTTTGACCTTATGGTGGAACCGGTCACATGGTCAGATGACCATCCTGTGAGTTTCTTATTCGAGGTCCCCAAATAGACCCTCCCTATGGAGATGGTCCAGTACTGCCCTTTAAGGAGTTTGACCCCACAGGCTCTGATGGCAGTGCTGGATTTATCAGGTCTGATGAATGCATGCAGGAGCTGGAGGAATTGATTCTGACCTATAATGGGGTGATTGCGAGACCCTCAACTCCTATTGCACCTGTCCGTGTTCGACCCTTACCTCACACCAGAGGTTTCCTTGGTTTGATGGGACTCTCAGGAGATGAGGAGGAGGGTTGAAGATTAGAGCAGCACTGGCAGAGGTCCGATTTGGGGAGGACAAACTTATATTGATAGCCCATTACTGGAACTATCACTCAGCAATCTCCTGTATGTAGGCAGAGTTCCTGTCCAAGAAGATTGCTGCAGCAATAAACAGATTGATCCAGCTCTTCTGCACCATGGATAAGCTTTGTAATGTCTTCAGTCTGAGGGAGTTTCGTAGTCAAGCTGTGATGAGTTTGCTCTGTTTTTGCTAATAAGATTGCCTCCATCAGATCGAAGATCAGTCAGTGTAGCTTTAATGGGCATTGCAGTGAAGGGTGTGATGTTGCAGGCACTTGGTCTGTCTGGTCTGACTTTTTTAAATTTACTTTTTTTATTTAAAATTTGGTAACCGGGAAAGGCACGGTGAGCTAAGGCTCAATTGCAGGTGTGACCTGGGGGAAGGAGTAGTGCAAATACAGACAATAAATGCAGAGAATTAGTAAATAGAACAATAGCAGATAATTACAATCAATATAATACAGTTGTGAGCAAAAACATGACATGATGAATCTCTAGAGGTGAACTATACAATAGTATGTGCTCTATATAATTAATTTTTCATACGTGCTGGGGAAGAATGGTAGGAAGGTAAGTCAGTAGAAGTTGTGGGTTTAGCTCAGTTGTGGCAGCGACATAAAGGTGGAGGAAGGAGGCGTAGCTGTTGCTTGCATCTAGAGTGAGAGAGTGAATTTCTGATAGGAGGTAAGTTTGTTCCACAAGTAAGGAAGCCGGTAGGAGAAAGTAGCTTGCCTGCTGCAGAAGAGTGTTGGGGCAGGGTGAAGGATCTTTAATTTCTGTGTCTGAGTTCATTGGGGATAGGGAGTCTGGATAGACAGTCCTCAGGATAGGAGGAAGCAAGTTAAACCAGTACTTAGATTAGGGTTACCACCTTTTAAGAAGCCCAAAGTGGGACATTTCTTACTTAAACATGATTTTTAGCAGGACAGTACATAACCTCAACCAATGCAACAGACTTGTTTTATCTATATAACCAGTATTAAGGCTAAGTATTGTAGTTTCATAGTCGCTTCTATTGTTTATCATTTTAAAGGTATTTTAGTTAAGGTATTGTAATTTTCTGCAACATTTACTGGAAAACTAAAAATATTTTTCTACTATAAAATCAGGACATTTAGTATTTTTCATGTTTTTTGCAGGACACAGCTGCCCAAATCAGGACTGTCCCTGCGAAATCAGGACAGGTGGTAACCCTAACTTAGATACAAGGTTGAGGCATGTATATAGCACCTGTGAGATAAAGGGCTTAGTCTGAGGAGGGAGTAAAGATTGTAGTGGTGGGTGCATGGGGAGTCTGTAGCAAAGTGACAAAATGAGTTTAGAGGGGTATTCAGCCTGGCAAGGGTGGTTACAGGAACAGAGCTGTAAATCACATCAGCATAATCTAGTATGGGAAGGATAATTTTAGAGACAATTTCACATCTTGCAGGTAATGGGACAGAGTCCCTGTTCGGTATGGCATGCCGAGTTTGGGGTGCAGCTTGGAGGTGATAAATTCAATGTGAGCTGAAAAAGACAGGTGGGGTCCAGCCAAATACCTAGGTACTTGTATCTGGTGACTTGGTGAAGTGGGGAGCCATCGAGAGAGAGAGAGAGAGAGGTGACGGGGGTGGTAGTATGGATAAGTTTCTGGGTAGGCGAAAACCATAGAAATGGTTTTGGTGGTGTTTAATTTCAGTTGGTTTTGGCTGAAGTCACTTTGTAGGGTAGCTTGGACTTCAAGCAGGTTGGGATCAGAGGTAAGGAGGATGGTGTCATCTGCATACATGTGTATTGATGGACTGGTGCAGGAGGAAGGTCACTAATGAAGGGAGAAGAAGATGGGATCAAGAACAGAGCATTGAGGATGCCCACCATGATAGGGAGGGGAGGGATGTGGTTCTCCTTGATCTCTCAGCAGCACTTGACACTGTGGACCATGGGGTGCTGATGGAGCATCTTGGTATGCTGTGGACTAATGGGTACAGTCCATAATTGGTTTAGATCTTACCTCACTGGCAGATCACAGCATGTGGTGTCAGGGTTTTATTCCTCAGCTCCCATGCCTCTGCCGTGTGGAGTCCTACAGGGCTCCATTTTGTCCCCATGTTGTTTGCGGTGTACATGCTACCACTTGGTTACATTATAAGGTAGTATGGGCTACACAGAAATATAGAAACACAGAATTTGTTGGCTGATGAGGACACTTGGCCCATCTAGTCTGCCCATTCCCTACCAAATGGATAAGCTGCAGATCCTAGTTAACCAACAGCCTACTTCCTCCTACCCCCTACTAGAATTGCCTTATGTCTGTCCCATGCATTCTTGAATTCCCCACAGTTTTGACTCCACAACCTCCTCAGGAAGGCTGTTCTATGCATCTACAACCCTCTCTGTGAAAAATATTTCCTCACATTACCTCTCAGCTGCCCCCTCTATCTTCAAATTGTGCCCCTTGTTCTTGCACTCTCTTTTCTGAAAGATGCTACCCTCGTGGACTTTGTTGACTCCTTGAGGTACTTGAAAGTTTCTATGATGTCCCCTCTCTCCCTCCTTTCCTCTAGGGTATACATATTACGCTCCTTTAGTCTCCCTTTGTATGTCTTCTGGTGCAGACCCTGCACCATTTTAGTTATCCCTCCTCTGGACAAGTTTTCACTAAGTTTTCACTGCTATGCAGATGATACTCAACTCCACATGTCCTTTGCACCTGAGCTGCAGGAGAAGGTCTCAGTATTGAACACCTCCCTGGATGAGATCCAAGACTGGATGAGGGCCAACTGATTGAGGTTGAATCCAGATAAGACTGAGGTACTGGTGCTGGAACCTGGTCACCAGGGATGAGGGTGCAGTCTGGTCGAGTCTCAGAGCTGAGACTCAGGGACTCAGCTGCTTACCTCTGATCAGGTGAGGGACCTTGGTGTTGTTTTGGACTGTGGCCTGACCCTGAAACTGCAGGTGTCAGCCATGGTTAAGACCTCATTTTTCCATCTGAGGAACATCAGCCAGGGTTAAACACCTGATGCCTCCGGCTGATCTGCTGGCACTAGTCCATGCCTTTGTGACACTGTGCCTGGATTACTGCAATGTCCTCTACCTGGGGCTAGTAGGGGTAGATCTGTGCCATCTGCAGCTAGTGCAAAATGTGGTGGCCAGATTGTTGACTGGTCTATCTAGATCATGTCATATTACACCTGTGCTCTGCTATCTGCACTGGCTACCGGTTAGGTGGTGGATCTCCTTCAGGGTCAGTTTGCTGACCTATAAGGCTCACGGTCAGGTGCCCGGCTACCTGCAAGATCTCCTTTGTCCCTACCAGCCCTCACTCCCAGCACTCCACAGATGAGGTCTTCTGGGAGTTCCCAGGATTTTAAAGACATCTGGAGCTCATGCCTTTGGTATGCTGCCCCAATTCTGTGGAACTCCCTACCTCATCATATTTGAAAGAGTCAAACTGTGGACATCTTCAAGCAGGAGCTTAAGACCTTGTTATTTAATCAAGCTTTACAACCAGCTAATATGTTTTATTGCTGATAAATATTTATATCTATGTGCATGTTTGTTTGGTTGTATTATATTTGTTTATAAAGTGTGAAACTGTGTAAAGCGCACGAGTCACAATTGAGAAATGCACTTAATCAAATAAAATTTGATTGATTGATAGACAGAACCCTGGGGTATGACATATTCCAGCATTGCACAGTTCCTGCCAAGCCTTATTGCTTAAACAGATCAGGCCATAGTCAGAGTTGACTAAAGGTACATTACAGTACTTGAACAGAGTCAGTAAGAGATGGACCAAACCAAATAAAGTGGTCTGTCAGAATGTGCTTATTATTTACAGCATGAGTGGGTTTATGTATTAGCTATAATAAACCAAAGTTGTTCATTCATAGATTGAGTTTGTGCAAGGGAGAACTTGCCTATAGTACTGTAGATCAATGTTGAAACTGCCTATAAGAAAAGAAACTGTAGACATCACTATAGGCTTTTCATAGTAGTATAGTAAGTAAGGTAGAAAGGGACACCAGGTCCATCCACCCTGCTTCATAAGCAGGGATAAAATATGTATTCAGTGCATACATGTACTAATTCATAGGGTTCCCGACCCACTCTACTACTGTATGTAAGGTACCTGTTGAGTCCCTTGGTAAGCAGAAATGTGTCCAGACTTACCTTGAAAGCCCTTTACTGTCTTTATAACTACTGTTTCCACTGGTAGGCTGTTCCTTAGTTTCCTCATCCTCTAGAAGAAAAAGTGCCTCCTAATGTTACTCATAAATTTACCATCCCTGATCTTCAGGCGTGTTCCCCGCATCCTGCCACAGGACTCTAGATCAAACATCTCTGACTGTTCAGTCTTGTCAATACTTTTGGGCATGCAGAAGTCTGAGATCTCGTGCCCTCTCAACCTTTTTCTCCAAAGTGAACATGTTAGGGCCTCCAGCGTCTCTAATATTTTTTTGTCCCCATAATCTGAACATTTAGCGCTCCTGCAATGTACTCTCCTGACTGCTTCAATGCCCCTTTTGTGTTGAGAAGCTGAAAATGGCATGGGATTCTAGGTGGGGTCTGACTAGGCCCCTTTCTCCTTTCTCCATTGTTGTGGCTTTGGACCTACATAGGCCATAGGAAAGAAACACAACATTATACATATCCCTGATACAAGGCATCCCAGAATCTGTACAACCCACCATGAAGGAATTTAGGCTGACTTACTTTTAAGGAGGACAAGGCCTTGCAAGTCATCTGCAAAGGCTGAAAATGGCAAAAAAGAAACATACACTAGAAACAGATGCAAGCTTCTTAACCATACCTCTTGCAATTGATACAGATCTAACAGATTTCTGGAGGGATGTAGATAATTTCTCAGCTTGGAAGAATAAAATTGTGTATGACTTGAAGAGACTGAGTTGATTTTATTAATTAATTAATGAATTAACTTATTTATTTAAAAGCTTTTACCAGGAAAGACATAGGCCCAGATATTCAAACTCGCCCAAAATGTGCGCAACAGCAGGAACAGCACAAACCAATTAGCATAGCGACATGGTGGCGATATTCAAACATGGAGCAGAACAAATTGCGTAAGCAGCCAACGCATCTGAATATCAGACATACTGCGCCATAGCACAACCAGGAAGGAGAAGCTGAGCAGAAAGGTTGTGCTATGAAGAACCAGGGCAGCCCAGCTGAGCAGTCCAGAGGTGCCATAAGCAAAGCAGAGCACCCCCAGAGCAATGGAACTGCACATCCAGGGAGGCAGGCTGGGGCCCACTGCCAGCCATGCCACACATGGGCACAGGAACACACTGCAGAACCAACAAGACACCTGCACACCCCAAGCACAGCATCACTGGGGGTGGGACGGATGATCTACTGGCCCATGGGGACAAGCCAACAAAAGCACAGCAGAGCCATGATGCCCAGCACAACCACTGGCAGGCTGAGAGTGCCACACGGGGGTTGACAGCCACAGT
This sequence comes from Neoceratodus forsteri, assembly GCA_016271365.2. Lineage (NCBI taxonomy): Eukaryota > Metazoa > Chordata > Ceratodontiformes > Ceratodontidae > Neoceratodus > Neoceratodus forsteri. The sequence continues at coordinate 50,304,458 of JADMNL010000024.1, read as the reverse complement.
GCACATCAGCCCCGTACGCTGTACACCCTGCCCGTGACCCAAGACACCACCATGTGCAGTGACTGGCACTGCAGAAACCATCATCCCCGGCACACATCAACCCTGTGCAGCAGAGAAGCATACAAGCCAGACACACCCTGTGCACCCAGCAGTGGGTGGCAGCAGCGGGCAAGACCAACAGAAAGTCACTGCCATGCTGGAGATACCTCCCATGCACACACACGTGCACACACACACACACACACACACCCAGGACCATACCACCCCAGATGGCATGTACACCACTGCAACTGAGCAACCATAGCCAGCTGCAAATCAGAGACCAACACAGTATTCATATCAAAATATAAATGTATTCTCAAAATGTAAATCACAAAACAATCAACCATAACTATTTACAGGGAAGTGCGGGTACAAGATAGGGGTGAGCAAGGGTAGGGATGAACAACTTGGAGGGAAGGCAGGGTGGTAGGGATGGGTAAGTGGGAAGGGTAATGTGGCCTAAGGCCCAGCAGGCTGGTCCTCCTCCACCCGGTGCCGCTGTTCCGGCGATGCCTCCTCCACGAGCCATGTCTGGATGTCACTGAGGATGGCCTGGTTGTCTAGGACACTTGTGTCAGCACATGTATCTCCGGCTGTATCCTCCTGAGAACAGTGAGGCCTAAGAAAATAGGAACACAGTTAATGGCTGTGACTGACCACAACCCTGAACACCACCCAACCTGCAAGCCATATAGCCCAATGTCCGCACCTGTGATGGCATGCACCCACCCACAGTGAACATGCACATGGCCATCACAAACAGGAGACACCAGCTATGTGCACCACTGCACACACACACACACTGCCCATGTCCATCACAGCACAAACAAGGCTGTCAAGTGATGTGGCAACATGGTGCGATGCCAGTTAGACAGCTATGTGCCCAGTGCATGCATGGACTACCAGTGACACATACACAGGCGTGCTGTGACACTGGACAGTGATGCATGTCGCCTGTGTCATGCATACATACATAGATACATAGACAGTGTCGGCAGATAAGGGCCTATGGCCCACCAGTCTACCCATTTGAGCTTGTAAGTTCAGTTTGTTTTCCTAGAAGTCTGTTGCACCTTACCCTGACCTCCAGAATTCCTTTATGTCTATCCATGCATTCTTAAATCCGTGATTGTTTCAGCCCCACCACTTCCTCTGGCAGGGTGTTCCACTTGTCCACCACCCGTTCTGTGAAGAAATTCATTCTCACATTTCCTCTGAATCGTCCTCCCTCCAACTTCATCCCATGCCCTCTAGTCCTGGAACATCTTTTTGCTTAAAAATAGTGTTTCCTGCACCCTGTTCCTCCCTGTAAGATACTTGTATGTCTCTATCATATCCTCTCTCCCTCCTCTCCTCCAGGGAGTACATGTTCAGTTCCTTCAACCTGTCTTCCTTCCTCTACCAGGCAGTACTACTTGTACAATTTAGTTGATTCCATCCTAAGGGCGTCCAAGCCTGCTATCCTGTCTGATCTCCTCAGACCCGTCATTCCCACAAAGAATCTTAGATGGCTGATCAGACCTTACTATCCATCCCCTTTGTCGGACTAAAAGGGCATGGGCTCCTTCCATCATGCTACCCCCACCTATGGAACCTACTACCTCAGGATCTAAGAGATGTCTCCACTCATGTGACTTTTAGAGCAAACTCAGGACTTTCCTCACTACTATGGACAAATGTGTTTGCTTTGACCCTACCTGATCCACTGCATTTGTACTGTTTCCTCATTGCTAGCACTTTTGCCTGTCAAATGGGTGTTCTATACTGTGCCTTGTAATTAATGTTTTATTTTGTGCCTTGTAATTAATGTTGCCTTAACCTGTTTCTTTATAAGCCTAATGTTGGCTTTTGACAATTGTAAGTCGCTATTCTACTCCATGACATTCTTATCTTCACTTCACAGCCTCTCCTCCTTAACCCCACTGCTGCTCTTCCCCCTTCTTCTGTTATATCCTCTTCCCCCTTTTTGCCACTCCCACCAAACTCACCTTTACCTGTTCCTACCTCATCCATGCCCTCCTTAGTCCCCACCCTCCTGGCTGTGTAGTCACCTCTCTCCACCTACTACCGCCTACTCCCACCGTCTACCGACCCCCTTCCCTGCCTGCCGTCTCTTGGTTCCACTGGCTCGGCTTGACTTTGACACTTTGCGCTATTGCCGTAACTCCTCCGCCTCTATCCCCCTCTCACGGCATCCTCACTCTCGCCCTGCAGTCTATCGGTTCCACCAGACGGCTGTATTTTCCTACCTCCTACCACTGTTGCCGCTCTACGCTCCCCCACCACCCTCTCTTCGCCTGCCGTCTTTCGGCTCCATAGGCCCGGCCACCAGGTTGTGGTACCTCACCCCCTGTTGCCGTATCTGACGGCACCTCCTTTCCACTTAATCTCTCCTCCCATCCTTTGCCAGTTTTCCCCTCCTTGTGTCTTTTCTACTGATGCCTATCCTCTCTAATTTTCTGCCTTCTACTATTCACATTTTTAGGTATGTTCCATGATCAAGTGCTAAAGTATATTTTGTTTACTAATGTATGTTACATTGCCATATGTATTACTCTCTGCATTTTTTGTACTTTCGTTGTCTTAATAATCTGGCTGTACTCTTTGTGTATTGTAATTTTACCTCCTGGGTAGTGCCTGACAACAGTCACTTGCTGACTAGCACTTACCAGTTAACAAAAACTAAATAAAATAAATAAAATAAATAAATAGGACTTGTGATGCAATCCATGCACCATCTTTGTTGCCCTCCTCTGAACCTTCTCTACCCAGTCTATGTCCTTACATAGGTATGGTCTCCAGAACTGTACACTGTACTCCAGGTGGGGGCCTCACTAGTGTCTTGTATAGTGGAATTATGACCTCCTTTTCCTGCATGGTTGTGTTGTGCATGGCTGGTGGTCTTGCCCCCAGCATGCAATAGCATCCATAAGTAATGATACTCACACTCCTCAAGCAGCTGGGTCTGCCGCTGCTGCTGCTGCTGCTGAGGCGCAACACCCACAGCACCACCGACCGACTTTGCGGGGCCTGGCACGGCCCTCCTCACCCGTGCCTGCATCCTCACATCCCGGCCTGTGGGAGACATATGTTGAGAAAAACATCAGTGTGACTCCAAAGCAGACTGCCCCTGCCCCAGTGAGAGTGCCTGCCCACACAGCCAGACCCATGCATCTCACACCTGCACACACTGACACAGCCAACCATGGCAGAGCCATCACCTATGCACAGCCACCAAAACACACTCACACCCCTACAGAGAATACAGGTGCATAGATGGTACATCCACCTGGCCTAGGCACCACGCCCCTCCTGGCACGTGACCGTAGCTGCTCCAGAAGATGAGGATCCCTCCTGTGGAGGTCACTGTACCGGTGCCGGCACTGCTCAGCTGACCGGCACTGCCCAGTGACCCTCCAGGTCACTGGCCACTTGCTGCCAGACCTGGGTCCTAGCAATGGTGAGGTCACCTCACCATACAGTACCCATAGTGGGGCTCCACCAAGCCACCAAGTTGGCCACTTCTGGAGCTCCACTGCACTGCTCTCCTGCGTGCCATGGTACCAACTTTACAGCAGGCATATGGCACCCCACTGCGCCCGTAGCCCATGTGGTTATGTTGCGCAATAGACCACCATAGGTTCCAATTGCGCTGTTCAAACAGCTGCCGCTGACACTAGCGCCTGTCACCAGACAGCGCAATAGGCTGTACACATGGCAGCCAAAACAACGCCAGGGGCAAAGGTCGGACACCAGGTCATGGGCAATGACGCAAGGCCACACACAGCACCATCTGGCGTATCGCATCCTGCGCAACCGACCACCTGCGTACCAGTGCCACAGTGGACTATTGTGCAGTAGTGCCACAGCACCATATAGTGCCCAGTGCTGTAGCGCCACTGGCACAATGGTGGCCATGGCCTGAATTGCCCGATCGGCGCACAGCACGTCAGCAGCGTGGCAGATGCCTCGTAAGCTATCTGGGCATGCGCAATGCAGTGTACCACACAGTCACAGATCTCGCCATTGGCTCAGCCGACTCAACCCGTTTGCGCAAAGCGTAACCCGGCGATATTCAGCCGAACATGCAAATCATCTGATCAGCCATTCCAAGGTGCAGTGGCGCGATTTGCATCTCATTATAGTTGCTCCACTCCTAATTTGCATGCATTGCACTATAAATGTGCGATATTGGGCTGCGCTGGCCAGATTCGGTACTGCAGGTGAGAGGTGAGTTGCATGCTGTGTGATGTTCTGGACAATGGTCATGGGAAAATGCTGTAGACTGCACAGTGACAGGTGTCCACTTCCCCATACAGATCGCCATGACGAGCAGAGACAAGGTGAGGGTGAGGATGGTGGGTGTAGGAGGCCCAACTTTACCCCAGCAGAGACAGAGGCCCTCTTCCTGGAGGAGGAGCCACTACTGAGTGGACGGAGGGCACCCCTCAGTCCCGTGCGGCTGCATGGGAGGAGGTAGCTCGGGCCGTGAACCTGCACGGAAACCACCTGCGCTCCGTGCAGGAATGCAAGAAGATGGGGACAGACCGCGGGAGGTTGAAGGAGGCGGTGGCAGCCTTCAGGGTGGCACGTGCTGGCACTGGCGGGGCCAGCCAGCGGTGTTGGAGCTGACCCGGCTGAGGAGAGACTGGCTGCATCAATGCAGTGGGCGCTATTGAGGATACCAGGAGGTGGATTCCAGACAGGTGGAAGCCCATCACTGCACGGTTTGACATGGTGGTGGTGTTGGGGGTGGGGTGAAGGTGTTCCCATGCACTCACATGTACTCTTTTCTGTTACAGATCCTGTTCGTCTTCAGAAGATGGTGGTGGTGGGTCCAGGCAGTGATGATGACCTGCTGGACATGGAGGAGGTCCATCCACCTCTGTCACCAGCCAGCATGCACTGCAGCAGCATGCATGCTGGGCCGCCAACTCTGGTGTCGGTGATTCGGTGTGGGGGTGCACAGCCTGTGTCTCAGCAGTCTGGCATGCAAGCATGCCAGCACGCTGTGACTGTGGCTGTAGCACGTACCTGCACCATTGATGATGCAAGGACTGCAATGGGCAGTGATAGGTGTGTGTCCCATGACGGACACACAGCAGGCGCACGCGCCCCTGGGCCTTTCTGGTTCCAACTTGTGTGCCAGCATGTTGGCACAGTCCCAGGCTGTGCCTGTCAGCACCAGTGGGGCAGCACCGTGGCTGTGCAGGTGTCTGGCACTGTTGCGCCACAGCAGTGGAACAAGTGGACCCTGGGGCACAGCGGTTGGAGGGGCAGCAGCAGCAGCAGCAGTCACCACCAGGTCTGGGGTACAGTGTCAGCGGTGGCACATGTCCGCCGCCCTTTGATCTGCCCAGTCCTGGTCCTGGCAAGCAGCGCCCACCCTCAAGGGTGTTGTGCATCAGGACCTTCCACACCCTGGGGACAGGATGCCGTTGAGGCACAATACCCATGGATGAGCACACCGCCTGCTGCAGGAATCAGTACAGCTGCAGGCGGGTTGCAATGTCGTGGAGGCACTGTCTCTGTGGCTGTGGAGCAGCACAGGCAGGGTGTGCTCTGGACCGTGCAGAGCTGGTTCGTATGCAGATGGATGTGACCGCCGCCATTGACAGGCTGACCCAGGCAGTGGTCTCTGTCGTGGATGCATTGGGCCACAGTCAGGTGCCCCTGCACGCACACCCACACAGTTCCTCTCCACTCCCCATTCCCGCATCGTGTGACACCAGGCCTGTCGATGCCGGGTTCTGCTGTGGCTATCCCGAGCACCCCTGGTGCAGGTTTGTTCGGCATGCTGCAGACCCCTGTGCGGGCAAGGTCGCGTTCGCGCAGTGGGACCCCTGGTGGTCCAACAGTGCCACCCCATGTGGCCCCTGCTCAGCCTGCCAGGGCTGTTGGGTCATGGCGGGCCGCCCACACATCAGCGGTGGCCGTGGGACAGTGCTACATGACTGACCTGTCTCCCAGTGTGGGCCCTGTCTGGTGCTGCCCTGTGTGCAATGTGTGTCATGGTGGGCAGTGCACTGCTGGGTGCTCTGCTCAACACGCTGACACACGGACCACCTGCACACCCTCCCAACTGCTGTCCACAGGTGCGTGTGCATGGTGATGCCTGCATTGTACTGTACACCAATGTGCAGGGTGCCCAGCATCTGACACATTACTTGGACAGTACAGGTGGTGGGGCTGGTCGTGGTTCTTTATGTTAGCAATGTCGGTTCTCCTGTGCTGTGCATCTGCCCATGTACGCTCTGTGCCTGGTGTGTGTGTGTCCATATGAGTGTTCACCCCTCCCTGATGGTATGTTTGCATGCTGGACCCTTCCACTCCCTGGCCGTCTTGCACCCCTGGTGTGTTACCCTGTGTGCCTGTGGTTTGCGCATGGACAGTGTTGGTTGCACATGTCCCTTGACTTACCTGTGTTCTGCATAGTGCTCCTCTGTGATGATGTCCCAGTGCAGCTGGGCCTGCCGGATCAGTCGGGGGTCCCGTCGTCCTGGGGGCTGCTCATCACCATCAACACCGGCGCCACTGGCGTCCCATCGCTGTCCCCCTCTTCAACCTGTAGGGCTATCCATAGTCTTTGGCCATGTTGTGCAGGATGCAACAGGCCAGGAATATCCTGAGCCTTTTGGGGGCTGTACTGTAGGGCACCGCCCGGAGGTGTCTAGGCATCGGGCGTGCCTTGAGCATCCCAAACACCCGCTCTATGATGTTGCGTGTGGAAGCATGTGCCTCATTATAGCATTGCTGCGATGGGGTCATGGGGCACGGTATGGTGTGAGCAGCCAGGGACGGAGTGGGTATCCGCTGTCACCTGTGTGGAGATAGTGGAGATGAGTCTCATGTTCAAGTCCATATTGCCCATATCCCTGTGTGCCACTACCATGGCACCTGTGGCATTCCACACTTGCCCGGTTTGCATTCCCTACTGCGTACTCACCACTAGATGGCCTGTGGGGATGTCCCACTCTTGAATCGATGGCACAGTCGGACTGATACCATATGAAGGCATCATGTGCTCCACCAGGGGTGTGGCACAGATATTGATTATTAGCCCAGTGGCATCACACACCACCTGGCAGTTGACACTGGAGAAGCCCTTTCTGTTCCTATATGCAGCCCCATCGGGGCCGGGTGGCGGCGAATGGCCACATGGGTGCAGTCTATGGCCCCTAGCATGCCAGGCACACGTGCTACCCTGTGGAACTCCTGCATGTTTGCTGTACGCTCTGCCGCGGTGCTGGGGAAATGGATGTACTCTGCAGCATGTGGCAGCAGTGCGCTGAGGAATTGGGTGAGGATGCGTGACATGGCCAACTGTGTGATGCCTGTGGTGTCCCCTGTCGGCCTCTGGAAGGTGCCCGTGGTGAGCAGGCACATGCAGGCTGTCACCTTGGTCTCCACCGACAGAGCGTGACTCCGTCGTGAGGGTGCCTGCATCACATCACTGCACAGCTCACAGAGCCATCTCAATATTGCCCTGTTCAGGCGGTACGGCCCACGATCTCTACATCTGTGTACAGCTCAAAGCTGATGCGGCACGGTACTGCCTGTTTGGGGCATACCGCCGATGTGCCCTTCCACGGCCACGCCCCCTGCAGCATGCATTCTCATCCTCTGATTACAGCTTCCATGTGGAAGCTGGCACTGTCCATCTCCTGGCTGACCCCCGGCTGCTGTTGCTGTGTTACCCCGCTGTCCTCACTGCTACTTCCACTGCACCGGGCACCCCCACCTGGCCTCCCTACAGCCTATATTGCAGCATGCCTTGCCTGCCCTAGCCTGTCACTGTCTGTCTGTCTGTCTCTCTCTCTCTCTCTCCCCACTTGGCATCCTAGTAGCGTTCTTACTTCGCTTTCCTTGAGCCTTTTATTTTTGGCTCATTTCGCTGATCTTGTAATTTCCGGCTGTTCCACTGTTGTGCATTGCAAAGTCTTTGAATATCGCATTGCGCTCTTTATGCATGGATCCACCTTGAAGTTGCGCATGCCTTCATTTGCATTGCGCTGTTGCTCAGCATGTTTCGGTGGCGCAACTGCCTCCTTCTGAATATCGCAAAATGGCACATTTTGATTTCCATGCGCAAGAACCCTGCTGCGCATGGCGAACTCCTTTTGAATATCCGGCCATATAATACTAAGCTGGTAACAGTTTGATTCCAGATGCATCCTGGAGAGGAGGAAAAAAACAGAGCAGTTTGACAATGAGCAATAAATACAATGTAAAAAATATATATAAAATAATATAAATTCAATAACAAGTAATAGTTATGACCCAAAGACAGGTGCAATAAATAACAGTTTCAGCACAGATCGTATGTCCTCCAAACCCAGGGTCTGGAGTCAAGAAGGGCAAATATTAGGAGACTGGAAGTTTGGTCATGTTGCAGTCAAGAACCGTTACAGGAGTGAGTAGTGAAGTCACCAGGAGTGGTCTGAGAGAGAAGAGGGAGGAGCAAACTTGATAGCGGGGTGGGGGAAGGCACCCAGAGCTTAGGAAACAGGAAACAGAAAGAAGCATGGCCTGCAGCAGACTGTTTGCCAGATAGGGTAAAAGACTGAGGGTCATGTGTAGCTACAGAGGGAGTAAGTGAGGGCCAAGGGAGAAGGGAGAGAGGTAAGCTGGGGAGAGGGAGCCAAGCCAGAATCTGAAATAAAGGAAGCACAGTGAAACAGACAACTGGCTTCTAGGGAGAGAGGAAAAATAATAATGGGCAGAACAATGATGGGTAAGAGGGGACATCCAAGGCAAAGTGACAGAAAAATGAAAGACAGGGTCCAGTCTGGCCAGAATGGACTTTGGAGCAGCTTATAGACAATGTTACCACAGTCAAAAATTGGGAGGATCATTTTTAAGAACATTTCTCTTTGTGCGGGAATTAATGAACAGCTACCACTCCTTTTATAGAACATCATTTATGAAAGGATAGCATTGACTGCTCTGACCTTGACTAAGGGTATTGCAGAATAAGTGGGACATGGACAGACCTCACTGTTACCAGTAGATGTATCCAGTCAGGTTGCAGTGGCACCAATCTCAAGTGGGGAAAAGCAATGTTACTGGAGAGGAACATAGTATTTTAAGGTTGGAAAGGACTCTAGGTCCATAAGGTCTGCCCTCCATTCCCGCCGCTCTGTCCCCCATCCCCAAAGCTTCATAACCAGGGACTAATATGTCTGGTTTTCAAACATGCACTAATTCAGAGGGATGAAAATGGAAATTATTTGTGTTGTACACTAGGCTTCTGCCACTAAACTTCTGAGTGTCACCAGTGACCCAGAATCCAGAATGTACCAAGGACACTCACAGCCAACCTGGAGAAAGATGACTGAGCTATCCTACTACAATTCTCCTCCACCTTCATGATTGGGGGGTCTGGGTCCCACCATTTGACTACTGCCTGGTGGCGGTCAGGTGGCAGTGATGGCGGGGGCAGCATGAAGGGCAGGATGAAAAAATCTGAGTACCAATATCTTTTGTAGTGTAACAACCCTCCTGCCAATGCAGGTTGGGAGATGTATACAGGGAGAGAAACTGAATTATAGGCAGGGCCCTACTTCTGTACAGTACTTTGGTTCTAATTTCTGCAGCATGGGTCCTAGGCTTCTGTGTCAGTGTTTGTTTTTTTTCCTGTGACAAAATTCTTTATTTCTGTGGCAGAATACAAGCCTGTTATTGGCTAAAATATGATGCAATGTCATTGATGACATCACATGCAGAGCACTAAGGCTGGGGTTCTGGATAAACAAGGAGGAAAAGGAGTCAAGCATTAGGAAATCTACATTTTAATGAAAAATCACCAGAAAAACTAAGTCCACTGCATAACATATATTCTGCAGTGTATAACAAGTACTGCAGAAAATTATGTGGCCATGGAATTGTAGAATTCAGGGGCCATGATTACGGGAAGCCACTAACTGAGCATACCATTTTATACCTCAGCACAGACATTCTCCTGGGCTATGCCCATCCCCTGCTGACACCAAGAGAGTTGTCATTGGCACTAGTCTCAGCTGAAAGGACAGTACAGTGCTAACTGAATGGGTTGCATATTGTGTACCTAGGAGGAGTGGCAGTAGATTTTGTAAATCTGTAACATTTAGGTCATATGGGTTAATAGAAGCAGAAATATTGTAGTAATGAATGTCTCTCTGTGGCCCATTCATTTGAGGAATATAGGTCATGTTTATCAGGGAAGATGAATAGAGTGGTGCAGAAGTATTTCCCCTACTTTTTTGTGGAATCTGCATGTGGATACAAAAAAAATATACGGTATTCCAAAGTTATGTAAAAACAAAGGAGTTGGCAGATTTTTCTGTTGAGCTCCACATCAAAGGCCACAACGTTTGAAATGCTGCATAAAAAAAATCAGCAGCAGAGCGAAATGTAGAACTGATTCAGTGGAATTTTGCAATATATTCAGGGAATAAACAGTATGGCAGCTCCACCAGTGGAATTTAATCCTGCAACAGTTCTGAAGGTGACAATATCACTGATTACAGAAATTAATCCTGAGGGAAGAGCAGCTGTAGAATACAATAACTGAAGCGAGTCCTGCAGTATTGGTTTTCAGTGACAGCAGATGGCAATGTGTACAGCAGATAGTTATATGTGTGGAGTTATTTTAATATTCCAGCACACTGTGATCTTCTGTTCTGGAGAGATTGCAACAAATAACATCTTAGCTGCCTTAAACAAACATTTTGAATTTCCATGTGAAACATTAACTGATCCGTAGTGGCCATATGAGTGGGAAATAACAAGACGCAGATAAGTAGCCAAGAAGCAGAATCTAACAGTTTTCAGTTCTGTTAGTCAGATTGTTATGCTCAGCAGCATGTCACTGTGGAGAAGCTCATAATTAATTATAAGAAAGTTTGTTTGTTTTCTAAAGTAGTGGTGCAAAAACTGGTATTTTTTTTTTTTTTTGACTTTCTGTTTATCTCCCCAGCCGGCTACAGTTCTACTTGGAGCTCTGGGCAACCCCAACCACCTAACCCCCACCATCTCCCAGGACTTACCTTCTCTAGCCCTGTGGAATTCCCTCCCTACAGTGGAAGTCCTCGGCTGGACCAGTTCACTTGGATAGGCTTCATTAGTGCTCCCAGAATTAGCCTGGTTTGGTGGGGTGAGGGTCTGTGGGTCTCAAGAGCCATCATAGTGCACAACTGTTTTTAAATCCTTCCCTGGGATGCTGGCTGACAGATGTGCTCATGCAAGGCATGTGCATCTGTGAAGCCAATATGCTGTTTCAAGCCCAAGACTGCACTCACATGTGCACTGCCATCTGTGATTACCCAGGTGGTGGTTGTGCAGTGGCAGTGATTCCCCTCCCTCCCTGGGAGGAGAGTGTCCTGTGGGATACTCGATCTTCCTGTCCTGGCTAGCCCTTTGATGACCCAGGCTCATTCTGAAATTCAGCCTGTCAGCATCGAGAGTGATTGTGCTACCGCCATGCTGACAGGCTGGCTAAATTGGGCCAAAAATGTGACATTATCTTTTTAACTGCAACATATTCTAGACATTTTCCAATTTAATTTGCTGGTGAAATCATCACATTTTACAAAAATCTAGGTAGAGGTATTGTATAAATGTTTTAAAGTACATCTTTCTCAAGAAAAAGAGGCCCCTTAATTTGGCTTTGGGAAAAAAAATCACTGAAAAACTGGTCAAAGGTTATTATAAAAGAAAAATATAGGAAAGTGAATAGAATAATCTAGAAAAGCAGATTTAACATGTTAGCTAATATTTTTGGGGTGGAAAGGATGGGCAGGGATCTAAAAAAATGAAAGACTGGTCAAGGGTGAGGCAGCTGGGTTTAATGCAAAAGTGCAAAATAATGCACTTGGGCCATAAAACCCAGGAGCCGAATACAAAATAGGTAAAGTGATACTGACAAAGACCAAGCTGAAAAGAGACCTATGAGTAATCATATTGCATGACTTAAAGTTGGCCAGGCAGTGTGACAAGACAGTCAGAAGAGCTAGTGGGATGCTGGGGTGCACAGGAAGGGATATCACCAGCAGGAAGAGGAGGCAGTGTTGCCCTATAGATTGCTAGTAGGACCCCACCTTGAGTACTGTGTGCATTTCTGGAGACCACAGCTCAGAAAGGACATAGAGTGGAGGCAGTCAGAGGAGGGCTACAAAATGGTACAAGGTGTGCATCTGAAGCCTCTAGGAGAAGAGGCTAATATGTGCACCCTGGAGGAGAGGAGGAAGAAGGGTATATTTTAGAGGCCATTAAATATTTCTTGGTGGTTAATAAGGTACAGGAGGGTATTTTTCAGAGAAAAAGTGCTCTAGAATAAGAGGGCATGCTATGAAGCTAGAGGAGGTAAACTCAGGAGGGATGTGAGGAAGTACTTCTTCACAGAAAGGGTGGTGGATCCCTGGAACAGCCTTCCAGTGGAGTAGTGGGGTAAAAACAGTGGTTGTGTTCAAAAATGCCTGGGACAGGCACAAGGAATTATAGTGATGGGGGGTGGGGAGTTGCACTGTAGATCAAGTAGGGTCTAAAAAAGGTTAAGAAAATGGGCAGGCTAGGTTGGCCCAGTGGCCAACATTCTATGTTTCTATTTTATGGCTGCTGTGGGCATAACCCTGCAGACATCTTGCTATGACAGTAGAGAAAGGGAACTCTCAGATACCCAATGGACTAGATAACATTAGAGGATTTGTAGAATCACTGTGCTAATTGAAGCAAGAAGTCTGCTGTGTTCATTTGATCTGAGCAGTCTTATAAACTCTATTTTGTTCAATGTGGGTGAATTCTCTTTCAAGAAAAGTTCACAGCTCATAAACATGTCAACTTAATTGCTCTTCAAATGTAACTGAGATTGATATCTCCCTCACTTTCTAACTTTTCCTCTTGCCTGTGTTGCACTGAGATGCACAAAAATAGGTGATTTCATAGCAGTCCTTCTCAACAAAAACAAACAAAACAACAACAACAACAAAAAGTTTCATTCCATACATGAATGTCACCATTTTAGATAATTAATTAGCTAGGAAACTGCAGCACTACAGACCAGATGTAGCAGTGTCAAGGTCAAAAGCCACAGAATGAATGATATACAAGGTCATAAAACAACCAATGTTGAAGTGTGTAAGACTAGAGAAACTGAAACACACACTTCAATTGCATTTTAATGCTGGCACTTGTAAACATGTTTCTGTCTGTAACTATAGTATGTGTTCATTTGTCAATATTATTTGTGAATATTCAAGATTGCATTATTTAAACATGTTCTGTCAATAACTGTATGTTGCACTGAAAACTTAATATATGATCTATATGGTTTTCTCTCTTCTATTAATACCATCTAACTGCAACTCTACTATGTATTTCCTTTCATTAACTGTAGATGGAAACTAGGCTTTTAGCTAAACATTTCCACTGCACTGATGCTTTATTGTGGCGGTGGGAGGTTAAATCTAGAAAAGAATGTGTTTTTTCTTCAGCAGAACCACTAGTATCTTTGGATGATTTAAAAAAAATCTTGTGTGATATTTTATAGTGCTTGAAACTATCTTTTGAAAGCTGTAACATTTGAACTGTTAATCATAAAAGCGTATTTTTTTAAATAAGTTGAGTCTCATCAACATGTACAGACTCTAACAATACAGTTCTTGTGCACTGCTACATGCATATACACATAGACATAATATGTTGTTAAAAAATTACATTGATTTTATATCAATATGAAACATTTTCTGTTTGTTAATATCAATATACTGTATGGCTGCTGTAGTGATATCATAACAATATTTCTACTTAGCTGACTCTAACTTTCATTTAAAACAATTAAGTCCTTAGCCCTAACTGATCCAAAGTTATCCATTTAAAAAGAAAATATCTTTTGAAAGGTGTAATTCTGAAACTATTGGGGCTAGAGAACCTAATTGTTTTTTAATTAAGCTTGGAGTCCACAGTTAAGAAATGCTTTCAGCATTATATAGTTATCATGTTAACACTACAGAAACACCAGTCTTCTCATATGTGTATGTGTATATATATATATATATATATATATATATATATATATATATTTATATGCATATATATATATATATATATATATATATATACATATATATTATATAGTATAGATGTATATAGGGGATACATGATGGGCATGAGTGTGATATGGCAAATATTGTCACTCCTGCAGAGTGAGATATCCAGAGCTCACGATGCAGGAGTGACAATATTTCTCATAACGATCTGCACATCATGTATTCGATATATACAATAGGGCTAGGAATTTCAAAGTATTGTTATGTTGTCTTGTGTTCTGTTCCTGTTTATGTGTTTGCTCATTCTGTGTTTTTCTGAATGGGCTGGCAGTGTTATAAACTCTGGGAAACAGATGAGTGTGTTTTACAATGCTAAATGAGTTAGTTTTAGGTAGGAGTGAGAAACAGACTATTTTGTGAAGCTGTATTCTTAAAGTCTGGCTGCAATCAAGCTGAGAGTATCACAGTAATGGTAATGGGCTGAGAGTCAGTGTCAGAACAGCTGAGACTGTTTTAGTAGTAATTGAGTTAGCTGCAGGCAGCAGTGAGGAGCAGGTGTTCTGTGAAGCTGTGCTCTTTAGAATTCTGGCTACAGTCAAGCTGAGAGTATTACAGTAATTGTAATGGGCTGAGAGTCAGAGTTTGAGGAACAAGTGAGAGTGTTTTTCAATTTTAATTGAGTTAGCTGCAGGCAACAGCGAGAACAGACTGTTCTGTGAAGCTGTGCTCTTTAAATTCTGGCTGAAGTCAAGCTGAGAGTATCACAGTAATGAGCTGGAAGTTAGAGGGGAATAGGTGTGTTTGGTAGTGTTAACTGAGTTAGCTGCAGGCAGCAGTGAGACATATCATGTAGTTCTGCCTTTGTGTCTATGATAACAGCATAAGTGTTTCTTGCATGCTGAGGGAAGCTGCCTAGAGTGATGATATCAGTGACCTTGTGTGTAAATGGCTGATATCATCACAGTAGAGCAGAGGTAAAAATATCACACTGCAGTGGATGATACACTGTTTTATCTCACTCATTTATCACTCACCCCTATTGTGTGTATATATATATATATATATATATATATATATATATATACACACACACATATACACACACCCATACAGGAAAAGAAGGGTACATTTTCAGTTGTTTTATTCTCAAAGTCCCTTCATTTCTCAGTATTTATACCATTCAATCATTCATTTTCCATTTTTATCTTTACCCTTCATTTATGGCTTCCAATATCCTTCCAGCACCCTTCAAATGACCCATCCTTTTGGGTGGTTTATTCTGAACCATTCATTTTCCATTTTATCTTTCATTGTCAAAATTACTCATAATATCCTTTCAAATACCCTTAAAATTACCCATCTTATTGAGCAGTTAATTATTCTGAACCTTCATTTACATTTTTTGGGGTTGTGCAGTATTTCTGTTACTGTTGCACAGGTTCAGTTTCTCATATACTGTTAAATAGCTCTAACATTGTAAGGAAGTCAGTACATCTTCACAGAGCAAGAGTAAATGTAAAATATTAGCTCTATGCAAAATGCATAAAAACTCTGTGTGTGTGTGTGTGTGCGGCGCTTGAGTGCGTGCATGTGTGCATGTGTGTGTGTGTGGTGGTGTGAACAGTCTACTTGTAACTGCATGCTGCTTAGATATTGTGGAGTTCTTTACTTCACAGCATAGAACCCCCATATTCAGAGCCAAATGATTTGGGGAGGGATCAGCTAGTACAGAAAGGTGGTGGTGGGGAGTTTGGTCTGGTGGGAATGTGGGTCCAGCTCTCCAGAAGGTCATCTGGGGAGATTAGGATGGTGCAGCTTCATGAAGGGGGCTTAACTTGGGAGGGGCATTCTGTGTGTGAAAATGCTGGTCCAGCTTCAGGAAGGGAGGTGTCTGTTTCATTGGCATAAGCAGTGGTCCTGGGGATCAAGCTGTAGGGAGGGTGATATAGGGTGGATTCAGGTATGTGGGATGTGATGTGCTCAAAGGAGGGTGCTCAGTTTGGGGAGGCTGGTTCAGGGCTTAAACAGTTATCCAGCTGCATGGAGTATAGACAGCTGGGGAGGGAGCCTGGGCCTGGAAAGCTCATCCAGTGGCAGGAGAGGGACAGATGCAGGAGGGTTGTTCAGCTACAGGAGGGGGTGTCCAGCTATGGGGGGTGTCCAGCTACAGGGAGGGGGTCCTGCTGGATGGTGAAAGGGATGGTCCCATACATCTCAACTGCCCTCATTACAGAGATATCCCTTGTTTTACCTCTCAGAATTGCCCTGTCCCTCACAGAAAGGAGCTACCACACAGATAAGGTGCTCTGATAGAGCTGCAGGAGTAGGGGTTCTGTTAGCGGAGGGCTTCCCTCAGAATTGCTCCGTCCCTCATGGAGAAGATGCTCTGAACTCAGCCTTTAACACAGAAATACAAAACACTATACTGTAGGCCTGATCCTTAAATGGTTCCGATCCCTCGGCATACATGGAAACTTAGGAACAGCTGCAGAATGCCCCCTATGCACAAGATGCACACCATCAGGGCAACCCCTGTCATACATAATTGTGGATGCCTCCCCTCCACACCTGATCCAGCCCCTTACACTGCCATCACTGTGTGTTGCCAGTGCACTGCTGACACAGCAGCATGCCACATGCACTCCTCGACACAGCACTGTTTCATGTGCACTGCTGAAAGCACTGCAGCGTGCACTGCTGATACAGCCTTGTACCATGTGTATTGCTATTTGCCACTTTACAGTGTTATGCACTGCTGTCACTGCACTTTGCCATGCACAGTGCCACTGCTATACTGTGCCACATACATCGCAAATCCATGCTGTGCCAAGTGTACTGCCAGCTCCATGCTGTGCCACGTGCACTGTCAATCTACACAGTGCCCTGTGCACTGCCATCATTGTGTGTTGCCATGTGCAATGCCGACAATATACCAACACTATACTAATAATATGCAAACTGACCCTAGCAACCTCCATAAAGGATCTTAGCATGCTGCATTAGATAGCTGCCTACTTTGATTTAGATCTAAAACCAATTGATCATCAGTGTCATCCATTAAATACTCTTAACTAGCCTTGTTTGGCTAATCAAAGAGAGATGCCCAGGTTGACTTTTGTGCATTCAGCAATCACTGGAAGCTTTTCTGATTTGGCTAATGGTGGCAACTGGAATAGTATGGAGCTCCAAAGAAATTACTAACAATGCTACATGTTTGGCTGGCCGGTGATGCTGAGGGTTGAGGCGATGGATGCCACACCTCACATCATGCTGGCGACCTGAGATTGAGTGAGCTCGGGTTGCTGGGGTTGGCTGGGGGAGGGAGAGGACTGCACATCTGGAGGACTGCTCTCATTCTCGGGAAGGTGGGCTGTGGCATCCTTGCTCTCAGCGACTCTCAGTGGAGACGGGTGTGCGACAGGAGGGACCACCATGGAAAGGGGCGGAGGTGATGGCGGACATCTATGGGACTGATGCAGGAGCACGCCCATCTCATACTGGATGTCATTGAACATCCGCACTCTCCTGGGAAACTAAGAAAGCAGGAAACACCCTGCCTCCTGGGAGGTAGGCATCACCTGCCCCTATGTCCATCACTGGATTCTGCCCTCCTAGGACCTGCACAGACCCTTGATCTTCACCTTTCTCTGGGGATTGCAAGGTAGGCACTGTGGAGCTGAGGCGGCCCCACCCTGGGGTTTAATGACTGGGGGTCCCTGATGGTGTGTCGCTGGTGGGTCGGGGAGCAGGTCTCTAGGCAGGTAGGATCTCGTGGATGGGAAAAGGCAGGTTGACTGAAGGGGCCCCAGGAGGCAGTGACCAGAGCGTATTAAAATTATTCAATCTTCTGCCAACCAATAAAAGTGCAGGCGGGCAGGCTGGAACCAAAAGTTTTAAAATAATAGCAGCCAGTATTCATCTGCTTTATCTGCCTTTGACAGTTGCCTTTAAGCTGTCCTTAATTATTTGGAATTTCCTACATTCTGGAAAAATACTGCAATAATTCCTATTTGAAGTTAGGCCCTTCTCAGCATATAGATAGTTATCCCTGATCTCGGTTTATCACCTTTAAGTAAGTTGTTGGAGAAACTTCTTAATGAACAAATTGTCATGTACCTACAGTACAAATGTATAATCTACAAACCAAAGAGCAGCATGGATTCAGAAAACATTACACTACAGGGGCGTAATGGTTTCCCTGACTGCATCCGTTGAGTCTGGGTTGCAGGGATGTTCACTGGTGCAGGTTTGTGGAACAGTCCAAATACTTTGGTTTTAGGACAGTAGTAGGCTAATGCCCATGTTTGCTGTCCCACTACTCAGTGGTAGTAACTTGTTAGGTTACCTTCCAATATAAATCTGTCTAGCCTTATTTTGAAATTGGCAAGGTTGGTGCATGTGCCAAATCTCTAGGCAATTGGTTCAACAATCATATAGATCTAGGCAAATACGCATGTTTCCTTATTTCTATCCTGGGATGAAGTCTACAAGTTGGTATTTATGTCCCCTCAAGTCATAATTTGACTCTTTAAACCTAAGACCTAGGTCACTCATTAAACTGTTATCCTCCAGAAGTTTACACATGTATAGCAAGCCTCCTCTGAGGTGTCTATTTTCAGAGACCGCAATCCCAAATTGAAATCCTCTCTTCATACAGGTCCATCCTACATCTTGGTATTAACTTAATGAATCTATGTTGAGTTTTCTTCACCATGTATATATCCTTTTAAGATAAGGGCTCCAGAACTGAGAACCATAGTCTAGATGTGACCTTATGTACGATCTAAGCAAGGGCATTAATAGTGACTCTGATTTGGAGAAGAATGCTCACCTAACACAATTTACTAGATGGCTAGCTTTATTGGCTTAACTGTCTGCAGTGGTGGCAGTGTTTGAGATTGCTACTGACTATAACACCCAGGTCCCTCTCATTGTCTACCACTTTCTTTTTGTTTTTTTTGTTTATTATTTTTCTCCTCCCGGTCGGCCCACATCCAGCTGCTGTCCTGGCATACCCGCTGCTCAAATCAAGGCCCTCACCACAGTGGTACCCCCACAGCTTGCTCCCCATGGTGGGGAGGCAGTGAGCTCCCCTTACTCACCACCCAGATGGATCCAGGGGTGCTGGGATGACACCCTTGGAGCTGTCAGTGGGTGCTTCCCAGAATGGCCATCAAGCTGCACACCTGAGTGTTTTTCCTTGTTCTTGTTTGGGGGTGGGGCATGCAATCATGCCAGTGGAAGCAATGCACATGCTCCGTGTGTGCTCCTCCAGGTGTCTGCCCCCATCTCGCCCTCATTGTCAGCATTGGCGCCTGCCCCACAGCCTCTAGGTAGACAACGCCGACCACTGAACCCGCCTCCTGGAGAAGGAGCAGCCCTGGGATGCTCGATCCTTCTCCTCCCTGCTGATCCCCGTGGCCCCTGCTCATTCCCAAACACGGGTGGCCGGCATGGCGTGAGTGTGGTGTCCAGTGCCTCAGCCCTTAGTGCCACGGGCTGGCTCTGTCTACCACTTTCAATTTTATCCCATGGATAAAACTAGACCTCCAACCTTGTCAGTCATGTGCTGTTCCTTGATATTTTGAATAACCTAGGTTTCTCTAGCGCCAATGTAGCTGGTTTCAAAATTATTTCAATAAACATCCACTTAAGGTTAGTTTATAAGATACCTGTTTTAGTAAGAGGTTACTAACTGACAGAGCACCTCAAGAACCCATACTTGGACTCTTATTATTTTTGATGTTTATAAATTCAGTTCAGGTGTTAAACATTCCCATTCCATCTTATACGCCAGTGATATCATACTTACACCACTTTTTCTTCTGTTGAAATTATCTCAGCTTTAAATTTGGATTTTGCAAATCTGAATTATTGATTCATCAAACACCACCTTCTGCTCAATAGCAAGAATACTAAATGTATGTTGTTTGGGTCTAAGCCCAAACTAGCACAAAATTCTGCTTTTCTAGTTATTTCTAACCTTCACAGTGTCCAGTTAGAACACATTGAGACCTTTAAATACTTGGCAGTGTTCTTGGAACCAAACCTTATTTTCACTTTGTGTATCAATTTGATTCTGTAAAAGTGAATCAAAAGCTGCATTGTGTCCTTTTCAAAGCAGAAAAATGTTTGTCAGCTGTTACTAGGTAAATAATCAGAAAGGCATCCTACTCCCTATACTGAATACCAATTCTTTTGTCTTTATGAATCCATCTCTTTCCTTTTTATAATTATAGTTAAATGGTTTTTCATTCAATTTTTCATTGCATTAATATTGTTTAAGCATACCATATTATATTATATTATATTACAATATATTTTTATCATATAGTAAAGACATGAGAAACAATGAATTATGTGGAATAGACATGTCCTGATATTGACAATGGGATTGATAATGAGGAGATACAAAATGCCTATGTATTTAAATTAAATTATTCATAATCTCTCAGTATTTGTGTAGTACCACAAGCAAAGGTCAGTTCTGCTAACAGTTGATATATCATTAAATGTACCTTATAATACCCCTAGTATTAATGTTTTTAATCAAAATAACTTTACCTAACATTTTTATAGTTAACATTTCTTCTTTTAGAAACCTTTTAAGTAAAAAGGCAAAACGGAAAATATATTTATATCATATATTCAAATCAAATGTCCCCTTTTGTTCAAGTGTTCATTTATTAGTTTGACTTTTCAGCTTATTCATTGTCTGAGAATAAGATCAGTACTTCCTTATCTTCTGAATTATCATCATCCCAGTCTAAAGTTGATCCTGCCACCCTGTCAGATAGTTTCATTTTTTGTTTGTTTTTCTTTTTTTTGTAGTTTTAAAAAATCCTGCAATTTGCTCAGGTTTGAGAAAAGCTGTTTAGTTGAATGTATGTAATGGTGCATTTTCAGGCTAAGGAAGGTCCTAATTTAATAAATTCTTCCCTGGGGCAAGATTCACAAAGCTTTGCCGGCGCAAAACCTGGTTTGCCCGGTGCATACTGGGTTTTGTGAATAGCTGGTATTCACAAAGCCTGTTTGCCCCTGCAAACTGGGTTTGCACTGGGACAAAGCAGTGAGGGGCCCACAATTCAAATGAAAGGGTGGGGACCTCGTATCCCCACAATCCCATTCACAAAGATTTGCTCCATGCAAAGGGCCTTTGCAAAGATCCTGCGTGAGCAAATTACCACTGAAAAACCTGGTGGTATGCCGCACAGCCCTAGTGGTTGCCTGAGATACCATGGCCCCCACCCCCCCCTGTCCCCGATTGCCCTAGTACCACCCAGTAGAAAACAAAACAGTATTTCCATAGTGTAGAGGTCCCTCCCCCACCCTGATCACTGATTGCCCCACTGTAAACCACAAACCCCATTTTCCATAGTATAGTGTCCCTCCCCACCCGATCACCGATGCCCACTGTGAAACACAAACCCCATTTTCCATAGTATGGTGTCCCTCCTCATCCCAATCACTGATCACCCCTGTAAATCACAACCCTCATTTTCCATAGTATGAGTGTCCCCCCACCCGATCACCAATTGCCCTACTGTAGCCCCTTTTTCCATAGTGTAGTGGTCCCTCCCCATCCCGATTGCCCACCCATTAATAAAATACATTTTGCATAGTGTAGGGTCCCACCCAGTCCCACATTGTCTGGTCCTCCACCCATTAGCAAATAATTTTTTTCCATAGTGTGGTGGTCCCTCAACCCCCACCCACTCTGGTAATGCCCACCACCCCACCCCTGCCCCAGCAGAACCACCAGTCAAAAAACAGCACAGCCCTCCTTACACCTCCACAGCTGCCTTCTGGCTGAACTGTCAATGACGGCTTACAGTATTCTACGGCCCATTGGTTGCCAGTGTCAGCCAATGGGCTTGTAATACTATGTATCATTGACAGATTGATCGATGAGCAGCCATGGAAATATGAGGAAAGATACTGCTGCTATGACCGGTGGCCATGCTGGGGCTGGGAGTCTTGGGTGGTGGGGCAACCACGGAGGTGAGTGAAGATCACCATTATGGAAAAAAATGAGTTTGCTAATGGGTGGTGGACCTGGTGATCGGGGACTGGGGTGGGACCCCCACTGGAACAAGGTCCTTATTTATGGGTGGGTGAGATGGGAGGGACCACTATACTATGGAAAAGGGGTCACTAGGGTGATCAGTGATCGGGGTGGGGGAGGGAAACTATACTATGGAATATAGGGCTTAGGGATTACAGTGGGGCAATTGGTGATCGGATGGTGGGAGGGACCACTACACTGTGGAAATACTGTTTTGTTTTTCTACAGGTGGGTAATCAGGTGATCAGGGATGGGTGAGACCGCCACAATATGGAAAAGCAATTTAACTTAATGGGTGGGTTTACATGCATTTGAGGACCAAGGTGAGACCACTACACTATGGCAATGTATATTCTTATTTTCCGTCGGGTCCACTATTGGGGTGGGGAGGGCACCACTACACTTTGGGAGAATGCAGCTGCATGGGGCTTGGGCTGGTGGGAGGGTGCACTGCCACACTAATTGCATGTAAATGAGCCCATAAGGGGCATGCTAATGGCCACTAGCACTTTGCATGCAAAATGAGCTCATTTGCATGCCTCCATTAGTGAATAGCACTTTAGCATCTGAGTGCTATTGACTGCAGGGGCATTTTACTGGCTGGCTGTGGGGCAGTACTACCAAGTATTCCACTACTCTTTCTGGGTTAGCGCTGCCCCTGCCAGCCCCTATTCATAGTTGGATGGTCCACCAGGCTATCCAACTGTGAATAGCTCCATAGCCCACCAGTGCAGCTGGAAGTACAGTGCAAACATTTGCCCTCACTTTGCACTCTCTTTGTGAATCCTGGCCCTGGACTGTAAATGTTTTTTTTTCTAAATTCCTGTTAAACAAGAAACATCAAGGAGCAGGTAGATATGATAATCTCTAAATTTCAGAGCTCCTTTACTTCTGGCTGTGCTTATCACCATGTCTCTATCTCTTTGAAAGAGGACATCATCACAATGGTTGTTTTGTTTCATCTCTTTCTGTTTGAGGAAAGGTATTTGTTTGAGTCAAAGTTCCATTTGGTTGTGCCATATAATTAAGCTTTTTAAGAGGTAGTCTGCAAACTCTTTGAACAAAGGGAACGTTTTCTTCTGGTAGGCTTAATGGTTCTTTCAATACTTGAATAAGTAAGTCTCTCAGATTTTGGAACTGAGTGTGCAGTACGAGAGACACATCTACCAATCTGAGATTCTTGAGCCTTGTAGAATTTTCCAAAGCTTCAATCCACCTGTTGTAAGCCACTCAGCTTTGAGTGTTTGTGCTAATGCATTAACCGTTATGAATTGTGTGACTTAATTTCATTAAATTCCTTTTGAATTAACTCTTGGTTCATCTTAATTTGATTTATTGCAGGATTAGCTTCAATTTCTACCTTTTTCAGTTCTTATTCAAGTAGAATGCAGTGTGTAATGAATCCATTTTAAACTAAAGGTGTTGAAACATCTTGAATAGTCCTCCTGTAAAAGCATTCAGCTCCTTGAAATTTTTATTTTGGTTTTACCTTTTCAGTTGCAGGGACTCTAATGAGGATGTTACTTATGCTGATGCTGTAGCCACAGTTTGAGAGTCTGTAACAAACTTTGCCTCTTGAGTATGATCAAGATCCAATAAAGTGGTAGATTCAGTTGCTTTTGATCTGGTGGTGGGTAGCGTTGATTGTTTTATGTATTGCACCTTTCAGTGTCTCTGATGTGACCAGAATGGAAACTGCTCTTTCCTCCTTATTTTCACTGATTCTGCTGAGAGTGGATGCCTGTTTGGAGCCAGTCAGGATATTTTCTGTTTAGCAGCTTGCTTAGCCTTCAGTCTGTCTTGTCCAAGTATCATCAGTAAAGCAACCTTCAGGTCAATCCCTGAGGGCAGTTCCAGCTTGCAGGTTTTGCCAATGAACCTCTCCCAGGGGCAGGGCTTCCAGCCTGCATGGCATCTCCCAGGCCAATTTGTGCAAATGGATACTTGTCAAGAGTCCCCTTTTCCTCTGAGGAGACAGATACTTGTCAAGAGGCCCTCTTTTCCTTTGAGGAGTTCCCAAATCTGATGAAGAAGAGGTAAAGATTTTCTCCTCTCTTTTCTTTTTGCATTTATGATTTAAACCCCTTCTACGCAGCAGTTTTGAAGAGTAAACCAGGATTTGGGTAGTAGACAGCACCAAGGGCCTCACATTGCTGCCAGCCATGAATTCATCTTAGACAGACCTAATCCATCTGAATGGTGTCTAAAACAGCATTTGTCATTTCATTCTTGATGTGCCCTTTAGAATACATCATTGTGCCCTTTACAGCCAGCTTGGTTGGCTGTTTCCTGATTTAAGCAGAGCATATTTTCTTTGTTGCATGGTGGATAAGAACATAAATCTAAGCTCTGACATACCATTATTCACACTTTAGTCTTTTAAAAATGACTATAGAAGTCTAAGATCCAATGAAAACCTTTTCTCTCTATCCCATGGGTCACTGCTAATATGGATTAGCTTGGTTTATCCTTTCAAACTGCCAAGCGTGGAATGAACTGCCTTTGACTAGCCACACTGCTAAGATGCACCTGATCTTTAAACAGCAGTTGAAAACTGTTTTGCTTACTGGTTCAGGTTATAAATGTTTTTAGCCTGCATTGTTGAGTGCTCTTGTCTTAAGGTATTTCCTGCATATTGCAAGTTGTAATTTATTGTGTTGCATATATTTGTAATAGTAAATTGTATTACAAACTATGTCTGCTTTATACTGGGCTCTGGACTGCACCTGAAAAGGTGCCTTTGCTCAATGAGTCATCCCAGTAAACAATTAAAATGAATTGGTGATCAGGCGGTACATGAAAATGTAACAGATATTAACATAAGGGTCTCAGAATGCTGAGATCCAGTCACACTGCATCATTTTAGACCCTTTTATAATGAACATTTAGCCATTAGAAAATGAGCTAAGAAAATCCTGAGAGCAACGTAGGCGTCCATCAGACAACAGAGCCTGGGTATTAAAAGTGCCAGTCCCAAACAGACTGCATTGCCAATATCAATGGGCACACTGTATTTTCAAAATTGAGACTCAACATTTATTTTGTGTCAGTAACCGAGATCACCAGTAAGCTAACAATGGGTACTCCCCCTCACACCATGGTCGGTGAGGCAAACCATTAGTACCTTAAGAAAACACATTCATTATACAAAATACATGTTTTTCAGCCACTGCAGAGAGTTGTGATGGAACGGAGCTACCGTGTCCCCACTCCTCAAAGACCATCCAATCTAGTGCATATTGCAAGCTGGTAACACATCTCTGTCTCCCGGAGTGAAAAGGAAACAACCACAGCCACTCCTGGAGCTGACAGTCACTACAGCGGACCTGCTGACTATCCATGCTCAAAACTCACAGCAAAAACAATGTATGATGCAATCATCTACCTGCATTATTCAGGCTAACTTCTTCTTTTGCTGCTCAGCCTCGATATGCAGGTCCTTCCATCTCTGGTTACTGGACGTTAAGCCTCAGGACCCGCTCCTGGGTCTGATTCTCCAGTATAAAATACATGCCCTTCTGAGAACGCCACTCAAAATTGCACATCAAAACAAATACTAAATCACAAATCTACCTGTTTATCACAAGCTTGCTTTTTACTGCTAGCTCACCCAACTACTGTTAATGTGCAGGTCTCGACCTTCTGTACCTCCTGAGCACCTCAATAGTGCGGCCAGCGGGTGGGGAAGCCATCAGAAGAGTTCACATTTTACAAAAAAGAAAACCTAATGGGAGATTTGTGGTACAGACCAAAAAGGTCCTAGTTGAAAGAGGAGGAGAGGTTTAAACTCTAAACTGCTCTAGTTAAACTACTAGCCTCCTATAGGTACGCTCTCTACTGGCAGCTATGCCAGGCAGGAAAAGCAACTGTGTGAGGGCAGGGACTACTTTACCATAAATCTTTTTATGTATTTTTGAGATTTGTTTAAAATGTTGTACCTACTTTTGCAAGTACTGTATACAAATGTAAGCTGAGGTTCATTTTCTAAGCACAATAATACCCTGCAGGGTGAGTGGTTTTGGGCTATACCCACCTTCCAGGGTGACTAGTATAGCCCAGTACAGCCCACCCTGTCAGGTGTTATTGCTTGCTTGTAGTGAATGCTCAAGTACAGTACTGAGGCTGTTGTTTGCTGCAGTGAACACCCAGCTACAGCAATGAACTGTTAGATATAATGAACATTTTGGTACAGTAATAGCATATTAGGTACTGTAAAGATCATGTAGGTGCTGTAATAAACATCTGGGTACAGTAGTGAACAGCTCAGTAGAAACTCCGTCATTTTACGTTGGGGTGAGAGCAGCAAGATGGTGCTGAGTTGCTCTACTCAGGATTCCTGCCCCTCAGTTTGTTAATTTTCTGCTTTTAATGTTTATTCTGTAATGTTTATTTTACAGCACAGTGTTAGACTTATAATGATAAAAACTGCTTAAGTGCCAAAAAGTCCTTGAGCTCAATTTGAGAGCTTGGTTGCTTGGCTAGTGGTTCCTGGTACCAGGTTAAGGCTCTGATTTGGTGTTCTTCTGCTGTAGAAGTATTCTGTTTCAGAGATCTGTGGGTCATGCTGTCTATTTTGAATGCTCAAAGTCTGTTTTAAAACCTCCATTATTTGTTTTCTGAGTTCCTGATGCTGAAAAGATATGGGTCAGGTCAACGGGTTGGAATTTCCGCATGTTGCTGAATGTTGGACAAATCAAAGTAAAATAAGTCACCTGTTTGAATTATGTGATATAAGTCAGTGTGCCCAGTACTCGTATCTGTGATAATGAATTTTGATTCTGGAAGACATTGGTTGCTGAGTATTGAAGACCCATTAGAAATTGTTCTGGACTGAAGCCCAGAGTGTACTGGAATAAGATCAGGTGAGAAGGCTCTGGAGATAAAAGTCCTTGAGAGAACTGGAAGCACTAATTGTGCTGATATACTTGATTTCAATCTCAAGAAAGTATGCCACCATTGCCTGGGAGCTTAGCCTCTCAAATTTTGTAAAACTACCTGAAGAACTTTCTACGCTCAGAAGAGTGATCTTTTTGTTGTCTTGCAGGGTGATTATAAAGGAAAGCTGTCCAGGAAACTGATAAAAGAAATACTTTTCCAAAAGACATCTGACTAACTGTAACCCAGAGCGGACATGGAATGCTTGGATGATAGAAGAGGAAGGTTCATTTTGATGAGTCTTGTATTCCACTGAATTTGCCAGGAAGAACTTACAGGAGCTAGAATGGGATCTTCCATATGTCCCGTTTAAACAGGAATGTACTTAATTTCTTTGTACCCAAGAATAATGTACAGTGGATAACATAGACTCCAGATATGGAAGCAACAATTTATTATCTTGGGCCAAAAGTCCTAGGTCCTAAAATGACTCTAAACTGCAAGGACCTTTGGCCTCTTAAGCATATGGAGTAACTCCTGTCTTTTAATTCTGAGCCAAAATTGGCTCATGTTACAGAGGTTTAGGCATACCGGAGGCCATGGCAGTGGATGCACCACCCTGTAGTATAATGGAATAGTGTGTTCCTGTTCCTTAAAATGGATTTTAAAATCGCTGCTTTAGAATGGTAAAATATTGTAATAGAATGTTCTAGGCATCCAATGTGTTTGAATGGGTTTTATATAGTGTATAGTGGAATGCTGTTATGCATGAAATTCCATGCCTGGAATATGTTTGCACTGCTGCAGTAGTGATGTCATTATGTTGTTCTGCTGCAGTAGTGATGTCACTACTGTAGCAGAACCACTTGGAATCCTGGCACATTGTTGCTTTCCTCTATTTAATTCTGTGGTGACAGTATTCTAGAACCTCTAGAGACTTTTCAAGTCAGTTTCATTATGAAAAAGAGGAAAAACTGCAAAGCACACATTTCACATAGTACTACTACACTATAAAAATACAGGATGAGCAACTTTATGCACAACCTGTGTGTTCTGTCACCTCGGGGTTCTGATTCCCATGGACCACCAGGCCGCTCTCGAGGTCAGAGGAATCAGAACCCCTCTGTAACAGAACACTTGGTTAACAGAGTTGCCCATCCAGTATTCTATATTCTGATTTTACTTTTTCCTGACATTCATTACTTTTAAAGGTAATTTCGCATATACATTGTTAAATATGATATAGGATTAAGAAATGCAAGTTATTTGCTGGATATAACTGTCAAACTAATTCCTGTACTTATGGATAATATCTAACAGCTGGTGGTGAAATGGATCTGTTAACATGATTTACCCGTCAGTTCTGAAACAGCCTATTTGGCCCAATTAGATAAATGTGAGCATCAGACCTATTGTTTGCTATTACTTTTTAAAGAAATATGGACTGCTTTAGTCAGGCAGTACTTTGATTTTGCTCATTGCAATTTCAGATGCAGAGAATTACTAAGAAAGTAGTAGAAGGGAGGATCGCGTAACAATGTGAAAAGGAAAATGTTCTGGAGGGCCTACCTAAACACCAAACACTAATGTACCGGCAGAGGGCTGCATTCACAAAACTCGTGAAAGTCTTGCAGCTGCAGGAAAAAAAAATCAGCACAAGTGAGTTGCCACTTGTGAATCTGCAGGTTTCACACAGCTGCGGGTATTCATAAAGGTGAAGCAGGAGTATGACCAGCTCACAATGTACAGCAGCTTGCGGGTGGTGTTGCCAGAAATCCCCACAGCTATGGAAAGATTTAACGGTTGGTGAGACTAACCATAAGATCTTATGCAGCTGCTGTAGCTGTGAACTGCAATCTCCACAGCTGTGAGGATTTTGGTCTGCAACTGGAGTTGCGGTGTGGGACTTAGTCCCAAAACAGTTTGTGAGTCCAGCCCAACAGCTATAACCAAAAGTAGGCCGTGATTATGTAGGCTCAAGCCGGTTAGGTAGAGCTGGGTACTTAAGTGGCAGCAGTAACTATAACAGGAAGTGTTATGTTAGTACATGTGCAAGGCAAAATTTCTAGTACTCTTGCAAGATTGAACAAAATCACCGATTCACATTCATGTAATTTTTGTGAAATTGCATCGAACTCCAGTGTAGTTTCACTTCCCTTTTTCCCCAAATTGTGCATTTTCCCCAATTGCAAATTTCTTAAAATGTAAGTTCTTAAAATGCACAATTTCATCAAATAGCACCCTTTCCTCCCAAACTGCACATTTTAAAAATAGAATTCTTAAAATGTACAATTTCTGCAAACAATACAATAAGCTGAGCATAAGCTTTTGAAAGTGTGCATTTTATAAACAAATCTGCAAAATTGCACAATTTCTCTTGTTCTGCACAAAAGCTACACAATACGATAAGGGTGTTCAATTCACAAAATTGCACACAATTACTTGAAATTGGTGCAAATTTTCAAAAAGTGCACAAAACAGATTTTCACAATTTTGCCCAGCACTAGTTAATATGTAATTTAAAGTCTGACCTAGTAGCGCTGTATGCTCCGTGCTGGCAGTAAGTATAACAGAAGGTCTGTGCTAGTATGCATACATAGAAACAAAGAAATTCTCAGCGATAAGGACTGCAAGGCCCATCCAGTCTGCCATAAGCCCCTACGCTTGTTTGCATAATCAAGTTAAGGCCTAGACAGTGCTGAACTATAATGTGCCAGTATCTTTTTTTCAGAAAGTATTACGTTAGTATGTAAACATAAGTCTGGCTAGGTAGTGCTAAGCACTCAAGTGCTGGCAGTAGTTATAACAGAAAATACAGTGCTAGTATGTAAACTTGAGTTGGGCTAGGTAGTTTATAGCCCTCAACTGCATGAAGCAGTTATTGCAGAAAGTAGTGAGCTAATATGTTGGCTCAGCTCTGGCTAGGTTGTGCTGAGTGCCCCTACCGGCAGCTGCTATTACAGAAACCGTTGTGCTAGTACTCAAGCTTCAGTCTGGCCTGGTAGTATTTTGCACTCAGCTGCTGGTACTAGTTCCAAAAGAAAGTACTGTGCTACTAGACAAGCTCCAGTCTAGCTGGCTGTGGTAGGGTGGTAGCTTGGATGAGTGCAAAAGCATCAGTTACAACAGATCTATAAAGCAGTCTCTGGGCAATGGTTTCTGTTGCAGTTCTATTGTGTCGAGATACAGAAGTCCATTTTAGGTTTGAGGAATTTAAAAGTTTATACCTTTTATGGTGCCTTAAAGCTTGGAGGTGAGTAACTAGCATATCGTTTACATTTCATGTAATATTGTGATGTTTTATGTAGATTCTTGTATTTAAGTAATGGCTTGTGCCGAACAATAAAATTCTCAGCAACAACAACAACTGTTCAGTACTGTAATGAAGATTTGGGTACAGTAAGGATATAAACTGTAAGGTTTTGTGATGGGATTTGGGCAGCGTAGCAAACACAGAGCTACAGTAATGAAGCGTGAGGTTCTGTAATGAATATTTAAACACTAGTGAACACTCAGGTGGAGTAATGAACATTATTAAGCGGCGTGAACATGCAGGTACAGTAATGCTTTTAATGATTCTGCTTGGAAGTGGGCAATTGTTTTCAGGATACGTCTTATATAACAAAACACTAGTGAAGGACAGCTACGTGAATGCTGGAGAATGAGAAATAAAAAATTTAAATTGATGGCGTTCTTAAGAACTTCTAAATCTCAATATCGTGCAACCAGTAAATGAGATGACCTGAGTTGTAGACTGTATCTGTTGCTCCTGCTATTCGTAGCCCTTAGTTTATCTATTTAATTTTTCATTAACACAGTACCTTTCCAAGTGGGTGGTGAGTAGCTAAGAGTAACACTTGCTTTTAAAGGGGAACTATGAATGTATTATCAGATTACAGGCCAGTTTCCTTATTCACAGTTGTGTCAAAAGTCCTGGACAGGTTAGTGATCAGGCAAATGACAGGCTATGTGGATGAAAATAAATGATTGAAGAAAAAAAGTCTGGATTTATAGCCCAGCACAGCACAACTACAGAATCCTGAAAGTGGTTAATGATAGCCAGGGGGCCATGGATAGCAGTTGTATGGTTGAGGCTGTTTTCACAGAATTCTTCAGGGCCTTCAACACACTCAACCATGCACTACTGTTGGAAAGACTGTCCTGATTGGGGTTTCAGGGCACAGCAAATAAGTGGTTTGTCAGTTAGTAAGTGATTGAAATCTGTTGGTAGTCTATCGAGGGGACAAACTCTGACATTAAAGGCTGTAACAAATAATGCGCCTCAAGGCTAAGTTCTGGGCCTGCTGTTCTCTCTTTTCATTAACTACATCAGTGAAAACTTGTGGGATGTTAATGTACACCTTTACATGGACAACACATATGGAATAATGGCTGGGTAGGGCGTTATAGCGAGAATTTACACATACCTGAGGTGTGGGATGTCACATAAACCCTGAGACTGAAGCTTGGGGTTTATTAACTCATTCTATCCTATTGTCACTTAGAATGTTCAGGTACCCTCTGCCTGCTGCTAGAACACCTATGTGCCTGAAGGGGTTTAGATCTGCAGCATTCAACAAACACACTGCTTAAACCTACATATCTTAAAAAACATACATCCAATTTTAAAACTGTAAAAAGAAAAGCTTTTCAGGGCAAAAAGTTTTGAAAATGAGTGAGGTTTGGTAATGTCTATTTAACTGGATTTATTGTTGTGTGAGGTTGTTTTCATATTTTAATAAATTCTGATGATTTTATCTAAATATAATTATGCTCTGTTTAATTAGTCATGCACAAATATTACATTTCTGTAAAATTGTTGATTAAAATTGTTAAAATATACAATAAACATCTGTCATTGTCTAAATATAAATTTTGCAAGTTTTTACCATTTTTTTAGTCAGAAATCAATATCTTAATCTCTTGCTATTACAGTTTGAGTTTTTGTTCCACTCCACTGGTTGGAATTCTTGCAGTATTCAATTCTTCCTACCCACTGATTTTGGTTTATGAATCTGATTATCAATTTTTGTTTTCCCCTAGTTTAGTAAGAACATATTTACATAGTACCTTAGAAGGACATATCAGGAAGTGATGCAGGAAGGAAGTGCTTTGTGAGGTCAAGTGATGTAAATAGGAAGAACACCTCCAGTGTAGGTCAGTGGCCGGACACAGGAAATGGAGACATTTGTTAGTGCTGGAGGTCTCTCTGATTAATTGCATATGTGCTGTAGTTAAAATGTATAATTTCATTGAAATAAACTATTTTACTTTATTTTGCAATAAAATCCCATGATAAGTATAGGAAACTGTGTTTTATTTGTGCTGTTTGCTTTATCATACTGTAAATGAAGCATGATGTTGTTCATGTAAAGGTTCACAGTCTTTCAGTAAACATCATGTTACATAAATCTGTGTATTGTTTAATTTCCTGGCATAGTTTATTTTTGGGTTGTATTATGGGATGGTTTAAGGTGAGGAATGACTGTATGAGGAAGCACTGTGTGTTAGTGGTGGTGGTTGGGGGGATCCTGCATTCATAATACAGGCTCAGATGCACTTTATATGTTCTGGGGAAATGAGAGGGCTGTATGCATCTAATAATGGTTTGAACAGACACTGTAGATACATATATGGGTATCGTATAGGATGATGAAATTGCTGAAAAGGCACTGGTAATTTGGGGTATACTGTGTCATGGGGAAGGGGTGGGTGTGCCTGTACCAAGGAATGATGCTCATAGGCACTGCAGTCATTTGTGTCATGAATTGGCACCTGTCCCTGTGGTATACTCAGTTGTAGGGACAGGTGGGACTGCCTGCACCTGGTAATGGTGTTCATATGCCATGCAGAAACATTGTGGGTACACATACAGGGTGATGACATGTTCACCTGTAAAGGTTGTGTACTATGTGCTGTGTCACATGGTTTGCCTGCATACACATGTGATATGTTGCAACATTCAGTATGGCGCACTGTGTGGGTGGGAAGGAGTGTGGGTATGCCTGCACCATGGAGTGATGCTCATTGGTGCACATGTGTACTGTGTGCTATGTTTCATTTGAATGGACTGTATCGTCATACATGGGCACTGATACATCACAGTGCATCAGAGATAAGGGATAGTCTGAGACATTATGAGCACAAGAGACTAAAGTGGTTGTGGAGTGATTCGAACTTGAATAGAACATTGCAGTGCATCTGAGGGTAGTGTTGGAATGAATCTTGATGTGCACAATGGACTACCATGGTGACTGAGGAGGGATCCATATCAGTAATGCACATCACAGAGTGTCAGAGATAAGGTTGGACTGAAGACTGATGAACAGATGGACTAAATCAGTGACTCTGGTGGGATTTGAACCTGAACAGCACTTTACAGTGCAGTAGAGGTTGGGGCTGGACTGACACCAGATCAGTCAATGGACAACACCATTGACTGTGGAGGATCTGAACCTGAAATGCACTTCATTGTTCACTACAGTTTGGAGCTCGATGGATGCATGATAAGGAGATAGATTTTACAAGTGGCTGTGAAGGGATTTGAGCCTGAAGAATACTTTACAGTGTATCAGAGATTGGGGCTGAACTGATGTCATATGAATTGATGGGCTACACCAGTGGATGTAGAGGTTTTGAACATCAAATGAACTTCACAGTGCATTATGGGATTGGTCTGGACTGATACATGGTAAGTCGATGGACAACACCATCAGCTGTGGAGGATCTGATCCTGAAATGCACTTCAGTGTTCACTACAGTTTGGGGCTCGAATTACACATGAGAAGGAGACAGATCTTACAAGTGGCTGTGGAGGATTTGAACCTGAAGAATACTACAGTGCATCACAGATTGGGGCTGAACTGATGGACTACACCAGTGGATGTGGAGGGTTTTGAACATGAAATGCACTTCACAGTGCATTATGGGATTGGTCTGGACTGATGCATGGTAAGTCGGTGGACAACTCCATCAGTTCAGGAGGATCTGA
Source organism: Neoceratodus forsteri (assembly GCA_016271365.2). NCBI lineage: Eukaryota > Metazoa > Chordata > Ceratodontiformes > Ceratodontidae > Neoceratodus > Neoceratodus forsteri. The sequence goes on along the minus strand of JADMNL010000024.1, from coordinate 50,270,461 downwards.
ACCTGAAATGCACTTCACTGTTCACTACAGTTTGGGGCCTCGACTGATGCATGGTAAGGGCTAGATCTTACAAGTGGCTGTGGAGGGATTTTAACTTGAAGAACACTTTACAGTGCATCAGAGGTTGAGTCTGGAGTGGCGTCATACGAGTCGATGGACAACACCAGTGACTGTGGAGGATTCAAAACTGATTTGGCTTTTACAATGCATCAGAGATTGGGGCTGGACTGATGCCAGATAAGTTGAAGGCAACACCATTATTTTTCATTTTAAACAATCAGCAACTGCGTATTAGGGAGAAAACTCAAGTGCAGAGCATGAGACAAAGATGCTACTGACCCTAACCCACTTATCATCCATAGCATAAGGAGCAACATGCCACATAGATTTTAATATAGCCATAATCCGAACATAAACTCTTTAAAAGTAACAAAAGGTGCTGAATTCATGTGACCTCATCTAGTACATGCACAGAAACACTCTCTCCCAACAGGAATGCCAGCGGATCCATAAGATGTGATCACACTGGATGACCAGAAATATCCCAAAATGAACAAAGTAACAACTATGAAAACTTATAAATAAAAATAAGAAAAAATAAATAAATACAGATTACAAATCGAGGGTTTGGTACCAAAATGAAGTGAGTATTTTAGAGGTAAGCGCAACACCTCCATCTTGAAACTAAGTTTTCAGTCACCATGCTCTTCCTGCCCCAGTGTGCTCTGACTGGTTAGTGGAAATAGTGATGTGTACAATAAGCATAGAGCAAGCATGGCAACAGTGAGGATCAATATGACCAAATGGTGATGCACTACAGAGCTAGGGCAGTGCAGGTGAGGGCTGTGACCCCTAAATGAAACATCAAAAAAAAAATCACACTGTACACTCCAGAGCCCAGGCCCACTTTCCCTCCAGTGACGGTTGTTAAAAATACGAGTCCTTGCTTGAATGCTAAATAAGGATTTAGTCTAACGTTTTAAGCACACACATTGAATAGAATAGTGGAAGGCACAACAAAAGATCTGCATGCAGGTTCCCTGGTGCCCGACAACTAAGGCTTTGTCAGGGATGGTGCCTGCATCTAAGACAATCCCTTTATACCAGTTAAATTCAGAATTGATGATGTCAGAAAATCCGACCAATCACAGAGCTCGATTTTTAAATACAGAAATATTCAGCTCACTTAGTGGTATAAATGGACTAATAGTTATAACAATCATGATCTCAGTGGCAACATGTTATTGTAGAAAAATACCCCAAAAGACAAAAAATACACCAAAGTGGTGACGGTCAATCGGATTGCTCGAATAAAAAAATAAATAAATAAAGTATAAAATTAATTGTAGTGTAAACCTGATCAACTTAACATGTTACACTAAAACAAAATGATTTGTTGTTATGATACAAACTAATGGCAGAATGAACATAATACACTTTTCACAGCACATGCAAAAATAGTAAATTTATTTATTTATGTATTAAGCTTGTTTTCTCAAAATAGCCAATGGGAACACATATCATATTAGGTAAAATCAGTAAGGGTACCATGTCCCCTATTAGCTGGTACAACTCAATTCATCAAATGTAAACAAATGCTTGAGCTGCACCAAGAGAAAGACATGGACGCCTAATTGGCATCATCAGGCACTACAGCAAATGATTTAGGAGCCATATGGCGTCATCAGGAAAAAGAGGTATTTTTTTATGACGCCATATGGCGTCATCAGGAAGGAATGAGTTAAGGCATCCCACACTGAAGGTGTGTGTACAATTCAGTGTTACACACCTACCCAGCCTTGATTTTATATAATTGCTGGGGAGTGTTTTCACCACAGCAATTATATAAAATAAACAGAAAGAGCACGACTGTGGTCAGATTTCAGCTTAGTCAGCAGTCAGAAGCAACTGCCAGAAAAAATATTCCTTTGTTTTCTTTTTATCTTTCAGCGTAAGTGGAGAAAGAGACCTTTTTTTCAAAATGAAATATCAACTTACCCCCAACTGCAGAGGCGGAGAAGTCTGCAGCGATAAAGGAATGGCCCTGGGGAACAACACAGAGTAAAGGAAGAGTGGTGACAGGTGCATGCATGCTCAAGGAAACCTGGTGTGTGTTTGCGGTTATAACAAGCTGGTTATAACAATAAATTACAACTGGGTTTCCTGTAGTGAAAAACGCTTAACCAGTAATGATGCAGAGAATAATACCTCAGCAGGTGTGATTACAAGATTATCACACACCAAGGGTGTGAAAAATTCTCATAAAACAAACTGCTCAGGCATTCACTTTTATAATAACTGGTGCAAGGTTTCAACAGAGAGAAAACTAAGCTGTATTTGGGTGGCGAAAATGTCCCTGAATAACCCCTGTACTTGCACAAATACAGCAAAGTGAGAGTGCGAGGAGGAAAATGTCATAATAACCAGCTATCGTTATTAAGGAATTCTGTGAGTTATTACAATGTTTTATCAGGAATACTTTTCCCCATTATAGGAGGTCACCAGTTATTCAAGTAATTTACTCTGTTGGGAGAACAAGGGTGTGGTCCAGAACTCCCTTCAGGTTAATTTTGAAAAAGTCCAGAATTATTTTATCAAAAGCAAGTTATGCTAGTTGCTGATCTGTTAAAAACATATATATATATATATATATATATATATATATATATTAGAGGCAAAAACTCCGTTTAATGCATCAGTTAGGGTTGTTCCACAGTGACAAAGTGAGGAAATTTGGTGTTAGGGCTGAAACTCCACTTGGACCCCTCAAGCCCACCCCAACCGATATCAAAGTGCGCATTGGGGTCATCGCCCTAACTCTCACCCCATCACATGTAAAGAAGCTGAGGAATAGGAGAATGGGGTAAGAGTTGGACCGAAGACCCCAACGCGCACTAATGCCCGGTTGGGGTGGACTGAGGGTCCAAGTGGGGTTTCAACCCTAACACTGAATTTCCTCACTTTTGTCACTGTGGAACAGCCTAACTGATGCATTAAGCGGAGTTTTGCCTCTAATTTCCCTTCTTTTTTGAGAATGTTGACAAGAAACAGTGAAAGTAGTGCATCGGCGGAGCGCAGGGCCCTTCAAGCCATAGGTTCCGCATGACTTGCAACAAAAATTCTGTATCTTGCACCGCTTTCGAGATCTGTGCCCGCAAAGGCGTGGCATACGCCAGCATGTCAGTCTATGAGAAAAACGTCAACTTCAGAGTACTGTAACTTGGCAGCCATGCAAAATCTTTTCACCAAACCATGGAAAGGCACATTTGTGAGATGTTGGCTGCCTTCCCTCAAATTTCAGCCCAAAAGACCAAATGGTTCTTTTGCAGCAGAGTGACAAGAACTCCTGTCATTTTGGCCATAGTCTGGAAAAGTACTGTCAAACTTTGCTAAAGCTTTCACAAAACAACGAAAGTGTCGCATGTGCGACAGTACTCAACACTACTTTTGCAGAAATTTAGAAAACATATTTCTGGGTGTTTCACCCCAAAATAAAGACATAGCTAGCATCCTCAGGCTCTGACTAGGTGAATACAAAAGAATTAGGTTGTTAAAGGTCCCAAATTTAAATGGCAACCATTTTCTGATTACCAGCTGAAAACAAAATGGTGGATTTTGAAAGTAAAAGGGCCATTTATGAAAGTAAAAACTGCATTTGTGACACTTTTGAACTTTTGTTAACTTTTTCCATTGACTTATAATGGGAACTTGCTTTTGAATAACTTTTGAACCGTTTAATATTTTTCACAAAATCTTTTAAAGGCACACTAGGCACACTGGCCACACATTCCTGAAGTTTTGGACCACTCACACAAACCGTGTGACCTGTATCGCAATCAAAGAATTCACCGAAACCGTAAGCGTCATGCATAGATCTGACTTAATAACTCCACAACCGTATATCTGACCAGTACAAAAGTTGGTAGACCCCAAGATGTATGGTTCTTGATTGTAGCATTCAAATTTCAGGAAATCTGTTGAATGGTGGCAAAGTTATTAAGGTGCAAAGTTTGACCTTTAACCTTAAAAGTGCTACTCAATCCTAACTATGGTAGCACTACCGTGCTACCATAATATACACACACACACACACACACATGGTTTTTAACTCATGAGACAAAGATGGAAAATTAACCATTAAGACATTAGATTCATCAATGTTAGGGCAAGTGGCTAAAAAATATCTTGGAGTATAATTAATTACACATATGACTTGTGAAGCACACATCTCATATTTAATTAGTAGGACTGGCTCTAGACTGCAGACATTATACAGTGTTTGTGGTGCACTCTCCTGCGAGTTGAGACTTCAATTCATCAATATTATGTTACTAGTTCTTACTGATTACGACATCATTTATGGGAGAGCTGCTGCCACCCATATTGGAAGACTGGACAATATGGCAAGTTTTGTGTCAGGTTCCCCATTCAGTACCCATAGAGTGTGTACTGTATACATTGCTGAGTGGTTATCCCTCAATGTAAGAAAAGTGCATGGGCCCCAAAGTTTCAATGCCTTTGCTTAAAACAAAAAGTAAAAGTTGTATTTTTGAGCTCTTGCGATTAAGATCAGTCAAGTCTGAGGTTTGGTCTTCTGGGGGTATGGAATTTGTAGTCCCACATACAAATAGTAAAGGGGCAGTGGAAACTTTACGGCAAGTGCCCTGCATCTCACCACTCGTTAGGCTATGGCCATCTTATAGTGACCTTGTCCTTTTGGTTATATTTTGAACTGGCTGGGAGATAAAGGTGTTAAAGAGCTAGTGGAGCCAAAACAGGCAGACAGGAAAATAACACAAATTTTAAGTAGTAGTCAGTGGTAGCGTTTTATTTCTAAGTATTTTCCTTTTCCTTTTGCTCAGTCAGAAAGACTTCTATGTGATAATATTGTGCTGGATGTGTGGAACAGCTCTTGGCCTGACAGCTGAAACATCTAACTCTATTGCCCCCTCTACATCATCAACATTATGATCTCACTGACGGTGATACCACAGGCGAATAACCTGGCAGTCACTCACTTGCTGTTCCTAAGTAGCAGTGATGTCACAGTCAGTGAGGTCACAATGCTAATGATGTAGTGTGGGGCAGCAGGATTAAGATATGTCAGCTGCCAGGGCTACAGCTGTTCCACACATCACACCTACCAACACAGGTAAGCAATCTTCTAAGTAAACAAAGGGAAAAGAAAAAGTACCTCAGATATAAAGATAATGACTGACTGCTTTTAAAATATGATGTTAGTTTTGGACAGTACACTAGTTTTTAACAGTCATTTGTTTTATTATTATAATGACTGAAAAAAGTGTTAACTTTTTAGATTTTATATGTATGAAAAACTTTTAGTTTAGAGTTATATGCTATTATATAGTATGTCTCAGTTGTGTTATTTAATGTTGTATATTAACCATAGTAATCTGATTGCAGTAATGTAACAGAGTGGGTTAAAGGGACAGGAAATGTGCACTACTTGGCAGCAGTGTTTAATGTTCCTAGTAAGAGAAGTGACACACTTGCCTCCAGATGAGTCATATGAACTGTACCTTAATAAACACTGATGTGAAAAACTGTGTTTTCAATTGTTTTCTTTGATGGACAACATTCTACACAGTTCTCTTCATGGAACCAGTAATTTGGAGTGTCTACTATATCATGGTTTGAGTACAGAATGCTAAATGTGAGCTATTGTCCTATCAGAACCATGCTTATTGTTCTTTACTCAAACTGTGACATAGTTAAAACTCCAGATAATGGAGTTTGCCCTTTAAGGACAGACCAAGTTGTCCTGGTGGACTCCTCCACCCCTTTGGTACAGATAGTTTTGCTCAGATGGGGGACAGAGGAGTGGAGAGGGAGGGAAGGGAACTAGGACAAAGGACTCACAGACAGGAAGGGGGAGCCTAAGAAGGAAGAGGCAGGATAGGGAGAAAGTAAGAAATCGGAGGGCCAGTTGCAGGGTACATAATGCCCTGCACAGTAGTCTGAGCCTCTTTTGCTGGAGTTTTGTTGGAGTTTTGTTTTCCATAGAACTACAGCACGTAGATTGGCATTTCACTGGAAATTGTTAGCTTAAATTTAGGCACCAGCTTGGTAAGGTTTGAGTTCCAGGAGATATTACAGAAGGTAAGGAAAACAAAAGAGCTGTGTATCACTATTAGTATAGTAGGACAAGCTAGTTTCTGCTTATTCGCTGAACTGGAGGAGATTAGAAGGCATAAATGATTTGGTACTAGGAGAGAGCATTTTCATTCAGTTTATTGGTTGTAGGGTCACTGAGGTGCGGTCTCATTGTAGTATGAATCCTAAAGTTGCTTGCAGCACTTGTATTCAAGCTAGGAATGATTTGGAACTAGGAGAGGCATTTTCATTCAGTTTAGTGGTTGTAGAGTCATGAGAGTGCGGTCTCATTATTTGTGTGAATCCTAAAATTGCTTGCAGCACTGGTTATTCATGCTAGGTTTATGTGAGAGACTGGGGGTGGTGAGTGCCATGTGTGCTGTGGGAGGCTGTTTCTTGTGGGAAGCCTGGCGCTCACAGCCTTTAGGCATTCCTATATGTTCTCCAGGTGGCTGCCAGCTCACTGGCGGCAAAGGAGCACTAGTTTTTGTGAAGGGCCCAGACAGAGCAGAGGCAACATGGTGGGGAATGGCATCTGACGTCAGACCGCATGGCCCACATGAACTAAAAGGCCAGGCGGTGGGTGAGAGTGGGATTATGGTGGAAGCTGAAGGGTAGCAACTCAGCTGCTGGCAAAGGAGTGAGTGGAGCAAGAGCAGAGGCATGGACTTTGGGAATTTAAAAAAAAGGATGTGATAAGCGGTAATTGCATGGGATGTTGTGAGCCTAAGGGGCTATGGGCAACAGGGTGGGGAAGAGGGTGGGGGAGTGGAAGCACATGGGGAAGGTTGTGTGGCCAGTGGCCTTCAAGGGGCACAGGTGGAGAGGGCCCCAAGGTCTGGGTGGTTATAAAAAAAGAGAAGGAGGGAAGAAAGGACCTAATGGGCTGATGACTAATGAAGGCATTTTGTCAGTTTTATCCACAGCAGCTGAAAAATGTGTGAGAAAAATGCACCAAAGAAGAAAGTCATCGAAGGAAGAGGCCTACAAGGTGATCACTGAGTTGGTGGAGAAGGCCAACATGATGTGGCAGATGGTGGAGGGCGGAACCTGGAACTGGGGAAGTCAGCGGAGAAGTGGAAAATAGAAAAGGAAAAGGTGATGGAAAAAGACCAATTGGGAGGCTGAGCAGCCCAAACACACCACAGTCACCAGCTGAGGTACCTCCCTGAGTGGTTAGTCCAGCACCACTGCAGCCCCTATTGCCTGGACCGTTAGTACCTCCCTTGGAGCTGGTAGTGGTACTGACTCCGGAGCAGAATGGGAACTCTCTGCAGTGTTGAGCCCCTCACCCTGATGCCACAGCCAGTAGCCCCTCCTCAAGAAACTGAACGTGCAGCCAGAGACAGCAGGAAGCATGGAGGGAACAGGCCCACAGGTAGTGTATCAGATTCTGTGAGAGATAGCATAAAAAGTACATTGGGCAAATTATAGTGGCTCTGGGGAAGGTGGACTAAGGCAAGCGGAAACTGCATTGGCTGAGATTAGATCAGACAAAAGAACCAACAGGGACAGTACATAAGGTGGCAGAAGGGACAGGAAAGGAGCGAGGGACATAGGAGCCCGGCATGAGGATGGGGAACACATGCTGCTGGCCACAAAGGAGAAAGATATGGAAAGGGAGTATGTGGACATATTTGCTTTGGTCAGTCAGGAGGCAGCAGTGAAGTATGAAGAAACAGAATATAGGGAAGAGCAAGATGGCAGTGGCTGTGGTCTTGTTGGGAAGAAGAGGAGGAGGATAAGTTTACAAAGGGAAGACCTGGGATGGGTGGTTCATGGGTTTTGCCACATGTTCGGCCATTGTGATGGAAAAGAAACTGGAATTAGGCATCCCACTGATCACGCATTCCTGATCATAGGAGAACAAAAGCAAAGGGGCGAGTGAGTTGGATATATTATGATGAATTTTTCTGCCAGAGGATGGCGGCGTATGGGAGCTGAGATGGGACACAAAACAGTTAGACTTGTGGACTGACTATGTCACCGACTAATCCACGCTGGAAGGAGAGATGGGAAGAAAGGAGGAGATACCACAGAAGTGCTGGTGAGGATATATTGGGCATTTTGTTCATGGCCCTAATGTCGTTTCTGACATGCCTGCTTGAGATGTGGGGATCTCACCCAACAACAAGGTGCAGAACCACATGGACACAGGGGCCCAGGTGGGAGGAACCCAGGGATGGGACACCAGCCTTTCGAGAGAGTCCAGGATATAAGGGGCAGACATGGACTAGAGGATCAAGAGGCAGGGGTTATGGGGTGAGGGTCCAGTCTTATTGAGGGAATGACAAAGAAACAACAGCCAGGGAGGTAGGGGGCCTGTGGGGGGGCATGGGGGTGAGACTGATTTCAGTTAGCAAAACCTCCATTAAAATAGGGGGTGAAAAAGTGGCTCAAGGAGCACTCAGATAGAGGGGTGGGAAAACATACAGAAGGGTTTTAGATCATGTTTCCCCTATAGTGCAAGGCCCAAGACAAGCAAGGAGGCCAATAACTTGGGGTCTGTCAGAGAAAAGAGGACATTTGAGACAAAAATAGAAAAGAAAAAGCTGCAGGGAGGATGGAAGGACAGTATCCATTTCCCCTCTAGATAACATGAGAATTTCCCTTTGGGGTTGGTCCCCAAAAACAAGAAGGGGGAGTATAGGGTGATTCTATCTGTCATTCCCAGAGGGACACTGGTTAATGATTTTATTGGGGAGAGGCACAACCGGGTCACCTATGCCACATTGGAAGAGGCAGTACAGTTTATTCAGGTGACCCCAGATGCCTGGATGGCCAAGACTGATATAAAGCAGCCTTTGGCTGCTCCCAGTGGTAGGAAGATTTGGGACCTATTGGGTTTCAAAGTAGGGGCCAGTATTATTTTGACAAAAGCTATGCTGATGGGTTTGCTCCATCGCTTGCCCACGTTGAAACATTCAGCACCTGCCTGCAATGGATAGTCCAGCAAACAACAGGGTACAAGATGGCGATACACTATCTGGATGATTTCTTGTTAATAGGCAGTGGGCGGGTGCAGACAAAGAGGATGCTGGCTAGCTTCCAGGAGCTTTTGCAAGGAGCTGGGGTGCCATTAGCTCTGGAAAAAAACAAAAGGCCCTAGCTAGGGTTCTGGAGTTTCTAGAATGAAATAGACACACCTGGGGGAAGTATTTAGGTTGGCAGACAACAAGGTACAGAAACTAAGGGAGCTGATTCAGGTGCATACTAGCAGAAGGCGGGTACAATTAAGGCAGGTACAGCAAGTTATGGGACATTTGAATTTCACATGCAGGGCAATTGGGCCAGGATCACAAGGAGACTTACGGGCCACAGCAAGAATAGCAATACCACACCACTAGGTTGAAATAACAAAAGGGGTAAAAGAGGATTTCAAGGTGTGGGAGTAATTCCTAAACAACTATAATGGATGTTCCTTTTGGCAGAAGGAATGGGTTTATAACACAATTTGGAATTGTATATGGATGCAGCAGGGGATTAGAAAGGGGGATACTTGAGAGGAAAATGGTTTTCAGAGCCATGGCCAGTAGACTGGGTATGGGAAAGGAAGGTAAAAGATATCAGATTGTTGGAAATTATGCCAATTTGGGCTTGCACCCTGGTATGGGAGGAAGAGCTCATGGAATAAGAAGGTTACATTTTGGTGTGACAACAGGGCAGTGGTGGAAGTGCTGAACAACAGGGAGCTAGGTCCAAAACAGTTATGGGAGTATTGAGGCAGCTAGTATTGAGGGGTTTGCAGCTGAATATGACTTTCAGGGCCAGGCACATAGATGGGGTGAGAAATATCCCAGCTGATAGCCTTTCCCATCTACAGCTGGATCATTTCCGGACACTGGCACCAACAGCAGAGGAGCAGAAAATGCCCATTCAACAAACATCTGGGACATTGGCAAGAGGAAGCGAAATGCTGTTTCCCAATTCATGGGCACCATGGACTTTGAGGGCCTATGAAGAGGCATGGTGGGCATTGCAAACATTCAGAGAAATGCACCACATGGCAGTAAGTGGGCCAGTAATGGAAGAGCAGTTAGGGAAATTCATGGTAGATCAGTGGCAAAAGGGATGGCTCATGCCACAATGGGGATTAGTACTTAGTGGGGATCAGTTTAGTTTGTAGTTTAAAAAGTGGAAGGATCCTATGAGGTCACTGTTGATACGGAGAAGGATGCAAGGGTTGAGTAGGCTGAAACAGAGGAACAAGGACGGTGAGGAAGCCAATACCAGATCAGTGGTTAGTTAGACTAGGGAGATGTTGCCAGCCATTTGTAAATCCAAGGATGAGGCTCAGCTGTTTCAAACGATTTATTTAGTGTTGTTTGCAGGAGCCTTGAGAGTGAGTGAGGCAGTGGGACACAACAGAAAGAATGAAGAGGAGGGTTGGAATGGGGGATATAAAGTGGGGGACACAAAATATAACTCATGATTAGGAGGCCAAGATGGATCAAGAAGGAAAGAGTGCATGGTAACCATTAAGGCTCACCCTGACAGGACCTTGTGCCCGGTGGAAGGCTTGTGGGCTTATGCCGCATGAGCACTAAGGAGTTTTGTGCATGGTTCAGAAAGAAGGTGCCGAGTTATCAGCTAACAGCTATACTCAAAAAGCATGGAGTTTCTGGGTGAAGATCCAGCTAGTTACTACATCCCTCTCTTTTCAAATAGGGGCTGCTTCAAAATGGGCATTGGAAGGGAAGCAGTGACCAGTATGATGGAAAAGGGATGTTGGCGGTCTGCCAGTTACAAGAGGTACATTCTGGCTTTAAGGATGGTGATTAACCTGTCATCATTATTTGTTTACAGGAACAGAACTCAAGGAGAAGGGGGAGGAATAAAAAAAAAGAGAGATAATTTTATAATTAGAAAAGAAGAGGGATGGGGTCAGAGGAGAGGAACAATTTGAGATGATGGTGAGATTAATATATATTTGCTTGATTCAATAGGTAAAGGGAGGATCACAGAAGTGTGGATCTGTGGGCACTCCTACATTTACTGGGCAGAAAAGAGAGTGGAGAAGAAGGCTGGGGAAAGCAGCTGTCCAAAATCTCAGAGAATGTGAGGCTGGTATGGCGTGGCATTCGGGGGATGAAATGGGCACAGTTACTCTCCACCTAATAGAGATGAAACAGTGCGGCCCTCCAGACCTAATCATCTTACACCTTGGGGGTAATGATGTTGGGGAAGCTGTGGGTGGATACATATTTGTGGGTAAAACAGGAGCTTAAAAAATAAAGCAATGGTGGCCAGCAGTGAGCATAGCATGGTCAGATATGATACCAAGGAGGTATGGAGACACTAACACAGCCATTTAGCAGTGGATAGGGCCATAAGGAAGATGAATAGAAAGTGGGGACACTGATAAAGAGTATGGAAGGACATGTAATATTGAGAGGTGGAAGAATGGGTAGAGGATTTTACAGAGCAGACGGGGTCCATTTGTCGGATCTAGCAATAGACATGTTTAATCGGAGATGATGGGCTTCATTGAGGCTTGGAGGAGGCAGGAGGAAGATAAAGGGAAGAAGAAGGGCTAAGGGGAAGCCAGTCATCCAACGCAAGCTGAAGACAAGCTATGGGGAAAAGGGGGAAGGAGGAAAGGGGATGATAAAGAATATGAGGAGAAGAAGAAGAAGCAACAGAAGGAGAAAAAACAGTCTCGGTTCTCACCGTTACCAAGAAAAAGAAAAAGAAGGCACCCAGGTTTTCACCTGGGAGGCGAGAGAAGAGGAACAAGGAGGAGGGGTGATCAGAGATTGATATGTTAATGCAATATAAACAGAGAATTGTGGACAAGAAATAATGGAAAATGGAGATGGTATATGTTAATATAAATGAGAAATATTATAAATTAATTGCCAATCTGAGCACAACAACACACAGTTGTCTGTCTTTTGTGGAGGAAGGGAGGAATCCCGGACAATGGAGTTGCCCTTTAAGGGCAGACCTGTTGTCCTGGTGGACTCTGGCCACCCCTTTGGTAGCAGATGGTTTACACAGAAGGGGTGGAGAGGGAGAGACAGGAGCTAGAACAAAGGACTGGCAGACAGGAAGGGGAACCTAAGAAGGAAAGAGACAGGGATAGGGAGAAAGTAAGAAATGGTAGAGGCCAGTTGCAGGGTAAATAATGCCCTGCACAGTAGTTTCAGCCTCTTTGCTGGAGTTTTGTTGCCTCCCACTAACCCGTCAAAAGGAGAATGGGGAGAAGAGTGGGGGATGGTCAGGGTATGGTCTGTCAGAGGTGGATGGCAGGAGGTGTCCAGCTGGGACATTGGTGGACTGCCAGAGGTGGATGGCAGGAGGTGTCTAGTTCGGATGTTGGTGGACTGCCAGGGTGGATGGCAGGAGGTGTCTGGATTCGGATGTTGGTGGACTGCAGAGAGTGGATGGCAGAAGGTGTCTGGTTCGGATGTTGGTGGACTGCCAGAGGTGGATGGCAGTAGAGGGAAAAGGGGAGAGGAGGGAAAGGGGTAAATGATAAAGGAATATGAGGAGAAGAAGAAGCAACAGAAGGAAAGAAAAATCTGTCTCGGTTCTTACCGTTACCTACAAGAAAAAGAGAAGAAGAAAGCACCCAGGTTTTCACCTGGGAGGCGAGAAGAGGAACAAGGAGGAGGGTGATCAGAGATTGATATGTTAATGCAATATAAACAAAGAATTGTAGAAAAGAAATAATGGAAAATGGTGATGGTATATGTAAATATAAATGTGAAATATTAATAAATTAATTGCCAATCAACACAACAACACACAGTTGTCTGTCTTTTGTGGAGGAAGGAGTAATCCAGGACAACTGATTCAGTGAAAAGAACTGTAACAGAATGCTGCTCATAAAATCAAAACAATGCAAAATACTGTTTTTCACAACACTTTTATTCAGGTACAAGTTACTTATGGATCATTGAGGGCTTATGGATATTATTTCTGTAAGTGGTAACATTATAAACAGCTGCATATTAGAACTCATTTCCTGTCCTCTTTAAGGATGTAACTGGAAATGAGCTTTCACAAACAAACATTTTGACAGACTGACTAATAATGAACTGTCAGGTGTAATGAACATTTGGGCATGGTAATGAACACCCATGTACAGTAATACAGTGTTAGGTGTTGTAATGCAATGTCAGGTACTGGTACAAACACTTGGGACTGTAAAAAACACTTTCAAAACATGTCAAGTATGCTCAGGGACCAGATTTTCAAAGAGAAAAATTGTGCGTCGCGAGGAAAACAATGTTACACAAGGGAGGGTTTCTTTGTGCAACTGTAATTTTTCCACATGTGCTCAATTTACAGAAAGGTTGCCTTTGGCAACCTTTTCCACACTATTTATGACCTTGCACCTCTTTTATGCAGCTATGGAAAATTGCCACCCATGCACATAAAATGATGAAAATAGTAGTTTTGCAGGTACAGGATTTTTTTTTCCCTGCACCAGTGAGTTGTGCACTGGGACTTAGTCTCTGGGCCATGTCAGGCCATTTGAAAATCTGGCCCAAGGTGTGAAAATATTCCCCTGCAACTCTGACAGAATTAAAATAAGATCCTGTCCCATTTGTTACGCAGTAAGAGTTAAAAGCAAAGCTCTGTTCTATCCTCTCCTTTTCTGACTCTTGTCTGTCGGATTGCGCAACAAATGTTCTTGTGAGACCTAGGAACTGATCATTCTGACAGACTCATGGTTCTCCTCTTGCAATCACCTTAGCTTCACTTACTGTTTCTATCTTTTCTTCCCCTTGCTTATCTATGATGATACAAATATATGTGGATCTTTTATGAAACTGGGCTCTCTGGTTTGAAAATGTATACAATAGTTATATTGTTGAAATGATTGCAAAAAGCTATTTGGAACTCAGGGGTTAACCCTGAGATGCAGTTTAACCTCATTTGTAGAGCTGTAAACAGGAGATCAATTCTGGGACACAATGTTCTATTTTGTTGCACCTGCAAGGAAGAGAGTGACAAAGTTTTGGGACCTTGTGTGAAAACAGGACATGCATCTTAATGAGAACGGGATGCAGGAATTAATTGTCAGACAAAGACTTCTTATCAAAAGAGAGCAGCTGTTTGTTGAAGAGAGAGAGAGAGAGAAGATTAAGATTTACTGTAGATTTAGAGATACCCTCAGATGAATGACTTTGTTTTATTTGAACTCCTGTATAAGAGCTATCCTACACAATTTTATTTTTTATTTTGTTGTTATTAAAACTAATAAAATCCTACTTTTACTTGTGAATTTATAACTGCTCTGGCTTTCCTTTGCTTCTGACCTTTGCCTCGACTACAGATGGAGTCAGACTAAATGGGATTTACATTGTGCAAACTCTAAGCCAGGAGTGTGTGTGTGGGTACTAGACCTAATACCAGGAAAGCACAGAAGAAAGGTATGGATCCTGCAACAGCAAGCCCAGGAGTGATTACCAGAAGAATGGCCATCAAACTAGAATCAGAAACAAAAGTCCAAAACGAGACTTTACAGCTAGAATCAGTGATGGAAGAAGAAGAAAAGGCAGGAAATAATCTGAGAGCATGTCTGCCTTCTCCAAATGGTGAGCTATACAACAAAGACAGACACAGATACAGAGAAAAGAAGAGATGCAGTGACAGGAGCAGAAGAGAAGAGAAGAAATGCAGTGAAAGGAAGAGAGAGAAGAGAGAGAGAAGAGAAGAGAAGAAGAAAGAGAAGCAACAAGAGCAGTGACGGCTCGATGCCTACCAAGCTGTCAAAGCTGGAGGATCTAGGACAGGTCCAGCAGAGCAACAAAACACAAACAAGTTAAAAGACATTAAACTGACAAGTTGTATCTCTCGGATGATATCGAAGCATACCTGACAACATTTGAAAAGGTTGCCAGAGCTGCCAGTGGCCAAAGCAGCACTGGGCAGTCTGGTTGGCACCTTACCTGACAGGTAAAGCCTAACTTGCCTACAGCAATATGGACACTGCACAGTCAGAAAACTATGACCTTGTGAAAAGAGAATCCTGAAAAGATATGACATCTCAGGAGAGACCTACAGCCAAAGATACTGGTCCATGAAGTACCACTCAGTCCACAATCCTTGAGAAGCCTTCACTGACTCAGGAACTCCTCATTAAATGGCTCCAACCAAAAGGCAACAAAGTCTAATGGATCATCAACATATTGGCAGTGGAACAATTCATCAACATTCTTTATACAGACATGCAGCTTGGGGTAAAAGAACACCAACCAAAAAGTGGGAATAGGCTACTTCTTTGGCTGAGGATTATCAGACGGCCAGATAGACACTACAGCAACAAAGTAACAGTCAAGGACCGGTAAGACCCTCTTTTTCCCAATTTAACTCCACGTCAGATAAGAACTCTGGTGGGGTAACAAATCTGCACTCAAAGACTTTACTTGCTATAACTGTAATAAGCCAGGCCATACTGCAAGAAACTGCCATAAAAATAAGGAAGGGTAATACTGGAGCAGATTTGACCTTAGCAAATTGGGGTAAGTATTTAAAAGATGTCAAGGTGGGAGATACTACTGTGAAGGGACTTACTGATTTGGAGAGAAGACATACCCTGGTGCATGTTGAAGTGCTGGGAAAACACTGTGCAAAGGATCAGATACTGGGATCATCTGCATCCACAGGGACATGCAATAGCATCCCAGCACCCAAGTGACTCTGAATATTAATGGGGTGTCACACCAAATGAAAGGGGGTAGTACCTAAGTTACTTGTACCTATGATTATTTGAAATGACTTTCCAGGATTTACTGAGTTAATCTCAGAGGAAGTGAAACTTGCAGTTTCAGCAGCAGTGGTAACAAGAGCACAGGCAAAGAAAATCTCAGATGGTGTGGACACTTTTCCTCTTGGTGACTTTGATGTTGGCTTGTTTGAGCACAGCTTCACGAGCCAGAATTCCAGGAAAGGAAGAAGACACCTGAAAAACAGTGGCAACAAAGACTGATGGACATAAGGGGTTGATATATGAAAATTCTAAAACTAAACTGATAATTGATTGTGATTCTGTTTCTAAGCAAACTAACAATGTTTCTCTCCAAGGTTATTTTATGCAGCTGGGGATGAAACAAAAACAGGATGAACCAATGTTTAAGAAATGTAATGGGCTTCTGTACTGAGTTTGGACTAATCCTCAGATGCAGGAACAGATTGAACAATTGGTCATACCAAAGAAACATAGAACTGAATTATTACAGACAGCATATGATAGTCCTATGGCTGGTCACTTTGGGAGGGTCACACCCTTGCAGATTGCTGTACAGAATTTAGTGGCCTGAAATGCATGAAGATGTTGCTACCTATTGCAGTTCTTGTGCTGAATGTCAGAAAGTAGCCCAAGTGGCTAAAAAGACAATGTGACCCTGGTGCCCCTACCTTGATAGATATACCTTCTGAGAGAATTACAATGGATGCGTTAGCCCTTAAAGGTAAAAAGGTAATTGATTCATTTTGGTAGCATGTGATTATGCTATTCGATACAGAGGCAGCTCCATGTGTACTGTCACAGCCCCAAAAGTGGCAGCAGAGCTTGCCAAAATTATTTGAAATGCTGTACGGTAGATAACCTGGAGGGCCATTAGATGTAATAAAAGAAACACTGGAACATAACCCTGCTCAGAAAAAATATATTATATCTTATATGTGTGCCCTGAGAAAGAAAACTGGGAAAATATGTTGAAATCACCTATAGTAATCCAGAAAATGCCCAAAACCAGCAGATGGTGTATTAAGACAAGGGTAAAAGAAGAAGTTTTTGAGCCAGGTGACAAAGGTCTTGCTACTGCTACCCACTACAGAAAATAAAACTGTTAATGAAGTGGCAAGGGCCTTATAAAGTGCTTAGACATACTGGCACAGTTAACTATGAGACTGAGACCCTGATAGGAAAAATCCTACCAAGATATCCATGCTAACCTCCTGAAAAATGGGTTGAAAAACACTAAAGGCTGCATTGTTCATTTTACCAGAAACTGATAAAGAAAGATACTGATATAGCGTATGACAGATTAGAACAGACTGGAACTTATGACACTGTAAAAGAAAATGCTTCCTTAAGCTCGAACAAACTAAAAAATTCAAACTTGGTAAAGACATTTAACAGTATTTTTACCACTGTGCCAGGCTGAACAATAGGCATGGAGCATGTAAAAGTGACAGAGGAATTCTTGCCCTATCAGACAAAGACATTCAGATTACCAGAGCAGTTAAGAGCAGACGGGTTAAGGAAATACAAAAATGAAACAGTTGGGTATCAGAAGAGTTGAGAAGTGCTTGGTCATCACCAATGGTGACTGTAAATAAAAAGAAGGGTGGACAGATTGGGAAGTTCCAATTACATCAGTATCCTTGATCTCACCAACGGTCACTGGCAAATTCCCTAGGTAAAGAATCCAAAGACAAACTGCATTTGCCACCCCTGTTGATTCTACCAGTAAACCACTATGTCATTTGGTTTACATGATGCCCTGCTACATTCCAACGGTACATGGATGTAATTTTAATTGCTCACTCTGGTTATTGTGAAACTTACCTAGATAATGTTGTGGTGTACAGTCCACATGGGAAAAGTCACCTGGAACACACATGAGCAGTTATTCAATCTATCAAAAAGCAGTTCGGACCATTAATCCTAACAATTGTGTACTTGGCATGTAGAAAACCAAATATTTGAGTTATGTTTTGGGAAATGGAGAGTAAAGCCAGAGACTTCTAAGATAAAAACTGTGGATGAACAGTCCTGTTCCTAAAACAAAGAAACAGATCAAATCATTTTTAAGGCTGGTTGGTTACTATTGATGATTCATTCCCAACTTTGCCGTTAACTACCCCCTCACTAAACTCACAAAGAAACAGTGCCTGAATAATGTGAAATGGACCAGAGTGTGATGAGGCTTTTGGGCCATAGAAACATAGAATTTGACAGCAGATAAGGACCGCTTGACCCACCTAGTCTGTCCATTTCCCTACCTAATGCATAGGCTGCAGATCCTAGCTAACCAACAGCCTACTTCCTCCTACCCCCACTAGAATTGCTTTATGTCTGTCCTATGCATTCTTAGATTCCCCACTGTTTTTGACTCCACTACCTCCTTAGGAAGTGTTCCATGCATCCACAACCCTCTCCATGAAAAATACTTCCTCACATTACCTCTGAGCCGTCCCTCATCTATCTTCAAATTGTGTCCCTTTGTTCTTGCACATCTCTTTTTCTGAAAGATGCTACTGTCTTGGACTCTGTTGATTCCTTGATGTACTTGAATGTTTCTATCATGTCCCCCCTCTCCTCCTCTCCTGGAGTGTATACATATTAAGCTTCTTTAATCTCTCTTCATATGTCTTCTGGTGCAGACCCTTCCATTTTAGTTGCCTTCTTTGGACAGCCTCCATCTTGTCTATGTCCTGCGGAGATGGGGTCTCCAAATGGAACGCTGAACTCAGATGGGGTCTCACCAACTGTCTGTACAGAGGATAACAACTTGTTTTTTCTACTGGTGATGCCTCTCCCTATGCATCCCAGTATCCCACCAGCCCCTCCTTACTGCCTTCTCACTTGCTTGCTCACCTTCAGGTCATCTGATATGATTACCCCAGGTCCCTTTCCATTTCTGTTGTTGTTATTATTATCTCACCCTCCATTATGTATTTTTCCCTGGATTTTTGTTTCCCAGGTGCATTGCTTTGCACTTCTTTGCATTGACTCTTAGCTGCCATACATCTGACCATTTCTCCAACCTTGCCAAGTCCCTTTGCATCCTCTCACCCCACCTTCTGTATCAAACCTGTTGCAGATCTTTGTGTCACCTGCAAAGAGACATACTTTTCCTTCAGTCCCTCAGCAATGTCCTTATAAAGACATTAAAGAGGACTGGTCCAGTCTTGAACCCTGTGGTACCCCACCAGTAACCCCCTTTCTTCACGAGTAAACTCCATTTACCATTACCCTCTGTAACCTGTTGTCCAGCCAATTTTTACCCAGGCTACCACCTTAGGACCCACTCCAAAGCTGGCTAAGTTGTGTATTAATCTTTTGTGTGGGACTGTGCCATCAAGGATACATTATGTTCAGCCCCTGTTTTAAAAGCACAGACTTTGAGAAACAATTTTTGTTACAGGCGCTGCATCAGAGGTAGGCCTAGGTGCAGTCTTGAGTCAGAATATAGATGGAAGGAAAATCCCATTCTGTATATCAGTAGGAAATTGCATGACTGAAAGAACAGGTACTCTGCTATTGAAAAGGAATGCCTTGCAGCAAAGTGGGCCATAGTGTTCCTTAAATTTTATTTGCTTAGGCTGACTTTGTACTTATAACAGATCACAATCCTCTCTGTTGGCTTAACCAAATGAAGGATAAAAATTCCAGAATCACAAGGTGGTACCTGGCACTACAGCCATGTAAATTCAAAGTGATGTACAAATCTGAAAACAGAGTGTCAGTGCTGATATTCTGTCAAGATATGGATCAGGAATTGAGAATTCTGAAGGTTGAAAAAATATGTGGGTTTAAACATAACTACTGTACTAGTTGTTATGGAAAAGGGATACTGCATATGCAAAAGAACTGTAAAAGTCATAAGGAATGTTAGAGAATTAAAAGAATTTTCAAAACCTGTTTTCTAAAAACAGGTTTATCATAAGGGTGTGTGCTTGTGATATGGTTTAATAATAACTGGGTCACATTTTTTTCCATAAGGAAAGCTGGCTGTAATTTGACGTTATGACCAGCTGGTTATAATGGCAAACAGCGTCAACTTCACTATTAAAAACATGTGCCACTCAGTAGTTCCACATCTCTGAACCTATTCTTTTGTGCCGTCCAGCACTATAAAATAATATTTATTTATTCGTCTATATTTATTACATTAGGTGGTTCACTGGTTGACCAAGGTGAAGAACTGTGGAGGCAGGCAGGAGGAATTTTGATGGTGGTGCAGTGAAGGGCAACTGGTGTCCTTCCAGGGGCCTTCTGTTCCGCTCCAACGCCTCTACTGTACACGCTCACTGCCAGGCTCTGCTACTGTGTCTCTCTGGCCTCGCTTTCACCACCATGTGCTTCATGAGGCCACTGTTGAAAACAAAAAAGGGGGCTTAAGAACCCTCACCGTCACAGCTAGATTGCTAATCTCAAGAAAACTGCTGACTCTGTTTCAGGTACTACTCCTCTTCTTGTCACGTCCTCTCAAACATATTTTATATAATTGCTCCAGGGAAAAATGCAACCCCAGCAATTATATAAAATAAAACATAGGTGCTGTGTGTAAACTCAAATTTTATACTCATTATCGGTGTTGAATGCTTAGATATACCCCTCGAGCATCACTGTCAGGGTTTGAGTATCCACCTCGGGTGTGTAAAATTCTTGTTACACACACCACATATATTATACTGTTCTCTCTCTCTCTCTCTCTCTCTCTATATATATATATATATATATATATATATATAACCCTGTTCCATTTGTTATGCAGAAAGAATTAAAAGCAAGAATCTGTTCTATCCTCTCCTGTTCTGTCTATTTCATCTTTGCCTCAAAACACAGCTGCACACCCTGTCATGTGTTATCTCTCAGCTTGTCATAGAAACATAGACATTGACAGCAGATAAGGACTGCAAGGCCCATCCAGTCTGCCCATTTTTCTACCTTATGAAAGTGCCATAGACCTTTACTCTGTCAATGGCCTATCTATTCGTACTCATCTGTAATGCTTCCTTATGCCTATCCCATGCCTTTTGAACCCCTGTACTGAATTCATAACCACCACTTCCTGAGTGTAGCCATTCCATGCATTCACCACCCTTTCTGTGAAAAAGAACTTCCTCACATTACCCTTTAATGGCCTCCCTCTAATCTCATGCTGTGTCCTCTTGTTCTGCTATTTTTCTTATACTGAAACATATTAGACTCTTTCATCTTGTTAATGCCCTTAAGGTGTTTGAATATTTCGATCATATCACCCTCTCTCCATCCTTTGCTCTAGGGTATACATACTGAGCTCCGTTAATCTGTCCTTATATGTTTTCTGATGCAGTCCCTGCACAATTACAGTGCCCTTCTCAGTACTGCCTCCATTTTGGTAAGATCCTTGTGCAGGTCGTCCTCCAGTACTGCATGCAGTACTCCAGATGAGGCATAACCAGTGTCTTGTAAAGAGGATTATTACCTCCCTCTTACGACTTGTGATACTCTTACTAATACACTTCAACATCCCTCCAGCCTTACCTACTGCTTTAGTGGTCTGTTTGGATGATTTCAGGTCATCTGTGATGATGATGCTGTGACAGGGTGACCCTGTCATAGTGGACACCCTGGGATGAATTGAAACCCCTTCCACAAGCAGTGTATATGTTTTATGCTGCCCAACATGCTGGTTGGCTGGTTATAAACTAAATGCTAAAGTGTTTATAATGCTTTCTGTGCATATTAACCTAAAACAAAACTGTTTTGATATAAGAATAGCAAAGCTTATGTTTTTTAAGATGTTAGCTACCCTTCTAAGATATATTTTACAGCAGACAGCATGTTCCTGCCGGAAAGTTGGGGATTACAAAATGTTCTGACCTCGGGTCTGACCTTTTCAATGGTGTAAACAAACTGCAGGTGCCATCTGAACTGTTCTCTATGGAGCAAAAAGTGGCCCCTATTGGCTAATTTTATGTTATGTCTGATAGCCTATACACAGGAGAGTGAAATGTCCTAACTTCTAGAGAGACTATAAAGCTGTAACTCAGTTCTGGAATGAGTTTTAGACTGAAACTGAGAGAGAGATAGAGTTCTCAGTTAGATACTGACTGAGGAAGGTGACAGACCTTCTGGTAGTGTGTGCTTGCACACTGTTAGCTGAAGAAAGTGCCTTGGACACTGCTGAAGCAAAGCAGTTGTCATCTGATTTATTTTGTCTAACCAATTTGTCTTATTTTCTGTACTTTTACTTCATAAAATAAAATGACAAACACACTTATGCATTTATTATGCACCTGACTTGTGGTCTGCCTGAAATTGTGAATCCTAAACCCATGCCCAGTGACATATGGTGTTCAGAAGTGGGATCTCTCTGGATGTCCAAGGAAACAAGGGGAGTTCAGTCAGTTGGTGCCAGACCTGGTACCTAGGATACACGGCAGAGGTGCATGGTGCCAGAGATGAGGAGAACAGCACCTGATGGAGATGGTGACCTGGGTGAGGCACCATGGATGAGATGAGATGAACCTGATGGCCAAATGGAGACCCTAATACGGCTTCTTCACTGGATGAGTGGAAAATGGCAGGAGGCTGATCGATGCTGGAGAGAGGCAGAGTGCAGATGCCAGGAGCTACTCGAGAGGTCCCACTTGGAAGATGTCACAGAAGAATTGGTGGAGTAGGATCCATGGGATCTGGAGGTGGAAGATCACCTGATGGAGAATTTGTGACCAGCGTTTGCAGAGATCCAATTGTTGCCCATTTTTCCAGGTTGCTATTTGGTGGAGGATGGCAAACAAGAAGAGGAAACCCCAGGTAAGACTTTGACTGGTAACGTATTACTAGGGCAGAAGACATCAAGCAACATGAAAGGAGCCATTTTGGCTGAAGGGACTTCTGCATGTTTTAAACCTCCTCCTATGAAAATGATTGTTCTCCTGATGTTGACTGGGGAAAATTGCAGGTGGGGATCCGGAAATAACCCAGTTAAGGAGTATGTACAAATCAAGGATGGGAGACATGTTAATGGTGGTGTGGGGAGAGGTTATGGTGGTATGAACTTGGAAGGAGGTTCTATATCATATGAGGCCCAACCCGGATGAAGCAAGTGGATACCCGGTAGTGGTGCCCATGGCATACAGGAAAAAGGTGATGGAGGATGCACCTCCAGTCACTGGGGGCTTCTGAGGCATGGGAAGATATTGGCAAGACTAACCCCATATTTCTATTGGCCAGGCATGTACAGGAAGGTAGCAGCATACTGTAAGACCTATTGTAAGGGCAGACAGATAGTGACCACTGATAATGATGTGGGAGGAGTAACTCAGAGGGTGAAGGGTGAGAGATGGCACCCATGAAGGAGGAGACTCCCACATGGAACAGGAGGGGCAAGGTGGTGGCCAACACCACTAGTAGTGTATAAAATTTGATACGTAAATCCAGAGGTTAGGGACAGACTGTTAGACATACAGCGTGGTATGTTAGTAGCCTACATTTAATTGTCTATGGGGACAAAGCAAGGTAGTTCTCTCCTGAAGGCAGTTCTGCTGGGTGCTGGATGATCCACCCATTCAAATGTACCTGGTCAGGAAAAGTCAGAAGATAGTATAAAACTACTGCTGACAGTTCTTTCTCTTTGTATACGTAATGTTTTGTAATAAACTCAAGGTATTTATATTGTTATGAATAGGATACTTTACAAATATTTTTATAAAAGGGACCTTGAGACAGAGCTTCATGATGAAAGTGGGCAGAAGCTCCACACCCTTCCAAGTCATTTTTCTGAGATATGGACAACCATACAACAGTTGCCCTCTTATGCGGGGAATGTGTGACAGGGTGACCTCTGTCATACTGGACATCCCTGGATAAATTGAAACCCCTTCCACAAGCAGTGTATATGTTTTTGTATAATGGCCAACATGCTGGTTGGCTGGTTATAAATTAAATGCTGAAGTGCTTATAATGCTTTCTGTGCATATTAACCTTAAACAAAACTGTTCTGATGTAAGAATAACAAAGGCTTGTGTTTTTTTAAGATGTTAGCTGCCCTTCTCTGATATTTTTACAGCAGACAGCATATTCCTGCAGGAGAGTTGGGGAGTACAAAATGTTCTGACCTTGGGTCTGACCTTTCCCAGTGGTGTAAACAACCTGCAGCCATCTGAACTGTTTTCTATGGAGCAACAGTAGCCCCTAGTGGCTAGTTTTATGTTATGTCTGAGAGGCTATCACGAGGAGAGTGGAAATTTCCTAACTTCTAGAGCAACTATAAAGCTGTAACTCAGTTCCGAAATGAGTTTTTGGACTGAAACTAGAGAGATAAAGTTGTCAGTTAGATACTGACTGAGGAAGGTGAAAGACCTCTTGGTAGTGTGTGCTTTCACACTGTTAGGCTGAAGAAAGTGCTTTGGACACTGCTGAAGCAAAGCAGTTGTCATCTGATTTATTTTGTCTAAACAATTTTTCTTATTTTCTGTATTTTTTGCATGATGAGGAGAACAGCACCTGATGGAGATGGTGACCTGGGTGAGGCACCATGGATGAGATGAGATGAACCTGATGGCCAAATGGAGACCCTAATACAGCTTCTTCACTGGATGAGAGGAAGATGGCTGGAGGCTGATCGATGCTGGAGACAGGTGGAGCACAGATGCCAGGAGCTACTCGAGAGGTCCCACTTGGAAGATGTTGAGGAAGAACTGGTGGAGCAGGATCCATGGGCTCTGGAGGAGGATCCAGGATAGCCCTGTCTCTTGTGGGTTGTTGTACTAGTTGTTTGAGGCCCTCCCCTGCAGGAATCCATTATGACCCAGATATTCAGACTGCCCTGGGCAGTGGCGCAAGCCTGGGTGCAGCACAACTGGGGTGCTCCAGGGCCAGGACCAGGTGATATTCAACGGTGATGCACCATGACACAACACCATTGAATATGGCACGCACTGCGCATGGCACATTGGCACTGTGCGGCGCCAAACCTGAATAGGGAGCACAGGGATGTGCCAGCACAAGTGCAGTTGTGCTGGGTGCATCATCTGTGATAGTCAGTGGAGGCATGCAAATGAGGCCATAATATATGCAAGGCACAAATGGAGCCATTTTCATGTCATTATGGCCCCAGTTGCATGCCTTGCATAGGGCAGCCGCGA
This sequence comes from Neoceratodus forsteri, assembly GCA_016271365.2. NCBI lineage: Eukaryota > Metazoa > Chordata > Ceratodontiformes > Ceratodontidae > Neoceratodus > Neoceratodus forsteri. Next base: position 50,245,525 of record JADMNL010000024.1, on the reverse strand, counting down.
CTTGCGCCTGGTGCCCTGCACAGCATGGCGTGTGCAGTGGGGATCCGGGGCATCCCGCCCCATGCTGCAATCATGGTAGAATGACAGCATAACAGCTCCTGGTAGTCTAGTAATTTACTCCCTCCCGATTCCCGAGAACTATGAAAGACCGTCCCTGCTGGTCTAGTGGACTCCCCGCCCATTGCCGCTATCGCGGTGCATCTCCATCAAAATATAATTCACATATTTGGACCTGTCTGGTACAGGATGCCTGCAAACCCATTGGTCACACTTGGGGACCAATGGGCTTCTTCCCACTATGTACCTGTCATTCAGCAGGCAGCCAGGAGATATGTGGCAGGTTGCTGCCACCCGCCCGATGATGGGGGCGGGGTGAGCAGGGGTTCTGTGTGGGTGGGAGGGGTGGGGGTGCCACTGGATCACCAGGGATATGTTTGACAGAGATGTACCGTGACCACGGTGATGGATGGGGGGCACTAGACCACCAGGGATAGTCTTCTTTTACATTTCTCAGGGAATCAGGGAGGATGGGGGATCCAGGAGACCACCAGGGTGATGTGTGTGCTTGAGGATGGTGTTCTGGGTGGGCGGGTGGCCACCCATGGCTGACAGCTGTTGTGTTGCACCCTGCAATACAACAGCCTGCCTGTGAGTGGACAGGATTTGTTCCATTCTCACGGGCTCAACTTTGAGCCCTCCCATGTGGCGCACTGCAGGATTGCACCACCATATGTGCCGCACATCCGGTTGAATATCTGGATGTGCCACATATGCATGGGCACGCCCTGCAGCTGTGCACATAGAATTACATTGCACACCGGCACATTGGGATAGCCCTTTCAATATCCCACTGGGGTGCAATGTGGGATGCTCTGGTGCATCTCTGTTGCGCCAGGTGCAACCCTTTGAATATCTGGCCTTATGTGTCTAGTTCTTGTGGATGTTCCTGCTGGTATTGACCAATCTGTATCTGGCATGTTGAAGTCTCCATTATCAGAACCTCCCCTTTAGCTGTCATGTTTTGCATATCTTCTAATAGTAATGTGTCTATGCTCTCCCCTGGTCTGGAGGTCTGTAGACAACACCAGTTCGTATGGCTGTCCCATTTCCTGTTTCAGGGTGACCCACAGTTCTTCTGGCTCCTTATGTGTAATCTAAATTTCTGTAGCTTTAATATTTTCATTGACATAAAGGCCACTCCCCACCCCCGTTTTGCACCTTGGTCTATTGTGAACAGTACATAGCCGGGTACTGAAGTCTCCCAAGTGTGGTTACTGGTGAACCATGTCTTGCTAATGGCTACTATGTCCAGTTTAACCTCTGTCATATTGTTGCCTCAGGTCTGGGATCTTGTTTCCCAGAATCAGGCATTTGTGTACATGATTTTACATTGGCCACATTTTAGTGCATTAGTTGTTGGGCAAGTCCAGCGTTTCCCTCTGTGTTGTATGGGGAGCGGACCTTTTCCTTACCTGGTGATGCAAGTGAACTACAGACATTCTGAACTCCTGTTTGATCACTAGCTGGAGGGGTTCTTCCCATTAAATGCATCAGGTGCTGCACCCTCTCCCATTTTCTAGTTTAAATATTCTGCAAAGACATCAAACTTCTGCCCCAATGCACTGACTCCTCCTTAGTCAGATGCAGTCCATCAATTTAAAGAACTTTCGCTCCCAAAAGTGTTGCCAGTTACCTACAAATCTGTGTCCTTTTGCTGGCACCAGCCCTTGAGCCAAATGTTTAGCTCCCCTATCTCCCCTTCTCTGACCTTCCGTCTATCTGCACCCCTCTCCCAGACTGGCAGGATCTCAGAGAAGGAGGCCATGAATGAATGGATGACAGTTTGTCTCCCAGTCTGGTCAGGTGTTCCTTGGTCTCCACAACTGAGCAGCTGATGAGACTGTTAGTCCTATGTGTACCAGGACATCAATGTTTCGCCTGCTTCCTGCATGACTTTGTAATGCGGTCAGTGTCTCTTCACACTGATGTACCTAGGAGACATCTGACCATTACCCCAGCTGGAATAGGTATCAGCTCCCAAATTATGGAGTCTCCTATGATCAGAAATGTTTGGATTCCTTTTGCTTTTTTGTTTTGGTCCCTGTTTTTGGGTGAGTTTTGTAGTGCTAACTCCTATGCTGCAGTGTCCTGCTCTGCAGTGTCCTAGCCCTTTGTTTGATTTTGGAGATAGAGGCAGATATCTGTTTGTAATTTTATATGGCTTGTGGAGGTGATACATTGGTGAGCATTGATTGATGGGGCACCTATTTGCCTCTCCTAACCACCTGCCAACCTCCCAAACCAACAACCCTCCATGGTCGAGGTGCTTCACTTGGATGTTGGGGAAATGGCAGGCAGTTCTGCAATATATTTCCTCCTGAATATGCAATTTGAGGTGCACAATCTCTGCTCATGCTGCCTGGAGCTGAGCCCTTAGATCTCTGATGATCCAATATGTGGGATAGCATCTTAAACCTGTATAATTGCCCTTTTGAAAAGTGCTCTGCAGTTACTGCAGTTAATAATATCCATTCCAGTTGAGCTGCTGAGTTTATAACCTGGTCCAAGTAATAAGAAGGAAAATGAAAGCAAAAGTTTTTTAGTATTTTTTGTTTGTTTTGTATAACTTTTTATAACAAGTTAAATTAATTGTGCCCTGTAAGTGAGATCACTGTGTGGATACCCCTCTGTTCCTTCTCATTCTGTTTTGTTACAAGAAATGTCACAACTGTGCTACTTTATAAAGGAGTGCAGCATGGGGTGGTTGGGGTGGGAGTGGTTGGTTGGACCCTTCCCTGCTGAAAGAGAAGAACTACAGATGAAAGAAACAAGGAGGTAAGAGCAGAAACAATCAGCCAGCAACAAATGCAGTAGATCTGAAAACTTAGCCTAATGATAGATAAAACTGTAAAACCTGTAAGCACCACCTGTAACAATTTCACAGAAGATATACCCTGCAAAAACACTTTGCTACAGAGAAAAATAAAGCAGTAACAGAAGATATACCTTACAAAAACAATTTGAATCAGAGAAGATTACAGCAGTATTCTGTAAGCACAGAACAGTAACAAATCTGTAGGCACACCCTGTAATGCAGCAGAAAGTATATCCTGCAACAGCAATTTGAATCAGAGAACAATAAAGCAGTAAAAATAGGCAAAAAACAGTAACAAAACCTGTGAGCACAAAGGAAAATAACACACAGTAAATCTGCCTAGCCAAAAGAAGCCTTAATCTTTTCCTTTCTCTAATAATGTTGTTCCTTGCTCTGTCCTTACAAGCAAACCTAGAAGAAAAGAGCTCAGGTGAAGCTAGGTGCCTTGCCAGCAAACCTAGTCTTCCACCTCTCATATCAAGCCTTCCCTAAGCTACTGAAAAATTCTTGTCCTTCTATAAAAATATTATGTAATTAATTGTGTGCAGAATAACAAATTCTGCTGATGTAATGTTTAGTGCAATTGCCAGTCTGCTTCCAAAATGTACAACAGAATTTTCCTGCAGTAGTAAACTGGAATTCTCGTAAACTGCAGAATTTTGTTTCACTTAAACTAATGTAAACTACTGATTTTTTTCAGTTTTTCTTTTCCATATAGAAGAGACATCAGAGTAAACTGTGGAATTTTTACTGAAGTTAATATGAACTGTGAATTTTTTGCACAGTTTTTTCTCACATACTGAACAGACACCAAAGTTAACTGGAAATTTGCTAGTTAGCATTGGGGAAAATCTGTAGACTTCTAGGCATATAACAGGATTACAGCTGAAATTAACTTTCATGGTTGTGCCCAGCACTACATAAATTACATCACACAGTACATCAAAAGAAGGTGATATGCTGTTGAAGAAATGTGTATTTAAATGGCAATTATTACTTCTGTAGTGCTCCACACTGTCAATGGGAAGTCATAACAACTGAATATAGTGCACCCCTACTAGGAATGGCACAGGCAATGGTTTAGAATGTTAGGTATATGAGGATTCCAAGCAGCAACTCCCTAATTCAACTGTGCCATTGAAAGGGAACAGAGCAACCTTTATCTTCTCTCAAGACTGTCAAGATTTTCTGTTGGGGCTACAGTACTGCATAGCAGGTTGGGGCTGCTTGGTTCCAGGGAGCACCCCTAAATTAAAATTGTGCCTGTTAAGCTGCTACTTTCAAATTGACTAACATGCTTCACCAATTTCCCTTTTGGACTGGGAGCCACATCTGCCTTGATAGCATATTCTAATGATCTCCATTTAAAAAAAAGTGCTACTGGTAAGTACATTTTACTTATTTCTGGGCTAGTGTAGGGGCTCCTGTGGGGTTCCCTCGGCTCTGGCATCAGTTGCCCCCAGCTTCAGGTTTCTGTGAGGCTATTGAAAAAAAAAGAGAGAGAGAGAAAGGAAAGGAACTTGTGGCCCACCCATAGGCTCAGCGGTTGGATTTCCGCTAGACGCCAGTGACCCAGGTTCGAGCTAGCTTGGGTCCCTGGAGGGTTGTGCAGGAGGAACAGGCTACAGCCCCATTGACAGCTCGCCTATTCCGTAGGGGGGAGGGTTGGGAAAGCAGCTTGGTGTTTGGCGACCCCTGGTGGAGGCTAGGGTGCAACATTACACTGAGCACCACAGTGTCTGATTGGCCCCTGGGCATACGCCTGGAGCTCAAGTGACTCTTGTAGACAGCTAGGGAGGGCATTGCAGACATCGGCGGTCATGCAAAGTGCAATGCCCACGAAAACTGGAAGAGAGCCTGCCATCTCTGGAGAGACAGAGGGCCAGAGAAGTGCCCACAATGTGCCTCCACCCATCCGACAGCTCCAGGACCGATGAAATGCAAGTCTCTGGGTGTTCTGGCCCCACCTCGTCCCCACTCAGGGTGTTAAGCCGCAGCTCCATGGGGTCTCGGAGACTGATCCGTAGGGTATGTGGCAGTGGGATGTCTGCCTTGGCTGTCCTGATGGGTCAAGAATGGTAGGCTGAGGGGAACAAATAGTGATTTCAAAAACAAAAAGGAACTTGTCTTAGGATATTGCCTCTGGCATTTCTCCTTGGCAGTCTGCAGACATGTTCCTTGGGCAGTGCTTTCCTTGCTAAGCTGCTGTGGACTTAATCACTATAGCTGAGTGCCTGTATTGGCAAGTATTATATTTGTTCTTATAAAAAATCTAGAATGCTGATTGGCTGGATGCTCTTTCCAGCCATGTCCTTATCAGGACATAATGTTACAATGGGCACTACTTGTACCAACCATGATGCACCACATGGGGAAATCAATCCATGCCAGTGGTCCCTAATGCAGCTGGTCAGCTAGTAGCCCACAGAAGCATAACTGCTGCACTAGTAGAGTGCACTGTACCGAGAAACAGTATACCGATACTGCCCTTCCATCGAACAAACTTTAAAATTTTAGCACCTTTCATTCAATTATTTAATTTTTTGGCTAGCCATTCCTCGAATTGAACGCCTGTCACTCCCACTATTCAAATGGCAAACAGGAACCAGTGGCTCCGCTGACCATTAACAGAATCTGTAGTCTTTCTCCATTTTCTGGCATCTCCTGTCTCCATTGTCCATTCCTCACAGCAACCCTGCCGCATTCATGAAAGCAAGTGAAAATATCTACGAAAATCCCTAATGCAACACAGTGCTGTTACACAGCTCAACTTGTGATTTAAAAGTATAAGTATGACGGTCATTGAGACACGCCAAGTAACAGTCAAGCTTAGCCAGTGGCCGTTAGTTAAATTGGAAACAAGAGAACAGAAACTGTAAACAAGAGAAAATAAAGTAAAAAAGAAAATGAAGTGTATGTGTGTTGTGGGGAAGACAGATTTGATAGGAGAGAGACAAGCACTATGGTGGAAATTGCTCTGTATGGGCAGTAGGACACACGCCTCTCACAGTCAAAGAGGGGCCAGTGGCTGCTACTCAAGAACAAAGGCTAAACAAAACTAAGAGAAAGTAAGTGAAAAAAGAAAGTGTTTTTCTCTATTGGGACACAGATTTGGGAAAAGAGAGAAAGAGACAGACAGTGGATGATACATATGGGCTGCACAACTGAGGGACTATTTTTCTATGTTCTCCATCTTTAATACTTTTACCATACTTTTTCTTAAATATTTTTCTTCTTTTTTTTTACTGGGGGCTATGGGGCCCATTTTATAAGCACAATAAGACACTCTGAGGTGTGGTTGTGGCCTGATAAGAGCACTCCCAGGTACTAAAGGCACTCGCATAAGCACCTTGTGCCTCATAACGATCTGGGGCGTGTTTTATCAGGCCATAACCCACACCTCATTGTGTCTTATTGCTGGCTTATTTTACTGGCTTGTGTTGTGATTAGAGGGCCTTAGGAGTATTTCATCTCAGCCCTCTGAACACTTGGTGCAACCACCATTAAGCTGTGGTGACGGTTGGGCATGCACTTCTTCCTCAGTTGGTTTTCCCATACTTGTTTTTGCACCCTGGAGTGCATGCAAGCGCTAAGATAGCATGTGCTAGCACACGCACCTCTCTTTACATTGTGCTAACGTGTTTGTGCACTCTCAAGTGTGTGCACACCTGCGATTAGTGCACTATTGTAATATAGGACTTCATGACATCATGCACACTAATGCTAGTGAGTGTGCACATTTAGGCAGCTCACTAGATGCACTGATCTCTGCCCGCAAGATCTTTTTGCCTAAACAGAGGGACTGCTGGATTTTGCCCTGAGATTGAGAGCCATCAGTGCAGGCAAGCTAATTGAACTACTTAATTATTTCTCTAGTTGTTATTATACTGCAGTACTCTTTGGCATTCATGGTTATAAACACGACTGTTGTACTTGGCACCATGGCTTATCAGAGACCATTAATTATGAAAAGGTGTAAGACCTGAAAAGGGTGAAGAGGCCCTCCCATGGGTTCCTATTGCCTCATTGTGTTTCTCAGCATAATATTTCTCTATCGCTTCCCCAGCTGGTCCTCCAAGCTGGGGAGGGGCAACTGGTTCTTCAGATGGCAGTGGCAAAGCAGAATTGCAAAATCACTTTTGTTGCTCTCTGGTGAGCTTTTGGGCCCTGATGTTCCTCAGGACATCCCAGCAGACACACCTAACCCCAAACTGGGCCCCTCAAGTCAGGGGGACCCACATAGGCACATCCAGGTGCGTTGTAGAAAGAAAAGGCTGTGGAGACAGATGTGCTGGCAGACCCAACCATGACTACTTAGAGGGTCAGGATGAGGATTTTGGGGATCTGGGAAACTCCTGACTTTAAAAATTGCTCACTTACAAAGAGGACATCACCTCTGAGGAGGAAGAGGAGATAAGGAGCAGGAGGAAATGGAGTGACCTCCACTTTTCAAGGTGATTCTACAGTGGGGTATTTGCACATGGTTGGCTTGTTTGGCCTACCACTTTGTGTCAGCCATGCAGGGCATATGGCTTAGACACTGGGCCACTGATTGAGCTTCAAAATCTAAGCTGTTTAACCTCCCTTTGATGGAGGCCTGTTGTTTGGTTCCAGCCTGGATGCTATTTTAAAGGATCTCCAGGACAAGAAGGGCCATCTTCTAGTGACAAAACAACAGTGTAACACAACCTCAACCCCAAAGGGTCAAAGTAACGCTGGTGCAAATAGTTTCAAGGAAGGTTTCATCCGTTTTGGAACTTCTGTAACTAGAGAACTAGAGATAACTACTCAGGTAACAAGGGTTACAGTACTAGAGGGGCCCTGGCCAGACTCCATGCAGGAAGTCCAGCCCAAAGCCTGGTACCTCCTAATGAGGGTACATGGGCCCATCCCTGTCCCCTGTTCCTTGATGGAAGACTACAGGATTTTTATTCAAAATGGGCCAAAACAATGTCAGATGCTTGGGTTTGGAAATTCTAGACTTAGGCTATGCCATAGAATTTTCAACAATCCCCAAGGGGACATTTTCTGCCATCCCCAATCTCCAAGGATGCTGCAGGGAGGCAGGCCATGTCAGAGACCCTGAACCACCTATTCAAATTGGGGCCATTGTGCCAGTTCCACCAAGTGAGCAAGGCCAGGGATTCTACTTGATCTATTTCATAGTTCAAAAAGGGGTTCAGGCCCATTCTGCATTTGCAGCACCTGAACAAGTTTATGAACCACATGAACTTCATGATGGAGTTCTGAGGTCAATCACCCAAGCTGTTCAGATGGGGGATTTCCTAGCTTTGACAGATCTGATGGATACCTACCTTCACATTCCCATCCATCAGTCTCACCAGAGGTATTCAGGTTCTCAATACTGGACCAACATGTCCAGTATTGGTGTTTCTTCATCCTGCAACAGCCCCAGGGTCTTCTCAAAGGTGCTGATAATCCAGTCGGCTCAACTTCATCAGGAGGGGCATCATGTCTATCCTTATCTGGACAACCTGTTTATTCATGCACTGACATTGTCCTTGGCAAGGAGGTCAGTGCTCAGGACTCTGCAGATGCTCGAGTTACATGGCTGGGTGGTGAACCAGAAAAAGCTCCTTCTCGAACCATCTCAGACCTTTTTTTCCCCATTGTTTAACCAGGTGAGACACACTATGCTGAAAGCTTGTTTACAGGTGCAACCTGGGAGCACAGGAAGTTAAGTGACTTGCTCAGGGTCACACAGTATGCAAGTGGAGGCTGTGGGTTCAAACCCAGGTCTCCAGATTTGCAGCTCAGCACCTTAAACCACTGTACTATACTGCCTCCCTTGGAACCCCTGGGGCAGTCTTTAACAATAATAAGGGAAGGTCTACCTCTTGTCTTCCCAAAAGGAGACTTTATTGACAGAAGTGCAGTGGCTCAGGGCTCAGTCATCATCCTCAGCCCTCAGCCTGCTATATCATCCTGGGCCTCGTGGTGACAGTGATAGATCTAGTCACCTGGGCTCACTTTTATATGTGGCCCTTCAAATGGGATTGCTGATGGCCTGGGATCTGAGATCAGAAGATTATCAAGCAAGAATCTCTCTCTCTTTCCTCAGCTATGACACTCCTGAGTTGGTGGATGAATGTACAGAATCTGAGCAAAGGATTCCATTGGAACTCCCCCTAGAACTGATTCTAACAATGAATGCCAGTCTGCACAGTTGGGAGACAGTCCTGAACCAACTAGCCACTCTGGGAACTTGGTCAGTACAGGAAAAGCATCTCTACACAAATGTTCTGAAAATGAGGGTGGTTCACCTAGCTCTTCTGATTTCAAATCTGCTACAGACCAAAGCGGTAAAATGGAGGCCAGACAATGCCCTCACAGTGGTGTACATATACAATCAAGGTGGCACAAGGAGATGGGATTTGCTAAAATAGACCTCCAATCTTCTCAGGTGGGCAGAGGAGAATCTTCCCTCTCTGTCAGCAGTACATTTGACAGGGGAGTTGAACATTCAAGTGGACTGGCTAAGTCACGAAAATGTTCAGCCCGGGAGTGGAGGTTGAACTCAGAGGTGTTTGATCTTCTGTGCAACAGATTCAGTGGGCCTCAGATTGATCTGTTTACCTTCAGCTACAATACTCAGACTCAAGGTTTTTCAGCCATTATCGGTGTCCCCAGACAGAAGCAGTGGATGCTCTGACTCAGAAGTAGACCTTCAACAGAGCATATGGTTTTCCTTCTCTGTCTCATCTCCCAAGGTCATACAAAAATAAGATATCAAGAGGAAGCTTCCTCAAGTGGCTCTGGAGTGGCCAAGAAGATTGTGGTTCTTGGACTTAGTGAACCTAGCTCAGCAAGTACCCTTTCTTCTAGTGCAAGGAGACCTTCTGTCTCAGGGTCCCATTTTGCACCCAAATTCAGGAGTGATGCAGCTCATGGCCTGGCTCCTGAAAGGAGGAGATTCCTAACATTAGGGTACTCTAAGAAAGTAGTAGATACTTTGATGGCTGCCAGGAAAACTTCTACTTCCACAGCTCATACCCGTATGGACCACCTTTGACTTGGGCCAGGAGAAGAATCTTAGGCCTTCCAAGGCCTCTGTTTCACAGATTTTAGATTTCCTGCAGGAAAGCATGGAGAAGGTTTGGCCCTGAGAACTCTGAGAGGCCAGGTTTTCACCCTGGGCATTTCTTTTAGGTACTAATAGAGAGGTTTCTAGTTTTCTGCATGCAGTTAGCAGGAGTCATCCTGTGTTTCCACATGGGATCTAAATCTGGTTTTGAATGCTCCTTATAAGGAGCCTTTGAACCACTGTCATCCATTTAGCTGGATGTGTTGTCTTACAAGGTATGTTTTTGTTACTATGTGCTTAGCCGGGAGGATTGGCAAGATGCACGCTTTATCCCACAAGAAACCATACCTTGCCATGCATTCCATGTGAACCAAGAAATATCTCTTCCATCTTTCTGTCCACAACTATCTCATCCAAGAGAGAAGGAGTTGCACAAGTTGGATTTGCAAAGAGCTATTAGGATATACCTTAAACAGACGGCTGAGTTCGGAAATCAGATAGCCTATTTGTTCTTTTCAGAGTGGCTAAGTGGGGTCAAAAGCCTCCAAGGTCACCTTAGCTAGGTGGGTGAGGGCCTGCATTGCCAAGCCTTATGTCACAGAAAAGAAGAGGCCTCTGACCCTCATTGAGCTCACTCCACTGGGCTATAGCCACGTCCTGGGCAGAGAGAGGAGAAGCATCTGTTTTAGAGTTATGCAAGGTAGCTATGTGGCCTTCCATCCACACATTCACAAAACACTACAAATTGGATGCTCAGACTTCTGCTGATGCAGCTTTTGGTCTCAGAATGTTGCAGGCAGCAGTTTGCAAATAATCTCTTTGGTACTTTTTGACATATGGGATAACATTGTCCCCCTCCCAGCTGTTCTGGGCATATCTTCTTAGAAGCCAGTTGTTATGACTTCCTATTGACAATGTGGAGTGTTACAGAAAGAAGACATTTCTTCATACTTACTGTAAATTGACATCCAGCAGACCAGACCTGGGTTTGAATCCCACAGCTTCCACTTGCATACTGTGTGACCCTGAGCAAGTCACTTAACTTCCTGTGCTCCCAGGTTGCACCTGTAAAAGCTTTCAGCTTAGTGTGTCTCACCTGGTTAAATAACTCAAAAAAAAAAAAAATGTCCTTGTCTGTTATCTCCAACATTGTCAATGGTGCCCACCCAGGAGCCTTGTCCCTGTGGGAGAATATTATCCGTATGCGATGGAGGATGTCCTTTGTTTAATCAAAACTCCTATTATGACTTGACCTGGGCATCCTTCTATTTATCCTGCTGTGCTGTATTTCTGCCATTAAAAAAGAAGAAAGAGATGTTCTTAGTCGCATGTTAACACATTCAGCTGTTTATCACTGAGGGTGTTTTCCTTGTTACAGGTAGTTTCACTGCATACAGTTTTGCTTGCCAAAGTTCATCATTGTGTTTGCCAATGTCAGATTTGCAGAAGAGTTTGCTGGTGCAGGACAATCCTTGTTGGCCATTTCCACAAAGAGGACTGAGTCAACCAAGCCTTGTGTCCAATATGGAGTATGCCTTCTTTCTGAAGTCTGCCAATAAGGTAAGACAGTTTTTACTTACCATGTAGAAGGAAGGTTATATACAAGTAATTAACCATTTTCTCTTATCAAATAGGCAAATATGTTAGTTAAGTTTATTGAGGCACTGCGAGGTCAGTAGTTAATGGGAGTTGCTGCTGCTTGGAATCCTCATATGCCCAACATTCTAAAGCTTGAACTGTGCGATTCCCCTGGTAAAGGTGCACTATACCCAGTTGTTATGACTTCCGCTGACAATGTTGGAGCTAACAGAAAAGTAGTAGTAGTAGTAGTAGTAAAATATTTTTATTCATATGGTACATGTGAATAGGGATTGACTCAACTAAAACTCATTTTCAACGAGATCCACAGTACAAGTTAACATCTCAAGAGCCATAACTTTTACAAAATTGTAGGTTACAATCAATTCTGAAAAATATTAAAACAAAATATGCATATATGTCTTAGGAAATTCATAGGTAACAAAGTAATCACAAATAAGCAATACAATACAATAAATTATGTAATAAAAATACAGTACACTGATATTATTGTCCCCTACTAGGGTCATAGCCAAACAGTTTCATGTCCAGCTTCAGACCAATACCACCCACCCTGATCCAAACACCCAAAGCACAACATTGTCTTGTGTTATTTGTCTCTTTCCTTATCCATAATTTTACTTCTGGATGAATATTATTCACTGCTCCCATTCTCAGCTGTACTGGAATTTTGTTCAAAGATATATTTCCCTATAGTAAACCGACTGACACCCAATATATCAATATTATATCTAGGTAGGACTAGGTACAGGGCAGAAGACGTTCAAGGTTATTTGGCTTCTTCCTAAATTTTAGATTAATTGATACATGCACTGGGATTTTATCAGGGTCAACCTTAACTTTTTTTGCTAGCCAGCTGGACAAGTTGCTTAAAATTGCACTAACCCGCAGATGGTTGCACTAGCCTACAGTAATAATGGTCAATTTTGATTGGTTATACAGGAAAAATGCAAGCCAAGAAATACTCTAATTATTGCATATTTATCCTGCTCCCACATTGCTTCCTGCCCCAGCAAAAAAAAAAGACTGCAGTCCAATCACATGCAGTGTGTACTCCCATTGTTTTTCACCATGTGCCCCTTTGCTTCTTCTTGCTTCACCGCCACCAAACCAGAGAATACCATAACAGCAAGTGTTTGATCAGGCAATTCTAGCTCTGCACACACAATCATCATGCATGTCACCACAGTCCCACCCTGACCTGCAGGGCAATGTACAGAATCAGGCAGAGAAAGACACTGTCATTCCCACCCTGTGATTAACCAGAACTGTACTTCTGAAAGTTTTCTTACACTGCGAAGTGAGCCAGAGGAAGTTCTAGGATTTCTTTGGAGAGAGTTAAACAAACACGGGGCTTGGGATGTAAGAAACGTTGACATATCTGTTATATATACTAGGCACAAAAATATTAATTTAACATGCTCGGCCCTAACAAAACAGATTTTTCATAACAGTGTCCTTTCATTAGTCAAGGGAACAGTACACATGTATGATGCTGTACTGCCTCTCTTTCTATATTGGATGATCTATGACACCAGGAATACCTTTTTAACCTTTCAAATTATATGTTTTACTAAGGTTTTGCTTTGTACCATACATGCTCCAAAGCATTGTTTTAGGATGAAATGACTGCTGGGTGGTACTACACTAATGGCATTGACTGGTGTGATCCATTAAGAGGAGCGGTGGACCCTACACCAGTCAGTAATGACAGCTATAGGTCTATGAATGGCCACTTTAGAGTCTAGTCTACAGTGGTGTCAAGGGAAAGTATAGAGTGGACAGACCACTTGGCTGATAGCATTCTGTCACTGCAGTGTTGGATACAACGCTGAAAAGGTTGGAAATGAAGACACTGGTCTTAATATTGTGAGACAAATCAAAGACAAGTTCAGCAAACTGGAAGCTAGTGACTTAGCCACTCTACCCTTGATCACAGCATGCACACTAGTTGAATGTCCCAACAATTGAGTGATAATGACTCACATTGAGTCTTTTGTCGGATCCTACTCTTGAACTCCAGATAATGCAGCTTTTAATGAGCTGTTAATCACACCAGGCCACCTGGAACACTGAGGAGATCAGCAAAGGCTAGCCTGCTAAAGCAGGGACTTTTCAACTTCATTAACAGCCATGAAAACCTGCACTAGTCAAGACGGACAAGTAGAGGTTAGCACCAGCTAGGGTTGACCACTTTGCACTAGGTGCAGGGCTAGTAAAATGTTAAGGTCGAACCCTGATTTTACCCAGAAGGCCTTGTTTATAAAAGGCAATAAATTCTCCTGACTTCTCTTCACTTAAATATTGCCAGCACAATTGGTTGTATAGGCTATTGTGGGTTTGACAGGAAGCTCCTAGGATATATCTAGCCAGACCACCATGACAGGCTTCTAGTTTTCTAAGATCACCTTTTCCTTCCCCAGAATAGAGACTATCTCCATAATCGAACATGGGGATAATCACAGAATTTACTATCTGACCCTTACTTCAAAATTCAATACTGGGCTGGTACAGTATATGCTCCCAATTTCTTTCCCACAGTTTTAATCGGTTACTAATATGTGTACTCCAGTTTAGAGGTTTGTCCACCTGTAGCCCCAAGTATTTTTAACATAGATACATAGATATAGACAGTGTCGGCAGATAAGGGCCTATGGCCCACCCAGTCTGCCCATTTAAGTTTGTAAGTTCAGTTTATGCTTTCCAGGAAGTCTGTTGCCCTTACCCTGACCTCCAGAATTTTTATGTCTATCCCATGCATTCTTAAATCCTGTGATTGTTTCAGCCCCCACCACTTCCTCTGGCAGGGTGTTCCACTTGTCCACCACCCGTTCTGTGAAGAAACCTTCCTCACGTTTCCTCTGAATCGTCCTCCCTCCAACTTCATCCCATGCCTCTAGCCCTGGAACATCTTTTTCGATTAAAATAGTGCATTCCTGCACCTGTTCCTCCCTGTAAGATACTTGTATGTCTCTATCATATCCCTCTCCCTCCTCTCCTCCAGGGAGTACATGTTCAGTGCCTTCAACCTGTCCTCATAGGACTTGTGATGCAATCCATGCACCATCTTTGTTGCCCTCCTCTGAACCTTCTCTACCCTGTCTATGTCCTTATGTAGGTAAGGTCTCCAGAACTGCACAGTGTACTCCAGGTGCGGCCTCACTAGTGTCTTGTATAGTGGAATTATGACCTCCCTTTCCTGCTGGTGATGCCCCTGCCTATGCATCCCAGCATCCTATTTGCTTTACCTGCTCTGTCACACTGTTTCCCTGCCTTGAGGTCATCAGAGATGATAACTCCAGATCCCTTTCCTGCTTGGTGCATGCTATATCCTCACCCCCAACTGATATGTTGTGCCAGGGTTTTGTGCCCCATATGCATTATCTTGCACTTCCTAGCATTGAATTTCAACTGCCAAACCCCTGACCATTCTTCAAGTTTCTGCAGGTCCTTTCTCATTCTGTCTACACCCTCTGGTGTGTCTACTCTGTTACAGAGCTTTGTGTCATCAGCGAACAGTGAAATTCTGCCTTCTGGGTCTGTGCAATGTCACTGATGAAGATGATTGAATAGTACTGGTCCCAGCACTGATCCCTGTGGTACCCACTGGTCACTCTTCCCTCTGTGGAGTGACAGCCATTTACCACCACCCTCTGTGTCCTGCTGCCCAGCCAGTTACCTACCCACCACACTACTGTCCTGCCCACACCCATATTCCCCAGTTTGTGCAATAGTCTTCTATGTGGCACAGTGTCAAAGGCCTTTCGAGTCCAGATAGGCCATGTCCACTGCCCTCCCTGATCCACCTCCCTAGTCACCCAGTCAAAAATTCAATGAGGTTGGTCTGACATGACCTTCCCTGGTGAAACCATGCTGCCTTGGGTCCTGTAGTCCATTGACAACCAGATGTTCCACCAATCTCTCCTTCAGTAGTGCTTCCATGATCTTCCCCACTACCGAGGTGAGGCTGACTGGTCTGTAGTTCCCTGCCTCTTTGTTCCCACTTTTGTATAAGGGGACTACATCTGCTATCCTCCAGTCTTTGGGTACCTCCCTGTTTCTAGTGATCGGCTAAACAGGATAGCAAGAGGTTCAGCCACCACCTCTCTTAGTTCTTTAAGGACCCTGGGTGCACCCATCTGGCCCCATTGCTTTATCAACTCTTATTACTTCCAGTTCCTTCAGGACCCTTTCCGTGTGAAAGGGACTTGTGTCCATTTCTGCACCATTCTCACCCTTGTACTCATTCAGACCGTTACCCTCCTCTTCCTCAGTAAAGACTGAGCAGAAATACCTGTTCAATATGTCAGCTTTACTGTTGTCATCCTCCACACAGCCCCATCCTCCCCTTCAGTCTCACTATCCCTCCCTTTGTCTTTCTTTTTCACTTATGTACCTGTAAAGGTTTTGTCCCCTCTACCCACTGATTTTGCAATGTGTTCTTCTGTCTGAGCTTTGGCTTCCCTTACTGACCTCCTGCCTCTCTTTGCTTCTCCTGGTACTTCTCCCTATCCCCTTCTGCCTGTGTCTTTTTGTATTGCCTGAATGCAATCTTTTTGGCTTTCACTTTCTTTGCTACCTCTTTGGAAAACCATAATGGTCTCCTCTTCCTTTTCCTCTTGCTAACCTGCTTAATACATAATTCTGTTGCTCTTGTAATCCCCATTTTAAATCGTCCACTGTTCCTCAACCTGATTCCTGCCCATTCCCTTAATGCCTCTTTCAAGTATCTCCCCATTTCCCAAAGTTTTCCCCTAAAATCCAGGATCGTGTTTTTGTGTGGTTTGGTTCTGCTCTTTCTGTGATTTCAAACCACAGTGACTGGTGGTCACTGTTCCCCAGGTGCTCCCCACTCTACCCCCATCACACTGTCCCTGTTTGTGAGCACAAGGTCCAGTATTGCCTTCTGCTGAGTTGGTTCCATGACCAGTTGCTTGAGGAAGGCACCCTGAAGGAGTCCAGGATAAATCTGCTCATAGTTGATGCTGCTGCTGGGATGCTCCAGTCCACGTCTGGAATATTGAAGTCTCCAACCAGTACTACCTCACCCTTGTCTGCCATCCTCTGAATGGCTAGCATCAGCTCCCTATCTGTTTCTTCCTCCTGGGCTGGTGGTCTATAGACCACACCTGTGTCGGATGGCTGGCCCCATTTTCCTTTCCAGCTTAACCCACAGTATCTCTCCCCATTTTGTTCCTCCTGGATCTCTGTGGCCCTTATGTCATTTTTCACATACAGTGCCACCTCCTCCCTTCCTGCCTGCCCTATTGGATCGGGACCCCCCAAGGGTAACCAATTTCAGTGCCAGGTCATCCTGCCTGTTAGTCATAGAATGAAACACCATGGACTGTGTTTTTGCCATTCAGCATTAATTTACTATTTTGAAAGAAAACTTGTAACTCGTTGAATGCTCTTTGAAGTTTCATCTACATACCTTCTAAAGTGCAATCCGTGTACAAATAACAGTGTAATCTACGAGAGATGATATGACAATGATGGATCTGAAAAGCACAATCCATTTACATGTATGTTAAATCATAGTGGCCCTAAAATGGAACCCTGGGGACCCCGATCCAACTGGTAAGAAACTAGAAGACCATTTACCAATGAAACCATCTGGCACCTTCCTGTGAGATATGATGTCAACCATCTCTGTGCCATGCCCACAGACCCCAGTAATGCTGCCCTGAGCAGGAGGACACCATGGTCCAAAGAATCAAATGCCTTAGATAGATCTATGAATAAGGCACCCACCTGTGTCCTCCTGTCCAGGGCTGCCTGAATATCCCCACAACTTTAACCAAGGCTGAAGTTGTACTATGTAATTTAAGAAAGCCTGATTGCATGTTGTTTATTAAACCTTAGAGTCCAAGTATTTCCTAAATTGTACTTCTACTAATCTTTCAAGTATCTTAGATGTCTGAGACAAAAGAGATATTGGACGTATAATTACACATTTGGTCTTATTACCCCTTTAAGAACTGGTATTACCTTTGACATTTTCAAAGCCAAGAGATACTCTCCTGTTCTAAGGGATAAATTAAACATGTGTGTCAAGGGTATGCTATGATTGGTGTTGCATATTTAAACATATTTGTAGGTATACTATCTAGGCCTATAGCCTTTGTTGTACTCATATTTAAGAGTTCTTTAATAACTGACTCAACCGTATCAAAACAAATGTGAATGGTTCTGTAATCCCTGCTGTGTCTCCCAGTTAACACTAGGAGTATCAGATGAGTTTAACATATCAAACACCACCATTTTACTGAAATAATCATTAAGCTGGTCAGCCACCAAAGTGATGCTGGGGTCAACTGACCATCTATATTTAACACATTAACAGGATTGTGTCCTGAGCCTTTCAGCAATGTGTTACTGATTTTCCAGAAATCCTTTGGGTGTTAAGTACAATTTCTATTCAATATATAAGAGTAACATCTTTATTTAGCTTGTCTGACCTCCCTGACGTAAAGGATACAAAGTCTTTTATAATTTTCCCAGTCCTGCCAGTTCCCACTTTTTTGCCTTACCCCATGCTTTATCTCCCAATTTTTGTGCTTTCTGAGTTCATTTGTATACAGAGTGTTTCTTTGTTTCAAGGTCCTAGACTTCGGGAGGGGCATGTTTATCACATACTGCCATGAACTCACTCAGGAAATATCCCCATACGTCATCTACGCCGGATACTTGATGAATATGGTCCCAAGTTATATCATCTAAGTCAAACTTAAAATTTATATAATCAAAGGTTTTAAGGTATGCCACGTAATAGTTCTATTTTTTCTACTTTTACTGATCTATCCCTGGAGCAAAAGGTGAACTGATGATCTGAGACTGAATCAGGCTAGACACCACTGTTTGTTATATTATGTATTTTGTTTGTAAAATTAAGTCCAAAGTTGTGGAAGAAGCATTTGGATCCATATTAATTCTCGCTGGTCATATATCAACTGTGTGAACCCCAGGTTCTTCTGTAATTCCACAGTGGGTGGGATTCACTAATATTCAACAAATCAGAATTAAAGTCACCAGCCATCAACATTTCATGACTATTATTATAATCAAACAAAAGTCCTGCAAAGAGTCAAAAACATGAGAATTTACTTTGGGTGTAATATAAACCCCTGCCACCAAAATGTTTTTATCATAAGGCAGTTTAAATTCCAGTACTAACAACTCCAATCCACCAAAGTCTTCATTTATAGCTATCTGAATCAAAATTAACCTAGACTGACTGTAAATCAGAATCCCTTACCCCTTTTGGTTCTGTCTTTTCACCACAGATTGAACCTGGGGATATTTAATAAAGAATCCTCTGTTTTAACACTTAACCAGGTTTCAGTTATTATAACAATTTCAGGGTTATGATCCATTATCCATATGCTGATTAAGTGTGTTTTTCACCATACTTCTAGCATTAAAGCGAACTATATTAAATCCCTTCAGTGGATCAATAGTAGCACCTGGTTGTAATTTGCTTCAGGTTGAGCAAGAAACTTCTGACTATAGGAAAAGGAAATTATGGTAAGTATTAAGAAATGTCTCCTATTCTGCCCTGCCTCTTCACACAGACAGTAAATTCTCACAATTTAAGTATTTTGAATAATGCCTTACCAGGCCTGCTTGAGCCTCTGTGGGGTCTTATGGTCAAGACCTCCTGGGAGGCTGACCTTACTCTTTGACAAACACTGCTCAATCAGAGAAGGATGAAGGTAGCACTGGATTGCACTACCACCACTACAGTCACCAAAGTAACAGGGTCCAGTTGCAAGCACCCAGGGCAAGGGATAGTCAATCTCGTCACACCACTTGTTAAAATGAAAAGCTACTGTATAAGGTACAATTTTCCTGCAATGCTAAAAGAAAGCTTGTTCATTTTGTAATGTGCCAAAAAGTGTTGCATGCATCTTGCCTATGACATACTGTGCCAGCTCTATCTGTATGTGTGTATCCTTCTGCCTGCACTAATTTCATTAACTATGTTACAAAGGAAGTAGTCAATATTTTCTTAAGTTTTCTTCATGCTCTTGTGATACTGGTAGACATGTACCCTTATCTGCCCCTGTGGATACCCCACTCACCCTCACTCGACCTGCTTCGCCAGGGCCTGCCTGCTTGGCTGCTGACTGTGGCTTACCTCCTCCACATGGTGGGGCTCTAAGGGCAAGGAGAGATCAAAATCTCTGCTGGCCGGCAGGTTGTTCCTGGTTCTGGCAGCCGAGGGGAAGATGGGGCCTGCATATCATGTCACACTGCCACAGGGTTTTTCTTTTTTTCTGTTGTGATCCTGCAGGAGCAGACATGCAGTGACATCCTGGTGAGTCACACACACTTCTGTGGACAGCATGCTGACGCACTGCAACTCCAATCCCAGCACTGCTGAGGTCTCTGGGCTTGCTGACTCATGGCCACCCCAAGTGTCAACCTGCTGCCAGGTGCCTTCTCCTGACACATTGGAGGAGGTGAGCTGTTCACTGGATGCTCTAACTTCCTCCTCGGCTGACCCTTTAGTGCTTCAGGATTGTTTCTGAACCCAGCTTGTAGGCTTCACAGATGGTAGTGCTTCTGCTGCACGTGGGCCCAGGAATTAGTCAATTTCTATGCTTTTTCTCTATATGTCAGTCCAGAAAGGAGTCTCTGTCAGTATTTTGTGTTTGTGCTACAGTCACTTGGGGATAGCCACTAAGGTTCTCTCCTTCGACATTCGTTTTCTTTTGTTTGTTTATTTTGTTATTGTTTTGTTCTTTGTTAATCGGGTTTGGCCCCTTGGCACAAATGCTTGTTTTCAAGGGCGACCTGGGAGTTTTGGGTGAGTACTTGACTTGCTCAGAGTCACACAGTATGCAAGTGGAGGTTATTGGAATCAAGCCTAGGTCTACTGGATGTACCAAGCTCATTCACAGCTTATTACTCTAGCCTTTAGGTTATACTGCCAGCTATACTGCGAGTTACTGTAGGTAGAAATGAGAGACACAATGGGTGAACTTTTTTTTTGCCAGGTTGTACTATGTTTCATTGCTTCTGTATACTGCTAAGATACGAGACGCAATAATATGTGGGAAACTGAAGATCAGAGAGGTGATATGATCCTTGTACAAAACCTTGGTGAAACTGAATCTGGATTACTGTGAGCACTACTGGATGCCAAACTGCAGGAAAATGTAGAAGAGTTGGAAAATGTACAAAACAGAGCTATGAAATTGATATGACAGAAGAACTTTGTGACAGAGGCTGGAGAACATGGCGATGTTTTCATTGGAAAAGGGAAGACTCCAGGAGACGGCTTTTGTACAAACTTTCTGAGGGGCATGAGAAGATGGATCATGACCGTACAGCTATTTACAGTAATATAGGTTAGCGGAGCATAGACTTTTAGGAGAACGATAAGGGGATGCTGGAGGAAATACTTTTTACACTGAGGGTACATAAACTGTGAAATGACTAACCAGAAGTAGCCATAATCACTCAGGCTAGAGTTTTTTCTGGCTGTGCAGAAGAAAGAGCAAAACTACAGATTTTTTTTTTAAATGGTGCAGAATACCACAGCATTCATCAATAACAGACTTCTTTTAGTTTGCTAAATACAGGAAAAAGTGTCAGAGAGTCAGATACAACAAGGAAAAACACAGAAATCCAGTGTAGTGATGGGACTGGAAAGTTGTCATGCTGTTTAGAGATACTCCAGTACCATGTCGCATCATCCATTTTGTTCTGTAAATATTTGAGATAAAATCAAAACAGCCAAAGTAAACAAATGTTGTGATGCTGTAAATACTGAAAACTATACTGCACAATGTATAATACACAGTAGTGCACAAAATTCTAAAAATTTACAGTGCAGAAAACAGTATTGTGTACAACAGTGACTATATTAAGAGTAGCAATGGATACAAGCTAATAGGTACACTGCAGGGTCCTCATTTAGTATAAATGATTACTCATGTGAGGATTGGGCAAGAGGACCGTAAAGTGAAACTCAGTGGTTCTGGCTGCCCAAAGCTCATTGAGGACTCTCTTATACCATGAAATACATTTCTTTAGAAGATTATTCCCATCTATTATTTATCCTTCTTAGACGACTGGGTGACTGCTTCAGCCCCTGTCCCACTCTCACAACACAGGCATCCGTCTCCCTTGGGACTTACCACTCACTTGGTCCACACAAAATACCCCTCCATGGCAGAGTTGACAGGGAGAGCCATCCTCCCCCAGGTGCTCATCCAAATTGTGTTGAAGCATTCAGAGTGAGTCTTGTATTTTGTGTGGAGTTACTGGGAGTGGGGTCTTGTGCCAGCCAGTGTGTTTGCAGTGTTGTGGGGGTCTGTTAATGTGTTGCCTGTGCAAATAGGCCACCACCCATGTGGCCCTGGTCATGGAACCGGGCCGGAGGAGTGCCGCCCCCAGCGGGAAGTGAATGCTCTATTGCAGAACCACTGGAAAAATGTGCCAAGTGGCCTACAAACTTCTAGAGACTGTAGAAACTGAACCACCTGTGGGGCAGGGCACAGTGTAGCCAAGCCCTCCCCACTGCTGAGTGCCAAGGCACTTCCCTGTAGCAGAGGGATGGGCTGAGGGTGGGCTTCTAAAGAGAAAGCTGCTGTAGCTGGTGTTGTGGGTGATAAGCTGAGGCCCCCCAAGGCTGAGGTGCCCAGCTCTACACATACAGCAACTGCTCCACCATCAAAGAAGGTGGAAGAAAAAAGTGACCCTGTCTGATACATCCCCTCAAAGAAGCTGGAGGGGCCAGCTACTACTAAAAGACACCCCACTCCACAAGGAGCAGGACAACTTGCAAGCCGAGATGAACCTGATGTGGTACTAGAGGCTGTGATGCCAAGTTCAAGTTCAAGTTTATTGCAGGAAGAACTCCGTTGAGCAAGCTCATTCACAAGGAGGTCCTAGATCATATTAACAGTCAAGAGACAGCATAAAAAGGCAACATATACAAAGTAACGAAAAGAATATACACATAAGATTAATATGCATCAGTTTATATAATTACATTCTAGTAGAATGAGGTACAGTAAGGTTCATGTAATACTTGGCGGAGAAATTTGACTGAGCAGGTGGGGATTATTAGCATAAGATAGTGGGGAGCTGGGCAGGTAGGAGTGTACTGTGGCAGGAGAGTGGGTAAGAGGAGGATGTAAAGATGACAGGATAGAGTAGTGGAATAAGAAGGGGTTGAAAATATGAGATGAGTAGAGGAATAGTACTAGGGAGCGTGGGGTGAAGAGGATAGAGATAAAGAAAGGCAAGAGTAGGTGAAGATTTAGTGGTTAGCCGATTGGTTTCATGTCCTGGCAGGTACAGGTTTCAGGTGAATGGTCTTGAGGCTATAAGGGCCTGGGGAGAGGCCTAGAAGCAGTTACAGATATATTTTAATTTGGATGCTGTTAACTCTTTGAAGAAATTAACCGAGACCATACTGGATAGTTTCAAAGTGGTTTGGAGTCGGTTCCATATTGTTGGAAGAGCATATGAGATAGCACATTTACCAAATGTGGTGTGAGTCCTAGGCACGTCAAGGAAGATAAAGTCTGATTTCCTGAGGGAATATGCACAGTGGGAGATACTGATGAGGGATGTGAGGTAGCTTGAAGTTTGTTCAAGAGTATCTTGAGGGTCCAGATACCAGCATGAAACAGCCGTCTAGTGGTAAGTGACGTCCAGCCGACAGCTGTGTAAAGGTCACACTGATGGATTCGGTATGGTGAATTGGTGATGAATCGCAGGGCACAATGGTAGAGTACATCCACTTTATTTAGGTTTGAGGTTGCAGCGGAGTTGTAAATTAGGTCCACATAATCGAGCATGGGAGAAATGTGGCCTGTACCAGCCTGATTCTAGTTTCATTCGAAAGAGAGACTTGTTTCTGAAAAAGAAACCCAACCTGGCTTTTTAGCCTTCTACAGAGGTCCTCAAGATGATCATTGAAAGAAAGTTTGTTGTCCACCCAAATGCCGAGATATTTCAATTTGGGGACAACTTCCAAGGGTTCGCTAACGAGGTGACAACAAAGTCCTTCGTGGTCCGAGGGGAGGTAGAAGAGTTACTAAGAGTAAAAATCATAGCCTTAGTTTTCTTGGCATCAAGAAGAAGCTTGGTATTAATGAGGTTAGTTTCAGCTGAGCAAAGTCAGCTTGCAGTACGCTTCTTATTTCAGACAAAGTAGAGCCAGAGGTGTACAGTACTGTGTCATCAGCAAAGAAGTGAAGGTTGGAATTGGTGATGGAGAGTCAAGATCATTGATATACAGGGAAAAAGGATAGGGCCTAGGATGGAGCATTGAGGGACTCCTGGCAATCGGTAAGGAGCCTAAGAATAGGCCATCAGCTTTCACTTTCTGGATCCTCCTGAATGGTAGCTGGTGAACCACTGAGCGGTGGAGGGAGTGGCACCTAGTTTTATAAGGTTGGTGATTAGTAAGTTGTGGTCAATTGTATCGAAAGCTTTACTTAGATCTAAGAAAATTGCACCAGTGATCTTTCTGGTATCCATAGCAGAGATCCAGTCATTAGTAACTTTAGCCAGTGCCGTGATAGTGCTGTGCTTAGACCGGAAGCCAGATTGTGCTGGGTTTAAAAGTGAGAAGGTTTCAATATGAAGTTTTAATTGATTGTAGATCAGTTTTGAAAACTTTAGAGAGAACAGGCAAAATTGAGATAGGCCTGTAATTATTTAGATCGCATGGGTCACCTGATTTGAATAGGGAAGGATATGGGCGGATTTCCAACAAGATGGAACTGTGGCAGTAGATGGAGAGATTGAGAATATGAAGAATGGGGCTGTGAGATAGGCATAACCTAGTTTTAGAAAAAATGGTTCAAGACCATCATCCCCGACTTTTCTTAGAATCAAGATTGAGAAAAGGCCTTATACTTCTTTGTAGTTAAGTGAACGAGCTGGAAAGAACAAGTCGAGGTATGGGGAGTATGGCTAGCACTGGCTTGATTAACTCCTCGACCTGCAAAAGGCGAGGAGTCAAAGGCTGCTCAGTGATAAAATGGTAGTTGAGTTCTTCCAAGATTTGGGAATTACCTTCGATAGTTCTGCCATTGGTAAGGATCTTGGCTGGAATGGAGGGGCACTAGGCCGTCCTTCAATGGAATTAAGTGTCCTCCAGATTTTTGTGGGTTCCTTTGGCCTGTTCTAGGGTAGAAACATAATAGTGTGCTTTTGCAGCCTGAATGCTTTGTATACACGCATTTTAGCTGTTCCAAATACCTGCCAATCTGAGTGACTCTTGGTGCGCCTGGCCTGAGCCCAGGACTTGTCCCTATTAGTGATTGCAAACTTAAGACTTGGAGTGAACCAGGGTGGGAGGTATGGTGCACCCTGACCTTAATAAAGGGGGCATGCTTATTTACCAATGTAACAAGGCTGTTGTTGAGGACAGAGACAGCCTCATCTGCAGATTTGGCAAGACAAAGATCTTGCCATCTAACCTCACCTAGGTCGGTCAGGTAATTTCTTGCCTGGAATTTTCAAAAGACCTTTTGGATATGAACTTAGGCTGCTGTTGACTCTTGGCCTGCAATCTTATGCAAACAACAACCCCATGATCGCTCATATCATTGTGAAACACCGTGGAGCATAGAATTTGATGTGGATGAGTGGCTAATATGACATCTAGGAGTGAGCTGTTGGCAAAATTCAATGTGTTATTCCTTGTTGGTTCACTAACAAAGTGTACAAGGCCAAACTCATCACAGAGGGATTTCAGGCTGTGTGATTTTGGGGACAGCTAGTCCATATTAAAATCCCCAAGGATTATTGTCTCATAGTTGGAAGCCATGATTATAGATGTAAGTTCATTGAGAATATCAGTTCCACCAGCCGGGGGCCTGTACCACCTATAATAGTGATAACTTCCGTGGAGGGAAGGTGAAGCTTCAGGGATACAATCTCATATTCCTTCTGTTCAGATTTACAGGAGATATCACTAACTGTAAATTTGGTTTTAGAATAGACAACACCACCATGCCCTGTATAGTTTGTAGCCTGGTAGTGTAATTTGCTGATCAGTGGCTTTTTTGAGCCAAGACTCTGTGATAATAATAAGATCTGGTTCTGTGTGAGCAGCCCATGCTTGTAGCTGGTCGAATTTTTAGTCAAGCCCAGTATATTTACTAGCATCATGTTAAGGCCTAAAGGCAGCTGCAATTCCGTCACTCTGGTAAGTTGTAACGGGGACCAGGATTTAACTCCACATTACCCGAGCAGAGAGAAGTAAAAACATCAATATTTTATGGAGCTCAGTGTGAATGTAACTTTTTTTTCTTTGCAGCTCATCCTCTGGGCATTGCCATAGGCATAGGTTTGGTGTTAGGAAAAGAAGCTAACTCTAAAGTATAATGATGTGACTGAGAGTGCTCAAATAGATATAGGCGAGGGAGTAGGAAAGGAGTGAGGAGAGTATAGTAAAAGGGTTGGAGCACTACTAGGAGGGAGGTGCAGTGAGTAGGGGCAGCATAAGTGGAAAGGGTGTGTTTAAGGGTTGGGCTATGGCCTTTCTCTTCATGCTGTATTGTGTCAATGACTATACTGTTTGCTAGTATTACCAGTAAGAAAATAAGGTAAGCCATAGCTCTTGGAGATTTGTAAAGAGGCAGGAGGTGGAGGTTTGCTGGGTAGCAACAGCAGACTGCAATATAATGAGTAGGTAGTAGTGGAGGGCCCTGTTACTCTTGCTTGTGATTGGAGGTATCTATGGTAAGAGTAAACCAATGGGACAGCCAGGTAACAGGGAGGAGGAGCAGACTTGTCATTTAAAGGAGGCCTGGGAGGGGAGGGGGGGAGAAAATGTGAGCAGTTGTTACAAGGGAGGGTGAGCAAAATCCTGTTTGCCAGGCTTGAGTTCAGACACTGACAGTGGTGAAAGCCACCCTGAAGTCATATCTGTGTACTCCCAACCCAAGCAGGAATCACTCACATGTTTGAAGACTTGGTCATAGAACCGGTATTCCTAAGCCTTATGCCATGCCCATTTTGGGGTGTTGGAAACAACCTCTATGCTCCCAGAGAAGTGCAGGCATAGAATGGTGGACATGGATGCTAGACATCATCTGGATCTGACCTACATCAATTATAGAGATGGCATCTGGTTGCCTAGAGGACTGGCCCCATGTTCCAGTGCGCATTCAATTCCAACCTGGAGTCAGGCTGAATGCTGGTTAAGGAGCTATCTGAAACTGGGTGCCCAGGAGGGAATTACCCGTATGTCAGTGACATGATTTGGGACTTAATAGAATGTCAGAGGTCAGATTGGGTGTTTCATGGTACTGTGGAGAAGGTGCATTTGAGGAATAGGGTGGACCCAAATGACTCTGCATATGACAGGAAAAGAGTAATGTCCCTAGCCAGATCCATAGGTGTGTCTTCTTGTGAGAAGGAACCATCCTTTTCAAAAACTTTGCCATGGTTCTGGACAAAATTGGACATTGGCTTAAGTACCAAGTGATCAGCCATGATTGTCAAGGACTTGAATGTACCAAGGTGGACCCTTGTTTTTATTATGCTCCTGAAGACCCATTCGCAGGCTCCAAGGTGCTTACAAGGAGAAGAACTTAGTACCGTAGTGTCCCCTGGTGCTGCCGTGGACTTGCCTTGGTGCCACTAAGCAACTACCTGGTGAGACTGTTCTATATTATTTTGCTGAAAAAAATCAATAACACAGCATTTAGCAAGGACTGTAGCCAATTATTTGGACATTGCTGTTTGTTTTGAAAAAAAAAGAAAAACATTCTGATAATAGTTAGCTAGTGATAGTTAGGGTATAGTAGCTGTAAGTAGGTGTAGGAATAGATTAGAACTGTTAAGTAGGATTGTTATGCAGGTAAATGGCTAGAATTTGTGCTCATCATTAACAGACTGGTGGAGCTAGGTATATGGACTCAAAGTACAGAGACTGCCACCTATTGGACTCCTTGAAGTTTTGCAAATGAGTACATGTAGGAAGAATAACAAGCATTTATCAATGCCAAATGTTGATTACGTTGGTGTGTTGAGGCTCGCTCATTGCCCCTCTGTCACTCGCTCAGGATGTTTCTCCTGGTGCTGCAGGCTGCTCTTTGTACTGGGCTCCTGCCTGCGTTGGTACCTTGTTCTGCCCACTAAGAAATCCGCAGCTGTCCCTACAGAGCTGCGCTGAGGTGGTTCTCTCCCTCTCTCTCACTCACTCATTCTGTATCTCCTGGCGCTGCAGGCTGCCCTTTGTACTGGGCTCCTGCCTCTGTTGGTGGCTTTCTGCCCAAAGAAATCTGCAGCAGTCCCGACACAGGTCTGTTGACCCTGCTGACTCCTCTCACTCACTCATTCCGCTTCTACCAGAGCTGCAGGCTGGCCTTTTGTACTGGGCTCCTGCCTCTGTTGGTGGCTTTTCTGCCCACAAAGAAATCTGCAGCAGTCCCGACACAGGTCTGTTGAGCCTGCTGACTCCCTGTCTCACTCATTCATTCTGTTTCTGCCGCGCTGCAGGCTGGCATTTTGTACTGGGCTCCTGCCTCTGTTGGTGGCTTTTTCTGCCCCTCAAAGAAATCTGCAGCAGTCCCGACACAGGTCTGTTGAGCCTGCTGACTCCCTCTCTTCACTCACTCATTCCGTTTCTGCTGGCGTTGAAGGCTGGCCTTTTGTACCTGGGCTCTGCCTGCATTGCTGCCTTTTTCGACAACAAAGAAATCTGCAGCAGTCATGAGAGGCGCCATTGAGCTCGCTCACTCCCTTTCTGTTACTCGCTCATTGTGTTTCTCCCGGCACTGCAGGCTGCCCTTTAGTACTGGGCTCTTGCCTGCATTGGCACCTTTTTCTGCCCACAAAGAAATCCACAGCTGTCCCGACAGAACTCCATTGAGGTCGCTCACTCCCCTGTGTCACTCACT
The DNA here is from genome assembly GCA_016271365.2 of Neoceratodus forsteri. Classification (NCBI taxonomy): domain Eukaryota; kingdom Metazoa; phylum Chordata; order Ceratodontiformes; family Ceratodontidae; genus Neoceratodus; species Neoceratodus forsteri. Next base: position 50,217,123 of record JADMNL010000024.1, on the reverse strand, counting down.
CATTCTGTTTCTCCTGGCACTGCAGCCTGCCTTTTTGTACCAGTTTTCTGGCTCTGTTGGCCCTTTTTCTGCCCACAAAGAAATCTGCAGCAGTCCCGACAATGCTCCGTGAGCTCGCCAGTCCCCTTCTCTCAGTTGCTCATTCCATTTCTGCCGGCGCTTGCAGGCTGCCCTTTTCTATTGGGCTCCTGCCTGCATTCTCAGAAGAAGCCAGAAGGAGAAGGAAGGAAACATATTCAATTCAGTGCTTTAGAGTAACTGGTAATTGGTATTTTCTTTAAACTTAGATTGTGGGCTTGTAGTGACAATATACTTTCATTCTTTGTTGTCTTTACTTATAATTGTTTTTGGCTGTTGAAAATTTAAAACATAGTGGTGATGTAATTATGTGCTGTCTTTAATAGCTGCAAATTTTATCTTGGCTTGTCTGACTGTCCTGTAGCTGGGTGAAGGGGTTAATTGTCTGGCCTCTGACCTCAGCTACGTGATAACTGGAGGTGGGGCTTAGTCAGAGTTAAAGTAGCAAACAGAGGTTGATTTTCTCAGAAGAAGCCAGAAGGAGAAGGAAGGAAACATATTCAATTCAGTGCTTTAGAGTAACTGGTAATTGGTATTTTCTTTTAAACTTAGATTGTGGGCTTGTAGTGACAATATACTTTCATTCTTTGTTGTCTTTACTTATAATTGTTTTTGGGCTGTTGAAAATTTAAAACATAGTGGTGGTGTAATTCTGTGCTGTCTTTAATAGTCACAATTTACGCCACCCTCCCTCCCCTTCCCCAACTCTTAATTATATGCCCTGATAAATCTGATTGACAGGAGCTAAACACAGGTATAGTAAGAGGTGTGAAGTAGGAGGGGCATATAGAAGAAGCCCACCCTCAGCAGGACAGGTGTTTTGACTCATTTATTTATTTATTGGTTTCTTTTTCCTTAAAAAAAAAAATTGGAGGATCAGTTACAGTATTTTTAGTACTGTAAATTAATAAAAAGTGAACTAAGAGAGTTTCAGTAGCAGACAAGTAGTGGAATTGCAGTATAATGTGGGGAGTGGTGCAATGCAGTGGCTGGGGCAGCCATATTCAGGCAGACCTTCTGGACACTGAGGTGCTGCCCTATCTGCATGCATCTCTCTGACCACGGGATGAGGTAACCAGACTCAGACGGAAGTAAACTGGGTCAGGAGTACCATCACCCCTATCCAGGGACCACCCAGTCCAATGCAGCTGCCTCAAAGGATGCTGAGAACGAGGAGCACTTGGATGACAGTGGGCTCAGGGAGGGTTAGAGCAGTCAGGCAGAGGCACATCCCAGATCCTATTCCTCTCAAGAACTCATATGCCACACTGGCAAATGAGGACAACCAAATAGAGGTACCCAGAGAAGTGGAAGGAAAGGATGTGGAGGTTAGCCAAGGAGGTGACCTCAGTGGGGAAAGCAGTGGACCCCAGAGGAGGAGGAAGCGAATCCTGGTGGGGACTCCATCATAAGAGGGATCCAGCTAGGAACACAGGAGGGGAGGACAGGGAGGTGAGGTGCCTACCAGGTGCCACGGCATGGAGGGATGGAAGGAAGATACTGGGGATCACTGGGAAGGCAAGACGGGAGGGTGAGCTGGATGTCATTATCCACCTAGGTACTAATGACTTGGCAAATGGGAGCCAAAGGAAGTTCAGGAAGAGTTTAGGAAACTGGGAGGGGTCTCAAGCAAGTAGCTACTTCTGTCACTTTCTCAGAAGTACTACCTGTGAGAGGCAAGGGAGAGCATGAGGTGCATGCACCAGGAACTTTAACTCATGGTTGAAGAACTGGTGCTGTGAGGAAGGGTTTGGATTCATTGGGACTGGGGACCCACCTGGAGGATGGAGGTTTGTTCAAGCCTGACGGCCTGCATCCATCCTGAGGGGAATCCAAGACCAATGACAAGTTTAAATGCTACATTGACAAGCATTTAAACTAGCAAAGGGGGTGGCAGGCCAGCAAGGAGGGTACCCACTTGTCACCCCCACAGCTAGCAGTGGAACCAGTGAACCAGAGGAGTGGCTATCTCTGCAAAGCAGTGTGCAAAAGATGGAGATTAGTGTCCAAAAGGTGATAAGCAGAAAGGGGCAAAATTCAGCAGAAGGGCAGACAGCAAGAGAACCAGGGATAAATGACAACCAAGGAAGGGTTGGAGTAGAACAGTGAAGCAGGCTAGGGAGGTCAAATCATGGAAAGCCATGTGCAAAAGTCAGGAGCCTTAGCAACAAGATGGAAGATCTGGAGGCTGTCATGGTACAGTCAGACCTGGACATTGTGGCCATCACTGAAACCTGGTGTAATGATAACCATGACTGGGAGATGGCCATACCTGGCTACAACATATTCAGAAGAGACAGAGGAGGCAGGAAGAGAGGAGGAATGGCACTGTATGTGAAAAATGACATAAGGGCCACAGAGATCCAGGAGGAACAAAATGGGGAGAGATACTGTGGGTTAAGCTGGAAAGGAAAATGGGGCCAGCCATCCGCACAGGTGTGGTCTATAGACCACCAGCCCAGGAGGAAGAAACAGATAGAGTTGATGCTAGCCATCCAAAGGATGGCAGACAAGGGTGAGGTAGTACTGGTTGAGACTTCAATATTCCAGACGTGGACTGGAGCATCCCAGCAGCAGCATCAACTATGAGCAGATTTATCCTGGACTCCCTTCAGGGTGCCTTCCTCAAGCAACTGGTCATGGAACCAACTCGGCAGAAGGCAATACTGGACCTTCTGCTCACAAACAGGGACAGTGTGATGGGGTAACAGTGGGGGAGCAGCTGGGTAACAGTGACCACCAGTCATTGGGGTTTGAAATCACAGAAAGAGCAGAACCAAACCACACCACACAAAAACACGTATCCTGGATTTTAGGGGCAGACTTTGGGAAAATGGGAGATACTTGAAAGAGGCATTAAGGGAATGGGACAGGAATCAGGGGTTGAGGAACAGTGGGCAGTATTTAAAATGGGGGATTATAAGAACAACAGAATTATGCATTAAGCAGGTTAGCAAGAGGAAAAGGAAGAGGCGACCATTATGGTTTCCAAAGAGGTAGCAAAGAAAGTAAAGCCAAAAGATTGCATTCAGGCAATACAAAAAGACACAGGCAGAAGGGATAGGGAGAAGTACCAGGAGAAACAAAGGGAGGCAGGAAGTCAGTAAGGAAGCCAAAGCTCAGACAGAAGAACACATTGCAAAATCAGTGGTTAAAGGGGACAAAACCTTTACAGGTACATAAGTGAAAAAAGAAAGACAAAGGGAGGGATAGTGAGACTGAAGGGAGGATGGGAGTCACGTGGAGGATGACAACAGTAAAGCTGACATATTGAACAGGTATTTCTGCTCAGTCTTTACTGAGGAAGAGGGGGGTAATGGGTCTGAAGGGGGTACAAGGGGTGAGAATGGTGCAGAAATGGACACAAGTCCCTTACACAGAAAGGGTCCTGAAGGAACTGGAAGTAATAAGAGTTGACAAAGCAATGGGGCCAGATGGGTGCACCCCAGGGTCCTTAAAGAACTAAGAGTGGTGGTGGCTGAACCTCTGGCTATCCTGTTTAGCCAATCACTGGAAATAGGGAGGTACCCAAAGACTGGAGGACAGCAGATGTAGTCCCTTTATACAAAAGTGGGAACAAAGAGGAAGCAGGGAACCACAGACCAGTCAGCCTCACCTCGGTAGTGGGAAAGATCATGGAAGCACTACTGAAGGAGAGATTGGTGGAACATCTGGTTGTCAATGGACTACAGGACCCAAGGCAGCATGGTTTCACCAGGGGAGGTCATGTCAGACCAACCTCCATTGAATTTTTGACTGGGTGACTAGGGAGGTGGATCAGGGGAGGGCAGGACATGGCCTATCTGGACTTCAGCAAGGCCTTTGACACTGTGCCACATAGAAGACTATTACACAAACTGGGGAATATGGGTGTGGGCAGGACAGTAGTGTGGTGGGTAGGTAACTGGCTGGGTGGCAGGACACAGAGGGTGGTGGTAAATGGCTGTCACTCCACAGAGGGAAGAGTGACCAGTGGGGCACCACAGGGATCAGTGCTGGGACTGGTCCTATTCAACATCTTCATCAGTGACATTGCGCAGGATCTAGAAGGCAGAATTTCACTGTTCGCTGATGACACAAAGCTCTGTAACAGAGTAGACACACCAGAGGGTGTAGACAGAATGAGAAGGACCTGCAGAAAATTGAAGAATGGTCAAGGGTTTGGCAGTTGAAATTCAATGCAAAGAAGTGCAAGATAATGCATATGGGGCACAAAACCCTGGCACAATATATCAGTTGGGGGTGAGGATATAGCATGCACCAAGCAGGAAAGGGATCTTGGGGTTGTCATCTCTGATGACCTCAAGGTAGGGAAACAGTGTGACAAGGCATCAGGTAAAGCAAATAGGATGCTGGATGTATAGGCAGGGGCATCACCAGCAGGAAAAAGGAGGTCATAATTCGCTATACAAGACACTAGTGAGGCCCCACCTGGAGTACAGTGTACAGTTCTGGAGACCATACCTACGTAAGGACATAGACAGGGTAGAGAAGGTTCAGAGGAGGGCAACAAAGATGGTGCATGGATTGCATCACAAGTCCTATGAAGACAGGTTGAAGGAACTGAACATGTACTCCTGGAGGAGAGGAGGAGAGGGGATATGATAGAGACATACTAGTATCTTACAGGGAGAAACAGGTGCAGGAAAACACTATTTTAAGCGAAAAGAGTGTTCCAGGACAAGAGGGCATGGGATGAAGTTGGAGGAGGACGATTCAGAGGAAACATGAAAGAATTTCTTCAGAGAACGGGTGGTGGACAAGTGGAACTCCCTGCCAGAGGAAGTGGTGGGGCTAAACAATCACGATTTAAGAATGCATGGGATAGACATAAAAGGAATTCTAGAGGTCAGGGGTAAGGAAACAGACTCTAGGAAAACAAACTGAACTACAAGCTCAAATGGGCAGAGTGGGTGGGCCATAGGCCCTTATCTGCCGACACTGTCTATGTATCTATGTAGTGCTGCCATTTGCAGCATTACAATACTGCTCCACTGAGCTCGCTTCTTCCCCTCTCTCACTCGCTCATTCTGGTTTCCTGCCACTGCAGGCTGCCATTTTGTACTGGGCCCTGCAAGCATTGCTGCCTTTTTCTGCCCAAAACAAATCTGCAGCAGTCCCAATAGAGCTCGTTGAGCTCACTCACTCCCTCCCTCACTCACTCATTCTGGGTCTCCTGCCGCTACAGGTTGCCCTTTTGTACTGGGCTTCTGCCTGCATTGGTGGCTTGTTCTGGCCAGAAAGAAATCTGAAGCAGTCCCGACACAGCTCCATTGGAGCTCGCTCACTCCCTCTCTCACTCACTCATATCCGCTTCTGCCCACTCTGCAAGCTGGCCTTTGTACTGGGCTCCTGCCTGTGTTGCAGCATTTTCTGCTCACAAAGAAATCTGCAGCAGTCACAATAGAGCTCCGTTGAGCTTGCTCACTACTGCTGTGTCACCACTCATTCTGTTTCTCTTGGCGCTGCAGGCTGCGCTTGTGTATGGGGCTGCTGGCTGCATCGGCACCTGTGTCTGTCCACAAAGAAATCTGCAGCTGTACCGATAAAGCTCCGCTGGAGGTCGCCAGTCTCCCTCTGTCATGTGCTCATTCTGTTTGTCCTGGTACTGCAAGCGCCCGCTTTCTACGGTGCTTCTGCCTGCATTAGCGCCTTTTTCTGCCAACAATGAAACCGCAGCAGTCCTGATAGAGCTCTGTTGAGTTCACTCAGTCCCCTGTCTCACTCACTCATACTGTTTCTCCCATCGCTGCAGGCTGGCCTTTTCTACTGGGCCCCTGCCTGCATTGGACGCCTTTTCTACCCACAAAGAAATCTGCAGCAGTCCTGACAGCACTCCGGTGAGTTCGCCACTCCTCCTGCCTCATCGCCTCTCATTCTGTTTCCTCCAGTGCTGTAGGCTGCCCTTTGTACTGGCCTCTTGCGTTGGGGCCTTTTTTGCCCACAAACAAATCCAAAGCAGTCCCGACAGAGCTCAGTTGAGCTCGGTCACTCCCCTCTCTCACTGCTCCATCTTAATCTGTCCCAAACACTGATGTCCCACAGCGACCGTGCTGTTCTCCGTCAGGAGTGCAAAAACATATTTTAGCCAGGATGTGAAAATGACAGCTGTACTGTTCATAAGGAAGTGTGAAAGAATGCCACTGTTGAAAATGTGGTGTGAAAATAGTACAAATTTCATGGTTACAAGGGTGCGGAAACAGTTGAATGCACGCCGTAACACAGTCATGTTATGGAGTTTTGTCGCCAAATTTTCAACATAGGATTTTAGGACTTGCTCATGAACAGTGCCACTGTCATTTTCTTAATCTGTCCCAACACTGATTTCTCACAGCGACCACATTATTCTGTGCCGCAACTGTGAAACCACATTTCACTCAGGACATGAAAAATGGCAGCTGTACTGGTCATAGGAAGTGTGAAAAGTGCCATTGTTGAAAATGTGGCATGACAATATTACGTAATCTGCAAAGTTACAGTACAAGGGTGCGTGAAAGGTTGCAATGCACACTTGTAACACACTCATTTGATGGGCTATCATCACCAAATTTTCAATATAGGCACTTTAGGACCTCTGCTCTGAACAGTATCACTGTCATTTTATTAATCTGTCCCGGACAGTAATTTCCCACAGCGACCGCTCTATTCTGCCCACAACTGCGAAAACACATTTCAGCCAGGATGGGAAAAATGACACAGCACTGTTCATAAGTAGGGTAGGAAAATGGCAATGTTGAAAATCTGGAGTGAAAATATATAAACCGTGAAGTTACAAGCGCGGCGCGGCAAACTGCGAACGCATCTACAACACAGTCATTTACGGAGTATCGTTACCAAATTTTCAACATAGCCATTTCAGGACATCTACTCATGAAAAGTGTCACTGTCATTTTCTTAATCTGTCCCGAACACTGATTTCTGACAGTGACCGCGGCTATTCTGCGCGGAAGTGCGAAAACATTTCTGCCAGGATGTGAACAATGACAGCTGTACTGTTCACAAGGAGATGTGATCAAAATGCCAGTGTTGAAAATCTGGCATTAAAATATTGCAAATTCACGAAGTTACGACGTGCGTAGCAACTCACTAACACTGCGTCCAGTAAACAGTCATTTTTGGATTTTTCCACTAAATTTGTAACATAGGCTTTTTGAGCCCACCCATGAACACTGGCACTGTCATTTCATTACTTGGCCCCAAAGGTGATTCCACGCAGTGACTGCGAAATCACCTTTTGGGGCTGATTAATGCCATGACAGTTCAAGCATTCATGAGAGGGGTCCCAAAACTCATGTTGAAAATTTGGTGAAAAATTCAAAAATGCCCGAGTTATGCACTAAAGTTGAAAACACCCTATTCATTACATTATACAGCTTACCGCATTTCACCAGTTCATGGTCGCTTTGAAGAGTGCAAACGTGTTCCCGGTCCACCAAGATTGTCGCGCCAGACTCAGAGGTAAGTATGGGGTGGGGTGGGGAGGCAGGTGCGAGTGGGTGCGTGCAGGTTGTGGGAGGGGGCAGTCAGACTCACGAGGGACCGTTTCCTTTTTCAGGTAAAAAAAACAAAAAGACGCTGTGGGACCATTTTTAACTTTACTGGAGCATGTGACATGCTGGGTGGGCTCCCAGTGTGCCACCAGAGGCTTTCTTTTTTTTGGGGAGTAGCAATTGATAGGATTGGGCACCCCGTCGGCACACAAATGGGGGGGGTATCATTATGCTGAGGGGATTGGGCACTACGCCGGCAGAAAATGAAAGCAGGGGGATTACAGAATGCCGACGGGAGTGGGCTCCCTGTCTACAATAATCATGGGCACTGAAGCCAACGGGATTGGGGGCCCTGTCGGCACATACAAACATTGGGTTATATTGTTTGAGAACAGGGCGCAACCTCACCGCCATGTTCACAAACAATATCAGGCTTGCTAGATCCACCTTGCAATGATGGATCACCCTCATTGCAGCAGATGACCGACGCCAAGAATGACGAGGTGGCCCTGGATTGCAGCGGCTGATTTGTCACAAGTTGGTGCAACGTTCCAGACTTGTGTCACCAGCAGCCTGCAACAGCATTGGGGAAACAGGACAAACCTTTGCAGGCTGTGGGGCATTGGCCACAACAGTGCCACGCCTGCAAAGCCTGCTTCTCAGCAAGCTGTCCCAATATGTTTCTTGCACTCGCATAATCAACATAAAAATGTGTGTTTGTTTAGGCCTTTAATAAGTATTTTGCACTGCTAAGAAGCCTAGAGAGTATAGTAGTGAACCAGTGTGCTAGTTTATATTTTTAGCTTAAAATGTAATAGTTTAGAGAAGCCTTTAGATCTGTGTAGAGTGCCAGGTAGTCCTGTGGGGGAAGAACAGTCGCAGCTTGTAGATGTTTTCTTTGCAGCAGAAGTAAGTTACAGTAATCCACCCTGGTGGAGTTTAGTCTGTTAGTTAGATGACTAGATAGTTAGGAATATGTGTTTGGGTTAAGAGAAATGTTTTGGAAAATGTTGTGGATGTACTGAATATGGCCCTTGGGCATAGTTTGGGTCCTGTTAGAGTTAAGGTTTGTATTTTGGGTCCCTATGGGGGAGAGAGACGAGTGGATGCCGGCCCCAACAGTACCAGTGATTTATCTTAGGAACTCAGGCCGGTAGACATACCCCTATAGTGGTGAACTGGGAACTGTAGGTAGGTGGGATGCCCACCTAGTTCATGGGGAGCTGCTGCCATGCAGCCAGACTGGTGGATCGTGGATATGGTGGCCTGTGGGAGAGTGCACATTACCCCACAGAGCATGGCAGCCATGGTTAGCCAGTGACAGAGCGCTCCGCAGGAGGTGAAGCATTTTGGTGGGGGGAGTGTAACCCTGTGCTGATTTGGGAATACTAGGTGATGTCCTGTTGACATCAGGAGGCTGTGTACTCATTGGCAGGCTGGCTGGACTGCAGGGCTTGGCCAGCACGAGGGAATTTTCAAGCCGCCAACTGGTATGCAGTTTGACAGTTATTTATTTATTTGTTGGAATTTTGATAACCTGGTAGGCTCCATTGAGACATGGTTGTCCCTTTTCAGGGGCAACCAAGGGAAGTACAAGTTTTCCATACATAGTACTACAGAGGTAAAACAATTTACTAGACAATTCACTGACATTTGTATTAAGGCATTGTTTGGTATATGTTTAGAAACAGAGGAGCATTTAAGAAATTATTGATATTTGATAGCAGTTAGATATAGTTCAAAATATAGGCAGAGTGATTTGATCAAAACATACACTTCAAAGTTGAGCTACCTATGCAGATTAGCACAGAATGTCATGGCTAAGAAGAGGATCATATAGGAGAGGCAGTTGAAATTTTGGGGATAACAGCTGCTAGGCTGGGGAAAGGGAGGTGAGCATTGGGGTAGGTAGACGATCTAAGGAAAATGCTATGAGGATGAAAGGAGAGGTCATTTACAGGTACAGATAGGAGGGTGAAAGAAAATTTATTTGTAGAGTTTTTAAACTGAGGAAGAGACATACAGGAGAGTAAGCCCACTGGGAGGCTGTTCCATTTGTGTGGGCTGTAAAAGAAAAGGATCTCTTGCCTATAGCTAAGTGAGTCTTTGGAAGACTTAACATTTTATATAGGGAGGAACAGAGGGATCTGGTGAAAGTTTCAGTGTGATTACATTAGAAAGCCTGGGTGTTGAGGGAAGGTGGATATGTTTGAATGTGGTGCAGAATAAGGGGAATTCCAGTTTGGCTTCAAAGGACAGCTAACTAGTGTATTAAGCACAGCATAGTGGTGGGTTCATGCTTGGCGTCTGCTGCAAACTGGGAAATTCTGTGATATGCTTGCTTAAGTTTATTTAGGTCTGGGGCCTTCATGAATTAGAGGAGCTCCAGGAAAGGAGACCTGAAGTAGTGTAGTAATGCAATAGTTCTCCTGGACTGTGGTGCAGGTAGGGCTGTAATGTATAGTAGGACTATTTTCTGATGAGTAGCTTTTATCACTTTGTCAGTATATGTTTCAAAAGTTAGTGTGCATCAACAGTTACACCAAGATATTTGAAGGAATTCAGTCCTTCAAGCGCTTCCTGATTGAGGTCTTAATTATCAGTTGAGGTTGGGTGGAGAGTTCATGAGATGTATGGCAGAATAACATTGTTTTTTTGATGTTAAGCACTAGTAGGTTAGTATTGAACTAACTCTCCAGCAACTGGAAGACTGCTTCCAGGCTGAGATTGATGGAAGAGATATATTTTGCTGATATGTATAGGATGGCGTTGTCAGCATAGAGCTGTACTGCAGCTCCTCCACAGTTCAAGGGCAGCTCATTAATAAAAATTGAGAATAGTAGGGTCCCAGTATGGAACCCTGGGAGACCCAATCTGTGATGGGAGATAGAATGATGTAGTGCCAGACCATTTTGCACACTGTCGCCTATTGGTCAGGTAACTGACAAACCACAAGTGGGAGAGGCTGTCCAGCCCTAGGTTACAGAGTTTGTCTAGGAGGAGTAGGTGGTTGACGAGGGCAAGGCTTTTGTTAGGTCCATGAAAGTTGTTGTGGTTGCTTCACTCTGATCCATTGCCTGAAAATGTCAGTAGTGACTCAGAGGAAAGCAGATTCAGTTCCGGTAGTTTCTGAAAGCCATGTTGGTGGATGGTTAGGGCATTGACTTCCTCTAGAAATGTGTAAAGCTGATTATATAGGATTATCTCTTATATTTTAGCTAGGGACATAATATGGATATAGGCCTATAGTTCTCAACTCGGTTAGTAAGGCCACTTTTATGCACAGGGATGACTATTGCAGTCTTCCTTTTTCTGGTATAGTCTGAGTTAGAAATGATTTGTTGATAAGTAATGCCACAGGATAAGCTATTGCAGGGCTGCTATTTTGAGGCATTTAGGTTGAGAGAGTCGAAACCTGGAGAACTGTCAGGGTTGAGGTCCTTTAACAGTTTGAGTACCTCAGGCCGTGTGGTGAGTTTAAGCTGTAATGGGGATGGGAGGCCTCATTGTACATGTTCTGAGGGTGACAGGTGGAGACAGGCAAGTGATTTGTATTTTTCAGGTCAGTGAAGAACTGATTTATACTGACAGCTATTTCTGAGGGGTTTGATGGTGTATTGCCATTAGAGATGATAGTTTGTGGATGGTCCGGTCCTTTCCATTGAGTAAGGCATTTAATTGGTGGGCACAGGACCCAAGGCAGCATGGGTTCACAGCGGGAAGGTCATGTCAGATGAATCTAATAGATTTCTTTGACTGGGTGACCAAAGTGGTAGACAGGGAGGGGCTGTGACATGGCCTACCTAGACTTTAGCAAGGCATTTGACACAGTCCCACACAAAAGATTAATAGTCAAATTAACCAGCCTGGGAGTGGGTCCCAGGGTGGTAGCCTGGGTAAAACATTGGCTGCACAACAGGACACAGAAGGTAATTGTAAATGGAGTCCACTCTGAAGAAAGAAGGGTTACTAGTGGGTACTGCGAGGGTTCAGTATTGGGTCCAGTCCTTTTGAGTGTCTTCATCAGTGACATTGCAGAGGGACTGGAAGGAAAAGTATGCCTTTTGCAGATGAAACAAAGATCTGCAACAGGGTTGATACACAAGGAGGCATGGAAAGGATGAAAAGGGACTTGGCAAGGTTGGAGGAATGGTCAGAAGTATGGCAGCTAGGATTCACTGCAAAGAAGTGCAAAATAATGCACATGGGAAACAAGAACACAGGGAAGAATACACAATGGGTGGGGAGGTAGTAACAACAACAAAAAGTAAAGGGACCTGGGGTAATCATATCAGATGACCTTAAGGTTAGCAAGCAATGTAAGAAGGCAGTAGGGAGGGCTAGGGATATGCTGGGATGTATAGGAGAGGCATCAGCAGCAGAAAACAGGAAGTTGTTATCCCTCTGTACAGACAGTTGGTGAGACCCCATCTGGAGTACTGCATCCAGTTCTGGAGACCCCACCTCTGCAAGGACATAGACAGGATAGAGGCAGTTCAGAGGAGGGCAACTAAAATGGTGCAGGGTCTGCAAGAGAAGCCGTATAAGGAGAGACTAAAGGAGCTTAATATGTATACCCTTGAGGAAAGAAGGGAGAGGGGACATGATAGAAACTTTTAGTACCTCAGTGGAATCAACAAAGTCCAAGAGAGTAGCATCTTTCAGAAAAGAGACGGCAAGAACAAGGGGACACAATTTAAAGATAGAAGGGGCCGGTTCAAGGGCAATGGAGGAAGTATTATTTCACAGAGAGGGTAGTGGATGCATGGAACAGCCTTTCTGAGGAGGTTGTGGGTCTAAAACTGTGGAGAATTCAAGAATGCATGGGACAGACATAAGGCAATTCTTGTGGGGTAGGAAGAAATAGGCTGTTGGTTAACTAGGATCTGCGGCCCATCCTGTAGTAGGGAATGGCAGACTAGGTGGCCAGTGGTCCTTATCTGCCATCAAAGTCTATCTTTCTATGTTTCTATGTAATTGGGTCCAGAAGTTTTTAGGGTTATCTAAATGTTTTAGCTGACTAGTCTGAAGATATTCTCACTTTGCTTTGTTTGTTTTGTTTTTACATGCATTCCGTAGTTGCCGATATAATTGCCAGTTGTACAATAGCCCTTGTTTTATGAAAGCTTCCAGGCTCTATCATGAGAGTGCATTAGGTGTCTGATATCCTGTGATAACCAGAGTCCAGTTGGGAGAGCCAAGAGAGAGTCATTTAGAAGGAAAGAGTGATTGGAGCCAGCTCCTAGGCCCTGAGGGAAGGGCCTCCAGTTGGGGCTGGGTAGGCCCAGGTCCAAGGTGGGGAAATCATCCCCAGCCCCCAGCAGCAGTGGTACCCCACAGCCCATGGGTGGGGAACCAGAGAAAGTCCAGGCAGCAGAGACTAAGAGGGAAGCTGGTTTGGAGCCCGCTTGGCTCTGAGTGTGAGAGGATCTGTGAAGGGTGGTTGCCATGAAAGGGACTGAGACTGAGGTGCCAGCAATGCTATTGAGGGGCTGAGGTGACAGTGCAGCCCTCTAGCCTGATTCATGTCCACCCAAATTCATTATAGAGTTACTGTGGGGAGGATCTGAAGTGAAACTGTGTCAAGTTAGCAGGTAGCTGCCTCCCCTAAGTGAACCCTGCCCATGAATCAGCAGGGCAGGCTGGCAACTACAGGAAAAGGACTGTGCTCAAGGTAACATCTGAACCCCTGTAAGGATTTAAAGCAAGGTCTGTGGATAGTTTCATGTCCCATTCCCGGTGGGATGAAAAAGACAAAAGAAAGATAGAGCACCCTGAGGCTGGGAATACAAGGTGCCCTTTCTGGCTCACAAAGGGAAATGTTGAAGTTGAGAGGATCCAAGTTCAGGATCCGGGTCCCCAAAATGAGTGTGTGTGACACAGCCACCTGCCATAGTATAGAAATGTACAAATGAACTGTAATATTCCCCGCCCCTCTCCATGGAGCCGCTAGTGGCTTGAGCCTTTTAAAGAAAAATTAAATGCTGCCGGACCAACCAATTTACTGCCTGGGGCCAAATCTTTGATGTCCTGCAAATGTTGTTGCTGTGTGTTTCCTAACAAATATTTTTGCAGACAATGGAGCCAGTGCTATGCCCACCAGTTGTGTATGGGAGGAAGGAATACCATCTGCAGTGCCTAGACAGAGTCCACACCATCACAGTATGAATCACAATTCTACATTTCAAAGGTATTGTGGTTTATACCTTGCTCAAAGTTATTTTTACAGCCTAGTCCAAGTGTTGGTGCCCTCCCTTTCTCAGACACATTGCAACATCAAACCCTAGACAGGGAGGGAGGGGTAGCACTGGAAGTGTCACCTCAGGTCTGAGATTAACTGCTGCTTGCATGAAAATCTGATTGAATTGAAAGAAAAACCCAGGCAGGAGCAAGAGAAAAGTACAGAAACAAAGATTTATTTCTAAGAGGCACCAGTGTAAGCAGGAGGAGCAAGGGTTACAATTAAAAACATGCAACATACAGTGATGTGCTACTAGGAAAGAAATGAGCTGATATACATTGATGGACAACATGGGGAGGATTCAAATTCTGGAGTAAGAATTAATTTTGTAACCATGTATTCCTAGAAGCAGAAAAGCTTAGTGATATTTTAAATAAACACTGGCACGTGTTGGCAGCTGTGGAATTACTGAGCTCTTCAGTACAAGGGAGACCCTGTATGGTTTATAAGAGGGACAAAACATTAAAGACTTGATGGTTTCTAGTTTTCATCCCATCAAATAGAGTAATCCCATCAAGCCAGTATGCTTACTGGATCCCCAAAGGGTACATTTCCATGTGGAAGGTGCTTGTTCTGCAGCATTTTGAAAAAAACCTCATTTACCAGTAATGTGACTAGAAAGACATGCAAGGAGCATAATTTTATAAACTGTGAAACAGAAGAAATTGTGTATTTAGCACACTATAATTGTGATAAATTTTACATTGGTAAAAATTTAAACAGCACATCTGTGAGCACTTGAGTAGCATGTGAATGAAGATAGAACAAATGCACTGGCTGAACTTGTTAGGAGTCATGGACAAAATCATGAGCTCAGATTTATTGGTTTGGAAAAGGTTTGCATTTGCCAGAGAAGGGTGATCTAAACAATAAATTGTTGAGAATGGAAAATTATTGGATATATACTTAAGGAGCAGAAAGTCATTTGAGTCTGAATGACAGGTTCAGCTTAGAAGGTTTATAAAATACTAAGCCTTTAAAGATGTTTGTAAAATGCATGTCTCATTTTTCAAGCTTGGTTACTGATGTTACTGATGTTTCTGTTTATGTTTACAATTGCCATGGTGATGGGAACAACTAATGAAACCCACTAGAGACCAGGACAGCACAAGATGACCGATGTTGATTTCTTTTAAGAAAACAATGAGATGCAGGGTTTTAAATACTTGATTAGCAGTTTTTTTTTGGGACAATACTAACTGTACAGAAAGCATTTACATAGGTTTTCTGCAAGTGTTATGTTTGTTAAACACAGTGAGGCAAGTGCTATGCATTTTCACAATGTTTTAGAACTTTTATGAGCAAAACGCTAATCAATTTTTAGAGTTAAATAAAACCCTGAGATGAAGAAATATGATGCCGCCTTTATGAAAAGAAGTGCATAACATAACACTTCTCGAGTGCTTCATGTCTGCTGTTTTTAACAATATTGTAAATAATATTATAGGACTTTACGTGGATTGTTTATTATTATTAAAGGGGAACGATCATCACTAAGATCCCACACCAAAGTGTGGGACTGGTCCTAATTGCACTTTGTGTGCAAAAATATATTTTTTGTTTTTACTTATGATTTAATGTAGTATAGTAGATTGCATTAGATTAATTTTGCTTATTTCTAGGTTGACATTTTCTGTAACTATGAATCCCAGATTCTCATGCAGCTGATATCAGAGCAGGACTTCAGCAGTAAGTGATTCAATAACCAGCAGTGCATGTCAGAGCTTTTACAAACTCAATCAGATGTTTGCTGGTCTCACTGTTCTCTCGGTGCTAAATACAGTTGTCTGTGATTGTAGTTAGTCCAGAAGCACAGCAGGACAGGCAAACAAAGATCAATGCTTATATAAACTCTGACATAGGCTGCTGAATCTTCCACTGCTGCAGTCCTGCTCTGATGTTAGCTGCAGAGGATTCTGAGATTTGAAGTTACAGAAAATGTCAGCCTGGAAGTAAACAAAATTAGCCTGATAACGTCTACTGTACTACAGTAAACAGTAAGTAAAAAAGTTTTTCCACACAAATTGCAAACTGGGACCAGCTTCACTCTTGGATGTGAACTCTTGGGTGCTGACTGTTCCCTTTAATAATGAGATCCTGTCATTGATATTTTAGAAGAATGTATTTCACGTAGGCAATACAATTTAATTAATTGTTAACACTATATAAAGGACTGGATCTATGCAGAAATATATCCTCTGAAAGTGATAGTTGTGAAATGTTGAGGTTATCCCCTGCAACCTTTCCAGTGCTCATACATTCCTCACATGTGGATTATTCTCCATCATCCTATTGGCTGATGCACGATCAGAACCTTTTGCTGACGGAGGGCAAGCCTCCCGCCTGGATAACCAGTCTCCAGTTTACTTCATGCATCCCTAGAGGTTGGTCACAAAATGTAATCGCTCCTCTACTCTCAGGTAATTTATTCAATAGAATTACACCTTTTTATCCTTTTCTAGTCTCTCTAGTACACGCCGACAGATGAGCGTGTGTTAATAATTGGGACTCTCCTAACCTGGCTGCATGCTTGCACTATCCACAGTACTAACAATAAAAAAGTTCCCAGTGCACAGGCAGGGGCACAAGTTAAGCTGGACCCTTCAGCAGCAACCCAGTTTAAGATCCCCCATCCTGGTCAGGACCTCATGCAGCGTACTCAACAGCTAGCTCCTGAGGACTGGACCCTCATGCAGCGTACATCCACTCCATGGCAGGCAGCACTCACAATGAGCCCACACACACTAAACTGTGGCAGGCACTGG
Organism: Neoceratodus forsteri; assembly: GCA_016271365.2. NCBI lineage: Eukaryota > Metazoa > Chordata > Ceratodontiformes > Ceratodontidae > Neoceratodus > Neoceratodus forsteri. The sequence goes on along the minus strand of JADMNL010000024.1, from coordinate 50,200,549 downwards.
GCAACAGGTAGTATGAGGTAAGGGTGTAGGCAGGCATACTCACTGTACACACTTGCGTACAGTTTTGTTGAGTGCCTGCCAAAACCATACCTTTCTGTTAACATTTTCATTCTAATCTGTAGTATTTGGGTTTCTTTAGACCACTGAAGATTGTCTCTGTTCAAACTTCTGTTGTTTAGGAGACAGATACATGTATAACCTTTCTAGAGATTAGAAGAATCATCTGACAACAATCTGACTTGTTTGGAAGGGGTACCATTGGATAGGATGTACATTTCTTAATTGGGGTGGGTGCAACTGTTGGAGACTGTGTACAAAACATAAATTTCTGGCTACACCCCTGGTATGAGGTACTTCATAAGCTACTGGCAAAGCAGTATCAGGGGTCAGCGGTGACCTGGTGTTTTTAATCGCTGTGCATGAGGTTATGGGACCCTCCAGTAGCATCCCATCTCTTCTCCATATAGCAGCCATAACCGAGTTGGATTGAAAGAAAGCACTGGGGATTACAGTGGCCTCAGTTGGTGGAGCAGAGCATGGTACCCCCGTAACTACAGGCATTCTTTGGCAGTGTTCAGCACTGCCTGGGCAACCGTAAACAATTATTAACCAGGTTTCAATTTGTCTTACCTCCCTTGCTGCAGCGATCCATGGGACAGATGGGCCCCATGAACCAGTGGCCCTCCACATCCTCTCAGGCATTCGGTGATGGGGTGCTCCGTGCATATTTAAAATGCTTTTATTCCTGTGTTTTCTATGGGGGCGACCATGTTGAGGACTTCTTCTCCTGATACAACTGGCCGCCCTGCATTGCTCTATGGTCGGGATTTCACGCTTCTTGTACTGTCTAAGATCTCATGGCCACCATGTTTAGGGACTGAATTCCCAGGAGAAGAGTCCCCAGTTCTGTCCCGTAGTCGAACTGTGCTGAGGGGACTCCAGTGGTGACTACCATAAGTCAGCACAGCACACATCACCACTCCCATCGGCATCCTCGTTTTTCTGCCCTAAGCTGACAGGATGGGCAGTGGGCACCAGGCAGCTAATGAAATCTCACAAGGCCCACTCATGCGAGATAACAGCCATGTTGCCCTTGCAGTTCTTACACCGTGGTCTTGCAGGACTGTCAGCCATCCTGTGTGGGTATCCCACCCCAGCAGCCATAATGGGCAGGTTCTTGTCCATTCTAAAAGCATCCACTTCACTTACCAGCCCTCCGCTTCCCTGTATCCCTGTAACTCGTCATTTCCATGCCTCAGCTGTTCTTTTTAGCTGTTGGGCCAATGGGGACATGTTCATGATCCACAAAGGAGCCTGTTTGGTATCAAAGTTACGGGCAGTGATTGGTAAGCCTGGAGACCTGGGTTTGAATCCACAACCCCCACTTGTATTCTGTGCAACCTGGAGCAAGTCACTTAACCTCCTTGGGCTCCCAGGTCACACCTAGAATGGTGCTCTGGCTTCCCATGCCTGTACAGGATACAGCTTGCCCCTGTTTGTTTGTTTTTTCCCCCACCACTGGCATACTGGGTGAGCAATTCACTCAACTCTGCTTGGGGAAAAGAAGACCTTGGCCCATCTCACAGATGAGGGCATTTCCTAGGGGTGAGGTCTCATGCCAGCCAGACCCTCTTGCAGCATCTGTGCTGGCAGTTGTTTCATCTGATCAGAACCCTCCTGTAGCATCTCCACAAAGGAGCTACCTGCAGAACTGAACTCTTCTGCACTGTCCAGTTCATATACTCAGGCAGTGCCCAATACTACCTATAACATCACTATGTCTTGCAGGAAAGGGATCCTCCCATACCATGCAGCTCCCAATCAGTAGTAGACACAGTGTTTCCCCACCCCTCAAGTTTGCCTTCATGGCACAGTTTGGGGCTGCAACAGTAAATTACTCAAATACAAAGAGTGGTTCACTCAATGACCTAAGTCTCTTTTTCCCTGGCACAGTGCTGGGCCTTGGAAGGATACCAGACCGGGCAAGGCACCCCATTCTTTCCTGTTAGTTGGCTGAGGCTCCATCGGCCATAAATCACCCACTCCTGTGCTCAGAACTCAGAATTCAGTTGAGGGCCAGTCTGCTCTCATGGGGCAGTGACCAGGTTGCCACAGTACTGGCAGGGATGTAGTCTCTCACTATACTCAGCCGGTCGTGCGAGACTGGCGGTTGTCTCGCCCAGGCAACAGCCACCATTCTTGTATGGGACCAATACGATCAAGCAGCCATCTTGGGAGGTTACCTCTATAGAGGCACAGCTCAGTGGCCATATGGGGCATGGGAAGGTGCCTATAGCTGAGGGGTTAATGCATCTGCCTCCAGGGCCAGGTACCTCAGTGGAATCCCAATGTAGGCTGGGGTGTTGTCTGCAGTGTTGCCGAATGCCTCACAGGTGGGCTTATTGTTGTCAGCTCCAGAGAAAAGCTAAAGACCCTGCCTCCAAAGTTGACAGTCAACCCCACAGGCAAACAACCAGGGAACCAGTTCTCATACCCACCAAAGATGTAGCTCAGGCAGTGGCAGCTCAGACCTGGAACTAGGGGCCTCCATGACTCCAACGGCTCACCGAAGGATGGGCCCAGGCTACAACAGACAAGTGGGTCTGAGGAGCTGTGTCCTGCAGCCACTCAATTGGGCCTACACACACAAAAAAAAAAGGCTCGACACAGACCAATGATGTCCCCAATACCCCAGGAATGCAGCATAGCCGAGGCAGTCCAGTAGGTTCCACTCAGTTCCTCCAGGAACCATTCCAGGTATCTGTTCCATGGGTGAAGCGGGATGAGAGAGCCTACTTGGCAATGTCAGGGTCCATAGGTGGACAAGTGGCTTCTTCCCCTTGCTTCTTGGCCTTTCTCAAAAATAAGCAAATAAATAAATACTTTTTCTTTTTGAGGAGGAGATGCTTAAATCACCCTTACTGGCTAGTCAACAAGGCACTTTGTCTCACACCCACAGGCCTGCATGCAGCCTGTCTCCTCATTTAATTCACCCCAGCCGCCAGAGGTGACTTGGATTCAATGTCAGGGGCCGATATCTTTTGTTAGGCCTGGACTTGGTGCCTAGGGTATTCCAAAGACTCTAACAGTGCTTTGCTGCAGCCCTCCTCAATGCAGAGTCCATGTCATTCCTTATCTGGACAACGGGCTCATACGAGTGTGCTCTCAGCACAAGCAATAAGGATGCAGAGCTGGTAATCTATGGCTTATGACAGCATGGTGAGGCAACATCCTGGACAAAGAGCCAGTTCAACTCACACGTAATGCCCCTGGACACAACAATTGTCACAGCACTGGGTCTGGTGCACACTCACTTGGGCAGCTGGGACTCTTGGTATAGAGGATAGGCAGAAAGCCCTGTGGTTGGATAAGGCCCTGGGATCAGATGGAGTAAATCCAAGTGTCATGAAGGAGTTGGCAGAGGTTTTGGCAGGTCCACTGGCAGATCTGTTTAACACCTCACTGGAGACAGGGCGCTGCCCAGGGACTGGAGGATGGCCCACGTGGTGCCCCTCCACAAGAGTGGACCCAAGGATGAACCGGTAACTACAGGCTGGTAAGCTTGACTTCCATTGTGAGGAAGTTAATAGAGACCATTCTAAAGGAGAGATTGATAACATTTCTGGATAAAATGGTCTCCAGGATGAAAGGCAGCATGGGCTTGTCTCAGGAAGATCCTGTCAGACTAATCCAATTGACTTCTTTGATTGGGTCACAAGGGAGGTAGATGGGGAAAATGTCGTGGATGTCCTGTATCTGGACTTCAGTAAGGCCTTTGACTTGGTGCCTCACAGTAAGTTGCTGGGCAAGCAGAGGAGCCTGGGACCGGGGAGAAACTAGTGGGATGGGTTAGGAGCTGGCTGCAGAACAGACAGCAGAGGGTAATTGAAAGGGGAAGCTCCAAACCAAGGCCAGTGACCAGTGGGATACCACAGGGCTTGGTGCTAGGCCCCATGTTATCTAGTATCTTTATTGGGAATATAGAAAAGGGATCAAGAGTAAGATCAGCCTGTTTGCTGATGACACAAAGACACGTGTGACAGTGGACAGCAAGGAAGGGAGGCAGGATCTCAAGGAAGGTCTTGCAAAACTTGAGAACTGGCCAGGTGTATGGCAGCTGGAGTTTAACACTAAGAAGTGCAAGGTCATGCATCTCGGAGCCAGAAACCCCAGGACCAGCTACTGGCTGTGGGGAGTGCAGGTATCTATTTCTGAGGAAGAGAAGGACCTTGGGGTACTAGTCACAGGAGACATGAAGGTATTGGCACAATGCCGCAGGGTGGCAGCAAGGCCAATCAAATGCTGGGGTGTATTGCCAGGGGCATCACCTCTAGAAGGGAAGAGGTCATCCTGCCACTGTACAGATCACTGGTGAGGCCACACTTGGAGTACTGTGTGCAATTCTGGTGCCCATACCTAAAAAAGGAAGTAAGGCTACTGGAGGGCATGCAGCGTGGGGTGACAAAGATGATCCTAGGTCTGGGAGATAAACCCTATGAGGAAAGAATGAGAGCTCAACATGTACTCCTGGAGGATAGATGGGAGAGGGAAGACATAATAGAGACCTTGAAATACTTAAAAGGCATAAACAGGGTTAAGATGGAGGGATTGTTCCACTTAAATGGAGGAGGGTCATGGGATGGGGGTACAGTCTGAAGTTGGAAGGGGAAGATTCAGGAGGGAGTTGAGGAGGTATTACTTTACAGAAAGGGTGGTGGCTGGGTGGAACAAACTGCGGAAGAATTGATCGTATTGAAGTCACTGGTCAGTTTTAAAATGGGGTGGTATAGAGTCAAGGGGAGGGAGGTACAAATAAGAACCTAGAGAAGGAAAAGCTGTGGGGTAGGGATGATGGGATGGGAGTGGTGGGGGCAGCTGCAGTAAAATATACTGCAGTTGCACACTGGAACATTCGATGAACCCTCTGGGCCTTTTTCCATCAGCATTTTCATTGTTGGTATGTAACAAGTACTCTGTTCAATCTTCACCAGAGAAAAGACAGACTAGTGCCCCAAGGGATCGGGGTGTGGACTGGGAGGGGAAGTTATAGATGATGTCTTTCAAATTGATGGGTAATAAAGGGCCTAAGGGCCCCAAAAGTGGAAAAATCTCCAGGGCCAGATGGTATGCACCCAAGGACCCCAAGGAACTGGCGGAGGCTTTGGCAGGCCCCTGGCAGATCTGTTTAACACATTTCTGGAGTCAGGGATCATGTCCAGGATTGAGAACTGCACATCTGGTGTCTCTCCATAAAAGTGGGCCGAGGGATGAACCAGGGAATCATAGGTGGTTAGCCTAACCTCAATTGTGGGAAATCTGATGGACACCATCCTGAAAGAGAGATTAGTGCGCTTCCTGGAGGATAATGGGCTCCAGGACATGAGGCAGTATGGGTTTGTGTCAGGAGGTCCTACAAGACTAACCTAATAGACTTCTTGGACTGGGTCATCAGGACAGTAGAAAAGAACCAAGCAGCTGATGTCGTGTAACTGGACTTCAGCAAGGCCTATGACTGTACCTCACAGGAGACTGGTCAGGAAGCTGGTGGACCTGGGGGTTGGGGCTAAGCTTGTTGAGCGGGTCAGAAGTTGGCTGCTGAACAGAAGTCAAAAGATGTTGGCTGGGGAATTCTCAGAAGCTGGACCTGTGACCAGGGTCCCACAGGGCTCTGTGCTTGGTTTGGTGTTAATATATTCATAAGTGACCTTGCAGATGGGATCAAGGGCAAGATCTGCCTGTTTACGGATGACACAAAGCTGTGTGGGAGTATGGACACGAAGGAAGGGAGACAGGAACTCAGGGAAGACCTGGCTAGACTAGAGAAGTGGTTGGACGTTTAGGAACTAGGGGTCAATGCTAAAAGTATAAATATATGCACTTGGGAGCAAAACCCAGCTGCATATTGTAGGTGTCAAAAATAAACTTTAGTGTACAAAATGGCAACAGGCCATAGAAAAATGACAAGAACAAGAACTCTACTACTACTACTACTACTACTACTACTGCAACTACTACTACTACAACTACTATTACTACTACTACTGCTACAACAACTACTACTACTACAACTACTACTACTACTGCTACAACTACTACTACAACAACTACTACTACTACTGCTACAACAACTACTACTACTGCTACTACTACTACTGCTACAACTACTACTACTATACTGCTACTACTACTGCAACAATAACTACTACTACAACTACTACTATTACAACACTACTACTACAACTACTACTACTATTACTACAACTACTACTACCACAACTACTACAATGACTACTAATATTACTACTACTATTACAACACAGGGCGTTGTTAGCCCAGAAAATGGGGACAGGCGCCCCCGAGTTTAAGCTAGTGCTCCCCAGTCTTTTCACCCACTGGTCCTTTAAATTGTAGGGCTTTAAAAGCCCATCAGAGCTAGCAACCAGCTAGCAGCCTCCTTGCGGTGCCCAACCTCATCTCTCAGTCTCACCCTGTTTCCACTGACTGCTGTGTCTCACTGCCTAGACTACATTTCCCAGCATTTGTCCATGGCCACGCTTTGCCTAGACTACATTTCCCAGCATTAATTTCCTCTGCAGCCACACTTCCTGGGCTCATTGGTTTGTTGCCAAGGAAGACAGTTCCGCTTCTGGCTTTGCATCGGTGGTGCAATGCAGCACACAGGCTAACATGAACTGGTATGGCAGGAACATTACTTAAGGAACAGACGGTGCTGGATTTTCTGCAGCTGATGGAGACTGGTGAGCCAATTTGTTAAGTGTGTACTGTCCCAGTTTCAGACTGTGTTCAGTGAATGTAAATGTGGAACATGCAAAAGGCATTCTTAACTAATCTGTGGCTCACTACTCTTTTTTTTTTCTTTTTGCACCTCTGATTACTGAATGAAATCAAACCAGCATTCCAGTTCCAGAACCTCAGTTTCTGATATATTCTGGTCCAGAATCAGAATGGCTCTAGAAACTGTATTCTATCTGATTCTTGCTCCTGAAGCTTGATTATGGTCCTTTGAGTGCATTTTGGTCCAGAGAAACATTCCGTTTTTTTAGCAAATCCTTATCCCATAGAAGTTTTCCTGGTGAGGTTTATTGAATCAAGCATTAATGCCCAAACAAATGGGCATTAGGTGGAGATGAAGGCCTGTTTGTTAATCCTAGTCCCTGTATTAGACTGCAGAAAATGCCTGCTGATAAGAGTGTTAATGAGATTATTATGTGATGTCTGATCTCCCTTTCCTCAATTCTCACTACTGCAATCATCTGTTGCTTTTACAGTGGGAGGTTGTGTCTGTTCACTGGTTTTGTTAGCTGTATAGATCATTTCTATTAACACTTGGTACAGTAGCCAATTTGTAGTGGCATGTGCTTATGAATAGTTAGATCATGGGTATAATTCATGGCTGCCGGAGCCAGGGGTCAAGCTTTGGTAGCTGAAGGGTCAGACATTGAATTGAACAATACTCAGAGCTGAGGTGTTCTGTGCAATTTGACCCCCACTTTTGTACACACCTCCGCCACTGGTGTAATTATAGGGGGATGGGGCAAGTTCCCACTCAACATTTCTGAGCAGCCTTTTGTCCCCACCCCAACATTCATCCTCTGAAAGTGCAGCATGCTTTAGACTTCATTGCTAAATAGGCTGTGATGTTAAGTGTGCTTGAGCTTGGTACAGATGGGAAGAGTCTGGTGTCTGATCTAACTAGCACCGTAGGAAGTAGGAGGCAAGCAGCATGGCATATAGTAAGAGGAGAGAGCCACAAGCTGAGCTGAGGTAGAACAGGGATGGAACGGGACTGGGGTGTCACAGTGCACATCTTGGGCTGGGAACCAGGATGGAGCAGGAGGGGCACAGGCAGGAGGAAGAGAGTGATGGAACAGATTTTGGAAGGAGAGCATGGGAGCAGAGCAGGGATGGGAGAGGGAGACTGGTCTGAGGAGCCATGGTGTGAGGAAGAGGAAAAGACTGAATTGTACTCCCCTGTTCAATTAAGGAGCAAAGTGTGTTCAATGCTGTCTGCCTGGCTCCACGGACGGAGGTCAGAGAGAGATGTCTGTCTCTGTAAGCAGTTACTAGGGTGCCTGGGATTACTGTCAGCTGATGCTAGGTTTCACCTCAAAGGCCCATGCTGGGACCGGAGCAACTACAAGCAAGCAAGGTGAGTGAGAATGGGTGGTCCACCATGCTGCATGCACAAGGTGAGGTTCTGCAGTGAATGGATTGGGATGGGAAGGAGGAAGCCATTGGCTACAGGCTGAACAAGTAAGTGTTTTGTCCATCACAGGGTGCATGCTATTGGGTCTTTTAATCTTAAACTGATTTGGTGCAATTCTGCGAGCAGGTCTTTGAGGCAGAATAAAGCCTGCACTCTGTGGTCTGCACTATCTGCTGGCATTCCTTCTGATGTCTGCTGGTACCTGTCTGGCTCAACCAGTGACCAGAGCCATGACCAGTCCATGCCACCTTCTGTTCCTTTGGCTGCTTCTGCTGGCTGCTACAACTTAGCTCCCTATTTGGAAGAAGGGCAAATATTTATGTATACTGCTGTTTATAGGATTAAAAATGCTCTCTCCTGTGTGCCACCTGGCTATATCTGCTTTAGTGGGCTGCTTGCTGCATGGTTGGTTATGGTTAGCCTAGCCAAGTCAGACTTAAGTAAGTCAATGTGGACAGAACTGAAAAAAACGTACCTCCAGTCTCTCTGTTTTTCTTTTAGCATGGATTAAGGTATGACCAAAGTAATTAAAAGCATGGAATCAAACTACAGTATGTAGGTAGGTGGATGAGCAGTGTGTGGTGGGTGGATGGCTCGAAAGGGAGGGGTATTTTGATTTTGTTGTTTGAAAATACACAGTGTGGCTGCTCCTGATTAATGTGTTTAAAGCAACATAAACTGCTGCTTTAAACACAATAAGGAGTAGCCTGCCATACCATGCAATTTTGCTGCTTGTAAACACAATAAATATTAAGGAAGAGCATCTGCACCATAATGTACTTTATTGCTTGCAAAATAATAATAATATTAAGGAGTAGCCACACATGGGCATCTGCCTCAATTGAAAAAAGAATGCAGCATAGTGTACCCATGCAACTCCGAGTGCAACACACAGTGCAGGGGACTTATCTGGACCTCTGCCTGTAGACCAGCTCCAGCTAGTCCACATCACAGCCTTGGGATTCCTTTGGCCAGTCTTGTTGACACCCCTGCTGTCCATGGAGGGTGCAAGGAAAAGTGATCAATATCATGCAATGGAACACGTTGCACAGTACCATAACCCTAAACAGTATATATGTTCATATACTGGCACCAGCTGCCAAATGTGCATGGCGTGGCTGGACAGAACCACGCAGGGCTATGTCCTACTATTGTGAACTGCGATGGCACCACACACATACAGGTATGCCATGGCTTAGTTGAAGCAGGAATGTTACATCCTGCTGCTTCAGATATGGCCTTGTGCAGTGTATGACAGACCATGCAGTGCTGTTATCCAGTCATCCTCCCACCCCTGCCCAACATACACATACATGCCAGCTGCAGGCCATGGACACCTCATGGGATGCAGTATGATGCACGAGCACCAAATTTCATATAAAGGGCACAAGAAGCATACCTATGCAACAGTAGGGGAAGGACATGGTACGGTGGATGGAAGTTAACTCAGTGGCCAGGCCAAAAGTGGCTGGCTCTGTGCCGTATAATAGTATACCATACATTGCCTGCATAACACAGACAGTGTACACAGAACGGATGGTGGCTACATCCAAGTGCTGTTGGTACACCTACCACCACAGCACCATGTAGAATATATGTTACATACTCTCTGGTTGTACAATACTCATCAGAAAAACCTTAAATAAAATGAAAACATACATTGACCAGCTATCACACTGACACTACAGCCATGTCACTGTGGTAGAACACAACCATGCTGCCATAGCAGTTGAGCACCACAGGGTTCACAACAGGTCCTGTAATGTACAGAGCACCAGGGACATCAATTGAGACTGTGGTCCCATACACCTGCATCTGTAAACTCAGGCTATACAGTGGAGCAAATCCCATAGGACAGAGGCGACACAAGAGGACACACAAGTACAGTGCACACTCCTTTAGAGACAGTGGCTCAGAGGTATATTATCATGGAAACAGTACTGCACACAGGACACTACCAAACCCCACATAGAGCCATCTATACTCACTTGGCCTTGGCACGGTGCAGCTCTCCACCATCACCGCTGCTGTTGTAGGCAGTGTGCCTCCCTTGTTGGAGGTCACTGAATCTGTGGTGACACTGGCCACTCATGCAGGTGAGCCTAGTACATCTGCTGAGGTGCCAAGCCACAGAAGCCCACACCTCTCACTTTGGCCTTTTAGACCCAGCCCCATCGCCCAGTAGCTGGTCCTCCTGGCTACCCTCAGGTCAATCAGGTTGGCCAGCTCTGGTGTGGACCATCTTGGTTCTACTGCAGCACAGCCCTGCTTCTTCTGCCAGACATGTTTTCTCCATCTACTCCCAGCCCTCACTGAAAGCCTTAAGCTCTAGCAAGGTTCTGGGATGTATAGGTGTCATTTCCATTTGGCAATCCTTATTCATGTTAGTGCTGCGCTAAAGTCAATTAGCATGATGCTGTATGTACCCTCTGGTGGGTTGTTTTGCCAGTTGTCACATACATGGGTTGGCATAGTGCGTAGTGTGTGTGCATGCACCAAGACCATGCAGGCATGTGCAATACCATTGTGCAACAGCATAGCGCATGCTCAAGCAGTATGGTGACTTTATCCACAATGTGTGATGTCATGTATGCTAATTACTATAGCACTTGGAGGAAACCTACAATATTCAGAAAATTATGCAAAGAGCTAATTTTACATTCCAAGGGCAACAATCACATTAGCATGTCATTACTGGAATGTATTCATTCATTAGTATGCCTAACTGTGCCTGGAGCATATAAAAGGAGCAAAGTACACCACCACTATTCCACAGCAGAACTGCAGGCAGCTAGCGAGTTTGTGAAATGGCTGACAGTAAGGAGATGGCTGAACAGAGCACTGTGCACATGCTGTGTCATGACTAGATTACTGCTGTATCTGCACATGGCTGGGTGAAGTGATAGGCAGGCAGATAGATGGATGCTTGAACCGGACATGCAGGAACATGTTGGTATTCTATCCATGGGGACAAGGCCTGCACAACACTGCACCTTAGATCTGTGCTCTGCTAAGTTAAGTGGTTTCTGTCCTCCCTGTTTCACACAGGTACAAAGATAGAGGACAACTCATGAAGGAAAAGGAAATGTTTCTTCTCAAAAGAGATTTTTGTCTTGGCCCAAGCTTATGTGACCATGAAGACCTGTTCGATGGAGGGAGGAGGACATGGTCCAAGATCCTGCAAGCATGGGATACAATTACAGAAGCAGTCAGTGCCATCATGTGTGGCACAGGCCACTCCAGGAATAAGGTAAAAAGAGGGTGGGTGACCAGAAAAGGTGCACAAAATGGATCATGGCCAAGGTGAAGGCCAGCCAAGAGGCCACAGGTGGTGGTTCCAGTGTGGAAGTGCCTCTAATGACTGTAGAGGCACTAATGACCTTGACCGTCAATGCAGTGCAGGTGATTGGCATACTGGGAGGTGCCTGTGAGAGCCAGGTTAGACCATCACAGCTATGTGAATAACTGTGTCACACTCATTGCCCTGAGCCTTTATGTACAGATGCAACTGTGGTGTGGTGCTTTGCATGGTGGTGGGGCCTGGTGACGTGACAGTGACTGGACAAGCAAAATGTGCAGGCACAGAAGTACTCAACAGATCCGTGTTCTGCCTACACATCCTACCATAACCCTATGCATGCATTCTGAATGGGCTCACGTCCACCATACCCATGGGATGTCACTGCTGCATACCCTGTCTGCAATGGTGTATCTGTGCATAGTGCTTGCCAGGCACACCAAGATGCCCTGAAATTCCCCGCGTTGGGTTCATGATCACCTTTTGTCCACTACAGTTCCTTGCATCTCCCATCATTTGTCTAACGAGTTAGAGCATTTATGGCAAGGCAAGTACAGTATATTTAGGAGGCACACACTGGGCTAATGTGTCACATCTACCTTCCATATTCACATGTGTGTGATCAGGTCCCCTTCCCTACTGATGTTCCCTGTTGCAGCCTTATCGACATGGTAGTTGTGCCATCAGAGGCACATCTAGACCCTGGCTGTTTCATGTGTTGCACATTAGGTGTACTCTGTATGGTACTATCCATTTGTCTTGGTGGTGTGGCAATGTGTTGTGTACTCACCTACCATGCCTCATGCATGTTATCTTCTGTGTGACCAGCGGTACTGGGGTGGCATGTTGCGTCAGCACTGGAGATGTATGGCCATTTCACAGCATGTGGCATGGGCTTAAGACACAGTGCACTAGGCATGCATGCTGCCACAGTAGGAACACATATATGTACATTAATACTCAACATTGCTTTTTCTCAACTCTCATCAGCCCAGTCTATGGTGGAGAACACAGCTGTCATATCCAGACATGTGCTGCCTCTGAGGGCCACCCATGCTGGGAAGAAGTGACAAGGAGAGGAGGAGGAGGAGGTGCCAAGATGACAGCACCTCTGTGGAGGAATGGAAGACTGAGGTGTCTAGCTTGGACCAGGATGGTTGCCTGCCTTTACCTTGGACACCACACATGGTATGGCCCATGCCCTGCCTACCCAGGCCATACCCACTGGCTCAGTCAGCATTGTGCTATCCCAGAACCCCACCATCAGCATGTCTCCTGCCCTGTTCTAGGCCAGTCCCACCAGACAAGCCACTGCTGTGCCATCCCAACCACAACATATCACAGCACCAATCACGGTGCAGACCTAGGCCACACATTGGCCATTTGTGTAGCCTGACCCTGTCCCAATGAACAGTCCACAACAACTGCAGGAAGAATCAAATAATTGTCAGCTGCTGCAGTCAGCTGTGGGAGCACAGGAGAATGTGCTGCTCCAGGAACTGGCATGCATAGTTGCATGATAGACAACAACATGCAGTGCTGAACAGTGGGCAGAGGCACACCACGAAAAGCACAATGCTACCATCCATGAACTGCAGCAGGAGCTGTCTGCCAGCATGGGTTGCCTATATGTCACTGTACAGGAGGCTACAGCCACAGTGGCAGCCACCGCAGAGCCCCGACCAGTTCACTGGGGGAAGGTCACCAGATGGCAGACACAGTGGCGTTACAGCACACCATGAAGTGCAGGCAACAGGACTCGAGCACACCCAGAATGCCCAGGGCACCACACACCCTGGCTATTGCTTGCTCCTGGGAAGGGGGTCAGCACTCCACAAGGCCATGGCCAAGGTGGTCAACACTATTCCCATGCTCATACTCCTTCCATGGATGGTGAGTCTCCTCCTTCTCTCCCAGGTACTGTGCATCCATATCACCTGTACCCATGGTGGTGTAGGATTCACCTGGGGTATATTTGCCTCCTGCCCCTTCCCACATGTGCTACCTTATGGCCCTCATATTATCCATGCATCACTACCCCCTGCCCAATTGGCCTCAGTTGTCCATTCTCCCTTTCTGCAGAGATGGAGATTCATTCCCTTTCATTCACCCATTTAGCGCCCCTTCACCTGTATGGCATGTTATTTCTTTTGATCCCCTTGAAATCCCCACCTGCCTGGATGGTATGCTATTTCTTCTGAGTCCCTTTGCAACCATCCGGCTGGGATGTCATGTTATGCCTTTTGATACCCATTTTACACCCACCCCTCACCTGTATGGCCTTGTATTTTAGTTTTATGTATAGTATTTACAGAATACACTTTGTTAAAAGAGTACCATCTCCAGTGTGGTCTTTACTCATCCTCTGAGTCCAAAGAGGTCTGTGATGAGTCAGGCTCTGTACTCCTGTGCCCTCCTGGCCATTCTGTGATTATGCCTGTTGAGCTGCTCCTGCATCCTCTGGTCCTCTGGCTCAGCATCCACTGCAGGGTATTCCTCTGGGGCCAGCAGGCCTATCCACAGTTGAGTACCATGTTGTGTAGTGTGCAACAGGCAAAGAATATGGCACAGGCCTTATGAGGGTGTATTGTAGGGCACCATTGGAATGGTTAAGGCACCTAAACCACATCTTGAGCATTCCAATGACACACCCAATGATGCTGTGTGTAGCGATGGCACCACATTGTACCTGTCCTCTGCAATGGAGGCAGGTTGTGGGACAGGTGTGAGGAGCCCGGGATGCAGAGGATATTAACTGTACCCTGTGTAGGTGAAGGGCATGGATTAGTGACATCCTTGGCACCACCGGGAGGGAGGCCTTTGGGGTATACTCACTGATGAGGTGCCCACTAGTGATGTCCCTATCTTTCCATCTTTAAACCTCAGACACAGGATGAAATTGTGCCAAATGACGATGTCGTGGGCACTGCTGGGGAACCGTGGCAATGACACTGATGATGTGCCCTGTTGCATCGCACACACCACCAGGCAGTTGATGGAATGGTACCCTTCCTATTCACACAGCCCTCTGATCCCTCGCCACTGGGTACCCAGATGGCAACATGGATGCAGTCAATGGCACAAGTATAGCCTGTAGATGTGCAACTCAGTAAAACTGCTGCATGGGTGCTGAACAGTCTGCAGGTGTGGCGGGAATATGATTAAGTCCCAGCATGGGCCAGAAGGCATCTAGGAACTGTCTCAGCAGCCATGTGGTGGCAAACTTTGAGATACTTGTGGTGTCCTGCCATGTCTGGCAGGTTCTGGAGGCCAGGAAACATGAGGCAGCTGTGATCCTGAGCTCTAAGGATGTCGCATGGATGTGCTACATGTCTGTCAGAACTGGCCATGCAGCAGCTCAGACAGCCATACAAAGCTGCCCCATGGCTGGGTGTGCTGTGGGAAAACATACACCCTAATCAAACCACTCCAGCACCACCCTGAATAAAATAGCCATGCACCACTCTAGTTTGCAGAAATAGGTTCAAATATTTATTCACAAAAGCCAAAGCAGTGCAAAAGGGATCTCTTACCAACAAGAGAAATGCCAACAGGACCCCTGGAACCTCCTACTGGTTTCACTCTAGGCATCATCGGGGATGGCAGGAGGTGCTGGAATGGTTTTAGTAACATGCAGCAGCTCTCACAGCTGCATGATCATGGGTCTGTTTAGGCTGTACTGGTCCACATTTACTTGTCACTAAGGACTTTGAATGTGAGTCCTGGATGGTACTTCTGTTTGCAGCATGAGCACCTCCAGGGCTTGTGTCTCGGCCAAGGAGGGCATTGGCCCTCTCCTCATCTTGTATGACCAGCTGCATCAACTACACAATGTGAGCCATATTGCTTTCAGCTGCGTCTGTTGGTATTTTGCTATTCCCTCCCAACTCTGGATTTGTTCATATTAAAAGCTGCTATTTATAGGTGGCATTTTCGCAGTGCTATTGTGCTGTGCTATGCTATTAGTGCAGTGCTATGTCTCTGAATATCACATAGCACACAATAAGCAGGTTCTCCCGCCCCAGTTTTCAGCACTGCATACATTAATTCTGCACTAGGCACGTGCACACAAAAATACATGCAACACAATCCTTTGACTACGAGGAACAGGTGCAAATATATGCACAATGCCAACACAAATAAACAGGTGCAATACTTTGAATATCTGGCCCTAAGCCTTTAAAGGTGCTTGTAAATGTATGTAATTTTTCAAGCTTTTTTAAATTTAATATGCTTATGCTCCCCCTGCACCAACCGGCTTTCCATCAGCCCTGCTGCTCCTCCTAGTTCCATCACCCTTCATCCCCAGGAGTTACCCACCACTCCATGTTCCCTGCCTGAATGATCCACCCCCATGGCAAGGGCCACCGGAGACTGGCCCAGTTCCTCCAATGGAGTTGAAGGTTTAGTTTTGGAGCAGAAGACCTGTTGGTGGTGCAGGACCTGTGACAGGCAGTAGGCAGCATCCTGCATGGTTAGGGTGTTTCTTGACTGTTTCTCCTAGACCTCGAATATCACATGGCCCTGGACTGATGCATGGATGCATGCAGGCATTCAGCAAGCATCACGATGGCAACATCCTCTCCCTCGATTTCCTGGCTCCACTTAAACTGCCACCTGTGCTCATCCAGGTGTTGGTATTACAGAGGATGCCAGGCACCCTTCCTCCTGAGGAGGTGGGTGTCCATTGGGATGCTTCACCATCCTCCCCATCTGGCCCTCTGATGACCCTTTGTTCATTCCAGAACCTGGGCCACCAGTGTCGCAGCAGTGGCTACCGCTCCACAGTTGGGCTGGACCTCCTCATTTTCAAGCTTGGCTACTGATGTTTCTGTTTGTCTATGTTTACCATTCTCAAGGTGATGGTGACACCTCTGGAATACAATGAAACCCATTGTGGATTGGGACAGCATGAGATGACATTGTGCTGATTAGTTTTAAGAAAAACAAAAGAACTAGGGCACAACATGAAACTGGAGGGAGGCAAATTCAGAGGTAACACATGCAAGTTTTTCTGGATGCATGAAACAGCCTTCCACAGGTAGTGGTGGGGCAAAAACAGTGGTAGGATTCAAGAATGCTTGGGACAGGTACAGAGGCACCACCACACTGACTAGCAGTTAAGGGAGGGGTAGGCCTATGGGCAAACTAGATGGACCGTATGGTCTCCTTCTGCCATTACTTTCTATGTTTCTATGTTTCTATAACATGAGGATTTCTCGGTGCTTGATGTCTGCTGTTTTCTAAATAATACTGTAAATGATATCATAGGATTTGGGTGTGGGTTTATTATTATTAATAATGAGATCCAGTCATTGATATTTTAGAAGAACATATTTCACGTGGGGAATTAAATGTAATTAATTGTTAACACTATATAAAGGACTGAGTCTGTGCGGAAATATATGTTCTTTGTGTAGCTTTATGTGGATGGATACTGTTCCTAAACTTTCCCTTTCTATGATGTGATAGTCAATATGTATCTTCCTTTCACTGCTTACTGTATTACAATGTGTCCAACTGAATGTATCACCTTGTATGTTAGCCCCTTGCATGATGCAATGCCTTGTCTCATGTTTCTTCCTTCATTTCCTGTTGTATTTACAGCGATCCAAGTGTATTTGTAACATGGCAAATGAAGAGTAGGCAAAACTAGCAAAACAATTGGTGGAAATACACCAGGTGGTACAATAGCAACACGGCATTATGGCACGATAATGCCATGTTGCTTGTGAAGTACCACAAGTAGCCACAGGTGAAAAACGAGCAGTGAATAAAAAATGAAAGGAAAAGAATGGTAGAAATGAAGTTTATTATGAGCAAGTAGGTAGCTTAGAGGATGAGGTAGGACAAGTATTAGAGAGACACAGTAAAAAAAGGTGTAGGAGTCAAGTAAAGTGACATAGACAGAGAAAATCTCAGTAAGGTGTAGTTTATGGGAACGAGAGGCATGGAAGCATGCGAGAACAGAACTTTTGCAATGATGAACAAATTGTTAGATGTACCGAAATAGCGAGTAGCAGAGTGGGTGAAATAGGAAAAATTCAAGGAACCTGTTGAAGAAGCAGTGAGCCACATGGCATACAACTAAAGGGAATACAGAGGCAGACAGCGAGCAAATCGAAGCAGATATAAGTTGAGACGCTATCTGTATGGGGACAGTAAACTGCAATAATCCAACCGAATCCATTGAGAGAGAAACAAAAAAGAGACTAGGCAAATCTGACTGGTGTAATGGATTGAGTACAAAGAGAACAAAGTCAGGTAAAATGTTATATATGTGATAAAGTGCTAAAAGCTGTATGCAGATGAGACACACAACTTCACAGCGAAGCAGCAAACCAGGAAATCATGGTCCTCCTAAGAAGCATAAGAAACAAACAGCTGTCAGAAATGTAAAAAATCTGTAGCAATCGTTACAATGCAGTAATGTACTACTGTGCCAAAGTATGAAAAACATATATATATGTAAGAGAGCATAGCAGAAACTTTTGAAAGTAACAGTAAACTGAACTGTATAACTTGAATAGTGTGATGGTCTACTTAATCACCACTACAAACAGATCTGCGACATCCAAAGAGATCTGCCAACCATGTTACAAGTGCATTAATCCATTCCGAGGTGCCTAATGGGAGTTAATGCTGGTTGGTCCCGTTAGGCATCCGGCCTGTGGCCTTAGGCCACAACGTCCCAACCATGCTTTAACTCCCATTAGATGCCACCTTTGTCATGGATTAATGCTTGCATGTCACCTTGTCTGTCATTTTTTAAGTAATCTTCAGGGCCGCACCTGGAAATCGGCATTGATTACCTGGTGCTTACATGGTTAACAAGAACTAATTATACAATGGCATAAAATAATCTTGACTCAGATTGTCCATCTAGACTGAAGCCATGATGTTATCCCAGCACAACATCATGGCTCTAGTCCCAGCACACAGAAGACCGCATCAACGGAGAATAAGATTAGTCCACGGAACCCACTTCAAGGTCCCCCAATGCAGCACGCTGATGTTGCAACCTGCAAATGTCACAGTTTATAAAAACTACACAGAACATGACGTACAGCCATACTTCAAGGCTACAACCAAACAAAATGGCCCCACAGTAGAATCTCAATGTTTTTCCCTAAAACCACGCTACGAGCATGAGCCCTTCACAAAACAACGGAGTGCTCCCTCACCTCATGATCCACCACTGCCCCTCCACCAGTTATTTGTAATTTTTATTTTCTGTACCTGTCTTTCTGATCCCAAGGCAAGAGCCGTCTCCCTGTCAAAATATAACAAAGCCATTTCCGAAATTTCGAAGTCGACTGTTTTTCTCAGCCACAGACAAGTTCCCATTTCGTCCAGTGCAACACAGCCAGTTCAACAGAGGGCAGCAGGATTGACTAAAATAAAATAATGTAAACTTCCTAATCATAACGCAGTGTGAAGGGGATCAAGTATTACAAACAATAAAAACTTCAAGGGGAGTCCACAACACAAAGAAAAATTCTGAGGCAGCAACCACATAAAGACATACATCCATACATTTACTACCAGCACCACCTACTGGCCAAAACGGCACTATTTTTTTCCATATACTACCACACTGAAAAATCAACACAAAATCTACTGACAAAAATGTTTTTCATTTTATTTTTAATTATTGTAAATGAGCCATTGTATAATAGCAATAATGCACTCCAGGGTGTGTGTTGTGCTGGGATAACATCACTTCTGGGGTGATTAGTCACACTCAGCCTGCGCGCCTCGCGCCCAATCACCCCAGGCTTGATGTTATCCCAGCACAACACACACCCTGTCGTGCATTATTGCTTAAATCAATATCTTCTTGAAAAGTACGAGTTGTGAAAGGTTGAGGTTTTCTGTTACCATTCCGTGCTTTTGATTTTTATTGTAACATGGCATTAATAGTACTAGCAAAATACTACATAGTGATTGGAGCAAAGCAGTAACATGACCGACGTAGCTGTGCATTAATTCCATAGATATGCACAGCTACATTGTGAAAGAAAATGCACACCTGGGCATAATAACTGCCTGTCGACTTGAGTCACATTGCGGCAGTCCCAACTTGACCTATAGGTGGCTTTTCTTGATCAAATACTGCAGCAGGTAGCGAGCATAATACAGCAAAGTGACCACAATGCAGCATGGTAGTAACGAAGGAGAAAAGTAGTAATGCAAGGTAACCCCAGTCACGCTAAACTGAGCAGGCTACTACCCCTGCCTGTGTAGCTAGTGAACAGGTTAAGGGGCCTGGGTCCTATGACATGGTGCCTTCATTTTCTATGTTGAAACTTGGGAAGAAAGGTGTCACTGCATGTTGGCTAGGTTTGGCTACTCTGCACAGAGGCCCCCAAATAACTCCGGACACAGGAAGCAATAACTGTAATGTCCAATACCAAAAGTTGGATTCTAAAATGTGGCTTTTATTCACGTCCAACAGAATAACAAAGCAGATGGACTCCACGGGCTACACACCTGGTAATGCAGATTTATGGCGATCAGAACACATCCTTCTTTACACTGAAACCCTCAGGTTTCAAACACTCGGGCATTCAGCCCTAACTCAACTCTTTTTCAGTTTCCCAGGCTTGGCTCCTTGCCAGCCCTCTGACTACTTTTCTTCCAAGGCTCGGCTCTCATGCCAGCCCTTGGACACTTTCCATGTTGCATGGAACATTTCTAGGTGGCTCCTAAACCACCTCTGAGCACTTCTGGCTCCATCAGGGAATCTTCTTAATCCCACATCTGGATACTTTCCTCAGGCACTGGCCAAGTACCTGAGAGAAAGCAACAGGTGTCCCAAAGCAAACCGTAGAGAGGTGAATTTGGTTACTACTGATGGGGGGTCTTCCATCTCTCGCTCCCATAATTCATACCCAGACATTTCTCTAGACTTTAACACCTCATACTTGAAAACACTGTACTGTGTAGATTCTCTTTAAATGTATGTCACATTTAATCTACTGTTCTTCCATCCCACTTGTGTTGAACTTGAAACATACATAAATAGTGGCTGTGTCCATTGCTCTAGACCCCATAGAGTTAAGCAGTCCAATTCCCACAATGTTAAAACTGTACTTGGCTGTCTTTTCCTGACCCCACAGTAGCAGTCACTTAGATTCATCTTGTCTCAGGTAAAACACATTGGCCCTTTATCAGAGCAGACTCACCCCTTGGTTGCAGGTGCCCCACAGGCTTTTTCTCTTCAAAGAAATCTCATCCTTGAACTGCTGGTGCCTCAGCACAAACCTAAAATTAGGCAGCTCCTTCTTCCCTAGCTGGACCAGGGATTTGCCCTGGAAGTAGGCTGAATCCTTCCCCCATCCCGCAGGGATGGGGCCCTGAACCCTGGAAGTGGTTTCTGCCACTACACTTGGCTCTTCTTGTGTTCCTCTTCAGGTGAGAACACACACACCTCTAATGAAAAAAATAGCTCTTTGGCAGAGCTAAGGACTCTGAGGGCCTGCAGCAGCAGCACACCTCTTCCTCTTCTGAGCCCACTACTGAACTACTACTGAACTTATTTCAAATTCCCCAACATTCTATCCTAACTTCCCAGCTGCAACATTCCAGTGTGGCTTATGCAGCTCGGACAATTCTAAATGATGTCATAGCTCCAACTCAGCAGAGACTCAAAACAGAGCAAGACATAGTGAAATCCATTTAACTAGAGTTTCACTAGCTGCCTGTCCCTGCTTGCTACTAGGTCTTACTGGGATTCTAGTAACCCTGGGTAATGGGGGTTACATGAGACACAAATGGAACTAAAACAGTGAGAGTCTGTGTCACAAACTCACTCAGCCAGTCAGCCCTCTACTCCAAAGTGCCAACCTCTGAGCATAAGATTTGTGTACAGTGAACAGAACAAGGTAGCCCTCTTGTCTGTTTTGTGGGTTCAAGTCATCTTAATCTCAAGATCTGGAGGATTCAAACTGATAACCTCTTGTTAGCATACCCAATTATCAGGCTCAGATAATTCTGTGTTCAGGGGGCCAGATATCTTTGCCTATGGGCACCCAACCAGGTCTTTCAAATGAACCTTTAGAAATCTATGCAAGACTTTAGAAAACTCTGTTTCCCACTTTGGTATACAATAAGCCCATACACAGTGTTACTGATAACCTTTAAAAGTTCCACTTACAATAAAAAGAAATGTCAAGACACTCCAGACAGTTTCTGTTGTAAAATATATATCTTTACTTTAAAATAGGAAAACAAAACATTACAGAACAATATATATCCCAACACATACAGCCTTAAAACAAACAGGTAAAAGTGCAGTTTCTACAATTAATAACTTCCGACTAATCTTGTCTGAGGTCCTTACTTCAGTGCTTTGATGGTCTCTCTCTTCTCTCAGTCAGGAATATTGTCTTATGTGTCTCTAAGGCTTGCTCAGTTGGATAAAAGCAGTCCTGAGCCTGCCTCTCTGAGATCATTAAACTCCGCCTTTGTGTATTAAAAGTTATATTTTACCATACAGGATGTCCAAATAAAATATTTAAAAACAAAATAGGTGACCTCACTGACTTTCCTCTCCATAGGTTAACCAGACAAAACGGTTTGTGCTCTGCTACACATACATCTCAAAAGTTTCTTTGATCTAAGTCACTGTATTCAAAGCAAAAGTGTATTTGCCTCTTAATCCCATCTGGGCCTTGGAATCTACACCTCAAAGGCTCTCTGATGTAATTCAAGGGTTCCCGGAATGTATATTTGCTCTTCCAAATTGTCTGGGTCCTGTTTGGCCCAGCCATCAACCTCTTTGATGAAATTAGCTGGTTCCTGGAAGGTTATTCATAACTCATGCATGCTCTTTCCATATGACACCTAGAGCAAAATCAAAGGCGTCCCTGGGATGCCATGAATGGTTAATTTCATTTCCTGGGATCAAAGCAAATTGACAAGGTAATTGCACCCCAGATATCTGCAGTTTAAAATACCTCTTGTCCTTTGAACATATCCCTGGGAGGGGGTATGTGTCAGTTCAGCGAGACTGTAGTTTCCTCAAACTGACCTTCCCATCACATATTTTATATGTAATAACAAAATTAATACAGCACTCAGAGCACTCAGAGCTGGCTGTCTACGCCACAGTCTGCACAAGTAGGCATTTTGTTACCGCTACCTGTTTTCTTACTCATTATAAGACATCCACATGATGAACATTGTCACAACTTGGAAAGCACAATATTAATTTATATGAGTACTTCAATGTGCACGCACATCTTTCCACATACACACACCATTGTAGAACTACACATGTCAGCAATCTTTGTAAAGCACAATCTTTGTCGTAACTGATCTGTATTTATTGTTGTACAAAATGGGTATGTGAGGAATTCCACATTGCACTTGCCATGTTACAGAGTGCATTAATCCCCTCAACAGGAGGCATTTCCCAGTAATTAATGCATGGTTGGGTGGTGGGAAGCACTTGGCATTCGGCCTCGTGCACCCTCCCCATGCATTAATTTCTGGGAAATGCCTCCTGTCTCGGGATTAATGCTTACATAGCACATCATTGTATGTTTCATGTTTTTAATAAATTGTTACATTTTGGTATGGCATTGCTTTGCCTTTACTGACTTTATTACTGGAACCGGGCCGGGGTTTGTTTTGGCTGTAATGTTTTCTGATATTGCTTGCCATGGCACATACTGCACCCTTTGGAACACCCCATATTGCTGTCTTCCCATATTATTTTTAAGTCACTGAATGAATCCCAGAGAGTATTTTTGGAGCTGTTCTGCTGGTTCCTGTATGAATTAAAGTGATTTTGAGCTTTGCCATAGGAATGTATTTGGGAGGTACATGCTGCATGCTAATTTACATAGTAGTCTTTCTTTTTGCATCCAACTCTACTCAGATACCTGGAAGAACCCTCCTAATTGGATGACTCCAACTCATGCCTCCTAAGCCCTGTCATGTCACCTTCTCCCGGAGCATACCTGTCTACTCTATTGACCACCAAGGTTGCTCCTCATGGCAGGGCCATCTAGTTCCCAAGCCCTTCATATACTATAACCTCCAACTAGAGAGAGGCTGATCCTGAGACAGCAGCTGTAGGGCCCACAGATGGTTCAGAGTCCATCATGCCACTGAGCAAAGAATTACCATGTTTTTCTTTGTTACTGTGTCTGAGGACTCCACCACGGATGTCACTGGATGAGCATGTACACTGAATGCACATATTCATGTCAATATCAGTGGCCTTCTCTCCCCATTCTGTAGTCTCAACTCTATCTCCCCTATGGTTACCCAGGGGTCAGTATTTCAGTAGGGTTCAGCACCTCCCTCTTCAAAGGAAGGAGCATCCTGTGAGACAGTCAACCTTCCACCCCAGGTGGCACACCAGCATCCTGAGTGTGTTCCTGGGCCAAGGTTGCTGACATCATGAGTGGCAGCCAGACTGTTGTGCCAACTGGCTGGCTTCCAGAGTGCTGATGTTAGTTTACATGATATTTAAGCAATAAGACACAACAGGGTGTGGTATATAATGGGATATCATCACACATCAGGTGTGTTGTGAGGCATGAGGCTACAGGCCAAGTGTTTCATGCACCTGAGAAGTGATGATGTCCAATGATACACTACACCCTGGAATGCATAATTGCTATTATGAAATGTAATCTTTCTAGTAAAAATTTAAAAATAAAAAGGTTTAAAACAATTTATTTATATGACTTTTTGGTACATGGAAAATGTATGAGGAGGTATTTTATTTAGAAAAAGTCTGCAGTTTGTTTTGTCTCCATTAGGTAGTGCTGCTGCTAGTTGTTGCTCCCCATTTACACACTGCACTTGTCCTTCTAATCTCTGCCCTGCTCCTGGCTGTCATCATTTTGGTGTTCAGTGCCCCACTGTCGCACTGTCAGGTTTGGCATTCTCCTGATATGAGGAAAGATTTTATTTTAAAACAATGAAGCAGCTGGACTAAAAGGAGAAGTTAGTAAGTAGTCAGTGCTGCTGATTTGAAGTGTGCACTCGCTGAAAACCAGTATGCTCAGGAGAGTGATTCTGCAATGGCTGTTTCAGTTATGTCTTGCTTAAAGCAGAGTTTTTACTGGATTTGTGAACTTGTACTGTTTAGGGTTGCAGTGGGTGGAGCCCTGCAGACCTATTGCTTTTAAAAAGGACTCCACATTCTTTGCATTCTTTGTGACCAAATAATATGTTGGAGTTCCATCATAGTCACCTCTGAGTCTGTGAAGAACTCTGGTCACGCTGCATTATTTTTAACTTGCAAAAAAATTGGACGGTCCTGATGGGGACACAAGGGATTAGGTACCTCCAATGTCACTGTTATGTTTCTGGGTGGTGGGGTAGGGTGGTGGGAGCTGAGAGGAAGGGTCAGGTGGGGGGCATATTACTAATTTTGAAGAAATAAAATGGTGGTCACTGTGGAACACAGAACACTCTTCCATTTCAAGATGGCCACCGTGCTCTACTGTGCATGAATTAGCACTAGCACATGCGCATTGTAGAGCGGTGTGCCATTTTGGCCACAGCGGAGTGTGCTACGCCCACTGTGACCATTTTTGTTTCTTTAAAATTATGCACATCCCTCACTCTTCCCTTCCTCTCAGCACCCACCACCCACCCCACCCCAGAAACATAACCATGACACTGGAGGCGCTACCCCTGTGTCACGCCGCCAATTTTTTTTCCATTATGTATACCCCCCACAAGGCTCTCCATCTCAGCACCCCCAGAAACATAACAGTGACACTGGGGTGCCCACTCCCCGTGTCATGCTCGCAAATTTTTTTCATTTTGTATACCACCCACAAGGCTATCCATCCCAGCACCCACGCTCCACCCAGAAGCATAAGAATGACACTGGGGGTTCCTAACCTTAGTGTCATGACTCGTAATCCAAGCCTAACAGTGACACTGGGGTGCCCAATCTCCCAGTGTCCGTCGGACCTTTTTAATATATATATATATATATATATATATATATATATATTTATCCCCCAACCTCCTCTCAGCACCCACCACCCTTTCCAGAACCCCAGAAAAACATAACAGTGACACTGGTGGTGCCAAATCCTCAGTGCTGTATTTGGGAATCCTGTGTCCTGTTTTTTCCACCTGTAAAAAAAAAAAGTCCTACGATGTCTTTTGTGGCCATTTCTTACCCTCCAGCTGACTCTCCCACCTCAGCACCCACCACCCTGCACCCTCCCAAACTTTACTCACCCATCGGGTCCAACTCTGTAATCTTCTCTGGACCACAGACATGTCTTCACTCTTCAATGATGGACCGCAAACTGAGGAAATCAATTATGTGTTGAATGTATTTCAATAAGGTTTGAACTTAGTGGCATAACTTGGCCATTTTTGAATATTTTTGCCCCAGATCTTTAACATACCTTCTTTGGGACACCACTACATGAACAACGCAAGCGTTGTTAGGTAAATCTGTCTCAAAGGTGATTTTGTGGTCACTGTGTGAATCACCGCTTTGGCAGGAGTTGAAAATTTTCTCCACCATTGTTCATGAGGTGGGGTCATAAGATGGCTATGTTGAAATATTGCTGTAAAAATATTAAAAACAACAACGTTATGAGCCTATGTTAAATTTACAAATGCAGGCTCATAACTTTGGTAATTTCCAATATTATTACCCAAAATTTACAACATAGCCTTATCTTTACAGCACCTCATGAATGTGATAACTGTAATTTTTAAAATCCTGGCCAAAATGTTTTTTTTTTATATCCCAGAGGGTGATTTCATGGACCCTGTGCAAAATCACCTTTTGGGCAGGGGTTGAAAATTTTCTGCCATTGTTGATGAGTTGGGGTCATAAGAAGACTATTTTCTCAATTTGGTGTAAAAATATTTAAAAACAAAAAAGGGTATCAGGCTATGCTGCATTTTGCAAATGCAGGCTCAGTAACTGTAGTCATATATAATATTTTTACCCCAGATTTTCAACATAGCCATTTCTTTACAGCACCCATGAATGTGACAGCTGTCATTTTTCAACTCCTGCCCAAATGTGTTTTTGCACATCGAATGTTGATTTCTCAGTCCCTGCAGAAATCACCTCTCGGACAGAATTTGAACATTCTCTCTGCCATTGTTCATGAGGTGGGGTCATAAAAGGCTATGTTCTAAATCTGGTGTAAAATATAAAAACAAATCATGAGGCTATGTTGAACTTTGCAAATGCAGGCTCGTAAGTTTGGTGATATTTAATATTTTTACCCCAGATTTTCAACATAGCCATTTCTTTACATTTTGTTACTTGTTTTGTAATATTTTAAAACCAAATGTTCAACATAGCCTTGTTATGACCTGCCTCATGAAGATGGGCAGAGAAAATGTGCAACTCCTGGCTTAAAGGTGATTTTGCACAGGAAGTGTGAAATCAGTTTTTGGGATGCAAAAACAATTTTGGGCAGGAGTTGAAAATAACAGCTGTCTCATTCATGAGGTGCTGTAAAGAAATGGCTATGTTAAACATTTGGGTAAAAATATTCAATATTACCAAACATAAGAGCCTGCATTTGCAAAGTTCAATGTAGGCTCATAACTTTGTTATTTTGATATTTTTACACCAAATTACCAACATAGCCTTCTTATGACCCCTACCTCATGAAATATGGATAGAGAAAAAATAACGATCCCTATGCCCAAAAAGGTGATTTCATGTAGGACTGTGAAATCACCAAGTTGGGATGAAAAAATTTGGCTAGGATTTGAAAAATGTCAGCTGTCATATCTATGAGGTGCTGGAAAGATATGGCTATGTTATGAATTTGGAGTAAAAATATTGAAACTCACCAAAGTTAAGAGGCTGCATTCGCAAAATTCAAAGTAGGCTTATAACTTTATTTTTTTGTTATTTTTACACCAAATTTTCAACGTAGCCTTCTTATGACCCCACCTCATGAACAAGGGCAGATAAAATTAACTCCTGTTTGAAAGATGATTTCATGCAGGGACCATGAAATCACTTTTGAGATACTGTATAAAAAACATTTTGGCTAGGTTTTGAAAAATTACATCTATCACATTCATGAGGTACTGTAAAGCTGTGTCTATGTTGTAAATATGGGGTAAAAATATTGGAAATTACCAAAGTTATGAACCTGTGTTAGCAGAATTCAATGTAGGCTCATAACATTGTTGTTTTTAATATTTTTACATCAAACTGTCAACATAGCCTTCTTATGACCCCACCTCATGAACATGGGCAGAGAAATTTTCAACTCCTGCCAGAAAGGTGATTTTGCACAGGGACTGAGAAATCACCTTTCAGGACAGATCTACCTAACAACAGTGGCATTGTTCATGAGGTGGGGTTCCAAAGAAGGTATGTTGAAAACTTGGGCCAAGGATATGCAAGAATGCCCGAGTTATGCCTCCAAGTTCAAAACCCCATTGAAATACACTGAACAGCATATCTGTTTCTTCAGTTCATGGTCTG
Organism: Neoceratodus forsteri; assembly: GCA_016271365.2. NCBI lineage: Eukaryota > Metazoa > Chordata > Ceratodontiformes > Ceratodontidae > Neoceratodus > Neoceratodus forsteri. Next base: position 50,172,562 of record JADMNL010000024.1, on the reverse strand, counting down.
ACTTTGAAGAGTGAAGACATGTCTGCAGTCCAGAAAAGATAATGGCATTGGATGACGAATGGGTAAGTAAGGGGCTTGGGGGTGGGTGCTGAGTGGGAGGGTCATGTGAGGTAAGCAGAAACAACACAAAAGACATAAATGGACTTTTTTTCTTTACAGATAAAAAAGCGAGGACCGAGGATACCTGATTGAGACACTGGGGATTGGGCACCTTCAGTGTCACTGTTATATTTCTGGGAGGCTGTGGGGTGGTGGGTGCTGAGAGGAGTGGTGGGGAGAAAAAACAAACAAACAAGGATTGGCATCAGGGGAGAACAGGATTTGTGGCACTGGGATTTGAGCACCCCAGTTTCATTGTTATGTTTCTGGGGTGGTGAGGACTGGTGGGTGCTGGGAGGTACTGCTGGGTGGGGAGTGAATTTTATAATAGAAAAAAAAAAAAATTAAAATAGGAGGTCATGGAAGAACACAACACTCTGCCATGTCAAGATGTCCACCGCATGCTTCTGCTCATGTGCAGTAGAATGCGTGGTATCTTGGACATGGCAGAGTGTGCCATGTTCTGGTTGTGATGGCTAGCACTAAAATAGTGCATAGAAACATAGAATTTGATGGCAGATAAGGACCGCTTGGCCCACCCAGTCTGCCCATTTCCCTACCTAATGGATAAGTGCAGTGCTATGGCAATTGAGACAACATGAGGCGGAGGGCTTCAGGGATGCAGAGGCAACTGTGTAGCAACTCCAACATGTTGTTTGTTCACAAGGAATGCACAGAGTCCTTTTCTCAAACAAGAGGTCTGCATGGCTCTGCCCACTGCAGACCTAAAGCAGACTTTTCAGTAGGGTTAAACCTTGCCACTGCCACCAACTGCAAATTCAGCCCAGGTGCCAAAATGTACTGGTGAATGGATCTGAAACAGGTAAAATGACCTGTTCACTGGTGCTTTTCTTACCTGTGATTATGTTGTGAGTTTTAATCACAGAAAGGAGAGCTTTCAGCCAATCAGGTTGCTGGATTTTCTTTACCCAGTTCATAATGCCTAATAACTGGCAAACTAGGATCTGTGCACTATGGAATCAGTATTATTACTGATTGATGGCTTGATTGATTGGTTTGTAATTTTATACCAGGAAAGGCACACAGAGTTGTGTCAGCTCATTTCCAAGTGCATCAGAAGAGAGGAGGAAGTTGCATGAACCTGTTTTATTTTTGTTTGTTTATATGGATTTTATTCTATTGTTTACAGACCATAGTTAAACGACATACAATCTGGATCTATCCACTCTTACATATTTAATTCATTTTATAATCATGTTTTATTAACAGGGAATGTTGGTCAGGACTCCAGGAAAATAAAATGCCCTACTCAGCCAGCCTGGTGGTTCTGAGGGCTGAGGTGCTGGATGCCACACCATGCGCCACTCTGGCAACCCAGATTTGGGAGCGAGCCTGGGCCGTCGGCAGTCATTGGGTAGGAAAGGATTGAGCACACAGAGGACAGTTCTCCTCTCCTGAGAGGGAGGGGTTCACACTCAGCACTTGACTGGTCTCTGGCAGAAGTCAGAGGCATGGCAGCTTAGAGCATACAGCAAGGGATGGGGAGTGGTGATGTCGGCAGTGATGCCATGACATCAGAGTGCATGCCACCCCCAGAACAGGGAAAAATGCTCTCCAGGCTCTGGGAAGATAGAACACTGGAACAGACACCTCATAGCTCGCACCTGCCTGGCCATCCAGTTCCTGGCGAGACCTGAATTGTTCGGGTGTAGCAGCCCACCTCATCGCCACCTGGGGAAGAACCGCATCTCCATTTGGTGAACAGGAAGGTCCAGGTAAGGTGGCAGAAGTGGGAGCAGACTCCACTGGTGCTCTGAATGAAGAAGAGCTTGGAAAGGAGGTGGATAAAGTATTAGTTAAAAAAGTGCCCATCTCTTATTATAATGAGTGCCATCCAATCTTAAACTTCCACCTCGACGGCCACCAGAGATGGGCAGAAAGAACCTTGGTTTTATGTCTTATCCAAAGGATGGCACCTCAACAATAAGGCACCCCCTAGTGCTGCACTACAGTATTAGCATTGGGTATTAGCTCAAGTTCTTGGTGTGGGACTAGAACACACAATCGTCCAATCTTCCAGCCCAAGAGGTGAGAGTGCAAACTACTGAGCCACTGATACTGCTGTACAGTACTGATTCCAGGTGAATAGGCAGTTTCAGATTGATGGGCATCACCTGCACAACTGTTTATATGCATTATTGTACAGTGTTGTGCTGATGCTGGTAGGACTGATTTGCATCTTTGTTATCCCTTATTCCTCACTAAACAAATCCCAAATCAAGTATCAGACCCATGCACAAGGATGTTTAGAAATGGGTCATGTGTTTCATTATAACTAACCATTCATGGAATATTTTTAAAACACAATAACATAACAGCATCACCACACTATTGCACAGCAGCACAGGCACACCATGCATTTAATATGGTATTGTAATAACTGGTCAGCAATTTTCCATTGCCTGACCGAGGTTATAATTACCGTTATAACCAGCGGGTTATAACTTAATGACCTGGCGTGTCAGTTAAAGAAAAATGCACTCTCATTGGTTAATGTGCCATCCATGAGTGGATTCTAACATTTAAAAAAAAATGGCGGCTCCATCTCCTCGCCACCGAGGAGCTGCCAGAACCCAGCACACCATCTTTGAACTCTGCAGAGTTCTACGTTATTAAAACTATTGGGTTGATTCTGCGGTTTCTTTTTCTCTGTTATCTGGTTGATCCTGCTCTTAAAATGAATGGACCTGTGGTGCCACACAGAGATGCCGCACCAGCCAATGGAACTGCACAATCATCGCAACAGCGATATGAGACTAAAACTGAAACTGTACAAAAGAAAGAAAAAACAAAAGTAGGGAGACACCGTGTGTTTGTATGTGTGTGTATGTGTCAGGACCACAGACAGTACATGAAGGCTGGTAAAAAATTGCTACCCAGCAATTATAAATAATAAAAGATGGGGAAGTTTGCATAAATTCAAAATTAATGGTTGCCGAGGTGTGGGATGCTAGATAAACCCAATTTCTCATTAAGCACCCCATCCATTATTGTATATATAATTACCGGCAGTGCTTTTTCCATAGGAAACCGGTTATAATTTGCCGTTATAACCAGCTCGGCTGGTTATAACTGCAAACACGCCGCCAGGTTTCCTAGAACAGCCATCCTCAGTCGCTGTTCTCCGATGTTCACGCTCAGTGACGGAATTCCATTGCGCAGCACACTTCCTGGTCCCTCCTATTCGGAAATGAACTTCATAAAAAATAAAATAAAAACTATTTTCCTGCAGTAAACCACTTGAAAACGGAAACAAGTATTTTCCATCACTCTAACACCACAGCCGAGTCCATGTCAGACTGCCTACCTCGCAAGCCCGGAAGGACCGCGCAGCGAGCCAGTCAGTGGTAAGTTTATATGAAAACTCAAAATCGTAAGTGTCTACACATTTTTTAAAATAAAATATCCTCTTCCTTTTTCTACAACAAGTACAGCCTATAATTAGGAAGACTCGGATCATGCAAAATCAAGACTGGTCCACAGCTTCCTGAACACTAATCTGTTAGGTAATTTAATTTTTATAATTGCTGAGGCGAAAAGGTGCACTCCTGCAATTATAAAAATAAAATATGGGGTGGTGTGTGTAAAATCTCGTTAAACACACCACATCCATATATTATTCTCTATGTAATATATAGGTGTCTATTTTACCGAGGTAATGAGTGACATCAAAACTCATTATTCCATTGCTCTGACATCAGAACGCCATAACACTATCATTTTGACATCAGAAAGTCATAATACTATCGTTCTAACGTCAGATCAATGTTATTATGAGATTGAATGTTGGAGTGTTCCACATATTACAAAAATAACATATGAAGTCAGCATTAATAAAATAATAATAATAATAATCTTTATTTATAGGGCACCTTTTAAATATCAAGGCACCTTATATTAAAAACATGATCATCAAATATTACAATAAACATAAAACAGTAAAATCCATTATATTTCTGGGAATGCCAGTGTTCACAAAAAGTTTTCAGTGCCTGCTTAAAGCCTCCAGCGGTCGTGACCTCCCGGAGCTGATGGGACAGAGAATTCCAGAGGGTAGGGGCCACAAAAGCAAAGCACAGGCCCCGAGGATTTCAAAATAACCTCGGAATCTCCAGCAACCCCTTGTCAGTCGAGCGGAGCTGTCGCACAGAGCTGTAAGGAATCAAGAGCTCTTCAAATAGTCAGGACAAGACCGTAGGGCTTTGTAGGTCAACAAGCCTACCTTAAAGGTGATCCACAACTGAATTGGCAGCCAGTGCAGATCACGCAGCACAGCGGTAATATGTGAACTCTAGGTACCCGTCAATAGACGCAGCAGAGTTCTGCACTAACTAAATTAACTTGACTTGTCATTCTATCTTGGGATTGTGACATACCACTCGAGCTTTGCTGTCATCATTTATGATGTCATCAGTATCCCTTGATGGAATTACAGCCTTGTCACTGATGATTTCCAATCTATTATTCTGTTTGAATACATACTGTGATAGGTACAGTGATCACGATAAAGAAAGCATGCTATACAGTTGCTACTATATAGGAGGAGTCAGTGATACATTCATCCAGCCCCCTACATATGGGTCAGGGCCCCAGTCATCTGGTGAGTTTCCTCTCTCATTGACCTCTGCACAGCTACCCTAGAAGGAAGCATCAAGAGAGGAAGGGTTGCAATTCGTGGATGGGGGTGGCATCTGTTGAGGAGGCCTAGAGCCCACAACTCACCTTCGCCTTTGATTCATAACCCCTGGAAACTTTACGCTGTGATGATTTGCACAGAGTGAGGACAATCCTTACAGCTGGTACTAAGAGAGGGTTAGGCTCCCATTAGGGGTGTACACAAATTGATTTAGCCTATCATTATTTTTGGGGTAGTGATGGACTACTATATTTTTTAACTAGAGTATTTTCTCCTATCCTAAAGCAACAAAGGCAGATTGCAGTTGTACATAGTCATGTTGGATTGTAGAGAAGAACACTTCTTTTCTTGTTTTTGTTTTGTTACCCTGGTGAGCAATTTGGAAAAAGATGATCCATTTCCTGGCGTGATCTGGACATACAGTAAGAGACACAATTATAAATAATGAGGTGTATCATTTCTACAGTGGCATGACCATTTGTAAAGAAACTAGAAAGCCTAGCATCATGAAAACAGGTTGAAAAGCAGAAATATTGTAGCTTGAAGGACAGACGCTCATTCCACTTAGTTCTGAGTAGACCTGTGCCAAATGTGGATTCCTCCCGACAGAATTCTGGCAGAGACAGAATTTTGCTTCTGGAAAGCTTAGTATAATTTTGAAGTGAGTTTAATAGAATTTCACCAAGCGTACTGCAATGTTCTTTAATGTAAACCACTGGTTTATTATGTGACCCACAGGTTTGGTTGTTTGGAAACATAATGGGGCCTATGCACTAACAGGCAGGAATGATGCACTGGCGGTGCATATCCCACCATGTAGCTCCACACCTGTGGACAGATGCTGGTGGCATTCATGACTGCCAGCCACCTGCCTATGGCCCCACCGCCCGGCATGCAGATTCATGTGGGGCAGAGTCGTGGACCAGGTGGGCATCCATTTGGATGCCCTCCTTGTACCGAAGTGGATTCCTAGTGCAGAAAGTCACGAGTCCAGGTGTGTGACTACCCAACACAGGCACCCAGGCCCACACAGCCTGGCCAAGCTGGCCAGGGGACCCCAGGCCATTTCCCAGTAGCACCGCGACTCAGACTGCTCCCCGCAGAACCCCCTTCCCAGGTTCATACGGCCAGCACCCCACATGCCATTCTTGACCCCAGTGTGCAGCAGCAATCCCCACCCAGCACATGGTGACCCCGACCCTGGTGCCTGAACAGCAGAACCCCCTGCATCTGGCAGCTCCGTCTCTGTAGTATGCTATGCATCCCTCCCCATGGCACTGCTAACCCCTGTCCCTGTACCTGAGGCATGCACAGCCAGCAGAACATCTCTCCTCACACCTCCTCAGCTGCTGGCTGTACAAGTGATGCTGGGATCATGCTGCTATGTGGGCATCACACTCCCAGCGTTACTCGGATGGCCAGCAGCTGAGGCGGTGTGAAGAGAATTGTGCCACCAGCTGTGAATGCCTACAGCACAGGCTGTCAGGTATGGGGATGGGGGTTGGCAGTGCTGTGGGGAGCACTGAACTCCACCGCATGCCCAGAGGGGATGGGGCAGGGGTGAGCTGGTGGTGTTGTAAGGGGTGTGTGGCTGCAATCCCAGACCGCTGCCCCTATGTGGTGTGCATGTGGGGTTCAGCTGTCACAGGGCCAGGGCACAGCTGGCTGATGGGGTGGGTGGCACTAGGCAGCCAGTGGGGATGGGTGCTGGGGACCTGTTGGTGGGGACAGGGCTGTTCCACCTGGACCAGGCAGTGGTCTGTGTGCATGGGATGCATGAGGACTTACAGCAGGGTTATCCTGGCATAACCTGTGCCCTCCTCCACACCCGTAGGCAGCATTATGTGCCTTAGTGCATAGTGCTGGCACAGCCCCCCATCCCTGCGCATTGCTGTTCTTGTGACTGTGGGATAGGGTGTATAGGGCTCGCATCCTGGGGCCTACATCCTGCACAGGGGCACAATGGGTGTGGAGTGGCTATGCACCGTGGGTCTGCAGCACATAGCCACTCCATACATTCATGCATAGGCTATATTATGTGGAACAAATGTGGTTATGTTCTGCAACATGTCACATCAGTTGGTGAAATTCTGCATTTTCCATTTTTATGTGTGGAAAGGCATGTTTTGTCTCAGGTAAAATTCTATGGAGTTCAGTGGAAATTTCCAAAATTCTGCTGAATTATGTTCTAAGCAGAATTCCACAGTTCCACACAGCACTGAAAACATGAAAACATAAACAGTGATGAAAGAAGAAGAACTGAAGTCCATCCAGTCAGGCCTGGATTCCTTCCTGTTAACCAATGGTCTGCTCATGAATAGGGTCCATCTCCATAATCAGTCCTTCAGTTCCTCTACCAGTCCTCCCCCACCTCTTGTTATAACCCTCCTCACCTTCTGGTGCCCTGAATCTAGCACACCAGCCTTGAACCCATGTGTAGTCCCAAACTCTAGAACCTCTTTTCAGCAGTCTACTTCACTGATCCACCACCCTCTTGGTGAAGAATGGCTTTCTAACGCCCTTCTTAAACTTTCCCAACTAGTCTCCACATATGTCCTGTCATCTCCGAACTTCCATTTGTAGTGATCATGTCCTCACTGTCAACTTTGTTTATTTCCTCAGGAACTTGAACATTTGAGTCTCACCCCTTTCCTGCTGGCCTCCAGCGTATACATATTAAGGTCTGCCAGTCTTTCCTCTTATGATATGTCCTGCCGCACTGCCCTATTAACTAGAGATATGTTAGGTGGGCAAACTTTGTTTTGTGAATTAATCTGCAAAGTTTGCCCAATTCACAAAGTGTGAAGTGGTTACTTCACAAAGTTTTCAGAGCCGAGTGGTATTTATTTCAAGTGAAGTCATGCAATTGACTGCAAAGCTGCAACTTTGCCATGACTTCACCTGAAAAGTGTCATTTCCCAGTTAAACACTTTGTGAAGTAGACAATTCTTAAAGTTTTTCTGAAGGCAAATTTTAAAACTTCACCAGCACATTGCCCACAAAGTAAAACTTCACAGCTTCTCTACCGTTGACCCTCCAGTGTACTACCCTCCAGTCTGTGCTATTCATTCTTCTGGTGCAGGCTCCAGAATTAAGCGAGTGCTCCAGGTGGAGCATCAGTGGGTATCTTGTACGGTGGAAATATCGCTTCTTCTTCCTGCTATCAAAACCACTTTTATACACACCATCCTCGCTGCCTTGCTATATGCCTTTTTACACTTACACGATGCTTTGAGACAGTCGCTGATGATAACCCCAAGATTTCTCTCCTGTGCTGTTGCCGTTATCTTTACCCCCATCCAGTACAGAGTGCACAGGTTCTTCTTTCCAACGTGCATTGACTTGCACTTTTGACACTGAACCTTGGCTGTAATAATTTGGACCACCTTTCCATTTTTCCAGGTCCTTTTTCATTCCCTGACCTACCTCACTGTCCACCCTGTCACAGACTTTTGTGTCACCCACAAAGAGACAGATCGTACTCTGGATACTCCCCAATGTCACTTATAAACATGTTGAGGAAGACAAGCTCCAGGATTGACCCTGCATTACCCATGTGGTGACATCTCTGGCCTTTGATTTAGTCCCATCAACAGCCTGACCCCTGTCCACTGCCTTGGTAATCCACTCAAATAACACTATTAGGTTAGTCTGTCGTGATCTTCCCATCACAGATCTGTGCTGCTTGCTGTCCTCTGGTCTTTGAACTTGCACATACTCCACAATCTACTGTTTAACTAGGATCCCTGGAAGCTTACTAACAGTGAAGTTGAGGCTAAGTGACCTGTAGTTTCCCGAGTCCTCCATGTCACTATCCTATGGGGTGATACCACATCTGGAGATCTACAGTTTCCTAGAGCCACCTCAATTTCAAAGAGCACCTGAACAGATCCATAAGTGGCTCTGCCAGTTCTGGTCTCAGTACCCTCAAATCCTCAGATATAATCCATTGTGATCTGATGCCTTGTCTACCCTAAGGGCTGCAAGCCTTTTTAGAACTTGGTCCTCAATGATTTGCATTTGCTCCATTCCGCTCACTTCCCTTGAGGATGCCTTTGCACTGCTTTCTGGTAGTGGCCTTCCCATCCTCAACCATGAATAAAACAAAAGTATTTATATAGTAAATTTCCTTTCTGTCCATCATCCTCCACCCAGCCCCTCCTCCTCCAACCTGATAATCCTCTTTGACTTCTTTTTTTTCTTGATGTACCTAAAATACTATTTTCTCTTTTTGTGGCTATTTCAAACCATAAGAAATGGGTTAGGAAATCAAACCCACTTAATAAATCATTTATCATGTATTAGATTTTTATGTTGGATCATACACTGACTGAGCCTGCTTTCTGGCAGCCCACATTTTGAGGCCAGAGCCTTTACTTCAGGGCCTAAGTAGCTATACTAAATTAAAACATAAAAATAATACTGTATCAATTTATATACTCCACTGAGAGACAACAATACAGAGGAGGCAAAAATAGATTTCTTATTATAATCCAATGATAACAGGTATTAATCCATGGGGGAGGGTTGTGAACATTATATTTTACCCAGTGTAATACATCAATTAAGAATTTAACTGCTATGCACATAGTTCACAAATCTCAATGCTTTCCAGTCTTGTTAGTATGTTGTCGTAGTACAATTGGGAAAGCCCATATATAAGTTCCTTATAATTTTGTTTTATACAAGTTAACTCCTGTAACATGATGAGCAACCATGAAAATCAACTGTACCTCATTGATGTGTGGTCTTCATTCATTTTACCAACCCAAATATGAGGCTACAAATGACATTTCAAAATTATATGTTGTCACCACTATTCAACAAATAACTCACTAAGGTTTCCTTTATACAAACTCTTTGGACAGCTGTGTGCAGTAGTTACTGTATTTATAGTTACTACAGACGCAGCATGTCATTAATATTTACTTAATTACTGCCATACTATATTTGAAAAGCTTCAAGAAAATTAGGTCTGCTAATTTGTATTTATTCTGCTGTTCAAAATGGTATTACATTCATGGCTTGTAGGTTCTAACAGTCAAACATACTAAATGTGCCACAGTGAAATACTTTAGTTAAACCTCGTCCTCTGTAATCAAAACATAAGTGCAGTGATGTACAGTACCTTTCATCCTGTTCACAGCTTGCTGATCTGCATAACGTCTTAACTCTGTTATACTTTTACACCATTTAAGTGTGGCTCAGGAGGCTGAAGCATCCACATTCAGCATATTACTAGGTTGTCTTGACTTGCTAAGTTGTAGTGGGTAAAATATAAGACTTTAAAGCCTTACCAATCAACACTCAGCAGCACCTCTCGCTTATATGCAGGCTCACAGGTAAGTGAGGCCGTTTAATGAATGCTCATTTTATATCTCTGGGATACATCAAGGTGGAGTTCTCCTGGTGAATGACTGTCACATGATTGGTGAAGTTATGACAGTTCACCACTTCCTTGTGTTACTATCAAACAAGGTCTGATAATGAAGTAGGAAAAGCTCTTAGTCTAAAAACATTTACTATCCCTGGCACTTTGTTAATTATTTCTACTGTTACATCTGTGGCTGCTGTGGACATGGTAAATCCCAGTAGAAAAGTAGTGTTGCAGGGTTACTGTTGGCATCACACCAGCTGCCTTGCTCTCCATGACATTCTAACCTCATATCAAACACAGTCTATACAACATAAGGAATCAAAAGGCATGGCTTCATGTCCACAGCAGTGAAAAATCCAACTCTAGGGAACGTTACTGAAATAATTTATTAATTCAAAAGTTAGTAGCCCCTCCAACAAGCAACAACTGGTTAACATTTCACGCTGCACTAACACTTTGAAAGATTTGAAATAAATTATTTCAGTAACGTTCCCTAGAGTGGGGATTTTTATTGGTGTGGATGCGTAGCCATGCCTTTTTGATTTCCTTGTGTGCTTGCCTTTTGCTTGGCTTCGTCTGTTGTTTCTTTGAGCTGCTACTTTTTGCTAACTTAGTCTGCATAACATGTCAAACACTCATTATTCTGGTAATAATCAGTTTTAAGTCATATTGAGGTACTTTAGACTGGATGAATTCCAACAATCTCCATCTACAGTGTCACAGTCTGTCTGTGGCTTATAAAGCCCTGTTTTCATATTGAAAAGACAGTATCTACATGGATCAAGTTTGGGCATACCCTATATTTATTTTATTTAATTTTTTTATTTAGTTTTTGTTGACCGGGTAAGTGCACTAGACAAATCCTGCCTATTTTCAGGCACGACCCAGGGAGGGAGATACAGATGAATGCCAACTGACCTTTAACCAGATTAAGCTGTTGGTGGTATTTTGAGTGAATGAGGAAAATTTGGCCAGGACACCGGGAAATTCCTCTACTCTTTTCGATAAGTGCCATGGGATCATTAACATCCACCTGAACTACCACCAATCCAGGCAGATGGGACCTGGTTTAACATCTCATCAGAAAGACAGCACCTCAGAAGTGCAGCACCCTCTCATGCTGCACTACAGTGTCAGTACTGGATATTAACCCAAGTGCCAGATGTGGGAACTGAACCCACAGCCCTCTGATCTCCCAGTCTCAGAGGCGAGTGCTACCTACTGAGCCACTGACACTAAAATAAATAATATAAATGAGGACAGCAGGAACCACTAGCTCCCACCTGACCCATTCCGATACAAATCAGACCCATGATGGTGAAAGGACACTGTGGTAAACATAAATTCCTTTCAAGCTAAATTGGAGTTATGTAACCTTGACTAACTTATATAGAAACAAACTAAAAACCTAGCTGGTATCGAACCACATAGGAAGAGTGCACCCAAAGAGAAAGGTTAAAGAGGAGGATAAATCCCCTTATTTAAAGTTCCATACTACAAAAAGGAGGAATGTCAGTATCAATCATTAGCAGCATAGTAGAGCTCCATAATACATAAAGATATGATATACATATTGATGATAGCAGTTTATTGATCGACCAAGGGTCATTACATTTCCAAAAACATGCACCAAAAGATAAGATAAAATATATCAGTATGCAGTAATTACAGTTTATATACATAAATTATCTATATCCATTCAGGCAACCTCTAATGATTCAAAATTGCACCTTTTCTTCCAGTCTCTTTGCTGAAATAGACATTTCCTTTAATTCTTTGACTCTGATTTTGTTTATCCACATAAAGAAATTTACTAATCTTTATAGAGTCCGCTCATCCTCAGTAAGTATGAGAACTGACATCAGTGTCCATATCAATATCTGTATTAGTTTATAAATGGACCCAACCAAAACTGTCTTTCATTTGAATACCATTGGCACTCGCATACAAATGCTTCAAATTTTCCTTTCCTCCAGCTAAACAGGAACATTCTTCATTACCACCTGCTTGTTTATTATGCCTTAGTGCCAATACATGACTGTTGAACATTTCAAACTTATATTTCATAAACATTTTTCTCAAATGTGGGTCTGCTTTGAAGTTCAGATAGTACTTATATTCAAAAGCTGTAATTGTTTTTTGAAAATCACTTTGCTTATGCGGAGGAAGCTATATGGTTTAAATCTCTTTGGAACCAAAAGTGCTTATATTTTTTTTTGTTGCATGTACTTTTTATACTTTAAGTGTAGTGTTATATTTTTTCTACGTATTTTCCAGATGTATTATTTTATATTTCCCCATATAGCTTCTTAGTCTCCAAAGCCAAGCTGATTGTTTGCATTTCATTTGATACCACTTGTTCTTTTCTTTTAAGCAAATGTAAGGCAGTCTACTTTCTTGCATCCTTGTGATTTTCAGCCAATAGTTCAGTACCCTATTTTCTATCAGAGCATTTGTGTTGCAAATTCCTGTTCTGCCCTAATATATGAGGCAGGGGCAATGACCCAGACCTAGAACATTTCTTAACATTTTGAACAAAGAAGTGGTTAAATTATCTCTTTTTTTATGCCCCACACTTCCTTCACATAATAATTGTGTGTTAAATTTCTCATATATTGCTCTAAGTAGTGGTTTAATCGAAAGACCACCAAATTTATAATTGAACCTTGCAAGTCCTTTCATTGTCTTCTTTACTGTGTCTATGGTTTTCTGTATATTAGATCTCCATGTAGTATTACTATGAAATGAAACTCCCAAATATACACAACTACGCAATTTCAGTTTTTTTGTCCTGATTACACAGTGTCTTTTGATGCTATACATATTGGCAAATATTTATATTACACATTATTCTTGTACTCAGAAGAATGATACCCAGTCAAGTTCTTCATTGAACCCGTATTTGGGATCAGTGGCCTTAAAATGATTAATCCAAAAGGCCTCTTAGCTGTAATTTTAAAAGTTATCAAACAATAACCACAGAACAGCTACGCATAATCCTACCCCTGCATTGAAAGAGAAAGTGACAGAGGTTTTGACCAAGGCAATGGAGGAAGGGATTATTAGCAACTGAGAATGAGGGCATTATTGAATCAAAAACTGATAATTCTGTTTTTTATAGACTGCCTGGACAATCCACTCAGACTTCCCATTGATGCAGAAACAGGTTCTGTTTTAGAACCAAGACAAGCATTTGTCAATGCCGAATGTTTACTTGCTGGCATTAGCAGTGGAAGTGCAAGAGTTAGACAGATGCAGTATAGTAATGGCAGTGATGTATTGAACTGACACCAACTCCACCCCACCCTGCAGAGATGGACAGGCATTGGGGTGTGCCTTTGAGTCATCCATAGACGGTCATGACATTTCACCTCACTCTACCCTACAGACACTGACAAGTGTCGAGGTGTACTGTAGGGTGTTCGGCTTACTCTCACTTCATTCCATAAGGAAATAAGTGGAAATGGTAGCAGTATAGGAGAATTGGATAAACTCTGGGGCCAAAGAGTCCAAGACACACCTTAATGCCTGTCACTAGCTGCAGGGTGGAGGTGAGGGTGGAATGGCATGAGCATTACTGTTGACAGTCCCAAGTCACACCCCTGATGCCTGTCAGTCCCTACAGGGTAGGGTGTTATGGTCAGAAACCCTAATGCCCTGGGGGTTTCTTGGTATTTTACTCAAGTTTCCAACATGGGCTTTTTGTGACCCACCGCATGAACAGTGACACTGTCAGTTCGTTAGCCGAAGGTGATTTGCACAGCAACTCGCCATTTGGCACCGCAGGTGTAAAACACATATTGAACAGGATGTGAAAAATGACAACTGTACTGTTCATGAGGAGGTGTAAAAAATGGTAATGTTGAAACTCTGGAGTAAAAATATAAAAAACTGGTGCAGTCACGAGCGTGTGAGAAACTGCAAAATGCACACCAAATGCAATTATTTTGAGGATTTTTACCAGATTTTCAACATAGGCATTTTGGGACCTCTGCTCATGAACAGTGTCACACTGTTACTGTGATTTTCTTAAGCTGTCCTGAACACTGATTTCCCACAGCAACTGCGCTATTCTACGCTGGAAGTGTGAAAACACATTTTGGCCTGGATGTAAACAATGACAGCTATACTGTTCATAAGGAGGTGTGGAAAATATCAATGTTGAAAATCTGGAATGAAAATATTACAAATTTGTGAAGTTACGAGGTGCGTGGAAACTGCAGTAATGCCTGCTCGAACATAGTCATTTTATGGACTTTTGTCACCAAATTTTCAACATAGCCATTTTAAGACCTCTGCTTGTGAACAGTGTCACTGTGATTTTCTTACTCTGCCCCGAACATTGATTTTGCACACCAACCTCACCATTGTGTGCTACATGTCTGAGAACACATTCGGACGAGATGTGAAAAGTGACAGCTGCACTGTTCATAAGGAGGTGTGGTAACATGGCAATGTTAAAATCTGGAGTGAAAATATTAAAATTTCTTGAAGTTACAAGCATGTAGGAACTGCACAATGCACACTCGTAAAAAGTCATTTTGGGAATTTTTTCAGCAAATGTTTAACATAGGGTTTTGGGGCCAACCTCATGAACTGTGACACTGTCATTTTGTTAATCAGTCCCAAAGGTGGTTCCATGCAGTGACCGTGAAACTTTCTGGACTGAATAACACCATGACAGTGACCCACCTGGGTCCCAAGAACCACATGTTGAAAATTTGGTGAAGAAATTCCCAAAAATGGCCGAGATAGCCACCTAAGTTGAAAACAACCCTATTTATGCCATTATACAGCTTACCAGCATTTCTTCAGTTCACGGTCGGCTTTGAAGAGTGCAGACATGTTCCTGGTCCACCGAGATCATTGCACTGGGCTCGGAGGAACAGTATGGGGTGAGTGGGGTGTGAGGAGGTGGGTGCAGAGGTGGTGTGGGTTTGGGGAGGGAGCAATAGAGACCACGAGGATCGCTTTCTGTTTTACAGGTTTAAAAAATACAGTAATGTGGGATGCTTTTTACATGCTGGTGTGGCTCTGGCAGCAGCTGGCACACCTGGGTGTTTCTGTTTGGGCTGGAGCCGACGAGGATTAGGCACCCCTGTCGGGTCATACAGTGTGCGGGAGAGAGCATAAGCATGTTGGGTGGGCTCCCAGCTTACTACCAGGGTGTTTCTTGGAGGAAGTCATACAGTTAGGAGCTATTTGTAGGAGAGAACTTAACTGGTTATTAAAAAGAAAAAAAATATTTCCTAGCGGATGCTCGAATGGCAGGAATTAAATGAGTAAAAGTTGAAATCTGGTACAGAACATGAACTGTGCCCAACCTGACCAGCAGGAAAGCGGTCCAGTTGGAATTGCACACACAGGATAAAGTGTGTATGTGTGTGTGTGTGTGTGCTGGGGTGGCAGGTAAGATGAAGCCAGACAATGCAGCTGTACTTGGCTGCTGCAGTCAGGGACCACCCGCAGCAAAAACAGCTGATTGTGTAGTGACGGGGCACTCCTGATTGTAGTGGCTGTTTCTTTGAGCATAGTGGCATGCTCATTAACTGCCATCCTTGACAGCATGCTCCTCTACTCACCAGCGCAGACACCAGCCCCCGAATGGACTGCTGCCATCCCGACACACTGCTGCTCCTCCACAACCCGCTTGTGAAGGAAGCTGGACGCAATGTGTTTCTTGGAACATGTGTGCAAGCAAACACAAAATGAAGGTGGCCTCATAAAAGGTACTTGGAGCACATAGGCAAAAATATAAGAACTACCATGGAGTGAGAGTCCTAGCTCACACACTGAGAAAAAGCTCTTACTAAGCTATAAGATGCAAAGATGAAAAAGCAAATGACCTGTACAAATGTTGAGTCATATCTGCCATTGTAGGTGTTATTTTCAAGTATTGTTAATAAATGTGTTCTGCTTTAGAACCCTTTCTCCACCTACATAGATTTTTACATTAAATAATTAGTCATGCTGATCCCAATGTACATAAAGGACACTAGACACACACTTCCATTAGTACAGGAATTGAACACAGAAACATATGACTGCACGGATTTCAGACTTGTGACAATGGACATACGGGACCTATATATTTCTATATCCCTCATGACTTAGGTTTCTACAGTTTGAAGAGGCTTTAAAACATTTGAACAATATTTCAGACAACAAAAGACTATTTATATCAACACTGGCATTGAAGCAAAAGGAAGTGAAACTGGACTGGCATTCTGTGACATTGTCACAATATGTTAAACAGGAGAGAATTCCTTGAGGATCGAGGATATTGGTGGACCCTAATTTCGACTTCATTCAGAAAGTCTGATGGAGAAATGTGATGGGGTTAAAGCTAAATGTAGTTTTGACTTCATGCTCTTGTTGATTGAGGCCATGGTAAAATAACTAGGAAAGTCATCACTGAAATGAAAACCTTGACAGAACAAATTGAAGCTGAGATCAGTTTAGATGAATATAAAAATTAGAAGAAGTAGAAAGAGTATCAGACGGTTTGATGAAACAATAAGACAACAAATATTAAAATGTTCCATAAGGATGTTATTGATTATAAAGAGAAGAAGTGCACACGTGGCAAAAAGGAGCAAGGCACAAAGACCTAGTAGGACATTGCTGGACTCAGAAAGTTCTTTGAATACTAGTAGTGGAGTCAAGATTTTTACCAACTGCGCAGAGATTTTTTAGGCAGAGGCTGATTCTACAAGCACCCTTACAATCAGACAAAGATTCAAGTACTACCAGTACACCTCAGACTCCACGTACACACAAAGAAGGGATCTAGAAGGGCCAGATGAAGGAACCAGCTTAGATACTGAAAGAGAAGGAGGTCAAAAATTTAATGCGCTCAGGTCCAAGAAGCAGTAATTTTAGTCTCTAAAACAAAGTACCTAATAGCACATTGTTATTGTTGGGGAACGGGTCTGTGCTGTTGAGCAACTTAACCCAGTGTCTTTAACAATAGATTGCGAAAAATTCTTCAGAAAGATCAGGTTAAACGTTTTTTTTACAGTGACAATGAGGTTTCACCTATTAGCACACAAGTATAAAAAAAAGAACACCTACATTTTAAAAACTACCTTCTACTTTTTACCCTCTACAAGATAAACCTGATCATATCTCCACTTATATTTAATCTGCAGAGGAAGATATTGACAAAATTGTCATGGAATATGATAAGGACAGGACAAGATATTACAATCTGAATTTTGAGGAACTAAAAGTTTTGAAAGATCGAGAAACAGATAGAGACATAGTCATTAAAGCAATCAGTAAGGGTAGAGGCTAAACCACCTCCCAGAGCACCTCCTAGTAATCAAGCTAAGCCTATGCAAAAGGCTCTCCATTCCTGGCTCTCAATCGATAACGACTGTAACTGCTCACATCCACCACAGGTAGCCAATGGCATATCATATCCTCAACCTATTCCTCCCCACACTACTTCTCTCACCCTGACACTACTATGCCATACCCTAATTATCCTGTCCACCACTGAAGCAATATTGACAAAGCCTCCTCTGGCTGCAATTTTACCCACACCCTCCATAGTAATCCTCCCTACCTCTGTACCCCAACTTGCTCTTGACAAACTGCCCAAACTCACTTTAAGAATCCCACCACTCTAGTGCCACTTGTTTTCAAATCTGCACTTAACAACTGTAACCTGAAATGCCCATTCATCTCAGCAGCACTGATGCACACCGTAGTCAGTGGCCAGCCGTGGTGATGAGAGGGGCTGAGCCAGTCGCCGGCTCTTGTAGGATGTATTCAGGGACAATGGGAGGCACACTGCCGGGTGGGGGGGACCACTTCACTACCAATGAAATTTAGTGTTTCTGCAGCTACCGGAGGATGGGGATTGTGTTGGGGGTGGGGACGACCACACCACCAATGGAATTTACTGTTTCTCACGGCTACTGGAGGATGGGATCATGTTGGGAGGATGGGAGGATCACTACACCACCAATGAAATTTATTGTTTCTCATGGCTACCAGAGGATGGGGATCATGTTGGGGGTGTGGGGAGGTCACTACACCACCATGGATAAAACCCATTTTAGTGGCTACCAGAGGTCGGAGATTGTGCCTGGGGTGGGGAGGGGAACACTAGACTACCACAGTGTGCAGCAGGCACACGTGAAAACAGAGACCATGACAGCAGAGAGGACTGCCTGGTCCAGCCAGTCTGCTCTGTTCCCTATCTAATGGATATGCCGATATCCTAGTGAACCTGCAGCCACGGCCTCCTGTCCCTCACTAGGTTTGCCTTATGCCTGTCCTGTGCATTCAGTCCTCCCACTGTGTTTCACCCACTACTGCAATGGGGTACCTATGTTGTTGGGGGGCCTCCACAGGGCATGTGAGGCCATGGGCCATGTGTCTGTGTGTAGCTATTTATCTATCTTATATATATATATTGATAGATATATACAGGCCCTGCTTGCACAAATGCATGGGTGTGTTGTATGCACTGACTGTGCCTGCCAGCACACAGTTCTAGCTGCTTCCAGCCTGTGTTTCTATGCCGACCAACAGGTGATGCTGTGGGCATGCCTTGGCCTGCAGCATCCAGCCTGTACTTCCATTCTGAACAAAGGGAGCTGTGTGCACCATGCAGTAGCACTGGGCAAACTGCATGGTAATGTATGCTAGCAGCACATAATGAGATACAAATGTGCCTGTTTGCCCATGGATTACCTAAGTAGGCACATTTGCATGGTAGCTTTGAATATAGCTCCTGTTTGCCCCAGGCTAACCAGTTTGCATTGGGCTAATGTGTTAGCACTGTGCAATCTAGTTAGCCAATGGCAAACCTCACTTCAGCCTAGCACAGTTCTGCAGAGTGTGGCTTACATTGTTGCTTGCATTAGATGTGAGACATCTCTGAGCAATCACACACAGTGTTCTTCACCTGCAACACTGGCTTGCTACAGAGTCTAATGATCTGCAGTTGCAGTGTGCACTTCCCTGTTGTTATATTCAGTGCTGTCTTCTTCCTGGGCAATTTTGCCCTGCACTCCTGGCCCTGTTTGCCTGGCTTCCTTTGCTTGCTATATTCTGCTGGTTTTGCACGGACTATTCCTTTTGAATACAGCTTGCTTTTTGCTCTAGGCTAAGTTTGCTCACGGGCAGTGCTAATTTAGCCCGGGGCAAAGTTTTGAATATCTGGCTCCCTGATGTCATAATACTCTGCTTATGACATCACTTTTATTCCATCTAAACCAGCTGTGATGCTATAACAGAGCATTATGATTTCAAGTAGGCAAATAAGCTGTAGGGGCTGATGAACTCTAAGAGACCAGGATCCTGTTTTGTGTGAATGTCCTCCATAATAAATAAAAGGGAGAAGAAATCTATAAAATGTAGATGAAATAACAAGCTGAAGTGTGCCTAAATAATATGTGTAACCCCCTACAAATGGGGTTCCCAAAAAGTCTCCTTGAGCTTGTCTAAATGCTCACTGCCAGGCTGGTGTCCTGCGCTTTAGTAGTTTAAATGTGATTACCAGAGCCTGTATAGCCTATGTGTACTGTCTCTTTAAGAGCTGCCTGATTGCAGCCTAAGTAATCTGAGAGGGAGCTCTGTTGAAAGATGTAACCATTTGCTGAAAATCATTTAGAGTGATAATGATAATGTAGTTTGTCTAACCTGCTTTCTTTATAGCAAGGACTGTTTTGTTTGTCTCCACTATCTTGGTACTGGACTGCAAATTGGACCAATCAGTTCTAGGGGGACTAAAATGTAGCGGACTACAGGAGCTGTCTGAAGTAAAATCTGTAGGAATTGTAGTTTTGAACTTTTTTGTTTTTGCAACTGAAGGGGAGCTCTTTCTTTGACTGACAGCTAAATCAACCAACCAAATCTTTTGGATCTTGGGAAGTCCCGGCTGCTGGCAGTTTTCAGTTAGTTCTGAACTGGGAGGTGAAATGAGAAGAGCTCAAGTGTATTTTGGGCAGCAATCCTGAGTGGATTTGCATGGGAAAACTGTGAAAGGGCTGAGTTTTTGGCTTGCATGTCTGCTGCTGCTCCTGAGAGGGAGAGAAGAGAATTATTTTGACTAAATCCAAGTTTGTGTGACTAAAGTAAGCTACTGAAGTGGGCCAGGCTCAACCTGAAGAAGACTGAAGATTTTGCTGAATGTGATCAGCCTATCAGGAGTTCAGCTACCCCTAAGCTCCGGTGTGTGCAGGGACTTTGCGATTGTGACGGGAGCACTTTGCCTGGTACGTGTGGAATTCCCATACGTGTAAATGTGCTATGAGCTGCTAGTGGGTTGTGAGTTAGTTCCCCACTGTGTGAACTGTGTTCTGCTTGCTGAAACTGTATCCAGCCCAAAACGGACTGCACCGATTTGTCTCCATGCAGTCTGGGCCTGCCAGACTGGCCCAGCCAGACTACCCACTGCACAGAGAAGCCATCAACGAGAGACCTGCTGGGATCAGCCCCTGCTCCACGCTTGAACAGGAACGATGCCTTTGTGACTCGTGGTAGGCCCTGCTTCTCCTGGCATTCCAGATCAACCACCTGCAGTCTCGATTTCATCCAGCCTGTGTCCAGTCTTGGATCTCATGAGTAAATACTAGAGTCTCCTGCAACAACAGCTTAATCTGAGTGTGTCATCTGATTGTCTTGTTGTTTTGTTTCTTATGAGCAGACCCTCTAGCTCTGGATTACAAATATTGTGTACTGTGCATGTTGTGTTTTCCATCACAGGGCCCCAACAAGCTGCAACCCTGGGCAACAGTTCTGGCTAGCACATCTCTTCTCCTCCTGGGTACCAGCGGTGTGTGACTGTGTGGGGACTCAAAGCACATGCATAACTGCTTGATTGATATAAATTTTAAGCTAATTAACCTGATTTTACCCTTCCTTGTTCAAGTCCCTGAATAAATCAGATCTAACTTTTCTGCATGTAATCTGACTGTGGTTCCAGTTTGTGCTCAAAGTACTGTACTGTTGCTATTTGCTGTGCATAACCTTGTTTTACAGGGGTCCCCAGGGCTCAGCCAGAGGAACCAGCCCTGGTGCTAAGTGCAAACAGTGTGGTACTTGTGGTGTACCAGGGTATTATGAAAGTGATTATTGTACAGTGTTCAGGCCACTAGAGGGGAAAAGAGGGGGTTACAGTGTCCTGCAGGGCTGTGCCCAGGTTAGCTTTGGACCACTACCAACCCTGACCCTGGGTGGAGGCACCCATTTCAGAATTCAGGTCTCTTAACCTGCTACTAGCCAAGCAGGCAGGGGTAGTAGCCCTTGGGATAGCACCACCCTAGGGGTTACGATATGTTTTACAAAGTTTTCCAGGAGGAATCAGCAGCTCTTTAAATTTGAGGATAAGTGCTATTGGCAAATTTGTGGTACTGCAATGGGGTCTTCTATGGCCTCATCTTATGCCAATATTTATACCTGCATCTTTTGAAAGTGAATTTATTTACAATGCAGATGCACAATATATTTACAAAGACATTGTACTGTATAAAAGATACTGTTAATGACCTCTTTTGTTCTGGCAAGGGACAATAGAGAGTTTTCAAAATGGTTTGAGTATTTGAATACCAGAAACAATTATCTTAAATTTACATATGAATGTAACAGAGATAAAGTAAATTATTTGGCTGCTACCATCTACAAGAGGAGAAATAAATTACAAACAGATTTATACAGAAAACCTACATCTAGGAATATGATACTTCATGCTAACAGTGCCCATCAATAAAGCTTATTACAGAACATCCCACTAGTGAAGTTGTTCAGGGTGTGCAGAAATTACAGAAGTTAAATATTATTTGGAGACAGAAACAATGAAACATTTTGAACAAAGAGGTTATAATTAAAGAGATCTTGATGGAGCTATAACTATATTAAGACAAACTGATATGACAGAATTGCTGAAGGACAGAGAGAGAGAGAGAGCAATCAACAAAAATACAAACAAAACAAAACAAACAAAAAGATTTTCTGTATAGCTATTAACACAAAGTCCAGTGAGGATAAGATGTCTATTTTGAAACATTGGCACATACTTCAGTCTAATCAATGAGGACTACAAAATTACCAATGAAACCATGGGTTACTGCTAAAAAGTAAGAAATTTAAAGATCGATTGGTGAACACAGTTCACAAAGTACCTTAAATACAGTCCCAAACACTTGGTTGGCAAGTACCTCTAGGCATCTATCCCTGTAGTAACTGCTTTGATTCTTCTAATAAAGTTACCTCAAAAAGATATACAATCCATATGAAAGTGAATATGTGGATATTAGACAATTTGTTTCATGTGCAACTGAGATTGAGATTTATCTCCTGCGCTGTCCTTGTGACTTGTCCTATACTGGACAAACTTCTAGACAATTAAAGTTTCATGTTACAGAACATAAGAAGGCAACTAAGAGGGTAGATGAATCATCAACCTGCTAGACATTTTACGGAGGCTAGACATAATGATACCAGTTTGAGATTCTGGGGACTTTGAAAAGTAAAACTTTTGGATGATAGAGTATAGAACAGGAAAGTATTGCTTAAAGATAAATGCAAACATATTTTAAAAATTTACCTTTTCTGACACAAGGACAACTAGGCCTTATATATTGCAAATAAACTGCAGGAACTGCAATTTGTATTGTATAAATGCTGTTTTATTACCTCTCTAATTTGATAGCTTCACAGAAAGGCCCTCCAACTTTTTCAGATCAGCTGGTGAAATCTTGGGTGGGTGGTGATGTCATTAAAGCAAGGATGACATAATTTTCCTCAAAGCCCTTGCAGCGTAGTATACACACTGGCCCAGATATTCAAACGCGCCATTTTGTGGCGCAAGCCCCGTGCCGCTCAAAATAGTTGCTCAGAGGTGTGCCAGGGCACATGCTCAGTGGAGAGCGCCTATGGCGCAACTGCTGAACACGCCCCTGGCCACACCCACCGTGCATGGCGCAGTGGTACTGCCCAGCGCAAGTGGTCAGAGTGAGCATTAAGATGCGGTGGTGCAAGTTCCATTGCGCCATGCACAGCACCTGCGATATTCAAAGGGTGACATGCAAATGGGGCCATATTTATGCAAGGTGGGGGGCAATTGCATCTAATTATGGCCCCATTTGCATGCCATTAGCATGCAGGTGCACCGATCACTGACGACTTGCACCTGGCGCCCTGCCAGGCAGCAGCCATCGGGACTGACACCCTGCAGCCCGATCATGGGCATAACTGAAATGCCTCTAGTAGCCCGATCGCAGGCATAATAGTATTCTCCCCATTAGCCCGATCACGGGCATAATAGTATTCTCCCCATTAGCCTGATCGTGGGCATAATAGTATGCTTCCCCATTAGCCTGATGGCGGGCATAATAGTATCTTCCCCTTAGCCCAATCGTGGGCATAATAGTATGCTCCCTCCCATTAGCCCGATCGCGGGCATAATAGCATGCTTCCCCCATTAGCCCGATCAGGGCATATTAGTATATTCCCCATTAGCCCGATCATGGGCATAATAGTATGCTTCCCCCATTAGCTCAATCGGGCATAACTGAAACGCCCCTCCCTCAGCCCGATCACAGGTATGTGTTCTCCCCAAAGTCCAATATCCTGGTGGTCCAGTGGACCGCAGCAGCCCGATCATGGGCAGCATCCTCTCCACCCCACATCCGAAATCCCTGGTGATCTAGTGGCCCCCACCCCACCCGCCCACGGATCCCCACCACCCCGCCCCTGTCAGCTGGTGGGTGGCAGCACCCCACCCGCCTGCCACCCGCTGCCCACCGATTGACAGCTCAGTGGGCTGCCGCCCATTGGTTCAGAGCATGAGCCAATGGGCGTGCAGCCCACCGCATAAGTCAGTCCGGATATGTGAATGAATGAATTCTTTAGTAATAGAATAGTTTTGGATTCCTGCATTGATTTAGGTACTTGTCCTAGTCTAATCTCATCCAACATTAATACTAGCTATGGACCTAAATCTTCTATAAATGCAAAATAGAACTTGAATGTAAACCCATCCATGCCTGGAGTCTTGTTTTTGGCATTTCTTTAAGTATGTCACAAATTTCAATTAATGTAAAATTATCTTGTTTAGAGTCTGTGGACTTCAGCTCCACCTGCCACATAGTTTACCAGATCAATATTGTTTACAGTCCTCTGTATCTGGCAAATCTTTTAAAAGCCTCCAGGACTATCTTAGCCATACCTTTATCACTATGAATTATCAGGCCTTTCTCTTCATTTAGAGAAATTATAATGTTCTTTTCTTTTTATTTTTAGGTAGGGATGGTAACATTTTTCTGATTTATCTCTTTGAATACATTTTATCCTTTTCATTTGGACATATTTCTTTCCATCTCTTTATTATTAATTTTGATTGCCCTCAGTTTAAGGTTAAACTATTCTTACAATATTTATCATAGTCGTTTACTATTAGTTTATGTAACATTTGTTCTTTTTATTTATTCCATTAATATAGGCTTGGTAAGAAATTGTTGCCCTTTTATAACAGCTTTGTAGCATCCCAAAGGTTAGTTACTGGCACCCCTCCATCATAGTTGTAGAAGTAATATTCCTTCAAGAGGTTTTTCACTTTTGATATATTCTTGATCTCTGAGTAAAGCATTATTAAATCTCTGGATTCTAGAAAAAATCTATTTATTGCATATGTTTTCAAATCTAATTGGACCAAAGCATGATCTAAGTATATAACAGATTTATGACTAATATCATGAATGTCATTAACTATAGATTTTGACATAAAATATAATCAACTTGAGAAAAAATGTTTTTATCATGATGTGTGTATTCTTTTACTGTGGGATATAACACCCTCCAGGAGACCACTGTCTCATGTATTTGTAAAAAAAAATGAATAAGCTTTGTATGTAACTTATTAAAATGAGTAGATCTAGAATATTTATTGGAGCTGTGGTTGCTGTGTTCTGTGTTTTTTGGGGAGAGATGAAGAGCATGACACAGTGCTCAAAAGGTTGGTAAACAACTGAGGGAACTTGCCAGATATTTACAAGTTTGTCCTACTGGTATGTCCATTAATAACAGTCCCTTCAAAACATCGGTAGCAAATATTGATTTTGCAATTTTACAATGTGATGTACTACGTATATTTAGCTGACAGGACCTGTAAGGAAACAATGTCATTGTTGTTTGAATGACATCATCACTCACCCAAGATTCTGCTGGCAGGTTTGAAAAGTCAGAGGATTTTTATAAAACTATTAAATAAGAGAGGCAAACAAAACAGCACATATACGCAAGTGATTGCAATTTCTGACCTTTATTTATAACAAATGACCCTAGCTGTACTCATGGGGACAAATAGTACATTTTAAAGCACTGCATTTGATCTTTAAGAAAGAAGCTTATCTGGGTTTTCCATTTAGAGTACTTGATAAGAGGTATGGCTATAATGAAGCACTAAATTGGGGATTTAATATGATGGAATAGTATTTCCAAATCCCATGTTCTGTTCATAGTGTGGTGTAGGTTTTAGTCTCTAACAGTATGAGAGTACACATTTTGTTTTTAGTCAGTACATTGTCTGGTTCCTTCCCCATTACATTCATACATTCAGGGATGATATAATCATAAGATGTTAGTTTTCAGTTGTGGGACTGAGGTAAGTTTGTTTGTCAGTTGAACAGTTGCTATAATATATGAAAAATATTTGGTATGATGCAAAATGTGTTAAATAATTTAAAGGTAACTGTTTCTTAAAATCAGGCTGAAGGTGTCTGTAAGTCCAATGGATTGGTGTGTGACATTCCTTTTTTTCGTTGTTTAACCAGGAGTAGCACACTAAGCTGAAAGCTTTTTACAGGTGCATCCTGGGTGCACAGGGAAGTTAAGTGACTTGCTCAGAGTCACACAGTATGAAATGGAAGCTGTGGGATTCCTAGCATGATGTGATCATGTCTGCAATGTTGCATCCTGGACTATAAAAGGGAACAAATTTAGTAGAAACCCTTTTAAAAGAGCGATCATAGAGATCTGCTACCAGAAATCTTAGTTAGGTAAGTGTGAACACCTGTTATGGATGTCTTTTGCAAATGCACATCAGAATTGAGGTACATTTACTTAAATAACACTAAAATAGTTAGTAAAGGCTTCTATAAGAGTACACATTTAGAATGAGTTAATTATAGCCCCAGAGCATACCACACTGAAAGAAAAGCCATTTTTCAGGTGATCTGTAAATCTTAAATACAGGAAGGAACAACAAAGTGAATAACCCATCTGGGTTTTGTTTTTAGGTTAAGTATAATGTCTTATATGTAAAAGCAGAAAGAAAGTTTGAAACAAATGCTAGTTCACTAAAATGAAAATGTATTGCAAACCTCTAGCACAGCAAGATATGCTAGGCATATGGTATGATTAATATGGTGATGTTTTATAACCAGAGGTATTTGGATTATCAAATAAGTACAAGTAGGATTGTATTGTGTAAATTACATGTGTAGAGTTTATACAAGGTGAACATTGTTTAAATTATTCTAGGACTGCAACATATTAAGTTATAGAGATATACCAAGCCTGAAAAAAGTTACAATAACAAGGTATCTCTTTTAGCCTTTAGTTAGTTCTATCAGTATTTATGTTGGAATTATTTTGAAAAATAAGCCCATTATGTTGACTTTGTATTAACTGTCATTCAGAAGAGAGTCCTTTGAAAACTGGTTTTAGAAAATATGTGGTTTTAGAAAGTATGAAAGTTTAAATTCTATGTATGCATTATATATTTGTATATTTCTATTAAATTACTGTGGACTCTCTTTTTGAATTATTGACAAAAAACATGCATATTTCCCCATTTTTAGTTAGAAGACCTTAAATATAAAATATAATGAAAATATTTAAATCATACAACAAAGGATCACATATAGGCCTGGGCAAAATTAACAAATGCCAATTTCATGGACTTCTGCAAAACAAATCTGAAATTTTTAACTGGTCATAATGCAATAAGTATCATATCTAGAGATCTGATGTTTGACATGCATATTGCTTGGCCTGGGCCCTAAACAGCTTCCATGTTTCATGACATTTAGATAGGAGCAGGAAGTTTTAAAGCTTAAAGTCTGGCAATTTACTATTCATGTGGACATTTCTGAAAATATTTATATGCCTATGATTTAGTCACCTTTGGAGCTAAACAGTTGAAAATTCAAATGCATACTTTCTTGAATGAGTCATAGAAACTGCAAACAGAGAGGTAATTCATTGCATAAATTGTAAGTTACAGGAGTTGAAAATTTCACAATTTTTAATTATTTCTTAAACTGCGTGAACATGTTCAAAATGTTTGGATGTCTATAGCTCCACTGCTTTTGCAGGTATACATTCAAGATTTGGCATGCGTATCAAAGTAAATGTACCCTGGAATCTACTGAAGCTGGATAAATGTGATTTAATAGGTTAACACTTATTGAGGAGATTTTAGAAATTACTAATATGCAACATTTGTTCAAAAATTCATGGACACTTAATAGGGAATGCCACTAGAACTCCACTTGTGAAATTTAACTTTCACAAACTACTTATCACCACTGAATCATCTTACATGCACTGCATCATGGCCCTGCAATACCCTCCAACACTCCTGCAACTGTGATGGCCGCATCATGCTCTATCATGATTAAAGATATCCAGATACTTCTCTCCAGTGACCTAAGTCACAACTAGTGGTAAGGCTTGAGGCTTGGCATCACTTGGTGCCACTCTTTTCAAATGGTAAAAATATACATTGTCATCTACAGGATTGTTAAAGAGTCAGCAGGTGGTATTGTAGAGACAATGCTGCACTTGCATTTGCCTCCACAAGTCATTAGGTCTGTGAGCTCTAGTGGTTAGCTGGCATATTGCAATAATTCAGGCTAGTGCACAGTAACGTCAATGACAATTCTTCATGGTTTGTCACTCAAGATGGTGACCTGACACTTAGCACCACTATACTTTTATTATGGAGCCTCCTGAATCCTACCCAGCCTTTGCCTTCCTCTACAATGGCAACGCCAGTGTATGACTGGAGCAAAATGTTTGGACATGACTACAACAAAAATACCACAACATTCCACAGTTTCACAAAAGCTCATGAAATTCAACTCTAATTACTGATGTTATTTTGGAATCTTTGGTTGCTTATAACTTGGCTAACCAATGAGTAAGAGATTAGAGATTAACATACACAGGCTATTTTTCTTCCATATTGGTTCTTCTCCCAGCCAGCAGATCATCTTTCAGGGATATACCTTGTTCACAGGGTATATCCTGATCAGCTAAACCAAGCCATCATTCAGTTGACTACCAGGTTTTTCTACAACATTTATTGCCTCCCATCTCCTTTGGTGGGGTGATGCCTCTGCCAGCCTTGCAGAATCACAGCTTTCAGTGAAAGGAGCAAGCTTCCGGCCAAGTCATAGGAGTCACTTTTATTGGTGGAACCTGCCACTAACCCTCACAAACTGAGATGAACTGCTGAGTGGCAGCTGTCTTGGATGTGGCATGCCCCAACATGGCTTCCTGGACTTGTTTCTGAACCCAGGTCATTAGCATGGCAGTGCAACGCTCTGCTGCTGGACCATGGGGTGGCCTCAATACCTAATATTTAGGGTCCATGAACCTAAGAAAATTGGTGCTATTCTGTTCTCTAGTTTTAAAGTTATAAAGGCTTAAAATTCTGCAATTTACATAGCTGTGAAATGTAATTTTAAAATTTCAGAACGTTTGGAGGTGTATAACTCAGTCACCTTTAAAGAAAGAGATCTGAAACTTGATACATTTATGTATGGATATTGGTAGAGTCTTCACACCAAATATGGTGCAATTTGGACAAACACGCTTTAGATTAAATAATTGTAAAATGTAATTTTAAATTTGTGAAAGTTTGGAGGCTTATAACTCAGTCAACTTTAAAGATAGTGATCTGAAACTTAGTACACTTTTGTATGGACATTGGTAAATTGATCACATCAAATGTGGTACAATTTGAACAAATACTTTTAGTTTACATAATTGCAAAATATCATCCTAAAATATTTGAATGTTTGGAGGTTTATAACTCAGTGCCCTGTAAAGGTGAGATCTGACACTTGGTATACAACTAAAATGATTTTGGAAATGTCACCATACCACATTTGGTGTTATTTGGACACTACATTTTAAATTAGGTGGAAATAACAAACTCATAATTTTAGCTACATTTTGCAAATTGTTCATGTAAATTTCATATGGGTTTGGAAGTGAAATTGAAACGTCAGCAGAATTTTGCACAGCCTAATCACATATAGCCCGCAGTGCTTGTGTTGAGTACTGTGTGTGCTGGTTTACTGCTTTGTTATTTTCTAATAAAGTAAGTTTTGCATATTTTCATTTGGACCCTGTGCACCATTTCTTTGCTTTTTCCATTGTACTGCCATACTTTTACTGCTGCAGGAGTGCTTTGGCAGTTTCCAGCCTTTCTGCCAGCATGGCTGATAATAGTTGGCTTTATAGCGTAGAGGTGAGCATGCTTTTTGCCTAATCACACGTACACAGGTGACTGGTGGTTCATCTCTTTATTACAATAATATTCCTAGAGTTTTGCTCCACTGTATGTAAATATTTTATGAACATATTGATTATCTTGATTATCATATATATAGATACTGGATCCTCCTGAGGAAGTTGGTGGTATACCAATGAAACGTTGGAGAAATTATTTTGGTCTAGGTATGGCGTAATAAAGAAAAATATGATTGCGTTTTTGAAGTTGAGTGCATGCACTATAGTTTGTCTGTTTCTAGTTAATTAATGTTGGCATACACAGTCTTACACAGCAACTATTTTAAATTTGAGAGTCCATATTTTTATAACACATGAGGGACAGCCATGGGTTACTCGAAGGCACCTTCATATACCAACCTACTTGTAACTAACCTTGAGCAGCAGTTTACATTATCACCTGTGTAAAACCCTACCACAGACATGTGCTGTGGTGAGGTCATTATATGGAAGCGATATACTGTTACTATGGAAAGGTCGGTACCAGACATTTTCTCTTCCACATGTTTCTTAATGATTGCACAGTCCACTTACATTTTATGGTGGAACATTCATACACACAAATCTATTTTTGGATCTATTCATCTTCAAAACAGAGCATGAACTTGAAACAAAATGGCACTGAAAAATACAGCTAGGAACACCCTACTATGAACACATAGAAACACAGAAATTGTCAGCAGATAAGGACCTCTTGGCCCACCTAGTCTGTCTATTTTCCTGCCTACTGTGCCACTGCAGACCCTACTCAATCTCCAGTCTTTTTCCTCTTGCCTTATTTCCAAGGTCCCTTGTGTCTACAGTGCACAGACCACTTACACTTTATGGTGGAACATTCATACACACAAATCTATTTTTGAATCTATTCATTTTAAAACAGAGCACGAAGTTGAAACAAAATGGCACTGAAAAATACAGCCAGGAACACCCTACTGCATAACACATAGAAACAGAAGTTGTCAGCAGATAAGGACCTCTTGGCCCACCTAGTCTGTCTACGACTCTCAGGAATCAGTCCTGAGCCAGTCCTCTTCAATATCTACATCAGTTACATTGTAGATGGACTGGAGGGTAAGGTTTGTCTGTTTGCAGATGACACCAAGATCTGCAACGGAGTAAATGATCCAGATGGTGTGGGCATAATGAGAAGAGATCTAGATAAACTAGCAAAATGGTCGGAAGAGTGGCAACTGGGATTTAACGAAGAAGTGCAAGATCATGCACATAGAGAAGAGAAACCTGAAGCCACCTATAGGCTGGGAGGAGTTGCTGGCAGTCACAAGAGAAGAAAGAGACTTGGGCATCATCATCACCGATTACTTGAAATCATCCAAGCAAACCTCTAAAGCAGTATGTAAGGCTAGAGGGATGTTGGGGTGTATTAGTAGGGGTATCACAAGTCGTAAGTGGAGGTAATAATCCCTCTTTACAAGACACTGTTTAGGCCCCCATCTAGAGTACTCGTGTAGTACTGGAGGCCACGCCATAGGACATTAACAAAATTGAGGCAGTCCAGAAAAGGGCAACCAAAATGGTGCAGGAGTGCATCAGAAAACATATGAGGAAAGATTAACTGAACTCAATATGTATACCCTAGAGCAAAGGAGGGAGAGGTGATATGATTGAAACATGCAAACACCTCAAGGACATAAACAAGGTGAAAGAATCTAACATGTTTCAATATAAGAAAATAGGAGGACAAGAGGACACAGCATGAAATTAGAGGGAGACTGATTAAGGGTAATGTGAGGAAGTTCTTTTCACAGAAAGGGTGGTGGATACATGAATGGCCTACCTCAGGAAGTAGTGGATATTAATACAGTGCAGGGCTTCAAACAGACATGGCATAGGCTTAAGGGAGCAACACGGATGAGTATGAATAGATAGACCATTGACAGAGCAAAGGCCATTGGCACATTCATAAGGTAGAAAAGAAATGGGCAGACTGGATGGGCCTTATGGTCCTTATCTGCTGACAACTTCTATGTTTCTATGTTTCTATGTTCCTACCTACTGTGCCACTGCAGACCCTACTCAATCTCCAGTCTTTTCCTCTTGTCTTATTTCCAAGGTTCCTTTGTCTATCCCATGCATGCTTGAATCCTGTTACCATTTTAGCACCCATCACCTCCACTGTGAGACTGATCCAGGTGTCCACCACCTTTTCTGTGAAAAAATATTTCTCACATTTTCTTTGTTTCCCAGCTTTATAGTGTGACCCCTTGTTCTTGAGCATCTTTTTCTAGGTCAAATGATGCCTTTGTGTACTGTATTAGTGCCTGTGAGGCATTTGAACATTTCTGTCATGACCCCTTTCCTCCTTTCGTCTAGAGAGTAGATATTTAATTCCTTAAGTCTTTCCTCGTGGGGCTTTGATACAGCCCTGCACCATTTTGGTTGCCCTCTTCTGTACTGCCTCCACCTTATCTATGTTCTTCCTGAGATGGAGCCTTCAAAACTGGTGGGGCCTCACCATCGATCTATACAAGGAGTAACACTACCTCCCTCTTTCTGCTGGTGATACCTTTCCTAGGCACTCGATCGGCATCCTGCTAGCTTTCCCTTCTGCCTTATCCACACTGCTTTGCTGCCTTCAGGTCATCAGAAATTATTATCCCCAAGTCCCTTTCCTGTTTTGTTGTTGCTAATACCTACCCACCCAATTGGTACATTATTTGTCCCCATGTTTCTGCACCCTAGTGCATGATTTTGCACTTTTTGCATTGAAACCCCATTGCCAAACCCTTGACCAATCTTCCAGCTTTTTAGATTATACCTCCCTCCCGGTGTGTCCACTCTGTTGCAGATTTTTGTGTAATTTATGAACAGGCCTCCTGCAGTGTCACTAATAAAGACATTGAAGAGGACTGGGCCTAGTACTGACCCCCAGTGGCACCCGACTGGTCACCTTGCCTTCTTCAGAATGAAACACCATTTACCACCATCTTCTGACTCCTGTTGCTTAGCCAACTTCTTCCCCATTTTACTACTTTTGGACCCACTCCTAGGCTGTTCAGCTTGCTCACCAGTCTTCTGTGTGGAACAGTGTCAAAGGCCTTATTGAAATTCATGTAGGCCTCATCCTGTGCGCCATCCTGATCCACTTCCTGGTCACCCAGACAAAGAACTCGAGAGATTTGTCTGACAAGAGCCTCTCCTGTGAAAACAAGCTGCCTCTGATCCTGTATTCCACAGGTCACAAGGTATTCCTCAATCTTTTCCTTTAGTAGTGATTCCATTAGTTTAGAATCACATCCTCCAGTGAGTTCTTATGTCCTTTTCATCAAAGTTCAATTTAGTTAGGTCCTCTTGATTCAACACCAGAAATGTGACAAACTGAAATAAAGCATTTGGGGCCATTCCATTCTCATTCTGTGTGTAGAATGTTTATTTTTCATTTAGCCTTAATATTTCATTTCTTTCATTATCCAGCATTTTGAGGCTTAATTCCAGTCTCTTCCTCAGGCAAATAAGCTAAAATAATAAATAACAACATCAATTTTCAAATATTACTTTCCATAAACAAATAACCTTTTCAAGTTTTAAATAAGGAGTGGACAACCTTGGTTATACACATTTCTTTCACTTTTTAAATTGACTTTATTTTCATTTCCTGAAGACAACAAAGTCTGTTTTGCTTAAAATCTGTAGTCCAAATATATTGAGGGCCAGATATTCAAAAGGTTGCCATGCTCAAGTCCTAAATTGAGCCATTCTGCGATATTCAGCAGGAGGCAGTTGCGCCACTGAAAACAGGCTGAGCAACAGCACAATGCAAATGAATGCATGCTGAACTGGAGGGAGGAACCATGATAAACTGCACAGCCCGATATTCAGCTTGGGCTGTGCAGAGGTTGTCAGGCGCAACCCCAACCTGCGCCTGCAGACTTTGAGCCAAAAGGCTTAAGTCGAGGGCCACCCACAGGTGAGCTGCTGTATTGCAGGGTGCAACACAGCAGCTGCCACCTGTGGCTGGCCTCAACTCAGTCCCTGTGCCCCCGCAGCCCAATCGTGGCATAGTGTACTCCCCCACCAGCCCGATCGCGGGCATGAATGTGCTCCCCTCCGTTCACATCCCTGCGGTCCAGTGACCAAAATGCCCATCATGGCAGAAAGTAATGAACTCTCAACATCTTCTTTGCTCGATCGCGGGCAGAGTAACGGAATTGACTTTTCTCTCAGCCCGATCGCGCAGAGTAACCGAACCCTCTCCGAATATCTTTCACAAATCTGATTGTCATGTACGGTAGCATGCCCATTGGCTCTTGCTCTGCACCAATGGGCGTAAGACCTTACCGGCAGTCAGTTGGCGGTGGCGGGCCGGCGGGTGGATGCTGCCGCCCGCCGCCGCCGGGGAGCGCGGTTGGTGGGCTTCCTGGGTGGGTGGTGTGGGGACACTAGCCACCAGGGAGATGTTTTGGGGGTTCAATTTACTTACTGCCCGCGATCGGGCATTTCGTCCACTGGACCACCAGGAGATGTTCGGGTGGGGGTTCTATTTACTTACTGCCCGCGATCGGGCATTTCGTCCACTGGACCACCAGGAGATGTTTGGGGTGGGGGTTTCAATTCACTTACTGTCCGTAATCGGGCATTTCGTCCACTGGACCACCAGGGATGTGAACGGGAGGGGGAGTTATTAAACATACCCCCGCGATCGGGCATTTCGTCCACTGGACCACCAGGGATACGCACGGGAGGAGGTGGGAGCCACATTGCTGCCGGGCGATCGGGCTGCAGGGCGCGCCGGTCCCCGAAGGCTGCTGCCTGGCAGGGGCCAGGCGCAAGTCCTCAGGGATCAGCGCACCTACATGCTAATGGCATGCAAATGGGGCCATAATCAGATGCAAATGGCCCCCCCTGCACTACTTACTGAATTATGGCCCTATTTGCATGTCACCTTTGAATATCGTGATTTATGCGATGGCGCAATGGTACTTGTGCCACTGCAGTTGAATGCTCCACTCTGACATTCCTTGGCGCGCAAGTTCCATTGGCGCTTATGCACAGTGGTTGTGGTTGGGTGATATTCAAAGGAGTTGCTCAACAGCGTAACTCCTTTGAATATCGCCCGCCACACCCCGCGCAACTATTTTGTGCAGCTAAAGGGCTTGCGCCTCAGAATGGCGCAGTTTGAATATCCAGCCCTTAGTGTTTATAGTATTAATAATAAATACCTATTCTTGTATTCTGATTCAATGGCCTCACAAATGATTGCCAAGCAGTTTTGAATTGTTTTGAAAAAATAAACAGTGTCAGTGGCTCAGCAGGTAGCACACTTGTCTCTGAGGCTGGAGATCAGAAGGCTGTGGGTTCTAACCCCACACCAAGCACTTAGTTAATATCCCAATACTGACACTGTAGTGCAGCATGAGAGGGTGCTGCATTTCGAGGTGCCGCCTTCGGATGAAACGTTAAACCGAGGTCCCATCTGCCTGTTTTGGTGGTAGTTCAGCTGGATGTTAAAGATTCCACTGCACTTTCGAAAGAGTAGGAGAATTTCCCAGTGCCTCGGCCAAATTTCCTTCATTCACTAAAAACACCACCAAAGCTTACTCTGGTTGAAGGTCAGTTGGCATTTCATCTGTATCCCTATCCCCGGTCGTGTTTGAAAATAGGCAGAATCTGCCTAGTGCACTTACCCAGTCAACAACAACTAAATAAATAATAAAATAAAATAAACAAATTTTGATAGTTGATTATAGTTGAGACATCTCTTGACTCTCCTTCATAAATGTTTTGAATGTTGTTACCTTTATTTTATCAAAATTTAACCTCCTAATGTTATCGTTTTACTTATAGATCATTTTCTTACTCTTTGTGTTCATACTGCAATTCAAATGAAACATTTTTAATTTTTCAAAGTGATCCTGTTCCTATATGTTCTCTAACTCTAATTTAACATTTCAAGTAAACCTTGCTTACCTTTCACATTAAATCTTATTTTTTTAAAGCCATGCTTTATCTTTTGCAGACTAGGTAAAAGAGATGCAAAAGTCTGTTAAGTGTTATTCTAAAGATGCACTTAAAACAATCTTTGCTGTGTTATGTGGTGCATAAATACCTTGCCGATGTGAACAGGATGCTATGTTTCTGGCATCCTCAAACCGCCATTGCCCATTACAGTCGCTGTGACTTCTTCCTTTGAGGTAAAATAGCACTCTGGGCAGGTAAGGGAGGAGCCGCTCTGCCTGATATGACCTCCTGTACTGTCATGTGACATGCCTTCCTGCCCAGCTTACATGTTTTGGAAACTCCCATGAAACACAACAGAGTGTGTCAGGAAGTCAGTGCTGATTTTTGTTTCACTTGCACAAAATATTATTTTTGGCGGTCTTGTAACTTCTGTTATTTGTGTCCCCACTCTCCAGTGTTTATGCAAGGCATTTTATATTTATTTACGAGATTCATCAGGAAGGCATACTGAGCAACAATGCTTGATTCCAGATGCGACCTGGAGGCCAAGGCCTGGTACATAGCATAAAAATTGTACAATACAATACAGTAATTAGATACAGACATATTTACTTCTAGCAACCAAAGTCAGGAGTTACAGATAGAGACCGTATATAGACCAACTCTCCTTTCAAAATCTCACCATTTTATTTACTGGCTACATGGAGAATAAAAGACTTTGAATGGGGGAACTCTGAGGTACTAAGCAAACTAATTATATAGAGCCTAAAATCCTCAAATTTCTTATGGAGGGTACAGAATCAATGATCAGAGCCAGAACATCTCACCAGATCCAAAATAAATAGGCCCAGGTATTCAAAAGGGTTGTGCATGGTGCAACAGTGTTGCACCATGCACAACCCACTGATGCGCCTGCACGATATTCAAAGGAAAAGTGCACCGCATAAATCCCGGCTGCACTGAAGCGCATCAGTAATGTATGCAGGCACAGGTGGGGGGTGTTCCCATGCATAACCTTCACAGCCCGATATTCAGCCTGGGATGTGCAGAGCCATGCATGCGCAACTCCCCTACTTGCGTTTGTGCACAAAGTTAAGCCCCCAAAAAGAACAACTGATGGCCACCCACAGGTGGAGCTGCTGCATTGCAGGGTGCAACATGGCAGCTTCCACCTTTGGGTACACCGAGTTCCGCTGCATGTGGCGGCACCGCCATGCCGGATTGTGAGCATATGTTGAAAATAAAGTCCTCGCCCAATATTCCTGGTGGTTCCAGTGGATCGAATGCTGTCTGATAATGGGCATCCGTTTGTCATGTTACATATCTGGAATGTGTGGCAAATGCGTAGGGGCTGCATGACCATTGGCTCACGCTGGAACTAATGGGCGTGCAGCCCTACTGAGGTGTCAGTCGGTGGGCAGCAGGGGCGGCAGGTGGGTGGAGTGCTACCACCCGCCGGCCGACCGAGGGGAGTGTGGCAGTAGGACCCAGTGGGCGGTGGGAGGGGAGCACCCTAGACCACCAGGGTAATAGGATGATTTCTGTTAAACGGATGTCCACGATCAGGCAGCATTCATTCCACTGGACCACCAGGGATATTGGACGGGGGTTTATTATGATAATGTCCGCGATCAGGCACATAGCGTCCACTGGACCACCAGGGATATTGGACGAGGCAGTCTTTTTTATTATAACACATGCCCACGATCGGGCACATAGCAGTAAACTGGACCACTAGGGACACTGGACAAGGAAGTCTTTTTATTATAACACATTCCCAAGATCAGGCACATAGTGGTCCACTGGACCGCCAGGGATACTGAACGAGGAAGTCTTTTTAGACAAATGCCCATGATCGGGCCAGGGGGCATCGGTCCTCAACGGCTGCTACCTGGCAGGGTGCCAGAAATGTTGTTGGGGATTGGTGCACCCTGCATGCAAATGGATGCAATGGATGATGATGACATGCAAATAGCCCATGTTGCTTAAATTATGACCCTATTTGCATGTCACCTTTGAATATCATGGGTTCTGTGAATGGTGCAATGGCACTCTGCGCTAGCATCTCCATGCTCCACTGGCCACTTGCCCTGGTGCAGTGCCACTGCGCCTATTGCCACGTGGGAGTGGCCAGGGTGCGACATTCAAAGCTACTGAGCCATAACGCAGCTCCTTCAAGATCACCCAGGCCACACCCCTGCACATCCAATTTGAGCTGCGCCTAGGCTTGCACCACAGCCTGGCGCAGTTAGAATATCCAGGCTATAGTGCCATATAAAGCCTGTCCACCAATTTCTTCATTAAGGCCATGTATAGGGTTTATCCTGTTTAGTATGCTGTTAGTGCTAGTTCCATGAAGACTCTCTGTAAAAGGACTAGTTTCCACCTCCTTCCTTTAATTTCCTTGTCCCTTATCTCAGGCCCCTATCCCTTCCTTCATAAATGCTGTACAAAAGTATGTGTCACCATGTCTGCTTTTTGAGCCCACTTCCACACAAACCTTTCCTTCCCCTTTCAGCCTTACTATCCTTCTTTGGTCTTTCTTTTGCTTATACACCCAAAGAATGTTTTATCCCCATTTTTACTGACTTGGCAATATTCTCCTCCACTTGCGCCTTGCACCCTAACTGCTTTCTCTGCCTCCCTTTGTTTGTCCTGATATATCTACCTATCCTATTCCTTCTGTGTCATCTTGTACCTTCTAAATGCTATATTTTTGCCCTAATTTTCTGCCATTTTTAGAGAACCACAGCAGGCTCTTTTTTCTCTTGCCCTTGTTAATCTGAATGACACAGAGGTTTGTTGCTTTCAAATGCCCTCCTTTATTTTTGCCCACTGTTACGGACTCCACCCAGTCTCCCTATCCTGCTGGGGCATCCCTGAGGTATTCATCCATCTTCTTAAAATCAGCCCTCCTGAAGTCCAGGATCCTCATTTTAGTGTGGTTTGATTCTGGCCCAATTCTACATTGAACCACACCATACAATGACCACTGGTCCCCAGGTGGCTACCCACTGTGACGCCAGCAACGCTGTCCCCTGCTTTCTCAGCACTAGGTCCAGTATTGCCATCCCATGTGGGCTCTTTCCTAGCTGCATACAAGTTTTATCCAAGGGCACAGCAGCAGGGCATTCCTTATGGCTAATATATAAGTGCCAAAATAAATTGTTTAAGAGAGGAGGACTGGCAACAGAACAAGCTTGATATGAACAGAACGTTCCAAGAGAGGGGTTATCACCCAAAACTGCTCTGAAGGACAGAATCACAATGTGATGCCATAGACAGCTAGACAGCAATTAACTTTATTTCAGACAGTGAGATCAGAGGATCAATCACAAATAACCTTTACTATCACTTTTTCAGATGCATTATATAGCATGAAACATATACTGTTTAAAAATTGGAATGTACTATAGGCAAGGCTTGGGGAGCATATTTCAGGAAAATCCTTTAGTGGTGGCTAGGAAGACATGGTCAATAAAAACAAATCTAGAACACTCACAAAATCAAGCACCAGTTGAGGAGTGTAACACTGTCTTCCTTTGGCCCACAAGTGAGGGGCGACATTCCTTGTGGGCACTGCTCAGCATGTGCTAATACCCATAGAACTAAATTGCTCAAGAATGTGGCTGGGGAACCGAATATTGAAATCACGTATGATGACCGCCTGTCAAACTATACTCATGGTGTATGTACTAAAATGTCCTTGTGACAAAGTGTGCATAGGGCAAATCATTGGACCACTGAAAGAAAGCGTATTTGAACACAAGGGCTACATACTGTACGATACCAAGATCCCTGGTAACCAGTGGCAATATCTTTTTTGGCAGAAAGACATGGCAACACCTACCCTCCAGTTATTTGCCCTGGAGCATGTAAGCCTCTGAAGAGAGGAGGTGACAGAGCAAACAATTATGGCCAATAGAGGCCTTTTGAATTGACCACTTTAAGACCACTGATCCCAAACTTGGGACCAATGAGGAACTTGACTGGGTTTCACTTTTCCGAGTACAGAAATAATGTATAATATAAATATTTACCAATATGTATGTCATATCTTGGGCATAATAAAACTCAACTACGGTGACATTGTTTGAAAGTCCGAGGAAGGACTGGTTGGTCCGAAAGCTAAAGCATTAATAAATTATTTTTGTTACATCTATGTTAGTCCAATAAAAGGTATCAAATCATTTGTTTCTGGATTGTTTGAAACTGACAATCCTCCTTTTTTCTTAGTATGGCAACTTTAAAACAAGCATTTGTCAATGCCGAATGTTGTCGCACTGGCATTGGCAGTGGCAGGGAGCTAGAGACACATAATAAGAATGGCAGTGAAGTATTGAAGTGATGGCAACCCCAGCACCACCCTGTAGAGAGTGAGAGGCATTAGGAGTGCCTTGGTTGTCCAGTTATAATGCTCATGCTATTGTGACTCACCCTACCTCTGTAGACACTGACAAGTGTCATGGTGTGCTTTGGGGTCTTTAATTATAATTACCCCATTCCATAAGGAAATATGCTGAGGTGAGCGCAGTATACGAGAATGGGGTGAACTTTGTGGCCAAACAGTGCAAGACACACCACGATGCCTGTCAGTGGCTGCAGGGTGGGGTGGGGTGGAATGGCGTGAGCATTACATCTAATGATCCCAAGTCACAGCCCTGGCACTTGTCAGTCTGTACCAGGTAGGGTGCTACAGTTGGAAACCCTAACACCATAGGCATGTAGTGGTAGTTTCACTCTACATTTTCAACATGGGCTGCTTGTCAGGCCACCTCATGAAAACGGCACAATCCCTTTGTTAGCTGAAAAGTGGTTTTGCACAGCGGCTGTGACATTTGGTAACAGAGGGACGAAAACACAGTTTTAGGTAGGATGTGGAGAATGACAACTGTATTGATTATGAGGAGGTGTAAAAATGGCAATGCTGAAGATCTGGAGTGGCAAAATAAAATATTGGTGAAGCAATGAACATGCATACAAACTGCGCAACAGATGTACGCAAACTCCAATTATTTATAGGAGTTTTTAGACACATTTTCAACATAGGTATTT
Organism: Neoceratodus forsteri; assembly: GCA_016271365.2. Classification (NCBI taxonomy): domain Eukaryota; kingdom Metazoa; phylum Chordata; order Ceratodontiformes; family Ceratodontidae; genus Neoceratodus; species Neoceratodus forsteri. The sequence goes on along the minus strand of JADMNL010000024.1, from coordinate 50,131,919 downwards.
TGGGACCTCCCTCAATAACAGTGGCACTGTGATTTTGTTAATGTGTCCCAAAAGGTGATTTCACAGCGAGCATGCCATTGTGCTCCACGGTTGCGGGAACGCTTTGGGCAGGCTGTGAAAATGGCAGCTGTACTGTTGAAAGGAGGTATGCACAAATGCCAGTGGTGAAAATCTGACATGAAAATATTGCAAATGTACAAAGTGACAAGGCTGCATGGGAACTGCGCAATGCATGCTTGCAGCACAGTCATTTTATGGACTTTGGTACCAAATTTTCAACATACGCATTTATGGACCTCTGCTCATGAACAGTGTAATCGTCATTTCCTCAAACCGCCCCAGAAACTGATTTTGCACAGTGACCGTGCAATTCTGTTCTAGACAAGCAAAAGCACATTTCAGTCAGGATATGTAAATGACAGCTGTACTGTTCATAAGGAGGTGTGGAAAATCCCAATTTGAACATGTGGAGTGAAAATATTACAAATGCATGAAGTTATGAGTTGTGTGCAAATTGCGAATGCGCCCTCGTGAAACACTAATTTTATGGACTTTTGGCCCCAAATTTTCAATATAGACATTTTAGGACCTCTGCTAATGAACAATGTCACTATCATTTTCATAATGTGTCTCAAACAAAGACTTTCCACAGCGACTGCACTATTCTGCTGCCGAACTGCAAAAACACATTTTGGTCAGGATGTGAAAATGACAGTTGTACTGTTCATAAGGAGGTGCAGAACAATGGCAATGTTGAAAATATGGAGGAAAATATTAAAAACTAACCACGGATGTGCTGCAAACCACGCAACGCACGCCATAACACAATCATGTTACGGAGTATCATCACCAAATTTTCAGCATAGGCATTGTAGGATCTCTACTCATGAGCATTGCAACTGTCATTTTTGTAATTTGTCCGAACACTGATTTCCACATCGACCGCGCTTATTCTGCGCTAGAAGTGTGAAAACACATTTCAGGCAGATGTGAAAATGACAGCTGTAGAGTTCACAAAAGGTGTGAAAATGCCAATGTTGAACATGTGTGTGAAAATATTGTAAATTTCTAAGTTACAAACATGTGTAGTACCTGCGCAATGTACACTCGTGAAACAGTCATTTTTGGATTTTTCCCACCAAATTTGCAACATAGGCTTTTGACAGCCATCCTCATGCACGCTGGTGCTGTTGTTTCATTTCTATTCATGATAGGTGATTCATGTGCGAATGCAAAATCACCTTTGGACCGAATAATGCCATGACGGTGCAATATTTTATCAGGAGGGGTTCCAATAACCCCATGTTGGAAATTTGTGCCAAAATTCCAAGAAATGCCTGAGATATGCATCAAAGTTGAAAAATCTATTTATTCCATTATACAGCTTACCGGCATTTCCTCAGTTCGCAGTCGGCTTTGAACAGTGCAGGCGTGTTCCTGGTCCACCAAGATCATTGAGCCAGACTCTGGAGGTAAGTATGGAGTGAGGGGGTATGGGGAGGTAGAGTGACAGTGGATGGGTGTAGCGGTTGGGTAGGGAAACCACGAGGGACCGCTTTTGTAGATAGGGTGAAAACCCATTGGGGACAGTTTTTTTCCTCTGGGATTTGGCATGGGGGTTGCTGCAGCCAATGCGGATTGGGGACCCTTGTTGGCACACAACAAAAGGGGGTGTTAATTTATGCTGATGGGGATTGGACACCCTGTCGGCATACAAGGAAAGTGGGGGGCAAGAGACAAGAGGGATTGGGCCTCCCTTGGCATATAACACATGGGGTGCTTTATGTCGATGGGGTGAGGCCCTCTGTCGGCACATAATTGGGGCCATGGTAAGCCAGCAGGGATTGGGCACCTCGGTTGGCAGTTAGGTGGCTGTTTGCCACGCTTACATTGTGGCTGAGCATGTCAGGAGGTCCACTGTGTCAGACGAGCTTTGCTTGGATTGTAGCGGACCTTTCCTTAGATGTGCTTGCCACATTAGTATACATGGTGTGGTGTTGGCATGCAGGCTGATTGGGAAATGAGGGACACACCTACTGATGCATGCCCTGCATTCACCCAACAGCGACTGCCTCCAAATCTCCACTGCTGCAAGATGCTGGCTGCACAAGAGCACCAACATAAAAAGGGTATGTATTGCCTTTAACTTTATCAGACCACCCAAAACATCAAAGAGGTATATGTTGGATTGGCAAACATTTTGGCTGAGATTGAGTCTATACTGTGTTTTCAGAGATTCTCCCAGTACCTAGGGCTAATTACACTTTAAACAATAAAATCAAACACATTAATTGCTGGCTCAGAGCATGGTGTCTCAAACAAAACATTAAATGCCTTACTCATTGGGTACAGTTTTATAATAACAATACATACTATGCTAAGGATGGCTTACACTTAAATAGGTTGGGGAAGGAGGCCTTAGGTCAAAAGTTTATAACAGATATAGATTTTTTATGCAAAACTAGGGCAGAAAGAGTTAGGCTAACAAAAGTCTGTGATCCTAAACCTCCAAATCCTGATTCAACTATTTATAGATATGAACAAAATGCTAAAATAAACCTACTTTTATTAAATGCTAGGAGTCTGAGTAACAAAATTGGTGAACTTCAAGTAATTTTACATAATGAAAATATTGATATCCGTGGTGTCACAGAAACCTGGTTCAAAGAGGACCAATGGGGTCTAAATATTAAGGGTTATACATTATTTAATAAAAATTGTTTATATTCTAGGGAGGTGGAGTTGTTATTTACGCCAAAGAAAACATATTTTGCTCAGAAATTGATCAGACAAGGAACCTCCTTTAGGTTTTGAAATTATATGGATTAAAATAAGCAATAAACAATTCCCGTTACATTAGGGTTATGTTATAGACCCCATCCATGGACACTGCTAATAATGACAACATGTGTAATTACTTGGAGAATCTTAATTTTAAAACAGACATTATTCTAATGAGTGACTTTAATTATCCTGGTATAAATTGGTCTACTGGTAATGGTCTTAACACACAGGAAAACAGATTTATTAGTACTATGTCACACTTAGGACTAGACCAGCTTGTTAAAACACCGACTAGAAATAACAATATCTTGGATTTAATATTTTCAAACATTAAAGGTGATAATGAGTCCGCCATCACTATGGCTCCATTAGGAAACAGTAACCATCAGATAATTAAATGGTCACTCAATTTTTTATTAACAAATCTAGTGGCAAAACTGAATTTAAAAATTTTAATAGAGCAAATTATAGGGCAATCAAGGAATATCTCCTGAGGTGGAATTTGGAACAAGATCTAATTGGGTTATCTGTGAGCATGGGTTCTCAAATGGTGAGGCCAGCCTCCCTGGGAGAGCCTAACCTGTTCAGGGAGGCTCAAGCAAGTCTGAAAAACTACTGTATTTAAATTTTGGGTTTGTATATTTTGTGAAGAGGTGAAGCAAACTGAAAGAGGATAAACAACAGTAGGTGAATTTTATGTATTTATTTAATAGGTGACAGTGAAGGTGAATGAGCCAAGGCTCATTTCAGGTGTACCCGGGAAGGGTAGGCAGTAAATACATTTCAAAAAGGTAACTGCAAAACAATCAAGAAATATTCAATGAGCAATAGTGCAAATAAATATGAACAATAAATTAATAATGACTGGTGGTAATTGATCAGTTTGTAAACTGATGGCAGAACAGCCCAAATACAAGTTTGAGCATAGAAGTGCTAAGAGCAATAGCAGGAAGGAGCAAAGTAATCCTCAGAAGTTGCTTAGGACCAGGGACCGGAGGGAGAGGCAAAGTATGTGGGAAGGTTATTTCATATAGAGAGGAAACAGAGAAAGTAGTCTGACCCATAAAGGTACTGCAACAAGGGTAACAATGGTTCAAGAATGAAAATAGCAGAGCAAGTATGCAGGCCTGTTTTGGGGGTGGGTTAATATGCTGAATAATAATAATTGTTTATTTTATTTATTTGTTATTCAGATAACACATTGAGCACAGGAGCTCGTTTTCAAAAGTTCCAAGTCAGTATAAGACAAAGAACTGAATGTGAGCAAAGTACACAAAGGGTTTCAATTTATTCATGGTGTACTGTGCAAAGTATAGTGTGTTATTTTTCTTTAGGAGGCCCAAGATTATTTCAATTTTTGTGGGAGGCTCAAAATCTTTTCTATGGACTTGGGAGGCTCACTGTGTCAAAAGTCTGAGAACTACTGCTGTAGAGAAAATCTGGCAAAGAATTAAGGAAGAAATAAAATTTTGTGTCACTGAATGGGTACCAAGTTGAGTCAAATATATTGGACATAGGAGATCTCCACCTTGGTTCACTAGTAAAATTAAAAGATTAGTTTTAGCAAAGAAAAAGCATTTAACAAATATAAAAATAATATTTCAGAATCTAACTGGCCTAAATTTGTTATCAAAGCAAAAAGCAAAATACACTATTAAAAAGGCAAAACAGAGTCTAACTTAATCAGTATACAACATGATAACAAGAAAAAGGTTTTTCAACTATATTGGCTCCCTTAAAACCTCTCCTACCTTAGTTGGCCCATTAAAATTAATGATGTTGTCATTAATGATGAACAAACTATGGCCAATAAATGTAATGTTTATTTTGCTAGCATATTTAAAAAAGGGTGAGTTTACATGTAACCCCTAGATGGCGCTATCCCAGGGCTACTACCCCTGCCTGATTTGCCACTAACAGGTTGAGGGCCTGGATCCAATGCGGGTGCCTCCACCCAGAGGTCAGGGTTTGCAATAGTTAAACTAACTTGTCACAGCCCTCTGGGACACTGCAACCCCTTTCTTCCCACTAGTGGCCCACACAATATATCAGAATTACCTCCACAGTATACACTTACCCCAGGACTGGTTCGGCACTGGGACCTCCTGTGAAATAAGATACAGTGCAACAATCACAGTACAGTACTTTAACATAGACAAATACCTCAGGCAGTATAACTTTGCTGAAACAAAGCAGCTCTGATTTATTTAGGGATATAACAAGGACAGGGGAATCAGGTTAATTAGCTTATCACTTTACTCATCTATTTATGGCTCTGTGGCAAGAGGCTCATCCCTACCAGTTACTGTCCTGTACCCAAGCCCTAGTGGCTAGTCCAAACCGTGGCAGCTGGTAGGGCCCTCACACAGAGAAAAGAAAATTAGTTTAAACAGTCAGCAGTACAGTGATTTCATTTGGATTTAATGTGGCAATTCAACAGGGAGCGACCCTGAATTAGTACTCACGACCTCCAAACAAGATAGGGTCCTTCAACGTCAGCACAGCTACTCTTGAGCTCCACGACCCTCACACATTTATATGGTAAACAGTCACAGGCAAAGTCCTTTAATGGCAGCAGGATTCACTTGAGCTACACAAGCCTCACACATTTATATGGTAAAAAGAAAGTACTATACCAGGCAGGCTGCTTCTCTATCCCGATCGCAATTACTGCACAATACCCGGAGAACACACAGCAGATTCAGTTCCTGACAGATCGAGTGCATTCAGCAATTTCTCCAGTCTTCTACAGGGTGAGCCTGGTTTCTACCTTCAGATATCCTTTGATTCTCTTCACAGGATGGATTCAGTCCTAACAAGCAGTTAAACAAGCTGCAGACCGAACTCTGGACCTTACACATGTTTTTTGACTAAAACTGTGCACTGAAGGAGCACAGGTTCCTTTCCTTCACTGCCAGAGCTAAACTGAAACTCCAACAGACAAAACCGGGCACTTCCTTTGAGTTCCTCCAGTTCTTGGCTGGATTGGCTGTCACTCACAATAGACTGCTGCTGTTGGTCCAAAAAGGCGTCAAGTCTAAAACTACATCTCCCAGAGTCACTGCCCATACAATCCTCTTGTGGCTGGCTCAGATTACGAGTCCAAGTTCTGATTCGGCCCAAGTTAACCCACACTGATTGGTCCTGTTCAGCAGTTCAAAACTAGAATGGGGAACTAGGCAAACACAGTTCTGACTGCAAAGAAAGCAGGTTAGACAAACTGTATTTTCATTATTACTCTAAATTATTTCTGGCAAACAGTTACATCTTTCAGATAGGTTCCCTTTGTACTCCTAGTGACTGCAAAAATGGAGTGAATTGGCAGCAGTTCGAGTGGTACTCCAAACAGAGAAACACACAGTCCTCCCATATAACTAATTATGTCTGCAAGCAGACAGCTCTTAAAGAGACAGTACCAGAGGCTCTAAAAACACCACTGATAAATGGCTTAAACGCCAAACACCATTCAGGCTTGGACATTCAAGCAAGCTCCTGAAGTCTTTTGGGAACCCCATTTGCAGGGGGCTACATACATGTTTAAAACCTTCTAAACTGGACCCCATAATTCAATTTACTGAGTTGAAACTTTTAACATCATTGATTCTTTAAATCTTCCACATCAGTTGGTCCTGATGGTATTCCAGCTGTTTTCTTGAAAAATCTTTCTTATGAACTGGCGGGTGTACTGACCTATTTGTTTAATGAATCACTACAGAGAGGAATAGTGGTTAAAGATTGGTGTGATACTGTAGTTATTCCTATACACAAATCTGGCTCTAAGAAGGAGCTAAGTAATTACAGACCGATAAGTTTAACCTCGACACTATATGTAAAATCATGGAAAGACTAATCCTAGGTAAAATCAGTACATATTTTGGAAAATGGTTTGACCAATATTTTCCAACATGGATTTCAACCTGGAAGATCATGCCAAACCAATTTGTTAGATTTTTTGAACCAGTGAGTGAAGCTTTGGACCATGGTATGCCAGTAGATGTCATCTACCTGGACTTTGAAAAGGCCTTTGATTCTGTCTCATATGATACACTATTTAATTGTTTATTAAAACTAGATCTTAACAATTATTTGACCAAATGGATAATGCAATGGTTATCCAACAGAAGACAGCAGGTATCTTTGAGGTTTTTCCCCATGGACCATGGTTACTAGTGGAGTCCCTCAGGGATCAGTCCTGGGTCCATTGTTTTTAACATCCTTATAACAGGTATGAATATAAAAATGGTAACTGAATTATTAAATATGCTGATGATGCCAAACTGGGTGGGATTATTAACAACTCTGAATCTATATCTATATTACAGAATAATATAAACCAAATTTCTGAATGTGTTAGCAATCATAAACTGAAACTTAATATAAACAAATGTAAGGTTATGCATTTTGGATGGAACAAAGATGCGCTTAATTATTATATTGAGAACAACGCTTTAAGTGTTATTACAACTGAAAGAGATGTGGGTGTTATTATTAATAACAAGCTGAAATTTACAGATCTAAATTTTACATATAAAAATGCTCCAGATTAAGTAATTGCTTATTTAGAAACATTAGAAGTAGAGAACCATCAATAATGGTTCCACTATACACCAGTATTATAGGAGCTAACTTGATTACTGCTCTTCATCTTGTGCACCCACTCAGAGGGAGATAAGTTATCTAGGGACAAGGTCCAAAAAGGGTTTATCAAGAACATAACTGAATGGGCCAACTGACATATGAGGAAAGACTGAAACAACTAAATTTGTATAGTATGGAATACAGATCAATACGTGGAGATCTCTGTCTGCTTTATAAAGCAACTAGGATGAATATTTGTTTGATACCTTGCATTTGAAATGGAACACTACTACAGTCCAAACTCGTCAGATAATTTAAAATTACTTTTATTTACTAACCGAACTAATAAAAGAAATCAATTCTATACTCAGCTAATTGTTTCAATATGGAATTCACTTCCTTTGAGGTTGTAAGCTACGAATCTGACATAATTTAAATCTAAATTATATATATATATATAGAACGATTTTAAATTTGTAACCCACCTAGCTTAGGTGGCATGATCCTAATGGGCTTGTCCCTTGATCGTGTAAAACACCTATGAACCTATGTATTTGTAATGTTTGACCAGAAAGGCACACTAAACTAATATGGCTTGTTTCAGGTAATGGGATTGTCAGAATTCATCCAGTCTAATGTCCCTCAATATGATTTAAAACTTGTTATGACTAGAATAAGGGGTCTGACATGTTACAGATTGTATCTGATACATGGTTAGAAAGCCATGGAGAACAGGGCAGCTAGTGTGATGCTGACAGTAACCTAACAACATTGTTTTTTAATAGGGGTTATCAGGTCCACAGCAGCCACAGATGTAACAAGAGAAACAAGCATTTGTCAATGCCGAATGTTGGCTTGCTGGCATTGGCAGTGGTAGTATAGAAGTTACAGAGCAGCGTAATAGGAATGGCAGTGAAGTACTGAACTGAAGCCCACCCCACCACCACCCTGCAGAGAGTGACAGGCATTGGGTGTGCCTTTGGGTCATCAGGCATAACGGCTATGCTATTTCACCACACCCCACCCTGCAGACACTGACAAGTGTCATGGTGTTCCTTGGGGTCTTTGGCCCTATAACGCACTCATTCCATTAGGAAATACAGTGAGATGGGTGCAATATAGAGAATGGGGTTAACTTTGGGCTGAAGAGTCCAAGGCATACCTCAATGCCTCTCACTGGCTGCAGGGTGTGGAATGGATGAGCATTACAGGCAAGAATCCCAAGTCACACCTCTGATGCCTGTCATTCTCTACAGGGTTGGGTGTTATGGTTGGAAACCCAATACCTCAGGCATTTGTTGGTATTTTCACTCCAAATTTTCAACATTTTTTTTGTGACCCCACCTCATGAACAGTGGCAATATCAGTTTGTTAGCCGAAAGCTGCTTATGCACAGCGATCATTGCATTTAGCACCACAGGTGCAAAAACATTCGAACAGGATGTGAAAATGACAGCTGATCGTTCATGGGAGGTGTAAAATGGCAATGTTGCAAATCTGCAGTAAAATATTGAAAAACTGGCTAAGTCAATGAGCGTATATAGAAATTGTGCAACACATACCCATAATATAATTAGGTTGGGGATTTTTACAGCAGATTGTCAAGTCAGGCATTTTGGTGCCTCCAATCATGAACAGTGTCACTGTGATTTTCTTTATCTGTCCCGAGCAATGATTTCCCACGCTACCATGCATCTCTGCTGAAAGTGTGAAAACACACTTTGGCCATGTTGTGAAAAATGACAGCTGTACTGTTCATAAGGAAGTGTGGAAAATGCCACTGGTGAAAATCTGGACTGAAAATATTACAAAGTTATGAACTTACGAGGGTGCGTGGAAACTGCCCAATGCTCACTCGTAACACAGTCATTTATGGACTTTGTCACCAAATTTTCAACATTTTAAGACCTCTGCTCATGAACAGTGTAACTGTGATTTTAGTAATCTGTCCCAAACATTGCTTCGCACACTAACAGCACCATTATGCGCTACATGTGCGAAAACACATTTTGGGCAAACATAAAAATGGCAGCTGTACTGTTCATGATGAAGTGTAATAAAATGACAATGTTGAAAATCTGAAGTGAAAATATTAAATTCACAAGCTTACGAGCACGCACAGGAACTGCGCCGCGCACCCGTCAAAACAGTCATTTTGAATTTTTCACCAAATTTTCCAACATAGCCATTTTAAGACCTCTGCTCATGAACAGTGTCACTGTGATTTTTCTTAATGTGTCCCATACATTGGTTTTCACACATCGACTCGCCATTATGCGCTACATGAGCCCTTAACACATTTGGGCAAGATGTGAAAATGACAGCTGTACTGCTCATAAGGAGGTGTGGTAAAATGGCAAATTTGAAAAATCTGGAGTGAAAATATTAAAATTCACGAACTTACGAGGTGCATAGGAACTGTGCAACGACACTCATAAAACAGTCATTTCTTTGAATTTTTTCACCAAATTTTCAACATAGCCATTTTAAGACCTCTGCTCATGAACAATGTCACTGTGATTTTCTTAATTTTTCCGTACATTGATTTCGCACACCGACTGCACCATTGTGCGCTACATGGCGGAAACACGCTTTGGGTGAGATGTGAAAAATGACAGCTGTATTACTCATAAGAAGGCATGGTAAAATGGCAATGTTGAAAATCTGGAGTGAAAATATTGAAAATTCACGTACTTAGCGAGGGCGTAGGAACTGCCCAATGCACGCTGGCAAAACAGTCATTTTTGGAATTTTTCCACCAAATTTTCAAAATAGGCTTTGAGAGCCCACCTTATGAACACTGGCAGTGTCATTTCATTAATCAGTCCCAACAGGTGGTTTTGGCGCCGATCAGGAAATCACTCCTTCGGCCTGAATAACGCTACGACAGTGATAGCATTCATGAGAAGGGTCCCAAAACCCATGTTGAAAATTTGGTGCAAAATTCAAAAAATGCCTGAGATATACAACAAAGTTGAAAAACCCTGTCTAGCCCATTATACAGCTTACGGCATTTCCTTAGTTCGCGGTCTACTTTGAAGAGTGCAGGCGTGTTCCTGGTCCACCGCAGATTGTCGTGCGGACTCTGGAGGTGATATGGAGGTGAGGAGGTGGGAGGTAGGGTGCAGTGGGTGGGTGCGGGTTGTGGGGGGCAGGAGACTGTATGGGACCGCTTTTAATGTACAGGTTTTTTTTTTAATTGGACGCAGGATGTTTGCCACACTGTGGTGGGCTCCCAGCATGGCAGAAGAATGCTAGTGGGGAGCGGAGCCGACGGGGATTGGGCACCCCATCAGCAATGGCATCAGTTGCCATGCTGGGTGGGCCTCAGCGTGGCACCCTGTACTGGGGAGAGGACAGTGGAGCCAACAGGGATTAGGCACCCTGTCAGCCATGGCATCAGCTGCCACACTGGGGTGGGCTCCACGTGGCACTCTGTACTGGGCGGTAACGACATATGTAAAGTGGATGACTTAAACAAAGTGCCGCTGCATGACGAGCTTGTCTCTGATTGCAGTGGCACTTTGTTTAAAGTTTTGTCCACTTTACATAATGTTGGTGCTCAGTGCTAGCATGCTAGCTTATTGGGGAAATGAGGGACGACCTACTGGATGTGTGTCCCGCATTCGCCGGGCAGCCGCCCAAATTTCCACTTTCCCAATATGTTGACTGCCATGCAAGCACGGCAAGCCAACATAATAATTAACAAAGTGCCAGTGATAGTAAATATTTTAGACTAGCAACTAAGCCTATTTCTTTATCAGACCTTGTTTGCTAGTAATACAAGAAAGTGGTGAACTGTCATAACCTCTACAATCGTGTGACATTAAACATGACAGCTCCACCCCAGTGTGGCATGTCCCAGAGGAATACGAGGAGCGCCTTAAGCAGTCTTACTTGCCTGTGAGCCTGCACACAGAGTGAGAGGTGCTACTGGAGGGTAGATTGGTAAGACTTAAAACTCTTACCTGCACTGCAACTTAACAAGTAAAGACAACCCAGTAATATGCTGAATTTGATGTTGCAGCCTCCTGAACCAACACTTAAATGGTGCAGAAGTATAACAAAGTTAAGAAGTTATGCGGGCAGCAAGCTGTGAACAGAGTAAAGGTACATCATTGCACTTAACAGTGAAGCTCACTAGGGTGAAGCACAGTGTCAGCTTCCCTGCATGACAAAAGGGATTAACTCCCATTGAAATTGCAGTATGTTCTGATTATATGAGATGAGGCTTAACTCACAATATTCAGTGTGGCACATTTAGTACGCTTGACAGTTAGAACTTAGAAGTCAATGAATGTAGTACGCATTTTTGAAGAGCAGGCATAAATCTATATTCAGAACGGTATGTATCCCTTAGGCTTACACCAACACAGCGTAACTACAATCCTGATGTCAAAATCAGCACTTTGCTGACAGGTCGCTGCATTGGTGTGCCCAAAACAAGAGGCACACTGTCTCCCGGTCCTGTACCCCCACCCCAAAGTAATTTCAACTGGAGTTAGAATCCTAAATTTGGGGGTGGGGGTCAAGAGCCACCTGCATGGGGAGTTTGGGGACAAAGCCCCCAATAAAAAAAGGACAGAGGGACAAACAGGAATCATGATGATCAACTTGTGGTCAACATGATTCCTGTTAAGGAGATGCCGTTGACAAAAGGGGTTTAACCGTATCGTAGAGCCTTAGTGAATCTAATGTTTTTATAATTATTTTTTTTAATTTGAAATATAGTATGGGAGTAATTAGCAAATAATAACAACATCATATTTCTGTAACTATTGCCATACAGATGTCCAAAGAGTTTGTATAAAGGAAACCTTAGTGAGTTATTTGTTGAATAGTGATAGCAAACATAATTTTAAAATGTTATTTGCAGCCTCAAATTTGGTGAATTACAATCAATTATATGAATGGAGACCACAAACCAGTGAGGTAAAGTTGATTTTAGTTCTTGGTCATGTTATACAGTAGGTGTTTAATTTGCATTAAAAATACTGTTCTAAAGAGTTTATATATGCCCCCCACCACCACCGTCTATGACAACATACTAATAAGATTGAAAAGCTCTGATTTATGAACTGTGCTTGCATACTGTAGGTGTCCATAAATTAATTAATGTATTATGATGGGTAAAATGCGATGTAATAATCCCCTTACATGAATTAATATTTGTTATCCTTGGGTTCCATGTGATAAAGCGATCGCAAAATGGCGATTCGCCATTTGGCAGTGCACATCGCCAAAAATGAATATCAATGATGTACACTAACGGCCGAACATCGAGAGGGCACCTGAGACTTAGGTATCCTTTTTTTATGCAGGGGCAACACCCCTGCACCCTCTATTAAAAGATTCTCAACTCCAGAGGGGTGCATGTCAGGTGGGGGTACAGAAGTAAAAGAAAAATGACCCAGCTCAAAACCAGGAGCACCCAGAACTGAACCAGGCACCTCCCAACCCCAGCCTGCCACCAACCCACCATGCCACACGGCCAGCTCAACAGCTCACCACCCACTACACCCCACAAACTCTCCCTCCCTTCTGCCTTTTGCACAATGTGGTTCCTCCACACGCCTGTATACATAGTGACAACCCATTGCTATATTCACCAAATCCCCAATCCGGTTGGCCTCTCTGCCAGGTAGCCCTGCGCACAGGCACCATGATTGAGTCACCCTGTTTGAAAGCGTTCAGCCGCAGTCGCCATTATCACAGGCTGCCTATCCTTGGATTATCAGATGTCTGTTTTTTTCCTGTATTGTTATTTATCTCCTTGGATTATAAAATATCAATTTTGGTTTTTTTTCTGTATTGTTGTTTATCAGTGGAGTATATAAATTGATAAGATATTTTATTTTATTTATTTTTTTGTTAACTGGTGGCCCACTGAGACGCAGGAGTCCCTTTCAGGAGTGACACAGAATCAATAACATAAAAGCAACCATACATTACAGAGTCAATATATAAAACAAGCATTTGTCAATGCCGAATGTTTGCTTGCTGGTACTGGCTTTGGTACTGCATGAGTTAGAAAGATGCATAATAGGAATAGCAGTGAAGTATTGAACTACGCCAACCCCACCCTGCAGAAACTGACAGGTGTAGGGTTGTGTCTTTAGGTCATCGACCATAATGTTCATGCCATTCTACCTCACTGCACCCTGCAGGCACTTACAGGTGTCATAGTGTGCCATGGGGTCTTGGGCCCTTATGATCACCCCACTCCATAAGAAAATAAGCTGAGATGTTTGCAGTATAGGAGAATGGGGTGAACGTTAGGGCTAACACCCCAAGGCACACCTCAATGCCTGTCAGTGGCTGCAGGTGGGGGTGGGGTGGAATGGCATTACACGTCGATGGCCCCAAGCCACATCCCGATGCCTGTCAGTCTTTCTGGCATCGCAGTGTTATGATACTGTGTTTCAAGATAGGAGAATGCCATGCTGAAAACATCACACACACACACACACACACACAATAAGGGTCCTTCAGGTTTCAGCCTCACAATATTTTCACTTACAGAAACCCACTGGACTTCCCCACACATAACACACACAGCTCAAGCAGGGCACAAAGTGTATGCAAGAAAATTAAAATTCTATGTATTCAGTACAAACCAAATGCACTCCACATTTTTTCTTTGTTCTGAACAAATTAAAAAATTAATTATTTAAAGAGGCAGCGACACCAATAGTAGTTACAGCAAAGGTGTGGAACCAGGATTCTAGGTTCAAACCCATACAACCATTTGCATGTGGTGTGACCTTGAGCAAGTCATTTAACTGCCCTATACTTCATTCCACCTGGCTGTAAAATGAATAAAAGCAGACCTCCACTAAGAATGAGATACCTGCATCACAGCTGTGCTATCCCTAGTAAACATGTACAGCAACTCCTCCAACAATTGCCATATTTTAATCACATGGTTTTAGTCAAAGAAAAAATGATTTGAACTTGATATATAATAAGGATTTTGAGTCCATCTGTTTTCCTCTCGAAGTGCCATGATTTATGGACTGTCAACGGTGGGTTCATAAATGTTACAAATCACCGCACATCTTGAAAAAACCTGTCTGGATTTTAATTAAACAGAACTTTCCAAGACGTTTTACTTTCAACAACATGAAAAGCCCCATCCAAAGCCCCTCATTAAAAAAAAATCCCAACATAGTAACTAACGGTATAAGGTGACCCAATCTGTTTTAACTCAGAGTTTTTGACTTTCACGTCATCCAAAAATACGTGTGCATCCATCTGCTTTCCACACAGTGCAATGGGAACTAATGTTTTAAAAAAGTAGAGGAAATAAAAGCACAAACCTCTCACTCCACCAAATCGTAGCCTCAGACTGTTGTATGGAAGTACCATCAGACTTGATGGTTTCTAGTGCAGCTACGCACAAGAGCTAGCATTAAAGAGCAATTTTCATGGTCCTTTGAGTTTCATGCATAAATTACCCCTTCTTGCACTGATTCTCGAATTGTATTTCATTACTATCTGCTGCAGTTAGTTTTGCATTCTGAGGTGCTAAAACTGCAGGGTGTACCAGAGCTTCTGGAGCAAGCCTGGTGTTGCTCTGGATCCAGGGTTGTACTGCTGACGTCATTATAGGGCAGAATCAATTTAAGAAAAAGAAACAAACTAACAAGGCATTTAGATTTTGGCATAATGCATTGCTTGGGTAAGGATGAACACAGTATGTACACAGAGTACTGGTAATTTTCCTTGCAACACTGTTGCAACTGCACGTACTGCACAGTGCGAGTCATTCCTCTGCCCTATAGTGATGTCATCAGAGAGATAGCAGCCCAGCAGCTAAACAGCAAAGGCAAGTGCTGCAGGGCTCCAAAACAAATCCAAATCAAATTATGAAGGCAGAGTAAATCTTAGCCAAAAATAACAAATGCACACACCTCTCTGGTCTAGTACTGCATATAATGACTACAAGCTGAAATTTTGGACAATCAGGAAAGTTGCACTTGAAAAAATTTCCTAAGAATAAATTTAATTGGTACAATCTGATTTTCTCCTTGTTGCACTTGAATGTGTGTGTGGGGAGGGGTTGCTCGATGCAAACCCAAAATTTCTCCATCAGAAAGGGTTTAAGCACTGAACTGAGGGCATGCAAGACACATCAGCAAAGGTAGAGAGCTCCATCAGCAGCACTGTCAACCATTAGAAATACAGCCCCATCCCACTGCCTTACCTTCTGTTATTTCAACCTTGTACTGTACTGCATACACTGTATACTTTTTCTTCCTTGTATATTATTGCTTTTTGTATACCTGCTTCTGTTCTGTACTTTGATGCATTCATGACCAGGTCCATTTTGCAAATGAGCCTTGCTCAATGGTGCCCACCTGGATAAATAAAGATTTTGACTGATTGATTGATTGATTGTGCCAAGATGTTTTGTGATCCCTTCAGGTCTTCATGGTCGTAGCAGCAGGAGGTTGGGTAGGGGTGCAGATCAGGCTCACAGATGTGACAATGAGAAGGAGGATGCTGTGACTCACTGCTAGTCCAGAATGGGTTCCCACTTGCCATGGTTGTCTCTCACTTAGATCACACGCCCATGGCCCTAGACGCCGGGTTCAGTTAGTTAATTGCAACCAGCCCTGCTACTGTTGTCATTGCTCAATTCTGTGGGGGCAGAAGTGAGGTCAGTGAAGGAGGTAGGGTAATGGTGGCAATATCTCGGTGAGGGCAAGCAGTGGTGGAGACAGGTGTGAGCCAGGTGTGGCAAGTCAGTCATTTGCAGGCCCCAAGACCAGTGCTCAGTCCCCCCCACTGCCACTCCCCCCAGGGCAAAGCCCTGGTAACCAGAACTTGTTCCCAAACTTGGGTTGCCAGCTTGGTGGAAGCAAGGCACACCACACCACATTTTTCCAAGTCCAAGCCAGTGGGTGAGGTGGATTTTGGCTACATTGGGAACTGGTGTCTTACCTGGTGGGATAGAAGCTTGTACAAGACAAACAGCCTCCATCCAAGAGTGCACTAGCTTTCCTGAATGGAAGGTTTAAATGATATTACATAAAGGAATGTGTATGAGTAATCATACAACAGGCAGTTGTATGGTCGAGAGGTTTCCATGATCAAAAACTGCCTTGTTTGTGTATTATTGCTCATACATTATCATTATATGTAATGCGGGCAATCATACTTTCACTATTTTCTTCCACCAAAAGTAAAACATTAATGTTACTTATTTATTTATTTATTGATAACTAGGACTTTAGAAATGGAGGAAAATCATTTATAACACAGAAACATGGAAACTGACAGCAGATATGGACTGCTAGGCCCATCGGGTCTGCCCATTTTCCTGCCTACTGTAAAAGCCACAGACCCTACTTGATCCCCAACTTTACCTCCTTGCTCCTATTGCTGGCGCTTCCTATGCCTGTCCCATGCATGCTTGAACTCCCCCATTGTGTTTGCCCCCACCACTCCACTGGGAGTCTATTCCATGCATCCACCACCTCTTTCTGTGAAGAAATTTTGTCACGCTACCCATTAGTCTAATCCTTCCAACCTCATATCATGCCCCTCATTTCTGGACATCTCCTTTTCTGAAAGATGCTAACCTCCGATACCCTATTTATGCCTTTTAGATATTTGTAGCTTTCTATCATATCTCCTGGTCCTTTCTCTCTCCAGGGAATACACATTGATGTCTCTCAGTCTTCCTCATAGGACTTTTGGTGCAGGCCCTACGCCATCTTTGTTACCCTTCTTAAACTGCCTCCACCCTGTCTACATCCCACGGAGATGCGACCTCCAGAACTGGACACTGTATTCCAAATTAAGCCTCACCAATAATCTGTACAGTGGCATCACTACCTCCTTCCTTCTGCTGGTGATACTGCTCCTTATGCACCCCAGCATCCCACTGGCTCTCCCACAGCCTTGGCCATTGTTTGGTCCCCTTTAAGTTATCAGACATGATTACCCCAAATCCTTTCCTGTTTGGTGACCATCAGTCCACCCCCATCACTTAATCATCCACTGGGTTCTTGTGCCCCAAGTGCATGATTTTGCACTTTTCACGTTAAATCTCAGCTGCCACACTCTGAATCATTCATCCAGTTTATATAGTTCCTCTTCATTTTTCCTCCACCCCGAGTGTCCACCCTGTTGCAGATCTTAGTGTTATCTTCAAAGAGGCACACCTTCCCTCCAGCCCTCTGTAATGTCACTCACGAAGACATTAAACAGGACTGAGCCTTAGGACTGATCCCTGTGGCACCCCACTGGTCACCCTTCTTTCTCAGATTAAGCACCATTTACCACCACCCTCTGTCTTCTATCACGAGATGCTGAGTCCTCCTACTATGGTCAGCCCTCTCATGACCCAAGTACCTTCCCAAATCAGTTGCATCAGTGTTGCAAGCAGTAGTGCTGTCGCTGCACTGGTAGGCCAGCTTATTTTACTTTTGACAAGGAAAGGCTACTACAGCAAATTTTTAGGTGCAACCCAGGGTGGCTGACACTGTAGAAGTGAGCAAAAACATGCACCGATAAACTTTTGGTACTGCTGCTGTTCAATAACTGAAACCTTGAAACTGAAGGGGAACTTGCACAAATGAAAGTCCATCAAATACTACTGCTTACAGGAAGCCAGTACCGCAACCATACTAAATCCAACACTGCAGATACCTGCAAGTGAACGCTCAGCATTGACAAATGCTTGTTTCATGTACTGTACAGTAGTTGGGCAGAACTTGCTGAATCATGTTCTGTATAACGAAAAGCCAAACATTCTGTTAAAATTGCCAGAAAATGTCATCTAACCATTTACATCCCAGAAAATAATTCTGCAGTTTACACTGAAAAATAAAACATTTCTCAATGTGCACAGAATTTCTTTGAAAACTGCAGTTTCTTTGTTAGTGATACTTCTCAAGTTTTGCAAAACATTTTCAGAGTTACCACAGAAGCAATCAAAATTGGTAAAGCCGCCACATTTCTACCGCCAACTCCGTATTTATTATAATCTGTTGGCTAATACTGATGTGCAAGGAGGTTACCAAGAAATTCAGTAGCACCACCAGATAAAACTGAAAATGCCAGCACAGCCTAATCTCTTTATATTGACAGAGATTGCTGCTGCTTAAAAAGACTAGTTTATCTGAAGAACTACCCGAGTGCTATGCCACAGTACAGACAGAGCCCCCACCCACAGCAAGCAGAATAATTTATGTATTAAGCAGAAAGCAATAAAACTCTGTTTTGTTACATTTTCAGCAAACCAGCAGGGAAAGGAACACTAGAAAAAACACTTAATCAAACCAAATAGTCAAATAAAACCAAACTGGTAATAATACTATTAATAAGTACTAGTGGTCTCTCTCTGCTCTGCTGCTTGAAATACAATCTGCTTTACTTCAGCTGCATAAGGATATGTTTATGATGTGGAACAACACGAAGAGCACTAGCAGAGGGAACTAAACTTTGTTTTTATTTTGGCAGGCTGGGCTGCTGCTGTGAATGACTGGGTGAGGTACTTAAGAGACAGGTAGGTAGTAAGGTACTTCACTTTGTAGTAGCGCCACAGACCCTGTCCCCTCCACAAAGACACTCTACAGTCAGGGATCACCAGTCGCACTCACCAATGATTTACTTGGATGGACTATATACTGTCAGTCCATCAGACTTTAAAATGATAGTCATGATGAGGCTTAAGAGGTTGCTTGATCCTTTGGAATCGTTTGGGCTTGCTGCCTCAGCACTTCTTTGCTTTCCAGCTCTGAGCACTTCCACTGCTCTCTTTCTTCTTACTGGCTGGCTGCTCGCTGCTGCATCCAATCACGAGCAAGCTGAGCCATTCTGCACAAATCAGAGGAGCTGAGCTGAGCCTGGGGAAGAACTTGGACGAAAGTCAGACTGAGAACTGTCTGTTACACTCACCTGACCATCATGATTGACTGCTTCAGACAGTGGCTGTGGAGAGAGTGAATGACAGATAGGTAACAACAAATCAGTCAACATTCGGCCGGACTGTCTGCTCCCACCTCCCATAATGACTGTGTCTGTGTGCGCCATTCACAGCTCACCTCACTCTGTCTCCAGTCCTCCTCCCATCACATCAAACAGTATCTGAGTTAGTCCCATTTTAAAATTAAATAAAAAACAGGTTTTCCCAATCAGGACTGACTCCTTGATCCGGACCACACTCACTGTCTGACTCTGACACACACTAGGTCCTCCATGAGGGTGCTGCCGGGATGCTGGATGTGGTGAAATTTAGTTTACCACCAAAGAAAGCAGAGCCTGACGGAGGGTGGGGTACAACTCACGGGCAAAATGGTTGGAGGGGCAAGTTGTAAGGGCAACCACAGCATGTAAGAAAACAAGACTGACAATCCAATTCTCAGCTTGGCAGTGGTTGTGGCTTCCTTTCCTGGCTCCACCACCTAGTAGCTCTCTACAGTCTCACCCTTGCCAGCCACGCCTCTCTCTCCTCACAAGCGGACCTGATTGAGAACTCAGAATACAGTCTCAATCAGGACCGCAAGGCGCGGAATGCACATCACTGGTGAGACTCGCCCTAGAAATTTTAGAAAATTTTAAGGCTCTGGGACAGCGATGAAGAAAAAAACAGAAAAAGGAATTTGCAATCATGCCACCAGGCTCCTGCTACCCCTGTTGATCTGTTGCATGTCAGAGCATGCCAGGCATATCGGTGGCTATGCCCTGCAAAGACAGGGTGCTCCTGATTGCGCCAGTGAATTTCTTTCAAGCTGGTGGCAAGCTTCAAAACTGCTATCATAGACAGTGTGCTCATTTATTGGTGCCAGACAGACAAGCCCAAAAAGCAGTGGCAGCATTGGCACAACACAGCCACACCTCTGAAACCTGCTACTACCAAAGATACCACAAATGTTTCTTGTGCATGCATGCAAGCAAACATAATTAGTGAAGAAATACTTTCAGTGATGCATGGAGGATGAGTATATGAACACAATATTAATAGCAAACATTAAGTATACAGGAGAGGGCTAACAAATCAGAATCAGATGGTTTCATATCACAGGCTGTGCAAACAAAAGCAGTCATAATAACAACAGTAAGAGACAGGAGTAAAGGCTGAATTCCAGCTGGACAACTTATAAACATGCAAACAATGATGGCTGAAGAAGATCAAGGTCCACCTAGTCTGCCCTAGTCTCTTGAGAACCTTTTGCTCTGGGACCAAAATGTCCATTTGATTTACATTTTCCTGTTCTTTCTATTTTAGTGAGTGCCTTAGCTCTATCCTACCCCAGTTTGAATGCTGTTGAGCCCTTTCTTGAATTTATCAAGTGAAGAATAGTCTTGCAGGATTGATGGCAGGGATTTCAGTGGTAAGGTGAAGAAGTTACAGAAGACCTCTTGCTCATACAGGATCTCACTCTGGGTACTTCTAAAAGGGTTCTGTTGGAGTAAATCAGAGCTGTCCTCAAGGATTTAATTTGAGCATATCACATTGGCAAGGGGATGGGAGGGACCCTTGATTAGCTTAAAGGCTAAACAGAGGAGAGGGTACTCCAAGCACTCCTCTATAGACGGCCATTTCAGACGGCAAACATCTCTCAATGCAAGGCTCTCAGATCTACAGGGATTCCTGTATTTTACAAGGAAATTGTGCCATCTACAGGAAATTGTTCCCATAGAGCAGATTTATCCTGGACTCCTTCAGGGTGCCTTCCTCAAGCAACTGGTCATGGAACCAACTCGGCAGAAGGCAATACTGGACCTTGTGCTCACAAACAGGGACAGTGTGATGGGGTAACAGTGGGGAGCACCTGGGTAACAGTGACCACCAGTCATTGTGGTTTGAAATCACAGAAAGAGCAGAACCAAACCACACAAAAACACTGATCCTGGATTTTAGGGGGCAGACTTTGGGAAAATGGGGAGATACTTGAAAGAGGCATTAAGGGAATGGGACAGGAATCAGGGGTTGAGGAACAGTGGGCAGTATTTAAAATGGGGATTATAAGAACAACAGAATTATGCATTAAGCAGGTTAGCAAGAGGAAAAGGAAGAGGAGACCATTATGATTTTCCAAAGAGGTAGCAAAGAAAGTGAAAGCCAAAAGATTGCATTCAGGCAATACAAAAAGACACAGGCAGAAGGGGATAGGAGAAGTACCAGGAGAAACAAAGGAGGCAGGAAGTCAGTAAGGGAAGCCAAAGCTCAGACAGAAGAACACATTGAAAATCAGTGGGTAAAGGGACAAAACCTTTACAGGTACATAAGTGAAAAAGAAAGACAAAGGAGGGATAGTGAGACTGAAGGGGAGGATGGGAGCCACGTGGAGGATGACAAATAGTAAAGCTGACATATTGAACAGGTATTTCTGCTCAGTCTTTACTAAGGAAGAGGGGGTAAATGGGTCTGAAGGGAGTACAAGGGTGAGAATGGTGCAGAAATGGACACAAGTCCCTTTACACAGAAAGGGTCCTGAAGGAACTGGAAGTAATAAGAGCTGATAAAGCAATGGGGCCAGATGGGTGCACCCAAGGTCCTTAAAGAACTATGAGAGGTGGTGGCTGAACCTCTGGCTATCCTGTTCAGCTAATCACTGGAAACAGGGGAGGTACCCAAAGACTGGAGGACAGCAGATGTAGTCCCCTTATACAAAAGTGGGAACAAAGAGGAAGCAGGGAACTACAGACCAGTCAGCCCCACCCTCGGTAGTGGGAAAGATCATGGAAGCACTACTGAAGGAGAGATTGGTGGAACATCTGGTTGTCAATGGACTACAGGACCCAAGGCAGCATGGTTTCACCAGGGAAGGTCATGTCAGACCAACCTCATTGAATTTTTGACTGGGTGACTAGGGAGGTGGATCAGGGAGGGCAGTGGACATGGCCTATCTGGACTTCAGCAAGGCCTTTGACACTGTGCCACATAGAAGACTATTACACAAACTGGGGAATATGGGTGTGGCAGGACAGTAGTGTGGTGGGTAGGTAACTGGCTGGGTGACAGGACACAGAGGGTGGTGGTAAATGGCTGTCACTCCACAGAGGGAAGAGTGACCAGTGGGGTACCACAGGGATCAGTGCTGGACCGGTCCTATTCAACATCTTCATCAGTGACATTGCACAGGATCTAGAAGGCAGAATTTCACTGTTTGCTGATGACACAAAGCTCTGTAACAGAGTAGACACACCAGAGGGTGTAGACAGAATGAGAAGGACCTGCAGAAACTTGAAGAATGGTCAAGGGTTTGGCAGTTGAAATTCAATGCAAAGAAGTGCAAGATAATGCATATGGGGCACAAAAACCCTGGCACAATATATCAGTTGGGGGTGAGGATATAGCATGCACCAAGCAGGAAAGGGATCTTGGGGTTGTCATCTCTGATGACCTCAAGGTAGGGAAACAGTGTGACAAGGCATCAGGTAAAGCAAATAGGATGCTGGGATGTATAGGCAGGCATCACCAGCAGGAAAAGGGAGGTCATAATTCCGCTATACAAGACACTAGTGAGGCCCCACCTGGAGTACAGTGTACAGTTCTGGAGACCATACTCACGTAAGGACATAGACAGGGTAGAGAAGGTTCAGAGGAGGGCAACAAAGATGGTGCATGGGTTGCATCACAAGTCCTATGAAGACAGGTTGAAGGAACTGAACATGTACTCCTGGAGGAGAGGAGGGAGAGGGATATGATAGAGACATACAAGTATCTTACAGGGAGGAACAGGGTGCAGGAAAACACTATTTTTAAGCGAAAAGATGTTTCAGGACTAGAGGGCATGGGATGAAGTTGAGGGAGGATGATTCAGAGGAAACATGAGAAAGAATTTCTTCACAGAATGGGTGGTGGATAAGGGAACACCCTGCCAGAGGAAGTGGTGGGGTTGAAACAATCACGGGATTTAAGAATGCATGGGATAGACATAAAGGAATTCTAGAGGTCAGGGTAAGGGAAATAGGACTTCTAGGAAAACAAACTGAACTTACAGCTCAATGGTAGATCTAGGGCCATAGGCCCTTATCTGCCGACACTGTCTATGTATCTATGTATCTATGTAGACTTGCATAGGGTATAATGGAAAACAGAGCAATTTTGGTTCCATAAGAAACAATGTAATCTACGGAAAACTCCAGGAAAATTGTTCTGGAATTAAAGGGAAAGGGCTACTTCAATCTGGGAGCACTGAATGCAAAGTGTCCAAATTTCTTGTAAACAACTCTGAACTTGTTGAGCTCAGAGCACCTTAGGGATTGCACGACAGAAGCATCATATTGCAAGAGGGGAAGGAAAGTACTGTTAGCAAAGACTAATCATGAGTACTTACTAAGGAAACTGTCAAGGCAGTAGAACAAATCGATTTTTGGTGCAGGGTCATAGTGGATAATCAGTATGTGTACTAAAGGAGAGTTCCTGGTCCTGGCAAACCCTAAGGTGTCTGGTGGACTCCACCACCTCTATAAGGGCTCCAGAAGTCATACAGTAGAGTGGGGAAGTAAGTGCTGAACCGTGGAACCCAGATTTACAATTACCATAGTCGGGTACTTTCCACCTTTCTGAGAAATGGACACCAGGCTTCCATTTTCAGGCTCCATTGTATATTTATGAAAAATTACAATCCATTACAGCTAAAACAGAGCCATCCCAGTGGCGCTGAAGGTTGAGGTGCTGGATGCCACACCACACACCGGGCGACCCAGGTGCGGAACGAGCCTGGGGAGCCGGGGTCGTGGGGGAGGAAGAGATTGAGCATCCACAGAGCTGCTCTCTTCCCAGGGTGGGACGGGACATTTAATGCTCGAAGAGAGTGACCCCTGGCGGTGGCCAGAGGTAGCCCAAAGCAGCATCGCGGTGTATGCCTGGGGTGAGCCACAGCAGCACATTGCCACGACAGCCAGGCTCCACAGGCGATCTCCTGCAAAGAGAAAACCCCATCGCTGGACATGGGGTGCCTCCTCCACAGACCACACTCCCACACACGGTCTTGGAGCTCAGACTGCCCTCTCTCCAGCCTGGTGACTCAACACTAAGAAAAGAGTGCCCTGGTGGGCGGCCCTTCCTGGAGGGTAGACCCGGGATGCCCAGAGTCGGAGAGGAGCCAGTGGAACACTGAGACACGCTGAAGGTAGAGACTAGGGACCAGGAGGTCACTGGAGAGAGTTCGAGGTAAGGGAGCGATAAAAAGAGCTCAGAAAAAAGATACAGGTAAAATAGACATAATGGACACTAAATCTCACCCTTAGTAGGCACTTTCTTGAAACTGACTAGTTTTGAACAATGCTTGGATATGTCTTCATTTCTTTCATATCCATGGGAGGCATGCAATACACCATATGGAAAAAGTGTAAATTGCCTAGCCGGAAAAACACCTGTGGCTCATCAAGTTTGCCACATGCTATCTTTACCTAGCCAGGTTAACATAGGCCCAATATAGGAAAGAGCGCCCTGTTGGCAACTCACTCTCAGTGTTTGGCTGAACCTCTCCACATCCATAAATGCTTTCACAAGCCCTTGTATCTATCTCACAGTCTCTTGAGACCTGTGACAGGCTCCACATTAATCAGTTCTCTGGGCAAATTATTCTACTTGCCCACCACACTTATATCTGCAGAATTCCCTCTCCCACCCCAAATATATAGTTATTCCCTCTTGTCGCTGTCCCCACATCATCATAACAATTAATGGAAATCTATTGTTTATTTCCTTCAGGTGTTTGAGTGTCTCTGTCATATCCTCGCTCCCTTCTGGCTTCCAGGAATATATGTTGAAGCTAGTCATTCCTCATCCCTAGGTTTTCCTGTTGCCCATGTATCATTTTTCTTGCCCCTCTAGATCAACTCTATGTCATCTTTGTCCTTTTAAGGTAAGAGTTCCAGAACTGTATACAGTATTTCAGTTGTAGCCTCACTAATACTCGTAGCATAGCAAGATCACCTCTTTTTTTCTGCCGGAGATGATCCTACCTATGCACCCCAGTATCCTGTTGTCCTTCCCACATGATACACTGCATTGAGCAATGGTCTTGCAGCTGTCATGTAAGACAACCACATGGTCACTGTCCTTACAGTCTGGTCCAACCTGACCCAACATTTAGTAGTTTGCTATTTGGTTCCTCTTTCCATGCCCATGCTGACAGATTTCTGACCACTTTTATAAGTTTTCCAGATCCTCTTTATGCTCCTGATTGCTTCATTGTTGCTAAACCTGCCACATAATTTAGTGTTATCTGCAAAGAGACAGATTTTGCCCTAGATCCCTACTCCATTGTCGCAGATATGCAAATTGGGAGTACGGACCCAGTGCCAAGATCAGCAGCATTCCATTCATCAACCTTTTGACCCTGGAGTATTTGCAGTTTAGTCTACTTTAGGGTGCTTCCACATAACAAGATCATAGTATACCTGGTTAAGCCTTTTCCCCACCCCATGTCACCTAACATCTCCACTAGTCATCCATGTGGCACTGAATTGAAGGCCTTGTTGAACTCCAAATTCATGATATCCACTACTTGGCCTTTATCCACTGCTTGAGATGCTGAGTCAAAGAATTTTTCTGAGGTTCATTTGGCAGGACTTCCTTCATGACATCATGCTTTATAGCATAGCTCATAAAGCAGTCTCAGATTTTCATTCAATCAGAGAGGAGAACCGCCATGCCTTTTATTGAGCGTATAGATGCTGCTCTGTGCAATACGCTGTACTTTCCTTTCCGCTGCCTCCGCTGTCAACTGCCTCTTACTGCTCACCATTCTGCTCTGCATTTGCCTTCCTCTAAAATGCCAGTGGGTTTTGAAAATACTTCATAAAATAAAAAAAAATGGCTGCCTAAATTTTTTTATGGTAAACAAACAGCGGGCAACTTAGTTTCACAGCCGCTGCCTGCTACCATATTGGAGCATGTTGAGACTGCACCACTTATCAGAATTACTGGGGCAGACAACTATAAACAAATAAAGTGCCTTTTAAACAGTTACACTGACAATTTTATCTTGCTGGAAAATCTTCAGCTGGTTCATAATATATTAATATGTCTATTTGTGTGTGTTTCATACTACATAAGAATGTTATCTCGTGCTGTTTGGGCTGACAGAACCACACAGCTTCATGGTCTTTGCCCAATCAGAACAAGATGAGATTCTTTTTATTTTTATATTTTTATCATCTATTTTGCACCAACCAAAAACTCTCCTGGGCATCCTCCAGAGCACCCATCTCTACCTCCGTGCCTGAGGAGGCCTCCCGATCCTGGCACCAGCCTGGCTATCGCCTGGTTCTGAGTCCCCAAGGTAGGGCTGCCCTATCTGCCCAGGGTGCTCTATTTTGAATTCAGATCAGGCTGGGCTGGGCCCAGGTATGGATGGTGACCAGCAGTCAGTGTGGCTGGGTGGATGGAGGTGCCATCGCCTATCCCCCAAGTCAGGGATTTTCTGTGTATAGGTTTCCCCTGGGGTGCAGTGTGCAATGATGTCCACGCAAGGCTGCCTGCTGATGTCTGCCGCACTCCCACCCTCTATCGTTCTGGCTGGTGATCCTGCTATACCCTGATCTCTACCGGGGTCATGAGGACACCAAGCAACCCCAGGATCCCTCCTCAGGGAGAGGAGTGCTGTCCTGGATGCTCAATCATCTCCTCCCTGACAACCCCTGCCTCAAGTCTGTCCTCGAACCCGGTTTCCGGCGTGGCGTGAGGTGTGGCATCCAGTGCCTCAATCTTTAGTGCCACTGGGCTGGCACAAGATGTCATTCTTATGCAGTAAGAAACACATACAAGTATATATATATATATTAATATATAGCAGTTCTGATCGAATTCCATCCCTTGCAAATGCTGTTGTACCACAGTTCAAGGGTCATGGAATGTGACTGTACCCTTCTGTGCTACAACAGCATTGAAACCTCTAAAGATTGCACAAGTCAGCTTTGTTCTGAAAGCAAAAGAACCACTGCATGCACCTTCTACATACACTATAAAAAATACAGGATAAGAAACTTTATGCACAACCAGTGTGTTCTGACACCTGAGTTCTGATTTCCAAGGGCCTCTTGTGCTTTGCTCTTGAGGTCAGAAAGAATTAGAACCCTCTGGGGCAGAACAAACTGATTTGTGCATAGTTGCCCATCCAATATTCTCTCTGTACTATGTTGAAGTCTGCCTCTGAGAAGTCTAGTATCTGCTCTTTGATAACAGTTTCTAGCAGTTGGCTACAGTTGAGGTCAGACTAACCATACTGTAATTACCTGTTCTCCACTGTATGCACCTTATTAGGTTCCACATCCACCACCCTCCATATGGCTTGAACCACCCCAGTTTCTAGTGAATATTTAATTGCGATAGGGTGCCACCAGTACCTGGCCTATCACTCTAAGACACCAGTGATGCAACTCATCCAGTCTCACCAACTTGTTTAATCTCAACCTCCTCAGGTCCTTGAGTACCCTATCCTCAGTGATAGCCCTAACTCCAGCTTAAGCCTCCCCACCCCTGGGTTTTATAATGCATTCTTGAGAGTCCTCTCATCCTGTACCAGGATTAGTGGGCAGAAAAGATGTCTACTTTAGCTCATCTTCCACCACCCATTCTCCTATTTTTTCAGCCTTTTAATTCACCCTGAGTTTTCTTTTCACTGGCGTACCTGAAGAAGGTCTTATCGTTTCCTTGTATTCCTCCACTATTTAGCTCTGTTTCTGCTCTTTTGGCCTTCCTCATTACAATGCTAACTTTTTAAGTCTACTGGGATAATCTTCCTATTCTCCTTCATCTGTTCTGTCTTATATTTCAGGAAGGATGATTTTTTGGGGGCAGCCCTGACTGCCTCGCCCAGCACCCTGGAGAACAATATTGGTTTCATGCTTCTTACCTTCCCAAACCTGTTTCAGGTAGGCTTTAGATATGTCTTGATACTGACCTCTTGATGTTCACCCATTTATTTTCTACCAGTTCTAACTGACCCATCCTCATGAATCTGTCTTTAAGAATGTCTGTCATTTTCCTAAGGTCTGCCTGTCTGAAGTCCAGAACCAGTGTCCGTGATTTATGGTGCTGACCCTTGAGGGTAATGCATAACATTACTGAACTGGGTGGCTTGATCCTAGAGGATCATCCACTATATCCCCAATAATGTCCTGATTCAGGAAAACTAGGTCCAGTTTGACCACCTTCCAACTGGTTTTTCCATATATTACACAAGGAAAGAGTCTGAAAGATGTTCACGAGTTCTTGACTTCTAGTACTTTTTGAAATATGTGTGCTTCAGTCTACCCCGACATGTTAAAATCCACATCAGGACTACATCCCACGCTCACATCTGCATTTCTGATCTCTTCCACCACTGCCCTGCCCATCACTTTAGACTGCAAGTCAAGAACAAACACATCTGCACTCGAGAAGCTCTAAGGTACAAACACTGAGACACTAAAATTATATCCAAAGTAATAAATTTATTTGAAGCAACAAGTTTCTATCTGAGAACTCAGAGTTATTGCCCCAATTGCTCCAGATTGATTTCACAGCCATTAGGCCCCCAATTCACAGGTTCTAACCCTTCCACTGCCACCCTTACAGATTCTACCCCATCCCCTCCCACATCTGCTTACCTTAAATGTCTCTTAGAGGTGATGGGAAACAGCTCTCACACCTTTAAATACCCTCCTGGGTTCCTTTTAGTATCTAGCCAATATTCTGATATACTTTGACTTTTTCGGTTAAATTAATAAACAATTTTTATTTTGCCTTTGTAATTACTCTAACCCCTTTCTCCTCAGCAGATGCTGTTCTCTTTTTCCAACTGCCTGAATATTATATATATCTAATAAGCCTATGACAGAGTTTGCATTACAGGATTTTAATGCATACCTTCAGGGTGTAGTAAGGCCCAAGGCCGAAGTGTCTTTATGTCTTTTGAAGTGCATTAAAATCCTATGATGCACACCCTGAGGGGCTTATTATACTTGTCTCTAAGCAGTTTTTGGGGAGAAAAACAGAATTAGCTACCTGACCATGCATCTATAGAGATGTAATGCACAATCATGTGATGTCTCTTGACAAATGAAATTTCTAGATTTTTCCTTGCCATTTTATAAGACATCAGTAGCATCTTTCTCAGCCATTCAGAGTAATAGCATGGACTGGTGTAAATTATGTCATGGAATGTCTTGGAAATATGAAAAGAAATAGCACTACAGTAGCTACCATGAAGGGTGCAAATGTACATAGATTTGAGGGTACCCCAAAGCCAGACTACTTATCAAAATTGTTCAAAGCACATCAAAATACATAACTGGCAAGAAAGGAAAATGACAAGGCAGTTAACAATGTAAAAATAATTTCTTAGCACCTTTAAGTTCTTTGTGATATACAATACTAGTCCCACCTTCTCCCTATCCTTCCAAAATAGGTCTTAAATAGGGACAAAGAGGCCCTAGTCATGGTTTGGTGTCCCTATATTTCTGTAACGGTCATTACTTCCTGTCTTCCTTCTGCTGTTATAGCTTATAGGTCTCCTATTTTGCTATCCAAGCTCCTATAATTTATGCAGGGTACTTTTCAGAAATCTTGTTTCCTACCCTTGCCTGTCTGTTACCCAGCCCTTCTTTCCTTACATCCTTGCCTCTTGTACACCTTGATTGGAGTAGTATCATGTTTGTTTAATATATTATTAGTGTTGTGTAGAATTTTCAAATCCCAATGGAACAGAATTCAATGGGATTTTGGAAAATTACCTAAAAGTAGAATTGGGGGATTTTTTCCTTAATGTGTTTACAATGATTCTGCTGACTTCAAAAGTAATTTGAAAAGCATTTCAGAAGCAGAGTTGTTATTCCACATGAACTCTGCCAGCAAAATGATCTGTGTCAGTGGCTCAGTAGGTAGCACACCCACCTCTGGGGCTAGAAGTTCAGATGCTCATGGTGTTTTAGCCCCAAGCCAGGCACTTGGGGAATACCCATAACTGATACTGTAGTGCAGTATGAGTAGGGGTGCGCTGGTGAAGTGTCATGCTGGATGAGACATTAAACAGAGATCCCTTCTGCCCATCTCTGGTCACTGTCCTGGTGGGAGTAAATGATCCCATGGCTCTTATCAATGAAGAGCAGGAGAGTTTCCTGGTGTAATGGCCAACATTCTCCTGCCAATAAAACAGGTCCATGCAACCCACCCTATGAACACACCTCCAAACAAGCTGTACCAGTTTAGTGCAATAGTAGTAAAAAGTGTTATTCATATCAAAAATATGAACAGAGTGGTCAGACCATTAAGCGCAGTGGTAGGGTTACCACTTGTGATGCTGGTGACCCATGTTCAGGAAAGTGTGGGCCACTAGTGGCAGGCCGGGGAGGAAGATCGCACATCCAGGAGGACACTCTCCTCCCCATGGAGGGAGGGTATGCTGGTTCCGCTGTTCTACTGCCACCTAGGGGCTAACAGGTGGTGGTGCAGCTAGGAGCAGCTAGTGTGAGGATGGACACTGACTGGTGCCATGCACCATGCATGGTTCCATGCATGCGCACCTCTCATCGCCAGTGCCCGAGTAGAAGGGATCCAGAAAATCCAGAAAAAGAGACAGGGCCCCAACAGAGATGATCGCTGGCTCCCAGAAGCCCCTGCACTGGTGAAGTGGCACTCCTTCAGCTGGGCCTGGTGTGGCTGGTGCAGGGTGAGGCCCCGCTGCCCCCTAGCCTGTAGCCCCCGGGTAGGGAGAGGACATGTGGAAGCTGGAGTCTGAAGGCAAGCCAATGAGCTGTCAGATGATATGGCTGTAGGTGCTAGTGGGACAGTGGGCCAGGGACCTGAAGGAAAGAAGAAAAAATACAAACAGGGATAAGCTAGGTTGAATCAAAGTTCATTTTAGTGAGGTCCCATATAATTTCAAATTATGTAAGACATACATATAGCAAGAAATAAAGGTTATCAAGACATAATAATTACATAAAAGTATATAAAATACAATAAATATAATACAATATAAACAGTAGTGTGCCTTTCCAGGTCAAAAATTACAAATAAAATAAAATTAGTAATTCCATATCCTGCACATCACCATATACTACCTCAACAATGAAAGGTGGCCTGCTAAGTTGTGAAAGACAGTATCAACTGCCTCCTCCCATTTTGCTACACTTTATACTGCACATACTGTAGCCCTGTCCTCTTCTTGGGGTAATCAAATTGTTGTTTTGAAGGTGGCTCAGCTTGAGAATAAAATGTGCTGTATATATGCCAGCCCTACAGAGGCTTTTACAAAACTGATTATTGTATTAATATTTGTAACCACCCAGCCCCTGGGGTTACTAGAATCCCATTACTGCTAGTATGAGGCAGGTAGGAAAAGGTAGCTTGTAGGGGAGCTCATTGGGGTTTTCTACATAATGACATCATTGTTTACTCAGCTAGCCTGAGAGAGGGATGATTATGTCATTTAGAACTCTCGCAGCAGCATAACCATTTCTTGAGTCAGCTGCTCAGGGAAATTTAGAATGTTCAGTTAGTCTGAATTAGAGTTTTAGAGTGTCAGAGTGGCAGGAGATCTGCCAGTGGGGCCCTGAAAAGGGAGCCTGGTCATTTCTCACCCTAGTTTGGTAAAATCCTCGGTTTGCCTTTGAAGTGGTGGAAATCGCTCACTGTAGGACTCTTAGTTTCTACAGGTAGAGTGAGAGGGACTGCTATGTCTTATGGATCCAAGGGCAATTACCTGAAAGTCCTGAAGATAACAGCTGCCTTAGAGAAGGACAATGAGTATAATCTGACAAGCTGCCAGAGAGGAAAAGTGCATTTCTTTTGTTCTTTCCATGACTGGGAGGAAGGAGCAATTAATCAGTGAGTACAGATTGTGTGACTGTTCTCTTAGGGAGTTGGCTGAGGTGTGTGTGCCCCAGATAAGGCTAGATCGACTTGTCAGGACCCTTCACCACAAATGTGCTGAATTAAAAGTTCAGAGTTCGGAGTCTTTAGCAATACAGTGGGGATTGAAGGCTTCTTTGGTGTAACCATGAAGGAATGACAGAGACTGTTTGGGGGCGAAGGTGGGAGGAATGCCTTCTGGAGTTTTAGGCACCGCTAACTGGTTCATGGATGGGCACCAGTGTTCCCTGGACAAAGACCATGAGCCAGGAGGATTTTTTTTAAGTGTGGAACATCCCACAAGAATACACTTAGAGGGAATGGAGATGTTTCTGGGGAAAATAGTACTGCCTAGCAAATGTGTTCCTGTAAGAGAGAGGTACCTGTGTTGCAATGACAAGCCGTTTTGGGGTCCATGTGTGCTTTAGTATTATCTGTGAATAAAGCCATACTGCATAATCCCACTTACGCTTCGACATTCATTTTATTGCTTCTGTGTGAACATTACTGTGGCCCCTCAGCAGTTAGGTCTAGCATATGTCTAGCATCCTCTCCCTGGAACTGGTTGTGAATGCAGATTTCATTTTTAGTATTGTTTCCCACCCTCATCCTCTAAATAATCAGCCTGGTATATACTCCAATGCTAGGGATGGTACCATTTGTGTAATTCTGCCAAGAGCAAATTATGCGGCAATGATTTGGGCACTGGTTCTTTTAGGGGTGCCAGTTGAGAATAGTGGCAAGGGTTGCAAAACATAGGGCGCATCCAAGGGATACATTTTTGTGTGAGAGGAAAATGCTGAGGGTATGTCTAGGATCTTTCTGTTTGGTGGCGGTGCACCAAAATGGAGGATCATTGCCAAGAAAAGCAAAGTCTGTGCCAAGGAAAATGCCATCAAAACTATTTGCTGCTTGTGGTCCTGTGAGAGAAAATGGAAAATGTGCTGCATGTGTGTTTCAACTGTGCTTCGAAAGAACTGTTGAGCTGAGCAGTGTGTGCCCTAGCCCCCCAATTAAAGTGCTTTAAGAACTGTTTAAATCTGTTCAAATTTTAAGCAAAAGTATTTGTGGACATTAGAAACAACAGTGTCAAACTGCCCAGAAAATCTCCAGTCTTTGCAGTGAAAATTGGGTGAACCATGAACAAAAATGTGCTGAAAACTGTACTGAAATGCCTCAAAGTGCTTTACTCCACTGAAATTAGCAGCCGAGAAAAAAAGTTTGCATTTTAAATGTTGCCCTGCTCGACGATCGTCATGAAGGAGTACATTCAAGAGAAAGAGCGAGAGAGAGAGCTCATTTGCATGGCATCATGTAATTGGTCCAGCAAAGCCAAGCCCTGCTTTTGCCTGAGTCTCTGTGTCTGTGGAGTGTTCAAGGAGGGGAGGAGACCGAACAGCATGCGAGCAGTGCAGCAGCAGGAGAAATCTTCAAGAGGGAAGAAGTGTTCCAAAGCCTTACTTTCTGGACTTTACAGTTTCAAACTGGGCTCAGTCCATTTTCCAACTGCCGGAGTAGCGATCGCAGTGACTTTGCAACCAATCTGCGGTTCTGCCAGTCTGATCCACCACAAGGCCCATCCAAACTGGCACTAGGCCACATACCATCCAAGGAGGGATCCAGTTACTGCCTGAGTGAGTACAATAAGCAAAGTAAAACAACTCGTGAACAACTCGGAGAACGGTAAAGCCAGTGCATCAAAGTTAAGCATAGAGAGAGACTGTGAGATTTAGCAAGTGGACTGTGTGCAGTGACTGTGTTTGATAGCAAAATCCAGGGCAGTACTGATCTGCAAGTCCAAACAACTGCTGCAAATGTATGAATGTGCTGAATTTGTGCAAAAGTTGAGAAACAGTGTGCAAGTCAGGCCGCCTGTTCAGCGACATAGAAAAAGTTAATAAAACTGGTGCAGTGTGTTTTAAAGCCGAAACTCAGCTCTAAGTGCAAGACAGTGATATGGAATTTGTGCGTTTGTTTTCAGAAAATGGCATTTAAAGTACCATGATATCTGCTCCATGCCAAGGCATGGATTTCACAGCAAGAGAAAGAACCTGGCTCATTTTGAAAAACTCTATAACTTTGAAGCAGCACTCACTTATGTGGCCTTGCCAAATTTCCCAGTAAATGTGTGCATTGTTCGCTTAAAGCCATGAAGGAAGTCTGTTAATCCCACATTGTAAAGACTGCCGAAAGCAATATGGGATATGTGAAGCAGGTGGTACAGTAACTGCAAAAGCCTAAACCATCTGCTTAGCCCCTACATGGACACTGGCAGGGACCCTGTTAGTTTGGAACAGGAACAGTCTGGGTGCAACCAGAGGATTCCTCTGAGTTTGTCAGAGAATTCTTTGAGAAAGTTTGTGAAGATACTTTGCAAGGGCAGGAAGGAATGGAGTTTTCCAAGCTGGAAAAGGTGGAAGTGGACACTGCAGAGGCAAAATCTGTAGATCCATGGATAGAAGGCCCAAGTCCAAGACTCATGGGAGAGGATGAGGTAGATGAAGCTCTGTGTTGCTAGGCAACTGCATCTGTGTGTAGTGAAGGATGGACAATTTCGGGAGCTGAAATCAATGTCAGTTCCTGGGCAGAGCTTATGGAACAGGAGGAAATGGAGGAAGTTGAAGCAGCAATTGTGGCCACCGAGAGTCATCACATAGCCTTGACTTCTGTGGAGCCTTCAGAGACAGAGGAGGGCTCTAGCAACATGCAACCAAGTGCAGAGGTGGACTGCTTTTACTCTGCACTGAATTTTCAAGCTGGCTTAACCAAGACTGGCCACCCCAAGCAGTGCCTCTGGTTTAAACCTAGTAAAAAGCAGTTAAGAAGAATGTGTGATTAGACATAGGGCTGAGACTGAATATGGACAGACATATCCATTCTTTCCTAGACAATTTGGTAAGAGATTGAGAGAAAGAGGCATGCCTGGTTGTGGTAGGAAGCTGGTGCTAACCTTCATCCAAAAGTAAACAAGTTTGTGTGAATTGAAGCATGTCATGAGAGACTAAAGTTTTGGAAGCTTAGCAGGACCCTGTTTATAGACTCTGTGAGAATAGTAGACGAGGTTGGCCAAGAGACAATTTACAATGTCAGAGTTGTTCTTCCAGATGGAGAAACAGTTCTTGCTCCACATCCCTAGTGGTACTATCCATAAAAATGCCACTCACCAGTAACCATGCCAACATACCAAGTGACTACAGCAATGCTAGGTCAGCAATCTGCCACTGAAGTGGCAGCAACAGAAAAGGAGGTGCAAGCTCTTCTGGTGATCCAGGTTCATCTCCAGCAGTTTCCATGTTCGCCTGCAGCAGCATCCAGGCCCTTCAGCCCAGCAGAGTGAGAAGATTTCCCATCCAGGTCCAGCAGGAGGTGTGGAAGAACCTGATCTGAAGATTTTGTCTGCCCAGAGAAAGAAGATCATCAGATTGCAGGTCCAGAGAGGTGATGTAGACATCCATCCTTCACCTAGAATCTGGTAAGGTGTATTTTACTTCTTTACATTTTAATTTGATTGTTTTGCCTGCAAATGAGGATGTCACAGGAACTTTGATTCATTAATAGACACTTGAACTGGACTGTGATTCATCAATAGACACTTCTGAACTGGACTGCAGTGCTAGCAGGTCTCATGCCTGTCCAAGAATTGTGTTTCAGCAGGTTTCGCCTAGAGAGACATTATGAATAGTGCCCTGGGCACTCTGGACAGTCTCCCTAGAACATCGGATCGTAGGGTTTCCCACTCCAAAGTGTTTTTGTAAATGCTTTTATTTTCTATTTTTGTACTTTTATACAAAAACTCTTTTATTTAAAAAATAATTTTGGGATTGTGTAGTATCTGCGATGGGAGGTTTGGTCACTGTGTGTTTTACAGGTTAGGTTTTGTTTGCAGAATGTGTTTTGCAACGTTTTCTTTTGCTGGTGACCCTGAAGAAGAAAAGAAGACAAGAAGAGGATTCCTAGGGCTCTTCAGAATCCTCCTTTATAAAGTTGTTAGACTTGGTGTAACTGTGTAGTACAATGATAGCCATTTTTCTGTTTTGCAGGTACAGAGTACTGTAATTTTAGATTTAGGAAATTTAATGCTATGCGATGTTTCTAAGTGGGCTACAGTTCTAAATGGTGTATAATGGTTTTGGGTATGAGCACCTGGTATGTAACATAGATCAGATAGCTTTTCCCTAGAGGATGGGGAAAAGCAGGTTGGTGGTCCTGAATCTGGATAGGGGTCACCAATGTTGTCAGTCAGGACATCCTTCAGGCAATCTCTTGGAGCCACTGAAAATCCATAGATAGTCGTAGGGCAGGAGCTGAACTTTCTT
This sequence comes from Neoceratodus forsteri, assembly GCA_016271365.2. Lineage (NCBI taxonomy): Eukaryota > Metazoa > Chordata > Ceratodontiformes > Ceratodontidae > Neoceratodus > Neoceratodus forsteri. The sequence continues at coordinate 50,095,433 of JADMNL010000024.1, read as the reverse complement.
CAATGGGCATCTAGCCTTTAGTGTTACCTGCCTGTGCCTAGCACATGGTAGGGAGGACCTGATCAACCCTCCATAGGGAGCACAGAGGTAGGATGGCCTGGTACTGACTGTAACCTGGCTGTGGGCAGCAAATGTGTCTGGTTGCAGTGAGTATAACCACCAATCCCCAGGGGTTACTAGAATCCCATTAGTACTAATATTAGGCAGGTAGGAAAAGCAGCTGGTAGGAGCTCATCAGGGCTTTCTACATAATGACATCATTGTTTACTCAGCTTAGCCTGAGAGGGAATGATTATGTCATTAAGAACTCTCACAGCCGCATAATCATTTTGAGTCAGCTGCTCAGGGAAGTTTAAAACTTTCAGTTAGTCTGAGTTAGAGTGTCAAAGTGGCAGAAGGTCAGCCAATGGGGCTCTGAAAAGGAGCCCTGGCCATTTCTTACCCTAGTTAGGTAAAATCCTTAGTTTGCCTTTGAAGTGGTGGAAACTGTTCACCTGCAGGACTTAGTTCACTACAAGGGAGCAAGAGGGACTGCAATGTCTTGTGGATCCAAGTGGCAATCCCTGAAAGCCCTGAAGTTTACAGCTACCTTAGAGAAGGACAATGAGTATAATCTGACAAGCTACCAGAGAGGAAAGGTGCTTTTCTTTGTTATTCTGATGACTGGGAGGAAGGAGCAACTAATCTGTGAGTACAGATTTTGTGACTGTTCTCTTAGGGAGTTGGCCTAGGTGTTGCCCTACATAAGGCTAGATCACACTTGTCAGGACCCCTTTCGCCATAAATGTGTTGAATTTAAAGTTGAAGTTGGGAGTCTTTAACAATTCAGTGAGGATTGAAGGGCTCTTTTGTGTAACCTGAAGGAATGGCAAAGACTGTTTTGGGGGCAAAGGGTGGGAGGAATACCACCTGGAGTTTCAGGCAGGCTAACTGGTTCATAGATGGGCACCAGTGTTCCCTAGCCAAATGCCATGAGCCAGGAGGATTTTTTTTTTTAAGTGTGTGGCACATCCCACCGATATACACTTTGGAAATGGAAATGTGTTTGGAAATGTTTTAAGTATATGGAACATCCCACAAGAGTACACTTAGAGGGAAAGGAGATGTTTCTGTGGAAAACAGTACTGCCTAACAAATGTGTTCCTGTTAGAGAGAGTGTACCTGTGTTGCAGTGACAAGCCATTGGGGTCCACCTCTGCTTTAGTAACATCTGTGAATAAAGCCATACTGCACAATCCAGTTACTGCTTTGAACATTCACCTTATTGCTTCTGTGTGAACATTATTGGGGCCCCTCAGCAGTTAGGTCTAGCATATGTCTAGCATCCTCTCCCTGGACCTGGTTATAAATGCAAAGGTTAATTTTTAGTATTGTACCCTCCCCATCCTCTAGATAATGAGCCTGCTATACACTCCAGTGCTAGGGTGATACATTTGTGCACTTGCTAAGAGCAAATTGCATACCATGATTTGGGCACTGGTTCTTTTAGGGGTGCCAGCTGAGAAAAGTGGCAAGGAGGTTACATACATTTTTTAACCCTTCCGGCCATCTGTGTGCCAGTCCAAGTGTGCCGTCAATAGGGCACCAAAATTTGCGATCCCTTCCTTGATTCGTCCCCGGAGTTAGAATATTTAGTTGAGGCATGGGAAGTCTGGCATAAATACCAGGCAGTGAATTTCAATCTGGCACCCTAATGATCAGTGCACTTTCGTATAGGCGCGTTCCTATTTGGAACCATTTTTTAAAGCTGATTTTTATATTTCCTTGCGCTTGCAAGAAACATCTTGGAACAGTACTACGCTTGAGAGGTGTGTTGGAATGAGTCCAATGCAGAGCACTGTATAGTGGTCTCGACCCTGACACACCAGAATGACCACTGACGGCGAGTGTGACGGCCGGAATTTCACAGTGAGAAGCCATGCACTTGAAAGAAATAACTGCACTAATGAGAGAGTGTGCTTCATTCCTCTCATTTGTATAGCCAGCATTGCAACTCTGCCGACCTCCCGCCTCCCCGACTGCATCAGTTCACCTTCACCCTCCATTCCCCAACCGCCCAGCATCTTTCATTAAACTCTCCCACTCCTCCCACTGCTGTTGTCCTCCCTGCTCCTGTCCCAGCCCTGAGCATCTAATGAAACCATCCCACCCTCCTGCTATGTGCTGTCTGCCCCACACCCTCTGTTCCTCATTCTCATTCTGACAGTGGGGTGCCAAATCCCCATGTCAGCATCATGTACCTTCCATACTCATGTGGTACACTGGGAGTCGCACCGTGTGCCCAAATTGATTTATTTTTGTACCTGTAAATAAAGAAAACTATCCCCAGACCTCTTTTTACCTGTAAAAAGAAATGGTCCCTCGCCGCCTGCCCAGTACCCTCCCCCATCTCCACCCTCCCACTGAGCACCCACCTCCTGCTACTCCCTTACCCCTATACTTACTCCTGGAGGTCAGAGCTGTCATCTTCTGAGGATAGGGACATGTCTGCTTCTTAAAAGCCGACCGCAAACTGAAGAATCAAAGGCAAGCGCTGTATAATGGCAGTCAATGGGGTTTCAACTTAGGTTGATATCTCAACCACTTTTAGGAATTTTGTCTAATTTTTCAACGTAGTGTTAGACTTACTGATGAACACTTGTCATTGTTATTTTGTTACTAATCCTGAAAGGTGATTTCATGGTTGCTGCATGGAATCACCTTTGGGACTGATTAATGAAACAACAGTGCCACTGTTCAAGAGGTGGGTACCAAAAGCCCATGTTGCAAATTTGGTGAAAAATTCTAAAAAATGACTGTGTTATGAGTGTATTGTGCAGTTTCTATGCATGCTCCTAACTGCACCAATTTTTAATATTTTCACTATCACCATTTTTCACACCTCCTCGTGAGCAATACAGCTGTCATTTTTCACATCCTGCCCAAAAGTGTTTTCACCTGTGGCGCAGAATGGAGCAGTTGCTCATGAAATCACCTTTGGGATGAGTAAATGAAATGACAGTGGCACTCTTCGTAGGAGGTTATGTCCCAAAAGGTTGCAGTTGAAAACTTCAGAAACAACTCCAAAATGGCCGAAGTTACACCAGGTCATTCAAAATGTTCTACTCCACGATGTAACTTTGGTCATTTTCAATATTTTCACTCCAAATTTTCAGTATATCCTTTTATCACACCACCTTATGATCAGTACAGCTGTCATTTTTCACATCCTGCCCATACTGTGTTTTTGCACCTGTGGCGTGGAATGCCGCTTTCTCAATGGATTTGAACATTTTCACCTACAGGGTGATGAGGTGAGGGCGACAAGACGTATGTGTTCAACATTTAGGGTCAAAATATGAAAAATGTCAAAGTTATGTCCACGCTTTGCAGTTTTAGTACACATGCTACTAACTGAAAATCTTAAATATTTGTACCCCACATTTTTTTAAATTATTTGTATTCCTGCTCCATGGCCTCTTTATCTGGAGGAGCCCCAGCCCTGCCCCCAACATCCACCTGCTGATGCCGACCAGCAACCCCCACCGCCCCCAACAGAGTTGGCAGGGGCTCAACCCCTCCAAAACCAGATCCAGTACAGGGTCGGCACCGTAACTACTCAGGGGTGGGATATGTGAGCTCCCTCCATCATCCTCCATGAGCTATCCTTCTTGTTTCTCCCTTCAGGGGTGGAGAGTGCAAGGATGCTGGTAACAGTGCCACGATGCTCCCGCACGAGACACCCTGTCAGGCATTTGCCCCACCTCTGATCCGATATCTGCAGCATCAGTGTGCCAATCCCCAGCCACTGCTAGAGGCCAGGCATGCACCAACAATTTGTCGCCTCTTCCCGGAGAAGGAGAGCTGTCCCTGGAATGCTCAATCCCTTGCCTCCCTGCCGACCCCCAGTGGCCTGCACTTGTTCATGAACACGGGTAACTGTCAGGATGAGGTGGCATCCAGTGCCTCAACCTCAGTGCCACCAGCCCAGCGATGCACCCTACATTTTCAACATAGCTTCTTATTAACTGAGCTTCTGTATTCAAATATTGTCCCAAATATGACAGCTTGTCAAAACACAGTTCAGGCAGGCTTTTCCTCCCACCAGAAGTTCATCCAACACAATACACACGCCTGCCACATAAACCATGCAAGGAAACATTCAGCACTGATAAATGCTTGTTTAGACCCTGAGGTAGGTAACATCCTGGTGGGACAGTCCATCTCGATCCTGTCAGCTGCTCTTTAAAGCAGCGGAATCCTATTTGAATAGTCTGCAAATCAGCTGCCTGAATCTGTGCTTAATTAGTTTATTTAGAATCTTTTTCGCCAGGAAAGGAACACTGAGCCAAAACTTATTTCTATGTGTGATCCATAAACCCAGAAAAATTAAATTTTATCAGGGCCACACAACATGCAAATTGTGATTGTAGGATTCAAACTCAGGTCTGCAAAGTCTCAAGTTTTACAGCTTTGTACTCACACTCTATACTGTCTCAGCTGTCGCATTCTGTGCTCACCCCTAATAGTGGTAATTTAGAATCTACTTTAAAAATATGTTTATTCATTTAACATGGAAACATTTTTCTAGCACTGTATTCAGACTGGTCTTACCTGCTAGGTACAGTTTGATTCATACTGTACATGCAATCCCCATTCAAACACGGAATCCACCATGCACTGTAATAGTGCACAGCTGCATATAAATCTTTTGAGATGACAGTCCTTGGTTTGTAGCTTAGAACAGATGGGCAAGACAGGTTTGTCTTAGATTTGAAAATTAGTTACAGTGCTCTCATTCAAGAATACCTACTGCAAGTGCTTTAACTGATGAAATGCACGCATTCAATGTAGACAAACTATATCTTGGGAAGCACAGACTCGAGCATGCTGCAAAATGGCAGACACGGACCTAGTGAAAGTTGCTGACCTAAGAGCAATGTTAAGGCCACATTCCTGGATGATGAGTGAGGGGCTCCAGTGTTTGTTTTGAACAGTGTTCCCACTGTTTGAGTTCACTGGCTGTTAAATTCTTCCAGATTTCTGGCTCAGCCACCCAATTCTGATGTGGCAAGGCTTGCACCATTGCTAACAGTTGTATAAATCAAACAGGGCAAGGCCATCTTTTTCTATTGTGTTACTACAGAGAAAACAAATAAATGTGTCACATGTGGTTAATAAAATGTATGCTGGATAAAATATGTCACCTGCTAAGCATAGAGTATGCCTCCTTACAGTCACATCCAAGGGCTGTAATCTTAGGAGAATGAATTCCTTTCCTGTACTGTCTGGATTATGTTTTTATTTTAAGTCATATTAAATGCAGATGTCCTTTACAATACAAACTGGAAGACAGCTGCCTTGGATTTCATGGAGTTTTGCAATGATCATAAACTACAGTCTAAAGCTATCAGGGTTACGATATTCAAAACATGTTCTGTCTGTAAATCCATTAAAGGCACTGTATGTCCTGTAAAATTGGATATCCTATTAGGATACTGAAACTCGGAATCCCGACACTCATTAGGACCGAGTTCAGCATTCGACCTAGCGCCCGACAGCTTAGCTGTCCCAACACACGCGTGCCGACAGAAACTGCTACCCAACCTTTGGCCAGGCACCACAATAGAGGAAAAAATATGAAAGCCAGTTGAGCTGCTTCCACAGTGTGGAGGGCTAAGCCACCAGCAGCGTGGCAAGTATGATGTGCAGACCTAGGTTCTGTTCCAGGTTACTGCAATGTTGTTTTTTCACCCTCATAACAATATTTTACTCAAGGTCGCTCCATCTTGAAGTTGGTTATTTAAGTTATGGCAGTGGGTGGCAGAGAGCTTGCCCCCATGCATTAAATGCAAGTGCCTTTGGAATCCCAAAAGTTGAGATCCAGTGTCTTGTGGGATTCAGTCTTCTGAACTCGGTCTTGTGGAGTTTGGGATACTGAGTTTCAGTATTCCATAGTAGAACTTAAAATGGTGTTTCTCACTCTGTTGTGTAGTTTTATAAATGGGGCTGAAAGCATTTTAGAGTGTCTTCACAGCTCAATACGGTTCACTTTTTGTTAATGAAAGATGCAAAGTACTTAAGGAGAACTCTAATTTAGCAAAACTCCCACCTAAAGCCTCACCACGGTGAGGCTTTTCTAGAAAAAAAGTTGTAAGTATTTACACTTATTTTATTTTATTTCATAAACTCTGCCATCAGGCAACATGGTAGACACTACGTGATGCCACCTTGTGTTAGAGTGCGGCATTGCACCGCTTGCTTGTATTGAGAACGTGCAAATGAGCAGTGCAGCACCACACGCTAACACAAGATAGCACCGCCACCACTTGCCATGTTGCCTGATGGCGGAGTTTACAAAATAAAAATAAAGCAAATGTAAACACTTACAACTTTCCTTCCAACCTAACTGGGGTGAGTTTTTTTTTTTTTTGAAGTCAGTTTTGCTAAGTGGGTTTTCATTAAAAATTAACTCAAGAGAAACTATGCACTTCACCATGTATGTTCATAAATATGATGGTTCAGTTATTACAATTTGCCAAAGCATATCTTTTTAATTTTCATGGTTCCTTTCCAAGGTTTACAACTAGAGCTGTTTGGAACATGGAATTCTGCCTGTGGAGTTTGTGTACAGTGGAATTCAGCTTCTTAATGCATTTCAAATTTTTATTTTAATTCCAAGGAATTCCCAAAAGCATTTTGTTTTTCAATTTCTTTTTATGACCCCTTCACACTGGCTCCTCCTACCCTCAGGCTCCACAAGCAGCCCCCAAGGCCCCTGGTCATGGTCACTCAACTCCACGGAGTTCTGGCTATGCCCCAGGTTGGGTCAGGGTGGGATCAGTTCCCTGACAGTCTTTATTTCATCAGACGAGTGCCACAATCTGGGGGTGATGGAGACCTAGGGAGCAGGCCGCCATCACAGAAGTGCCCAAGGCAATTTCCTTCATTTCCTCCCCAGGGCACATCACCCACACAGACGCCAATGTGAGCTCCCCATGTACACATCTGCCTGCCTATGTCAGCAACATCCCTGCCCTAGCATCTGCCTACCAGCCACACCACCACCTGTGGTCACCCAGGTGGCAGTATTGCAGCGGAGGATGGAACCCTCCCTCCCGGAGGAGGTGAGAATCCACTGCAAAGTTGAAGCCTCTGCCCCCAGCTGGCCCCAACTACCCAAGCCAGTTCCGAACTCAGGTCACCGCGCCATGAGCGGTAGTGTTACCACTGCGCTGACAGACCATCCCAAGCACTTCTAGGTAAACTGCAGAATAACTTCTCCATGGGTCATCGTAAACTAAGGAAACAGTTTCTGTAAACCATGGAATACTAATCCACAAAAATATTCTGTTTTAATTTTTCAGAATTCTGCTACCAGCAGAATTCCATGGTAATAGGCAGGTGTCCAGAATTCTATAGAATTCCATTTAGATGGACGCTGAAGATTCTGTACAGCACTATTTACAACACATCTTAGTAGTTTATCCAAAAAGCCTGTATAAAGCATTTGTCTCCCCAGATAACTTCACAGTGCTTTTGTTTATGACATCATAGTGCTCACCATGACAACAGACTGTGAGGTCACAAACAGCTATTATGTTATCAGCAGTGGAGAGTCAGGTACATTTAGAAAGACTCAATGAAATAAGTACTGTTTTATCTGCAATACTAAGTGGACTAACAACAGGGAAAAGAAAAGCAAAACAACAAGAAACTAGAAAACACTACAGTTAAAACATACTTGGTATTAATCTAGTGATTTGAAGCTTTTATTATTGTAGAGAGCTGCTCTGTAATACATGTGCCTCCATTCGCAGTTCAGCTAGTGAACAATATGTTCTACAGTGCACAGCATGGACTGTATCACGCTTTGGGCAGATCTCCATCATGTAGAATGTGATGACCCATTCAAGAGGACAGAGTGAGCCAGACTGAAAGCCTCCTCACGGCTGCCAAAATAATGTGATTTTAAAGGGAAGGAATGCACTACAGTATTCATGTCTGCTAATGTACAGTACGCCCTGTTCTCTTTAGCAAATCTCTCTTTATTGCTTTCTTCTTCTCTAGTATTTAAAACCAGCTCTGTATGTACAGTAGCTTCCTTCAACCACTGACCTCATCCGACAGCTGCAATTAGTCAGTAGCTTGTCAAGCTGACACCGCTAAAAGAGTAATCTGCTATTCCACTGAAAACTGACAATATTAAGAAGATGCTGCATTTTATCCATGTAGCAGCCTGTGCAAGCAGTGGCCCTCAAACTACAATGATATTATAGCACTCCCGAACTATGAGATACATTGAATTGTGCCACCAGCCAGATTCCACATTTAATGGACAAAAAGACTCTCACAGTGAAATTAACTGATGATACTCATGACAGCGATGCACCAGGGCATTGTGGGTTGTGCAGCAGGTCTCAGTGAGGTGGTTTGTGCCCCAGTAAATGGATAATACACCAAATTTCAAATTTTGCCTTGAGATTTTTTGTCTGTTAACTGTGGAATGTAGTTGGTGGTATGCCCCACTGTCTCTCATAGCTGAGGACAGCTCATTACCAGTCCTTAAGCGCTATGTTCCACTCCTGTGTATGGTGACCTGTATATATCTGTCAGTTGAACTAGCTAGTCTAGAGTGTATAATCTGAAATGTGCTTACTACTATATGTTTCTAGCGTCAAATGATGTATTTCCCACTTGTTTGTTTACTGTGACAAAAACTGTACTCTCTTTGCCATGTCTCCTTGACTGTTGTTCCTCATGTTGTATTCTCCGGTCGTTCCTGAAAATAGGCATAATACTTGTCTAGTGTACTTACCCAGTAAACAAAAGCTAAATAATAATTTTGTGGCAGTTTGAGGATTCCTGATGCAAGGACTGAGTGGCCTTTTTGTTGAAGCACTGCCACAATTTGTTTAGCACAGTCATGCACCAAGTGGATTCCTGTTGTATGCAAATAGTGATACTAGCTTCAGGACCACTGACTGGCTATAACTCAGTTGCCACCACCTGGGGCAACCATAACAGTGCAAAACAGGGCTCAATAGCATCACTTGCCTTGGAGGTGGAAGATCAGAAAGTCGTGGGTGCTAGCCCCACACCAGGTACTGCGGTACTACTCATATCTGATGCTGCAGTGCGTACGGGGTACTACACTGTTGAGGAGCCATTTCTCCATTGGAGACGTTAAACCTAGGTCCCTTCTGTTAAACGCTGGTCACTATCCAGGTGGAGGTTAAAGACACATTCTAGATCCCATGTCACTTATCGATGAAGAGTAGGGGACTTTTAATAAAGAATCAAAAACAGTATTTACAAACAAGGGCCAGATATAGACAAAATGAAACCAATTACCAGATCATAAAATGTTACCAACAAAAAAATGGTTAAAGAAAAACAAATAAAAATAACCTATGAAAAATGAAAAGCTAAATTTGAGCATAATTGTAAAAACAAAAGCAAAAAAAAAGACCAACACCCATTACTACACTTCTAAAATACAAGAAGCAAACCAAGATATGATGACTATACCACATGAGTCTCATTAGAGCATAATAGGAATATGAGACTTACCTGAGAAAGTCCTGGACATATTTTTCAATGCTAGAATGTTTTTTTGCAGAAATTTTGCCCACATTATTTTTGTATATTCCCAGGATCATTTTTCTACCTCTGTTCCATGTTCCATTAACATCTGTAACACTAAGTCGCATACAGTTTGCCAGATGAAACATTTAATTATTGGGAATCACACAAAGTGCTTGAATTTTATTTTTTACAATGAGTCCTGAAAACCCTAACACCAGTTCTTCATGCGGCAGATGAAGAAACAAAGTTTCCTTCCACACTGTCTAAATGGCTTTCGTAAATGAACATCTCAGGAATAGATGTTCCTGTGGTTCAGACTCACCCACACAACCTTCCTTTGGACAGTATCTCTCCTCAATACGTTTATGGTTATTATTAGGGGTGCTTGGATCCTCTAGAACCTGTTCTGTGTTCCTCTAGTCACAATTTGGTAATTCCAATTCTGTTTCACTATTGCATGCAAAATGGAATTGGAGTAGAATCAGAAGTTCTGAATGTGCACCCGCCATACCTGCCTCCCTCCTCCTCCCTTACCTTTATGCATGCCCTTGCCATACATTGATGCTTGTAGAGTCTGGTCTTTGGGCTGCTGCTGGGGAGGCTCTCCTTCCGTGCGATATGCTGCTGCTGATTGCTCACCTCTCTCCAGACTCCATCATCTTATTTTGAAGCTAGTCCCGTCTGACTGCGATCAACCCAGGTAGCCTCTGCTTGTTGTGGCAAAATTATAATCCAGAGGACTGCCTTCTGCTCCATTGGCTCATGCTGCCCCTAAGCAGCCCTGCTTCCAGCTTTTACTTGTTTGACTCCTCTACAGGCCCATGGGCCACTCCCCATACTTCACAGACTGAGTGAGACAGACTGAATGTCATATCTGGCAGGATTCTTTGCCATTTTCTTGAAAAGTGTCCAGTCCACTCAATCATCCTCAACAGGCCACTTGACTGAATGACCGACTCCATCCCTCATCTCCTTGACCCCTGGACTCTCCCACTCTCCCACTCCACCATGAGTCTGACCTGCCACCAACATTATCCCTCAGTTCCCTTCTTCTCTCCAGGTTAGCAGGAGATAGCCAACCTAAGCAAAAGCCTGGGAGCAGCTTTGCCAGATGCATAGTAAAAGCATCTGGCAGAGCCTGCTGGGCTTGCTTAGGTCAGCCTCCCTGAGAAATTCTGGGAGAAAGGATAATGCGATTGTATCAGTGTTGGTGACTCATGGTAGAGCATCGCCAGGTCAGACAGAGAATTTGATGTTTTAATGTATGTGTGCCACTGCTACTGTGAGGCTTATCAGGCAGCAATTAGGAAAAGAGGGACAGACTGTAGTGTGTCTGACACAGTAACTCATGATCAGATGGAAGTGTGGAATTATTGAATGGACTTCACTGGACATACAACAACAGCAACATATACTGAGTAGTGATGATAGGGGTCTAAGGGCCAGGGTGAGCAGAGTAGGAGCGTAGGGCAGATACTAATAAAGCCCAGCAGGCCAGTGGATCAGCTTTCAGTGGGCTGAACTGAAGCCGTGGGACTGCTGCCTCAAGTCACGGCAAGCATAGCCACCTATAGGACCCACCAGCAGCAGCAGATCAGGGAGGGAGGGTTTCTACTTCACTCAGATGCAGAACTGGAAACAGATTACAATTCCAATGATGCATCTGATAACGTTCAGATTCAGAATTTTGTCTTTGAATACCAAAATTCCAAATTCTGAGAAAAGCTCAGAATCTGATTAATCCAATTCCATTTGGAGGATTCTGAACAACACGACTTATTATTATGGATGCCTAATCACTAGACCTGTGCTGAATTTTAAAATTCTACTTTCACAGAATTCTGCAGAATTTCTAAAATTCCATTTAATTCAGCAGAATTCCATCAAAGAGAATTCCTGGGGCCACCCTGATGGCTCAGCGATAGTGCTAGCACTTCCACATCAACAACCGGGTTCAGAAGCAAGCCTGGGACTGCTCAGCTCAGGCAGCTAGGCTGGAAGTGCTCCCAATGGGAGCAAGAGCCAGCCAGGGAGAATGACCTGACCCAGTCAGTAGTGGCCCTCAAGGTGAGCCAGGGAGTGTGCTTCCTCACGAGGGTGGTGCATTAGTGTGCAATACTACATTCGAGGCCACTAGAGCCTATGCTGGGCATCTGGGGTGGAGGGTGGGAACAAGGGAGAAAACAGGGGAAAACCTATGTGCACAGCCACTGTGTGACAGCCCCGTGATCCTCGAGACCCTCTCTGTGAGGATACATGTAAGCTGATGATGGGGGAGCGGTGATGGGGCTGAAGACTGGCAGGTGGGCCCAATGGCAGGAGTAGGTAGTGATCGGGGCCAAACAGCTCTAGAAAAAACAAAGAAGGTGAATTCCAAACTTCTGAAAGCAGACTTTTACTTGGAATTGTTTTCTGCAGTTAATGTAAACTGTGGATTCATTTTCTGCAAACCATGGACTGCAGATTATGTAATCCACAGAATATTATTCAGCTGTTTACATTGAAATCATTTGGGAATTCTGTAAAAATAAAAAAAGAAATTCCAAAGTCCATTTTGAAGTAGAATTGCCATGCCTCAAGAATTCCACTGGCAGAATTCTGCATTCCACACAGCTGTACTAATCGCCTGTAGCAGTTTAGCTAGCCCATCACTTGTCTCCACATCCTGCTGGGAACCCTTTGTCCATTAAAAGATGAACATACGAACATATGAATTAGCCAGCAGAATTGGACCTCTGATCTATCAAATCTGCTTGTTGTGCAGGGTTACAGCTCAGGCTGTTGTCCTGCTTCCTCTAACCATTCCATAAAAGGTCCCTGCTTCCTTGAAGGGAGACTTTCCAGAGAATTGTTAGGCGCACACAGCCCGTGTAGGAAAGTGCACCTGAATGGAGTGGCTAACTCACACAAATGAGGCATACCTCTTAACACGAATGTTGAGGGCACACAGGTCAGGTAGAAAATATCCAAAATATGTCACAGAAATCTCATGGATTGCACGTAAAAGAGTTTATTAGACGTAGTTCTTCACAAAACTTAATAGATGACAATCGACATCGATAATGCTGAAAAACTGCTCCACAGTGCAAGAATTCAGGTTAGTATCAAAGTGTAGTTCAGCTCGGCTACAAAATGCAGTCATACTGGGCCCAATTCCAAGACAGTTATGTGAGGCGTAAACACAGTACCCCAGTCCTGACAGTGCAAATCACAAGTTACGCCAGTGAGATGTGACATGAGTGATTCCAAGAGAACATATACGCTGCACCCTGCAACCGCTATGAATACCTCAAGATACGACAGAAAATGCATATGTCACTGTGTAATGCAGCCTATGACAGGCATAACACACCAAGGTGGACCATAGTGCAAACAGTGGAACACCCAAACCAACGATCTAGTACACACAGAACAGAGTGAAAGGGCAGCAATGCATGTGCCAAGGGCATAGGAGGCACAGAAGGCAAAGGTGACAGAGGCCACAGACACAATGTTGATGATGGCACCACCAGGCACAATGCCCTGCCATGGCCACTGATAAATGTAAACAGTACAACCACAACAGGGACACAGCACCAGATGGCACAGACTTGTAGACATACAGCAGTGAGACACACCAATACCTGTGCCACTGGTGCCACCCACAGGGTACACTGGACTCCCATGTGGAAGGGTGTTATACAGGCCCAAGGCCACCACACAGCCGGGACATACAATGTGTGGCAGCATGTAGCCTGGGACTGGCATGGTGCACTGCTGCAGACAGGGCACCATGCAGCCATGACCACCTGTGCATGCCCATGGCTGCGAGGTGCATAACCAGCACACAGCAACCATGTGCACAGTAAGGGATGCACAAGTGCCTGTGCAGTACTCCACATACACACATGCACATGCAAACCACAGACAGATGCACAGAGACATGGGTGTAAAAGGCATTTAATGCAACGGTATGGAATGATCATTAGGCATCAACAACAAAACATCTACAACAACAACAACAACAACAAGAACAACAACAATGACAACAAAACAATAATAGCAATGGGAAACAGTCCCCCAGTACCCAGTACAAATAGCAACAGTGTAGGATACAGACTGGGCCCATATGTACCCCAGATGACAGCCCCCAGCAACCACTGACACCCACCTAGGCATGCAGCCCAACACAGACACCCACAAATGGTGGCCACCCCCTGCAAACAGGACACACAGTCCACAAGCCCCATACCAGAGATACATGGCAGTTCCCCACCCCACCCCAATGGACACCCAGTAAGTTCCAGACCCCAAAGGCAGTGCACACCCCAACTGTCCATGCCTCCCAGTCCATACGCTGACATGACTAGTGCCTCTGCAGTGCAGAGAGGAGATCCTGACTGGAGCCATGGGCTGCAATGTCCACCATAATGGCGGAGACAAGCACCACCAATGCTGGTCACCAGGCGCTGGCTACCCCGGTACAGGTTCACCTGTGGGCTTGCCTGTTCCCCAGGTGACTCGGCAGCAGTGCCATGGCCAACCTGCAGCTGAGGGGCAAGGTCACTGTGCCCAGAATGGCGGACAGCACTGGCATCCTGGGACATTCTTCCACCACCTGCTCCACCACTGAGTGATGCTCCACCACAGCCATTGCAACCCCACCCCTGCACCATCACACCATGTGCCTCCACCTCCAACACCCTCCAGCCAGCTCTGCCACCTCTGGTTACTCTGCAGAGTGTTCCTCCACCACCTGGTCCTCCTCCACCTGCATGGCTGCCACCAGCATGTCTGCAGCACCTGGATCCTCCACAGCCTGCTCCTCCATGGGCATCGCTGCATGGTGCCTCTCAGACCCCTGTGTCCCACTGTCGCAGGAGACCTCCTTAGGCAACAAATCCCCCTCCATCTCCTTGTGGGTGTAGGTGGTACTGGTGCACCTTTTATGATGATGGTGCTCTGCTGCATCCTGGGTCTTCAGGTTGGCCATTGCCCTCAGCAGTGGCCGCTGCCATGGGGCAAGGCGGTTCCTACCACCTGCAAGGGAAAAGGGCAGAGATAACAGCAGAAAACTCTGTACAGAGCAGCACCCATGCATGCTGCATCAGCACAGACACTGTAAGCAGTGCCAGACACACACACACACACACACACACAGCATCCACCACATAGTGCAGGGTGGCAGGCACACTGGCATTACACAGTGGCCACAGGCACTGCAGGTGCACATGACTACACCTGGGCTGCATGGCAGAGAGCAGCTACCTGCCACTGCATATGTCACCATGGCCATGTGACAAAGCTCCACCGCAGCCACCTTGCTGTGGGCATGCTGTGCATTGGGCTGTGACGATACCTACCTGACCTTCCATGGCCATGTTTCCCCACCGCTGTAGGCCATGCTCATGTTCCAGGACTGATGCACCTGGTGTCCATGCTGGCTGGGACCTTCACCTGTGTGGGGATGAACAGTGTCACACAGGTACACTACTGCAGGGACGCAGCACTGTTGAGGAGTAGTGGTTGTGACATACAACATGTTGTCGCATCACCATCAGTGCAGCTACTGACAGTCCTCATCTCCCAGTCCCTCCGGGCTGCCATATCAAGCAGGCATGTTAAGATCTGAGGCTCCTGTCTGGCCAGATCCTGCCACCTGTGTTGCAGCTGACGATGCTGTGGGACACGCCATGGGCCGCGACTGATGCGAGCCGCTATGGCATGCTATACCCTCTCCTGTTCCGCAGTTGTGCAGCACCTACATCTGGGTGGCAACAGTGTGGTACATCACTGCTGCACCTGGTTCACCAGCTGTGCCATCTCCTCCAGTGTACAGTTTGGCATGCAGCCACTCAGGTGCATGTCCCTGCTGCAACATGGCACTGGTGATCTGTGACCTGCAACATAAGCATGACAGGATTACCAGCTGAGGCTGTACATGTGGCACAGCACAATCACCCTGGGCAAGGCACCTAACTTCACTGTGTTCCCAGTACACCTCTGATGACAGGCCTGCAGACAGATGTGTGGCACCTGGATGGGAAATGGAAGCATGGCAGTGAGCACAGGTGTCAACAGTGCGCTGCATGGTGGTGGTGCTGCTAAGGCCCCCTACTGGCTGTTCCGTGTGCCACACCTGAGAGTACTGATGAGGCTGCAGTACCAACTTCATGTACCACATGGTGGACACTGTGCAGCACATCTGAATGTGCAGTGTCCCTCACCCATCCCAGAGCTGTGGGTACTGTACTGTCACAGCACCTACCAATTGCCATTGTATGTCTCACCTGGTGTGGCATGCATGTACAGTACAGTGGCAATTGTGTGGGCACAGAGTGCTGTATATGTGCAGGCTGAGCAATGCCCATGTACCCACCCATACTTCTCAACCTCTCCACATTTAAAATCATAGCACTGGCTGTCACATATCACAGCACAGGCCAGTATGTGTAGCACTGTCTTATTCTACACATGATCATGTCTACAGCTAGTGGGCCCCATGTAGTTGGTGATATGGAATGGTTCTATCGACGTAGGTCACTGATACAATGGTTTGTGTGTCCAGAAAAACCTTAACAGTCTGAGGAACAGCAGTACACCCACGCAGAGCAAGTGTATATATGAGTGTGCAAATCATAGCCCTATGCAGATTCATAGCAGTTGAGTAGTATGTACTCACCAATCAGATGGCTGTGCAAGGTGAGCACTGTTGTCAGACTGGCCTTTGACTCAGTAATGCCCAGTCCCCATCCACTGCTGCTAGGACCTCCACTGTTTCAGGCGTGCGTGGTTCCTGTGTGCCACCGCCTGTGCCACCTCCTGCTGTGACTCACTGGTCCTGCACCCAGTGCCCGTTGCCTTCTGCCCCATGCACTTGGTGATGGGTGTTGCTGCTGCCTTCTTGCCTGTCACTCTTACAGCTCATGGTGCCACTGGTGCATCGCCTGGTTGCTGTTGGTGACTACTGTCACCCCAGTGCTGTGGGTGTTGGTGGCACAGGGGGCTGCAGTGCTGGTGGTGTAGTCAGTGGCACTGGAGCCAGTGGTTGCAGAGCTGGGGCCACCTGCTGTATCATGGTTGCCAGCAAAATGGGGCAGAAACAGAAGGGGACCCACTTTTATGAAAAAAGCTTCTACAGTATACATTACTCACAGGTTCAGTGCAGTTCTCCTTTAAATAAGCTTGCAGGAATGTCAGGTATTTTATCTAAATGGTAAAGAACTCTATTTACAGGGATTTGGAGCCATCTATAGGGAAATTCTTCCCATATACTTGCATTAGTTATATGGGAAACAGAGGAATTTGGCCACCACTGAAATAATGTAATTTACAGAAAACAAAGGAAAATTGCCCTGCAGTTACAGGAAAAAGGAAACCTAATCTGGGAGCACTGACACACACACACACACACACACACACACACACCAGCAGCATTTACTCTGACTAAATAAATTCAAGAGGACTAATTTAGCAGCATGGACATTTTATGTTGCTTGCACATGTGCAAGAAACATAGTGCCATCATTGGAGATTTCGGAGGTGTGTCACCTCCTCCTCCAATTCAGTCAGTGTGCTGGCAGGCACGGCCCCTGTTATTAGCGCATTTTGGAGCTGTCTATGACATGCTCCAAAATGCAGTGGCTTACTAGTTGAAAGGGGAGCTACGCTTCAGTGAGCACCGATAAGATATCGGCTGCCCGCGCGCAGCTCCCCCAGACACACGCGCAGCCGCCGCCACCAAGTGCACTGTATAGCCGACGGGGGTGCCCAATCCCGCCGGGCTGAGCTGCATCCCCCGTAGGTGCCACGCTGGGAGCCCACCCCAGCGCGGGAGCAGTCCTTACTGACGGGGTGCCTAATCCGCCGGGCTGAACACTCTCTGTGCCACGCTGGGAGCCCACCCCAGCGTGGCAACAAATAGCCATGGCCGGGGGGTGCCTAATCCCCGGCCAGCTGAACGCCCCAATGTCCTTGTGCCATGCTGGGAGCCCACCCCAGTGTGGCAAACGCCCACGACATCTTTTTTTTTTAAACCTGTAAACGAAAACAGTCCGCGGCGCATCCCCCAGCCCTCCTCCCCAACCCACACCCACCCACCCACTGCGCACCCAGCATCCCCACACCCCCACCCCATACTTACCTCCGAGCTCGGCGCGACGATCTTCGTGGATCGGGAACACGCCTGCACTCTTCAAAGCCGACCGTGAACTGAGGAAATGCCAGTAAGCTGTATAATGGGCTAGATAGGGGTTTCAACTTTGTTGAATATCTCAGGCATTTTGGAATTTTGCCCAAATTTTCAATATAGGGGTTTTGGGACCTTCTCATGAATGATGTCACTGTCATGGCATTATTCAGGCCGGCGGGTGATTTCACGCAGTGACTATGCAGTGACTGTGAAATCACCCTTCGGGCCCGAGTACCGCCATGGCAGTGACATCATTCATGAGAAGGGGTCCAAACCCATGTTGAAAATTTGGTGCCAAAATTCCAAAAATGACTGTTTTATTAGCGCTAGCTATGCAGTTCGCACGAGGCCTCGTAAGTTCGTGGAAATTTCAATATTTTCACTCCAGATTTTCAACATTGCCATTTTACCACACATTCTTTTAAGTAGTACAGCTGTCATTTTTCACATCTCACCCAAATGTGTTTCCGCCCATGTAGTGCAGAATGGCGCAGTCGATGTGAAATCAATGTATGGGACAAATTAAGAAAATCACAGTGACATTGTTCATGAGCAGAGGTCTTAAATGGCTATGTTAAAAATTTAGTGAAATAATTCCTAAAATGACTGTTTTTAGTGTGCGCTGCGCAGTTCCCACGCACACCGTAAGTTCATTAAATTTTCACATTTTCACTCCAGATTTTCAACATTGCCAATTTACCACACCTCCTTATGAGAAGTACAGCTGTCATTTTTCACATCCTGCCCAAAACGTGTTTCCACCCACGTAGCACACAATGGCGCGAGTCGGTGTGCGAAATCAATGTATGGACACATTAAGAAAATCACCATGACACTTTTCATTAGCAGAGGTCTTAAATGACTATGTTGAAAATTTGGTGAAAAAATTCCTAAAAATGACTGTTTCTACGAGCGTGCGTTGTGCAGTTCCCACGCACGCCCGTAGGGTTTAGAATTTTCAATATTTCCACTCCAGATTTTCAAAATTGCCATTTTACCCAGACCTTCTTATGAGTAGTACAGCTATCATTTTCATATCTCACCCAAAATGTGTTTCCGCCATGTAGCGCACAATGGTGCAGTCGGTGTGAAATCAATGTCTGGGACACATTAAGAAAATCACAGTGACACTGTTCATGAGCAGAGGTCTTAAATGGCTATGTTGAAAATTTGGTGAAAAAATTCCTAAAAATTACTGTTTCACGGAGTCTGTATTAGCAGTTCATGCGCTCGTAAGTTCAATTTTAATACTTTCACTCCAGATTTCAACATTGGCATTTTATCACACCTCCTCATGAGCAGTACAGCTGTCATTTTCACATCCTGCCCAAAACATGTTTCCGCTCATGTAGCACACAATGGCGCAGTCGGCGACAAACTCAGTGTATGGGACATATTAAGAAAATCACAGTGTCACTGTTCATGAGCAGAGATCTTAAAATGGCAATGTTGAAAATTTGGTGAAAGAATTTCTAAAATGACTGTTTTACTTTAGTGTGCTGTACAGTTCCCATGCACACGTAGGTTTTGCAAATTTTCAATATTTCACTCCAGATTTTCAACATTGCCATTTTACCACACCTCCTTATGAGCAGTACAGCTGTCATTTTTCACATCCTGCCCAAAACGTGTTTCACCACATGCAGCGCTATAATGGCGCAGTCGGTGTGCAAACTCAATGTATGGGACACGTTAACAAAATCACAGTGTCACTGTTCATGAGCAGAGGTCTTAAAATGGCTATGTTGAAAATTTGGTGAAAAAAATTTCCTAAAAATGACTGTTTTATTTAGCGTGCATTGGCGTAGTTCCTTTACGCACGTCAGAAGTTCGCAGACATTTTCAATATTTGTACCCAATGACTTCCAAATACCTAAACAGCACATAGAAGCAAGCAACATTTGGCATTGACAAATGCTTGTTGATGTTTGTGACTAAACAGCACTATATGACACCAACAGAAAATAACTTTGGCCATTTGGTAGCTCTTCACAGCCCTATCGGCTCTGGCTAGAATTTGTTTTTCTTTGCCACTGTGTCCATTACTGTATATAGTTTGGTGTCTGTTGAATAAAATGTTTCAGTTTAGGCCATCTAAATTTCCCTGATTCCGAGCTCTTTAATATTGGACTTATCCACTCCATTACCCATTCACCCCATGTCTTTGAGAGTTTCAGGAGAATAGGCCATACTATAGGTTACTAGGAGAAAAAACTGTAAGAAAATGCAATGTGGTTGATTCTCCACTGCCCTTCTTCCTTAATTACTAAATATGTCATATTTTCTTTTTCATTTAACTGTTTGGACTTGGTTGCTGCCAGCGCCGACTCCTGGCTTTGGGCATCCTGGTGCACCCATCCCCAACTGCCACTTCCTCCAGAGTCCAGTTGGCAGTCACATGGAAGAGGTCTGAGGGCTCCAGTTAGATGTCATGTAAGACAATCATGGCACATACCTTTGTTTTCCTGTTTTTCCCACTGCACAGACCAAACAGAAAACTGCTGCACTTCAGAGAAAAGATTAACTGTCACACACAGAAGGCTCAGTGCTGCTTCACCTTTATTTTAAATCAGTGGAAAATACATATTATCTGCAGCATATAAGATGCTGTGTAGACAGTGTCATCATTCACCGTTAGAAGATTAGAAACCCCAGCACTGTACCATGAAGGATCTGGCTGGGGCGGACACTTGCAGAGATGACAGCACATTTAAATACCTCCTGATGGCCTCATTACTCTGTAGCCAATCACATCATAAAGTGCATATTTAAAAGTTATATTAAAAACTTCTATTGTAATACAGAGAGTTAAGAATAACATGTCATGTGAACATCAACAATCACAGGCTGCCTGGTAACACGTTATCCTATTATCCTTATTTTTGTATTTCATTAAATTTATAATTGGATAAATCTGATAAATTCTGAGTTAGAACTGTAACAGTCTAGAACATGTAAGCCTACAGGGTATCTCTCCTGAGACTGACAGTTGATCTGATGTGTTCCTGTATTTTTTGTTTAAGTGGTCGAACAGTGTAAACAACATAAGGGATCGAACAAGAGCAATCATACTCAACAAGACTGTATTTCAATCATGAGGTTTGCATGGTAACAGAAGACCTTGAAAGCACAGCTCACGAGGTCTTCTATTACCATAGACATCTCAAGAATGAAACACAGCCTTGTATGTGTATGGTTGCTCATAAACAATCTTTCATAGTGTATGGGCAACCATTACTGCAAGCCTGTGCCTAGCACGTACAGTATGAAAAAGATCCTCTCACACTCTGTGAATTCCTATATTGTTGTGGGGCTTGGGACTGTAGCAGTTCTTTTGGTTATGTCTCACTTTGGTTCAGCTCTCCTACCAACACGACTGTTCCATCAGGTGCCATGGTTTGAATAAAGGCAGCAGAAGATGTTTTACATTGTAGTGCTGCAGTGGCTACGTAGTGTGTGAAGAACAGTAAAATGATGTAGCTACTGGAGCACAACAACGTTGTTCTAGGGATGGATTTCTGCCTAGAACAATGTTCTACCATACACTATACATAGTAAATTTCAGGGACACCATAGGTCTTAAACAGTGAAAGGAGAATCACATGTGATGCATTCTGTAATTTCAACACAGATGTCACTGTCTCTAGGATTTAAAAGTGGCTGCCAACATGTGCAGATCTACAAATATTACATATGTGACATTTATGAAATGAAAAAGGCAGGGTAAGGGTAATCAGTGGTCCCAGCAAAATGCAGTGATAAGCCCATAGCAACTCCAGCTGAGCTAGTAAACCCTGAAGATCCAAACATCCCTTTCTCTTACAGGAGTAGGCAAACAACACTCTGACAAAATCATAAATTAAACTGTTCCACACCCTACAGCCAGTTTGTTAGAGTACGTAAAATTGTACTACTGAGCAAGATTTCTTGACACAAGCAGCTGTGTTAGAAGAATGATTTATTGAGAGGGTTAGGATAAAAACTTTTTCAACAATTGAAAAACATAGTATTTCAGTTAAACAGTAGACCATTATTACACAAAGATCAACTGATATTTTCACACAGATGAATAATGTCAATTCTGAAACATACAAGCAGAGAAATTGTCAGCAGATAGGACTGCTAGCCCATCCATTCTGCCCGTAGGCACTATACATTGTATGTGACCACCGACCCTATGTGATCAATGGCTTTTCATCACTCACCCCCCACAAGCTTTCATTGTGCCTGTCCCAGGCATGCTTAAAACCCTCCACTGTGTTTGTGTCCACTACCTCCTGTGGCAGACTATTTCCAAATGTCAGCTACCCTTTCTGTGTTGAAAAACTTCCTCATTAACTCTTACTCTATCCTTCCAATTTCCTATTGTGCCCCCTTGTTCTAGTACTTTTGTTAGACTGGAAAAGGTTAGCCATCTGCACCTTGTTTATGCCCTTGAGATACTTGAAAGTTTCAGTTATGCCCCCTGCTGTCTTCTCTTCTCTCCTCCAGTGAGTATATACTGGAGGTCCCTTAGTCTCTCTTCATATGTTTTGTGTTGAAAGCCCTGCACCATCTTTGTTGCTCTTCTCAGGACAGCATCCACCTTATCTATGTCCTTGCGCAGGTATGGCCTCCAGAATTGCATGCAGAACTCCAGGTGAGGCCTTACCAATGTTTTATACAATGGCATCATCACCTCTCGCCTCCTGCTAGTGAGACCCCTGCCTATGCACCCCATCATGCCACTGACCCTCCCTACCACCTTTGTGCACTGCTTTGATATCTTAAGGTCATCAGAGATGATAACCCCTCGGTCTCTTTCCTCTTTGGTAACAGTCAGCTCACCCCCAACCTGTAGCACTCCCAGGGTTCCATCTAACCAGGTACATTATTTTGCACTTCTTTGCACTGAACCTCAGTTGCCACATCTCCAACCATCTTTCATGCTTCCCCAGATCCTTCTTCATTTTCTGCACCCTTCTGGAGTATTAACCCTATTGCAGTTCTTGGTGTCATCTGCAAACAGGCAGACCTTTCCTTGCAGCCCTCTGCAATGTCACTAATGAAGACATTGAACAGGATTGGTCCTAGTACTGATCCCTGTGGTACCCCACTGGTCAGCCCCTCTCCCAAATTGTACCCCATTTACCACCACCTCTGTCTCCTATCTGTTTACTAGTTCATAACTCAGTGCACCACCTTGTCTCCCATGCCCAGAATACCCATCTTGTTAATCAGCCTTATATGAGGGACGGTATCAAAAGCTTTGCTGAAATCTAGGCAGGCAACATCTACTGACTCTCCCTGATTTATTTCCCTTGTCACCCAATCAAAAAATCTATTAGACTCGTTTGACATGACCTTCCTGCATGTGAATCCATGTTACCTCAGATCCTGAGCACCGCTGGATTCCACATGTGCCACTATCCTTTCTTTCAGCAGTGTATCCATGATCTTTCCCACCACTGAGGTGAGGATGATTGGCCTGTAGTTCTCTGCCTCCTCCCTACTGCAGCTTCTGTGTGGTGGAACTACATGTGCCCTCCTCCAGACCTCTGGAATGCCACCGTGTTGGTGACTCTGTGACAGGGCTGCCAGTGGTGCTGCTAGTTCCCTTTTTGGCTCCTTTAATGTCCTTGGGTTGCAGGCCATCTAGCCCCATGGCCTTATCTGCAATGGCTGTGGTTCTTTGGGGACTCTCTCCACTGTGAATGGACTGGTGTCCACTTCTCCCCTCCATTGCCTCTGCAGCCCAACTACAACTATGGTTCTTAACTCCTCCTCCTTAATGAATACTGAGCAGAAGTATTTGTTCAGTATTTCTGCCTTGTCCAGATCCCCTCCTTACACTCTCCCTTCTCCCATTCGAGCCTCACAATCCCCACCCCATTTTTCCTTCTTTCACTGATGTACCTATAAAATGCCTTATCCCTTTATTTACAGACAAGTGCCAAGCCTCTTCTGTCTTTGCTTTCTCCTCCTAACAGCCTTCTCTGCTTCCGTCAGACATTCAAGGTACACCTCCTGTTCTCCTCCTTTGACTCCCTTATATTTCCTGAGGCTCAGCCTTTAGCCCTGACTTTGTCCTCTGCTTCTTTGGAGAACCATAGTGGTTTCCTTCCTGTTTTCCTTTGTCCACTATCCTAATGCATTGGTCTGTTATATCCACTGTGGCTCCTTTTCAGTTTCTCTCATTGTTCTTCCACCTCGCTATTACCTCTTTCTTCCCAGGAATGCTTGTATACATCTTCCCATTTCAGTGAAATCCACCCTCTTGAAATCTAATACTCCTGTCCTTGTGTGGCTTAATTGAGTCCATGTCGTCAAGCTGAACCATATTATGTGGTGGTCATTGGACCCCAGTTGCTCTTCCACCTGTATTTCTTTGATTCTGTTCGCATTGGTCCATACCAGGTCCAGAATTGACTTGTTCTTGGTTGGCCCATGCACCAGCTGCTTGAGTTCAACCTCTCTGGGGATTTCAGGATGGCTTTGCTTCTGGCTGAAACAGCCAACTGGGTGGCCAATCCACGTCTGGCATATTGAAATCCCCCAGTAGCAGGATTTCACCTTTAGCTGCCATGTTGAGTATGTTCTCCACTAGTTCCGTGTCTACTTCCTCCTCCCTCCTCCTCTGTGCCAAAAGTCTGTAGATCACCCCTGTGCATACTGCGGTTCCATTGTCTGGCTCCAGGGTGATCCACATTACCTCAGCCTCCCCTGTCTTCCCTGAACATCTGTAGCCTTTATACCATCTCTGATGTACAGAGCCACTCCCCCACCCTTCTTACCCTTCCTATCCCTCCTGAACAGTGTATAGCCTGATACACTGACTTCCCAGCCATGTTTAGCGGAGTACCATGTCTCTGTTTTTGCTGCTATGTCTAGGTCTGCATCTGCCAACAAGGCCTCCAGGTCTGGAACCTTATTTCCTAGGCTATGGACATTCGTTAGCATGACCTTCCATGTTTTATAGTCTGCCCTCCCTCTGCTGTTGTTCTCCATCTCCAGTGTCTTCCCTCACCCGGTTTCCTTTCCTATGTGCTCTTGGCCCCCCCACCCATATCAATTATTATACATTCTTCACCTGACTGCCCAGGTGAAGAATGGGCTGATAACTTTTGTTAATGAATGCAGTGGTTTGGCTGGCAGAATGGGGGTATTGTACATCATAATTGCCCATACATTTGAGTAATACTGAGGTCAGCACTGCAGTAGGCATTAAACCCAGAGTTTCATTCACAAGGACCCTCAATCTCCATGATCATTTGGTACAGTTACTGGCAAGTATTCCTGCAGATGTTACCAGTGACACCTGGTTATCACGGAGACCCAAAGGGTTTCATAAATGTCACAGATGTAATATTTTCAGATATGTCTAGTAAGCTGTTGATTAACTAGAATCTGCAGCTTATCCATCAGGTAGGAAATGGGCAGACTAGGTGGGCCAAGCTGTCCTTATTTGCCGTCAAGTTCTATGTTTCTATATTTCTTTGTTTCTGTGCATAAGTTGGCAACCATTTTTCCATTCTAGAGACAGTGACATCTGTGTTGAAATTAGAAAATGCATCACTTATGACTGTCCTTTCATTGTTTATGCCATATGGTATCCTTGTAACTTAATGTATGTGGGCTTTACTGTTCAGCCACTTAAAGAGTGCAGAAACACATCAGATCAATTATCAGTCTAAGGAGCAATACCCTGTATGTGAAACATTCTAGACTGTCAAATATTCCAACCAAAATGTATCAAATTCATTGGGTTAGAACACATTCAGCAACTTAGAAAGGGTGGGCAGAACAAACATCTTACTAAGGTAAGAAAGCTTGATTTTCACTCTCAAAAGTATTAAACCCTTTGGGCTGAATGACCAGTGGGATCTGAAACCCTTCCTTTAAAAAAAGCTAATTTTGTGTAAAATGGTTATGGGAGTTATTCCTTTTGTACCCCTGTTTATTAATGTTCTTGCTTCAGTTTTATTTTATTGAACGACAGCCTTGTGAGTTTGCCTTTTATGCTTTGGTTTGGGTCCTTTATTCTTTTTCTGTTTGTTACAATGGTACAGTAAATTTGTAAATATTAATGCATAGTAGCTTATTATAAGTATTTACATATACCAGTTTTATTCATGCACACAGCAGTAGCTTATTGCAAATATTTATGCATACCTGTCTTATGTTATTAATATGTGGTGAACTGACAGAGTGCTGAACATGAAGATCACCTATTCTCAGCCACACCACCAGCGCCACCTCAAACAGGTGTGATGGCGAAACAAGGCTGTGGTTCGAATGGGGTGGGTGGATGGAGGTACCGATAAGAAGAGGTAGAAGACATTCTATAAGTTTGATGCCTGATGGGCTTTATTCATATCACAGAGAAAGATAGACACAGTCACAAGGGAAGAGGGAAACCAAAAACAAACATAAACAGTACATAAACTTTCTACAATGACCCTAAGAGGTGCACCTCTGCCTAAAGCCACTATCTGACGAGTGCTATACTATGCACGTAATAATCAGTTCAGTGAACAATTCGAACAGCTATGGACCCAGAAAGGCGCCGTAGTAAATCACTATTATTTAGAATGACAGTAAAACAATCACTGTAGTAAATGATTATTACTGTATTAAGAGAATGGAACAATTGCAGTCCACGAGGGACTGAGTGGAATGACCACCTCCAAAAGTCTACTGGTACTAAAGGAAGTTCAACTTTTCTGATGCCTTTGTGCACACAGCTGATGAATGAAGAAAGCAATGGGGCAAAGGTGAAAATGGGGTTTCTACTTGGTACCAAGCCAACACCCTAGTGAGAGCCTAGGATAGGTTGGAGGGTGTGAAAGATTTTAAATGGGCCCTGATTCTTCTGCCAAACCGCTCTCTGAGGTTTCTGGAATAATTTTGCACAAGAAACTGAAATCTGCTGAAATCTTCCCCAGCACAAACCCTCGACCAGGGCTGCCAAGGATGAAGAAACAAGGTCTTGGCATTGAATTCACCTGAAAGGATTGCCAAGGAGGTAGATCTGCTGCAATTTCCTTGGCACAAACCCGCAATCAGTCCACCAAGGACGAAGAAACAAGGACTTGCTGAAGTTTTCCCTGCAAAACCCTCGACCAGGGATACCAAGGATGAAGAAACAAGGACTAGGCATTGAATTCACTTGCAAGGATTGACAAGGATAAAGATCGGCTGCAATCTCCCAGTGCAAATCCTCAACCAGGGCTGCCAAGAATGAAAACACGTTGAAGCTTCTTTGGTGGAGGATCCATGAGATGATCACCAAGAAAAGCTGCATCCCAGAAGACAGGACAGTGCAAGAAGGAAGAGACAAGCAGGAAGAGTACACGAGGATGAAGATCAAAATACCGCAGTGTCCAGAACAAGAAAACAACAAACCGTGGACGAGGTACACAATGGCCACGCGTTGGACTTGACTATTGATGACTGACTAGGAGTGACAGACAAGGTTTCTTCCAGGATGTTCCACTTCTAGGCTGACCAAACCACAAGAAATCTAGGAGCCAGCAGTTGTGAGTCACACAGGGTTACTCTGGTTTGGACCCACGACGAGCAGCAGGGAGGGGTGTTGCTGTCAAATTCTTCACTGGCTGGAGGCTGCTTTGGTGAAGAATTAGAACAATTCCCCACCAGGGTGTTGCGCAGAAGACTGAATCCATATACATAAGTTGGCAATAATAAAGCTGGCAGATACACTTTCAAACTGCATCAAGGTAATTGTTCATTGCTGGGGCAATTTTCCAGGAACAGGGCAAATAACCAGAATCCAGGGCAGTTGTTTGTTGCTTAGGCAATTGGCCAGGAACAGGGACTAATAACCAGAATCTGGGGCAATTGTTCATTACGGGGCAATTTGCTAGAACACAGGCAAATACCAGACTCAGGGTAATTGTTCATTGCTGGTTCAATTTGCCAGAACGGGCAAATAACCAGAATCCAAGGCAATTGTTTGTTGCTGGGGTAAATTGCCAGAACAAGGGCACATAACTAGAGTCCGGGGCAATTGTTCATTGCTGGGACAAATTGCCAGGAACAGTGGCAAATAACCAAAGTCTGAGGTAATTGTTCATCACGGGGCAAATAACCAGAATTCCAGCAACAACACAGTCTTGTTACTTTGCAATAAACACAATAGCTCAGAGATTAGAAAATCATGCATATTTTCATCAGTTGACAGTCACCAGATGGTAGTTGTGTGCTAAGCACCTTTTTTTCCTCACTGGCTCTTTTAAAACTACTGTACTAGTGGTCCCTTCTAAGCTCTGGGCCTATGGTGCCCTTAGAAGCCTGGGTCTGAATACTGTGGGCCCTTCTTACACCAGGACCTGGCTACCCTGAAAACCCTGGGGTTGATGCCCTTCTTTCCCTGGGCCTTCTTTGCCAATTTTACTGCTGGGCCCCTTTAAATCTAGGGCCTTGAACATTGCCCTTTAAACTATTCTAGGCCTAATGTGGCTGGCTGGGCCTTCTCTGTGGGGCTTTGCCTGCTGGGCCCCTTTATGCTATGAGCCTGTCTTGCTGAGCCCTTCGCCAACCAGGGACTTCCTTTATCTCCTTAAGGCTTACTTTAGTGCGTGGCCCCTTTAAATAATGTTAGGCCTGGACCAGGGCCTCCTTGTCCATCAACCTGGTCGCCTCCTCTGCTCCGCCCTTTATAAATATTCAAAAATCCTCTATTGGCCTGTATGCTGGGCCCTTCCTGTGGGCATTGCTGAGCCTGGAATCTTTAAATCAGGCCTGCCCTCCCACCCAGTCATCCAATAGTGCTCTGAGCACTAAACAATTTTAAGAAATTTTAAACTTTTAATTTAAATTGTTCAGGCAGTCAGCATTCTTCTTTTGTGCTGTCATCGTCTCACCGCCCGGCCTGGGGCCAAGGAGCTTCAGTCAGGAGGAGGGAGGTTTGCTGTCAGTGGAGGGAACCATTGAGGGGCAACAGGTAGAGCGATGAATGGCAGGGGCCACTGAGGGCTGACGACTCTTCCTTCTCTGCAATGTGGCTCTTCAGATGCCACCGACGTGGGACCACTTTACTTTCTGGGAAAATGGGAGCAATTAAAGTAAAAAACGGGCCAAACAGAGCCCACACCGCGAGGGGACCAGACTTTCTCTTCTAGGCACTGGATCACTGGATTTGACTGCAAAACAGGAATAGAACAACAGAGCATGATCAGCAGTAGTCTTCTTCACTGGCGAAACAGGAGCCGAGGCACCCAGACAACCTAGGCAATGGCTTCAACCTCTCAGGTAAGACCTTTCTCATTCCCTCTGTGGTTTCTGGCATCCTCCTCCTCTCGACTCTAGCCCAATCTGCACAGAGAAAACAGTTACCCTTCAAACAGATGATCAGGGTTCTCATTGAGAACCCCAAGCCTGTGCCACTGCCAACAATGCAATTTTTAAAACAGTGCACCACGTGATGGCCTGGGGCAGCCATCCCAGCATGTGGGTGCCCACCTCGTGCCGGCCTGCTCTGGGGTTAATGGAGCACAGCAGGTAGCAGCAAGGAGAGAAAATCTTTCATTTTTATTTAAATATACTGCCCTGCCTGGTGCTTATGGGAGGGGAACACACTGCAAGGAGCCCCAGCACACTGCTCCAATACTACCCACATGTCCACAACAAACACAACACAGCATAGCACAGCACAGCACAGCACAGCACAGCACAGCACAGCACAGCACAACACAACACAACACAGCACAGCACAACACAGCACAGCACAGCACAGCACAACACAACACAACACAACACAACAGGGACCCAGGTCACTTTATTTGGTTAATTAAACTCCTATTTCTATGGTGCCCCATACTTTGGGGTACTACAATATATGCTTTTGCTTTGTCTTTTCAGGTCACTCTGCCTCTTATAACTGAGGAGCCTGGTTAACAGCAGATCATGGACAAGCAATTTTTCTATTTTTCCACCTCCCTCTTTGTTCACTTTTCCTGCTTCTCTCATTACACTCCATTTTATAGGCACATTGTATGTGAACATTTTTAGCTATGTTTTATTTTATTTTTTATTTAGTTCTAGGATTACAAATACCTTTGAGCCACAGGCTCTTTTACAAAGGTTCCATGTCAGTTTGAAAACTGTACAGCAAATTGAGGCAGTGCAAGATAATACAGAGATACAGCAATCTGAAGTTAGAATACACAGGATAATGTTGTTTACATCAATGAATGGGGAAGAGGCAAACAATATTGGTATACATTGGTCAAGCGCGAAAATGGGCGGGTTTGCTACATCACACATGGTTATGCAAGTTAAAACAGCAGCTACACAAGCAGAGGGAGGTGTACACTGGATAAAGTCATCGGTAAACACAGGTCTAGGGCAAAAAGGGGGTAATGCTACAACATTACAAGACAAGGGTAGGACACTGGGGAATATGAACTGCCAGGGCATTGTCGCAGAAACATGGAGAAGTGCAGGGGGAGGTAAGGGGGGAGGTGGGGGTGGGGGGACGAGGGGAGGAGGAAGTCAGGGACAGGGGTGGTAAAGTGCTAGGTTGGGTTGTTGGGCAGTATTGAGAGAGTAGCACGGGTTGCTGGTTAGGTGTGTCAGTCACAGGTACTGGATGCAGAGAGCGAATGGTGGAGCTTGGATTTGAAAGTGCCAAGCACGGTGACAGAGGAGGTTTCATTGTTGAGATTATTTAACCAGTTTGGTACTCTGAAGCAAATGAGCATTGACCCATAGATGTTCTGCAGCGGGGGTCAGCAGGAGTTGAAAATCAGATCCTTGTGTGGTGGGGTTACTATATGGACTGAGGAGGGCTAGGACACCCAGTGGGACAATACCAAGGTTATCTTCTTGGCCATGATGCAGGTTTGGTATTTTATATGGTTTGATAGTTGTAGCCAACCAGTTTGGGCGTAGAGGTCACAGGTGTGGGTTAGGCAGTGGGTGACAGTTAGAAGACGACAGGCTTGGTTTAGGGCAGTTGAGATGCACCTGAGGGCTGTTGAGGTGGCAGAGCCACAAATACATAAGACCATAATCAATAACAGAGACTGCAGAGCTTTGGACAGCGATCCTTAGAGCTTCAGGGTAAGGTGCATCCTATATCTGTAGAGGAGGTCTAGACGCGGTTAGCCTCCTTGGCTACGTGGTCAAAGTGGGCTCCATAGGCCAGGTTTTTGTCCAGAGTGATCCCTAGTATTTAAAGGAGTGAACCTCTTCAATGGTTACTCCAAGGTGGTTTGTAATGGTTAGTGGATGTTGCCTGTTCCTATTGTGAGAGTTACAGAAGAGCATGGATTTGGTTTTTGTAGTTAAGGATGAGTTTGTGTTTGATGACCAGTTCTCCACGGAGGTGAAGCCGAGTTGGAGTTTGTTCTGTAGGGATAGCGGTCCTTGGGTGGCAAGGATAACGGCATCATCAGCATGGAGAATGAGATGTTCTGGGCATGATCGGGGAGGTTATTTAAAACAGATTTAAAAGAAGGGGCCCCAGAATGGAACCCTGGGGACTCCAGAGAGCGGACAGGTTGTGCTTCAGAGGACACCTGCAATTCTCACTCTTTGCAATCTGTTCTCCGGTAACTTTGAACCTGGCAGAGGAGTCAGGGGAGAACTGCATCTGTGAGTTGTTGAAGGAGTAGGCAGTGGTCTATGGTATCAAAGGCTTTGGTTAGGTCTATAAAGACTGAACTGGTTAGATGTCCATTATCCAGGGAGTCACATGATGCAGAGCACTGTGTAGCTGCTTTCTCCGAGTGTTCCGACCACCCTTTCTTCAAAATAGATCAAAACCCTTCCAACCTCGTAGGGGTGTTATAATTGTTGAAGATATAGAGGAAAGTCCTATGAATAATTCAGAAGACCTTATGGAGGCAGAAGTGCGTAAAATACCTCCAAAGCACACTCCACCAGCGACTCCCGAAAAGGCCGCGAAAAACCAGGGCCTCGACCTCCCATCAAGTGCTGAACTCCAGTGCAGGAACTCAAGTGGAAGAACCGCTACATTAACTAGGTTCTTAGAGGAGTTCCAACCGCTTAAAACTAAGATGCAGGATATGGCAAACGAAATTAAAAGCATTACATGTGCTCTGGAAGATCTTGCCCGAAAACCTCTGACAATGAAGCGAGAATACGGTCACTGGAAGGAACAAGGAAAGCTAGACCCTGTGGTGAATCTAATGAAGCAAAGAATCACGGCTGGAGCTAAAGGTAGAGGACTTAGAGGAAGAAGTCGCCAGAATAACGCGGTAGTCATCGGACTACCGGAAAAGAAGAAGGGTCCGATCCGATTAAATTGGCCCAAAGATTGGTTGAGAAAATAGCTGGACCTCGCCATTTGGACCTTCATACACAATTGAAAGGGCTCACCGCGCTTGCACCCTTTACCTCTGCCTAATGCACCCCACGCACTTTAATA
The DNA here is from genome assembly GCA_016271365.2 of Neoceratodus forsteri. Taxonomy (NCBI): domain Eukaryota; kingdom Metazoa; phylum Chordata; order Ceratodontiformes; family Ceratodontidae; genus Neoceratodus; species Neoceratodus forsteri. The sequence goes on along the minus strand of JADMNL010000024.1, from coordinate 50,063,301 downwards.
TTTCGATTCCTCAACTATCAAGAACGGCAGCTTTTATTACGTAAGACCAGAGAAGCCAAAGAGTTGTACTGAGAGGAGTTCGGATCAGAGAAGCGAAGACCTACCGCTATCGATTCAGCAAAAGCGGCTACTTTTCATCCCCTGGTGAAGAAATTGATTGCATGGCTGACATTAAATTTCTAATGGGATACCGGTGAAATTCCAGGTATTGGTGGCAGGAGAGTGGAAATCGTTTGAGTCTGTGGATGCCGCTCGCCTGCCCTACAATCCACCTTTCCTAGTCTTTTAAGGATCCCTGAAGTGTCTGGTGATGTCAGAGCGGCACAGAAAATGCAGCATGTGCTGCCTGGGATCCATCCCGCCTGATGTGTTTTTGAACTACAGTAGTATATGTCTGGTCGACTGGTCGTTGGAAGCAAAGTGAACCGCCTCAATAAGTGACTGAGTTTGTTTCTTTTTTTTTTGGATGCAATATTAAATTACTAGCTTTGCTTGGTTACAGTGATGCCTTGTCAGGAGCGAGAGCAGTTTAAGATATCGCAAAAACTGCTTAACATAGCTGGTCCCTCAATTATTTCTGTTTTTTTTCACCCTATCATGTAGCAGAAAGGGACGATTACTGATCGACATTTATTTGGCATACAAAAGGGCTATGCAATTGAATCCACTTCTAATAGCATTCTGAATTGAAGCAGAAGATGGGTTTGTTCTTTTATTTTAAACGTTTGGCACAAGAGGGAGCCAAAGACCGTTAATAGATTTTAATGTATATCTCTTGTAAGAGACCTTTCTTTTGATCTATGTTTTATTTGTTGGGGTTATCTGGAAAGCAAAGGGATGCATTAATATAGGTAGTTGCCCAAGAGGCCCAAGCATTTTTTTCTGGTTATTAGTGAACTAATGGATATGTTAGGTTTGTTAATATGTAGCGTTTAAGCATGGTTTTAGATGGATTGCTACCCGACTGGGTAGCTCATTTCAGAGTTAGCATAGCAAATTTCATGTGCTGTCATTTAATTTATGTCATTGGGCTATGTCAGATTTAATGTGTAGTTTAAAATAGGTAATAGGGTTTAATACTGTTACATAAGATAGATAAATAAGTTTAGTTGGTAATTGATGGGCCATTTTGAATTACGGGAGGGAGGAAGGGTGGGAGGAGTACTGGAGGGTGGGCTAAGTGGGCTGTTGTCATGGGCCATGAGGTAGGGGCACTCTGGTGGGGGGAGGTTCTGTGGGGAGTGTTGGGGCTTTCTTTATGGGGGAAGCGGATAGGGGGTTTGGGGGATATTTATATAGGGGTATACGGTGCTTGGGAGGGGAGAGGGACACAAGACCTTAGGGTCTCAATGATCGACATACCAAAGTGGGTTGATATATCATGGTGCTGATCAAGGTGAACAGACATGGCATCAGATATGATTGTTAAATTCCTCACTTGGAACGTTAAAGGGGCACGACTTAAGGCAAAGCAGTATAGGATTTTGAAGCATGTAGAGGTCATGAAAGCAAAGTTTGTGTTTTTACAAGAAACACATTTACTTCACAGAGTTCAACTGTATGAGGAGATTACAAATAGGGAAGGTTTTTTTCTCTCAAGGTAACACGCAAAGCAGAGGTGTTATGATATTGGTACATAGATCAGTTCCTTCATTCCTATACAAGTGGTTCAGTATAATGAGGGTAGATATGTGTTGGTCAAAGGCAAGTTGCAGAACACAGAGATTCTGTTAGGCTCTGTCTATGGTCCTAATGTGGACAGGCAGGATTTTCTGGTGAGATTATTGAAAGTGCTATCCGTTTAATCAACTTCCCATGATTTTGGGGACCTCAATCTGGCCCTAGACCCATTAATGGACAGATCCAGTAGTTCTCAAATGGGCCCTACTCCTGCCTTAAGAGCTTTTAGAGAACTGGTGGATCAGTTTGAACTGGCAGATGTCTGGAGAGTTCTCCATCCAAAATCCAAGGAGTACACTTTATTTCTCAAGTCCACGGGACAGCATCCCGCATTGACTACATATTGCTTTCCCGAACTCTTCTTCCAGGAGTTCTGGACTCGGCAATTGTGGCAGGACCTCCTTCAGACCATGCTGCTGTGTCAACCTCAATATCTTTCATGTCTTTACCCAAAAGAGGCAATAGGTGGAAAATAAACAATCAGATTTTGAGGTTACCTAAGGTGGCCAATTTATTTCAGAACAAATAGATGAGTTCACCATAAATAACCTGAAGGATAATGTCCGTCCAGATATCTTTTGGGGGCATTCAAGGCTTTTATAAGGGGCGACACTAGTCAGGCTGTTAACAGAAAAAGAGAAGGAACGATTATGTTGGATTTACTGGCATGAATAAAGACTTTAGAGTCTAACATGTTCCCCATCCTCGGATGAAGACAAAGAAGAGTTAGTTAAAGTAAGAGATGCATATCTTAGTTTATTAGGGAGCAAGCAGAGTTAGCTTTAATTAAAACTAGAGCCAATTATTTAGATCAAGGGAAAGGACCAGAAAACTCCTGGCAAGACGCATTACACAGTTAGAATCTTCCCGCATAATCCCTGGGATTTTATCCTGAAGAGGATGGTATTATTAAACCACCCCGAGAGATTGTCCAGGTCTTCCGGCAGTATTTTGGATCTCTGTATGGGCTGTGGAATCTCTCCAACCAATTCAGAGATATTAGCTTTTCTTGAACATTTGAGCTCCTTCATTGGACGAGTCTGATCGAACATGTCTGGTGGCTGATATAACTCAGGAAGAGATTAAGGCAATTATTAAAACCTTCCACTAGACAAAACACCGGGTTTAGATGGATTCTCATCTAATTTTTATAAGAAGTTTTCTAGGCAATTAGCTCCTCTGTTGCTTATGTTATTTCAATACATTCTCACTGGTCAGGAGGTGGATAAGTCATTCTCAGAGGCGCCATTGTCCTAATTCTAAGCCTAACAAACCTCCCGAAAAACCAGCCAGTTGCAGGCCGATCTCCCTGTTAAATTATGATATTAAAATTCTGGCAAAATTACTGGCGGAGTGAATGAAGAAAATATTCCTGAAGCTTATAGGGGCAGAGCAAGTGGGTTTTATGAAAGGTAGGTCCGCTGCTGATCATCTTAGGACATTGACTCACGTCTTCCTCGGCATCCGAGGGAAGCAACTCTCCATGGCGTTGGTCTCCTTGGATGCCGAGAAGGCATCGACAGGGTACACTGGGGTTTCTATTAACCACAATGGGTAAATGTGGATTTCCTGAGAGATTCTTGAATGGATAGGTGCCTGTACTCAAATCCGCAGCCAGAGTCACTTGCAATGGGGCTACATCGAACTCCTTCCCACTATATGTGGGCACTAGACAAGGATGCCCCTTGTCCCCCTTCTTTTAATTTGTATTTGGAACCTCTTATCAGGAGTATAGTGCTTAATAGGGAGATAAAGGCATAAAATACTGGATCAGACCGTTAAGGTCACAGCATATGCAGACGATCTTTGATATACATATCCAGGCCAAATAGGTCAATTCCAGCCTTATTAAAATCTATTCAGGAATATAGTTGTCTTGCTAATTATAATTGAATCAGGATAAAACTGTGGTTTATCCCTTAGTAAAAATCTTTTCAAGCAAGAGATTATCGAGCTAGGGCTTGGGTGGAAATCTGATTCTCTCAAATACCTGGGTCTTACTCTGACTAGGAGTACGGTGTGATATCAGCTAAATCTGGACTCTCTGATGCACACTATTGATTTAGATCTCAAAAGATGGGCACAACTTTCATTTTTCTATGGGGTAGGATAAATATAGTCAAGATGAATATATTCCCTAGACTTTTCTATCCCTTGAGTATGTTAAATATTTGGCTTCCACTTTCTTGGTTTAGGAAGCTTCATGGGATGATAGCCAACTTTGTTTGGGGATATAAGAGCCAGGATGGCCTATCACAAGATGTTGGCCCCTAAATTACTTGGGGGTTTAAGGCTATCTCATTTTGTTCTTTATTTTTGGGCGGGTCAGGTTAATAAATATTGTAGATGGGCCCAACACATAGATTTGCCTCAAACATCATCCTATGTACCATTGTGGATAAATCTGGAGATAAACCTTATCAAGAAATATGGTCATGCCCTGGAGGCCTTACTTTATCTTACTCCAAAATCACTTCCCTCTCCTTGAGGAAATCCCGATAGGTGTTTCACTAAAGATCCATGCTCATCTTTGTAGCTTCCTAAAATATGACCAGGTTAAAGACTGGTCCCAACCTATCTGGGGTAACCGCATTTTATGATTGAAAGTAAAACTATCAGACCAGATTGGTTGATGTTGCCTCATAAATGTTGTCTGAAAGATTTTCTTAATGAAGAAGGGCATATAATTTTCTCTGGAAGTGTTACATAATTTTAAGCTGCCCTCTAAAGCAATTTTAAAACATATCAGCTTCGCACCTTCTACTCCAAATAATGGGTAGAAACCAGTTCAACCCCGCAGATTGATTTCCTTATGACCTGGAGCTTCTGGTGGGACTTTCACAGGCAGTTTCCAAGGTATATACCGGTTATTTAATTGGGCTTATTCTATGAATCTCGCTCCATGCTTGTATTGGGCCTCAGTGTTTCCTGATGAAGTTCTGAACTGGTCGGCCCTCTGGCAAGGTTGCATAAATTTATCCAGCAAGATCAGTTAAGGCTTATACAGTTCAAAATTCTCCATAACATCTATTACCCTCAAAAACTTAGTGGATCTGAAATTGATAAATGATCCCAAATGTAATAGATGTGGCTCTGGTAACGGTGACTTGTTACATATCTTTGGAATTGCCCAAAAATTGTTCCACTTTGGACAGAGGTTAAAACAAGATAGACCCTTGTTGGGCCTGGATGACCTTTTAAGACCTGAGATATGTCTGTTGGGGAATATGTCCCATATTACGTTAAGAATAGGAAATTTATATGGCCTTGATCTCGATCACTTTGAAAAAGTGGTCCTCAGGCATTGGAAGGACAGTATTGCGATCAGCTACTCTGAATGGCTGGCAGAATTTCTTGCAAGTCTCAGGATTGAGAGGATGACAGCCGCCTTACATAACAGGATTCCTTTGTTTGAAAAGATATGAGCCACTCTATACTATTTATTCGCTATAAGGATTCTATATGTCGTAGGTTGTAATTAGGTTGAATGGTCTTGTGTAGGGAGGAGGAGGGGGGGGGGGGAACCCTGCCCTTATTGGAAGGTATATATTTTATTTACTTTGGGGTGTTTTTTTTTTCTCGTTATTGGGGGTATTGCAGAGGAACACTCTGGTTAATAACTGTACAATGTATTGGTGCATTCCTGTATGTGTCATGATTTGGATTATGATTTTTGTATGTATTCTCTGTAAAAATGTGAATAAAGATTTAATGGCAAAAAAAAAAAGATGTCCATTATCCAGTGCGTGGATGGCTCTGGTGAATTCCAGGAGTGCTGTTGTGGTGCTGTGTCCTTTCCTGAAGCCATGTTGTTGTGAGCATAGGATATTGTGTTTACCCAGGAAATCAGTGAGCTGGTCAGTAGCTATGTGCTCGATGGCCTTGGATAGAGGCGGCAGAATGGAGATTGGTCAGTAGTTACCAGGGTTGGCCAAGTTACCTGATTTATGGACTGGAGTAATGGTGGCAGATTTCCATTTGTCTGGGAACTGGCTGAGGCTGGGGAGAGATTGAAGATCTTGGTGAGAGGACTAATCACTTCATCAAGAGTGAGGTACAGCAGCTTTTGGTCAAGAGTATCCCCACTGTGTCTTGTTTAAGTGATAGCATTTCTAATGTATTTCGAGCTTCATGCAATTTGATGGCTTTGAAGTAGAAGGGAGGGCGGCAGGGGTGGGTGTGGTGGTGGTAGGCTGAGAGGGGAGGAATCATCATTGAAGAAATCAGGGGAGAATGTTACTGAGGTCTGTGAAGGCCGTGTTGAAGGTATTGGCAATGGTGGCAGGATTGAGGGTAATAGACCCATCCATGAGTAGCAAAGTAGGGGTGGGTTTTGGCTATTTTCCAGATATTTCTTTAATATTTTTCTAGAATGCTTTCCCATTTCCCATGTGTTGGTGAGTGCTTCTTTGTAGTAGGTGCTTTTGTAAGCCGGATTGATCGGTGCAGGCATTATGGGCATGTTTGTAGTTCTGAATGTTGGTCTGCATGCCGACTCTTGAGCCAGGAGCCAGAGGCGGTCCCTTGCTTTTAGTTGTGTGAATAGATCAGCGGTTAGCCAAAGATTGGAGAGGGTTTTAACTTTATGCTTTTTAAGGGGTGTACCAGTCAGGCTGCATTGAAGGTGTAGATGAAGAAACCGAGGGCTGAGTTCACATCAGTTGCGTTGTAAATGGAGACCAGTCTTGTTGCTTGAGGAGAGATTTAGTAGTTCAGTTTTCCTCGGGAATGGTTCTGCTGGTGGTGATGGATTGTGGTGGTTTGTAGAATTTGTTGGACCATTCACAGATGACAGGGAGTGTCTGATCATAGTTACCATCCTCCTTTCTTTCTTTTTAGGCTCTCAGTACTTACAGTTGACAGTTATTACTTATAGTAAAGGCTCTTTAAACTTGAATGGGTAGAGTGCTTGTGTTTGTGGCTTCCTGAAAATGATTTAGTTTATGAGTAAAGACCTGGGCAGCTCAGGCAGCAATGGTGCATCATAACAATACTGTACTCAGAGAATAAAATAAAGAAAAATACACTTAAGAGTTATAGTTGCAGCAAAGCTAATAACTTTAATATGCAATGCTCCATGCATGTAGAGATGGCCACCCACCACAAAACTTCAATGTACATTGAAGTTTTATGATGGGCATGGCCATCTCTACAGGTGAGCATTGCAGTTTTACTATAGCATTGTGACAGCTGATGCTGACATCCTCATAGCGACAGACACAATGCTGAGTGTCAGCATTGTACTGTCTAGGATGTTGGCATGCTTTCATTAGGGGCTGTGCCCTGAAATCCCTATGTAGGGGGCTCCACCCACCACCCTCTGGTCTCTAACTATACAACTCTGAGTTGGAGTTGTCTTGGGAGGGGCACAATACCGGGAAATGCACCACGGTGTAACAGGGACCAGCACAGTAACCCAATGATTTCGTTGAAATCTATCACTGTGCTGGTCTTCAAGGTCATGGTGTCGATGTACAGTTGTCATATCGAGCATTGCATATTAAAGTTATTAGCTTTGCTGCAGCTGTAACTCCTGAGTGCAGTTTTCTTATTTTATTCCTTGGTTTAGTATATGTCTGAGTCTCATTTCAGTTGTACTACCTTGTTTCATTGTAATTCACAAGTTTTATTGTATAATTAATTCAATTAATGAAGTGCGTTTATATTGAGACGTTAGACTCCTGTTACCATGCCCTGATTAAGAGAGCTCATCTCAAGCACCAGGCAAGTGTTTGGTATGTAGTTACCTGCTCAAGATTTCATTTATTCTTTGTTCAATAAAAGCAATTTAATTTATGATTTTGCCAGAGAGTGTTGTTTGCCTGCTCCTATAAGTGCAGGGTTTATTTGGAACTTAGGGGTCCATAACTGGGCAGGAGGAAACAGCTTCAGCACAGGACACCATAGGCAGCATACAAATTATTTTTCTTAAATTGGAAAGACTGTCACTACATGAAATTAATATCATATACAGTATAATGTCATAACCCTCAAGACATATATAGAGAAGGGACAAGTCCCCAAAGACATAAGGGTGACTAACGTTCCCATGTGTGGCATCCAGAATGCAGTAACAGAAAAATGGGAAAACTTGGCTGCAAAGTGCTCCATTGGATTTGCAAAATTAATAATAAAGGACAGTGAAAAGTTTGAACAAATAACAGCTGATATCAAGCATGCAAGAGAGGTGGTGTGAAAATTTGTTAACACCACTGATTTTAACAAGTATAATGAAGTTCTGCAACAGAAAATAAATAACTATGTGAACAACATGACTGCAAAAAAAAAAAAAAAGAGAAGTTGGTAATAGACCAGGAAGATTATGATAATGGCAGGATATTTTCCAGGGTCTCCAAAAAGACGTAACACAATCAACAAGTAGGGGCGATCAAGAGTAAGCCTTAGATCACATGATAAAAAGGCAGATAAGCAGGTAAAGCTGTAGTGGAAAAAATTAAACTGTTAAACATTGGAAACGAGATATGGAAAACTAGGTGGCAGAAAACAACATCTGGGGTTCAGGAGAAGACTGAGTGACAAAAAAACAAAACAAAAACAACAGGTTACAAGTAATAAACATTTCTAGCAGGGACCTTTCAGCAGAACAAATGACCTTACTGCAAAAAGGCTGAATTTTGTACCAGCACCAAAAGTTAATGACTTTCAAATTAATCTTGACCTGTACAAGTTTTAAAGAAACCTTAAAGAGCTACTGATGCCTCAAAGAAAACTTTAAAACACATAATAATTAGATACAATTCTGCTTGTTCCTTTATATTTTATGTATTTCTTTTCCCATAGTTTATAACTAAAGAAATGTGTATGAACATATGATCGTTGTCCCTTACAGTTCATTTTATGTCATCTGTCTCTATAGCTTACTCCCTACTTCAAGTCATAATCCACTGTTATGACATCACAATCTGTTGCCATGGGAGTAACTGTGAGCTCACAAGCAGTGGTCTATGACTTCAGGTAGGAGAAAGCAGCAGGGATAGACAAACTCTTCAGGAGCAAAGATCCTGTATTCATGCAAATGACCTCACTACTGAATAATGGGGAGGAGGAATACAGAACTAATGGAAAATACAAGCTGGACAGTGCCTAAACATTATGTTTGGTTAAAGTTCTGAATGTCACCAGCTCTTTAAATTAACATATAATTTTGGTAGAGTAGAATGGGAATGCAAGAAGACGTGAAAATGTGCTTTGGCAATGACATCATGAGGAATGAGTACTTGGACCTTTTGATAACAACTCAGTAACTAATGGCTGCTAGTGATGCAGCTGGAGACAACATTCAAGAGCTGGAGAGGGATCCTAAACAACAAAACACCAGCCTTGACAGAGTGAACCTAAAGATACTGGAAGAACTGTTTAATGAAAACAACCCTGCTAATATATCCCTCAACTTGATATCTTGGGATGAAGAACAACAATTGCAAAAAGTAAGGAGAATACATTTAAGAAAAAATCTGACTTATGCCTCACAGTTAAAAATGGTATAATTCAAATTTCTGAAATTGCAGTAACTAAACATGTTAATGATTTGCTATTGAAAAATAAAATGAGATTCACAATCATACCCCACTTGAAACAGAAACCCTAAGAGAATTATATGAAGATAAAAAGTGGTAATCAAACCTGCAGATTGGGGGTAACACTGTAGTAATGAATAGGGGCACTATAAAAATATTGTGACAAATTTGTTAAATGATGTAGGAAGCTACAAGAAGTTGCTAGGAGACACTATTTCAAGAAACAGTTGTGGAGACTATTATAGAAGGGGTTATAAACTGGGCCTGTTACTGAGGATGAAATTAAATATTTGTATGGACTTCCCTATAATTCCAACATATTACATCCTACCCAAAATTCACAAAAATTTGAATACCTCCCAGATAAGCTGATTGTCCCAGTGGTGGGGTTCCTCAAAATAATTTGTGTGTGTTTCTGGACTTTTTCTCAGACAGTATGTACAATACCGCCCATCATATTTAAGGGACACAGGAGTATCTTACAAAACTTAGAAATATGAAATGGGAACAAGGCTACCTGTGGTTGACTGTGACCTTGAACCTCTAGATATATCCATTCATCACAAAGACAGTAACGAGGCATGCATGTACAACTTGAGAAAAGTCAATTGAAGGACTGGATACTGATAGAATTTATTCAGAAAGCTCTTCAGCTTGTACTGACTCACAATATGTTTGAATTTGATGATGAATTTTACATACAAGTATGGGACAGCAATGGAGGCCTCAATGGCCCCTGCATATGCAAACATCTTCCTAGGCCTATGAGAGGAAAAAACTATCTATGATGAGGGAAGAAACCCAATCAGTAAGAATCTGCAATGTTGGCATCACTACATAGATGACTGTGTTTGTATCTGGGAGCGGACAGAGGAAGAGGCACATGGAATTTATGAAATGTCTGAAGAACAACTTGAATTTGAGGCTCACTACAACTACTGACACATTATTGGTTAATTTCTTGGATTTAACACCGGTGACATGGAAGGTAGCGGGTTAAAACTAATGGCCTTAGAAAGGAAACATCTACCAAGAGCTTTCTTGGTATGACAGCTGTGATGCAACTGCCCTGAAAAGTCCATCCCATACAGTCAATTTCTTTATATCAGAAGAAACTGTACTGATCTGGAAGACTTTGATAAAGAATCTGAGGAAATGAAAAATAGATTTCTGGAAAGAGGGGTGGAGAGAAACTGCTGGATACAGCCTATAATGAGGTTAGGCAGAAAAATAGAGAGTCACTGCTAGAACAAAAGCTGAAAACTGTGCCCACCTGAACATGGTGGCAGCCTGATCACCATTAGCTGTTTCATCTGAGAAGGTCCTGTGACATTTCTCCAACAGCAGACATTGACAACTCTTAAGTTTCACAGTATAAGAATTCAGTTATCAAACTCGACTGCCGAGTGTAATTTTAAAGTAATCCACTCAATATTTATTTTATTTTGAGTTTTTGAAAAGCTGAAAGTTCCCTTATGTTTAGCCAAGTGGTTTTGAATTAGGTACCATGATGTTGCTGCAGCAGAGTACAGGAAGGGCAGGTAAGTAAGGGCAGTCCATCATAGTCAGACACTCCCAGCCTCCAAAACAATGATGAAGTGTCATGATCTATGTTGATGGATATACAAAGTGACATTAGTTCATTGAAAATTACTGTAGCTGAGATACAAGCTAGCAACACTTCTACAAACATTAGATTAGAGGAAGCTGAAACCCGACTGGTATTGCTGAGGACTAGGTCTTACATGTAGAAGACCAAACAGTTTTTAAAAGAACAGATTTTTAAATTCAGGAATAAAGTAGACTTAGGAAACTGTGGGAAATGTAATAATTTACATCTGGTGGGTCTCCTAGAGAATGCCAAAGGGCCAAATCTGATTGGATTTTTGCAAAAATGTTCCTTGCTATTCTAGACCACAACTGGGCAGTCCAGTTGGAGATAAAAGAGCTTATCGGTTGTTGTGACCGAAGCCTAAACCTCGAGCAAACCCCAACCTGTCTTTATTTTTTTTAGTTTATACTAATGTTTTAAGCAGCCAAGGGGCGATATGCTCATAAGTGCTTCTGCCACTAACCCATAATACTGAATGTTATTTCCATTCCATATGTATTTATCTAGTTTCTGCTTCAACTGGAGTTTACTATTGCTAGTGATAACTCCCTTGGGTAACTCATTCAGGGGAACACCACCCTCTGCATGAGGAAGGCCTTTCTTCTATTGGCGCCAAACTTTCTAGGACAAAATTAGAGTGGGTGTCCTCTAGTTCATATGTAATCATTTTAAATTCTATCTGTAATTCATTTAACAAGTAGGCATCCTGCATGATGTCGTAGCACATGAAAAGGTCTCCCAAATTCTCCTCATTTTCAAGGTCATAAGGGTTAAGTCCTGAGTCTTGCCTTATACGGTTTATCCCTTAACTCAGTATACTCACTTTGTAGCATGTTTCTTACCATTTCCAGCCCATCCACACCACCTCTTGATATTGGACCTCATGCAGGGCTACCATAATCCAGTAATGGTTGCACATATGCTCTGTACAGAGTCATAACCACCTCCCAGCTCCAACTTCTAAAATTTATCTTTATAGCCCATAATACTTTTTTGCTTTAGCTATTTGGTTTGTACAATGTGCCTTACATGTTAGCTCAATATCTATAGTCATACCCAGATCTTTTTCTCAACTGAGTGCCTTAAGGTTTGCCCATTAAGGATATAGTCCATCATTTTATTCTGTTTGCCCAAGTGTATAACACAACATTTGTCGGTATTAAAGCGCATACCCTTATTAGTGTCCCACTTGTATATTTTATCCGGATCACCCTGTATGGAAGCTATGCCATTGGCATCTATGCAATCCTAGCAAGTTTAGTGTCATCCACATATTTACTAAGCCAGTTTGTTGCGGCCTTCCCATACTAGACATGAAGATCTTAAACATCACTGGCCACAAAACCAATCACTGCAGCACCCTACTTGTCACCGCACGGAGTATGAAAAATAACCATTTAAACATACCTTCTAGGTCCTATCCATCAACCATGCATCAACCCTCCTGCTATCCCATAGCCAATTCTGTATCTATTTAGCTACTGGTGATTTCACAGTGAGTTTAGTTTAGTTTATTGTTCAACATACTTTGTCATTACACAAAACAATTAAAATATAGATAAAAGCATATAATATTTTACCTAAAAATACATCTTATCTAGTTTATGGATCCATAGTTAATACTATGTTTAGCTTAGTTACAGAGCATTTAAATTAGAGCATACAGATTAATAGATATTTTCATCGACCATGACAGTGGCAAACAAGAGTGGATCCATGGTTTCCAGATCGTTACAATCTCTCCAGTCAGCATCACATTTACAAATTCAACATTTTGTACAAGTTTCTTCCTAAGTTTAGAAATGTCCATGCTCTTGAGATGGTGGATGTTTAAACGACTGCTCCCAGTCTGAAACTGTTACTCACATCTAATTAACAACCTTGAGGCAATATCAAGCAGGTTATCGGCATCAACAGCTGTTAGAAACATCAAGGAACTAAATTATCAAAAATTCAGAACTGTCACTAAGTTTCACATGCAAGATCAGTAACAATAGTCTCCGCAATGTCAAACAGGGCTACTGGGAAAAACTACTAACAGCAGCTGTGAAAAAACCCACGGAGGCCAAAAAAAGTGGTGAGTAATCCACAGCAATAATAGCAACCACGCAAGCAAAGAAGACGCCAATCAGTTAAACAAATGATGGCAGACTTAAAACAAGCTTGGATGAAATAAAACCTGCACTTCTACTCTCATGTCAGATACGAACACTGTGACAAATAAGCTGATAAGCACTGACAAGCAGTTTTACATTTTACAGAACAAAGTGGCACAACTTAAAGATTTAACTGGGACTCAGGCAAAACAGATTGACTTTTGACTAACAAAATAGATGATACTGAAAACAGGGGTCGCAGAAATAACATAAGGATCTTAGGTATACCTGAGGGCTGGGAAGAGGACAGCATGTTTGGTTTTCCAAAGATTTATTCCTGAGCTGCTTCAATATCACTGGCCATACCTCTAGAGATAGCGAGAGCTCATAGGTCACTGGGTTCTAAGCCACAAGCAGGAAGCAAATCATGACCAATGATAGCATACTTTTTAAGGTTTTCAGTTTAGTCAAGAGTTATTTCAAAACCTCAACACAAACGGTACATTTCAAAATCAGCTCACAATGTCTTGAATGGAGAACACGCTGGCCACCCTGCATGAGGTGCAGCATTACAAAGAGCCCAACACACTGTGTTCTAAAGCCTTGCTTTTGATAAGCACCTCATGAACACACAGACAGCCCATCTGCTTACCTGATCCCATCTACTTGCAAACAAAGAAACGACTGGCATGGAAACTGGTCTCCAGGGTGCAGAGGAAGTTAAGACCATTTCAAAGACAAACACAAAATTATTCAAATCTTTCTGCCACCAACAGAAACAGGGAAAAATGCAGTTGCAGCAGAGAAAGCCCTACTCACTCAAATGATTCCCCACCATGCAGATATGAAGAACCAGAAGTGACTGACATGGTCACCGAATTTTGTGCCCCCACTGCAACAACTCCTAATCAATCTGTAGAAGTGGAACTGATAAACAATGCAGATGTTGTAAATATACTTCCTATGGAACTACAAGAGTTAGAGCAAGACGCTTCAACTGGGAACTTGAACATATGACTTTCTTGCACAAGTACAAGGTACTGGTTATGTAGCTCTTCCTCTTTAAAGCGCTTTTGCTTAGATATAGGTTAAGCAAGCTGTGCATGGAGTCACGCTTGCCTAAATGTATATTTATGTAGTGTCTTGCTTATCAAGGGTATGCAATTGATTGCATACCTCATAACTGCAGCCTAGAGAATGGTCTCTGTTTCACACTTAAATGTTGGAGTCTCAATGCAGACTACGTATCAGAAAATGATAGAGATAGTATATGGTAAGAAATGGGTTTTTACTCACCTGGTAAAGGTGATTGTGTTGGTCAGTGTCCATGACACTCCAGACATTACATCATGGGTTTTAGACCACGTGATAGGCTATAGATGCACATGTGACCTAGTATCAAATTTTGCAGTATACCTTGGTCCCAGGAGTCCCTGCTGTTCAGTTTGATTGTCTTCCAAAGCTGAAACAAGGTTAGTCAATAGCAACATACACTTCACTCTAGGTACCATATTCAAGTTAAAATAAAGGAGGAGACCATACGATGTACCATAAGGGTTTATTTCCTATTGCTACAATGCTAATGTTCAGGCTTATTAGGCCTGATAAGGTCATGAATAAGTCTCTTAGCCACTCTGTTTCCAAACCCACATATTTTTGGCCCAGAATTCATGCCCACTGAATCTCTGTGTGATCTGATCGGAGGGCTCTGGAGTGCCATGGACACTGACCAACACAATCACCTTTACCAGGTGAGTAAACACCCATTGTGTTGGTCATGTGTCCATGGCACTCCAGACATTACATCATGGGTACTTACAGTAAGCAGCAGTACTCTATCCTTAAGGGTGGGACAGAGTGACTAAGAGGGGCATGTAGGAGGCTGCTGAAAGGACCTTGGTGACAAAAGAAGCCCTCTGTTTATACAGGGTTTCTAGTCTGTAATGACTTGCAACTGTGTGGATGGATGTCCAGGTTGCTGCCAGCAAATATTCTTGATGATGCATTGGCCTTTTGGCCCAAGATGTGGCTACTGCCCTGGTCGAATGAGCCTTGATGCCTTCCAGTGGGGTGACATCCTTGAATCTATATGTCTCTTGAATTGTCTTCTTTAGCCAACTAGCAATTGTTGTCCTTGAGGCTGCCATGCCCTGTCTCGATGCCCCTTCATAATGACAAGAGCTTTTGGCTTTTCTCAGGTTCTGAGTTCTGGTGATGTACGTTGCTAGGGTGACTCGTACGCTGAGGTGATGTGGTATAGAGTTGTCCCCAGACCCTCCTTGGTTATACAAGTTTGGGGACTGTAGTGTCTGTTCCATATGAAACTGGAAAGTGGCTTTTGGTGTAAAGGCAGGTACTGTTTTCAAGGATACCTCCTCAGGAGTAAAGATGGTATAGGGTTCTTTATATGATAATGCCCCACTTACCCCACCCTGTGGGCTGAGCATATGGCTATGAGGAAGCAGGTCTTCAACCCATGCAGTACAGCTGATTGTCTCATATTGGCTTGAACGGTGGCAATGCCAGAGCATCCAGGACCAGAGTGAGGTCCCAAGGTGTTACGGATGGTCTGGTTCAAGGCCTCATCACCTCTACCGCTCTTATGAATTTGATAGCATCCAGGTGAGACCCTGGGCTATGTAGGCTTCTGTCCTAATGCTGCCCCTACAGCTGAGAGTTGGACTCTGAGGGAAGAATGGGACAGTCCTTTTTCCATACCCTGCTGTAGAAACAGCAAGATAGTTGACGTATCTGCTGAGTTTGGGTCTTTGTTCCTACTGCAGCACCGTGCAGAAAATGTTCTACTGACAGGCGTATGTGGACATGGTGGAGGACCTTCTGGATTGCTGCAAGGTGGAGATGAGTGCAGTATGGTACCTGCTTTTAGCAGTTTCTGCTTCTCAGGAGCCAGGCCAACAACTGTAAGGATTCTGTGTCAGGTGGTTCATCGGGCCCCGGTTAGTAGGTCCAGCCTGCACGGGAGGTTCCATCTGTCCACTGTCATGGCCATGGCCATGAGAGAACATGCCCTCCATGGCCAGTATGGTGCCACTAGAATGATGACCCTCTGAGATTCCCTGATCTTGGCTAGTACTTGGGGATTAGCAGAAATGGAGAAAATATGTATGCCTTGTCCCAGATCCAGTCTTGTGACAAGACATTGACTCCTTGGCCTTCTCTCCTGTACCTTGAAAAGAAGTCTTTCACCTGGTGATTTGCTTCTGTGGCCATAAGGTCCATAGTGATGGGCTCCCACCTGCTCTGAATAGATTGGAATACCTCCGGATGGAGTTGCTACTCCTGGGATGAATCAGTTGTTGACTTAGTCAGTCTGCCCTGACGTCAGTTTGCCTGTGAGGTGGATGGCCCTATATGTGTTTTGAGGTGGACTTGTGCCCAGGTAAATACCGCTGTTACTTCAGCCATCATGGCTTGACTTCTTGTGCCCCTTGTTTTGATAGATAGGCTACCGTGACCTGGTTGTCTGAGCGATGAGGACGTTGTGTCCCTGCATGGTAGCCTTGAGTGCCTTTTAGTGTAAGGAACACTGCTCTCATCTCCAGAACATTGATGGAGCATCTGACTTCCACTGCAGTCCATAGGCCTTGTGCCAATTGAGAGCCTAGACATGCCCCCACCTATTGAGGCTGGCATCTATCTCTATGATTATCTCATATGTCAGCTCCAGAGGGTTCCCCACTGGAGGTTGTGCCTGTCCAACTCAAGCAAGGGAGTGTCTTATACGTTGCAGAAGAGTGACCCTGATTCCCAGATTCTCCTTGGATGTGGAGCCCTGGGTCAGCAGGTAGGTTTGCAGTGGTCTTATGTTCCGCCTGGCCTATGGGACAAGGTCTATGCAGGAGGCCACGCATCCTAGCACTTGTGCTATCTGGCCAATGGTGGGTCACTGGTGTGCCTTTATGCCTTTTATTAGACCCATCATATTGCTATGCATCTCCATGATGGTTATGCTAAGCCTGTGACCGTGCCCATCTCTGCTCCTAGGTGCTCCAGCTGCTGAGCTGGTACCAGAGAGCTCTTGCTGTAATTGACTACCCAGCAATGTTCTTTAAGTCCAGGCATCTGATTTGTGCCCCAGCCACATAGACTGCTGTGACGGCCACCCTTGGTGCCATGCCAGTGATTTCAAACATCTTTAACATATCCTCTGCCTTCTTGTCCATAGGGTCCTTCAAGGATATTGTTCTGCATGGCTCTTCCTCGAACCACATCATAATTTTTATGGCTTTCATGATCCCTGGAATGAGGTTGAAGGAGCATAGTTTAGAGGTGAGAGAAGGAATGGACTGGGAGACATCCATCTCTTTCAAGTCCTCCCCACTCTTCATCCTGTGGTTCCTTATCTCTTTGTCCATTGCCTGGTTGAGGTGGGTCAGGTTCCAATGGCGATGTGTTCTTATTGCTGTGGTCACCTGGAGGGTGGGTTCTGGTCTTGGGTTCGGTGATGGAGATATGTTCTGGGCAAGAGCCTGCAACTTCTCCACCCGCAACATAAAGTTCTGCTGGATTTCATCATGGCCGCTGTAGTCTGTTGATTTTGGATGAGGAGTGCCCCAGGTTGACCACATGTTTCCACTGGTACCTGGGATTCATGGATCCAGTGAGGGGATTGCTCCAAGGATAGTTCATCATCATCATGAAGCAGGCCAGGCACTGTGGGCCTGTGTTGTGAGGTAGGAGGGGCACTGATAAGGTGCACTTTCTTGTTTTTGCCATCTGGAAAACATAAGTGGACAAAATAGGTCCGATTAGGAGGTGAGCCAAATGAGTGACCAGGTGGGTGAACCAGTGTCAGTACCTTCTGGAAACTCACACCTTATTATCCTTAGAGGCAAAAGACAAACCCTGAGCTGTATAGATATTCTGTGCCCTGGGGGCAGTATGACCTCTTCCTGACCCACTTGTTTGGTGGTCTGGAAAAGTCACTCCCAATAACTTGTCTCCCTTACTACTGAGAGCTACAGCTGTTAAGAGGTGCCCCAATGGGACTAGATGAGCCGTGAGTTTTGATCCACTGGGATAGGTGATTGAGGCTGACCTATACCCAAGGTAGGGGAAAAGTAGAAGTCCCATTATAGTAGACTGCATTAGTAAGCTGCCGCTGCTAAGGGGTGCTCCAGATAGGACTAAAATGATGTAGGTGCCTAGATCCGCTGGGATAGGGGAGTGAGGCTAACCTTAAAAACCTCAGGTATAGTAGTTATGAATATTGCATAATTAAACATCTATACTGCTGTGCCTTCTTTCAATCCACTATGGAGTTGACCAAAGAGTTGTCAGCTAGAACTTGGGAGTTACAAATGGTGGCTGAGCACCATGCTCCAAATGGCTGCCGCCTCTCCTGCATTGACATGGCCGCATGCATAGGCCAGGAGCATGAGAGAGGTTACAAAAGGAGGCTCTAGTCCCTTATACAAAATGACTGCCATGTAGAGGGCTTCGATCTCCATGCCATGTGGTCTGGCATGGAGGAGGACAAGAGCTGTGGAGGTTTGCTGCCATGTGCTGCGTTTCTTTTAGCACTTGCTGTGATTCCTGCCATAAGGAGAAGAAAGAGAGGAGGCCTGTGACCTGCTCTGCTTATGAGGGAGCAGGCCAGGCTAAAGCACTTCACTGCTGTGAAGGAGGTAGATTCCTGGGTTATCGCCATTAAGGGGAGCTTTGCAGGTGACTGCTAATTATGGGCATAATTCTGCTGACTTAATAACTTAAAGATAAAAGACAAACCCCAAGATGTATATACAGTA
Source organism: Neoceratodus forsteri (assembly GCA_016271365.2). NCBI lineage: Eukaryota > Metazoa > Chordata > Ceratodontiformes > Ceratodontidae > Neoceratodus > Neoceratodus forsteri. The sequence goes on along the minus strand of JADMNL010000024.1, from coordinate 50,044,607 downwards.
TGAGTCCCAGGGCGCAGTATGACCTTTGTCCCGACCCACTTGTGAGGTGGCCTGGAATGGTCACTCCCAAAAAACTTGTCTCCCTTACAACTGAGGGCTGCTGCTACTTAGAGGTGCCCCAGATGGGACTAGCTGAGGTCACGAGCCTTGATCCGCTGGGATAGGTGATCGAGGCTGACCTACACCCAAGCTAGAGGAAAAATTGCTCATATTACAGCAGTTTGCATTAGTGAGCTGCCACTGTTAAGGGCACTTTGCATGGAGTTCAAAGATGTAGGTGCCTAGATCCGCTGGAATAGGGATGTGGTTACCCTTAAAAAACAGATAACTTTGAATATTGTTTAAAAACAGAGTGTCTATGCCATTTTGCCTTCTTTCCATCCACTATGGGAGGTGATCAAAAGAGTAGCCAGCCAGAAATTGGGAATTACAATGGTGGCTGAGCACCCTGTTCAAGATGGCCTTACGCCATCAGTATGGTCAATGCTGAATGTTAGCCAGGAATAGAAGAGGGGTTACAAAATGAAAGCTCCAGCCCCTTACACAAAATGGATGCCATGAACAGGGCCTTCAAGTCCATGTCACATGGTCTGGCGTGGGGGAATGAGAGCCGTGGGGTTTGCAGCCATCTACATTACTGTAGACCCTCAATTTTCTGCTTCCTGCCATGAGGAGAAAACATAGAGCCAGGCTTGCGATCTGCTTTTTGCTTGTGAGAGAGCAGGCCAGGCCACTTCATCACCGTGGAGGAGGTAGACTCCTAGGTAATCACCTTCAGTGTGGGGCTCACAGGCAACCACTAATTCTGGGAAAATATGCCCAGAGCAACAACACTATCTGCTAGTGTGAAGGGGCTGCTACAGCGAGGAGGATAGTCATCCTGCGTGGTTGCAGCCACTGGGACATCCATGGATGAGACTGGCTCCACGAAGGATCGAGAGCAGGAACCGCTGACTAGTGTGGACTAGCACTGCTGCATGCTGCATTTTTTCTCTCTTCCTCTGGGGTTATTATTTGAAACAAAGGCATGCGCCTGCCGCATTAATCTAAAATAACATCTCTCATACAATTGTTTTCATCCATAGACGGCTGTGTTTTGTGCTGAAAGTGGTATAATATGAATTCTCTCTCTCTGGTCACAATCTAGCAAAGCATTTACCAAACTTATATTTTATCAACTTTATAAGCTTTTAAAAAAAACACATATCGAGCGACCAGCAAAACACCAACTTCAGCTTCTGTTTAAACTATTCTGGTCAAACTTCACTCCCTGACCAAATGCCAATATCAGCTTTGCTCTTTTCTTTTAAAAAGGAATCGAATCAACTTTACACTGATCACGCTGCTGGCCTTAATTAAATCTGTATCTAACTGTGTGGAACCCAGGAGCCAGCGTGTGCACTGCATTAGAGCAATCCAACTAGCGCAGACGAGCCCCGCTGTAAGCTATGGGTTTTCTACCTCGTCAGGCACAATATTTGAAACAAAGGCAGTCACCTGTCTGCCTGCCACGTTACTACTAAACGGCCACTTCTCCCACAACAGGAATCTTTCTACCTGGTCACAATCTAGCCAAGCGCTCACCAAACTTCTTTGTATAAACTTTATACAGCGTTTAATCACATTTCTAGCGACCAAAAACACCAACTTCAGCTTTTTCTTTGTTTAAAATAATCTGATCAAACTTCACAAACTGACTAAATGCCAACATCAGCTTTTTCTTTCCTTTTAAAGAGGAATCTGAACAAACTTAATCTGATCAGACTTCACAAGCTGACTAAACACCAGCATCAGCTTTTCCCTTCTTTTAAAGGAAAACTGGTTATGCTGCTTGCCTCTCATTAATTAACACTTCCAGCATTCAGCTAAGCAGATTTTAGAACCAACATTAACTAGTTCTTCAGGAACTCCCTGGGATGGTTGATTCCTGAGAATGCAGACTGTAATATAGCTTACTTTTTAGCAAAATCAAAGAACTCTTGTCTCTTACCTTGTTTAGGATTCTAAGCAGGGACCCTGTGTGCTAGCCTTTCAGATGCACTAGAGAACTGGGGCAAGGGACTCCTGGGACCAAGGTATACTGTGAAATTTAATACTAGGTCACATGTGCATCTATAGCCTATCAGGTGGGCTAAAACCCATGATGTAATGTCTGGAGTACCATGGACAGACGACCAGCACAATGCAAAGTTTAGAAATGATAAAGTCAACTGAAGATCTCGGATCAAATGGGATAATTTAAATTTTAAGCTACCTGAATGAGTAGACAATAGGCTAAATATTTACCATATCTGGTTGGTTGTTTTTTCTTGTTTTTCTCCTTTAGCAGTTTCCTCTTGTTTTGCTGTTACCCCTCCTTCTCACACAGACATAATGAATGATATCTTCTTTCTTGAACTGAGAAATGTTCTAGATGTCCATCTAGTTATTATTCATTAGTTTGTTAAATGATTTTGCTGCTCCTTCCCTTTTTATTTGCCGACTAGTTTTACTAAAGCCATGATTGGTGACAGGTGGCTTTTTGAATGCTGGATGGCCTCTCTGTTACTGTTACTTGAATGCATGCTTTATAAGGGCAGTAATTCTTAAGGTGCTAAATAATCAACTTGATTGGATCACTAGATGAAAAGTGTCAGGAAGAATATCTTGGAGCAAGGGGATCCCTCATGACATTATACAAATAGGTTTTATGTGCATTTATGGGTAATGTGACAGGGTGATCTGGGGAGTCAGGTGTACTCATCAGAACCCAGATAAGAGCACTAGCTTGAATCACTGATACTTCCATGTGAGAGGAGTATCAACTCAACTTAGAAAGCCAGGCTTAGTTGGTAGATCTCAACAAGGCATCATACATGAGTTGTCCACTGGTGTAATTACACAGCTGTCATCAAACTGCCTTGGCTTATTTAGATTACAACTCTAAGTAGATACAGGCTTCCTGTGTTTATTGGCACTTGTCATTGATGGTAAAGGGAGACTTGGAAAAAAGATAAAAGGGGTCTAACAGATACATAAGAGAACAGAACATGCAAGATCTGGCAGTATCTGGGAATACTCTCAGAATCATAAGATATATAGTCCCTCAACTATTGATGGTTAATTAATAATCAGCACTGATTATTTGCTGTTGCAAAATAGGTTATTACTGCAAGGTTGTTTTGTTTTTTTTTTTGAATAATATGGTTTCAGACTGGATCTCCCTCTCTGGTTCTTTAGTACCATTGTACCGCTGGTCAACTTGTCACCTTGGATTGATGATCCAGTGAACTAAGAGTACTGAAGTCGATTTCCATTCTACTTTTACCCCTCCCTACTCCCTCTCCTTTTTATTTGTTTGTTTGTTTTTCTGTTTATTACTGATTTCTGATTTAAATTACTTAAATGTGTTTCTATATTACCTACTGGCTTCATATTGTACAGTTACAGAATTTGTTAACTGTTTGAGTACTTTAGTGTTCGATTTGTATTTCTTTATACCATATATCTTTGTTAGGTGAATCTAACTGTCAAAATTAGATAAAGGATTTTAACTAATTGGATATGGGTTAATTGATATTATATACATTATTTGACATTGTTACCACCCTCCTTTTCATCTATTCTTCTGATAGTTAGTTACACATAAGGAGTATTTGCTTATTAGACTAAGTGTTACAAATTTTACACTATTTACTGCTATATTTATCTGAGTATACTGGTAAACTTTAAAAGGATCTTTTTGGGGGCCATTGGCTCCAGTCCCCAACCCACCTACTGCTGCCCTCATCTCCAGGCTTCCTCCCCAGATGGGGTCAGCAGAGGGTGACCCCTCCATGAGGCCATGGGTCATGAAGCCCTAGCTTGCCCCAAGGGTGGGGTCACGGGGCGGGACCTCCCTCAGCAGACATCGGTCTGAGTGTGGAGTGGTGGCAGAGCAGGGCCATCATTTTGTGGTCAATATTTTTTCCATGCTTTTTCTCCCTGGGTGCAGGGCCTTGCAATGATGCCAGTGTCTGCCCTGCCCCCCCAATACATGTGGTACCAGCCACGTGGGACCCTCAGCCTCTGCCAGGAGTCTTCATTGCATTGGACACTCTTCCCCTTTCCCCAAAGAGGGACAGCAATCCTCAGAATGCTCAATCCCTCTTCCTGTGGCTGGCCCTCTGACTCCCAGGTCCTTCCTGAACCTGGGATGTCAGCCACCGCGAGCATTATGCCTTGATGCTGCTTGCGGGCCAGCCAGGATATATTTTGTATAGGATATTATTAATGTATTGAACTTGCTCTCCTTTTGTGCTCACTGCAGGTTAGATAGCGTATAAATTCTTGATAGTTTGTGGTGAGAGTTGAAGCTGACTCGTGTAACAGCATCATATCTACAGTATAATATATATATCTTAGAATTTGATTACACCATGAGTTCAATAACATTTCGTCACCTTGTAGAATGTTAAAGACTTGGGATTTCCTGTTAAAAGAAAGAAAATTCTAAGCTATCTTCAGAAGGAGAGAGGATGTAGACCTCCTTAAGGAGACACATCTTCTAGCGGAGGAAGCAGCAAAACTAGTCAGGGCATGGGTGGGGCAAACCGAATACAGCTGTTTCTCCTCAAAAAAAGAGCACCTCCATATTGATTCAAAAGGGTCTCTTTTCCTAACAGTAATCATATAGCTGATCTGGAAGGGCGCTTTCAGGTTTTGGAGGGTACTTTAAATGATTTTCTGACCTAAAGCTATAAGGTAATGGACTTCATAGCCCAATACCTTATAGTTGCGTGAGCTGACAGGCACCAAAATTGAAAAAAAACAGCTTACTTGTTGTTTTGGAAGGGATAAGTAACTGGTGGTGAAGCCTCAGCCAGCAAGATCCTTCCAACTTCCTAATGCTTGTCCATCAACTATGCCCCGCACTCTTTGAAATTGTGACATTTGACCAGGGGAGAGGATGAGGCAAGCCCCATCTAAGTGTATGGGGCAATTTTTAAAAGTAGTTTTTTGCCATGTAAACCATCTTAGGAGAAAATGACAGCAGTCACTTAACTAGTAGGGACCCTACTAGTTAATGAGCTTCTATTCAAGATACGGCGTCCATGCTGGGCTACCTTCACTGAGGGATCACCTTGGCTGCAATTTTATTTCATTTTATTGGTTTTATCATTTCTTGTTTTCATTTAAAGTTTGGTTTGTATTAAGCATAGGGCTACTAGCGATAGTCAGGGTTCAAGTCGTGAGTTAGTGATAAGGAGGTAGTATTTATTTTATGTTTATGTTCTCAGAGGCAGTGTTTGTAATGAGGGGATTAACATCTAATATTGAAGAATTTATCTGTCTCCTGTGTTGATCGACTTCCTATGGACCATTATAGGACTTATGATATCATTTACCTTTCTGTTGGAAAACTGTGAGGACCAGAGTGTGGCTGAATAAAGGAATCGTCTGTTGTGATCTGCTTTGCTTTGCTGAGAGACGAACTTCACTGTTATTGGGAGTGGTGAGAGCCTCCTAAGTTTGCCCAGCTGAGAGATGAATTTTGTTGTTATTGGGAGTGGTGAGAGCTACCTAAATTTGCTCCAGGAGTAGCGAGCTGATCCCTTGTTTATTTATTATTTGCCTAACCAAGACTGAACCATTTCCTGACACTCTCAGGAATGGAGAAAGCCTCTCGTGGTTTGTGTATGGGGTTGGTTGATTCTCTAACTGTCTTCTGCCCATCGTTTGTTTTGCAGGATATTGATTAAATTCTCGTTCGGTCGTGCCTTTTAAATGAATCAGTGATTTAATTTGAAACTATTGAATTTAGCTACTGGTGTTGTAATTTCTTCTTCCTTAAGTGAGAGATTTGGGAGGATACAACACTGTCTGGACTGTTGCCTGGAGGCTTGGTGGCCTAGGATCAGAGGCTGGGAGTTCTGAATCAAACTGATTGGATCTACAGGCTGCAGATTTGAATTTGAGTAATTAAAATAGACTACCTAAGAAGATTGTAACATTGCTTTGGATATTAGACATCTACAAGCTTTTGGGATTTGAGGAGTGACATGATCTGGGTGCTGTGCTGGGGGAGCATCCTATTTGCACCTGGGGTAGTGGTTGACCGGCTTCCTGTGACTGAGTGGGAGTTGCCTCTGCATCTCTGGGGAGTCAGATTGTTAGTTGGGTGTCTTCTAGATCTCTTGTGGGTCATTCCTTGCATGCCTCAGGGATTGTGACTGCAGGTCATGGGCAGCAAGGTGTTGGGACCAGTGAGTTTGGTGCACTTGGAGGAAAGACCCCCGAGAGTTAGTGTGCACGCCCAGTCCACTGTTAGGTCATGGATTTCTGGACTGTATCCTGAAGACTTATATGAGTTATATGACCTTACTGTGGCCTGTGGTTTGTTATCCTTGGCCATTAAGACTGAGATTTTGTTTTGTGTCAATTTGATTTGACTGAGTTGGGTTTAATTTATTATAGCCTATATTTTTTCTAATCCAGAAGTACATTTAATAGTTCTAGATCTGTAATGGCCTGACTGAATGTGATTGAAGTTTTATAATTTATATTTTATTTGATGTTATTTTATTTTATCAGGTTTGTGATTTGTTGGATTTTTAATATGTGTTGGGAAGGTATAGGGACAGTCAGGTATTACTCCCCTTCCAGGCTCAGGGACCTTCATCCTTTTCTTGTCCTTCACTATCCCCAGAGGTATATAGACAGTGTAGAGCTTTGGGGATTGTTAGAGGAGGAGGCAAGGTCCTGGCCTGGAGAGGGATGGAAAGGAATGGGCAGATAGGAATAGTGGGGACAAGGAGACACCCTGGGGTGAAATGGGTCCAGGAAAGGGTCCTCCATACCTGGTTCCCATACCCAAGGGATCTGCTTGTGGCAGGCAGGTAACTCATTCTTTCTCAGGTTCTCATCCTATTTGGGCGATGTTAAGCAATGTCAGGTCTATTAAGAACAAGACCACGGTAATAACGGATCTTGTTGGATCCTTGGACCTGGCTTGTATCACGAGACATGGCTGGATGAAAATACTGGTCCAGTGTTGTCATCAGCAATTCTGAGCAAGTACTTGGTGATACACTGCTTGAGGATGGACGTAGAGGTGGGAGTGTTGCCATCTGTTTTAGATCTGATCTGGGCCTAGTGGAAGTGCCAGTGGAACTACTCACTCCTTTAAAAGTATCATGGGCGAGGTGTGGGGTGCAGGATACTTCTCATCTACCATCCACCAGCAGATGAGAATGATTTTCTGCAGGAAATGGCGGACTTCATTATCGACCTGACATTGGGATCCCCAGATGATTGGTTCTGGGGATTTCAATCCTGTCAATGATGAACTTTCACAGTTTGATCAGAACTTCCTCCAGTTAATGATTTTGCTGGGCTTTGCACAGGTTATTTCCTCCGACCCATATTGGTGGTCATTCATTGGACTTAGTATTTCTCCTGGGGATGGAGATATTCGATTTGGTGGTGGAATCAGTTGGATGGTCTGATCATCACTTCATTGGGTTCAGTTTCAAGGCCACCACTAGTAGGCCAGCCTCTACGGAGATGGTCCAGTACCACCCTTTGAGGGTGATTCACCAGATGGTCTGATGGCGGTGCTGGACCTATCAGGTTTACTGAGTGAATGCATGGATCCAGGGACCTGGTACTTGCCTATAATAAGGTGGTGGTAGGGGCCCTGAATTCCATTGCTCCTGTTCATGTTCATCCCCACACTCTTGTCCCAAGTCTCCTTGGTTTGATAAGACTTTGAGGAGTTGAGGAGAGTGGGACAAAGGTTGGAGAGGTGCTGGCAGAAATCCAGCCTGGAGTGTGACAGACTTAGTTTGATGGACCATTATGTGGTCTATCAATCAGCAATTCCCATAAGAAGGCAGCACTCCTGCCCAGGGAGATTGCTGCTGCAAGGAATCAACCCGGCTCAGCTCTTCTGGACTGTGGACAGATTGTGCAATCCAACCTGTCTTCAGTCTGGGGATGCTTTTTCTCAAGAACGTGTGAGGAGTTTGCTCGATTCTTTTCAGATAAGGTTGCTGCAGTCAGGTTGGTATCTCGTGTCCCTCCCAGTGGCGGATGCGATGGTTGTCAGGAGATGTTGGATGCCCAGTTTTTGTGGTGTGACTTTAGCCTCCCATGATTGGTGACATTGTGATTGTGATTGTGATGATCATTCAGTCTTTGCATCCGACCAGCTGTAGTTTGATCCTGGCCCCACACATCTCTTAGTGGGCTGTGTGGATAAGATTGGTGTGGTCCTTGCCAAGATAATCTGGATGTCCTTGGAGAAGGGATCTTTCCTGATCCTCTAAAGGAGGCCGTGGTTTGGCCCCTACTTAAAAATCCTCCTTGTACCCTGACTGTCTGGCTAACTACAGACCTGTCTCTAACCTGCCATTTGTGGGTAAGGTTATTGAGAAGGTGGTTGCATCGCAACTGGATGGTCATTTGACCAGACACAATGTCTATGATTCTCTCCAGTCTGGATTTAGGAAGAGACATAGTACTGAGACAATTCTTGTTCAAGTACTTAATGACCTCCTAATAGTGAGAGATCGAAGGACCCATTCTATCTTGGTCCTTCTTGATCTCTCTGAGGCATTTGACACTGTAGACCATGAGGTGCTATTAGGGCACCTGCGGTCCATCTCTAGAATGTCTGGTATGGTCCTTAGATGGTTTTGATCTTTCCTTGAGGATAGGACCCAGAGGGTGGTGTCTGGGATATTTTCCTTGGCATCACTGCCCCTATCCTGTGGGGTTCTGCAGGGTTCCATTTTGGCACCCATGTTGTTTGCGTGTGTATATGCTGCCATTGGGAGTGATTATTAGGTGGCATGACTTGAGTTTTTTATTGCTATGCAGATAATACTCAGCTATATATGTTCTTTGTGCCCAGCCAGGATACTGCCATTTCAGTCTTTAACAACTGCCTCACTGAGATCCAGGAATGGATGAATGGGAGTTGGCTGTGGTTAAACCAGAAAAGACTGAGGAGTTGGTTGTGGACCCAGGTCATCGGTGGTGGGTTTGTTGACTGGATCACCTTAGGCTTATGGCTAGGGGTGTTACAGTTAACTACCTCAGACGTAGTGCGGAAAATGGGCATTATGTTTGATGACTGTTTGACACTTAAATTGCAGGTGTCGGCAGTTGTCAAACCTCTTTTTATCATCTAAGGAATATCATCTGGGTGAAACACCTGGTTCCTTGTGATGATCTTCCAACTTTGGTGCATGCCTTCATTACCTCCCGCCTTGACTATTGCAACTCCCTCTACCTTGGGTTATTGGGGTTGATATCCACCTCCTGCAGCTCATGCAGAATGCAGCAGCCAGGCTATTGACTGGTTCCTCCAGGTCCCATCATATAATGCCTGTGTTTTGTGGATTGCACTGGCTGCCAGTATGGTGGTGGATCCCCTTCAAGGTCAGCTTGCTGACCTTTAAAGCCTTATTCAATCAGGGACCTGGTTACCTGCAAGATCTCCTTCATCCCTACTGTGCTCTCTTGCTCTTCCAATCCACTGATTAGGGATTGTTAGAGATTCCCGGGTTTGTTTGAAGACATCTGGAGCCAGGTCTTTCAGTTTTGTGGCCCAACCCTGTGGAATTCTCTGCCTTGTCAGGTTCGAAACAGCCCGACCATCCAAAGTTTTAAAACAGCATTAAAGACTTTCCTTTTTCATATGGCATATGCCAATTATTAGTATTGTAGCTATGGGATTTTGTATGTTAATTTGAGTTTTATTAATTGTTTAATTAATCTTATAGAGTGCCTTGGTTTTGAAAGGTGCTTTTATAAATAAAGATGATGATGATGAAAAGACTTTTAAAAGTAGCCCCTATTTACTTAAATGGGGCTTGCCCACATTCTCCTGGTCAAATGTCACAATTTCAGACAGTGTGGGGTGGAGTTGGGGTGAGCAGGGGCACCAGGAAGCTGGATGAGATCAGCTGGCGAGGCTTTGGCATCAGTTACAATCCCTTCCAAAATAACAAGTAAGTTGTTTTTTATTCAGTTTGTGGTGCCTGTCAGCTCCAGATGATATAAGGTATTGGGCTATAAGCCCGATACTTTTATTGAAATTTCCTTTAAATGGGAAAAAAAACTGGTCATTTGTAATTTATATGCCCCAATAGAGATCAGAGCAGTTTTCAATAAAATTGCTCTTCAGTTAAGTTCATACAATGATTTCAAGATCATATGTGATGGAGATTTTAATGAAGTCGTGTACCCATTCCTTGACAGATCCAATGCTAAGATATAACAGCTGATGCCAAGTCCCAGAAGAGCCCTGGTTAATTTAAAAGAAGACCTGGGGTTGACAGATACTTGGAGGACACTTCACCCTGATGTGAGGGACTGTTCTTTCTATTTTGATTATGATGCTCAAGTTTGAAGTTAACAAGATATTCTCTGCAAAGGCTGAATTAGCTCTGGCTATTAATAAAAACAATTCTGGGAGTAGGGTGAGAAGTCAAGCAAAATACTTGCTTATATACTTAAAAAGGTCTAACCAGAATCTGATTGTAGGGATAAGAGAAAAAAGGCAATATTAAAGTGATAAATAAAGACATTAATAAAGTATTCACTGAATTCTATGAAGAATGATATACTAGCTCTGCCACAATGAAGTGTTATCAGTTGTCTGATTTATTAGGCGCTGCACATTTAACTCTCATAGATGATGTAGATAGAGAGGCTGTTAGTTAGGAAAATTTCAATTGAAGAAATATCCCAGATTATCAAAGATTTATCTAATAATCGGGCCCCAGGTCCTGATGGATTACCGGGGAACTTTACAAGGCAATAGGCCCCTGATTCCTAAGTATTTGTGTAAAGTGTTTGCTGAAGCATTCCAAGAGGAAAGACTAACTGAATCTCTCACTAAAGCTTTTGTCACCCTGATTCCTAAAAAGAGAAGTACCCCTGACCTATGAGAGTTACAGACCAATATCATTGCTGAATGGAGACTACAAGATCTTGGCAAAGGCCTTATCCCTGAGAATCCACAACATCGTAACTAAAATGGTAGGTGGGAAACAGGTGGGTTTTGTCCCAGGCAGGTCTGGCATGGAAAATGTTAGGTATCTCCTCAGTGTGATATTTTCAGCTAAGATAGCCAAAAAGCCCTTAACAGTCCTATCTATAATTTTTAAAGCTTTTGATACCATGGAGAGGGACTATTTATTCAAAGTGCTAGAGATATATAAGGTGGGAAGGGCTTCATTCAGTGGATTAAGACCCTTTATAATGCTCCCATGGTGGAAGTAATAACAAATGGGAAAATCTCATCCTCATTTAGATTGTATAGAGGAACAAGACAGGGATGCCCACTGTTCTCCATATATGTTCATTCTGGCCTTAGAACCACTTATTAAAATTATCCAATCAAATCTGAATATTCAGGGATTCAAAACAGGCCTGGTAATTAATAAGACCTTTGCATAAGCAGATGATTTACTATTTACTTTATGCATTTGGGCAACTCTGTCAGAGAGCTTAAAACAACACTTCATCATTTCTCTGGCTTTTAGGACTCTCCAGTTAATTGAAAAAGACATAGGTGTTGCAGGTTTTGATGGAGGTGGGTTGGACAAGAGGATAATGTTCTAGAGAAAAAGTGTTGGAAGATGAATTTTCTTATGTACCTAGGACTGAGAATCATGAGGAATATTTGCACTGTAGTGGATATTAACCTAGATCCTATGCTGAAGGAAATTAAAGATGACCTAGGTAAATGGGCCAAGTTATCCTTATCTGGGAGGGGAGATTAATTCCTTCAAAATGATTATGGCCCCAAACTTTTCATTTATTCAAAATATTCCATTAGCATTTGGCACATCTAAAATTAAGAAGATAACATCTATGGTTAAAGTTTCCTGCACGGTTCCAAAGCACCCAGACTAGTCCTCTCAAACTCAGCTTCCATTGGTCCCAAGGTGGCTTGGACTTCCTAAATGAGAAACATATCAGTTAGCCTTTCTTTTAAAAAGCTATAGTTTGCCTTTTGTCCCCATCTACAGATTTCCCTCTTTGTTTGAGGTAAAGCGTCAGCTATGCAAACCAGGAAAACCAGCTGATCTTTTATTCAAAACAAATCCATATTTTTGTACTTCTAACCCTTGCATTCTCAGCTCGGTAAAAGCAACCAAGTCATTATAAGCCAAATTATCACTAGACAGATTGCCCTTACATTTGAAAAGGTTTGTGGTCTAACCCTAATATATAGATTGAGAGGGGAGGCAAAGTATTACAAAATGCTGAGTGGTTCAGATGGGGCATTTCCAGTGTGGGTGAATTAACTGATCACAGTTCTGGGGTACTAAAGTCATTCCAAGAGCTTAGTCAAGAGTTTAATCTCCCTAAGTTTCATTCTGTGACCTTTCTGCAGATGAGGAAAGCATTGGCTGACATCATTCTAGGTCCCAGTTTGGTGCTACCTAATGGTGGGCAGGATTGGTCCCCGATTTGTGGAGCAGCTAGCTCTAGGGTGGGGTATCAAAACTTTACAAGTTAATATATAGTAACACTGACAGTTCTGTTCACAATGAAAATGCAAAATCTAAATGGGAACCCATTTTTGGCTTGAATATCTTTTCAGAAGATTGGGATTCTGCTTGGAGAAATGCTCATCAATCTTTCAAAGAGGTTCAGGGAGAACTATGCAATACAAAATTCTATATCAATATTATTACTCCCAAACAGGATAGATAAAATGGGTTTCTGCCCTGGGGTAAATGCTGGAAGTGCCACGAGAGCCTCACGCTGATCTCCTACACCTGCTGTGGAGCTGTCCTCAGGTGTTTCAGCTCTGGAACAAATTCATAAGATTTGTGAGATGGTTACGGGGTCTAAGATCTTGTTGTCTCCTCTAACTTTTGTACTGGGACTTTTCTCACAGCTAGTTCTACTTCAGAAAAACAGATTAACTGGATTCTTTCAGCTGCCTTGGCCTTTAAGAGGCTTTTACTTTCTAAGTGGAAAGAACAGGATGTGCCTTCCCGTGTGAATGGTATAATAATCTGTCAATTCTAGCACAAAATGAGAACATTTGTCACATCCTGCTCAACCAATCAGATGAGTTTCTAGATACATGGGCCCCTTTTAGAACTGGTATTGTGACGTCCTGTATGTTTCCTTCATCTTCTTTGTAAGGTTGTTTATTTTCATTTTACTACATGCAACGGCTCCGCCATTTGATCGCAATTTTAATTGCTGTCCTATTAGTCTGATTGATTAAGTTATAGTTTATGAAACCTTCTAGTACTCTGTTAATGTATCTTTGTTTTTATATATGACTTTTGTATCCAATAATTCTATTGATCATTGTGTTGTATTTTGTGGTTTGAAACTAATAAAATATTAATACAAAAGAAAAAAAATTTCCAGTAGATATGTTGCTAAATTGTTTAATATGTCTTTGTTTTCTGTGTTAAATAGTAAATCTAAAATAAATCTGGGAGGGAAGATCATGTCTTTCAAATATTCTCCTAAAATTTATGTCAGATACCTGAATACCGAGGACAATGGAGAATCACATGAACAAGATCCTCTTCTTCATTTAATGAGCAATAGCATGAAGTCCTATGAGTTGTTCCTTTGTTATATCTGTTTTCCAGAATGTTATTGGGAAATGCCTCAAATCTGAACTTTGAATAAATCAACATTCTGGGAGTTGGGCAGCATCAGACAATATTTCAAATTGTGTTCTTGGAATTTATTACTATCCAGGGAGCCACTTTTAAATGTTTGACCTCTTCTAGTTCTTTTTCTTCAGATTTATACTGGATGGCCCAGATATTCAAAGGGTTGCTCCATGCACAACAGGGTTGTGCATGCATAAAGTCCTACATTCGCCATTCTGCGATATTCAGCAGGAGGCAGTTGCGCCACTGAAAACAGGCTGAGCAACAGCGCCAATGCAATGAATGCATGCTCAACATGAGGGGAACCATGCATAAACTGCACAACCCGATATTCAGTCGGGCTGTGCAGAGTTGTGCAGGTGCAACCCCAACCTGCGCCTGCACAACTTTGAGCCAAAAAGGATCAAGTTGAGGGCCACCCACAGGTGAGCTGCTGTATTGCAGGGCACAACACAGCAGCTGCCACCCGTGGCTGGCCCCAACTCAGTCCCTGTGCTCCCCACCAGCCCGATCAGGGCAGTATGTATCCAGACACCTCCCCCAAACAGCTCACAATGCCCGATCGCGGGCGGTATGTAGATACCTCTCCCCCACAATCTCCCGATGCCGGTCGCGGGCGGTATGTATACACTTCCCCCAAACAACTCCCGATGCCCGATCGCTGGCAGAACGTGAAACAACCCCTCAGTGCCCGATCATGGGCAGAATGTAAAAAGCCCCCAACCCGAATATCTCCCTGCGGTCCAGTGAGTCGTATCAGCCTGACGTTGGTAGAATGTTAAGTTATGGTCTCTAAACATCTTTCCCTAGTGTCTAGTGTCTCACCCCACCACTCATGAAGCCTCCACCCGCCTCAGCAGCGGCAGCAGCATCCACCCGCCTGCCCCCAGCCCGCCGACTGATCAGCCGGTAGGCTGCATGCCTGTGCAGAGAGTTGTTAATGGGCATGTAGCCCATGGTCGCGAGTTACGCCAGTCTGTGATTTGTGAATGATTTTCATTCACAAATCTGGACTGTCATACGGAGTAGCTGCACGCCCATTGGCCTCAGCTCTGCACCAATGGCGTGCAGCCCTACCGACAATCAGTCGGCGGGCGGCGGGCGTGTGCAGGCGGGTGGGATGTTGCCGCCCACCGCTACCAGGGGGAGCGGGTGGAGGGCTTCGTGGGTGGGTGGGTGGGGTGGGGGACACTAGACACCAGGGAGATGTTTGGGGGTTGTAATTTGACATTCTGCCCGCGATCGGGCACTGGGAAGAGTCGTCGCTCACCCGCCGATCGGGCATTGGGAGCTGTTTGGGGGGTAGACGATACATACCGCCCGCGATCGGGCATTGAGCTGTTTGGGAGTGTATTCATACACTGCCCGCGATCGTTATCGGGATTGGGGGGAGGTATTCATACATACTGCCCGCAGGATCGGGCTGCAGGGAGTATCAGTCCTCGACGCCGTTGCCTGGCAGGGTGGCCAGGCGAAGTCCTCGGGATCGTGCGCACCTACATGCTAATGGCATGCAAATGGGGCTAAATAGATACAAATGGCCCCTTGCGCCTTTGCATGAATTATGGCCCCATTTGCATGTCACCTTTGAATATCGGAAATTTGCAAGATGAAATGGTACTTGAGGCCAACGCAAGTTTAATGCTCAACTCTGACAACTTGGCGGTGGCGCAGTTCCACTGCGCCTATGCACAGTGGCTGTGGTTGGGTGCACTCAAAGCGAGTTGCTCACAGCAACCCTTTGAATATCGCCCGCCACACCCTGCGCAACTATTTTGAGCAGCCAAGGGCTTGTGCCTCAGAATGGCGAGTTTGAATATCTGATGCGATATGTTTAGAAATCCTTTTAAATGTGCTAAATTTAGATGTATGTTGTTTTCCACCCAGATATTTAACTGATTGAGATCATACTTTATTAGTAGAGAATTAACTGTGTCTAGCCAACCACCCATGCAGTATGCAAGTAGTTTTGTCTTTTCCAAGTATATTTTTTCCCAGAATTGTTGTCATTATTAATTTGTTGAGATACACAGTGAAAGAGGAGATACTAGAACTAGCAAGAAAAAGTCCTTAGATTGGAATGAGGCTTGACTTCACTTATAGCTCATCTCCCTTACAACCACCCTAGATCCTTCTCCTCTTTGGTGGAACCTAGCTGCACCCTCCCAGCTGGTAACCCTCCCTGGGTTCTTTGCTCCAAAGTGCAGAACTTTGCACCTTTGCATTGAACCCCAACTGCTATGCTTCGACCACTCCACCAGTTTGGTCAGGTCATCCTGCAGCCCCTGCCAACCTACGTATCATCCACCACTGCCCCCAATTTGGTATTGTCAGTGAATAGCTGATCTTATTCCTGACACCATGCGAGATTTCCACTATGAATTTTCCAAACAGCACTGGCCCCAGTACCAATCCCTGCTGCACCCCGATCATCACAGCCCTTGGAGATGAGAGTCCCCCAGCACTACCCTCTGTTGTGTTCCTACAACCAATTCTCAATCTATTTAACCATCTTAGTCCCCACTCCCAACATATCTTAACCTCTCCCAGCCTCCCATGTGGCACTGAATCAAAGACCTTACTGAAGTCCAAGTATATGACATCCCTGCATGACCCTTGTCCAATTCCTCATGATCCAGTCATAATACTCAACTAGATTAATCTGGCAGGATTTTCCAGAGACAAACCCATGCAGGTGACTGTCCTGGAGCCCATTGTCTTCCATAAAGGTCACCAGCCTTTCCTTAAATATTGTCTCTATCAGCTTCCCCACGATGGAAGTTAAGCTTGCCAGCCTATATTTACCCAATTCATTCTTTGGTCCACTTTATGGATGGGTACCATGTGGGCCATCCTCTAGTCATGTAGTATGCACCCTGTGTACAGGAGATATTGAATAGTTCCACAAGCGGTCCAGCCAGGATATCGGTCATTTCCTTCAACACCCTGGAGTGTATGCCATCCATTCCTGGTGCCTTATCCACTCAGAGCCCTTAACACCTCCAACACCCTACCCTTAGTGATCACCTTGTCAGTTACCCTCTCCTTCCCACCCACCCTTGCGGTAGCTGCCCTCCTTCTCCTCATGAATACAGAACAAAAGTACTCATTCAGTGCTTCTTCCTGATCCACCCTTTTCTCTGCCCACCTCCTTTCCTTCCTGATCCTCACTATCTGGTCCTTGCAGCTCCTTCTCTCCTGTATGTATCTGAAGAAGTTCTTTTCCCATCCCTGATGTCCTCGCCAGCCTCAATTCCCTGGAGGCCTTAGCTGCCCTGACTCCCTGGTAACTTTCTTGGACCTCTTCACATCTCCTCCCTATCCTCCCTCTTCCCAGATTTCTTGTATTTCTTGAATACTGCTTTTTAGCCCTCACCATTTCTAAGACCCCTCTACTTAACTAGATCAGTTTTTAGCCCTTCCTTTTTGCTCTGCAATCTGGTACATGTCTCAGACTCTAGCGTCCAATATCCCCAATTTGATTTTTCCCATTTCTAATTCACTTCCCAATGTGGCTGTATTCCTTCCAGATGCCCCCTTAATATTTCACCCATTCTACCAAAGTCAGCCTGTCTGAAGTCCACCCACTGCTTCTCTGTTCATATTAAGTGTGAAACACACTGAGTGGTGGTTACTAACAGTCAGTGGGTAATCCACCCTACCTCCCTTACAGCCTCCCATTGGCCAGAACTAGATCCAGTGTATTCCCAACCAAGTCAGTTCAGTGACCATCTGTGCTAGGAAGCAGTCCTGGAAGGCATCCAGGAGTATTTGCTCCCTAGCAGACAAGGTGGTTGGGGTACCCAATCTACTCCTAGTAGATTGAAATTCCCATAATCACTGTGTTATCTTTCCCATGCATCTTCCTAATTTGCTCTTCCAGCTCCCTGTCTAGGTCTTCCTTTGAGTCGGTGGCCTGTATACCACCCCCATCCTGGGAATTCTACCTCATGTCCTGGAATTGCATTCACAAGACCTCTGTCCTACTCTCCTCCCCTTTTCCCTTGCACACTGTATCCTTACCTTACATACATCGCTACCCCTCCCACTTTGCTCCTATCCTTCCTGTACATCCTAAAGCCTGGGATCATCAGATCTCAGTCCTGGTATTGGTTGGCTCATGTTTCTGTGATGGCAGCTTTGTCCACCATCCCTCTGTAAACAGAGCCTGAAGTTCTGTGGTTTTGTTCCCAGACTCCTTGCATTCAAGGAGACAATCCTCCAAGATGAACTTACACCTTACCCAATTTCACACCCTTCTCAGCACCACCCTTGATCCTTCCCTGCTTCAAACCCAGTTTATATGGGGGCAGGCTTTGTCTCCCCTCTCAGGAGAGCCTTCCTTTAGCAACTCATTCGCACCCCTGTCTAGTTTAAGTTAACCTTTGTTTCTATGTATTCTTCTAACCTCTGTTTTAGCACCCTTCCTCCCTGCAAAAAACTACAGATTGACAAGTGTGGTCTTACAATATAAGTGATCTCCTGCACAGTCTTTCTTCTCCCCTCTCTTCCCACCATCTTCATCCTCTTCCCCAATACTCTCAACTACCCAGTTACCTCCTTTTTTTACATGAAAGAACAATTAAGGTTCTTCCTGAGTCCAAGATGGTGCAAATGTAATGTAAGAAGTGACAAACTGATACAGAGATGTGTAGTTTCTATTGAGAATAACATTATAAGTGCTCTACAAGGAAGTCTTGTTCAAGGGTTGGTCCTCTCAGACCCAGCCATTTTTGGACAAAGAAATTAAATGCAGAACTGCTAAATGCAGAAGATATACAGTAAATTGCTCATAAGACCCTCATAAGCATCTTCTTCCTGAATGCTAACATTAAATACCAATAAGCAACTCAAGCAAGATACAAATGGATTTAAAGGTGCCCAATGTGGGAGATCCTGGGAGAAGGGCAGCTCACAATGGTTGCTTGCAGATAGGCTCAGGTATAATAAATGTATTCACTTCTTCAGTTGATTTTTGTTGGTTTTAGCTGTTTGATTCCTTTTGGTTGCTGTCCTCTGACTGCACCTCAAATACACATGCTTAATTTGATAGATAGAACTGGGAATCAGATAGTACTTTTATGTTTAAAGCTAAGAACCTCCACAACCAAAATTTGCTGAATATGTACTGGTATATATGCTTTTGAGGATTAGGACTGAAACATTAACTTCGAAGAAACTTGAACTAGTTTGCTTTCTTGATGTTCTTATTTGGCTACCACTAAGAAGTTCACTCTTTAGTAGTTTACCTGGTTACAGCTTCTAAGACATAGTTTAATACTATTTCTATCTGTTTCTATGAAAAGGTTATCTAATGACCTACTATTTAATAAGTATATCAGGTGTGTAGATACAGTACAAGTCACATTAAACTGTACCACCAATGAGTTGATTTAGCATTGTTTTTACAGTTGGCAATGCATTGGCAACTCATATTGCATTATTTTTTCAATGTTTAACCAGCTCATGAGCAATGTTTGTAACATGTCTTTGCAACTCATTAGGAATGCAACAGCAGTCCAGTCCTATTGCAATGCAAAACTGAGTTCTAACTCTTAAGAAACAGTTTGTGCAGGGCTTTGTACTGATCCAGCAACACTTATGCAACTCAATCAGAAATGCTAAAGCAACTCATTGGAGGAACAGTTTAATGTGACTTGCACTGCAGTTTAGTTAGTAATTTTGTTTAATTTGGTTTACTATTCTTATATTTATCATTGGTAGTTTATGGTTAAATGTGGTCATTAATGCTAAAGACTATAGTGATAATAATTATTGTACAGTACTACAGAGATATCTGGTTTATTCACCCACGCCTACTGTTCTCCTTGTTGTTCGGAAGGTATTGTCTGCTCACAACAAAGAAGAATTCAAATGACATTTGAATGCTTATATGAATTGGCATGCTAAACTACTCAAGTGCACAGAGTCCCAAACTCACAACCTAGAATGTATGATCCAAAATACTACTTATTATTCTTACCCAGGCTTACTTGAACAGGTGGGATATGGAGGTTAAGTGATACAACTAAGCAAACTTTAGAATCTGATGAACTTTTACCCCAGGTCCAAAGTAATTATGGCTAATAAAATATACTTTGTCACATGGAATTTCAAAGGGCTTGGATCCCATATTAAGAAGAAAACGTATTGTCATAGCTAAATAATATTAATGCAGATATGGACCTCTTTGAAGAAATACGTCTAATTCCTGTTGAAGCAGAAAACTCAAAATATCATGGGATGGAAAGGTACTATATAGCTGCTTGGACAGCAAGAAGAGGGGGAGGCAATATTAATAAGGAAAGGGATACATTTCCAACTTAAATCTCATAAAATGGATTCTGAAGGGGGATGGCAGACACTACAACGTACCATAGATGGAGTGGACTACATTATTAGCAATGTATATGCACCCAGTTGAGATAATCTGGATGGTTTTGCTAACTTTGGTATAGACTCTGTAGCCATAATCAAGAAATACTTACTATGGGAATTTTAATTTGATTCTTTGATGAATTTTAGATAAAAGTAATCTACTGACAAGGATGAACAACCCCAAAAGTAGGAAAATGATTAAGGATTTTTTGAAGACATAGGAGTAACTGTCGATGTAGACTGGATAACCCTACAGAAAGAGAGTACAGCTTCTGTTCAAATTTACAGGCATCCTACAGTAAAAGAGATTATCTATTCCTTTCTAAACAATGTTGTAGTGAACTGATCTCAGCAGATACAGGCCAGAGGGCAATACCTGATCAAGACCCAGTAATAATTACCTTAATTAATAATTTAAATAGATACAGACACCTAGATGGTGGTTTAATGTGTTCTTACTCAAGTCAGACACATTTCTCAGTAGTTAAAACAAGAAATTAAATTGGGTTTTGATATTAATGGCAATGGTGAAACAACTGATTCTACTCTGTGGAAGGCTTTTAAAGTTTACATAAGAGGCAGAATTGTAAGCTTTTCCTCTAAACAGAAGAAGGAAAAAATGCCAACTTACAGAAGCTAGAGAAAGAATTAGCAGAATTAGAATCCAGTCAAAAAGCATTCACACAACAAGCAATTGCATTGGCAAATGACTTTATTAAAATATAAATTCAACACACTAATACCAGATAAGATAGAACAAAGCAGAACTACTCGGAGTCTGGAGATAAACCCAAGAGTTACTAGCTTACCTATTAAGACAAAGTTGCAACTAAAATGCTATTCACAAAATAATAGACAGCAAAGGGAATCAAGTAATAAATTATAAAGGAGAAATAAGGCTTTTCACAAATTCTATAGTGATCTAGATTCCCTTCCCTTAACTTACTCTCCTGCACACCCTATCACCCTTCAAAAAGGAGCTTACTTCTTATCTCCTAACCCCCTGCAACTGCTTTTAACTCAACTCTCATCTGTGCCACTGATGCACAGCTCATGTTACCCTATACATGTGTCTTGTAATTACTTGCCTCGTAGTCCCGCTATGTATATATTGTACAATATTAGTGTCCTGTTTATTGCCTGATCATTTATTATGTTGCATATCTCATTTTCTGCTGTAATTACCTGAATCATTAATTTTAACTGTATCCTGTATTATTATTGTATTTATTAATTGTACTGTGTTCACAATTGTCTCCGGTCATCACTGAAAAAGGAACTGCATGGTCTCAGAGGACTTACCGGTTACCAAAATTCAAATAAATAAATAAATAAAATGAATAAATATGCCTCAAAACTAACCCTAAAACATTGGATATTGATGCCTTTTATCCCAATTAAAATTGTCATCTTTGAATGAAGAAGATAAACAAATGTTGGATAAGACAATCTCAATATTAGAAGTGGTACAGGCTATTAACTTATTAAAATTGACCAAAACTCAGGAATGAGCATGGGCCATTGGGGGCTGGCAGGAGGGGGAGGATCAAGCATCCAGAGGATAGCTCTCCTCTCTGGAGGAGGGAGGACTGGGGCTCCCACGAATGACTGCCCCAGGTGGAGGCTGAGGGCAGTGCAGGGCTGTGGGCACCATGGAAGGGAGGTGCTGGGACTTCTCTTGGACACGCACTCCTTCACATGGACATATCCTGTGTGCAACCTAGTAATGGGGAAGGGAACAAAATGGAGGAAAAGCACCCCAGCTGTGGATGATGAGTGACTTCAGGCTCCACACCCAGCCACTGGGTGGGCTCTGGTAAGTACCGTGAGACCAGGGTGATGGGGCTGGGGGTTGGTTACAAGGGAGAGCTGGGGCAGAAAAGGAAATAAACACCTATATAAAAAAACAACTAAGTGGGCTTTATTAAATCTAGGTTTGGCCAGGACAATATTAGGCGGTTACTGTTGGTTATATGGGCAGTCAGTAAATCAAGGATACCATCCATTATTCTTTCATTAGTTGCTGAAAAGACATTCAGTAGAATGGCTTTACATGTATGCATCCTCATTACATTTTGATCAGGTAACTGCTTTACTTATTGAATAACACCCTTTATAATAAATCTATTGCAAAGGTATTAATAAATGGTATGTTTTCACCTTTTTTGATTTGAGAGAGGCACATGCCAGGGTTGTCCTTTATCTCCCCACTATTTGTGCTTGCTTTGGAACCACTTCTTAGTCATATCTGTTTACTCTCTCATCACTGCTTGGCTTACAAAGAAAATAGGACCTCTTTTTAAATTGTGTAATGAAAACAACCTACACATGAATAGAAATAAGACCAAATTGGTTATCTTTGGGAGTATGTGCAAGAAGGTCCCAAAGTTATTTATAGGTGATAAATCTGTTGGAAATGAAACATACTACAGCTTCAAGGGTGTAAGGTTCTCAGACAACTCCTTATGGAACAAACATTTGAACCTGTTAGAAACCAGAATGAAAAGCACATTTAACACTTTTAAGAAATGTAATTGTAAACTGGGAAGGGTACTATTAAGGGCATTGTCACAGTCATAAATGCAAAATTAAATCATGCATCCTTTTGCTGCTAAAATTTGGAGTTCCTCCAATATTGCATTATTGGAAACTATTCAGAATAAAATATTTCGTTACGCCTTATCTGTACTGAATTCGCTCCAGCAGAGGTTCTAAGAGTTGAATTAGGCCAGTTTTCTATATTCTCCAGTAAAAGAGAGATGCTTAATTTTCCTTTAGAGCCTTTTTTCTCCTACCAGAGGAACACCTACCTAGACAATGTCTTGAGGAGCAGATCAAGTACACCCCAGAATGATTTTATCTTTCCACCCATCAGACTTATGAACATTTGGGCTTGGGCAATTTACTTCAGGAAATGTATGTCAGGCCCAAATAGGAAATTGTCAGTAAAATTAGGACTAGAGTTCAGGATATTGCAATTAATCAAGATTCTTCAAGAATTTCTCTTTGAAATTATATAGCTGGTATAAGCATCTCAAACTCATCATTGTTTAGAACCTTACTTAATTTATCCAACCCATGTGAAAGTTTATAGTGATCCATGATGTTTGTACTGTTTGTAATGACTTAATGTCGATCAAGAAACGCGAAACTTGAAACTAGTCATATTTGAAGCAATGTAAACAAAACCGAGATTAAAATTGAAACTCAAGAAGGCAAAGTACTTGCATACGTGAATAATATTCTTATTAACATTGGACAAAGCTCTGTGAGAAAGAATGCTTGGGATAGACAGAAGGCTACCCCAGTAGTGGGAAAGAGAAGGTGAGCTGCAAATAAATTAGAATATGGAGTTTATGAAGCAGATAGGAAATGAGAAGACTCAGTGGGCCAAGCAGTCCTTATCTGCCATCAAATTCTATGTTTCTATGTTTCTATCTATTAACCTGCTTATGGAGGAATTACAAAAGTTTAAGTTACTCTCGGTGTGAGTATTACCTAAGGAAGTCAGAGTTGATGACTATTAGTAATGCATCCTCACATAAATGGTTTTAGATACCAGCCTCAACAATGAAGTGGTGCTTCTGTTAATTACATATTTGGGCATTAAAATCACTAGAAACTTTCAACAATCAAACAAGGTAAATTTTGGCCCACTTATAGAGAAATAGAATTGGATCTGATTTAATTATGAGAAACTAAATCTTACTTTGTGGGGAAAATTAATGCCTTCAGCTTAAATACTACCTCCTAAGATTCTACATCTATTGGAACATCTACTCATTGTACTAAATAAAGGGTTTTGAAAAGATAGATAAACTTTTAAAAATACCTATGGGGGCTAAACCAATAAAGTTAAGTCTACAAATGACACAGGCAATCTGGAAAAGGGTGGATTAGGCCTACAAATTTCAGAAAATATCACATTTTGATGTGGCAAACAGGTACATACTGGGTAAAGGAATACTCTAACTCACCAACACAGTTGCATTATGAGTAAGATCTTATTTAAACCCAAATGATTCTATAACATGATACATAATGCACTTCAAAAA
Organism: Neoceratodus forsteri; assembly: GCA_016271365.2. Classification (NCBI taxonomy): domain Eukaryota; kingdom Metazoa; phylum Chordata; order Ceratodontiformes; family Ceratodontidae; genus Neoceratodus; species Neoceratodus forsteri. The sequence continues at coordinate 50,020,546 of JADMNL010000024.1, read as the reverse complement.
CAGTCTCAACATGTCTGGCAATGGCAGGGATTAAAGTTACATATAGAAATGTGTAGAGATTTTATAGATTTTTGCTCTGAAAACAACCTAATACAACATGTTTCCTCACCAAGAAGAATAAATAACCCTTTAGACCTCGTATTACCTCAGAGGAGATCAAAATCAATGAATGTCTCATAGGACCCCAATTAGGAAACAGTGATAAATCTGATTGACAGGAGCTAAACACAGGGTATAGTAAGGTGTGGAAGTAGGAGGGCATAAGGGGAAGAAGCTCACCCTCAGCACAAAGTGTTTTGACTCATTTATTTATTTATTGGTTTTTTCCTTTAAAAAAATATCTGAGGATTAGTGACAGGATTTTTAGTACAGTAAATTAATAAAAAGAGAACTAGGAGGCTTCAGTAGCAGACAAGTAGTGGAATTGCAGTATAATGTGGGGGTGGTGCAATGCAGTGGCTGTGGGGCAGCCATATTCAGGCAGACCTTCTAGACACTGAGGTGCTGCCCTATCTGCATGCATCTCTGGACTGCGGGATGAGGTAGCCAGACTCAGAGTGGAAGTAAACTGGGTCAGGAGTACCATCACCCCCATCCAGGGACCACCCAGTCCAATGCAGCTGCCTCAAAGGATGCCGAGAACGAGGAGCACTTGGATGACAGTGGGCTCAGGGAGGTTAGAGCAGTCAGGCAGAGGCACATCCCAGATCCTATTCCACTCAAGAACTCATATGCCACACTGGCAAATGAGGACAACCAAATAGAGTACCCAGAGAAGTGGAAGGAAAGGATGTGGAGGTTAGCCAAGGAGGTGACCTCAGCGGGAAAGCAGTGGACCCCAGAGGAGGAGAGGCGAATCCTGGTGGGGACTCCATGTAAGAGGATCCAGCTAGGAACACAGGAGGGGAGGACAGGGAGGTGAGGTGCCTCACCAGGTGCCACGGCATGGAGGATGGAAGGAAGATCCTGGGGATCACTGGGAAGGCAAGACGGAGGGTGAGCTGGATGTCATTATCCACCTAGGTACTAATGACCTGGCAAATGGGGAGCCAAAGGAAGTTCAGGAAGAGTTTAGGAAACTGGGAGGGTCTCAAGCAAGTAGCTACTTCTGTCACTTTCTCAGAGTACTACCTGTGAGAGGCAAGGGAGAGCATAGGAGTGCATGCATCAGGAACTTTAACTCATGGTTGAAGAACTGGTGCTGTGAGGAAGGGTTTGATTCATTGGTGACTGGGGACCCACATGGAGGGATGGAGGTTTGTTCAAGCCTGATGGCCTGCATTCATCCTGGGGGAATTCAAGCACTCAATGATAAGTTTAAATGCTACATTGACAAGCATTTAAACTAGCAAAGAGGTGTGCAGGCCAGCAAGGAGGGTACCTACTTGCTCACCCCCCACAGCTAGCAGTGGAACCAGTGAACCAGAGGAGTGGCTATCTCTGCAAGCAGTGTGCAAAAGATGGAGATTAGTGCCCAAGAGGTGGATAAGCAGAAAAGGGCAAAATTCAGCAGAAGGGCAGACAGCAAGGAGAACCAGGGATAAATGACAACCAAGGAAGGGGCTGGAGTAGAACAGTGAAGCAGTCTAGGGAGGTCAAATCATGGAAAGCCATGTGTGCAAATGCCAGGAGCCTTAGCAACAAGATGGAAGATCTGGAGGCTGTCATGGTACCATCAGACCTGGACATTGTGGCCATCACTGAAACCTGGTGCAATGATAACCATGACTGGGAGATGGCCATACCTGGCTACAACATATTCAGAAGAGACAGAGCAGGCAGGAAGGGAGGAGGAGTGGCACTTATGTGAAAAATGACATAAGGGTCACAGAGATCCAGGAGGAACAAAATGGGGAGAGATACTGTGGGTTAAGCTGGAAAGGAAAATGGGGACAGCCATCCTGCACAGGTGTGGTCTATAGACCACCAGCCCAGGAGGAAGAAACAGATAGAGTTGATGCTAGCCATCCAAAGGATGGCAGACAAGGGTGAGGTAGTACTGGTTGGAGACTTCAATATTCCAGACGTGGACTGGAGCATCCCAGCAGCAGCATCAACTAGGAGCAGATTTATCCTGGACTCCTTCAGGGTGCCTTCCTCAAGCAACTGGTCATGGAACCAACTTGGCAGAAGGCAATACTGGACCTTGTGCTCACAAACAGGGACAGTGTGATGGGGGTAACAGTGGGGAGCACCTGGGTAACAGTAACCACCAGTCATTGTGGTTGAAATCACAGAAGAGCAGAACCAAACCACACAAAACACGTATCCTGGATTTTAGGGGGCAGACTTTGGGAAATGGGAGATACTTGAAAGAGGCATTAAGGGAATGGGACAGGAATCAGGGGTTGAAGAACAGTGGGCAGTATTTAAAATGGGGATTACAAGAACAACAGAATTATGCATTAAGCAGGTTAGCAAGAGGAAAAGGAAGAGGAGACCATTATGGTTTCCAAAGAGGTAGCAAAGAAAGGAAGCCAAAAGATTGCATTCAGGCAATACAAAAGACACAGGCAGAAGGGGATAGGGAGAAGTACCAGGAGAAGCAAAGGAGGCAGGGAGGTCAGTAAGGAAGCCAAAGCTCAGACAGAAGAACACATTGCAAAATCAGTGGGTAGAGGGGACAAAACTTTTACAGGTACATAAGGAAAAAGAAAGACAAAGGGAGGATAGTGAGACTGAAGGGGAGGATGGGAGCCACGTGGAGGATGACAACAGTAAAGCTGACATATTGAACAGGTATTTCTGCTCAGTCTTTACTGAGGAAGAGGGGTAATGGGTCTGAAGGGAGTACAAGGGGTGAGAATGGTGCAGAAATGGACACAAGTCCTTTACGAGAAAGGTCCTGAAGGAACTGGAAGTAATAGAGTTGATAAAGCAATGGGGCCAGATGGGGTGCACCCCAGGGTCCTTGAAGAACTAAGAGGTGGTGGTTGAACCTCTGCTATCCTGTTTAGCCAATCACTGGAAACAGGGAGGTACCCAAAGACTGGAGGACAGCAGATGTAGTCCCTTATACAAAAGTGGAACAAAGAGGAAGCAGGGAACTACAGACCAGTCAGCCTCACCTTGGTAGTGGGGAAGATCATGGTACTACTGAGGAAGACTGGTGGAACATCTGAGTTGTCAATGGACTACAGGACCAAGGCAGCATGGTTTCTGGGGGAGGTCATGTCAGACCAACCTCATTGAATTTTTGACTGGGTGACTAGGGAGGTGGATCAGGGGGGCAGTGGACATGGCCTATCTGGACTTCAGCAAGGCCTTTGACACTGTGCCACATAGAAGACTATTACACAAACTGGGGAATATGGGTGTGGGCAGGACAGTAGTGTGGTGGGTAGGTAACTGGCTGGGTGGCAGGACACAGAGGGTAGTGGAAATGGCTGTCACTCCACAGAGGGAAGAGTGACCAGTGGGGTACCACAGAGATCAGTGCTGGGACCGGTTCTATTCAACATCTTCATCAGTGACATTAGCAGGATCTAGAAGGCAGAATTTCACTGTTCGCTGATGACACAAAGCTCTGTAACAGAGTAGACACACCAGAGGGTGTAGACAGAATGAGAGCGACCTGCAGAAACTTGAAGAATGGTCAGGGTTTGGCAGTTGAAATTCAATGCAAAGAAGTGCAAGATAATGCATATGGGGCACAAAACCCTGGCACAATATATCAGTTGGGGTGAGGATATAGCATGCACCAAGCAGGAAAGGGATCTTGGGGTTGTCATCTCTGATGACCTCAAGGTAGGAAACAGTGTGACAAGGCAGCAGGTAAAGCAAATAGGATGCTGGGATGTATAGGCAGGGGCATCACCAGCAGGAAAAGGAGGTCATAATTCCGCTATACAAGACACTAGTGAGGCCCCACCTGGAGTACAGTGTACAGTTCTGGAGACCATACCTACGTAGGACATAGACAGGGTAGAGAAGGTTCAGAGGAGGGCAACAAAGATGGTGCATGGATTGCATCACAAGTCCTATGAAGACAGGTTGAAGGAACTGAACATGTACCCTGGAGGAGAGGAGGGAGAGGGATATGATAGAGACATACAAGTATCTTACAGGAGGAACAGTGCAGGAAAATACTATTTTAAGCGAAAAGATGTTCCAGGACTAGAGGGCATGGGATGAAGTTGGAGGGAGGACTTCAGAGAAAACATGAGAAAGAATTTCTTCACAGAGCGGGTGGTGGACAAGTGGAACACCCTGCCAGAAGAAGTGGTGGGGCTGAAACAATCACGGATTTAAGAATGCATGGGATAGACATAAAGGAATTCTAGAGGTCAGGGTAGGGCAACAGACTTCTAGGAAAACAAACTGAACTTATAAGCTCAAATGGGCAGACTGGGTGGTCCATAGGCCCTTATCTGCCGACACTGTCTATGTATCTATGTATCTATGTATCACAGCAGTAATTTTTACCATGGATACTAATAATCACTCTATTTCAGGTTGCAGCAAATTCTTTCTATACAAGACAACAAATCATGAAGGCATTAAAAATGATTTAAGATTGGGTTATTACATTAGATGGAAAATCTATTGAGGAGTCTTGGGATTTTAAAAACAATTATACATATTATAAGTAAACATGTTAAAGAGATCTGTAAATATGGTAAAAGTGGTATTAAACCTAAATGGTTGAATAAAAGTATCAAGAAACTTATTGACAAGAAAATAAAATGTATGGTCAGTATAAGGAAAATACATCAAATAATAATTGGATCAGGTTTAAACACATTCAAAGAAAATGTAAAAATAAAATCAATAGGGCTAAAAAGAGATACTGACGTCTTTATGGCCTAGACTAGTTCTAAATCAAATAGCAAACAATTTTATGGTTACATTAACTCCCTTAAAATGGAAATTCCTAGTTATCAACAATTATGGGAAACAATGAATGTATAACTGACCCTAAAAAATTACAAACTTATTTAATAATTATTTTTGCTCTGTTTTCTGATAAACATCAAACTAACACTAATATAATTAATGAGAATGATATAGGGTCACATCACTTTTCTAGAGAGGAAATCCTACACCAGATTGAACAATTGAAAGAAAGCAGAACACCAGATATTGATAACATTACTTCACCCATGTTAAAATTTATGAAGGGTCATGTTTGGTTGCTACTAAAGATTCTATTTGAAAAATCACTTAATAACAATTTGATCCCTAATGACTGGAAAAATCTAGTGTAACCCCTTTATTCAAGAAATGTTGAAAATCGAATATATCTAATTATAGACCAATAAGCCTCACTTCAATTCCTGTAAGATGCTGGAGGCATTAATAAAAAATGGAATCATGAGCCATCTTAAGAACTTCCCTTATTCAACTCAAACCAACATGGTTTTACTAAGAGTTGATCCTGTATAACTAATTATCTATGTTTTATGATAGAGTCATAAAATGTTAGACAAAGGTACTCCAACAGATGTTGTGCTATTTGACTTTAGCAAAGCATTTGATTTAGTCCTCACTAGGCAATTACCCCAAAACTTTCAAAATACAGCACTGATAAGACACATTATTAACTGGATCAATAATTGGTTAAGTAATAGAACTCAATGTGTATCAATACGAGGCCATTTATCATTAGAGGGAATGTCACAAGGGTGTTCCCCAGGGATCAGTTATCGGTCCTATCATCTTTCAAATTTTTATTCCAGACTTAGACGATAATATTAGCAACATAGTTATTAAATATGCAGATGATACAAAATTATGTGGTCCCTGGAAACTTCAGAGCAGATAGAATCAATACAAAAGACCTAAATTCAGTTTCTACCTGGACAGAAAAATGGGAGCGTGATTCAACACAGAGAAATGTTGTGTTATACATATGGGGAAACATAAACCTATGTATACTTACACATTAAATGATGTGCCTATCCCACACAAAACTCTGAAAAAGATCTGGGCATAATTACCTACAATAGTCTGAATGTCAAGGAACAATGTAGTCAGGTTATCTTCAGAGCTAATAGAACTATGTATAAATAAAAGTAACATTAAAGTAGAAATGCAGAAATACTATTACAACTTTTCTATCATATGAAACCCATTATAGATTATGGTAGCCAGTTATGGAATCCTTATACCACTATGGCGATAAACTAGACAGGACCCAAAGACAGTATACCAAATCAATAACTTCCATAAAGGAATTAAATTATGATGATAGATTAACTAACCTGGGCCTGCACAGTTTAGAACTGAGGAGGCACAGGGTGATCTCTTATTATATTGTGACATCTTAAATGATCTGAGCTTGATGACAGATTTTTATATCAAATGCAAAGATGACAATTATGGAACTGGGATCATCCATTACAAACCAAGGTTGATAGATTTTATACAAATAAATGACAATATTTTTATGCTGTAAGAGTAGCTAACCTGTGGAACAGATTACCATTGGACATAATATCTAGTCCAAGCAGAGAAAGGTTAAAAAATTAGATAAATATATTTCTATGGGTGGAAATCTTGATTATTACATACTGGCCCAGATATTCAAACTGCACCAGGCTGTGGCGAAGCCCAGGCGCAGCTCAAATTGGCTGCAGAGGGGTGCGGACTTGGTGATATTCAGCGAGACTGCGCCTGGCTCAGCAGTGTTGAATATCTCACCCTGGCCACCTACAGTGTGCATGGTGCAGTGGCACTGCACCAGCAGTGGCCAGAGTGGAGCATGGGGATGCACTAGCGAAGTTCCATTGCGCTATCGCAGCAACGCGATATTCAAAAGTGCGCATGCAAATGGGGCCATAATGTATGCAAGGCACAAATGGGGCCATTTGCATGTCATTATGCTTCATTGCATGCAGGTGTGCTGATCTCCAGCGAATTGTGCCTGGTGCCCTGCCAGGCAGCAGCCGTGGGGGACTGATGCACCCCATGCAGCCAGCAATGTATCCACAGCCTGATCACGGGCTGCAGTCAAAAAGGAAAATCAGAAATCCCTGGTGGTCCAGTGGACCTGCCTGCCCGATCACGGGATAAGTAAATAAATAATGTCCCATATCCTGGTGGTCCAGTGGACTGCTGACTGCCTGATCACGGGCTTAAGTATTAGTATAAAAATTCTGTCCATATCTGGTGGTCGTGGACTGCTGACTGCCCGATCGCGGGTATTGTAAAATATGTCATATCCTGGTGGTATCAGTATCCCCCTCCCACCCACCCACTGGGCCCCACCGCCCGCTCCCCTGTCAGCCGGCGGGTGGCAGCACCCACCACCTGCCATCCCGCCACCGACTGACTACCGTCGGTAGGGCTGTCGCCCGTTGGTCCACAGTGTGAGCCAATGGGCATGCAGCTCATACCGTACTACATTCCAGGTATGTGAATGGGATCCATGTGTGCGGTATGGGCTGCATGCCCATTGGCTCACGCTGACCAATGGGCGACAGCCTCACCGATGGTATCAGTCGGCAGGGGGCGGGCGCAGACGGTGGGTGCCGCCAGCCGACTGACTGGGGGAGCGGGGCAGTGGGGCTCAGTGGGCAGGTGGGGAGGGGGTACCACTAGACCACCAGGATATTAGACATATTTATTTATTTTTTTAAATGCCTGTGATGGCGAACGATCAGCGGTCCACTGGACCTGGGGATAATGGACAAGAATTCTTTATACTAATACTTAAGCCCATGATCAGGCAGACAGCGTCCACTGAACCACCAGGGATATTGGATGGAATTCTTTTATACTAATACTTAAGCCCAGCGATTGGTAGTCAGCGGTCCACTGACCACCAGGGATATAGGGGTTCTTCCATTTTGCAAATGCCCACAATCAGGCATGGGGAGGAGCTGCCAGGTGCAGCTGGAGCTTGGGTGGCCACCCACAGGTGGCAGCTGCTGTGTTGTGCCCTGCAATGCGGCAGCTCACCTATGGGTGGCCATCCATTGTTACTTTTGGGGATCAACTTTGTGCTGGCGCGGGTAGGGTTGCGCATGCATGGCTCTGCACATCCTGGGCTGAATATCGGGCTGTGCAGGGTATGCATGGTAGCGTCCCCTACCTGCACCTGCATCCATTACTGATGTGCCGGTGCATCAGGATTTGTGCCAGCGCACTTTTCACTTTTGAATATCGCACCAGAGTGCATCAGTGGGTTGCACATGGTGCAACACTGTTGTGCCCTGTGCAACCCTTTTGAATATCTGGGCCACTGTCTTAATAAGAAGCTATTTATGGGATTCAGCCTTCTTTGCTCCTTCTGCAACTTAGTGAACTTCTATTCTTGGGAATATTGGCACCTTGCACTTCAGTATGATATCCATAATCGTGATTACATACCTCGCTGTTTTGTTAACCCGTAATTGCTATTATGGTAAAGTGCTTTTATGTGTAGTTTGCGTTACTATTTTCGATATTATTGAGTCGTGGTATTGTAGTTACTATTATTTATTCACGATTATCATGGGATACCCAGAAAGTTCATATAATCATGCCTGCCTGCCTGTCCACTAGTTTCCCAATCCTGATGAGATGATGTTCCAAATATTGCCTGTGGCCTGAAGAATCAGATGATGATGTTTTTCACGTTATAGCCATATAATACATCTGCACCCAGATCACCTGCCCTGGGTGAATTCTGTAATTGCCAATGGGATGCTGCTCCCCTAAGCTAATGAGGCCCCAATATTTTATCTGCTGCATCAAAAACACCCTCCATAGGTGTAAAATTGCATTCAATAATATATGCTGCTTTGACTGGCAAATCATTATCTTACCTATCACTGCTCCACACTTGTCTAACTCAGTTGGTTCCCTTTCCTCACTGGGGACATTACGACTGGGGGTGTTGTTCATTAGCACTAGGGCAAATGTCTTTCAGTTATGCCTCTCCACACTTCTTCAACCTGCTTACACTACTTATCCACTCAGATCCCATGAGAGTGCCCACTTATCTGTCCCCAGACTTTGCACAGACTGGGACTCTTCCTTTGCTTATGTTGCTCTTAGGCTGTGGAACTCAGTTCCATCAGGTACACGATCATCTCCTCGGTGTTCTCCTTCCAGCATGGGCACCATTTCCATCTTCTTTGGATAGCTCACTGCTCTTGTCCTCAGGTCCACTGAGCTTCTGTGTTTAAATGAAGCATATCCTGCTACTGACATGTACCCTGGGTATTGTGAAAGCTCCTGATACTCTGGATTCTCCTTGCTTCATATGTTTCTGCATTATATTAATGCATTATTTGCCTGAGCCTTGGATGTTTGAATCAAGCAGAAATATATGAATTAACCAGTACTCTATGCCTGTCATTTGTTTGTAGCTGTCTTTAACTTACTATATATAGCTCTGTACACTGTATTGCATTTGCGTTTGTTGTAATCTCCTAATCGTGCCTTAAAATAGGCATTTGATTGTCTAGTGTACCTACCTGGTATAAAATAAGCATATATTTATAATAACTGGCTTATGTCTTTCAATAGGAAAAGAGCAGGTTATAATATGCTGTTAAAACCCACGGATTCTATTTGACAAGCATGTACCACCTACTCTTTCTCCTGCTTTTCTGTCTCGTGCTATACCTCAGCGCTTCATGAACATGCGAGACACAAAAATCTCATCAGACAGAGCTCGGGTACCACAAGTAGCGCTTTGTTCCGGAAAACCCAAAATGGCCATCTGTGAAAAAGCAGAACTTAAGGTCTTTTTCTCTTACTGTGGAAGCAGAGCAACTCCTTACTATGAAACAGCAGCAATTTCCTCCCTCGCTCTTCTTAGAGCAAGCTGTTTCGCTTTCAACAACATATCGCAATTTACTGAAATCATACGAAATTCACTTAATGAGTAAATTCTTTTACTGTTACCAGGTCTTTATTTGACTTTTCAATTTTTGAAAGTTTCTCAAGTTACAATATTTCTCAAGTTAAGTTTAAAATGTTCATCCAACAGTCAATAAATCTGTTAACAAAAAAAGTCTATATATTTTTTCTCTAGCTGAAGAAAACAGCATAAGCCAGCAGTTACATAAACAATGCATGGGGTGGAGTGCATAAATGAGAATTTAATGCCCACCCTTTGTGTGGGATGCTTTAATAAACCAAGTGGTAGCATCCCACACCTCAGGTGGGCATTCAACTTGTTATGTGCTCCACCCCATGCATTATTCTATATGAAATGAGATTTTAGTCTGATTTTCTTCATACAGATCTGATCATCTGCTTTTTATTGGACTATATAGAGCTGGAGATTGGTGGAAAGAGCAGGGTGAATTTAAGGAACCAAGATGTCTACTGCACACCATCATAAGTGAAATGTACTTATCTTTCTTCTCCATGTGAACTTCTCCATGTCCTCCTTCTAGGCCACTTCATCAGAATACAAAAAGTGATACTGATAAGTAACATTCTAGTGCTAATACACTTACCATAGTACCACTAGCACCCTTGTGTCATTACTATTTTGTGAACTTAATATAATATGCCATCAAAATAACTGACTTGTGAGACTGCAGGTGTTTTACTAGTGGGTGTGCAAAGTTGCCAAAATTCTATCTGTAAAAAAATATGTAAATGTTGGCACTTTGCAATTTGTGAATTTAGCAAACTTTGCAAATTAATTTGTGATGCAAGGCATGTCAACTTCATACATTACTACACCACTAGCACTTATCCTCCAAATTTAACCTCTACTAATCAATGAAGAAATCTGTAGCCCACATGGTGGACTAAGACAAACCTGGATACCAGTAATAATTAATTTAAGATAAGCCTGAAACTATCTGGAAATGTTTTTCTGGTGCAGTGCTACCTCAGATAAGACAAACTGCTGGACGTTTGAACTACAGTATCTAGCAGAGTATAAACAATGTAATTAACACACTTTCTAAGTACCTTAAAGACACAAACCATGGGGATAAATTCCCAGTTGTAAAGTTTAGTGTTTATGATATTAATCACTTCACAATGTCCAAAGTTGTTAAGTATTAGCATATAAACATGCAAAGGATACAATGGAAGAAGGTTTGTCATGTATAACAGGACCATACCCCAACTTTTCAGTGGTAGTATATATTTCTGTTTGTCTCCAAAATATACATTTATATTACATATGCTTTGAGATAATTGAGCAGATAAAACAGTCATCTCAGGTCATCTCAGGTATCATGGAAAGATATTAATATCTTTTCATGATGCATTATTACAACTTGATATTTTTCCTTGTTGAAAGAAATCATAGTGCATTCTTAATCAAAGTAGCAGTAGACCTCAGGACTAGCCAATCCCTAACAACCATAAATAGAATACTGCGACTGGCTAAGTTCTGAATTTCACTCCCAGCTCCAAGCCCTGCAGCAATTGTAAATGAAGCAGAAAGACAGTCACACATTGCAAAGTCATAAGCACTTTATACATTCCCAATCATGTTTATCCCAAAACACATGTCTGTATAAACAGAACATGATATGTGCTGACGTAGATTAGGGCTGTGAAAATACTTTATCTCAAATATTTGGGCCAAATATTATAATCAGGCAAAATAATGTAAGGTATTCAGTATTTATATTTGTATTCCAGTATTCAGCTATATGTTGTGGGAAAAAGAACATAAATTTACCAATTTCCATCACATGATGGCCAGGGCTAATGTTCTGGCCACCCACACAGCTCATTTAAATTGTTTCCCACTCACCTCCCCTTTCCCAAGTGCTTCCCTGAGAGTACTAGAGATTGAGAGTAATTTATTGTCAGCTCCTGGCACCCTACCAGCATCCAGCAGTATCTTTTCAAACTCTCACCACAACCTTAGCCAAATTCCCATTCTCTTTATAATTTAGTTTTTGTATTTCAGCCACCCCCGAGCCCTTACCTTGACTTGAGGGGCACTAGTAGCAACCAGTAGTGTCCAGACTAGTCAGATGCCCCTCCTTCATCCAGTTCAACACTGACATAATTTGTGGAGCTTTAGCATCCCACCCATCTGACCACTGGTAAAATAAAGTAGCAGTCATGTAAACCAAAACTGAACCCACCGAGGTGATCATTCACAGATAGTGGAGTGAATATTTGCAAGTGATTGAGCAATCATGAGGGAGGGCAAGACAGTTGTTATGGTGATGCTATGCAGGATTGGCAGCAGCATAGGATCACCATGCTAACTGTCTCATCCCTCCTGCACCATCATGTGATCCCTTAGAAATGCTCACTCCTGGTCACGTGATGGCAGCCTGAGCGACGGCAGTGGTCTCCCAGAGCTCCGCCTCTAGTCCTCGATCTTCCTCATTCAACAGCAATCATTAGCAAAACCCACTGCAAATTAGTGCAAATCAGTGCCGACTTACCACCGACGCCTAATCTGGCAGATCAATGGAGGTATATATGAAGAAGGTGCCCGCGAGGCACTCTCCCCGTGAACGCCAGAGAAGGACAAGGCCGTGAAACGGCCTAAGCAGCAGACCACAGGTGCATTCAAGATGCCTGTCACAGAAGCAGCCTCACGAAGGGAAATTTATGGAGATCATGCAGCCTCTCCAGACCGCTATAGCCTCCATTTCAGAAGACCTGCAAGAAATCAAGGAGTCTGTGGATTCGCTAACTAGGAGGTGTTATTCAGAAATCAAGATAGTTTCACTTGAGAGAAAGCATGAGAAGCATGAGACAGAACTAATAAATGTGAAACGCAGAATGAAGAAATTGGAAGATAAATTGGAGGATTTAGAAGGCGCAGTAGGCAGAACAATCTAATAATAATCGGGATACCAGAGAAAGAGGAGGGAGTGCAATGATAACTTTCCTGCAGAAACTTTGCAATAAAATAGCTGGTTCTCCTCTGGTGGAGGAGAATACATAATTGAGAGAGAGCCCATCGAGCATTGCGCCCTCCACCAACCCAGAGCCAGCTACCCAGGCCAATCATTTTCAAATTACTGAACTATTTAGATTAAACAGCACATTTTATCCAAAGTTAGAGGCATTAGTGAAGTGACCTGGGAGGGTAAGAAGATTCGATCACCCAGTATCTGCCACATTCGGTGAGGTGCAGAGGCAAGAATTCCACCCTTTAGTCTCTAAATTGGTGTGGCTTCTAAGCCATTCAAGGTTAAGTATCCCCTATCCTGCTGTGGTGAAGCATGAGGATAAATGGCTATCCGTTCGATTCACCCATGCAAGCCCTACAGGAGCTCAAAAGTATTTTCCCAGATCTCTTCAAGTGAACAGCAGAGGGATCACCTTGGACAAGAATACTGTCGTACTGTTAAATTGTAGCATGTGTTAAGGACTGAGTCTGTAGAGCACTTTGTATGGACAACCCTCCTTGTGAAGGGTAATGCCTGGGTATAAATACTTGCACTATTAGCTGGCTTGATGTTCAATCACGGTAGCTCTCCGCTGGGTGGAGCTCTATGACAACGTGGAACCGGCAAGAGCACCCTAGTAACTGTGAGAGCTGGATGTGACCTGACAGGACTCACCAAGGTTATCCCTGCATTTAAACATTTCATTGACACTGTTAAGTATAATTTTGTGGTTACATGAATGTTCATACTGTTTTACCCATAATCAGGAGGACTTAGCACAATCTGAGATGAATCTACACTCAGCTGGCTGCCTAGACTTACGTTTCTCGCGATGGACAAGTCATTCCGGCTCTGAGACAAAGTATGCCTCCTCGTTTTCCTTGCCTACAACTGCAGAATGGCTATGAAATGAGACAAAGCATTGTGACATGTAGGCATTGACTCTATGTAGAAACAATAAATTTAATTAGCGGAGGTCATGCTGGTAACGCAGCAGGAGCGTTAACGACCATGGATAGCCGAGATAATGGATAATGGACAGGGATTTGTGAGTTTCAGAGGGCTATCCAACAAGGTCAACTAGAAGCCATGGCCTGTGCCCTGTAGAGTGTAGCTGACTGTAACAATCCAACATTGTGCATAAATAGGATCAACAGAGGACAAAATCCAAAATATTCCTTTTTTTTTTTTTAAATATTATAATGCCCTAAGTCTGTTGGGGTAACGGGCCACTGGTCTCAGTACATGAGTACTAAAATAGCTTATTGATTGAACTATGTCATGCTAAAGCTGATAGACTGGCTATCGATCATACTTACATATATTATGTCGGCCTCCTAGATATGAAGCCTCCTAAAGTTGGTTAATGAGGCTAGCGGGACTTGAGGTTCTCTAAATGGTAGAGACAAGCTGCTTAACATAGCATTTTATTTTTATTGCATAGGTCTATGTTTAGTCTGATAGTATTATGGGGGCCTGGGGGTATGACTGTTAAGCTTGGATTGTCTGGATGTTAATCATGTGGCATAATATGAATGGGAGTGCGGTTAATTTGAACTGGGGAAAGTTTATTGTATTAGGGCAGGGGTTAAGTTTGTTGAATATGAGAGTAGGGTTGGGAATCTTTGTTTGGGGGTGGGGACCAAGGCTACACACTGTCAGGGCTCTCTAGTGTTATTTAAAGTCAGGTTACATGCTGATCTTTCAATAGAACCTCTGTACAACTCACTGGGAGACTTCTATGTACTTTTGTTCAAGTTTCACCATTATAGGTTACTGAGCAATCAATATAATTTTATTAGCTGGAATGTCAAAGGAGCCAAGGATAGGGTCAAGAGTCAAATCATACGGAGGCACCTAGACAATTACGGGCGAAATTGCCTTCCTGCAAGAAACACACCTGAGGAGAGAGGACATCCTCTTTTTAGAAGGTCATGGGTAGGGCAAGTTTTTGGGCAGGATATCTATGAATAGGGAGGGTAGCCATTCTCATAGCAAAGAATGTTCCTTTCAAATTGACTCAGGAAATTTGGAACCCGGAAAGCGATACATCATTGCACATGGTTTATTAGAATCTCACCCGATTCTACTCAGCTCAGTATACGGCCCAAATTGTGACTCCCCAGCCTCTTTTGTGAGATTACTAAATATTGTGGTGTCTAACCCAATGAAGCTCACAATACTAGGTGGGATTGGAATCTAGTGCTCCAAACAGACCTGGACAGATCTGGCTGTGAGAAGCGAGGACTATCTCCAGCACAAAGAGCACTGAAGGATCTCATTAGAGATGCTGCTTTGTGGATGCCTGGTGTGCCATAAATCCAACTCGCGGGCAGTATACCTTTTCTCTACCACACATAGGGCATACTCGAATCGACTACATTTTGATAAGCTCTTTGCAATGTCAGGGTAATGCAAACAGATATATCAGCCAGAGTTCTGTCCGACCACACCCGGTTAGTCTGGAAGTCTGGTAGGGTGGGTGTAAACGGTCTCCCAATGGAGACTAAATAGTCAGATACTGAAAGATGAAGCCTCATTGAGGCACATAATGGATTTTATCACCTTATTCCTTAACAGCAATTAGGGCTCGTGGCTAAATATGATCTAATTTGGGCAGCTTTAAAATGTTCCTTAAGGGAGAGTTGATAAAGATGGCCTCCAAGAGGACTCGGATGCAAAGGGCTCAATTAGAATCTCTGCTAGTTTCCATCAAGAGTTTAGAACATAGTCTATCTCGCACCTCCCTCGGCAGAGAGCTGGGCCAGACTTTACCAGTTGTAGGCCCAATATCTAAGCCTGGTATCTCAAAGAGCAGAATTGGCCTCTTGAGGACCAGACTTAAATATCTAGAAACAAGGGAGAGGGCGAGTAAGTTGCTTGCCATGCGCATTAGTCAATCAGACTCATCACAATTTATTATCGAATTTACAAGGGGCGGATGGGCAAGTTTGTACTGATCCACTGGAAATGGCAAAAGCCTTGGATCTTACTTCCAAGAGCTATACATGGTGGACTCAAAGGTACTGCCTACTGTAGATGATATTAGCTCCTACCACTAGGTGAACTTGCCTAAAATCACAGACATAGAAGCTGCCTCTCTGAGTGTCCCAATAAATGTCATGGAAATTCAGCAGGCCGTTCAACAGATGCCCTTAGATAAATCTCCGGGGCCAGATGGGTTGCCCAGTAATTTCTATAAAGCCTGCCATTCAGCAGTAACCCCTATTTTAAAGGAGGTATTCACATACTGGTATGACAATGGGTTTCAGATCCCAGCTTCCAAGAAGCCACGATTTCTTTAATTCTAAAACAAGGAAAGATCCTTTTAAAATAGATAGTTACCGCCATTTCCCTATTAAATACGGATGTTAAACTGCTGGCCAAAGTCCTTGCAAATAGGCTCTCCAAAATCATCAGTAATCTTATCAGTCGTGAACAAGTGGGATTTATGATGGGAGGTCACCTCAAGATCACATGAAATTGCTACATCTCATGACAACTGCTAGGGACTCTGACACGCCAATGGTGCTGGTATCATTGAAGCCGAAAGGCATTTGGTAGGTATCCTGGGATTTCCTATTTGCTACTTTGTCCCTTTCAGGCTGCCTAAAGAATTTCAGAGATGGGTACAAATTCAATTTGCTCCCTCAGCCAGGGTCAAATGCAATGGGGTATTGTCCCTGCCATTTAAGTTGGCTCGGTACAAGGCAAGGATGCCCTTTGTCTCTACGTTTTAATCTATATTTAGAGCCACTATTGCACAGAATGGCAGAGAATGTTGCCATAAAAGGTATACAAGTGGGGATGCCAGGTATGCCTATTCAGCGTATGCAGATGATATTTTACTGCACATCGAGGACCCTGGTGTCTCAATCCCAGCTATCCTGGCGGAGATCAAGATCTTTTCAAAAATTTCCTACTATAAATTAAATCGGGCTAAAACAAAGATCCTTCCTTTAAATAGTAGGGTTAATAAGGCTGAACTACTACCCCTTGGCCTTTCCTGGGAAACAAAGTCACTTACATACCTTGGAATCAATGTTTGCAAAGAACTGAACTACATAATAAAAGATAATCTGGGTAATTTAGTTAAAACGATAATGGAGGACATGGAGAGGTGGCGGTTGTTCCCCTTCTCTCTTTGAGGTAGGCTAAGCGTAATTAAAATGAATGTATTACCAAGGATATTATATCCTCTGGGTATGCTGGGTGTATACTTATCGAAGGTTGGTTCTCCAAATTACAAAGGGCAGTCAGTCTTTTCATATGGAACAAGAAAATGGCCCATAGAGCTTACCTCAAACTGACAGCCCGAAACTAAGAGGAGGTCTGACCGCCTCTCCTTTTTCTATACTACATTGCACAGCACATAAACAAACTGGCCTACTGGAGTAGGGGAGCAGACACCTGGAATACCTACCATTGTGGTTAGATATGGAACAGTATTTGGCAGCGAGGGTTAAATGCTCGCCGCGGGCTCTTCTATATGTCTCACCGCCGGCCATCCCTAAGTCCCTTAGAAGCAACCCTATGGGATGGTCATTAAAAGCTTCTCACCAGATTCAAAAATACCTCACAATAAGGTGGTACCACTTGACTGACCAGCCCATTGTTGGTAATCCACATTTCAAGGTTGAGGTGTACCATTGTCCCTCATTTTTGGCCTCGTTAAATCATTTCAGGGTCTCAGACTTTTGGTCAAGCGGGAAGCTGCTACCCTTTGATCATCTGAGAAAGTCATAGGTATTACATAAGGAAATATTCAAGTTCTTGCAAGTTAGTAATGCCCTAACCTCCTTTTTCCTGGAGTCGCACCGTCAGACCCTGGTGAAAGACCTAGCCACACTTCTACACATAGCTTCCCAGCCACGCTCAGTTTTCAATTTGTATAAACGCCTAGGAATGGGATTTCAGACTACCGTTAGGGATTTGTTATTACTGGACAAGGAGTTGGGAATCCCGGAGGAGCCTAACCTTTGGAAGAAACTCTGGTTATCAATGTACAAATTTATAAAACAAGATAGGCTGAGACTGGTACATTTTAATATAATGCATAATATGTACCTAACTCCTACTCAGTTATGCAAATATGGGGCAGTGACTATGCCCTTTGTAGCAAATGCAAAAGGGACAACAGTACTTTGTACCACATGGTCTGGCTATGCCCTATGTGCAGGCTTTTTGGCAGTCTATTAATAACATCTTAGACCCTATCCTTGGCTTAGAAACCTTGTTTACGTCCGAGTGTGTCTAATTAGCCTCTTTACAGCTGGTGCTACCAAAGTTAAGAAGGCTCAAATGTCACTCATTTCTGCAGCAGCCAAATTGACAATCTTGAGGCACTGGGCTGAGTGACAAGTCTCCCACTTTGATGGAGTGGTACAGGAGAGCATTCTGGCCTTACAGTTGGAAAGACATATTGCCTACATGCAAGGCAGGGGCTAAGGCTTATGCATCATCTTGGGGCATTCTTGAGGCGCTCCTAACAGCCTGGAAGCCTTGACGCTTAGCTCAACTCAGGAACGATGACTCAAGGATTAATTATTTGTGTAGTCTTGGGAGGGAGGGGGAAAGGTGGGTTTAACTTGGGAATTTGAACCCTGTAGTTAATTGTTATGACAATTGATATCTGTAGTATTACTGGTTTTGTGTTGTTTATTGTCAAACTAGTAAAACTGGTTTAATTACAAAAAATAAATGCTCGCCCTCTGTCAGTGACTGAACACCGCCAGGTTCAACTTCAACTTCATCACTGGTACTTTAATTATTTTACCAATGACCAGATGGGTGGGATGCTAGAAGTTTCTCAGATTGCTGCAGTGGATGAGGGATGACTGACTAGCCTGGATACTACTTGTTGCCACTAGTGCCCCCAAAATCAAGGTAAGGGCTCAAGGGGTGGGGCTGAAATAAAAAAATTAAAGAGAACAGGGAGTCAGGCTAAGGTGGTGATGAGAGCCTCAAAATGCTGTTGGCTGCTGGTAGGGTGCCAGATGCCAACAATTTAATACCTTCACTCTCTGTGGCATGGGAGGGCATACAGCAGGTAGATGATAAAGCACCAACAGGAGGATGCCAGCTAGCAAGGTACCTCGGCCCTTCATAACCCCAACCCAAAACTGAATCCTAATCAAGAGTGGGACTACCACCACTGAAGGCCCTCAACATGAGATGTAAGATGAGGGTCTGTGTGCAGAGCTCAGGGCTGAAAGGTCATCCAGAAAGCACCTGATGCGGCCTGAAGGTAAGAGAAGCAAATATAAACTATGGGGAGAAACAAAGTCTAGTACTGCCCTTGACATTTTGAAATTGATAGCTTATTGAGGACTTTATTGTACAAAACATGGCATGAGCGACTACAGTAATAATGTCAATAAAGAGCTCTGGTCATGGTCAGAACAAAAGTTCTATAATGCTACAATCTGATGCCAAAATACAGAGATACATCATCACATATGAACGATGTTGTGTAACCCACAAGTTCAAACAGAAACAGGTTGCTGCCATCTAAAGTAAATACTCTGTTAACACAAGTCAATGATTCTGGTCCCCAGTAGCCAAAAGGTAACTTAGTGATGACCCATAACAAGGAAAAACAATCTGAGCAGAGCACTGGAACATGAAACAATCAAAACAGCGAAACATAAAATATGCATAGTAGAGTGCCAGATTAAAAACAAAGCGACACATGCTGAAATGTATGCTAAAGATAAAGGTGTGCCTACTGGATGAATCCATGCCCAGGTGAGGTAGGGACCAGGGAATACCCACTCTCATAACGTGGCATGATTCTACAAAATCAGGCTCATGCAAGGAGATACCCCCACTCTACCTATGAAACAAGTTGAGAACCATAAAATAAAGAGGGACCCCAAACTACCTCATATAAGGACCACTGGTCTGCAGCCAAAAGGAAAGCAAGTCAATTTATGTATACTGTCCTCCCATTCATTTACGTAGGAATTGCCTCTGATCTCCATTTTCTGTACACCAGTTGTTAGCCTCTGTTTAGCTTCCATAAACCATAGATGAAGGGCTTAGATGGAATACTTATGTATTCTTGAAATTGGTCTCTGACCTATACTATACCAAGGTCAGGAGAGTGAAGTTTCACAGTCCCAACGGGACTTGTGTTATGCTTGGAGCTTAGCCCCTGCACTCCATTAATATAACCATCTCTGAGGAGGTGTGGACCTCAGAGTTGGTAGTAAAGTTGCAGGAGGTGCAAAAAGTTTGCAAAATGTTCCCCTACCAGAAATAGACACCTGTCCCGAAGTCTGCTGGCCGAGCTGCAGGAGCATTAGTGCTCCAGGCCATGAAGCAGCTCGTACAACACCTCTCTCCACCACCTCACAAGTTATGCCAGGTGGAACCATGTTCCATGGGCATAACCTAGCATTTTCCGGTGAAATACAGTTTCATTCCTAGTGAAATGCACTTTGCTGGTCAACCATGCCTGGTATCCCTCATTTTGGGATACCGGTTGGGCCTGTGAGTGTCGGGACCTCAGCTTCAGCATCCTGATAGGATACCACTTAGATTGTATAGGAGGTAGCCCATCAAAATAGCAACTCCCAAATGGTGAGGTGTGAAAATGACAGAAATCACAGTGCATGCCGTATTGATGACTGTCAGTTCCCCTCCCCAAGGTCTGCCCCCTGGAACTGATATAATAAGTAAGGGGGTGGGGGAAGCTGTCTACAAAGGGAGTATGGGCAAATCCCCAGCAAATTGAAAGTTCAGCAATACAGCATGTGCTGTGATTTCATGCTGTTTTCACTCCGCCATGTGGGAGTTGTTATCTTGACGGAACTGAATAGGAAGCTTATTAGTGTTGCCCAGGACCATGAGAAAAGCATCCAGAGGGACCTTCAGTGCATTACATCTGGAATTCTATTCTGCAGCTGAGACCAGCAACCCACCAAATTAGGACAACTCCAGAGTATATGGACAATGTGCCTTTGGATTGGTGGCAACGCCAGCAGTCCAAAGTGTCTACTAGGTTCATCTTTTTAGTTGATCAGGTGTCCTATACCAAAAAATGCATTGTTTTAATTTTATAAATCTTTCCCCTACTGCCCGGCAGTGCCCATAGACTTTAGACCAGCATCAGTCCCAATCTTCCTCCTGATTCGGTACCCAAGAACCTTTCCCACCTACTTTCAGTTTATCTGTTGAGGGGTATACTTCTGCAAGAGCCTCTTTGTAGATTTGCCCAATTTTCAGGGCTTTGATAGACAATCTGCCCCCACCTGCCACTCCAAGAATGTCATCCCAGATGCCCCTCACTGGTAACTGCAGCTGAGCTCCCAAGTAGGAGGATATTAGATGGCGGAGCTGCAAATATCTCCACAGATGGGACTATGGTAATGAAACCTGAGCATTCAGAGTACCAAAATCTTTAAACAGGCCGGAGTCTAAGTGCTAAGGTTGGCTACATGAGAAATACCCTCAGCAGCCCAATCATGCCAGCAAATAGCCCCCACACACATTGCTTTGGATTATGCCATAGTGTCCAACAAGGTAATGGTACCTGCCAGGGGAATGGACAAGTTTGCTTACCTCCCTCTAAACACCAAGAATGTACCTATGAATGGGATAACTGCTATTAACTTGAGAAGGAGCCCAGAGCACTATTTCCAGTGCCACTCCTTAAGCCAGATACTCCTCTATGCCAATCCATCTGGCTGTTCCATGGCATTTATCAGCACAGAACCATATCCAAACCTGTCGCAGTCCCATTGCCAGATAATAACCTTCAACCACGGGTGCAAAACCTTCCTTTGGGCCAGAGACATTCTCAACAAGGATAATAAAGGAATAATGCATGACAAGGATGTGTGTCATGCTGGGATAACGCCATGCCTGGGGTTGGGCATGAGGCGCAGGCCGAGTCAATGACCCAGGCGTGGCGTTATCCCAAAATGACACACACCCTGGAGTGCACTATTCTATTATACAATGGCTCATTGTTATACTGAACAAAAAATAATTTTAAAGATGTTTTGTGTAGAAACATAGTTTTTGTTTTAAGAGAAGATGAAACAATCAATCAGATGCTCAGCAGCAGGTTCACAGTGCTGAGACTAGATCTGTATGCACGTGTTGGGGTAACGCCATGGTCCAGCCCCAAACTGACCAATCACAGTCCAAGATTCTTTCTTGCCATTGTATAATCTGGATTTACCTCCTTCCCAAAGAAACCCCATACCAATTTATCCAATGTCTTCCAAATGGATTCCGGTATGTGCTGAGGCAGATAACAAAATAAATAAAGGACTTTGGGAGTATCATCATCTGTAAAGATTAGGATTTCGCCCACAGTGAGAGGCAAGGTGCTTCCCTATCAAAGCCCTCATACAAAGAAGCCAGTAATGCAGAAAATTCAAGGTGATCCAGTCCTTCCACGGGGAGGGGATGAGAATACCTAGATTTCGTGACGGGGTGAGTTGCCCAAGACAGCTCCATACCTTCGAGAAATAGCGAATGGCACTTTGGTCCCTTTGACAAAGAAAGTTTGTTGAAATGTGCAGTAGAAGTGGGCAAGTCAGAATTTCTCACCTAGAGCCAAGCCAGAGCTGTGCAAGTGTCTGGTTTAACTCTACCAGCGAAAGGATAAGATGACCCCTGGCTAGTGCAGGCTGTTCTCTGCACTACCAACCAAGTTCCTCATGAGTTGCATGCAGTATGGGAGGGCTGCAGCAGCTGCTGCTACTCACTTCTCAGGCTGACAGAACTAATTGTTTTGATCATTGATCATTACTGGCTTGACTTGAGCTTGGCTCTCAGTTGCTCAATTGCTCATAGAGGACAAATTGAGAAACAGCCAAGCACTAGACTCAAGTCAGACTCAAGACTGCCTTGCCTACCCACCTGTAACTTGTAGGAGCAACCAAATTGCAGATGCAAATGTTTTAAATATGTGACTCTCTGTAACAGTAGTGAACCTTGAATAGCAACCGTTTGTTCAGTCAGTCTTAACAGGTTCTTTCAAGGAAGGCTGCTTTGTATTTAATAATAGGTGTTTGCTTTCTCAGCAGTACTGTAGCACCCGGATTTTCATTATGATGTCTTACTTCACCTTGCTTTTGTTATGGTTTGAAAGGCCACACATATTTAGTCCAGCT
Organism: Neoceratodus forsteri; assembly: GCA_016271365.2. Classification (NCBI taxonomy): domain Eukaryota; kingdom Metazoa; phylum Chordata; order Ceratodontiformes; family Ceratodontidae; genus Neoceratodus; species Neoceratodus forsteri. Next base: position 49,997,649 of record JADMNL010000024.1, on the reverse strand, counting down.
GTACCTCTTTGTTACTAGAACACATTGTTGAGAAAAGATTCAATTCTAAATGTCTGTCACTTTATTTCTGTTGCCAAGGCTGTTTGAGCTCAGATGTTGAACATATTTTCAGCTTTGCTGGCATAGCATCCAGATGTTATGGGATTCTTTTGTCTTCATATTAAACTCAGCCAGCCTGAGCATAACCATAAAAGAGTGCACTGCATACCACAGCTTTAGTAACAACCTCATATCCCACAGTGAAGCAGTTCAGAGTCCAACAGTTAGGGTTGAGTTGGTTTGCAGACAAAGCTCATTTGAAAACAAACATTTGTCAATTCCAAATGTTTGATAGCTTGTCATTTGCTGTATAGCTATTGGCATAGATAGCATAGAGGTAAAAATAACAAAGTAATATCATGAGTTGTAACACTGACATTGTCATGATTGGGAAATGAAGAGGTTCTCACCTCCTCAACGTATCACCTGCCACATGGTGTGACCCTAAACTCTTCCTGGGGCAAACCAAGGCTCCATGGGGAGTACAGAATTCAAGGTAAGGTGGGGTCTGACTGGCTGAGGAGGGTATCCAGAGAAGTCAGGGTGGTGTGCAGGGGCATAAAACATAGGTAAATAACACCTGACTATAATCACAAATATAGTAGAACACTGAAATACAGTACTGTTTCTTGCTTGTGTGTCAGTCTGTGTTTCTGACTATAATCAATGCATTTGTCTGATGGTTATGGATAACTTGTGTTCTTTTTCCTTATCCTTGTGTGTGGGGTATAGTATCTCTGATTAAACTCATCCAAAGGCCCCATCCTGCCCCAGTAATTAGCATATCCCCAGACCCTCCCATCTGATGACACCTCACCTCCCTAGTATGGAGAACATCCTTAATCCCCTCCTGTCTGCTGACACCTCTCTGTCCCAGTAGGCACACCCTTTCCAATACAAATACACTGTCTCTCCTCCCATCTGCTGATAACCACCATACACCAGAATGACTATTCCTACCCCTCTTCCCACTTACTGATGCCCACCCTGTCCCAATACAAATACTCTTACCCCTCCCATCAGCTTACTCCTACCCTCCCACTATGAATACCCCATTCCCTCCTTGCATCTGCTGATACTTATCCTGTCCCAATACAAATACAAATATGAATACCCCACCACCTCCTCCCAACTGCTTATATCTACCCTTTCCCAATAAGAATACCACTACCCTCTTCCCATCTGCTGATACCCATCTTGTCCCAGTGGAAATAATGAATAACCCCACCCCTCCTCCAACCTACTGATACCCACTTTCTCCCAATACAGATGCCCTTACCCCATATCTCATCTGTTGATACCCATTACCCACCCTGGTAAAGAATGATTAATGCCACTTCTCTTTATATGTACTGATGCCCACTCTCTCCCAAATGGAGAACTTGTGCCCCAAATCATCCTCCTACATGCTGATGTCCCACTATGGCACAAATCATCTTAGCCCCATATGCCACTGATGTATTTCCATTTAATATGTTATTTCTCCATTATGTTTTATGCCATGATACATTAACCAGCTGCCCAGAGTGGAGCTGAGAATTCAGCTGTTATTAAAGAAAGCTGCGTCTGGGACAGCTCCCGTTGCTTCTCCCTCCACTGAAGTTGCAAGCTCATGCTCCTCCCAGCCCTTCCCTCTCAGGTCGGCCACCCTGATAGCTGATGTCTGTGATTCAGAGAGGAGTGGTCGTCAAGGAGTTTACTGAGTGGGACATCCAAAAGGGCTGGGGATTGTCTCCTAATTCATGATTGACCATTCACCTTGTTAATTTTCTGCAGTGTAGTCAGACTTGACAGTATGCAGAAACAAAAGCTGCGTGGAAGACAAAGGGAAGGAGGGAGAACAAAATTGCTCTCTCTCTCTCTCGCTCTAGCCAGAAATGGCTTTGAGATTTTGTCTGATTGCATGGGGAAGAGTGCTGCTGAAGGCAGCCCATTAAGGAGTTCACTTGGTAGGCACAGGCAGAGTGGGCGCTGCAGGTGGCCAATCAAGAAGACCACTCAGCAGTCATGGAAGAGTATCAGTGTGGGTGGCCAATTAAGGAGGCCACTCAGTGGTTAGGAAGTGTGCTGCAGTGGGAACCAATTTAAGGAGCCTGCTCAGTAGGCATCAGAAAAGTGCCACATGCTGTGGGCAACCAAACCAAGGAACCAGTTAAGCAATCACTGGAAGAGTGCTGCTATGGGCGGCTAAATCAGGAGTTCATCCAATGGGCAGAGGAAGAGTGCTGCCAAGGGTGGCTAATTAAGGAACCTACTCAGTAGGCATCAGAAAAGTGCTGCCCACTGTGAACAGCCAAGTAAGGATCCCACTTGGAGATCATGAGAAGAGTGTCACTGCAGGTAGCTAATTAAGGAACACAGACAAACAAAAGAGAGAAAGAGGTAAATGCCTCAGCTCAGACTTGAATGCAGGCCAACTGGAATACCATTCTGGTTGCTCTACCAGCACCACCACCACCACTACCACAGCACACTGGAAACTGGTCTGTCCCAGAGCACATTACTATTTCTGCAGTGCACAACCTGGTGCTGCACAGTTAAGTCATTTTTCAATCCCAAGAGTGTGGTGTGAACATTTATGGAACACATACAGTACAACAAACAGAAGAGAAAGAAGTAAATGCCTCAGCTGGGACTTGGACCCAGGCCACCCTGAATTCTATTCTGGTTGTGTTACCAGCTGCACAACTAAGGCAACTGGAAAATGGACCATCCTGGAGCAACACCAGGTTGTGCATTGGAGAAAGAGTAATGTGCTCCAGGATGGCCCAGTTTTCAGTTGTCCTGGTGCATAGCTGATAGCACAACTAGAATAGCATTCAGGCATCCTGGGTTCAAGTCTCAGCTGAGGCACTACCTCTTTCTCTTTCTGTCTGTGTGTGTTCTATAAATGTGTACATTCACACTCCTGTGATTTAGTTATAATTATCTGTGCAGCTGCTCTGGTGCATTACCAGCTGCACCACTAGGCAACTGAAAACTTGGCAGTCCTGGAGCAAAACCAGGTTGTGCATTTATATATGAGCCAATTAAGGGGCCCATTCAGTCAGCATGGGAAGAGTGCCACCATGGATGGCCAATTCAGGATCCGACTCAGTGCGCATTAGAAAGAGTGCTGATGGCAGTCAATTAAGAAGCCTACTTGACAGGCATTGGAAAAGTGCTGTCTACAGGCAGCCAATAAGGGATCCACTTGGAGAGTATCGGAAGAGTGCTGCCTGTAATACACAACTCATTAAGCAGCCTGTATGGTGATCATGCAAAGAATGCTGCTGCAGGCAGCCAATTAAGCAACCCACTCAGAAGGCATGGGACGAGTGCCACTGTAAGCAGCCAGTTCAGGAGCCTGCTTGGTGGGCATCATAAGAGTGCCACCAGGGCAGTTAATTAGGAGCCCACTTGGCAGACACTGGAAAAGTGCTATTGCTGATGGGAAAGGAGATTATACGAATAAAGGAAAGGGAGGATGAGGAGGAGGCTGAGCTACAGTGCTCAGCTGGCTACTAGATGGCATCTTGTAAATAAAAGGATGGAGCTGCACTATGATAGGCGGCTACATCCTTTCAACTACTTAAAGCTTCCACCCATCACCCAGCAGAACAGCACCATAATCAGCCTTGCTGATCACTGACCTGTCAGTGTCAAGCCTCCTGCAGCCTGAGCTGCATTGAATACAACAGTGACATGCCTCTGAAGTTCGCTACTCTACTCTCACAATATGTTTGCTTTTGTGCATGCATGCAAGAAAACATAATGAAAGGAACCCCTGGCTTCAAGTGTTGTGGTCTCTCGTCAGTGTAGTATGTGATAACAGTTGTACTGATGCTTATGTGATGGGCCAAAAAAAAATCTACCAATCAAACCACATGACCATCCATTTTCTCCAATTACAAGCAGCCACCGCTGCAGCATTCATAAAGCAGAGCTGCGAGCCTGTGTTGCATGTTTATGCCACAAATTGTTCCCTCATATCCTTGGTAGCGAGCATCCTTAGATACCAAAAGTTTCCCAGGAAATCAGTTCTTTGCAAAACCTCCTAGATGGAAAACATTATTACAATGCTTACTGTTTTCATACCTGTTTTCAACTGCTCAATTAAATCATTTCATGCACCATACATTGATGTATAACCGATGATCATGGAATTATTTTTAAAAGGTTTTTAAGCCATTCAAATAGCTCATCAATTGTTGGCTCAATATGTGGGATTGCAGAATAATCTAATAACACATTAGCAAGCAGCATCCTTTTGTGGTTAAGTAGCCTAATTCCACTTGTTCTAATGTTGGGTAATTGTCAAATAGTATCATTCTAATGTTGGGTAATTGTCAAATAGTATCAATCATCACATACTTGTAAAAGGACAGAAAGAAATCTGAGCTACTGAACTGCACACAAAGTATGATTCCACCATTTGTCTTCTTAAGACAAGCCTCTTCTGCATTTTCTTTCACACTGGTGATTACATCACTGCAGCATTTTTGGAGACAAACCCTCAATGCATAAATAATCAGTGAATACAATCTGAATATGTAAATGTGACAAAAGATTGCATAGTAGTCCTTGTAACAGTCTTTGAGCTTTCTTGCAGGACTTTGAAGGTTTTGATATTGACTAGTCTCAAAGTGTCAGCCATGGCTTGTGTGTTGCAATGTGAGCTGCACAGCCAGTCCTCCTGTCCTCACTAGGTCCCTCTGTCTTTTGTGAAAATGTCACCAACATTGAGAGTTCAGTTACTTCCATCTAATTAAAAAAATTGTTCCAGTGTACCAAATTTGATATTATGCCTTTGCCAACGTCCATACATATGGAACATATATGGAACATATGGACATACAGAACTTAATAGACACAGGTCCATATAGCTCTGTCATCGAGGCACAGGTCAGGAAGCATAGGAAAACCAGGAGCAGTTCTAAAATTCACAAGAGTTTTATTATTTATGACATTAAAATAAAAAAATAAAATTGTTCAGAATAACTACTTACAATGGCAGAAGAAACATAAAAAACAGGAGTCCTTCTGAGTTTTTCTTCTCAATTTCCAATACATGTATCTCAGTCTCTGTCTCTCTCTTTTACAAAACATTGCAGCTCCTTTTATAAGGCTGTTACAGGAGCTCATTAAGAAAATAGCATGCTTCTCACACAGTGTTCTTGTAAATTTCAATGTTCTTGTCCAGTTTCAGCAGGTGCAGCAAAAGAACACTGTGACCCAGAACTGACCTCTTGTTTACATCTTTCTTCTGCAAATGGCTTAAAATTGCATCTCAGGTTAACCCTTTGAGTTCCAAATAGCTTGCAATAATTTCAACAGTTTAACTATACAGAGTTTTAGCTTTGCAATCATTTCAACAGTATAACTATATACAGTTTTAAACAAAGGAATCCAGGATCAATTACATTTCCACAAAATGATTCACATATATTTTATACCAACAGCTATGCAGGGGGCAAGACAGAACAGCAAGTGAGGGCAGAGAGATAGTGAGAGGCAGAGAATTGCAAGACCATCAGGATGATCAAGTCCTAGGTCTCACGAGAAAAATTGGTTGAGCAACCTGACAGAGAAGGGACAGAAAAGGAGAGGAAGAATAGAACAGATCCTTGCATTTACTCTTTCTCCATAATAACTGGGACAGGGCCTATTCAACCCTGTCACATACCCCTCTCCTTAAGAGGAACCTATTTTACAAAACAGGTTTCCAAACCTTTCTAGTAATTCTCAACTAACATAAGCATATAACCGTTACAGTTCTATGAATGCAGTATCCTTTGTTCCATAACAAAAGTACAGCAAATAGTGAAGTTTAAACTCACACATTTGTTTTTCAGCCATCAAAATTCTCAATTCCAGATCGTATCTAGACAGAATATCAGCATTGACATTCTCTTTTCCAGATTTGTGCATCATTTTAAATTTAAATGGCTATAGTGCCAGGTACCACAAGTGATTCTGGAATTTGTATCCTTCATTTGGTTGAAGCCAACAGATGGGATTGTGATCTGTTGCAAACACAAAGTCAGCTCCTAGTAAGTAAAACTTAAGGGACTCCATGACCCACTTTGCTACAAGGCATTCTTTTTCAATGGTGGAGTACCTTTTCTCTCTGTTGTGCAGTTTCCTACTTATGTATAGAATAGGATATTCTTTCCCATCTATATGCTGACTCAAGACTGCACCTAGGTCTACCTCTGATGCATCAGTCTGTAACAGAAATTGTTTCTCAAAATCTGGGCTTCTTAAAACAGGGGCTGAACATAATGCAGCCTTACGGCTCGAAAAGCCTCAGCACACTCTGGGGTCCATTTCACATTATTCAGGAACTGTTTCTTTGTGAGTTCAATGAGACGAGTAGCTAACTCAGCAAAGCTAGGAACAAATTCGATAATAACCAGCCAGCCTTAAAATGACCTGACATGCTTCTTTGTTTTAGGGACAGGATGTTAGCTTATAGCTTCTATCTTAGAAACCTCAGGCTTGACGTCTCCATTTCCCAAAACATAGCCCAAATATCTGGTTTCCTGCATGCCCAATGCAATCTTGGTAGGATTAATTGTCAGACCTGCCTTTTGATTGATTGGATAACTGCTTGTAGTGTTCCATGTGGCTTTTACAGTCTAGACTGTACACCACAACATCATCCAATTGTTCTTCAGTGATCAAAATCTCTGCTTGTAGGCCTCTTCTGAGATGTCATACCTCTTCAGGATTTTGTATTTTACCAGGTCATAGTTTTCTGACTGTGCGTGTCCATACTGCTGTAAGCAAGTTGGGCTTTCCGTGTCAGTTAAGGTACTAGTCTTATTGCCCATTGCTGCTTTGGCCACTGGCAGGCTGCAGGCAACCCTTTCAAAAGTTGTCAGGTATGCTTTGATATCATCAGAGGGACACAACTTTGTAAGTTTAATATATTTCAAGTTGCCTGTGTCCTGTTGCTCATCTGGATCTGTGCCAGATCCTCTGCCTTGATAGTCTGCAAGGTATCCAGCCACCGCTGCTCCTGTCACTGCATCTTTCTGTCCTATGTTTCTCCATCTCTTTTGTTGTATAGCCCACCATTTGAAAAAGGCAGTCAGGCTTTCAGGTTCTGTCACTGCCTTTTCTATTTCCATAACTGGTGCTAGCTGTACAGTCTCAGCTTGGACTTCTGTCTCTGCTTAGTTTGGCTGCCATTCTCCTGGTAACCACTCCTGGGCTTGCTGCTGCAGAATCCTTACCTTTCTTCTATGCTTCTCTGGTACCAGGTCTCAGTACCCATGCACAAAACTCTTGGCTTAGAGTATGCATGGCATAAATCCCACTTAGGCTGACACCATCTGTCACTGAAACACAGGTCAGGAAGCATAGGAAAACCAGGAGCAGTTGTAAAATTTGCAACCCTGTCACAAGCTCTCCATAATTCTATCTGTTATATCCCTTTAGATACCCAGATTTACAGAAAAATCTAGTTTAAGCTTAAAATCTTCTATGCTACTGCTGCCTATAACCTCAACTGGGAGTGAATTCTAAGTAGATACCACCCTTTGATTAAACCAATACTTCCTTTTTGTTTGTCCTACAAATTTCACCTGATAACTGTAATAAATGTGCCCGAGTATCATATGTCTGCTTCTTCATTTCCAACCCTAGACAATTTCACAGATCATCATTTGTCATTGCCTTAAAAAGCAAGCACCTCTTAGCCTGCAATGTTCTAATGGGAAACATATCTAGATAAATTAGTCTGTCTTCATAATTTAGGTCCTTCAAATGATAAATCATCCTAGTAGCCCTTTTTTGTACCTTTTCCAGGAATTGATCTCAGTTTGTTGCAAGGTGCCCAAAACTGCACACAGTACTCAAAATGAGGCCTGACTAGGGTTGTATACAATGGCACTAATACCTCTCTTCTCCTACCTTTAATGTGTCCACCTATACAGTTTAATATGCTTGTTGTTTCTTCACAATTGCTTTACCATGACTGTTAAAATTAAGTTTGCTATCTACCAATACACCCAAATCCTCTCTTCAGTTACCACCTTAAGATATGTATTATTCAACTCATATTGTACTTTCCCATTATGTCGCCCTAGATGCACAATGGACATTTACCCAAATTTAATTCTAATCCATGTTCTTTTGTCCAGTTTCCCAATTTTACCAAGGCTGTTTGAAGTTTCTGCGTATCTTCACCACTGTTTACCTGCTCCCAATCGTATATCATCAGCAAAACCTCACCTCCCAGAGGCCATCCCCTGCTCATACTGGTGACATAGATGTTAAATAAACATGGTCCCAACATAGACCCCTGAGGGACCCAGCTAGACACAAGTCCAGTTGGAGTATTTGCCTCTGATACACACCTCTGTCTCCTATCTGATAACCAAGCTCTATCCATTTGGTTACCTTGCTAGGGATCAGAACCACAATTAGTTCATCATTTAACTTGCTGTGTACTAAGTTTCAGATCTTTATCTCTAAAGAACCCCTGACACCATTGTGACAACTTTGAAAACATTTAATATTTAGACACAATTCAGCTTTTAATTCATAATTTTTTCTGTAATTATCACTCTTATTTCTTTATTACTAAGGACATTTGCAAGAAAACAGGATTGCTGCCTGTCTGTTCTGATTGCTTACCTACCCTGACATCACAGTTGTGGTCATGACATCACAGTTTGTTATTGTGAGAGAAGTATGATGCCATAAACAGGGATTATGATGGCTGGTGTAGGCAAGCAGAAAAGTCTAGGGACAGTAATCCTCTTTCATCTAACTGTCTTCAGCAATAAAGAAAAAGGTAAATAATTATAGAACATATTGAAATATAAACTGAACTGTGTCTAAATCTTACAATTGTTTTAAAATGTTGTAATGGTGTCAGGGCTCTTTAAAGGTGACTGAGTTATAAACCCCCAAACATTCAGAAATGTTAACATTACATTTTGCAACTATGTAAACTAACTGTATTTGTCCAGATTGCACCATATTTCATACAATGACTTTACCAAGGTCCATATAGAAGTGTACCACTTTCAGAGTTCTGTTTTAAAGGTGAGTGAGTTATAAGCTTCCAGACTTGCAGATATTTTAAAATTACATTTTGCAGTTATGTAAACTGCAGAATGTTAAGCCCATGTAGTTTTAAAACTAGAGAACAGAATATCACCAATTTTGTTAAGTTCACTTACCCTAAATATTAACCCTAACAGGGCCATGGACTGATATATCAGTCCAGAACTCCAATCTGTTCTAATTCTGTTGGCAGTTGAAGGGTTGCTTCAAGGCCACTGCCATGCCCAGCAGCAGAGCATCATGCTGCCATGTTAACAACCCTGGATTAGAAGCAATCCCAGAAAGTCACGTTGGGAGGCAGGTCATGGCTGGAGAGCTGCCACTTGGCAGATCATCTCAGCTGGGGAGAGTTTGTGGTGGGTACCATCAACACAACAATCTCTGCATCTGAGCCAGGGAGCTTGCTCCTGCCACAGAGGAAGCAGTGACTGTGCAAGGCTGACAGAGGCACTGCCTCACCAGGGAGATGGGGGAGAATTGTTGGAGGAAAACCTGATAGTCAACTGAATGATGGCTGAGTTAAGCCTGATCATGGTATATCTCTGAGAAATGAGCTGATGGCTGGGAGAAAAATCAATACAGAAATAAAAGAGGTGTGTTTTCAACTCTCTACTTACTTGCTCAAAGGCTGGCCAAGATATCCTATTGGTCATAATGTTGTATGCTTAATAGCATACAACATTATAGCTAACCCATAAGAGCACTGTCTAGGACAGCGAATGGTGCAATACCGCGTATACTGCTGTACACAGTATTGCACCATTCACACTCCCAGGCAGAGGATAAGACCTCTGCTGGGAGTGGGTTCCTGAGCAGCTGCCGTGACTCACTGCACAGAGCCACAGCAGCAGGAACCCAGGCACCGCATCTGAGACCAGGTTTGATTCCCAGTCCCAGACATTTTATTTTTTCAACACTTTGTGTGCTCCCGAGTTGGACCCCCTGGAGTTGAGAATCTTTAGTGGGAGGTCCGGGGTGCAGCCCCACAACAGGAGGTATGGGGCAGAGACCCCACAGAAAAAGAGTTATGCTGCATGGTACACCACGCTGTATTGGCAGCCGCATTATAGCCGTGCATAATGTTTTGCACATTATGACCCCTGCGCCCAAGATATAAGCAGCCAACAATTCCAAAATAACACCCAGTTCAGTTCAATTTATTGATCAACCATACTAGTCATTACAATACAAATTTATAATTAGTTGATGATAAGCAACAAAAATAAAACTGCATTCCTAAAAAAGGTTTTTACATTCATACATGTATATCGTTTAATCAAATCTTAACAATAATACATTATCTCTATAGTAAATAATTATATTTAATTTGTTATTCAGATGTAACTGCATTTGATCCACTACTTTCAGAAAAGAGGCCACAGCATTTAGTGCCAACTAACGAAGCGCCAGCTTTGCAAGGCTAAGATCACCGGAGGTAGCAGCGAATGTTGAATGAGATTTACAAATATGTAACTTGGATACTTTGATTCTATTTCTACTGCAGCCAATATTCTGCCTAAATATTTTCCTCTATAAAAGCTATTCAGCGGACAGAAAATTATTATATGTTTTAAATCATCAATGACCCTATGGCAGTTAAATAACTTTGGGGATATATTTTTGTTAAAAACCCTGTGCAATCTTTGGCTCTGATAATATTCAAATCTGAATTTAATTATCAACTTCCTCTTCTTGGGATTTTTGACCAGTTTCAAATATCTCTCAAAAGCAGTACTCCTCTACTAAATGCCTTCTACCTACTGGTTTTGAATTGGGCACATAAACTAATTTCTTTTGCCTGTATGCATCTCTGAATCTAAGCTAACAAAGCTGCTAACTTCTTTAAAATATTAGAAAAAATCTGATAAGCATGTGAGTAGCCCATTTGGAGTTACATGATTCATGATAAATGTTATTCCTAGATAGTACATTTTTGACTGAGCTATATTAATGCTTCTTCTACATACTTCCTTGCTAATCTATCATTTTTCATAGTGTATGCCTTTAAGTCAATTTATAAATACTCTTTCCTTAATTAAACAATTCACCAGTAGAGCGGTGATTGTTCCAGTTCCACTGTAACCAGTCCTGATGGGGCTCCAACAGGAAGCCCTCATAATTTTATAATATGTATTTAGTAATCTTTCAATATTGTGTGTTCCCTGATATCCCCAAATCTCTGTTCCATATAACAATTGACTTTTAATTTTAGCACTAATAACTTTAAAGTAACCTTTAATCAAATTTCCTCCATACTTATATGTAAAACTAGATGTAGCTGTCAGGATTTTTTTTTTTGCTTTCCTACCCACATCTTCTAAGTGTTTATTCAATTTTGTATTATCAGAAAAAAATAATACCTAAATAACAAAAGGATCTTACCACTTCTGATTTATGATTATTTATTTTATATTTGTATGCTTCATTGTTCCCTCAAATACCATTACTTTTGTTTTTCATAATTTATTAGTAAATGTACCTTCTTACCCTCTGAATAAAATGTCCCCAACATCTTCATTTCTGGATAACTTACAGATATTAGTACTATGTCATCCGCCTATCCCAAATATGGACAAATATAATTTATAATTTTAGGAGGGTGAAAATCAATCATATAATGTTTGTAGTCAAGGAATTTTTAAAAAGGTTAAATAGAAGTGGGAATAATGTACAGCCCTGTTTAACCCTCTTATTGGTGATGAATTCATCACTTCTTTACGCCTTATATCATATCTTATTTACGTAACACTATCTGAATATTGCATCCTTATCACATTTAAAACATAGAAACAAAGACTTTGACGGCAGATAAGGACCACTTGGCCCACCTAGTCTGCCCATTTCCACCTACAGGATAAGCTGCAGATCCTAGTTAACCAACAGCCTGTTTCTTCCTACCCCACAAAAATTGCCTTATGTCTGTCCCATGAATTCTTGAATTCTCCTGCAGTTTTAGACCCCACAACCTCCTCAGGAAGGCTGTTCCATGTGTCCACCACCATCTCTGTGAAAAATACTTCCTCACATTGCTCCTGAACTACCCCCATCTTCAAAGTGTGTCCCTTGTTCTTGCACATCTCTTTTCTGAAAGATGCTACCATCTTGGACTTTGTTGATTCCACTGAGGTACTTAAAAGTTTCTATCATGTCTCCCCTCTCCCTCCTTTTCCTCAAGGGTATACATATTAAGCTCCTTTAGTCTCTCCTTGTATGGCTTTTCTTGCAGACCCTGCACCATTTTAGCTGCCCTCCTCTGGACTGCCTCTATCCTGTCTATGTCCTTGCGGAGATGGGGTCTCCAGAACTGGATGCAGTACTTCAGATGGGGTCTCACCAACTGTCTGTACAGAGGGATAACAACTTCCTGTATTCTGCTGGTGATGCCTCTCCCATACATCCCGGTATCCCCCCAGCCCTCCCTACTGCCTTCTCACATTGCTTGCTAACCTTAAGGTCATCTGATATGATTACCCCCAGGTCTCTTTCCATTTTTGTTGTTGTTACTACCTCCCTCCATTGTGTAATCTTCCCTGGGTTTTGTTTCCCAGGTGCATTATTTTGCACTTCTTTGTATTGAATCCAAGCTGCCATACTTCTGACCATCCATTCCTCCAAACTGCCAAGTCCCTTCTCATCCTTTCCACACCTCCTTGTGTATTAACCCTGTTGCAGATCTTTTGTGTCATCTGCAAAGAGGCATAATTTTCCTTCCAGTCCCTCTGCAATGTCACTTATAAAGACATTAAAAGGACTGGACCCAGTACTGAACCCTGCAATACCCCACTAGTACTCCCACTTTCTTCAGAGTGTGCTCCATTTACAATTACCTTCTGTGTCCTGTTGTTGAGCCAATGTTTTACCCAGGCTACCACCCTGGGCCCACTCCCAGGCTGGTTAATTTTACTATTAATCTTTTGTGTGAGATTTGTCCATCCCCATTTTTCCTAAAGCTTCACATAGCAGTGGTTTATTTATTCTGTCAAAAGCAGCTTTCAAATCTATAAATATGACCAACAGATCAATCTAGTTCTGCAAGGCGGTTTGTATCTGTATCTTCCCCTCCCTGGGGCAACACTGAAAACAAGCAGAATTGCTTAGTCCTCCTTTCCTGGTCAACAACAACAACAAAATACACAGTAAAGACTTTGGTTTTTAATAATTTTATGTTATGCTAAAAGAAAGGATTGTGGAATATCTTGAATCCAGTGGAGCACAGGATCCAAGGCAGCATGGATTCAAAGTGGGAAGGTCATGCAGCGAATGGTTTAAAGCTCTGAGCTGCAAATCTGGAGACCTGGTTTGAATCCCACAGCCCTCACTTGCATACTGTGTGACCCTGGGCAAGTCACTTAACTTCCCTATGCTTCCAGGTCACACCTGTAAACAAGCTTTCAGCTTAGTGTGCCACCCTGGTTAAACAATTACAAAAAAAATCTGATAGATTTTTGACTAGGTGACCAGGGAAGTGAATGGGAGCAGTGGATGTGGCCTACCTGGATTTCAGCAAGGCCTTTGACACTGTTTCATATAAGAGGCTTGTAAACAAGCTAGGTAGCCTTGGGAATGGGTCCCAAGGTGTAAACTGGGTAAGGAACTGGTTAAGGGACAGAACACAGAGGGTGGTGGTAAATGGAGCTCAATCCAAGGAAAGGAAGGTGACCAGCTGGCTGCCACAGAGATCAGTTCTGGGGCCAGTCCTGTTTAATGTCTTCATAAGTGACATTGTGGAGGGGCCAGAAGGAAAGGTATGCCACTTTGCAGATTAAACTAAGATCTGCAACAGGGTAGACACTCGGACTAGAGGTGGGCAAAGTCCATAAACTTCGCTACATGTACTATTTCACTAATAACCCGAATTTCACAAAAACTCTGCAAAACAAAGTGAATAACTTTGCATCTTGAAGTAACATGAAGTTCTATTGTTCTCTATGGACTTCACATTACTTTGCCTTTTGGTGGCTTTTAAGGTGAATTTTGCAGTGATTCATGGGATGTAAGGTCATATGGGCTCTATATTGTCTTGCACAGCCTCAGTTCAGCATAGTGTGTGTAGTGGAAAGCTGGAGACAGTTTGCTTCAGAGCTCTGAGATGTGAACCATTAAAACCTTTAAAAAGCATTTTGTTAAAAAATTTGTGTCACAGTTTAGTACATTGATTGTAGTAAACCATTGTGTGTTTATACCATCGAGCGCTTATTGATTTTGTGTGAATATTGAATGTTAATTTAGTGCATTCAGTCTCTGTTCTGACAGACACTGTAGAAATATGCTTCAGGGAGGGTGGATTTTTGCATAGAAGGAGATTCACAGACCACAGTGAGAAAAGCAGTCTTTCCATCTGTTGTTGGCTAGTGTTTTAGTATTTGTGTGTTCAGGTACACACAGTACAACTTCAATTAATTTTATAAGTTTTTCTGTTTGTTGGGCATTTTTCAGTCAGTTTAAAAGACTGTCTGTGTTAGTTTACAGAACAGTTAAAGTTTCTGTGCCTGACCTTTAATCTGTGTGTGTGCTGTCAATTCATGTGCATTTTACTGTAGCACATAATAGCAGTACTCTGAATTTCTCGCCTGTCTGCAGTATTGGGAGGCAGTATAGCACACTGGTTTAAGGCTCTGAGCTGCAAATCTGGAGACCTGGGTTTGAATCCCACAACCCCACTTGCATACTGTGTGACCCTGAGCAAGTTACTTAACTTCCTGTGCTCTCAGGTTGCACTCTGTAAACAAGCTTTCAGCTTAGTGTGTCTCACCTGGTTAAACAATTGGAAAAAATATATATATATTTTCCCTGTTTCTGTGTAACTACTGCTGTACCCCCCACTGCAAAACAAAAGATTAATGTTTTTGGACTTTGGGATTTTGAAGACTGATTAAGGTCTTGTGTTGTGCCTGTGTGCTGCATCTCTTTAGTTTTTGCTTCCCATCCACCAAAACACTACAGAAATATGAAGTTGCAGTAAATTTTCTGTGTAATCTTAAAAATGCCCACTAAGAGATGGTCATGCAAAGCTATTTCTTGCTGCTGGCACTGCTGCCAAGAAGACTATTAGCAGTGGAATTTGTTGTGATGATGAGGCAGATTCATCAGGTGCTAGCAAGTTCTAGCAGTGTTACAAGTGGCTGTGGCCATGGCCGTGGTAGTAATGCGCAGCAGAAGGAAAGGTAGTAATTGCTGCAAGAAAAGGATTTCTGCAACTCTGTTTTTTACAGCCAAATCAGTCACTTTGATGCGTTGGAGATGCTGTTGTCCCTGCTGGTAGTAAAGTTAGTGGCAGTATGGTTGATAACAGCATGAGTATTGCTACAAGTTCAACCCAGGCAAAGTTATCAGGTGGGAAAAATGTTGCTGAGTTCATAGACTTAAGTGTAGTTGATGTCCCATCCCCACAATAGTTGAACATGTTTCTGATCATGATGACAACTCACAGTCTCATGTTTCCACTGATCTTGAGGTTAGCCATCCAAGCATTCAGATGTTGATGAAAAAGTGTGGATGATAGTATTGAGGCTGTGGTTGGAATATCTCCACAGGAGGACAGCATCCAAAGTGAATTTGTGGATGATGATTATGATGATGATGCTAGCGACCCCATTTGGGAACCAGACAAAAGAAAGTGAAAGTGGCTGTTTGTAAACAGTCTGTTAGTCAATCACCCCTCCTCAAAGTTCTGATGTAGCTGAGTCTGTTGATAACCCTGAAGTAATAGTCATAGATTGTGATGTTCAGTCAAAGTACAAGCGTGTACAACACCAGAAATCAAGCAGTACACCCCATTTCATTGCCACCAAAACTGCAGTTCCATATGCAGCACCAACAGCGACATGTGAAGAGTAGGGCATCAAAATCATTAGTCTGGGATTTTTCATGCAAGATGGTAGCTATGAAACAGTGGCAACCTGCCAGCTTGCAAACACATGTGAAGCATGGTAAAGGGTAGCCATCTGGACACTGGGGACCAACAAACTCATCTCAAAAGCAGGCACATGGCACTGTGGACTCGGCACCAGAGGGAGCTAATGCCATAGTAGGTGATTCATCCTCATCCACCTCAGTGAGCATGGTATCTCTTTCCTCCAGTGTAAGGTAGCCACATTGGTAAAAGTAGTGAAATAACACGGAGGATTACTACAGGCATGAGGAGGAGGAGGAGGATTTTGAATGTTCAAATAATGATCAGAGTAGCAGTGATGGCACATGTAGTCATTCTACTACATCAACCCCTGTGCTTAAAACAGGGAAAATAACAGCATTTATTGGCTTGTGACCTGTGCACCCACCATCACACGTCAAAGGTGCCCATCCATGTCAGTTCACAGAGGACAGCCATTTGGCATGCCACGCAAAACACTGAACAATGCAGCTACCGTTGGACAGCCTTTTGCACAGAACAGTAAATACCCACAAATCATATGGTTGCACATGAACTCAATGCTTCCATAGCAGAAATGTTGGCAATTGACCTTTGCCGCTCTCCTTGTGGAGAATGTGTATTCTGGTGTTTATGGCATGTGCATGTCCCAAATGGAAGATCCATCCAGGACATACTTTTCCATCTGTAGCTGCAAAATTTATACAAAAGAATTCAAAAACTTTAAAGAACAAAACTCCCTAAATAGATTGAGTTAGTTAGAAGCAAAGCAAAAAGCACACAGTAAACACACACACTAACTATCCAGCTCCTTCTCCAAGGAAAGTGAAACTAGTTTACTGACTTCCTGCCTAATTAACTGTCTGCCTGCATCATGTGACCTGCAGACAGACATATGATCTGTGGGCTGTTCTTACCAACTTTGCCTTCTCAAACTGTAACTCAAAGTTAATGCAAGGTACTGTGACAGTAGAAGTCCCTGAAAGGTGAATTTTGACCTTTTAATGGAAATCTGCATAGTAGTTACACTAATTCAAAGTTGGGCACTTTGATTAACTTTGCAGGCATAGTAAAACTTTGCTGCATCTCTATCTGGGAGGGGTGGAATAAATGAGGAAGGACATAGGTATGAGACCTATGAGGTAAACTAGAGGAATGGTTAAGAGCGTGGCAGTTAAGATTCAATGCAAAAGTGCAAAATCATGCATTTGTTTTTTTTTATTTAGTTGTTTAACCAGGTATAGCACACTAAGCTGAAAGCTTTTTACAGGAGCGACCTGGGAGCACAAGGAGGTAAGTGACTTGCTCAGGGTCACACAGTATACAAGTGGAAGCTGTGGGATTCAAACCCAGGTCTTGTCTGCTGGATGTCACCAGATTTGCAGCTCAGAGCCTTAGTCCACTTCGCTATACTGCCATTTGGGGCGCAGGAACTCAGGGAGGCTTACATGATGGAGAGAGATACTGATGGCCACCAAACAGGAAAGAGATCTGGGGGTAATCATATCAGTTGACCTAAAGGTGGCCAAACAATATGCCAGGGCTGTGGGGAGAGCCAATGGGGTACAGGGCTGCATAGGGAGAGGTATCACCAGCAGAAGGAAGGAGGTGGTGATGCCTCTGTACAAATCATTAGTGAGACCTCATCTGGAGTACTATGTCCAGTTCTAGAGTTGGCATCTCCATAAGACCATAGACAGGGTACAGACAGTTCAGAGAAGGGCAGTAAAAATGGTACAGGACCTGTACCATAAGTCATATCAGGAGAGACTAGAGGACCTAAATATGTATACCCTGGAGGAGAGATGGGGAAGGGGATATGATAGAGATCTTCAGCTATCTCAAGGGCATAAATAAGGTACAGGAGGGTAGCATCTTTCAGAAAAGAGATGTTCTAGATAGAACCAAATGCATAAACAAATCTGGGCAAGGGCCTTATGCCAAGTTAGCAACCAACAAAACAAACAACAACAAAAAAAACTTTCCTCCCCTACAAGACAATCCAACCACATAGGCCTATGAAGCTCACACAAAACAAAACTGGTAATTACCACAAAAGCAACAAACAACTCCGGTAATATTAAGGGAGAAATGGAGGATCTTTCTTTATCCAGTATGTAACCCAATGCTGCCAGATATCCTAAAAATAGCTTCACGATTCAAATACCGATACACACATTTCTCAGAATGGTAAACATAATCAGTCAATTGTATCCAATGGAGAAATTAGGGAAAATGTGGGAAAGCCAAAGTTTTGTAATGATCTTTTGGCACAAACCAAAGGGATTAGCAACAATCAAGATTGTCTACTTCACACTGGCATGGCTTCCACGAACAAATGTAGCACTTCGTATAGCTGTTCCTGTATCTGATTGAGGCCCCCACCTCGCCCACCCCATCCCTTACCCAGCACACCATTCCTAAGTATATCCTGGCCAGAGCCTGCTGTCCTCATGACAGCTGATTGCTCAGCTAGTGAAACCAATTGTGTCAGACCTATTTCTATTACATGTACCATGTAACTCAAATTTATGTTGTTTGACCACAGTGTGACGTGGCGCCTAACAAATGCCTACTTGAAGAAAACCTGTACTATGTAATCTAAATGTATGTATGTCTCAATGTGACGGTACCTTCTGAAATGAGCCTCTGGCTTAAAGGTTGTAAACTGATTCTCACAAAAATAAATAAATAAATAAATAAAATAACAACACTATTGAGGCAGGTAAAGGTAAAGGTAGATCAGAAAATAAAGTAGTGATAGCCTGAGTAATTGCTTCCCAATAGGGTCAGAGGATTGGAGAAAGCAAAATACATGTGAATGGTCAGCCATGTTCTCCCCACAACCCGTCCAAAATAATTAAAATAAGTGTTGTTGATCCGGGCAGAAATACTGAGAGTCCAAAAGAACTGCATACTGCACTTCCACAAAAATTCTTTCAAATGCAAAGAGATTGCTAATTTGCAAGTCAATAAAGAATATTTTCCAAGTCCTTAAAGTATATGTCGTAGAGAGGTTGGCATTCCAATGGGAATAAACATGGGACGTAGACTCTGAGGAAAGCGAATAGAATATTGAATAGACAGTGCCAATTAAGTGTGACTGAAGGCCACCCTTCTGATGGATTACTATCAGATTAGTAAGAGGAGAAAAATTACCTGGAGAGTTTCTTGTATTCTAATGGAACAGAATGACTATAGTCTCCCAGCTGCAAGCAGCAATAGTAATCTGACTGTGGCAGCTTATAAGAGCTGCAGAGAACTGGAAAAACCAAACTCTCTTTTCGTCAAGAACCTGGTGATAATATGAAACATCTAACTGTGCCTAACGGTATAAAAAATATCAGAGACAGTAAGGGGTTCCGATGATCCCAAACTATTGCCCTCAGATTAAATCATTTGATGGGTGATATGCTACATTGTATCATATGTCAAATTTTAGAGTAACCCATTTATACCTGTAAAATTTAGCAAATGGTATGTAAAACTGGGGTGAAGAGAAAGAATAGATCCCACATTGTACAAATCTTTTAAAGCAAACTTTTATATCCTTCCAATGGATATGATTAGCAGATGAGAACCAATCACAAGCCACCTGAAAATGACATGCTAGGGCATACAGCGGAGGTTGGGAAAAATAACCCCCTCCCGGTAATGGATATTGTAAAACCAATAATCGTATCCTTGGGCACTGACTACACCAAAGGAAATAAGATAAAGCTCATGCCAGTCCCTAAGACAAAAGGACTAGGAAATACAGGTAAAGTTTGCAAAAAAAAATGATTACGAGACAAAATATTAAGATGAATAACCCCCAGCCGCTGCAAAACAGAGAACCTAAAGGTCGGATCAAGTGTTTAATCCTCTGCAATAGCCTGCATCAGGGTTCCAAATGAAAAAGTTTAAGATAATCTAAGTTTTAGAACGATAGATACCAAGGTATTTTAAGCAATTTCTGTTCCAACATACAGGCAATAGGGCAATAATGAAAGATGGTGGATCATAGTTAAAGACTAAATGATCTGTCTTATCTTATTAAAGAGGACCTTCCCCAGTCCTTTTAACACTCATGCATAAAATTCCCTTTCTGCATTGATTCTTGTTTTGTATTTCTGAAATGTTCTCTGCAATTAGTTTTTGCATTCTGAGCTGCTAAAAACTGTGTGGAGCACCAGAGCTTCTACACTGAGCCTGGTGTTGCTGCAGACCTTGGGCTGTGCTTTGTCATATCACTATATGGAGAAGGAGTGAATCACATTGTGCTGTACAGTAAAGATGCAGTGGTTTCACTAGGAAAACTTGCATAACTTGGTGTACATACTATGTTCAGCTATTGTTCCCTCTTCCCAAGACACCCTGTTATCAGTGCAATTTGCTAGCTCTGGCGGTTAAGGAATGCTGTGTGTGTATATCATTTTATAAAATTGAATTATTTTGTACCTCTGTAGCAAAGCACGGTAAAAGGCAGTATGGTGCAGTGGTTTAAGGCTCTGAGCTGCAAATCTAGAGACCTGGGTTTGAATCCCACAGCCCCCACTTGCATACTGTGTGATTCTGAGCAAATAACTTAACTTCCCTGAGGTCGCACCTGGAAATAAGCTTCAGCTAGTGTGCCACTCTTGGTTAAACAATTGAAAAAAAATTAGAGAGAGTTGCTGTAAGCTGAGCCAGCTCACTGTCAGTTTTTTCATCTGTGTTAATGCCTTTGTTATCAGTACTCAGTAATGCCTCCCTGTATACCTCATAGCATTTTTTCACTGAAATGTTGGACACAGACACTCAAATGTAGGGAAATGAGAGGCACTGGTCTTAGTAATGTTGGACAAATTGTCAGACATAAACACATTCAGAAAACTGGAAGCTACCCTTGATCATACACTGGACACTAGCTAAAAGGCCTAAGAGTGGGTGCTAATGATGACTCCCATTGATGCTTTTGTCCTTGAACTGCCAGATAACTGCAGCTCCTAATGAGCTGTCAATCACACTAGATCATCTGGAACATCGAGAGACAGAGAGAGTAGCAATAGGACTAGAGACTACTACAGTAGGGACATTTTAACTTCATTTTCAGCCAAGGAAAATCTGCACTATTAAAGAAGGACAAGTAGAGAGTTAGCTGCACTAGCCCTGGTCAATTGCACTAGGTCCTGAGCTAGTAAAATAATGTTAAAATCGAACCGCCTTCTGCTGGTAGCAGTGAACACACTACCAAACAACAACAACAAAAATCCATAACAAAAGCTTTCACTATTCTCAGTAAGGGTTTTAAAAATCCTTAAAAATCCTTTAACTAATTCAGCACTACTACTGTAGTATGCACACCAAGCTATGGAAGTTTTACCTAGTGAAACTGCTGCAACGTCATTGTAAAGCACAGTGTGATACACTCTTACTCCATATAGTGACATCAGTAGGATCTAGCAGCCCTGCAGCTGAACAGCAAAGGCAAATGCAGCAGGGCTAAAAACAATTCAAAATATGGGAAGAAGAGTTAACCTTTGACAAAATGAACACATGCACACAACATTTGAGGTACATTACTGCATAAAATGACTGGAAAAATTAACTTTTGGACCATCAGGAAGGTCCTCTTTAAGTGAAACCCGACAGACACTGAACTGCTCAATAACCTGCAATGCCGCTGGGACAGACTCAGAAGGATCAGTTAAGGTTAGTAAAATATCATCCATGAATAGGGCAATTTTGTACTTCTGACCACCCAGTGGATTCCATGTATTGAGGAAGACTTCCTTATAAGAGCAGCTAATGGCTCTGTATACAGAGAAAATAACCCCGTAACAGAGGACAACCTTACCTGGTACCTCTCCTAACGAAAAGAGAAAGAGAAAGGCCCATTCACCTGACCATTGCCAAACCAGCACTATAAAGTTGCTGCAACATTGTTATAAACCCTGAGGGAAACCACAGAATTTAAGAACATGCCATAAAATGACCATGACACAAGAACAAATGCCTTTCTGCATCCAAGCTGGCCAGGACCATAGGGTTAGATCTTTGAGTAATATAATCTATGAGAAGCAGAGTACACTGCACATTGTCATGAGTTTGATGCGCATTTAACAAACCCTAGCTTGGTCCCGTCCAGCAAGGATGGGAGAAGGCTTCCAACCGCAATGCCCAAACAGACATAAATAATTTATAATCCACATTTAGGAGTGATATCAGGTGGTAAGAATCTTTGCTGATTTAGGAAGAGAGAAATAACAGTATATCTCCAAGAAGGAGGGAGCTTGACCATCTTGAAGGGCCTGAAAAGATGGGTTAATAAAGGTTGGATCAAAGGAGTAAGTTTCAGAGATTTATAAAATTCATCCAGAAAACCGCTTACGCTTAGGGATTTACTGGATTTGGCAGATCGGATAGAATGGAGAATTTCAGGAGCAGTGATGGGTTACAATAAAACTTATTCTTGATCCTGAGTAAGCCGGGAAGACCTTCCTGATTCAAGAAAGTGGAACAACAGAATGAGGAAGGGGGATACACTGGGACTATATAAGTCGAATAATAATAAAAAAAAAACAGAAAGAATTTCAGAGGTCTTATAAGTTAGATTGCTGTCAATTTCTATGTTTCTATGTTTCTTGATTCATAAATTAAATGAGACAGCACAAACCATTGATCTATAGTGGAGAGGTCAAACTGAAACCAGCCTGTGCTTCATCCAGGATTTTGTTCCATTTGTCCATTTTATTAATCTGTTATTAATCATTTTGGAATATACCTTCTGAATAGAATTTATTAAACTGACTGGTCTTTAGCAGCTAGCATCTCTTGTCTCCCCATTTAGGGCTGTAGTGAGTGTAGCCCTGCAGACCTCTTGCTATGAAAAAAAAACTCAGTGTATTCCTTCTGACCAAACATGTTGGAGTTGCACCACAGTCGCCCTCACATCCATGAAGCACTCCACCATTGTCTCAATTGAAGTAGCACTGAATTATTTTACTGTGTAGGAGGTCACGGAAGAAAACTGCACACTTTGCTGTGGAAAACTGCACACTTCGCTGTGCCCAGGATGGCCACTAAACTATATTGCACATGAGCGATTATTAGAGCATGCGAGTACAGTGCAGTGGCTATCTTGGACATGGCAGAGTGCGCCATGTTCCACCATGACCACCAATTTTTGTTTTTAAATTAAAGATATTCCTCCACCTGACCCTCCCTCTCAGCACCCCCAGAAACATAAGAGTGATACTAGTGTCATGATCAGGACTCCATGGTTTTTGGGGTTTGTTTTTAATATCACCCCCACCCTATCCTGCCTCTCAGCACCCACCACTCCACAACCCCCGGAACATATCAGTGACACTGGGGTGCCCAATCCCAGTGTCGCCATCATGAATCCTATGTCCTTTCTCTTTCTGGCACCTGCTCCACTACAGCGCATGCATGGTTATTTCTGTGGGTTTTTCTGTATTTTTTCCCTCCTCCCACCTCGACCTTCCTCTCATTATCCACCACCCTACCCCAAAAACATTACACTGTCACTGGGGTGCCCAGTCCCACAGTGTCACAATCAGGAATCCTCTGTCCATTTTTTTTTTCTTCAGAATCTAAAAGGAAAACAGGCTATCAATGTCTTTGCAGCCTTTAGTGACCCTCACCTAACCCTCCCACTCAGCATCCACCCCTCAAAGCCCTTACTTACCCACTGGGGTCCAGCACCGTAATCTTGTGGACCACAGCCACATCTTCACTCTTCAAAGCTGGACTGTAAACTGAGGATACAGGTATGTGGTCCAATGTATTTCAATAGGGTTTTGAACTTAGTGCCATAATGTGGCCATTTTGCATATTTTGTGCCCCAAATTTTCAACATCCTTCTTTGGGACCTCACCTCATGAACAACTGCACTGTCATTAGCAGATCTGTCCCAAAAGATGATTTTGTAGTCCCTGCATGAAATCACCTTTTGGACAAAAGTTGAAACTTTTATACCCTTGTTCATGAGGTGGGTCATAAGAAGGCTATGTTGAAATTGTGTAAAAATATTTAAAACAACAAAGTTATGAGCCTACATTGAATTTTGTGAACACAGGCTCGTAACTTTGGTAATTTTCATATTTTCCTCCCAAATTCATAACATAGCCATATCTTTACCGTGACTCAAGAGTGTGATAGCTGTCATTTTATGTTGATTGCGCCGCATGCAAGAAACATATTGTGGCAGCTTTCTCAGAAGCAGGTTGTGGAGGTGCAGCACTGTGGTGGCCAATGCCCCACAGCCTTTAAAGGCTTTGCCTGCTTCCCCAATGCTGTGGCATACTGCTGCCGACACTAGTTCAGCCAGCGTGCCACCAACTTGTAAAAATTTACTGCTGCAATCAGGGGCCGCCATTGCAGTGTCAGCTATCTGCCGTAACAGGAGCGACCTTATTGCAGGGTGATCTTGAACATTGATATTGCTTAGAACATGGTGGCAGCAAGCCACCATGTTCACAAACACATCAACCCCTCTCCGAGGGGTGCCTAATCCCCCGCAGCATGTGCCCCCACTATGTTTATTTGGCCGACAGGGCCCCAATCCCCATCGGCTTGTGTGCCAGAAGATTTATGTTGCCAACAGGAAGCTTCACTCCCCATTGGCATTATGTAAACCCCCACTTTTGTTGTCTGCTGACGGGTGCCCAATCCTCGTCGGCATAATGTCACACCCTTGTTGTGTGCCGACGGGGTGCCCAGTCCCCATCGGCATAATGTAATACCCTCCTTTGTTGTGTGCTGACAGGGTGCCTAATCCCCCATCAGCTATAGCTTCCCCCAAAAGAAAGTCTTCATTCCATTGGCACACTGGGAGCCACCCCAGCATGCCACATGCCCTGTAAAATAAAAAACGGTCCGTATGTATTTTTTTTTGTTTTAAAGCTGTAAAACAGGAAACAGTCCTCAGCGGTCTCCTGCCCCCACAACCTGCGCCCACCCACTGTGAACCCTGCCTCCCACACCCCCCACCCATACTTACCTCTGGAGTCCAGTGCAACGATCTTTCAGTGGACTGGGAACACGTCTGCACTCTTCAAAGCCAACTCGCAACTGAGGAAATGCTAGTAAGCTGTAAAATGGAATAAATAGGGTTTTTTCCACTTTGATGCATATCTCAGGCATTTTTGGGATTTTGCACCAAATTTTCAACATGGGGTTTTTGGGATGTTCTATGAATTCTGGCACTGTCATGTCATTATTCGCCCTGAAAGGTGATTTTGCAGTCACTGCATGGAATCCCCATTTGGGAATGATTAATGAAACAACAGTGCCAGTGTTTATGAGGTGGGCTCTCAAAAGCCTATACTGCAAATTTGGTGGAAAATCCAAAAGTGACTGTTTTATGAGCGGAGTCAGTAGCTGCTACACACGCCATAACTTTGTGAATTTGTAATATTTTCATGCCAGATTTTCAATACTGGCATTTTCCAGACCTCCTTGTGAACAGTACAGCTGTCATTTTCCACATCCTGGCCGAACTGTGTTTTGCACTTCCAGCACAGAATTTCACTAAAATTACCACCAACAGCTTAATCTGGTTCAAGGTCAGTTGGCATTCATCTGTATCCCTCCCCGGTCGTGCCTGGAAAATAGGCAGGATTGTCTAGTGCACTTACCCAAGGTCAACAAAAACTAAATAAAAAATTAAAAATAGCGCAGTCGCTGTGGGAAATCAGTGTTCAAGACAGATTAATAAAATGGCAGTGGCACTGTTCATGAACAGAGGTCCTAAATGCCTATGTTGGAAAATATGGTGATGATACCCATAAATGACTGTGGTTACGAACATGCGCTAGCAGTTTGCATGCACGTCAGAACGTCACTGTAATTAATAATATTTTCATTCCAGATTTTCAACATTGCCATTGTTCTGCACCTCCTTATGAACAGTACAGCTGTCATTCTTCACATCCTGGCCAAAATGTGTTTTCGCAGTTCCGCACAGAATCGCATGGTCGCTGTGGGAAATCAATGTTCAGAAAACATTATGAAATGACAGTGACACTGTTCATTAGCAGAGGTCCTAAAATGCCTATGTTGAAACTTTGGTGACGAAGTCCATAACATGAGTGTGTTACTAATGTGCATTGTGCAGTTTCCACGCACACTCATAGATTCGCAACTTTGCAATATTTTCACCCAGATTTTCAGCACTGGCATTTATTCACACCTCCTTATGAACAGTACAGCTGTCATTTTTAACATCCTGGCGAAATGTGTTTTACGCTTCTGGCGCAACATAAGCGCAGTCGATGTCGGAAATCAGTGTTTGGGACAGATTAGATTAGGAGAGATATGACAGAGCTCAGCTGAGCTCTGTCGGGACTCCTGCAGATTTCTTTGTGGGCAGGAAAAGGTGACAATGCAGGCAGGAGCCCAGTACAAACGGGTAGTCTGCAGCGCTGGGAGAT
The DNA here is from genome assembly GCA_016271365.2 of Neoceratodus forsteri. Classification (NCBI taxonomy): domain Eukaryota; kingdom Metazoa; phylum Chordata; order Ceratodontiformes; family Ceratodontidae; genus Neoceratodus; species Neoceratodus forsteri. The sequence goes on along the minus strand of JADMNL010000024.1, from coordinate 49,971,261 downwards.
ACAGAACGAGTGAGTGAGAGAGGGGAGAGAGTGAGCTCAACAGAGCTTTGTTGGGACCACTGCAGATTTCTTCGTGGGCAGAAAAAGGCAGCAATGCATGCAGGGCTGAGTACAAAAGGGCATCCTGCAGCGTGGGAAAACAGAATGAGCAAGTGAGAGGGGGAGGAGCAAGCTCAACGGAGCTTCCATCATGACTGCTGCAGATTTCTTTGTGGGCAGAAAAGGCAGCAATGCAGGCAGAAGCCCAGTACAAAAGGGCAGCATGCAGCGCAAGCAGAAACAGAACGAGTGAGTGAGACAGGGGAGTGAGTGAGTGAGGCCAGTGGAGCTCTGTCAGGACTGCTGCAGATTTCTTCGTGGGCAGAAAAAAATGCCAACAGAGGCAGAAGTCCAGTACAGAAGGGCAGCTTGCAGCACCAGGAGAAACAGAATGAGCGAGTGAGACACAGGGAGTGAGCGACCTCAATGGAGCTCTGTCGGGACAGCTGCAGATTTCTTTGTGGGCAGGAAAGGTGCCAGCGCGGGCAGGCGCCCAGTACAAAAGGGCAGCCTGCAGCACTGGGAGAAACAGAATGAGCGAGTGAGAGAGGGGGTGAGCGAGGCTCAACAGAGGTCTATCATGACTGCTTCGATTTCTTTGTGGTGGAAAAAGGCGGCAAGGCAGGCAGGAGCCCAGTACAAAAGGCCAGCCTGCAGCCCAGCAGAAATGGAAGGAACGAGTGAGAGAGGAGGAGGAGCGAGCTCAATGGAGCTTTGTTGGGACTGCTGCAGATTTCTTTTTGGCAGAAAAGGCAGCAAAGCATGCAGGGGCCAGTACAAAAAGGCAGCCTACAGCAGCGGAAAACCAGAACAAATGAATGAGAGAGGAGGGGAGTGAGTGAGCTCAATGGAGCTCTAAGCGTGACTGCTGCAGATTTCTTTGTGGGCAGAAAAGGGCGGCAATGCAGGCAGAAGCCCAGTACAAAAGGGGTGGCTGCAGCGCCAGCAGAAACAGAACCAGCCAGTGAGACAAGGGGAATGAGTGAGGCCAACAGAGCTCTGTTGGGACTGCTGCAGATTTCTTTGTGGCAGAAAAATGCCAACAGAGGCAGAAGCCCAGTACAAAAGGGCAGCCTGCAGTGCCAGGAGAAACAGAATGAGCGAGTGAGACACGGGAGTGAGCGACCTCAAAGGAGTTCTGTCAGGACAGCTGCTGGATTTCTTTGTGTCAGGAAAGGTGCCAATGCAGGCAGAAGCCCAGTACAAAGGGCAGCTTGCAGCTGGGAGAAACAAATGAGCAGTGAGAGAGGGGAGGAGCAAGCTCAATGGAGGTCTATCATGACTGCTGTGGATTTCTTTGTGGGCAGGAAAAGGTGGCAATGCAGGCAGGAGCTCAGCACAAAAGGCCAGCCTACAGCCCCAGCAGAAACGGAAACAGCGAGTGAAAGCAGGGGAGTGAGGGACCTCAACAGAGCTGTGTCAGGACTGCTGCACATGTCTTTGTGGGCAGACAAAGCCGGCAACATGTGCAGGAACCCAATACAAAGGGCAGCCTGCAGCAGTGGGAGACACAGAATGAGAGAGTGAGGGAGGGAGGGAGGGAGGGGAGGGAGGATTGAGCTCAGTGGAGCTCTGTTGGGACTGATGCAGATTTCTTTGTGGGCAGAAAAGGCAGTAATGCATGCAGGGGCCCAGTACAAAACAGCAGCCTGCAGTGGTGGGAGAAACAGAACGAATGAGTGAGAGAGGGGAGTGATTGAGCGAGCTCAACGGAGCTCTATCATGACTGCTGCAGATTTCATTGTGGCCAGAAGAAGGTGGCAATGTAGACAGGAGCTCAGTACAAAAGGGCAGCCTGCAAGCGCTGACAGCGGAGACACAGAACGAGCGAGGAGAGAGGGGAGGAAGAGCTCAATCGAGTTTCAGTCGGGACTGCTGCAGATTTGTTTGTGGGCAGAAAAAGGCACCAACAGAGGCAGGAGACCACTACAAAACAGCAGCCTGCAGCGCCGAGAGAAACACAATGAGTGAGTGAGAGAGGGGAGTGAGCAAGCTCAATGGAGCTCTATCATCAGTACTGTGGATTTCTTTGTGGCAGAAAGGTGGCCATGCAGGCAGGAGCCCAGTACAAAAGGCCAGCCTGCAGCCCGGACAGAAACAGAATGAGCGAGTGAGAGGGGAGGAGCTAGCTCAACGGACCTCTGCCAGGACTGCTGCAGATTTCTTTGTGAGCAGAAAAAGCTGCCGACAGAGGCAGGAGCCCAGTACAAAGGGCAGCCTGCAGTGCCAGCAGAAACAGAATGAGTGAGTGAGAGAGGGGAGTGACCCACCTGAACAGAGCTCTGTCAGGATCCCTGCAGATTACTTTGTGGGCAGAAAACGTGCCAACACAGGCAGGAGCCCAGTACAAAAACAGCAGCCTGCAGCACCAGGAGAAGCAGAAAGAGTGAGTGACACAGGGCAGTGAGAGAGCTCAACGGACCAACACAATCAACATTCAACATTGACAAATGCTTGTTTTAAATCCTGGGAAAATGTTTTTTTTTACATCTCTAAAGGTGATTTTGTAGTCTCTGCATGAAATCATCTTTGGGCAGGAGTAAAAATATTCTCTGCCCTTGTTCATGAGGTGGGGTCATAGAAGACTACGTTGAAAATGTGGTGTATAAATATTATAAAAACAACCAAGTTATGAGCCTCGTTTACTTTGTGAACGCAGGCTTATAACTTTGGTATACAATACTTTTACCCCAAATTTACAACATAGCTGTCAGCTTTTAAATCCTGACCAAAATGTTTTTCATATCCCAAAAGGTAATTTCACGGTCCCTGCACAACATCAACTTTAGGCCAGGTGTTGAACATTTTTCAGTCCTTCTTCATGAGGCAGGGTCATAACAAGGCAATGTTGAGAATGTGGTGTAAAATATCACAAAACAACACATTTATGAGCCTATGTTACATTTTTCTAATGCAGGCTCATAACTTTGGTCATTTTCAATATTTTTACCTCAAATTCCTTTGGATGCAGCCCTATCAGCTCTGGACAGAATTTGTTTAATACTTGTACAATAGTATTTATTTTCCAAGATTCTGGGATTAAACCTGAGTTATAAATGTGGGTAAACAACCTCTGCAAGTAGGGAACTCATATCTCTCTTTGCCTTAAAACTGGAGCTTTTTGTCTTGTGAAAGAAGATACAGCCATCTCAATTGCTTCCATGGAAAATTCTGGTTCTATTGGTATTCACAAGCAATTTTTCTGCCCCATTCCTGTGCCTTAATGTGCTCAATACCAGGATTTAAAATAGGTTTTGAAAGTGACTCACCCATTCAGTTGGCTCTATATATACTTCTGGGTCTTCCTGAAACGTTCCCATTCCTTTAGCAGCCAAACTCCAGAACGTTTTACTGTTTTTGCCTAAAACTGCTTTTTCCAGTTCTTCCACAGTTGAAGTCTAAATTCTGCCTACATTTGTCTAGTAACTTATTATATTATTTTCTCACCCTGTTTAGTTTTTCTTGTTATTGACACTGGGAAGACTCTCACTTTTCTAATTTGTTGGTTTAATTCTGTTTTAGCGTTTATTAAACTATTTAGGCCCTTTATATATTGCTACTTCTCTAGAAATAAAGTTAGCAATGTGTCTTTCCCTCAAAATCTGCAACATAGCCACTTTCCTGGGTTCCTTTTACATATATCATGTGATTAATAATTCCAGTATCTTCTAATCTGTCAGTAACATCTTCACTGTAAATTAGCTTCCATTCTATGCATTGTGCATTCATTATTCTAATAGGCATATTTGCCTGGTTTGGTATCTTCTGTTAAAATTATAAACTCTGTTTCACTTCTATGGGGCAATGTGAGCTTTTGGATTGGTTTTGACAACCAAATCAACACACAGTGGGATTAGATTAAAATTTACCCAAATCAAAGCAAAGATGGAACAACCTATTGTACATATGTTAATATATTCTCCCTCTCTATCAGAGTTAGTTCTGCCATTCAATAAATAAAGTTTCTGATTGTCATAACGTCATACAAATTTCTGCCATTTTGCCAGAATAATATCTTTGGATTTTCTTGTATGAAATAGATTATGACTGTGATTTGCAAGTACTAATTCAAGTTGACCCTCCTCCAGCTCTGTTTCAACTCTCATATTTAAATCTCTTCACAACTAAAATTTAGTCACTGCATATTTATCCATAAGGTGATCCAAAGTATTTTCCATAAGCTTCCAAAAGTTTCTTTGTAATATTTGAGTTTACTGCTGATGGTACATATTCAATGTAATACATTCTTCTTGATTTCTTTCCTTTATAAGTTCTAGTCCCAGTACATTGTCACTGTCAATATTGATCTCTGCTGTTTGTATATTTTGCTTGTGCATCCAAACAGTTAATAATTCACCAATGTTCTGCCATACTTCTTATGCCATTTCACAGGTTTTACAATAGACTTACAGCAATTAAAATTCAAAGTATTTTCACTCATCCAAGTCTCTTGTAAACAGATAAACAGCAAATTAACAAAATGTTTATTATTTCTGGGTCTGCCACTATTTTTAGTTCTGAAACATTCCAAGATAAAATCTTAGATGTATTAACAGCAATGTGCTGGGACTGCTTTTCTGGAGACAGCTCGGGCTCTTTCTTTTTCCATAGTTACTTGTCAAGTTACTGCCCCTCATTTGCAAGTACTAAAAAATAATTTGCTGTTTCCACTGTAAACTTCCATCTTATTGTTCATTTTCATTAATCACTTTGTCTTCAAAAGATGCCTTTATACTCGGATTCGATTCATCACAAACATAAATCTGCAACTGATGTAAATATAATGCTTTGGACATTAATCTGTTGTATAATACTTTGTCCTCAATACACATTGATATTTGTCCATTTAATTTCCTTCTGATAGCCTTATTGATATTGTCACTGTGCATTAGTAGCTTTGATAGCAATTGTAGTGCTGCTGCCAACTTGTTACATAGATTCCTTGCATTTTCATTTTGCATATGGTTCCAACCAAATATGGATATACTGCAACTTTCACATCTACCTTTTTCCTCATAATTATTGCTTCTATAAAATTCTGGGAATAAAGTTTCTAAAGAAGAAATTTCATCCAATTCTTGTCCCAAACTGTTGAGATCATTGTTCTTTCCTGCTATTGCCTTTAATATATAGAACTGTTTGGAAACCAGTAATGCCAGTTCTAGATTCTGGATTGGCAGAATATTTTGTATCTGAGCAGCAATCATTTTGATGCCACCCAATAAGGCTGTCAGTAAGTCCTTCATGTATGTATTGAGAATGTCAAGACATATGCAGGGGATAATCTGCACTGAGAGAAGTTTGTATTTCTGATATGTTCCTAGTTGCAATTACACAAAATGTTTGAGAAAAGGAATGTGTGGATTTAAGGAAGTCCCCAGACACTCTGACCATGTGAGCCTGTAGCTTAATGGTTAGAGCACTGAAACGCATACCAGCGGTCTGAGGTTCAATCCCAGTAGGCCACACTTTTCCTTTCTCATTTCCATCCTTGATTTTTTCATTAGGAAATATATTCACATTAAATAATGGAAGCACAAAATCAGATCTCTTAGTGGATTTCAAGAACAATTTTAGCTATTGTCCTCCTCTTTGTTTGCAAATTGATACCCCTCATTTTCAGCCACCTTTCCTTGTTCTATTTTATTTGTCTGCTTGTCATTCACCTGGGTTTGTACTTCTTTTTATCTCCTTATTTATCCCAATACTCCTCAAAAGCTTTCTCCTTCTTCTTCTTCATCATTGGTTTGAGTTCCAGATGAGGTAATTACCGTAAGGACTTTCCTATTACCCATATTTGTTTTACCTTATTCCTTTTTTTTTTCTTTTGATTTGTTGCATAGTTATCTTTGCTTTTGTTTTCATCATTTAGGTTAATATCCTAAAATTCTGATCTTATATCTTCATTCTTATTAAACTTGCTAAACTTACATTATTCTTTCTTGAGAATCAAATTTGTTGGTCTTTTTCCCCTTTTTCCTCTCTATTTATCATTCCTTTTCTAGTCTAATCTTTTCCTGCTCTTCCCTTTTTCCCATAATGCCAAGCATTTTTTTTCATTTATAAAGCAATGCTATAGTCTCTACAATCGGATTCAGTAATAATATCAAGTCTTCAGTATATGGCCTGTTCCAGTCCTCATTTCATAGCACTTTCTTCTGCCCTGATATTTTAACTATATAGGCAGAGAGTTGATCTTTTGGATGGGCCTATAATATTTTCCTCTTTTTCTAAGATTAACCTTTATTTATTAAAAGTGTTTCTTTCACAAAAGCAAGTTCTTGTTTTATTGCAACTGGTTGTTGATATAACACAATGTTAACTGTTACTGGGTTATTTAAGGCTACTACCCCATCTTTCACAATATTCCCTATATCAGGGGTTGCCAACTTTCTGCTTATCACGGAGTATAATCCTGTGCAAAATCTATGTATGCTTTTGATTATTCTACTTGATTAATTTCTGCAACCTCCTACCCTCCTTATTTTTGATTTTGTTACCTTCAAGTCTAATGGATTATCTTATATCTTGTACTGTTTTATTCAATAATTCCAGATTATCAAAATGCTCTGAGAAGTCTATTACTATGTCTGTTGCCTCATCCTGCAGTAATTTTTCTTTCTGTATTATGTTTTCTGTAATTGTTTCATTATTTTGTGACATTTATTTATTTATTTATTGGAATATTCAGATACACTTTTGAGCATAGCTCGTTTACAATGGTTGCATGTCTCAGGTGACAAAAACAGTATTAATAATTACAGGTTACAACAAGTGCATATATTATACATTGTTTCATAGTTACAAGTTTTAAATGTGACTCAATAACTTCAGTCACATTTACAACTTGACTAGGCTGAAATTTGCAGAATCTGAGTATTTTTCTTTTTGTGCTCTCTTCTTTCCTCTGTTTTTGAAAGCAGGTGTATTTTGAATTTTAGTTAATATCCTTATGGCTAATTGCTTTAAGGGTTTTGGATCAAAGATGCCCAATTTCCTTGTGCCTTTCATTTCTTGCCTATTTACTATTCTTGCTGTTTACTTTCCACTCCTCATAATGGGAATTTCTAATATAAATCCTCCTACTGGTTGATTGGTAACCTGATGGAAAATTAGTATCTTAATAACTTTAGCAGCTATAACCACTAAACTAGGTCAATGAAAAGCACTACTAATAAATACAGAGGGCCCAATTCTATAAATGTTATGCCTGGCACAAAGTGACTTGCATCAACAAGTATGGTACAAGTAGCACTTTATGCCAGGAGTTGCGACATTCGGTATTCTGCAAAGCAGCCTACGACATGTCACAGGCTGCTTGCACCAAATGAACTTACACCACCAGTTACACCATAAACCTCTTGCAAATGGCACAAGGGTTTACGGCAGCAGTTGCACCTTATTCTGGAAGGTGACTGGCAGATCCCAAATCTGCTAGTCTGGAACAGCCCCACAGGACATCCATCAAAGTACAGTTACATCAGCTATTAGCTGGTGTAAGTGTACCTTGTCCACCAGGGTTGCAGCAATGTGTCTGCCAGCCCACCTCCAGTACATACAGCCCCTCCATGCGATCCCATGAAATCAAGTAATTTACCTTGTAGGGCTATCAACCCCCATGCCCTGTAAGTACATGTTAAGAGCCCCCAGGCTGTAGGAACCCCATGCTCAATCCCCATACTCTCAACTCCATGCAGTAATACAGTTTAAAAATGTACAAATGTTCTGTAATCCCTGGTAGTCTAGCGCTCCCCCAATCTGGCAGCTGTCATTCCCCTGAGCATATAATAATTACAGTATGCACTGCTAGGGGAGTTCAGTTGGTGGCTGGCCACAGTGGTGAGAGGTGAGCTGTGCCAGTCTCTGGCTGGGTATGGGTCAGAGAAGTGGGGTGGTCTGGCACTGCTGGGTGGTGGACAACTAGACCACCAGGGATTACCAGGACATTTTTACATTTTTAAACTGTATATTAATGCATAGACTTGGGGTACAGGGATCGGGCATGGGAATTCCTCTAGCCCTGTGGGGCTTATTTTTTTATTTAATTGTTTAACCAGGAGTAGCACACTAAGCTGAAAGCTTTTTACAGGAGCGACCTGTGAGCACAGGGAAGTTAAGTGACTTGCTCAGGGTCACAGTGTATGCAAGTGGAAGCTGTGGGATTCAAACCCAGGTCTGGTCTGCTGGATGTCACCAGATTTGCAGCTCAGAGCCTTAAACCACTGCGCTATACTGCTTAAACACACATTTACTGGGGATCAGGGAACAGGGGGTTCACTAGTCTGCAGGGCTTAAATAGCATTTATGGGGATTGGGGCATGGGGTCCACTATCTCTGTGGGGCTTATATAACATTTGGGGGATTGTGGCATGGAGGGGCCACTAGCCCTGCAAGGCTTATATCACATTTATGGGGAATCAGGGCATGGGGCTGCTAGCCATGCAGAGGCATTTATTTCTTATACAGGGCTCAGGGGGTGCTTGCACCCTTCAGTGTACCATGCTGTGGCTTGAGACATCCTGTTCAGGTATGCCTCTGTTTGGCATACCTGTCTGATTAGCAAAGTCACAGGACTTAGCTCTGAGGACTCTGCCTGTTACAAAATTGGGTACGGGTCCTCAGCACAACTGCACCCCTCATATGTCGCAACTTGCTACATACGTAGCGGTGCTACTAGAATCAGTTCCAGTATGTCTAAAATGTTACTGTGCTAAAAAGCTTTTTAAATATACCAAATTTGCACACTTAGAAAAATAAATATATCTCTGACTGGAACGAATATACAGAGATACAGTTATGCTAAATTTGGATGTAAAAAGTTGCTCAATGAGTTAGCCAGCAATTGAATAACTTTTCAAGATACCCAAATGGGCTCAAAATGAACATTTAAAGCTTCACTAAATAATAAGGTGTTCATAAAAAACACACTGAAAAATCAATATGTTTTGTTTGTTGAGAGGTCCACAGTAAAAAAAGTCCAAATACATTTTTGTAACAGATACATTATTGATAAAGTTTGGAAATGGTCCAATTGTTCAGTAGTCTTTAAGTAGAAGTGCCTGTAGTGCTAAAAAAGCCGAAAGTGCTTGGGATATAAAGTGCTTAGTCAATTGAATGTTTGAGATGTTCAATCTCATTAAATATTCTTGGTGAGTTCCTCTGAGCCCATGGGTTCTGACAGAGTTAAATAGCATTGGAACATCACGGTCTCAAATAATCAATTTTTATCTACTTATCCGGTCATATGATGAACAGTTTTTGGGCTGTGACTAGGATTGAGATCTTTTCAATTTATCTCTCTTGAATCCCCCATGCTGTGATTCCCATGAGAGCTATATCAGCTTGTTTGAATAAAAATAGTTTTAATTAGTGGTTGCTTGGGGTTGAAACTTCTTGGGCCTTTTCCACCAGCTGTTCAGCCACTCACACAGTGGCTCCTCTCCTGATTCTCTAAATGACTCTCATTCTTGTGGGGCAGTCTATTTCGCATGAAACTGAACCAAAAGATATATTTTAAGATCTTTAATATAAACCATATAAAGCATTATACAAAGTGTTAAAAGGAACTTCCTCATCAGTTCCTCCTCCAGCTCTCCTTTTATCAGCTATTTAGACTGAACAAAATTTAAATGCCTCTTTGTGCCAATTGTGTTTAGGAGTACTTACTCATAATGGCTGTCTGCTGTTAATTTTCAAAACACTTTAAGCCCAAACTATAAGCAGAAAAATTGCTTTGAAACAGCTTCTTCTCTTAGTGCACTGTGTTACTCTTTGCTCCTGCTCTGCTTCACTGGCAACTGGTGTTGAGACTACCTGAATGCTGACACCTGTGCACTTTGACTCCACTGACCACGTGATTCTAGTAGCCTGAAAATTCAAGATTCGAGTAACCTGAGCCAGGCAAAAACTCTTACCTGAGTAATTAATAATACTAAAATTAGCAGCACCACCTTATAAGTGCAAGAATGTATACAAAAAGTGCTCTTATCACAATTCCAATCTCCCCACTATTGCATTTATTCTGCTATATCTATACTGGCACTCTGTTAATCAAAAACATTTAGTGGCTACTGAGTAGTAGTGAGTGATTAGGGAGAGGCCTGCATGCTCGATCTTGGTGAGAAGGATAGGATGGGAAACAGAATCAAATGCCTTGGCCAGATTTATAAATATGGCAGTGGTGAGGTGGCCTTGGCCCATATCAGTGAGAATAGCGTTGAAGGACCCTAAGTAGGAGGAGACAGTTGAGAGTTTTTTCCCTGAAGCCTGACTGATAAGGGACAGGAAATTAGAGGTGGTGAGGAAGTTATCAAGTCTGGTGAGGATGAGATATTCTTGTAGTTTGGCTAAAGCAGGGAGGAGGGACATAGGGTGATAATTACCAGGCTAGGAGTGATCACTACCTTTGTGCTACAATATCACTTTGGCCTCTTTCCACTTAGCATTTAGGGCCCGATTCCAAGTTGGGTTATGCCTGGTGCAAGTGAATTACACCAAGCCCTATGGCACAAATCATACCTTGTGCCAGGGATAACGCAAGTTGGAATTCCAAAATGTGTCTTGCACCAAGCCATATGTGGTTGGCGCCAAAGATGGGATATGCCACCCACTACACCTGCAACTCACTGCAGCATGGCACAAGCAGGGGTTACAGCAGCACCTTGTCCTATTCCAGAAAAGGCTGCCGTAACCCAGTTCCATAATTCCATGTCCCCACATTGGCGCAGCAGGTTAGACTAGCATGAAGATGGTCTAAGGGGCATCCATCCTGGCAAATGATGGATGCCCCCCACAGCACCATGGAATGCACTGTAACCTGCCGCATGGACCCCCCAGCACAGTCATGCCCCACACTCTGAGTATCGTGGACCTCCTGGGTCCATAAGTCTGTGCCCCCATGTGCCTTTTCCACCCAGTTGCCAACCAGTCAGATTCCCCAAGGTCCCAGGTGAATGTGGCAGTGATATGGGGTGGGGGCTCTGGGGAGCAGTTAACTGCTGACCATGACTTGCAGCACCCAGGTCTGTTGCGCCATTCCTGTGGCGCAATCCTGCAACTGCCACAAGTCATGAGGCCTAGGTGCTGGGGACCCTGCCTGTCTTAGAATAGGGCACAGGGTTCCTGGTGTGAGTATCATGGTGCAACTCATACACACACAAGTTGTGCCATGTGACTTGGAATCGGGCCTTAGTGTATAGCTAGGTAGGTGTCTGGAATGGCCTCCCTGGATGGATAGCAGAATCTGAAACTTTAAATAAATTTAAGAATGATTTGGATAAGTACTTGATTCAAGTAATGATTAAAGATTTCTACCACTAAGAAGTGGGTATGGACTAGGGTTGTGTGGAATGCAGAATTCTGAATTCAGAATAGGTACATAATAGAAATTCCTCTTCTGAAATGATTTTCGGAATTTCTTTTTAAATAATGTGGGATTCCAAAAGCATTTCTAAACCTCAAAATACTTTTCTGTGGATTAGGAAAAATAATCTGCAGTTAATGTACAACAAAAACATTTTGCATGTAAAATATCAGAATTTGCTTCTGAGTAATCCATGGAATTTTCTGAATTTCCATGGAATTTCATTCTGCCACAGTTTGAATATTCTGCACAACCTGAGCATGGATATGATGGACAAATTGCCTTCTTCCGTCTCAAATTGAAGTATAGTATCCGAAAGTGTTAAATCCTTTGCTAAAATCTTTCAGTTTTCTATCTTCATGCCTCCCCCGTTGGATTAAAATAAAGAAGACTTTCTATTTTTTTCTAGGAAAAGAATTTAAACTGAACTCTACGATGTGGTACAGAAGGAATGTTGCAGTTACTGTTTTTCCCAGGTATTAAGTAATGGGCAGAAAATCATGGAAAATACCTAAAAGGCTGTATCTTCTGGGAGACATTGCTTCCATTTCGAGAGTTTAAACCTTTATCAGTTCCCTGCTGGTTAAGTACCTGAATCCTTTTTAGTTTTCTTACTTTTAATTCAGTTTGAAAAGAAATCTTAGGTTAAAGCAAATGGATGTAGGTGGTATAGAGACTGAGACTGAGATCCTGTATGTGAAAAGTTTTAAATATTTTTAATATAATATTGAAGCTGACTCAACCAAATGATAAATCCTTCTTTCATTTTAGGAAATTTCTTATTTAGAAATTCTGAATTCTTAATCTTTTGAAGCACCATTGTTTAAAAATATAATATAGAGAGTATTAAATAGAGAATAAAGTATGGGTCAGGGGTGTGTATCGAAGTTTACACATTCGCGAGGTTAGATGTTACATAAACCCTGAGCGAAGCTCGAGAGGTTTATTAAAAGTATCTAATTCCTCAAGGGTGTGTGTAACTTGAGTTTACACACACCAACTATCGCTTTATTTTATATAATTGCTGGGTTTGCCTTTTTGCCTCAGCAATTATATAAATGAATGCAGTGCTGCGCGCATGCCCGGGTTCGACGGAGCATCCGGATCTTGACCACAGTGCCATTTTTAATTAATTTAAAACTTTTTGGGGTGAGCAGTAGAAACAGGTTATCTTTAGCATTGCAGATTCTGTTTAAAATGAAACTTACCGCCAAGTATGATTCTAAGTGGCAGTTCAGTCTTCTGGGGAAAGCGGCAGCGAGCTGCTTTTATTTTTTTATTTTAGTCTTTGGTAACCAGGGTAGGCCCGCTAGGCACAAGTGCCCATTTTCAAGGGTTACCTGGGAGCACTGGGCGGTTAAGTGACTTGCTCAGAGTCACACAGTATGCAAGTGGAGGTTGTGAGAATCAAATTTAGGTGTGGTCTGCTGGATGTACCAAGCTCGCTCACACCTCATTCCTCTAACCTCTAGGCTATACTGCCAGCCTAAAACCAGCGTTCTGAAGGGAAAAGCAGCAGTGGGGCAATGCACAGAGCGAGGGAAACTGTGCATATTTTCTGTTATAAACACCTTTATAATGGCAATTACTTGCCACTTCCCTAAGGGAAAAGGCTAAGCCAGTTATTATTATATTATATACTATATTAGTATAACTTTAAAAACAGCTGACACCTTCAAGAAAACTTTGGAAAATGTAATATTCAGAAACTAGTCTGCTTGCATTTCATATATCTTTTATACATTTCTCCTTCCGTTATTTTTACTGAAGAAATTCCCACAAAACAAGATTTTTATCCCTTAGAGTTCATCTGCTTTACAGCTTATTCCTACTCAAAATTATAATGCTCTGTTATGACATCACATTCTGTTGCCTTGAGAGTAATTGTGATGTCACAAGCAGGATATTATATCATCAGGTTGGGAAGAAGCAATGGGAGATGGTGAATCCTCATGGATAAACTATTCTGTTTTAATGCATATGACCTCAGTAATAAATAATGGGATGAGCAATATAGACCTAATGAAAAATACAAGCTGCTTTGTGTCCAAACCTTGTTTTCTAAAGTTTTCAAGGTGTCAGTGACTCATTAAAGCTATTCCATAATATTCTATAAGGCTACAGGATCCTTCCAGGATTTTAGAATCATATTGTCGGAATTCTGTTTTATGTAGAAGTAGATAAGTGTGTCGGATACTTGGATTTTAAATGTAAATCAGTATTTTAAGTTGTATAATATACGGGCTATTTGTTATCATTTAGATTAATGAGTCATGTATTTTAGCACCTGGCAGCACTTAGTGTTAATATAAACCATTTTTCAGCATTGCCATCAAAAATAAACATGAATTAGAGGAGATAGACTTTAATTCAAAATGAGTGTATACAGCGTTAAAAGCTTAAAATTTAAGGATGGAATACTATGACAGGCCACATCATCTGAGGAAGCGATCACACAGTATTACACAGTGTAGCCTGCTTCAGACATTGGACCCGATGCCTTCATTTTATATTTGTACTGAGCATTTTGCAAATAAATTATCTTTGTAGTTCTTCGTGTTGTGTGCTAATTCCTTTTTTCTGAATCTTGGCACATTTGCACAACCCAGTTAACAGTGGCACCTAACAGGATAATGTACAAGGTTTTTTTTTTTTTTGTTTTTTTTTTTTTTTTGTTTGCAGTTGGGGTATTTGTGGTTCAGGAACTGGTGAGAGAATGGCACTGAAACTGTTAAAGATTCCATGGTGTCACATGCCTCATCAGGTTGCCACCCTGGGAGGGGCTAGACTAGGAGGAGGAGTTCCTGCTACCTGTAGTCCAGCTGAATTTTCCACTGTCAGTTTGAGCCTGCTGCAACGTTTTCCTCTGCCAGGCTTCTTATTACTGCTTACTGCTCTTTTGCTATTTATTGCATCAGTTTTGACCACAAGATAGGAATAAGGCTACCTTAATTACATCCGCATATGACGCTGGGCATAGGGGCACATTCTGCAAAAGTAGAAAAATGTTTGGGGCTCAAAGCAGGGACCAGGCATTACAGCGTGAGTGCATGAGTCAAGTGCATTTGAATTAGCTGCACTTTCATCAGACTTTTTGTCTGAATGGCCATTTGAATTACAGAACGTTAGCCCCAATGTCTTTGAATAAATGGCCATGTAATGTTAGAAATATCAAAGTAATAATAAAAGAGCCAGGTACTTGATTTGGTACTTAACCCCCACAGATTACATTAGTGATGAATATCTGTGAATTCCTTTCTTTTTCTGCTACCTGAATTGAGTAATCTTGAACTGTAGAAGCCTAACAGAGGCGGTCACTCTGGGAAGTGTGGTGCTAAGGATATAAATTAACAGTGAAGAGGTGAGTGCTGGATTTTCTGTTTCTATTGTGTTCATTTGTATCTTTTGCACCACACTTCCCAGAGTGATCTCCTTCTTGGACTTCCTGTGTTTGCTTGGTTCATGCTCGGATAATCGCCTGAATGACTATCAATATACAGCGATTATTCTGCAGCACACAAATGTGTCTGCAGCAACTAAATTGAACAGTGATATAGCACTTATGTGAGGCAGACACCAGAAAGCCTGGGAGGTGAGAGGTGAGTCTATGTTTGTGCTAGTTGCTGTGCCTGGGCTGGGGACATATTGCAAACCAGAACCAAGAAAGGGTCAACTAATCAATCAGGGATGGGGTAGTGACATAATCATGTTCCAATGAAGAGCGGGTGAAGGGAGTGGGGACCAGTAGACTCTCTGAGAGTATCATTAAAAATGGTATTGGGATGGGATGGAGTGAGTAAAGGGGTGCCACTGGTACTAGGAAGTCAGAATCAACAATATGTAAGTATGTGGATAAGGTAAGGTAAAGGTACCACTGGCACCTGGGAGTTCAAATAAACAACAGGCAGGGATGGGATTCAGGTAAGGAGGGGAGCCACTGGAACCAGGGATGTTTCTGTTTCTTATTTTACACTATTTTACCTGGGCAGGCCCAACTGGGATTCACTTCATAGGAATCATAAAATCATACAAGCCACCATCCATTTATGCAGTGGTAGTGATACCACTCATGACACTGGAGACCTGGGTTTGGGAATGAGCTTGGGTTGTCAGTGGCCAGCCAGGGATGCTCTCCTTGTCCGGTGGTGAGTGGATGTCATCTTCTGCCACAGTACTGCCACCTGGGTGACCACAGATGGTAGTGTGGATGGAAAGGCAATGGGAAGGGAGAGCCATCACTGATGCCAGTGTCAGGATGCACGCATTGTATGGGCAAGGTGACCTTGTCGTCCCTTGCATGCACTGTCTCTGGGTGCAGGGAGAAAGAGGAAAATGACCCCATTATCTCCATGATGACAGTCCATGGGAGGTTCCTGGGCCTCCATCTCTCTCGGATCACAGTGGATCCACAGGTCCCCATCCACCCATGGCACCGCCACCCCCAAGACAACATACCTGACCGGTGTTGCTGCAGGAATAGATGGCTATCGGCACAGCCTCACCACAATACCTTGGCTGCCAGCCATCTAACTGCCGCTGGGAGCGCACTGCTATAAATGGGCAGTGGCTCCCAGCAGCAGTTAGACAGCCAGCAGCTGAAGCGGTGTGGTGAGGGCTGTGCCACTGGTCATCCATTCCCGCTGCACCACTGGGCAGATATGTTGCCATGGGGGTGGTGTCCTGGGTGGGTGGGGACCACTGGACAGCACAGTTTCAGCAGAGTACCAGGTAGGGGTCTTGTTTGACACTGTAGGGCACCTGTGTGCATGGGGAGGCTGTCTTGAGCAACAACGGGGTTGGGGCTGTGATGGGTCAGAGATCAGGGTCTGCCTCTGGTGGTCCAGGATGGGGCACTGTGGTGTTGGGGGTGGTGGTTCCTCTACCCCATGGACGGGGCTGACCTGGGTTGGGGGCATGGCACTATGGGACACATGGGCGCCCACCTGATCAGCAGTCCTAGCCTCTTTTTCTGCCCAGTGGGCTCGGGCAGCATGGGAGGATTGATTCCGGTCCTGCTGCACTGCAGGTGATGTCCATGGGGTGCACCAGGGTCTACACTGGCATAAACTGCACCCTACTGCACCCCCGCTGCAGTAGCACATTGCAGCTTTGTGCATGCTGTGTAGTGCTGGCAAACTCCCCACCCGCCCCAGAGCATTTCTTTCTGCACGGCCAGGGGTTCAGGGATGTAACAGGTGCGTGTCCCCTTGATGAATGCATAACAATGCCAATGCACCTGGTTTACGAGTGTTAGCATCATGCATAGGGCCCATAGATGCTAGCCAGAGACAAGTAGGCCCCATCATTCATGACTATTTGTGCCAACACATATCTTCCTTTGAGTTCTTATGTAGAATTAATTACCACTTTGGGTACCCTGGTCTTAGCCAAATAGGGATCTATGACGGTTGTCAACAAAACATTTGTCGAATGACCGGACAGCTAAACCATCATGTCGACCACTTTTTGTTGGAATACAGTTTCTAACTCCCTAACATGTTTTCTTTGGAGGGCTTCACCCCAATCTCCATGCAGTGGGCTATGCCCCCACCTCCCACTAAAGATAATCAACTCTGTGTTGGAGGTGATTGGGGAGGTACAAGACCCCCGAATACAGTGCTGGGGTCCAGCCGACACTGCAGCGACCTGGTGCTGTAGTCACTGTAGTGTCAGTCGATGTTGAAGTTTCAACGCCGGAGGTGCCAAATAGCAAACCCTCTGGCTCAGGATTTGAAACCCAAAGTGATCCAAGTGCTCCTCCACCCACTGCTAGTGTGTGCTCAACCTCAGTCTTGGTCATAATGCATCTCTTGCATTAGAAGGATTTCTACTTTCAATTTTTAACCCTGGACATACTTATTTTCTGTTTAACCACATGCTTCAACCCATTCACATTCCAGGTCATTATTTTAATTTGTCAGCTATTATAAATGAGAAAATAGAGATCCACCTTGTCCCGGAGACCCACCCATTAGTAAATAGAGAATATTGATGGGGAATGTGTGATATGAGAGTTTAATGCACACCGAGAGGTTTATGAAAGCATCCCACCCGGAGGGTTTGCATTAAATTCTCATTTCACACATTTCCCCATCTTTATTTTTTATAATAAACTGGCAAGGAATTTTTTCCCACCGAGTTCAGGCATCTGTTGTATATAAATGTTTTAGAAAATAACAGACTTTCATGAATAATGAATAATGATCAAAACTTTATTAAGTGCAACATTACAACAGCAGGAACATTTATATGAAAAATTATTACTACATTTTATGCCTTTAGAAAGTACATTTTACACATGTGCAGTCCCTTCCCATCCTGCTCTTCTAGAAACTGTGTCTGGATTCTGACAAGGAGATGTCAAAGTGGCTACTCATTGTAAAACGCTTTTTTTTTTTTATTGTTTGGGTCAGAGAACATTTTTTGACACTCTGAAGTCTGATGCTGGTGCCTGCTACCAGGACTGCTTGGCAGGTAAGCTAACTTTATCTCAGGAGGTTGCGGGAAAGAGTTTTGTTTTGACTGTGGCGGTTGTTCTAGCGGCTGAGAGAAGAGCAGCTGTGGGGTTGCATTACGCTGTTTTGCTAAGCTGTGAGTTTGTCGTGAACAACCAGCCAGTTGTTACAATGAAGATCAACTTTTCTGCCCATGAAAAATTCCTTGCCAGTTATCATAAGTACCTTAACATGTGCTAAATTTGTATACAGATAGTAAGTCTTGCTTATTTTAAAAGTTAAACCCTTAACACCCCACCTGAACAAAGAGAGGAACAATTTACTAACATTAACAAAACAGAGTAAACAACCTGTGAACATTGATTAATACTCCTACCCATTACTGTAAAACTATGACTTGAGCCCTGACTGGGACAGAGGTAAATAATGAAGAAACTTCAAAAATCCTACAAAAGTACCCCTCCCCAACAAGCCCTGTACCCTCCCTAACGGATTCCTACAGTACATACTATAGCCAACAATAGTGTAGCTATGCAACCCTAACCTCCCCACAAGAAGATCGAGACATAGAGAGTTTGATACAGTCCAATGATTTTTGTGTTTTTTTTTTATTTATCTTACAGCACCTGTGCACGCATTTATTCAAAGGGTATCTATACCTGGTAACAAACACAACAAGAAAAGAATCAAGTCAGCTCTAAAAGGCTGGGTTTATTTCATAACAATCTGCAGTAAGCTTCCAAAGTAAATACTAAGATTAGCATGTTAAATTTGAAGGCCTAGTAGACTAATAACCTGTGGGATGATTAGGAATTGTGGAGATTCCCACAGAGCAGAAGTACACCACTTTATACCCTGTGGAATACACTGAAAGTGCATGTGTACTTTTGAGCCTTAAAAACCTTAAGCTGCACCCTCCAAATCGTTCACTGCATGAATGCTCCCCGTGTTAATGTGTCTATTTATGATGTCGCTGTTGTCAATGAGGAAGCCCATCAGAGAGAGGCAAGTTAAAGTTCTTTCAGAATACTTACACATTAATCCATATCAGGGTAGTTATGCTGGTATTTACTAATGGTAGTGTGGTTTGGTCACTGGCCACTGCCGAGTGACCAAATCCGCATTAGGTGTGAGAATACTCAGCATAACCCACACCCTGGAGTGGATTATTGTGATTATACAATGGGAAGGAATTAGAGATTTAAAAAAGTGGTTTTATTTGAGAACAGATTGTTTTTAATTATTTTTAGCTGTAATATCCTTCCTCTGTATGTTAAATAGTTCCCTGTTGTGAAGTAGAATGTTGTTGTAGGAGATGGCATCCCTTACCCTTAGCACATTGTTATTTTATTATTTCTAACAAGAACAGAGTGGCAGGCAAGATGAATGACTGTGAGAGAGTGAGAAACCCACAGTGCATGGACAGAGAGGAGTGAGCGAGCTCTGGTATTTCTGCAGGTTGATCAAGAGCTCTTTTTTAATGTTTCTAGTCTTCCAGGAAGCCACATTGTAGTGTGATACAAACTGAATGAGCTGTGGTGTTTGGGCAGCTCAATCAGAGGTCAGTTTTTTGTCTGTTTTTTTTCAAATTTTCAACTTTTTGTAAATGACAAGGAGATAATGGCAGCCCTCTCCCCACAGATGTAGTGTGGAAGTTCAAGGTGTGATTTCTGGTCTGTGCAGTGCCTGTGCAGCTTTTTCATTCAGGGGAAGCATTTAAGCAACAAGATTCCATTGTGAAGCAGTTGTAAAGGTCATAGGCTCAGGTGAGTGGCACATCATGAGCGGCCGCCAGTTGCTGTGCTTTTGTCAGGGTTGACAGCACTGGATTGTGGTTGAGGGATGGTTGCTTGAATCTCTGGTGGAGCGGGAGAGGAGCCTCAGTGCGGCCCGCATTGTGGAGCGGTAGCAGAGAGCAGTAGTGGGAACAGCTGTGAATGATTTCTTTATCGCTTTCTGTTCTTGCCATTTAAAGTGGGTTTGGGACTGTTGTGTCTGAATTGTATATTAAAGTCCTTTTTAAACTCCCACTTTTGCATTTGCGGTTTACTGTGGAATCAACATGGTGGCTATAATTTTGTGATTTTCAGGGTTGAATGGATTTTTTGCAGATGTAGTTGACTGGGTCTTTATCCATGAGTTATACTGGGATTTACTCATGGATAAAAGACTGAGTTAGCCAATCAGCATGCTTTTTTAAAAGTGCCATTGTATAATAGAATGTATCTACCAGTCTGAGGACCTACCCAGCAACTTCCACCATAATATCTAACGTTAGTCAGCTTGTATATCTATAGGGACAGGAGGGGCTCCAGTGTAGTTTACAAAGAAAAAGAGATACAAAACTGAGAGAGCCATAAAGCCCCCCAACAACCTGGTCCACCTAACACCCGGCAACCACCAGACAACACTGTTTGGAAAATTGTTCATGAGGCATTAATAATGGGACAAAACCCTGCTCCTTTTCCCAGCATGCCAGAAGATGAGCCAGTAGTAAAACATAAGCCCAACTATCATACTTGTGCTTGATCTACCACCATATTGTGGCTCCTTCCATTCATGCACACTGTCAAAATGGGCCTGCCACCCGAGCATTACTGGAGTGACAAATGGGGCATGACCATAATGGTGACTGCAGAGCAACAGCACTTCCACCCCCAGACCTCAGCCACTGAGCAGCACCTATGAATCAAGTGCTGGAACAGGGAACACCAGCCTATGACAGGATGGCCAGTTTTGAAAAGAAAAAGCTGACACAGAGAAGATGCAATACCCCCTTTGGGTTTATGCTTTCACTCTATCCTGTCTCCTTCTGCTTATTCAATCTATCCTAATTTTCTCATCAGGGTGGTCAACCTAGCAATTCTCTACTTTGCTTTACCATCACTTTTTGCTCTGGTATTAAAACAAAAGCTTGCATCTTGTTTAAGAATACAAAAGGGAGCTGTGTCACTTAAATAAAGCCATAATGTGAGTAAAGGCTGGGTTATGAAAGAAAGCCTTCACCTACAAGCCAGCTTAGTAACTAAGAAAGCTGAGGCTGTAGAATGCTGTAAACAGTGAAATAAATGTTTTAGGCAACTCAAACAAAGTTCAGGTTGTAGGAAAATGCCATAGAACCTGTAGTGTTAAAGCACTTCTTTTAAAAAGGAGTTGTAATTGTTCCAGTAAAGCCTTCTGTGTTCTAGAAGGCTAAGTTCCTCAATAGGGCGTTATCTGAAAGTGCAGCAGCCTGCTGAGCTGTTTGCTGAAAGTGCTGCAGCCAGATAAACTGTTTGGAAGAAAATAAAAGGTCTAGAAATGTAAAACAAAGGATTTGGGAAGGAAATAAAGCATGTCTAAAGAATAGAGTGCCATATTATGTGAAACAAAGCATAGATACTGCAGTAGTTTCATATTGTATGAATGTACCTGTATGAACAAAAAGACAAATAAAGGCTGTAACTTTTCATGGAGACAGATAGAGAGTGCGCCTCATCTCTCTGCCCATGCAAACACTATAACTGGTTATTTGTTCCAAAACAAGTTGGTTTAACCATATACAATTGTAAAGAAAGGTTGTTACCTAGAGTTCTGTTTCATTTGGAAAGGTCCTTCTATAGGGCAAGCTGCCCTGAAATGGCAGGTTATATAGATACAGGGAATGTGATGTCACAAAGGAGGAGGGGCGCCAGAAAATCACACCCCTTCCCTTTACTATATAAACCTCCAAAAAGAGGCTTAGTCAGATTCATAGACCAAGGTGAGAGAAAGATCTCACAGATAGGTTGGTCAGCAGGGTTCTGACCAAGGTGAGAGAAGGATCTCAGCAAGGAGGTAATGTGCTGTCTTTCACATTATCTGAGGAAGAAGAGAATACAGGAATTTCCTTATAGCATCTGAAGCAAGTAGTATATCCTGATGTCTGAACTGATGTGAAGAAATAACATCATTTTGTTTTTCCTTTCTGTAAATATTGGATTATTCATTTTGGTTTTGTGTTTTTCTAAAATAAAACGATAAATGCAGAAGTATGCATTTTTATGCAACATAATCTGGTTGTACTATCTGTTTATTGGGACCCACACGCTTGCACAGCCCAATGGCAGACAAGTGAGAAACACCAACACAGGGCAACAGATTCTCACAGCTCAATGTCTGCACACCTCCAAGCCTAAACTGACACCATTCTGTTGCTGGGCAACCAACAAGGGCACAAGCACATAGATTTCCCAAGCAGACTCATCTGATATGAGTCAGCTAGTTGGGACCTGGATTTACCACCACCTCTCTGCCACCCAAGTAATTGACAAGGACTGTCAGTTGAGGCAGCTGAAATCCACATTTGAACTGCCATCGGTTCTGTAGTTGACAATGTCAAATTGACATAAGCATAGTAATTTGAGGGCAGGAGTGCACATACTGTATATAGATCAACCCCACAAACCATCCAGTACACCCAATCTGTCCCATGTACTCCTCCATCACCTTGCCATTTCCCAGAGAACCCAGCAGGTCAGGGAATTGACCAAAAAGAGCAGTAACTTCAGTATACCCTAAAGAAAAGAAACACACACCTTAAATAAAACTCAATCAGCAAACATATGCTATAAAGGATATCAAATATATTAGAGTCAATGAGGGCCTTCAGGTAGAATTGTTCATCCACATACTGGCCATTGACCCATTAAAGAAGGTATATGTTAGGCACCCTGGTTCATGGGAAACCATGCTGGCAGGGAAACAGTGTCTGGTTAAGCAACTGGGACCAAAACAGATCAAGCTATGGTGGATTCTCACACGACTGTTAGTAATTCAGCTCCATTTCTTAATGTGTAGACTCCCTATTGGGCCCAGGAAGGGGTACCATCTAGTATCAGTCACATTGGGAAATGGGTCCATGTTGCAGGTCCATCATCACATGGTGCAATGACAAATCCAAGTGGTAGTGATAGAGCAATTTAAGACTGAGCATCAGAAGCTCAGGTTCAAGTCCAGTGCATACAAAAACATCAGGTCAAAATCCAAAGAGGGTAGTTACAATGCAACAAACTGCAGGAGCTGCTTACCAGGGATCAGGCTTCACTGAATGTTGAGATAGTAAGATCAGAGCACCTTCATATTGCAAGAGATGTGTGCCTTGTTCAAGAGTAACTGTCACGGGCAGCATCCTCCATATTAACGTTGTCTTCTGCATCCTTTGGCTTATTAAAGAATTTGGGAGATTGCCCTGGCTGTGAGATTCTCAGCTTAGAGGGTATAAGTGTGTGAACTCCCAGCCCAATGAGTGTAGCTTGGACTTCACGCCTGTAAATTGTTGTCGGCATGCTTTAAGGTCACTGCTGTAGTCTTGAAACTAATAGATCACTCCAATGTTGATTTTAATGGGACCCTGTGTTTTTGTCATTGTGAGCATTTTTCTTTATCATGATAGCCATGGGCTTCAGATCAGCGTGTGCTCTCAGCTTCATTGTTTAGTGCTTCAGAACCTAAACTCAAGTGATGTATGAGCCACTTTGAAAATTTTGATCAGGGCTTTTCCCCTCAGCCCCTTTGGTAGACCACAACGCGGAGGTTCGACCTATGGGATGGGTTTTCCAAATCATCTGTCTTTTCTAATAATGCTGTCATGTTGTCTAATATCTCCATTCGCTCATGGAACAAGTCATCCACAGTGTCTTCCAACTCACTAATCCTTTTTTCCACCTCGTGGCATAATCAGTTGTATTTTCTGTAAGTCCAGTCACAGTATTTTGAAGATGCATTATTTGAGCCATTATATTGGTAAAGCCAGCCTTCATCTCTGCCTGTAGATTAATGGTCATACAGTCAAAGCTGCTTATAACGGCACAACCGTGTAGGCAGATTTTGCTCGTTATAGCGAAGTGGGCACAATAACTAAAACCACTGATTTTTATTAAAACGCTGCACTGTTCTGCTGTATGGCGATGAAGATATAAGTGATGACTCACTGCAAGATGTGATTTGCTCCCAGCTGTGTACTGAAGCTGCATGATGTCAGGGCTAAAGTAGCATAAATAAAGCTGTTATATGCAATTCATGAGCAACAGAGTTTGAAATTTGTCACTGCGCGGGGAGTTCAGAAATTAGAGAATCAGCATTGCAAGACTCACGCCCGATGGGTAGTGCTAGGAGACCAGAAGGAGCCGCTCTGTCATGATGCAGTCAGGGAGAGTTCAAAATCTACACAGAATGCAACAGAGGAATTGGGAGACAAATGAGACTAGCGCCGTGGTTCAGGTAATGAAAGTGGGGAGTTCAAAAAGTTCACACAGAATGCAATGAAGAGAAAAATACTGTAGATGTGGATATAACATTCTATGCCACTCTATGCCCTTTCTATTTGAGATGATTAGCTACTAATTAGTTATTAAACAGTGTCTGTTCACACTTAGGAAAAGTTGGCAAACCGCATGCCAAGTGTGAACGACACTAATTAGCTGCCAATCTGGCTGATAATAGCAGGGGCATGGAACCTATAAACACCATTTTTAACATTACAGCCTATGGCAATGGCAAATGGTAAATGAGATTTGCCCAGCTAAACTGACTGCCTGTCTAAAACGAGGATGGTATAAGTGGAGTGGACTGTACTAGGAACTGCTGCCAGAGAATCAGATGCTGATAGATTGCCAGCCCAGATACCGCCTGACAGCTACATGTCAACAGTGACAACACTGCAGCAGCAACAGCGCCAGGTCACTGTAGTGTTGGCGCTGACCCCCAGCACTGTTTTCTGGGAGTCTTGCACCTCCCTAATCAGCTCTGACTGGAGTTGGTTATATTAATTGAGAGTGTGTGGGGGCATAGTCTCCCACTTGGGGGATTCAGGGGTGATGCCCCAAAGAAAACATGGTAAGTAGTGACTACCTTTATGCCGACCGCAAATGCGGTTGACATAAAGGTTTCACTGTGCTGTTGGTTGGCAACATTTTTGTCGCTGTACAGTCATAGATCCACCAGCCATACTAGCTCCCAAGGCTGCCATGCATTGTACCCTGGTCCTGCCTTCCTGAAGGGCCATGGAGATCAAAGTTCCAGAAATTGGCTCAAAAGATAAAGTTGTCTGTTTTTTTTGTGAACACTGCATAGCCATTGAGTTTATCTATCATTTAAAGTCTTTTTCCACTTTGGCCTAAAGCAGATTGAAAGGTACTTACCATTATAGGTTGGTGCTGTAAAGGAGCTTTGCTAAAACCCTGCAGTCATCTTGGTAGCCAAGCCTATTGTAATCCATGGTCCAGCACCCTGATGGTGCCCTCACCGCAGACAGCAACCTATATGTAGGTATATGTACTAACCTTAGGGCTAAGACACATCATATAAGTATAAGTGTTGGGATCTGTAGTTTTGTTATGCTTCACTGATGTTCAGCTACAAGAAATGCTCTTGTTCTATTTTTACTGTATTTTCATATGCAAGGCAACAGTGCCATCTTTAGCACTTGTGCATTATTGCAACTGACCTTGGGAAGAGTAGTCCCATTGTGCTGTTATCTATGCTAGCTATGCAACTTTTCACACTAGTTAGGACAGTTACTCACACCACCTGTTTTTGTCCAATTATATTAATTTTATGTATCTTCCTTAGCCATTGCTATAGTTATTATCAGGGTATAAGACCCTTTGTAAACGAGCTCTTAGAGAGAACTGTCTGCATTGCCTAGGTAAGGAAAACTGGTATTCTCTCAGTGTTTACATTATATTGGTAGTAAGTCTGTATTATCTATCTGTAATAAATTTAATTTATTACATGAGTACCACTTGTCTGTTGTCTCTTCCTTTTGTACCATTCCACCAAGAACCTGATAGGGAATTTATTACCCACTTACACATATATAATAGTGTTAAGTCAGACCTAGACAAATATCTACTAAAATGGGCATCAGGGATTACACTTTTTGATATATGGCAGACAAGCTAGATGGCTTTTGCCTCCTCTTGTCTGATTCTTTCTAAGTTCCTATTGTATAATGGAACATTTTTAGATTGTATGGAAGTTCTGTTTAAACCTATGACTATGAAGGATGCTATAATGATAGCCAAATATATCCAAGTTGTTTTAAGACACATAAATAAGATAACTGCTATATATTAACTTGATTTGCCTGGCTTGATATGTAACAGAAGTATGTTTTTGTACACATGTATGTTTTTTTTGTATGTTAAATAAGTGTGCAATGTTTAATAAGGACTGCAAACTTTTTTCACCAGCTTTGTAATAACTAATGGTCGATCAAAAAACATGAATATTAAATACTGCGGCTTTAAGTTCAAATGCCTATTATTGTTTATGATTGGTTTTAAAGTTCCATTTCCTTTGAGCTGCAGCTTCAGTTCAGTGAAAGAATCATACAGGTTTGAGTTGACCTGTTCGACTCTCATGGAACAAACTGAGCTTTGAACTGAAATCTTGGAATTATTCTATAGTTTCACTAGTCATTTTTCTTTTACTTATGAAGCAGTACAGTGAAGCTGCACAGGCTGGGAGGGGGCAATAATGTGGATCTGATGGACCTAGAGTCCTTTCCAACCTCAAATGACTATGTTACGATTGTATTTAAGTGGGTACCAGTTCCAGTTTTTGTTAGTCTTGTTAGGAAAGAAATGTAACACATTGCTTTCTGTTCCCTTTACAGCTAAAGGCATCCCAGAGGAAGAAAGCAGAGGTCTAATACAGCACTGCTAGAATTAATGAATGAAGATTTCAGCCCTCATAGATCTGTGTCATACCTAGCAACTTGTACTTATGGTTTAATTTTTAGAAAGTACTCCTGATGATGGAAGGTTTGATACCTTTCATTATCTCCTGTTTTCCAAGGATCAATATGGCTAGAATCTCTTGTTACAAAATATAGGAAGTACTCCTGCAATCTTGCAAATGTGTACTACCAGTATTTTATGGAATTAAATTTTAATCATTTAAGAAAGTGTGTGCCTGTCACCAGGGGCCCAATGCTGAAATCTGGGCAAAGCAGAGGGTAAACGTTGCACTGCCCACTGCAGTTGCCCAGGTGTTCAGTAATATATATTCAGTGGAACAGAGCTTTGGCACCATTCCACTGAATATAGGGCCAGTGAAACCCTGTGCTAAGTCACCTAGCACCTGGCAGACATGGCCCCACAAGACGGCAGCACAATGGCTTGCACCCAGGCAAAATCCCCATATTCAAAGAAACCTATGCAATCAACCGAGCTGTCCTGAGCGCATTGCATACAGTACGTGTCAGCTGATTGACAGCTCACTGTCAGTCAATGAGCACATATGGTATACAACATGTCCTCCAGGACAGCTCAATCAGTGACTGGCTGTGGTGGTGAGAGGAGGGCTGTGCCAGACACTGGCTCAGTTTTGGGATGGGGAAACAAGGTGGTGGGCACTACCTGCCAGGGTAGGAGACTGGGGGCCACTAGAATACGAGGGATATGTTCAGTAGTAATTCACAGAATGGCAATTTGGGAGGGAGGAGGAACACTGGACTACCAGGGAAAATATTTTTCATACAGGGATGTTGATCGGACATCAGGGAGTGGGAGGGGCTACTGAATTACCAAGGAAATTATTTTTCATACAGGGATGGTGATCGGACATCAGCCGGGGAACCATTAGACTACCAGGACATAATTTATTTTT
This sequence comes from Neoceratodus forsteri, assembly GCA_016271365.2. Taxonomy (NCBI): domain Eukaryota; kingdom Metazoa; phylum Chordata; order Ceratodontiformes; family Ceratodontidae; genus Neoceratodus; species Neoceratodus forsteri. The sequence continues at coordinate 49,943,772 of JADMNL010000024.1, read as the reverse complement.
CTTTAGGGAGGGTGATCAGCGAGGGAGGGGCCACTACACCACCAGGGACCACTGTTTTGGGGATCGGGGGCTGCTGCACTTCTGTCAACCATAAGGGTTGCACAGGAGTAATTTGGGGTTCCAATCTGCAGTATGTGCACCATGCAAGAGGACTCTGCAATGGCCTTGTGTGGTAGACATACTCTGAATATTGGACTACACCAATATTCAGGTCCCCAACCCTTCATTTACATTGCACTCTGCCCTTTGCCCAGGTGCAAACTGATCTTGCCTTTGCTAACCAGGCTTTTCAATATTGTGCTTCTGCATAAAGCTCAGTTTGCATGGGCAAACTTGGTTTGTGCCCTGCAATGTTTTGAATATCGGGCCTCAGTTGTCAAAAGCTGTTGTGAATCTGGAACCAGAATTTCAAAAGTGGAAATAAGTTGTGCATGTGTAGCAAAAAAAACAAGAGTTGTCTGTTGGAAGGTGCCCTAGCGCAGCAACAATTTTGCTTCAAGCAGTTTTCAAAAATCTTGCCTTTATGCAACCATTTCCGTTGTGCAGCAGCTAGTGCAAATACTTCTGTGAGATGCAAAACCTAGTATTCCCAGCCATAGCATTGTGACAGAAATATGGAAAATGCCACCAATGCTCAAAGAGTGCTGACAATAATATTTTTGTAGGTGCTGGGATTTTCCCCTACTAGTGAGCTGTGTACTTGCATGTAATCCTGGGTCATGTCATGCCTTTTTAAAATCAGGCCCAGTTCTTTGTGTAGTATGTTATGACACCCCATTTAGTGAGCATTTTTGTGTCAGTTCTAGTTTGCATACAGTAATGTATAGTGCTAATACAAGTTTAAATTATTTTTGTGCCACTACTATTTTCCATATTGTTTTTGCACAGGTGCTGTTTTGTGGAATTTGTTGCATTGACATTGTTTGTGTCAGTACCAGTTGCTTAATTCTTTGGTGCTGGCTCCATTTTGTGTTTTGTATTTTGTATTTATATTTTATTAATTTGATAACCACGTTGGTGCACTAGGTGACATGGCTTCTTTACAGGCACAGCTGAGTCACAAACTTTGACAATTATACAAGACTATGACAAAAATGCACAGAATATACAAGACGATACACTAAAAGCAGGAACAACCAGTGGTATTTACAATGTTGCATAAAACATGTGTTACACATGCTTAAGATTTTAGACTGTGTAAAACAGGTGGAATTACATTCCAGACCTTGGTATTACCTATGTGAAGGATGTTTGGCTCACACTTGATTTGTACAATGGTATGACCTAAGTTAATGGAGTTTGCCCTTTTAAAGGGCAGACCAGGTTGTCCTGGTGCACCCCTGCTCCCATGCTAGAGATGGTTGTGCTCAGAAGGGAAGGGGAGGAAGGAGGGCTAAGGAGGCGGAACAATGGGCAGACAAACAGAAGGGAAGGAGATAGGGAGGTACTTAAGGGACAGCACAAGGGGCCTCAGCCACTTTTTCTGGAGTTTTGATATACATCAACTGCAGCACGTTGATTGGCAATTTAATTAGGTTTGTTTCACCAAAAAGGAGGTAAGAAACAAGTAATTGATTTACAAGATGGGATGTGATGTAAAAAAAATATAATAATAATAATAATAATAAAAAGGAAAAAGGTATAGTAGCAATGTTAAATGAGTACAATATACAGCTGAAGAAAGGAAGGGCATTGAGTAGCTGGGGGGTCATAGTCTGGTGGAGAGAGCGACCCAAGACCATGTGGGTGCAAGTCACACGCTGCATGAGGGGGGCTTGTGGAAAAGCCTGTTACTTATTTGCTGTACTCTGGTTTTTCTTGTGCCCATGGTGGCCTGTTTGGACAGGAAGAGCCCAGGGACATGGGACAGAGAGCAGGAGCGGGCCATGTGGGGACGCCACACGCCACATGGGGAGTAGTGTAGTTTCTGTGGTGTATAGGTGGAGGTAGTATTTGTTTTCCCCTTTCTGGTGGCTGTATGGCAGGGTCAGGAGGCTTGGAAGAGGCTGCAGGGCTGGGGTATGAGCACCAGCTGAGGCCATGAGGCACGAAGCAATGCGTGGTATGGGGAGTTTTAAAAAAATAAATAAATTCTTTGTCTTTGAATATGCTGGATGGGCTGTTGTGTGGGGCCATGATTGTTTCCTAAGAGGCTGAATGCTAGAGGCCATGTGGCGGAATGTCACACCAGGAGAAGGTTTTGTGAAGCACTGGCATTGTGTTGTAGCCTATAAGGCTGGGTGTGTTCCTTTTAGTTCTGAACAGGTTTAGGAGGCCTGGAAGAGTACGGAAGCTGGGGAGAGCGAGCGTGACCAAAGAACACATGGCGTGACGTCACACGATGCAGGGAAGAGCATAACAGCCCTGTTTTTTTCCATTGTTAGTTCCCTGGGGGCAGTCTGGTGGCATCTCGGTTCCTGAAGGATGAATGGTGGCCTGGGAGAAGCCGAATGCATGGACCGTGTGGCGAGTAGGTACAAGAGGCGAGGCATAGAAAAAGGTGCCCTGGTTTTTTGGGCTATGGGGGGTGCTGGGTGGAAGTCTTGCATACCAAGCTGAATAATAGGGCTGAAGGAGGCCCTGAAGCTGGGCGGAAGGAGTGCAGTATAGCCACATGGCATGACGTCACATGTTATGTGGGGTAGGTTGAAAAACCCTGTTTCTTGTTGCAAATTAGGGCTTATGGGCTGTGTTGTGGCCATGGTAGGGGCCTGAACAGGAAGGGTAAGGCGAGTATGAGGCCCAGAGGCAGGGTGCAGGGGCATGATGCCACACGCCATGGGGGGTTATGGTAAGGCTTTTGTTTAGGCTGGGGCTAGTGGCTCAGGGCTCACAGCTGAGTAGTTTTGGTCAAAGGCATACTAAGGGGTGAACAAGGGGTCTAGGTGAGGCCTGGGGTGAAAGGTGAAAGAGTGGTGACCTCGTGAGGGACGCACTCACTGTGAGGTGGTCACAGGAAGCAGTACCCTCATTTTGGTAGGGCTGTTGGTAGCCAATCTCTAAGGTGGGTCAAGCCAGACAGTAGAGGCAGATAGCAGGGTACAGCAGGTAGGGACTAGTTAGAACAGAGGGAGGGCCGGAGGGGTCACAAAATGGCGACGGAGAGTGGTGAGAAGCAGGACAAGTGGGAATGGGGTCTGGACTGGGGATTCAGACTACGGAACAGGATGGGGAGATACAAAAAAAAATGTTCTTTCGGATGGTACAATTATACGCTTGACTGTGTTGCCCTCATAGTTGTTTTCACAGGAAAGAGAAGAGGACAATGGCACCAAAGAAGAGCAGGCCATCAAAAGAGGAGGCTTACAAGGCAATAATGGATTTGGCGGACAAAGCTAACAAGATGTGGGAGCTGGTGGAGGGAGAGGAGCCAGGAGACCAGGGGAAAGAGAAAGGTGGCCACAGAGAAGGGTGGCAAAGAAAATGACCAGCCAGGGGTCACGGGTACTGGGAAAGCACCACCGGTGGTTACGGGCTGGCCAGGTTGGCGGATACATTGCCCCTGCAGCCTACAGTCACTAGGTCACCGGCTTCCCACTTGATCAGGAGGTCATCCCCTGGTTCAACCCCATGATGCCCTGAATGGCTTGCCCCTCCTCAAAACCCAGCAGCCCACCCTCCACAACCACAGGGACAGCAAGAGGGACCTTGAAGACTCCAGGCAGGAAGGCCCGGACAAGGTCACAGGTAATACACCCAGCAGTGGGGACAGTATAAGAGAATATATAGGACAAATAGTATCGGCATTAGGAGCAGGCGGTATAGGGCAGATGGAAGCGCACTGGCAGAGATCAGGGGAGAAAGAAGGGCAGAAAGAAAGGAACAGGGAGGTGAGAGAGGGAGAAGGGACAAGAGAGATAGGTGCCCTGGAATGAGGATAGAGCAACGTGTCTGGCTATGAAAGAAAAATTTGAAGGGAGAATATGTGGACATATTCACCTTGGTGAGCTAGGTGCATCGCCAAGTATGAAGAGGCTGAAGGCATAAGGAAGAGGAGATGGCAGCGGCTATAGTGCTTTTAGGGAGAAAAGAGGAGGATAAGTTCACAAAAGGGAAGACTTGGGATAGATGGTTCCTAGGCTTCTACCTTCTCAGCCATTGTCATGGAAAAGAGGCTGGAGTTAGGCATCCTGCTCATTACCTATTCCCTTATAATTCGAAAGGCAAAGGGCGGGATGGATGGTTATACTATGACGAATCCTTTAGGCAGAGAATGGCAATGTTTGGGGTCATGAGGTGGGACACAAAACAGATAGATTTATGGATGGATTACATCATAGATCAGTCCATGCCTGAGGGAGAATGGGGCAAGAAGGGTTTTGGGACCCAGAGATGCTGCTGGACCTATAACAGAGCCTTTTGTTCCTGGCCTCAATGTCAGTTTCTGCACGCATGCTCGAGGTGCGGGGGAGGCCACCCAGCAAGTAAATGTAGAGCAGCAGGGGACAAGGGATGCAGGCGCATGGGGACAAGGAGCAGGCCAACAGTTTTTTTCGAGAGGATCAAGGGTTTAGAGGCCAGACCTGGAGCAGAGGAGGGCGGGGTAGGGGGTACGGAATAGGGGGAACAGAACAGATGAAGGATGAGAGAACAGTCAAGATGAAATAGAGGGAAAGCAGGAGGGCGGGGCTAGGCAAGGCACATTTTGGGATGGCCAGAACCCCAATCAAAGATAAGGTATGGGCAAGTTACATGGCCAAATATCCAGACACAAGAGTACGGAATATGATTTTGCAGGGTTTTAGCTCGGGTTTTCATTACAGTTTATGGGACCCAGGTGGGTGATGGAGGCCAACAACCTAGGGTCAGTAAAAGGGAAGGAGGAGGTACTAAGACAGAAGATAGAGAAGGAAGTAGCAGCAGGCAGAGTTGAGGCCCATTTGAAAACCCTCATTGCAGAGCATGTGGGTATCACCATTGGGTCTGGTACCCAAGAAACAGGAAGGGAATACAGAGTGATTCACCACCTGTCCTATCCAGATGGAGAGTCAGTAAATTATTTTATTAGTGAGGAGCATAGCAGAGTGACTTATGCGACACTAGAAGATGCAGTCACGGATGATCCGGGCCACAGGGGAGCATGGATGGCTAAAAGGATATTGAGTCTGCTTTCAGACTGCTTCCGGTCAGGAGGGAAGATTGGGATTTATTGGGTTTCAAAAGCTGGGAAGATACTATTTTGACAAAGCAATGCCAATGGTTGTTCCACAGCATGTGTGACATTTGAGGTCTTCAGCACCTGTTTGCAGTGGATATTTCAAGAAAAGACAGATTATAGGACGGTCATACATTATCTGGATGACTTCCATTCATCGAAGAGGGAAAAGGAGACACAAATGATGCTAGGTAAGTTTCAGGAATTGTGTCAGGAATTGGGGTGCCACTAACCCCGAAAAAGACAGAGGGCCCAGCAGGGTTATAAATTTTGGGAATTGAAATAGATGCCCGAATGGGGTATTTAGACTACCGGATAAGAAAGTCAATAAGCTGAAAGAATTAATACAATTGCATACCAGCAGGAGACGGGTACAGCTAAAGCTGGTACAACAAGTGCTGGGCCATTTGAACTTCACCTGCAGGCCATTGGGCCAGGAGGACATTCACAAAGAGGTTAGCCAGGGCCACAGCGGGGTCACCAGACCTCATCACTGGGTAAACTTGACTCGAGGGGTTAAGGAAGATTTTACGATTTGGGAGGAATTCCTGAAGGAGTACAACGGATGCTCTTTCTGGCAAGAGGAATGGTTATACAACACAGATCTCGATCTATACACAGATGCAGCTGGTGGTATAGGCATGGGGAGGTACATGAGAGGAAAATGGTTCACAGAACCCTGGCCAGCCATTTGGGTGCAGGAGGGAAAGTGAGAGACATTAATTGTTGGAGATCATGCCCATATGGGCGTGTACTGTAGTCTGGGGAGAAGAATTATGGATCAGAAAGTGACTTTTGGTGTGACAATAGGGCAGTGGTAGATGTGTTGAACAACAAGGGAGCCAGATCAGACACAGTCATGCAGGTATTGGCAGTTAGTATTAAGGGCATTACAACTGAACATGTCATTAGAGCGCAACACATAGAAGGGGTACACAACACTCTGGCTGACAGCCTTTCCAATCTGCAGCTGGAACATTTTCAGAGGCTGGCACCAGCAGCGGAGGAATTAAAACACCCATACCAACGAACATCTGGGACGCTGGCAGGAAGGAGCAGAAGTGTTGTTTCGCAGCTCATGGGGCCTGGACTCTGAGGGCCTATGATGGGGCCTGGAAGTGTTTTAAACATTCAGGCAGAGCACCAGATGGAGGTAAGTAGGCCACTCACAGAGGAACAGTTGGGAATGTTCACAGTGGAACAGTGGAAAAGGCACAGCCCATACCATGATGGGAGTTTACCTGGCAGGGATTGGGCTTATCTGCAGTCTGAAAGGGTGGAGGGACCTGACAAAGACATTGCTCATCAGAAGAATGATGCAAGGATGGAGCAGGTTAAAACAAGAGCCAGCAGATAGCAGAAGGCCGATAGGGAACAAGCTTATAAAGCTAACAGGGTGCTCCCAGTAATATGCAGATCACGGAGCGAGGCCCAACTGTTTCACACAATCTATGTGATAATGTTTGGAGGTGCCATGAGAGTGAGTGAGGTAGTTGGCCACGGAAAGGAGGACGGAAAAGGGGCTAGACTGGGATGACATAACCTGGGGAGTGACTGAGATACAGATCAGGATTAGGAGGTCTAAGACTGATCAAGGGGAAAAGGTTGCATGGTGACACTAAGGAATCAAACAGAGGGCTAATATGCGGTACAGGTGCTGTGGGTTTCGCGCAGCGCGGGGAACAGGACAGGAAAATTATTTGTACACGGGGATGGAGAAGGGTGACTGGCTACCAAGTCACGGCAATACTGAAGAAGGGCATGCAATTCTTAGGAGAAGACCCAGCTAATTATTCTTCCCATTCCCTATGGATTGTCACCTCACAGTGGGCAGTGGCAGGCGAGACAGTGAACACGATATTGGAAAAGGGGATGGTGATCGGCAGTTATAAAAGATACATTAGAGCACTGAAATAAAAAAAAATCGACACTATGTGGGTATAGATGGATGCATATTTTAGACATAAGATAATGGTCTGACCGGTGGGACTGCAGTGATGGGGGGCAAGAAATGGGAGCAGACAGGAAAGGGGCATATATAAAAAAAAAAAGAGGGACAAATAGGGAGCGATATATTGAGATTGTATATTAATGATTTTCCTTGCACCCTATAGGTAGAGGGAGGATCACGGAAATATGGATCTGCGCCATTCCTACATCTATTGGGCCGGAGAGAGCAGAGAAGAAGGCTGGGGAAAGCAGTTATACCAAGATGTGAGAAGGTGTAGGTTGTTTTGGCATGGCATATGGGGATGAAATGGCGAGCTGCTTCCCACGTTAACAGAGATCGGAGAATGGCGGCCCAGGACAGACCTAATTATTATACATTTGGGAGGCTAATGACCTGGCAAACAGGCCGTGGGTGGACACATACCTACAACAAAAAGGACTTAAGAACTATACGGCAGCGTGTGGCCGCAAGTGTGCATCGCTTGGTCAGATATGATACTGAGGAGAGTGGAGGCAAGAGCACAGTCACAGGGCAGTAGAAAGGCCAGGAGGAAGATGAACAGGAGGGTTGGGACATTGGTAAGGCAGATGGGAGGTCCAGGTAATACTGAGGGGTAGAAGAGTGGGTAGATGAATTTTACAGGGCAGGCAGGGTGCACCTGTCAGATGTAGCTATAGACATGTTCAATATGGAAATGATGGGATTTATAGAAGAATGGAGAGACAGACAAACAATGGGAAATAAAAAAAAGGGGACAGATTATAAAGGATATGAAATGAAAGGAGCTCCCTGAAGTAAGGTGAAGCACCCTAGTTAATGGGGAAAGCCAGCCATCCAACGAAGCTGGAGAATGGCTAGTGGGAAAAGGGGGAAGGAAAAGGAATAACACAAGAAGAGAAGGAAGATGAAGGAAAAGCGGTCTCAGTTTTCACTGCTACTCTAACAGACAAGGAGAAGAAGGAGGCACCCAGGTATTCACCTGGGGAAGAATAATCAGAGATCGATATATTGGATGGAATAAACAAATGTTGGAAATATGATAATGAAGAAATTGAATGAAATATGGAATTATGAATTGAAAAATAAATTAATTGCCTATCTGAGCACAACAACAAATAAGGGTGTCTGTCTTTTTGGGGAAAGAGGAATCCAGGACAATGGGTTTGCCCCTTTAAAGGGCAGACCAGGTTGTCCTGGTGCACCCTGCTCCCATGCTAGAGATGGTTGTGCTCAGAAGGGAAGGGGAGGAAGGGAGGGACTAAGGGAGGCGGAACAATGGGCAGACAAACAGGAAGGGGAGGGAGATAGGCAGGTACTTAAGGAACAGCACAAGGGTGCCTCAGCCACTTTGCTGGAGTTTTTGATACCTCCCGCCCACCCTGTTAAAGGGGAGCAGTAAGGAGGACAGTCGAGATGGGACTGTATGGGGTCTGTGACGTTGTGGAGGAAAACATGTCCAGGCTGGGAAAATGATGGGCTGCCAAAGGTGGATGGCAGCTAAGGATATGGTCAGGGACTGCCAAGGTGGATGGCAGGTGATAACATGGTTAAAGGACTGCCAAGGTGGATGGCGGGTGATAACATGGTTAAGGGACTGCCAAAGGTGGATGGCAAGTAAGAATATGGTCAAGGACTGCCAAGGTGGATGGCGGTGATAACATGATAAAGGACTGCCAAAGGTGGATGGCAAGTAAGGATATGGTGAAGGACTGCCAAAGGTGGATGGCAGGTGATAACATGGTTAAAAGGACTGCCAAAGGTGGATGGCGGGTGATAACATGGTTAAAGGACTGCCAAAGGTGGATGGCAGGTGATAACATGGTTAAAGGACTGCCAAAGGTGGATGGCAAGTGCAAGGATATGGTGAAGGACTTCCAAGGTGGATGGCAGGTGATAACATGGTTAAAGGACTGCCAAGGTGGATGGCGGGTGATAACATGGTTAAAAGACTGCCAAAGGTGGATGGCAAGTAAGGATATGGTGAAGGACTGCCAAGGTGGATGGCGGTGATAACATGGTTAAGGACTGCCAAAGGTGGATGGCGGAGTGAGAATATGGTTGAAGGACTGCCAAGGTGGATGGCAGGTGATAACATGGTTAAAGGACTGCCAAAGGTGGATGGCAAGTGATGATATGGTGAAGGACTGCCAAAGGTGGATGGCAGGTGACAACATGGTTAAAGGACTGCCAAAGGTGGATGGCAAGTAAGGATATGGTGAAGGACTGCCAAAGGTGGATGGCAGGTGATAACATGGAATGACTGTGGGGAAAAGGGGGAGGGGGAAGGAAAAGGAATAACACAAGAAGAGAAGGAGATGAAGGAAAAGCGTGTCTCGGTTTTCACCGTTACCTAACGGAAAAGGAGAAGAAGAAGGCACCCTAGTATTCACCTGGGGAAGAATAATCAGAGACTGATATATTGGATGGAATAAACAAATGTTGGAAATATGATGATGAAGAAATTGGAATGAAATATGGAATTATGAATTGAAAAATAAATTAATTGCCAATCTGAGCACAACAACAAATAAGGGTGTCTGTCTTTTTGGGGAAGAGGGAGGAATCCAGGACAATGCATCATTTGATCTCAGTACTTTAAACTTTTATTATGTCTGAGTTTGTACTCTCTGTGCATCTGTTGATTATTTTATAAATCAATGATCCTATACTAAATAGATCCTTTCGGTCAAGTGCAATCAATTTAATTTTGAATACATATTGTAATGGTGCTCTAACCTTTAGCTCTTAGTGCAAATCAACATATAGTATTGTAGAGAGCCCTATGCCTTGTCAAAACTTTTAAGGAGGCTTTTCACCAAACAGTGCTGCATAATCTAATATAGACCACAAGCTGCTTTATGCAGTGGCTTTTCTAGTTTCATCTGCAGCCTTTGTGCAGTTGTGACATTATGTGGCTGACATGCATTTCATACATTAAGTTAGAATCTAGAAACGCACCTAAGTATTTAACATCTCCAGCTGCAGTACATGCAGACACTCATCTCTATTCAAAGTAATCTTCAATTTACAGCTGATCTTCTTTCTGTGGAGTGCAGAAAAGCATTATTTTTTCTTGTTTGAAAATAGCCTACTATCTATTAAACCAATCAACCATTTTCCAAACTCATTGTGTAAAATTGCGTTAGTAGCCTAATGTCTTTTTTTGCAGTATAGATAGCTGTTGTCCACATATGGCACTAGGTCAGAATAGCGCCACTGCAAAAGCGCAGTCAAGACCACGCTGGTCAAAATGCTGCCACTTTATGTTTTGTGGGGGCTCTGACCCCCACATCCCCAGGGGAAGCAGATCACAGGTCAAGAAGAAAATGTGGGGCCATGGAATACTGTTTTCATGGCCCCTGTAAAACAAATTAAGTTCCAATAAAGGCAATCTAGGAGACCAGGATTAGAACCCTGGTCTCCACATCCACCCAGCCGAGTTGCTCATGCCCCAGCCCTCCACACCATAGGAGCAGCTCAGCCAGCCTCTAGAATTCTGCTGCCCTTGTCCTGTGGTGGAATCATGGACAGCAACCTGGGGAGCACTTACTGCAAGCACTGTCGATCCTCTCTCACTGTTCGTGGCAGCGCTATTCAGACTAACGCCTCTCTATGTGCGCTATTCTGGTAGCACTATTCTCACTGGTAGGCCACATGTAGTATGACTCTGGATTTCTCACAAATGGTGGGTAAGCCAGTGATGAATAGAGAGCAACAGGAGTCCCAGAATGGACCTCTGTGGAATTTAAAGGAAACTGAGCATGCAGAAAATGCTACCACATTCGCTTTCACAGTTTGGTTGCAGCTGTCAAATAACCTGAGAACCAGTCTAAGGCAGTTAAGCCTAAGCACACAAGCCTTGACTTCAGGAGGGAGTGGTCCACTATATCAAATGTCTTGGTCAGGTCCATGAACGCTGGATGAGTGAGGAAATTGTGCTCCATATTCTGGTGCAGGACATTAGTGAACCTGACCGAGGCAGTCACTGTACTGCAGTCCCTCCTAAAGCCATGCTCTGCAGACATTAGCACATTATACATTTCCACATAACTGACCAACTGATCATGCGCCAATTTCTCCTGTGCCTTCACTACAGTTTGAGATTTGGTCTATAACTTTCTAATAATTGGCAGATGCTCCTTACATATGGGTACAATATACTCTGTGCTACCTTCTGCAACTCAGGGACCTGTTCAAGACTAAAGAAATTGAAGATGTTGACCAGTGGTTTCATGAATTCTCTGGATGCAGATTTTAAATATTTTGCCTCCACCACTTCATAGCCTGGTCCTTTAGCAATGCCTGATTTAGATACAGATGCATACACTTCCTTGCAAGTAACTGCTCTTAGATAAAAATTAGGTCCGCTTATAGTACTTTAGGTTCAATGGGCTTTTGCAACTTAATGTAGTGTTATGCTTGTGCAATTATTGATACTTTGGCAGTTCGCACACTCTGTTCCATGGGGAACTACCACCCTGTAGGTATGGAAGGCAAGGAACCTCAAGGAGGGTTTCACCCCAGAGGTGCTGCAGGAAGAAATCCTTGGCTAAAGGTACTTTTAGGAAGAAGCCCAAAAAGAGTATTGAACACAAAACTTTGACATAGAAGGCTAAGAGCATAGATCGACAGCAACCATTGATAACTGGAACAGACAGAGTGAAAAGCAAGCTTGATATACTGTACATCAACAGAAGTAGAGGGCAAGACTTCCTAAGGACAGAGGGAATGGCAAAGAAGAAGAGTCACCATCCATCCTCATCCAACAGCATAACCTAGCTACATAAATTGAAGGAATATACTGAATATGAACTACCTAGCATTTATGACCTCGCAAGAAGGAGAGGAAAAAATCCTATGAGAAGGAAACCTCTGGGGATCCAAGGCCTAGGTCACCTTTCCTCCAGGCTTTGGGTACTTTTAGGGACAGCTCATCTACTGCAATTTAGAGACCCAATGTAGGGGGAAACACTTCAATTTGGAGGAAGGCTGCTGCTCTATCCTCTATCAGGAAATGCCATGAAGGGGCTGTGAGTGTTCTCAGCAGCAAAGAGACTCCCACTCAGGAAGCCCTCACCCCAAGGTGGGAGGAGGAGGAGGAGGAGAGCAACAACCACTGAAATGCACTCACCCAGCCTCCATGAGGGAGGCCTAAGGAGAAGTAAGACATCTGAGGTGCTTCCCTGGGGAACATCTTTGAGGTGAGCAGTTGAGGAAAGCAGAAAACAAGCAGGAAAGGGGAGGACGTGGAGACCAGCTGAACCTTAGGCAGTAGTAGGGAGAAAAGTTTACAAAGGTGCTGCCAGTGCAGCCTGCACAGCTGAAGTAGCTGCCATGGGCTTAAGGGTCCCACCCTTCAGCAGATGAAGTCTTAAATTCTTCATCAACAGGTGCCGCTGATGATCTGCATGGCTAAAGTGTTCCATAGTTCAAATGCGACCTCTGTAGGTGGGGAATGCACTCTCCAGATGTGGACATCATTGGGCAGAGTGAGATCTTTGGCTACAGGCAAGCCCTGAGTCATATATAATGATTGTGGTTGGCATGCATCTGACTGTAGGAAAGATGGGCTGTGGTGAGTCTAGTGGCCATGAGCATGAAGCAAGAATGTAGGAAAGGTTGAACAGCTGCTTTAACTGAATGCAGGGGTAGTAGGATGCTGGGTGAAGCCAGATAGCCATAGGTTATTTTTTTAATCCATAGCCTATTCCCATCCTGAAGCTACAATGCCCCATTGTTTCCTGCCATGGGAATAACCAATGGCACAAGCAGATCACCAGGACATCACACCGGAAGAAACAACAGGAGGCAGGGAACTGATTTGAGTAAGTTTTTTTTTCAATTTAGTAAACTTTATTGAGTTTTTCCAACAAACAAGCAAATAGCCATAACAACAACAGCAACTCTTCTATATTCCTATGCAGACAAAGAGTACACAGCAGCAGAAAGGGAGCTGCAACATTAATACAGGAGATGACATAACTATAACTTACAACAGTATAACCATAATGCAAAACAGTGACCCCATCTAAAGCCTACTTCCCCATCCTTCCCACCCTCCCTCCCTGGAGCACCACAAAACCTAAATTGTCGGGGGGACTCAGCAACTGGAAGAAGGAGACCCTCCTTCCTGCTGTCCGGTCATTGTACGGTGGGCACCTTTGAGCTGCTTAGTAGGGGGCACTCTGCCGGCCTTATAAGAGATCTGACTTTCTAGTCACTCCTTAAACTTGATTAGGATTCATGGTTTTGCAAAGAGGTAAGAGGGCCACCAAAGGGCCCTATCTGTTCATAAATGCCTCTAGACGGTCATTCCGCTTAGCAATTTGTTGCTCTATTTTAGATCCTGGAGAATCTCACAATGCCATTCTTTTTGTGAGGGCAGGATTGATCCACCCAATGTCTGACAATAATAAGCTTGGCCATGCTCGAATCAGAGGCATGTTGGCTTTTACGACAGTTTAACATCTCCTGGGGAAAATGGCCCACCAGGCAAATCTGAGGGTAAAATAAGAACCTAACTCAAGGGAGGGTCTGAGGTGGATCTAATCATTTGCCAAAAGGAGGTTTCACAGGATAATCCCATAAGATGTGTTTCACCTGTAGGCCACATCTATTACGGAGCGTGAATCTGCTCTCACCCATCTTAAACAGTCTTGCCGGGAAAAAGTAAAGATTATGCAGTATACAAAACTGCTTGAAGTGGAGACGGTCCTGCTTTAGGAATTTGTAAAGGAATTGCCATACATGTTGCTACTCTTTAAATCTAGCTCTTTGCTGTTAGTAATAACACACTCCCTAAAGACTGTTAGGTCATGTGTCTGTAATAAAGAATAAAACCTAGAGATCTGGTAGGAGATACGGCTGCTTCTGCAAGGGTCCATAATATCGAAGTTAGCCTTGTCAACCCAAGGAAGGGGCACATAAATTAGGTGATGCTCTTGTTAGTTGGAGGTGTTTGAAAGGGTGATACACCAGAATGGAGAAAATCTCCTGAACATCTCGTGCAGAACAAAGTTTCCTTTGTTTATTAAAGACTAGACTGGGACTCCAGTCAGAGCTGGACAAAAACTTGATGGAATTGTGCAGTTAGCTATCTTGAAGTGTGGGTTCCCAACTATTGGTTGGGAAAGATCCTTTGCAAGACCAGACCCAGGTGTGAAATCTAATCTGGCAGAATGCTTTGAGGGACCACCACATCGTGTGAGTTGCAGAGAGGTTTAGGAAGGTCAGAGGGCCTAATATAAATGAGGCTCACTGCATTAATATCCTGGGCCCGACACAGATGTCTCTCAATGGGATCCATAGCGGTGTATAAAAGTCTCCCGAGGGGTCAATGGGTCCCGGTTCCACCTGAAGATTCTGCAACAATGAATGGCAGAGTAATATAAGAAGAGATTGGGAAGTTTCAACCCCCCAGCTTCTCTTATAAGACAGTTTGGATTGTGGTAACAGTTATAACTGCAGCAGCATTTGACAAAATAGTGCAGCACAGGAGGATTTATAGTAGTATTTGCAACAGCAGTATAATGGGAGGCATATATGTAAGCGTAACAGCAGTATAATGGGAGGCAGCATATGTAAGCATGTAACAGCAGTATAATGGGAGGCAGCATATGTAAGCATGTAACAGCAGTATAATGGGGAGACAGCATATGTAATCATGTAACAGCAGTGTAATGGGAGGCAGCATATGTAAGCATGTAACAGCAGTATAATGGGGAGACAGCATATGTAATCATGTAACAGCAGTATAATGGGAGGCATCATATGTAAGCATGTAACAGCAGTATAATGGGAGGCATCATATAAGCATGTAACAGCATTATAATGGGAGGCATCATAGGTAAGCATGTAACAGAAGCATTATAATGGGGAGGCATCATATGTAAGCATGTAACAGCATTATAATGGGGAGGCAGCATATGTAAGCATGTAACAGCAGTATAATGGGGAGGCAGCATATGTAAGCATGGAACAGGAGTATCAAGAGTGCCTGAAGCAGCAGGCAGAATGCAGGGTAGAACGCTGAGTGAAACTTTGAATGATATAGGGACAGAGAATGAGACTGAATGATACAGCCAAAAAGAATGCCAACCAGTTTGAAGGAGGTTAGTGTGAGTTGCTGCTGCATCATAAATTAGGTAGGCTGAGGCAGTAGTATAACAATGAACTGTTAAGGAATCAGAGTAAATGCAGTAGTGCAACAATAAAAGTGCTAGAAAAGTCAGCACATGGGAATTGAAAAGTTGGGAGTTGTAACTGCTGAATGATCTTGTAACTGATGAACTGTCTCACCTATTATTTAGTCACCGCTCACTAGCCGTTAGCTGGAAGATTCCATTGCCTGTATCTATTGACTTTGGCACTTTATCTCCTCACTTTGGGATGTGGTCCCTTATTCTGTTGTTCCAACTGTGTGAATCATGTGATATTAATGCCTGTCTTATGATACTGTATACTCTATGTACTCAATTGTTTTAATAATGACAGTGCTTCCTAGCAGAGAATGTTCCCCTTTTTCCTCCTGTACTTGTCTCCCGCCCCTTTTTATGTATGATGAGGATCCTTCTAAAGGAGCTTTTAGCTCAAAGGTTGTAATTTGATTTCACAAAATAAAATAAAAAATTAAAATAAAATGAAGCCAGGCACTGAGTGGAGCAGGTGTAAACAATTATGATGAATGCGCAGGGAGACAGCTACAGCAAGGGAACTGAATAACACACAGTAACAACTGCAGGTAAACTGAGGACTGCTAAAAGTATAACAAAAGTAAATGGGAGCCTGAATAGCACGATGGTCTATAAGCGCCCTCAAAAAATAAAACTGAAGAAACCCAAGCACAGGAGAACAAGAAGGAGCTATCAGCTGGGAGGGGTACAACTGGGAAGTAATGAGGAAGGAAAGGATCTGGGGGTGATTATAATGGGTGGCATGAACAACTTGACCCAGTGCAGGAAGGCAGCGGCAAAGGCCAATAGGATGCTAGGGTGTATAGCAGGGAATCTCCTCCAGGAATAAGGAGGTGATTCTTCCCTTGTACAGGTCTCTGGTAAGACCTCACCTGGAGTACTGCGTGCAGTACTGGCACTCATTCCTGAAGAATGACATAAAGTTGTTGGAGGGGTGCAGTAGGGTGACAGAGATATTCCAAGGACTTGAGGGAAAGTCCTGTGAGGAGAGATTAGCAGAACTGAACATGTATTCCTGGAACAGAGGAGGGATGGGGGATATGAGCAAAACATTTAAATACCTCAAGGGAATAAATAAGGTTAGTACAGAAGGGATTTTCCAGCTTAGAAGAGGGGAGGATACAAGAGAGCATCAGTTGAGGTTGGAGGGGGAGATTCAGGAGTGAAATCAGGGGCATTTATTCATGGAAAGGGTGGTGGACAGGTGGAAACTGCCCGAGGGGTGGTGTCCTGTAGAATGATGGGTGGCTTTAAGAGGGATGGGACAGAGTGAGGGGGGTTACATGAAGTGGGTTGGGAGGGAGGGCAGCTGTAAGTTGAGGGGCCAGCTGTGAAATCAAGCAGACTTGATAGACCTAAGGCCTACATTCTGATGTTTTCATAAGAAAGCAGACACACACAACCGAGAGAAGCACAAACAGCAGCCGGAGGCAAAAAGCAAGCACTGACCGAGAAAAGCAGGAAAAACTCAAACCAGCAGAAAGGCCAGCATAAACCCAGCAAAAATCCAAAAGCAGTAGAGGAGGGAGACAAATGCTGAAAGGGCAGAGATTCCAGCTGAGGAAGGTAGAGTCCAACAGCCTCCGACTGCAAAGAAAAGTGTGTCTGAATGAGGCTGGAAGGAACTGATTATATAGCTCAGGTGAGGATGGTGGGGAGTGAGTTAGTTGCTGCGCAGCCCTTTGAACTGCAGGCATAGCCTTCTCAAAAAGTTTCCAAACAATCATTTTAGATAAGGCCACTACATACCTCTTCAAGTTTGTGAAGGTAACATTTAACAAATTTGCCATTTCATTACTCTCTTTACACTCTGTCGGAATAAGTTTAATTGCTTGGATATCCATATATGTTGTTGGAGTCATCAGACTGTTGCTGTTCTTCCAGAAAGCCTTAGACTC
The DNA here is from genome assembly GCA_016271365.2 of Neoceratodus forsteri. NCBI lineage: Eukaryota > Metazoa > Chordata > Ceratodontiformes > Ceratodontidae > Neoceratodus > Neoceratodus forsteri. Next base: position 49,926,576 of record JADMNL010000024.1, on the reverse strand, counting down.
TCCAACTTTCTCAGTTTGCTTCTTTTTGTGTGAAATTCAATGTTTGCCATTTTAAAAACCATTTTACATTGATTACACAAATATGTATTTTTTCATTTATTACTTCCTCTTTCATCCTGGCTGGCTCTCCTTCTCACCACACCCAGCCCCATCAACGGCCTCTTCCTGACATACCCTACCAAGTCCCCATGGCTTCTGCTGTTTCACAGATCCAGATTCTGGGAAGCACCTGAGTCACTGGTGCAGGGTCTGGAGATGGTTGGTGATGATCCTGCCAGCCAGCCAGGGTGGATTCTGACTTTTCTCCCTTCCTTCTGTGCCATGTATCCTCCCTGCAGGGATGCCTACACTGGGACAAAGTCCCCAATGTGAGCATGCATCAGCACAGTCACATGACATGCAGCATGGCGATCTCCCTTCCTGTGTCCTGCACACCATACCATCCACATGTCTACAGGTGGCAGTGGTATAGCAGGATACGGGCACCCTCCCACCGGAGGAGGTGAGTGTCCACCGCGAGTGAACTACACTCCAGGATACAGAAGAGTGAGTGTGATTGTTAGAAAATAAGTGGAGCCACACTCCTACTGAAGATTCCCAAGGTCATTTTATTGCAGCAATCCAAACTGCAAAGTCCATGACACACTCTGCAAAACAATAAACCAGTCACTGACTGTTACCAACGTGTCCCAGCACGTCACTCATTCAAGCTTCCTCAGGGTGATTAAGCATGACATGAGGAAAACAAAGAATCATGAGCTGTCATTTATAAACCACAGACATATTCAAATGTGGGTGAGGGTGCATCACGGCAGGGAAATGGAGAGGGGAGGGAAAGAAAAATGTAATTATTTTTTGTTTTTTGTTTAACAATTACTTGATCATCAGTAAAGTATCATTGGTTTTATTTACAAGAAGGGTTTCAAATCCCAACTGGAATTCAAGTCATCCGTTGCAAGGCTTGTAAAGAAAAGATCCTGTTACTCTCACGTTGTAAGTGTTTGTTTAAATGGTCACCTCCCTCTTGCCTATGCCAACCTGTTCCAAGCCCATGAATCTGAGTCCACTAGCATCACTGTTATGGTTCAGCAAGAAGTGTTCTGCTACAGGATTCTCAAGGTTCACATTTTGATATCCCTAATATGTTCTTGAGCCCGCTGTTTGAGCTTTCTGACTGTCCTGCCTTCATAAAGCTTAAAACAAATATACCATAGGGCATATATTGTGAAAATCATAGTACAGGAAAAGAACTGGTGAATATGAACTTTTCTTTCACATGTCGGATTTGAAAAATGCCCCTGCTGGCATTGGTTGCATACATTACAATTTCCACACTTGTGTATGCCAGAGGTTTCATCGGAAGCTATGTATTGGATCTGGGAGCAGTTTGAGAGAACTGATTAGACACTGACTTGTCTTTTAAATTAGGACCCCTACTAAAAGGAATCCTAGGTTTAGTACCTAGGCTCTACGATGCCTGTTGGACAACTAAGTTGTTGACCACCATCATAGCAACAGATTTATGTCAACCACAACTTGTGGTTGACATAAATCCAAATGGAGACCCCAGCTGTTTTTTTCATCAGGGGACTTTGCCCCCGATCTTAAGGATTCTAACTCCGAGTCAGAATTGGATTGGGAGGGGGCAGGACCAGGAGAGAGAGTACTGTGGTCTTGGCAGATTATTACAGTGAAAATGTCGATGTTGTCAGCATCAATGTTTTCACTGTAATAGTGTCACCGTCCTGGAAGCATACCTAGTAGGGGCTATATGCTGTGCAAGGGTATGGTCACTCAATAAAATGGGTCATTGCCCAGTGACAATGTTTCCTATTTAAAAGACAAAGAACCTCTGTGGGCAAACACTGAGGCAAGGGTTACCCAAAGGGCATTTGGCTGGGAAGCCAAGTTTCAAGAAAATACAAATCATCACATGCCCCACAATGCAAAGCATCATGGGCTGCATATGCAGATCACCACAGAATGTTATGCTGGTCCAACTTTAAGCAGAAATTGCATGGTGCGAAGAGCTCTCACACAGTTTGCAAAGTTTTGCCAGCCAAATAATTGTATTCCATGATGAAATTCGAGTGTTCTATCAGTATCCCTTTTAGGCTTAGGTTTAAAGTAAATCCTTATGATCCTTGTCTGCAATTCTCTGAATGGTCGAATCCAGAGTTTTTGGATTATACCCTCACTCAGAATTCTCTCTCTCTCTCTCTCTCTCTCTCTCTCTCTCTCTCAGCTAACTGGCTTGTAATAAAAACAGATTTATCCTCAGAACAATTTATCCTAAGTTTTAAAAATTGGTTACATGGAATGGAGTTTTTAATGATTTTGGATGGGAACTGTTGGCAAGTAAAAGCCATTAGTTCCCATGGGTTTCCTATAGCCCTTTAATAATATTCTGTTATCTGTACTGCTCATAAAGGCGATGTCCACAAAGTCAATCTGTTTCAAATCTAACTTTGAGTGAATTTGCAACTGAGATCATTACAATTGAGAATAAGTATGAAATCTGTAACTTCCTGCTCTGTTCCAGACCATACACAAATTATATAATCCATAAACCTATACCATTTCACTAATTTACCATGGAAGGATATGTTCTCCTCCCACAGGCACAAGAACAAATTTACATAAGAAGGAGCCATAGCAGCTCCCATATGTGCCAATTTCTGCAAATATTATTCGAATCAAACTCAAAGTAATTATGGGTCAATACAAATTCCAAACCCTCACAATTAGATATCCAGGCATAAGAACCTTCAGTGGATCCTTAAATAAAAAGTGCCTGCAAGCTGCAAGCCCATCACAATGCCTAATGGAAGTGTGGGCGACTCCAGTATCAGTTACGAGCCACTTGCATTCGGTAGACCAAGTTAAAATCAGCAAACTTTTCTAACACATGCATTGTGACTCTTACATACTAGATTCAGACAGGACACACTTCTTTTCTTTCTACACATTAATGCCTGTAGCTTACTGAAAAAACTAGGCCAGATACAGACTTGGGCCATACATGCTGCACCTGACTTCTTCATGATATCTGAATCTGGCTTAAACCATCGACGTTGGACAAATCGATTTATCTGCTGGGATACAACTCTTATCGTTGTGATAGACCAACTAGAGGAGGAGGGGCGTAATATATGCTAAGAGAAATTTACAGTCACAGTTGTTGACTGCTCTTCAAAGCCTAAAGAATTTCAATGCCTGGCTGTAAAGCTATCCCTTGACAGAGAGAAGTCACTCCTAATTGCAGCCTGCTAACAACCCTTCTGGTGGTATGGCTCTTCTGAAGCATCTCCAAGACCTAACTACCTCAGTTAATACAGAGTGTATCTTTTAGGAGACCTCAACCTGAACTGCAATGACGATAGCTCCAAGTAACTTAAAGATCTTTGCAAAATTGTTGGACTGGTACAAATGACACCTGAAAATACCAGGCAAATCAGAAAATCTCCAGAACTAGCACTCTCCTGGACCTTATACTAGTAAGCAAGCCCCATAACATCTCACATGCTGGAGTATTCTTCAATGACATAAGTGACCATCGTATACCGCCTGCATTAGACACCCATCACAACTAAACCAAATGGCCAAAACTGTATTGAGAAGAAGCATGAAAAATTCTCCCAGAATGAATTTCTGAAAGACCTAAATAGCATCTGGTGGCAGAACTTCTATCTAGCCCCTCTATTAGCAAGCATTCAATATTTTCTATAGTATCTTAGCGGACTAATCGATAAACATGCCCCACTAAGGCTGATCAGATAAAAAGGCCCCTGGATGATTCTCACCCTCTTGAAGAAAGTGCTTAGAGACAGGGATTATTGGTGGAAAGAGCAAGGAAAACACAGCTGGAGACAGATTGTTAGCATTCCTCACCTCGAGAAATGTCTGCACTACACTAATCAAGGCAGAAAAAGCTAGATATTTCTAAGCGGAACTAGAAGCCAATAAATCCAACTCCGCTAAATTCTGGAACATCCTTAAAGAGATTGAAGGTTCATCTGCTGACTCATCTATACTAGCTAAAATTGTGTCCGCTGGACATACCTACACAGACAGAGCCGATATCCTTGAGCAGCTAAATTATCACTTTGCCATTGCAGGACTAGCATTTGACACTTCACCTATTAGTAAAATCAACACACTGAGAGATCCTGCTGTCGCACTAAATAAAAATACTATGCCTAATTACCTCACCCTACCGCATTTAACTTCCATACAGTCACATTTAAGCAGGTTGAGGACCTACTGCTTTCTCTGGATACCAAAAGGCGCAGGTGCAGACAGAATTGAACCATTCTTCCTCAAACTCTGCTTTTATACCTGACAGCCCCCACTACACATTTATTCAATTTATCGTTAAAGCAAGGTGAACTACCCGTTATGGAAAACTGCCCATATCTTCCCTCTTTTCAAGTCAGGGGATCCACATGATTTGAACAACTACCTGCCCATATCTATACTTCCTGCCTTGTCAAAGCTACTCAAAAATTGTTAATACCCAAATCAGAGAACATTTGAATACGATGACTTACTAAACCCAGTACAATCTGGCTTTAGAGCCAAACACAGTACGGTATCTGCACTAGCAAAAGTAACCACTGATTGGCAAATTGCACTTGATGCTAAAAACATGTGTTTGCCCTTTTTCTGGACCTCAGCAAGGCCTTCGATACAGTGGACCACAACATCTTGCTTACTGTGCTAAGCAGTATTGGACTGGACAGCCCTGCAACTAAATGGTTCTCCAATTACCTCACCAACAGGATACAACAAGTCAAAGCTGCAGGAGATCTTTCACCCAAAAACTCTTCTCCGAGGTGTCCCCAAGGTTCTATTTTAGGCCCAATCCTATTTGCTATTTATATCAATAATCTGGACACTCACCTATGTTCAGCCAACATTCATCTATTCAGGATGACACTGTACTTTATACCACAAACTCATCCTTGGATATGGCACATCAGAACTTACAGCAAGACTTCATTACCCTTCAGTACAACCTCATTAAACATAACCTTCTACTTAATGCTGAAAAAACAAAGCCATGGTCCTCTCGCCAAAAGTTGGCCCGGTCTAACATACACCTCCGAATCCTAAAACTACTGGATGAACCCTCGAAACTGTCAAATCTTTTAAATACCTTGGATTCTGGCTGGATGACAAACTTAACTTCCTATACCACCTGAATGAAATCTCAAGAAACTAAGGCAACGGTTAGGCCTATTCTACCTAATTAAACATCTACTAGCCTTAGAGGCCAGGAAAAGATTAGTACAATCTACATTCTTACCTATACTAGATTATGCTGACTTTATTCTACATGCACTGTCTTTTAACAGCCACTTAGCAAACTCTGACACTTTATACCACGGGCCTTAGATTTATCCTCAACCTACCCTTACGAACTCACCAATGCCGACTTTACCAGGAAGTGGGATGGCCTTCACTCTAGTAGGAGGAAAAGAAATGCTCTTCTCTGGCTTTACAGAGCACTCTCAACAATCTTCCTACATATATATATTGAGCTTGTTTAAGTGAGCTAAAGGCTCTTATGGATTGAGACTTTTCATTGCTCTACTTCCAGATTCCAAGAGCAAAACAAACTATGGCTCTTCAGCAATCAGCTTTATACTTCCATCTTTGTGGAACACCATGCAAAATACACTAAAATTGTCCTACCTTCCAGCCCTTCTTCATTCAAAGAGATGATAGCCTCTAGTGCTGAGGCAAACATGTAACTGCCTCAGAAAAAGTTGAAACACTACTAACCCAACCCGTTACTAGCTTAAGTTAGAACTTCCGCACTGTCTTCCCATAGGGGACAACCATTAATTGCAGTCTGCTTGCTTCTCTACTTGCCCTCCTTGCTCTGTCTCCCCTCCCCTACTCACGCTCCCACTATTTCCCTTCTCCATTTTTTCCACCAATATTAAGTAGTAGACTGGAATCGATGACTCTTCTATACATTGTTATAAACTGTATATATTATTGTTTATGAACTACATGTCATTGAAAATTGGTCATTCAGCAAATGCTGCCCTGTAACATCCTTCTCTGGCCAGTATATTGCACATATTTGTATACTTATCTGTGACCATTTACTTATTGTATTGTATGTACTGTATTGTAATGTTTTCGTCCAGGACCACCTTGAAAATGAGCTTGCTCAACGGTGTTTATGCCTGGTTAAATAAAGTGATTGATTGATTTTTAGAAAAAATCGATACATTCACATAAATTGTTAGTGAGTGACTCAACCCCCAAGGCAATGGGTCTGCCTGGAGGATTTAACAAGTGTTTGTGCATTTTGGGAGGAATATACATTATAAGGGTAATTGGAAATTGGGTAATAAACATTTGGGTTCCCCATCTGTGATTTCCCTGTTTCTTTGGCTTTTTCCAAGATTGGTATCAGATCTAATTTAAATGAGGTAGTAGGTTGGATTTCAGTTTTAAATATTTTTTCATTGTGAGCTAATAACGCTAATACCTTCCGCTATAAAACTCCTACTTATCATTACTATATTACCACCTTTATCAGCTGGTTTGAAGATGACATCATTCAAAGCCTATAATTCTCTTAGTACTTTGCTCATATCGGTGGACATATTAGAATGTGGTTTGCTACTGTCTTCAGTGGCAGTAGCTCATGATTCTTTGTTTTCCTCATGTCATGCTTACTTCTCAACTGTACTTTCTTTCTTCTTCTTTCATAGCCACAGTTATTTGAGAGTGCAGGAATTCCTGTTTAGCCACAGAATTCTGGATTCCCAGTTTGATGCACATACTTGTGGACAGCTCCTGACTCTGGTTTGCTGTTTGCTGTTTTTCTTCAAACTGCTGTTCTGAATTCATGTTGAGCTACTAGGCAAATCAAATTTCTGTTGAGTTTGAAGAAATGTTCATTTAAATTGATGAATTTATGCCTGTTAGTCTCCCACTTCAGATATTAAATCATTTGTTTTAATGTCAAATAAATTTATGGTTTTACTCATGAGTGCAGATACTGCAGCATGTTGCAGCAAATGTATTTAATGTCAGTTCTTATACTATTTAATTCTGTTAATATAGTTATAAAATTTAAAAGATGATGTCGCAGGATACTATTCAAGGACATAATTCCTCAGACTGCAGCCCCTGAGAGGCGCTTGATGGAGCGAAGCTCCGGGCACATGGGTAACAGCCGATGTCTGGTTTGTTTTGTAGAGTGTGTCACTGACTTTGCAATTTGGATTACTGCAATAAAATGACCTTGGGAATCTTCAGTTGGACTGTGGTTCTACTTATTGTATAACAATCACACTCTCTTCTGTATCCTGGAGAGCAGTTCACTTGTGGTGGAAGTTTGGAACTGTGGGGGTTAGCAGCCCAGACCTGCACCCTGCCCAGCACCGTGTGTGTGGCACTTCCTTGTTGGCTTTAGGAGGAGAACAGTCCTGGGATGCTCAATCTCCCCAGCCAACCATCGATGACGCAGGTCATTCCCAACCCGGTCACCAGTGTTACGAGTGGTAGCTCTATCACTGTGCTAACAGATTGGCTGATTACATACATGTCTTTAGGCTTTCCATGCAACCATAGTTTTAGTTTGTTTATATCACTGCCAAACCTGGTCACATCTCTTTATTAAGAGCACAGTATTGTTATTCAGCCCTTCATTCTGTTTATTTCATAGCCTTCTTTGTGCTCATGGTGTATGTGTGATGTTTTACACTGGCATCAGCACTGGTTACATAATTCTTTGCATTAGTACCATTCGCACGATTTAGTATATTATGTGATGTGCATTTCTGCTTGCTCAAATGTTTATGCATTTGCACTTCACCTTGACTTCTACATTTGCAGTTACATTAATTTCTGCTTGTTTATCATACCACCTCTCTGCTATATCTCTGCTCTCCTCCCACAGGTCACACCAGGAAATGAGCTCAGGCTCTTTTACCTTTCCCAGACAAAAGCAAAACTCAAATTAAGAAATAACTAAAGAAATATATGCATTATTGCCACAACATAGAAACATAGAATTTGACGAGATAAGGACCGGTTGGCCCACCCAGTCTGCCCATTTCCCTACCTGATGGATAAGCTGCAGACCCTAGTTAACCAGCAGCCTACTTTTTCTACCCCACCCCTAGAATTGCCTTATGGCTGTCCCATGCATGCTTGAATTCAGTCACTGTTTTGACTCCACAACCTCCTCCAGAAGGCCGCTCCATATATCCACAACCCTCTCTGTGAAAAATACTTACATTACCTCTGAGCCGCCCTCCTCTATCTTCAAATTGTGCCCCCTGTTCTTGCACACCTCTTGTTTTGAAAGATGCTACCCTCTTGACTTTGTTGATTCCCTTGAGGTACTTGAAAGTTTCTATCATGTCCCCTCTCCCTCCTTTCCTCGAGGCTATACATATTAAGCTCCTTTAGTCTATCTTCATATGTCTTCCAGTGCAGACCCTGCACCATTTTAGTGCCCTCCTCTGGACAGCTTCCATCTTGTCTATGTCCTTAGGAGATTGGGTCTCCAGAACTGCACACAGTACTCAGATGGGGTCACACCAGCTGTCTGTACAGAGGATAACAACTCTCTGTTTTCTACTGGTGATGCCTCTCCCTATGCATCCCAGTATCCCCAGCCCTCCTTACTGCCCTCTCACATTGCTTTCCACCTTTAAGTCATCTGATATGACTACCCCAGGTCCCTTTCCATTTTTGTTGTTGTTAGTATCTCACCCCCATTGTGTACTCTTCCCTGGGTTTTGGTTTCCCAGGTGCATTACCTGAACTTCTAGCATTAAATCTAGCTGCCATACATTTGGCCATTCCTCTAACCTTGACAAGTCCCTTCTCATCCTTTCCACCCCACCTTGTGCATCAACTCTGTTGCAGATCTTTGTGTCATCTGCAAAGAGACATACTTTTCCTTCCAGTCCGCCTGCAATGTCACTTACAAAGACATTGAAGAGGACCGTCCTAATACTGAACCCTGTGGCACCCCACTAGTAACCCCTTTCTTCAGAGTGGACTCATTTACTATTACCCTCTGTGTCCTATTCTCCAGCCAATTTTACCCAGGCTATCATCTTGGGACCCACCCCAGGCTGGCTAACTTGTATATTAATCTTTTGTGTGGGACTGAGTCAAACACCTTACTAAAGTCTAGGTAGGCCATGTCTACAGCCCTCCTTGATCTACTACTTTGGTCACCCAGTCAAAGAAATCTATTAGATTTGTCTGGCATGACCTTCCCGCTGCGAATCCATGCTGCCTTGGGTCCTGTGCCCTCTGGCCTCTAGGTACTCAACAATTCTTTCCTTCAGCAGTGATTCCATCATTTTCCCTATCACTGAGGTTAAACTAACTGGTCTGTAGTTTCCCGCCTGCCCTGCTCCCACTTTTGTAAAGGGAATCACATCGCCCTCCTCCAGTCCTCAGGTACCACCCCATCTCCCATGATTTGTTAAAGAGGGTAGTCAGTGGTGTCACTAGTTCTACCCTTAGTTCTTTTAGAATTTGGGATGAATCCCATCAGGCCCCATGGCTTTGTCCACCTTCAGTTTTAAGAGTTCTTTCAAGACCCTTTCTTCTGTAAATGGGCTGGTATCAACTTCTGTATCCAGAGTGTTTCTATTGTTTGTTTTAGGTACCTCCCTCTTGCCTGTAAATACTGAGCAAAAATATTTGTTTAGTATCTCTGCCTTTTCACAGTCACCTCTGCCCACCCCCTCCCTTTATTAGCTCTCACTATCCTCCCTTAGTCTTCCTTCGCCCCTGATGTACCTAAAAGGTTTTATCCCTTCTTAACTGAGTTGGCTATCTTTTCCTCAGTTTGGGCCTTTGCTGTTCTGACTGCCTTCCAGCTTCCTTTTGCTTTAACTGATACACTTCTCTGTCCTGTTCCTTCTGTGATTCCTTGTACTTTCTGAATGCTTTTTCTCTTGAACGCTCACTGGCACCTCCTTTGAGAACCATAGTGGTTTCTTACATCATTTTGTTTTGTTTATTTGCTTCACACAAAGGCTCGTACCTCTGTGATGGCAGTTTTATTATTCCCCATTGTTCTTCCATCCCTCCTTCCTGCCCATTTGCTAGTGCATTCCTTAGGCACTCACCCATTTTGCAAAGTCAGCCCTCCTGAAGTCCAGTACTTTTGCCTTTGTATGGCTTGACTCTATTGCTGTGTTTATTGTGAACCATACTGTTTGGTGGTCGCTAGTTCCCAGATGGCTACCCACTTCTACATCTGTGATCCTCTCCATCTCCATTTGAGAGGACCAGGTCTAAGATTGCTCCCTCTCAGTGGGTTCCAATACTAGTTGTCTAAGGCATGCCCCTGTAGGGCATCTAGAATAACCCCACTCTTAGAAGTGGCTGCTGCAACTGCACTCCAGTTAACATCTGCATATTCAGATCACCCATCAGCAATATCTCCCTTTATCTGCCATTCTAAGTATACTTTCTATCATTTCCTTGTCCATTTCCTCCCCTGAAAGAAGTCTGTATCAATCCTGTGCGGATTGTGGTGCCATTGCCTGCCTCCAAATTGACCCACAGTGCTTCTTCTCCTCCCTGTTTACCCTTTTGTTCTGTTGCTTTGATTCCTTCTCTTATGTAGAGAGCTACTCCTCCTCTTTTACCCTCCCTGTCCCTCCTGTAGATAGTGTATCCTGGTATGTTTATGTCCCAGTCATGGTTCTGTGTTTACCATGTTTCTGTGACTGCCATGATATCCAGATCTTCCTCCTCCATCAAGGCCACTAATTCAGGAAGCTTGTTACCCAGACTATGGGCATTGGTACTCATTGCTCTCCATTTTTGATGGCTTTACCTTCTGTAGCAGCATCCCCACTGACCTTTCTACCTTGGTCTTTTCTCATTTAGTACCCTGTTTTGTAGGGGAGGCTGGGATTTTCCTGCTGCTTATCAGTGCCTCCCCCTTGACTAGTTTAAAGGCTTGCCAATGAAGCATTTAAACCGATTTCCAAAACACTTGTTCCTTCCTGGACAGATGCAGACCATCCTGCCAGTATAGGCTGGTGTCCCCAGGTGGAACCCCAGTCTAATGAAGCCAAACCCCTGTGCTCCACACCATTTTTCAACCATTTGTTAAACTGCATGGTGCAAAGTACCGCCTCCACCCATGCCACTGACAGACAGCACCTCTGAGAAGGATACTGTGTGTGCTACTTGTCTTAAGCCCTCCCCAACTCTACAAAGTCCTTCTGCACTGCTCTAATCTCATGATGAGCTAAGTCATTTGTCCCTAGGTGGACAATGATGTCCAGCTCAGACTCCCGTGCAACTGTTCGTGATCCTAAGGATGCGCTTCCTGTCCCTCCAAGCCATGGCACAGGCAGGCACCTTACTTCAGTTTTCCCTGCTCCCCAGTTCTTTCCCCTAATAATTGAGTCCCCACCAGGAGCTGCTTTCTTTCCCTGTGGTGCACTCTGCCTCCTTCCTGAGGGCCTCCCTTGTGACAGTTGTCTGCACCCTCCTTAGTCTCCTCTGCAGGTGCATCCATAGGGGAACTATGCTCCCCAGAATGGTGTATGGATTGTGGAGTGGAACAACTGACTGGGTGTGCCTCTGTTCCACCACCCTTACCCTCTCTGAGCCCACTGTGATCCAACTGCTGTGCTTTCTTCGCAACCTCTGAGGTAGTGGTGGTGGCTCTGGTGCCCCTGGATGGGGAGGTTCCTTGCCACTGTCCAGTGCGGCCTGAAGATGGGCAACTTCCTCCCTCAGGGCAGATAGTTGTCTGCAAACAGGGCAGCATCTCAGCCCCAGAAAGACTCCCAGAAGACTGCTGCCCCACAGCCATTACATTGTACTACTCCCCACATAACTGTCTACCTTTTGTTTAGTTTTTTTTTTGTGTGTGTGTGTGTGATTGGTGCGTTATATAGAAATATATGTATTTATATAATGTGTATGCTTAAATTGTCAGTGCAGTGTGCTAGAGAGGATATGACAGTGATATGTACCGTCCCTCTTGAGGAAATGATGTCAGAACCCCAGGTATAAATGAACTATTTCCAGGAGTGGGTGGGGTGAGGGGTGGAAGGTTGGGGCCTAAACTGTGCCCTCACAAAACAATCAGCTAAATGCTCTGACCTACTGATGCAATGAGTGCCTTCCTGTCAGCAAGACGCCATACAAGACAATTTGTAATACTGCTTCAAACCAATTTGACAGAGAAAATACCCTGCTAATCAAACAGAGAAAAATCCAAACATCCAAGTCAGACACAGGTAAACCTCCCCAGCCCCAAAAGAGCCTGGTGACTTGTGTTTGAAAACAGTCCGCCCAAAAACACGCCAGCTGTGCAGAAGGGCAGACACAGAAAACAGTATTCAGCCTATGTGGGTTTAAACTCTTCCTGCACTGAAAACCTTAACAATTGTAACAAAGTAAAGCAAACTCCACCTCCCTCTGTTGATTGAAAGACTGCCTTTTCTGATAATTCTAAGTTCCTTATTTCACCCTTCAGTTAGAAGTATCCTCCACCTGAAGAATATTAACTTTCCTAAGGAATCTGCTTCAAACCAAAGACAATTGTAAATTGTAAGGTTCACCTCCCTCTGTTGTGAGCACTACTCGCTTTCTTGCAAATCTTAAGTCCAGTGTTGCAACTTGCAGCCAGAGGTAGCTTCACCTGAAGACTATAAGGTTATCCACAACCACACAAATTCTACAGAATATAATACCACCATAAAAAAAAATGCAAAACAAAATTTGCTGCAAAATGGTATGTAATAGAACAATGGTAGAAATTATGCAAAATTGTGGATGCGAAGTAGTACACAAAACTTGCATCTACTGAAAACATGGACAATTTGCACTGACATAAAAATAATTCACAAAAGTCCTTGAAAAAACAAATGATGCAAACCTACACTGACACACAAAACGATCACTATACAGGTGTCGCAACACATTATCTGAAGTAACAGCACTACAAACAATTTTGGAAACTGGTGACAGCACACACATCATTTATCAAAGTGGAACATCATTTAATTTCATTTAAAAAGCTAAATGCAACCCCCAACAGGATGAAGCAGTCAGTATTGAGGATCCTAGGTTGGAAAATTGCCACTAAAACCTAAAACCAAGATAGGTAGAATGGCAGAGATAAGGAAGAATGGGAGTTAAAACAGGAGCAGGAGAGAAGGAAGACATAGGGATAAGAGAGGAGATTCTAGAAAGTGAGGTTGCAAAACTTGGAAGGCCATATTATTGATGCCCATAGGCTGGGAAATAAAATCCCAGACCAAGTGGCATTGATGGCAGAGGCAGACCTGGACATTGTCACTGTCACCGAGACATGGTACGGAGAACCATGAATGGGATACAGCCATACCGGGTTACATTCTATTTAGAAAAACAGGGTGGAAAAAAGGGTGGAGGGGTGGCTATCTACATCAGGGAGAGAATTAAAGCAACTGAAGTTCAGGGAATGCAGAAGGGAGCAGAAGCACTGTGGCTCGCCCTGGAGACAGGAAATGGCACTGCCATTTGCACAGGCATGATCTACAGACCTCCAGCATAAGGGAGGAGATGGGTGGGGTACTAGTGGAAGCCATCCACAAAATGAGAGCCAAAGGTGAATTGTTGCTGGTGGGAGACTTAAGTTTGCCTGATGTGGATTGTAGCACCCAGGCTGCAGCCACAGCCAGGAGCAGAGGCATCGTTTGCCCTACAGGGCGTGCCTCAAGCAACTTGTGGCAGAACCCACCAGAGAAGGAGCAATATAAAAGAGTCACCAATGTAATGGTGGGTAGCCACATGGGTCCAGTGATCATCGTATGGTGTGGTTCAATGTGAGAACAGTGGAGGAGTCAAACCACATGAAAACAAGGGTCCTGGATTTCAGATGGATTGACTTTGCAAAACTGGGGAAATGTCTCAAGGAGCCTGGCAGGAGAAGAATGGGGGGATGTAGAGAAATAATGGGCTAACCCTAAGGGAACCATAGCAGAGGCAACAAGTATTTGTGTTAGGCAAGTAAGCAAAACAAAGAGAAAGAAAAACACTAGGGTTCTCAAAGGATCGGCCAGGAAGGTAAGAGAGAAAAGCTAGTTTTCTGGAGGTACAAAGAAACACAGAGGTGGGAAGACAGGGAACTGTATCAGGAAAAGCAGAGGGAGGTGGGAAAGCAGCTCAGGAGCACAAAGGCACAGACTGAGGAAAAAAAAGCCCAGGCAATTAAAAAGAGACAAGACTTTTTTAGATATATTAGTGATAGAAGGAAGACCAGGGGTGGGACTGTGAGGTCAAAAGGAAGGAAGGGGTGTGAGGAGGGAGACCTAGAAAAGTAACAATCTTGAACAGATATTTTTATTCAGTATTCTCAGAAGAAGGGAAGGAGAAGGACCACTATTGGGGACAGAAGTACCAGTGGAGAGAGGTGGACACCAGCCCATTTACAGAGGAAAGAGTCCTAAAGGAGCTTGAGAATCTGAAAGGGGACAAGGCTATGGGGCCAGATGGGATATATCCCAAAGTATTATAAGAACTTTGAGAGGTGCTGACAGCACCACCAACAGCCCTGTTCAACAAATTGATAGAGACAGGGTGGTTCCAGAGGACTGGAGGAGGGCAAATGTAGTCCCTCTCACAAAGTGGGGACAGTGAGGAGGTTGGTAACTACAGGCCAGTCAGCCTGACCTCAGTGGTGCAGAAATGAATGGAGTCACTACTAAAGGAAAGAACTATGATATTTCTTGAATCCAGTAGAGCACAGCATCCAAGACAGCATGGATTCACAGAGGAAGATCTGATAGATTTCTTTGACTGGGTGACCAGGGAGGTAGACAGGCGAGGGCTGGTGGATGTGGCCTACCTAGATTTCAGCAACGCATGTGACACCTTTCCACGTGGAGGTTGATAAATAAGTTGGAGAGTCTGGGAGTGGGCCAAGGTGGTAAACTGGGTCAAACTGGTTGAGTGACAGGACATAGAGGGTGGTGGTAAATGGGTTTCAATCCATGGAGAGGGATGACCAGCAGGGTGCCACAGGGATCCGTGCTGGGGCCAGTCCACTTTAATGTCTTTATAAGTGGCATTGCAGAGGGCTGGAGGAAGGTATACCTCTTTGCAGATGACACGAAGATCTGCAACCGGGTTGACACTCCAGGGGTAGTGGAAAAATGAGAAAGGACCTAAACATGCTTGAGCAGTGATCAAGAGTGTAGCTATGAGTCCATGCAAAAAGTGCAAAATCATGCACTTGGGGCACAGAAATCCAAGGAGGCATACAAGATGGGGGGTACGATGACCACCAGTCAAGAAAAGGGACCTGGGGTAATCATATCTGATGACCTAAAGGTAACCAAACAATGTGAGAAGGCTGTGGAAGAGCCAGTGGGATGTTTGGGTATAGTGAGAGGTATCACCAGTAGAAAAAGTAGGTGGTTATGCCACTGTACAGATCACTAGTGAGACCTCATGTGGAGTATTGTGTCCAGTTCTGGAGGCAGCATCCCTGGAAGAACATAGACAAAATAGAGGGCAGTCCAGAGAAGGGGCAATAACTGCACCAAAGGTCATATGAGGAAAAGCTAGAGGGCCTCAATATGTATTCTCTGGAGGAGATGAGAGGGGGGATATGATAGAGACATTCAAGTACATTAGGTGTATAAGCAAGGTTGGTGGGTAGCATCTTTCAAGAAAGAAAGTGTACAAGAACACAGGAGCATGATATGAGGCTGGGGGGTAGGCTCAGGGTCAGCATGAGGAAGTACTTTTTCGCAGAAAAGATGCTTGGAACAGCCTCCTAAAGAGGTGGTGGGGGTAAAACAGTAGGAGAATTCAAGAATGCATGGGATAGACATGAGTACTCTAGTAATAGGGAAGAGAGGGTAAACCACAGATCAACTAGGGTCTGCGGTAATGCATTAGGTAAGGAAAAGGGCCACACAGTCCTTATCTGGCATTATCTTCTGTGTATCAGTGCAGTTCTGGAGATGTTGAAAAGTTTACTTTGCTGGTGCAGTTCAGCACTTTTCCAAGTTGCCACTTTTGGGAGCCTAACTTAACCCTTTGGAGACTAGACAAGTACAGTATCTCTGTACTAGGAGAAACAATGGATTTATCTGTTGTTAGACTCCAAAAGGTTAAAAAGAAAGAAAACCCTTGCCCCTCTGTCATAGTCACTCCTCCCAGTATACCACCCAAAAATGTGTAATTACACCCACTTACCCATCCCACATAGCCCCATCCACCACAGAAAACCAGCAAAGTGTTAGCATAGTAACCAATCCTCTTCCTCAGCCCATGTGTAGTATCCAACACATCTTCAGGAAAACTAGTTTAGTACCCACCTTCGCCTAAACAAGAGAGCATCCTGCTACTATTCTTTCCAGGAGAGAAAAGAAAAGATTAGGAATATTATAGAGAAGACTCAGTTCAGAAGGTATCTGGACGGGTAGCCCAAAGGGAGAACTAGCCTAACCATAGATTCATAGACACTGTTGGCAGATAAGGGCTATGGCCCACCCAGTCTGCCCATTTGAGCTTGTAAGTTCACTTTATGTTTTCTAAGTTTGTTGCCTTACCCTGATCTCCAGAACTCCATATGTCTATCCCATGCATTCTTAAATCCCGTAATTGTTTCAGCCTCACCCTTGTCCACCACCCTTTCTGTGAAGAAATTCTGCCTCACATTTCTTCTGAATCACACTCCTTCAACTTCATCCCATGCCCTCTAGTCCTGGAATATCTTTTCACTGGAAAATAGTGTATTCCTGCACCCTGTTCCTCCCTGTAAGGTACTTGTATGCTTCTATCATACCCCTCGCTTTCTCCTCTCCTCCAGGGAGTACATATTCAAGTCCTTCAGCCTGTCCTCATAGGACTTGTGATGCAATCCATGTACCATCTTTGTTGGCCTCCTCTGAACCTTCTCTACCCTGTCTATGTTCTTACATAGTTAAGGTCTCCAGAACTGCACACTGCACTCCAGGTGGGGCCTCACTAGTGTCTTGTATAGTGGAATTATGACTCCCTTTTACTGCTGGTGATGCCCCTGCCTATGCATCCCAGCATCTTATTTGCTTTACCTGCTTCCTTGTTGCACTGTTTCCCTACCTTGAGGTAATCAGAGATGATAACCCCAAGATCTCTTTCCTGCTTGGTGCATGCTACATTCTCACCCCGACTGATATATGTTGTTCCAGGGTTTTTGTGCCCCATATGCATTATCTTGCATTTCTTTGCATTGAATTCCAACTGCCAAACCCATGACCATTCTTCAAGCTTCTGCAGGTCCCTCCTCATTCTGTTTACACCCCTGGCTTGTCCACTCTGTCACAGAGCTTCATGTCATCAGCAAACAGAAATTCTGCCTTCTAGGTCCTGCAATGTCTCTGATGAAGGCGTTGAATAGGACCAGTCCCAGCACTGATCCCAGTGATACCCCACTGGTCACTCTTCCTCTGTGGAGTGACAGCCATTTACCACCACCCTCTGTGTCCTGCCACCCAGTCAATTATCTACCACAGCACCACTGTCCTGCCCACTCCCATATTCCCCAGTTTGTTTAATAGCCTACTATGTGGCACAGTGTCAAAAGGCTTGCTGAAGTCCGATAGGCCACTTCCCTGCCCTCCCTTGATCCACCTTCCTTGTCACCCGGTCAAAAATTAAATGAGGGTTGTTCTGGCATGACTTCCCCTGTGAAACCATGCTGCCTTGGGTCCTGTAGTCCATTGGCAACCATTTGTTCCATCAGTCTCTCCTTCAGTAGTGCTTCCATGATCTTCCCCCACTAGTGAGGTCAGGCTGACTTGTCTGTAGTTCCCCGCTTCCTCTTTGTTCCAGCTCTTGTATAGGGACTACATCTGCTGTCCTCCAGTCTTTGGGTACCTTCCTGTTTTCAGTGAGTGGCTAAACAGGATTGCCAGGTTCAGCCACCAACTCTTTTATTTCCTTTAGGACCTTGGAGTGCACCCATCTGGACCCATTGCTTTGATTGACTCTTATTTCTTCCAGTTCCTTTAGGACCCTTTCCCATGTAAAGGGACTTGTGTCCATTTCTGCGCTGTTCCCAACCCTTGTACTCCTTCAGGCCCATTACCCTCCTCTTCCCCAGTAAAGACTGAGCAGAAATATCTGTTCAGTATGTCAGCTTACTGTTGTCATCCTCCAGCCCCATCCTCCCCTTCAGTCTCACTATCTTTCCCTTTGCCCTTCTTTTCACTTATGTACATGTAAAAGGTTTTGTCCTCTCTACCCACAGATTTTGCAATGTGCTTTTCTGTCTGAGCTTTGGCTTCCCTTACTGATCTGGCGGGGCTGGCAGTATAGCTTAGAGGTTAGAGCGAACGAGGTGTGAACGAACTTGATACATCCAGCAGACCAGGCCTGAGTTTGATTCTCACAACCTCCACTTGCATACTGTGTGACTCTGAGCAAGTCACTTAACGCCCTAGTGCTCCCAGGTCGCCTCTGAAAACAAGCACTTGTTCTAGTGGGCCTTACCGGTTACCAAAGACTAAAATAAAAAAAAATAAAAAGATCTCCCTGTCACCCATTGCTTCTCTTGTTACTTCTCCCTATCCCTCTGCCTGCATCTTTTGTATTGCCTGAATATGATCTTTTGGCTTTTCACTATCGCTACCTCCTTAGAAAACCATAATGGCCTCCTCTTCCCTTTTCCCCTTGCTAACCTGCTTAATGCATAATTCTGTTGCTCTTGTAATCCTCATTTTAAATATTGTCCACTGTTCCTCATCCCTAATTCCCTCTCCATTCCCATTAATGCCTCTTTCAAGCATCTCCTCATTTTCCCAAAGTCTGGCCCCCTAAAATCCAGGATATGTGTTTTGTGCTGTTTGGTTCTGCTCCTTTTGTGATTTCAAACCACAGTGACTGGCGATCACTGTTCCCCAGGTGCTTCCCCACTGTTACCCCCTCACACTATCCCTGTTTGTGAGCACGAGGTTCAGTATTGCCTTCTGCCGAGTTGATTCCATGACCAGTTGCTTGAGGAAGGCACTGAAGGGAGTCTAGGATAAATCTGCTCCTGGTTGATGCTGCTGCTGAAAGGCTCCAGTCCATGTCTGGAACATTGACGTCTCCAACCAGCACCACCTCACTCTTGTCTGCCATCCTTTGGATGACTAGCATCAGCTCACTATCTGCTTCTTCCTCCTGGGCTGGTGGTCTGTAGACCGCCCTGTGTGGTGCTGACCCCATTTTCCTTTCCAGCTTAACCCACAGTATTTCTCCCATATTTTGTTCCTCCTGGATCTCTGTGGCTTTTATGCCATCTTTCACATAAAGTGCCACTCCTCCTCCCCTCCTGCCTGCCCTGTCACTTCTGAATATGTTGTAGTTGGCTATGGCCATCTCCCAGTCATGGTTATCATTACACTAGGCCTCTGTGATGGCCACATTGTCCAGGTCTGACTGCACCATGGGAGCCTCCAGATCCTCCATCTTGTTGCTAAGGCTCCTGGCATTGACACATGGCTTTCCATGATGTGAACTCCTGGACTGTTTAACTGTTCTACTCCAGCCCCTCCTGGTTGTCCTTTATCCTGGTTCTCCCTGCTGTCTGCCCTTCTGTTGAATTTTTGCCTTTCTGCCTATCCACCCTTTGGGTGCTTATCTCCATCTTTTTCAGACTGTTCTGTAGAGATATCCCTCCTCCTGTTCACTGGTTCCACTGCTAGCTGTGTGGGGGCAGTAGGTACCCTCCTTGCTGGCCTGCCACCCTTTGGCTAGTTTAAATGCTTGCCCATGTAGCATTTAAACGTATCACTGAGTGCTTGGATTCCCTCAAGGACAGATGCAGGCCATCAGGTTTGAACAAGCCCCATCCCTCAGGTGAGTCCCCAGTCACCAATGAATCTAATCCCTTCCTCACAGCACCAGTTCTTCAACCATGAGTTAAATTTCCTGGTGCGTGCACCCTACACTCGCCCATGTTTCTCAAAGTAGTACTTCTGAGAAGGTGACAGAAGTAGCTGCTTTGCGAGACCACTTCCCCAATTTCCTATGCTCTTCCTGAACTTCCTTAGGCTCCTGTTTGCCAGGTGATTAGGACCTAGGTGGATAATGACAGCCAGTTCACCCTTCCGTCTTGCCTTCCCAGAGATCCCCAGGATCTTCCTCCCATCCCTCCATGCCATGGCACCAGGTGGGCACCTCACCTCCCTGTCCTCCCCTACTGTGTTCCTAGCTGGATCCCTCTTGCGATAGAGTCCCCACCAGGATTCAGCCTCCTCCTCCTCCTCTGGGGTCCACTGTTCTCTCCACTGAGTCACCTCCTTGATTGACCTCCACATCCTTCCCTTCTGCTTCTCTGGGTACCTTTGTTTGGTTGTCCTCATTTGCCAGTGTGGCAAATGAGTTCTGGAGTGGAATAGGATTTGGGATGTGCCTCTGCCTGACTGCTCTAACCCTCCCCGAGCCCACCATCATCCAAATGCTCCTTGCTCTTGGCATCCTTTTGAGGAGCGTATTGGACCACAGAAAGAACAGTCATCATCAGCTCTTGCATTTATGTTTCAGCTGGAAGAGGAAAGAAAATGGAGCGAGACCTCATATCTACTGCTGCTACTGAACATAGTCCAGAGGAGGACCAAAAGAACTGTTAGCAGGACTGCAAGACCATCAGCAGATACCAAACCACTCTGGGATATGCTGTTTCACTATGGTCTGATGAAGAAATAGGCAATACTCTGCTCCACTGGCAACATAAATTCCCCAACTGAGATGATCCAGGCATATCTAGAAACAATATGTGGCTGATCACGTGCACTGTCGAGAGCGATGGCCACCTGAACCCTTAGTTTTGATTACCATTTTCTATAATTTGTAGATATATAAATATATAATTGGTTTTTTTTACAAAAGAGCTGTATAATTAGAAAGTTGGCTGCTGGCCATGGAGGTGGTTGTGCTGGTCGTCCATTGAGGGATGGATTTACCATTTTATAATTAAATACAACAAACTGTGAGTGCTGTGGGGAGGGGAGATTGGACTGCTGATAGTGGGCTGCGGGATGGGAGTTACATTTTACTGTTTTGTGGGGCTGAGATGGAGGAGGAGGAGGAGGAGGAGGAGAAGGGCTTTATTTATTTTATTTTTAGCTGGCCAAATACTCTTTCCAGAATATGAAAAGTCCCTATTCAGGAAGGGTTTCCAGATATTCAGGAGCAGTACTATTCATGGTATTTGGGAAATAATATTCAGTCCCTGCACAGCCCTACTGTGCAGATGGTGGATGGCAGGTCTGATGGGTCTGTGTTGGTCAATGGGCTGGAGTGGACATCTCATACTAGAACCAGGAGTGTTGTCCTTTATACTGCATGGATATCCTAGTGATATAATTATATTCTGATGCAGACTGGGTGGTATAGATTCTCATTACCAAAGCTTTTATTACAGGAATGGATGATGGGAGGCAGGTACCTCTGGCATCTAGGAGTTAGAATGAATAACATATTTGGATAGAGATTTGGTGAAGTAGAGGGACCACTTGACTACCATGGACAAGGTTTTAATGAAAGTATATTCTGATAGGGATCGAGACAGATGGGGCCCTTTTGACATCGATGGCTCCACAGATAGTGGCCTGGAAAAGACAGTCCTCCACACAAGCCGTGAGGGCATACTAGCACCTACAGTACATTTTAATGAGACCATAATAGAAATGCAAATGACCTATAGTGCCTTCGATGGGCTAAGGGGTTATTTGCATGGGGACCATGGAGCTTACTGAGTTAGTGCAAGTGCATTAACAGGTTTAGGACTCCCAAACTGCTTTGCTCCTTGCCTGCCTACTGTATATTAAATATAGTCACTCATCCGAGTGGCCAGCAAGGGAATGTACTTAGTGTCACGTGCCCTTTTTTTACTTGATTTATATAATTCAGGCATATCGGGGATGTACCCATTTTTGGCATCTGGACCTGCCACCCAGCATCCTGCTCAGATTGTCCAAACTGGGAGAACTGCAGCTTGCCCTCTACAGTGGGGTACCCGAAGGGAGAATCCAAGATTCACCTCAGGCCCACACATGGAGCATCATTTGGGTGGTAGTCCGGGATGCCACTTTGCTGCTAACTCCAGGGATTTTACTTGTTAGATTCCCTCAGGAGCCATAGATTTGCAAAGATATCAATGCGGGATGTGCACACTTACACATGTCCTACAGGCGTCCTCTGTCACCTCCACCCGACTACATATGGTCCTTGCTGGGTACACCTAGTCTCAACTGGGTGTCACTTCACATGCTAGGAAACCACCACTCCCCACCCTGAGGTGGAGGAGGACAGCTGTCTGTGGGATGTTCATTCTACCTCCCTCAGGCCGACCATCTGATACTCTGTGTTGGTTCCCAAACACGGGTTGACAGCTCTGCAAGTGGAGACACTACCATTGCACCAGTAGACTGGCTCTTCCAGTGCACTTTTTGTGTCTATTAGAACTTTGCTCTAAAGGTGCTATATTCAATCATGTTTAGGACTCAGTCTGTGTCCCAAAACTTGTTTGAATTTAACAACTGTAAGACAATGTGCTAATTTCTACTCAGGTTAGGGACTTTGCATGGCACAAACTGACACTTAGACTTCTCCTCAGTTAATATTGAAAAGAATGTAGGTCATATAAATGAGAGAACAAGTTTTGCAAAAACAAGGATTGTGGCTGTGGAAGACACCCTTTGTAAAGTAGAATAAACGGCGGAGTCCCGTGTTGAACAGATCTGTGCTTTGAAAACAATGAAATGATCTAGAGAATAGGGGCTGCTGCACTAATCTTCATATTTTGGGGTGCCTGAGACATGGAGGGCCAAAATATACTTTTACAAGAATGTATTCCTGGATTTCTGAACTTTTAATGGAACTGGACATTTGAAATTGAGGACACATTGTACTCTTACCACTAGATCCAAACAAGGTGTTAAATCCAGACCTATCTTGGCTAATTTCTTAACATTCTCGTTAAGGAAGACATTCTCAGAATTTTAAGGGAAAATAAAATGTTTACTTTTTAGGGAGAAAGAGAATTTGTATATTTCAAGATTATAGAAACTAAATATCTAGCACTCACTTCATCACTGAAGAAAAACACAGATAGTTCCAGCTGTGTTTAAATGCTTGATAGTTAACAAGATAGTTGCAGAAAACAATGCAGGGCACACAACAAGCAGCCTCAACGATTCACACAAATGGTGCTTTGACAAGAGACATGGTGAGCCCCTAGTGTTACATTATGTATACGCACCTCTTAAAGAAATATAACACATTTCATCAAAATTGTAGTACACAGGGATTACTGTATAATGCAAATGTCCAGTGCAAATGTACAAAATGAAAAATTAATAGCTTTTATACTGGGGACCTTGTAGTTTGAATATGATACATAGTAAAACACCACAAAAGGAATGGCAAGTTGAACCTGTAAAATGAGAAAATAAGTTTTTACATCAGTTGGATATAATGATGCTATTGCCTCATAAAACAATCCTACGTTTCAAACCAGGAGCTTACTTCATAACAACAGATCACAGGAAGTGTACTTCTTCAACCTTTATCATTAAGGGTGGTTTCTCAATGCTCCCAACTTAAAAATCCAAAAGATCTCTCTCTTTTACGTTGAGGCTGCCTGTTATGTGTCTCTGCACTGTTTTCTGCAACTATCTTATTAACTATTAGACTAAGGGGTAAGGTGAGGAAGTATTTCTTCACAGAAAGAGTGGTGGATGCATGGATCAGCCTCCCAATGGAAGTGGTAGGAACAAATGTGGTAGGGGAATTCAAAATGTGGGATAGTCATGGGGTACCCTAGCGACTGGTAGGAGGACAAAGCCAGAGATCAGGTAGGGTCTTTGGTTTTGCAGCAGGTAGAGAAAATGGTAGATGTAGGTGGCCTGGCAGTTTTATCTGCTGTCCACTTCTATGTATTTATTTTTGAGAAAACTTGACTGGATCACCTCCATTTGGGCCACCTGCAACCTTCTCAATGCCTGTGAATGTCCATCTATGTCAAGGTGGATTTTGGAACCTGATTACATGTGTTGCAATGGCATATTTACAACTGCCCACTGCACTGGCCCTTAGGTGGTCACCACCTCTCCATAAGTTCATACTTAGTACCATCTATGCAGTAGCTATCACTGACACAGGTTGGCAGATATACCACGGTTGATGGTATCGTAGTTCACAAACCTTTTGCTTAGTTGATTTCTCCAGTGCTGGACTTCAGAAAGGTTGGGGTTTTAGTGATTGCTTCAAAAACTTACAATGGCCACAGCAGTGGCAACCCTCTAGTAGTGGGGACAACCAATTTGATTTTGTGGCATGGGTGAATGGCTGCATACTGTGGCCAGTCAGTCCTCCACATTGCTGGCCCTCCTGAAAACCATTCTGAGTGGTTGCTCAGTGTTCCCCATGAGTTTATTCTTAGTTTGAAGAATACTCCAGTTATTTTTCAGGATGTTTTCAATCACAAAAGATCTGGCAGAGACAGTAGTAACAAAACTTGAACCTATTCTCCATAATCCTGTTCCTCTGTGGCTGGTTCAGGAGAGTTTTGTGTTCTGTATTGTCTGCCCTGTCATTAGGAGCTCTAATAATGTTTCATCGTTGGTGTTACCATATGCATGTGCATTTCTAATTCTGTTACCTTGACCGCGTGCTTGTTACCATTTGTGTTTATGTAGCTGCTTGCATTTGCATTTCTGTTCATGTTAGTGTTCCCTTTGGCATCATCATTGGTGTTACTGTAGCTGTTTGCATTTCCAATTGCGTTACCGCTACTATTTGCATGTTCGTCACCGCTTGCATTTGCATTTCTGTTGGCCTTAGCATTTGAGCTTTTGGTAGCATTTCCATTGTTGATTGCATTACTGTTTCCTTCTGCGTTGCCGTTGCCGTTACCATTTGCATTTCTGTTTTGCTTTCTCTTATCGCTTGCATTTTTCATTTCTGTTGCCATAAGCATTTGCATTACCGCTTTGCTTATCATTTCTGTTTTCATTAATGTTTGCATTTCTCTTACCATTTGCTTTATCGTTTACATTTGCGTCACCATGTACGTTTCCATTTGCACTTGCGATGCTTGTGTTACAGTTAGCATTACTATTTTATTTTACCTCACTGTTTCCATCACCGCTTTGCATTAACATTACCGCTTGTTTTTGCATTTGATGAGTGCACTGCACCGCTCTTCCGTGGCACATAGCACAGCCAGTGTGTGGTTGATTGGTCTGAAACTTGGCAAGTAGAAAGACCTTTTGCTCGCTGAAAACATGTTGTTCCGTTCAGAGTTATGGCCATTTAAAGTTGCCCCGCATTTCAGTCTGCCATTTTAGTGCATTTTCGGACGTGATTTCCACCATTCTGTGTTAGAAGACTTCTTAAAGGTACAGAAACATAAAATTGAATATCTCTGGAATGGTTTAGTCTTTCACATGAAATTTGGGGGTGTTAAGTGGATGTCATGGAGATGTGAATTATGATGTTTACATTTTTAAACTAATTCACTGCAGAGATACTCGTGAGCTGGTTAACGTTTTTCGCATAGCGCTCTGCATGGTGCTACTGCCTTTAAATGTATTGCATAGGTAGCCTTAGTGGCTTGAGGTGACTTGCAGTGGTTTTGTGGGTCAAACAATAACAGGTGTGGAATTATGACACTCAGCTAATGAAAATGTGGTTCATTACGCTTCAATAACTTCTGAACCGTGTGTACGATTTGCCTGGCATTTGGAATGTACAAAGATTAATAATTCATCTTTCAGTGTGCTTATTTTTGGGTCACTGGCCCTTACAGCTGCTGAATTGTGTATGTTATGTTGTTTGCACGTGGTGCCAAAGTACTGTTGAACAGATGTACACACAATTTGGACATCAGGTGTGCCATGGAACAGGTCTTCATTTACCAATATTCATTTCACTTGGTCATACAGTTTTTGTGTAGCACAGTGACAAAAATCCCATGGTGGGAGCGCCCCACCACCACATTCCATTTCACTATTTATAGTGCACATTCTCAAAAGAAGGGAAATTCATGGCAAAAACTCTGTTTAATGCATCAGTTAGGTTATTCCACAGCGACAAAAGTAGGAATCCAGTGTTAGGGTTGAAAACCCTAACCGCCCATTCCCCACTCCCCCCACCACCACCCACTCACATACATGCAAGTAGGGTATGAATTCAAGGCAACACAACCTATCACACACAACCAGCAGCAGGTAAAAGGAATGACATACAACTATCTAAAGCATGAAACCACACACTCATGCTCTCATTGGGCTGTGGGATGGGGACGCCATTGCTAACTCTAAACCTGGACATTCCATGCACTGCAAACACATATCACAACGGACAACTGGGCATGTTGGACACACGCTGCTACCAACACATAGCGTAGAGTACACATATGGTATTTTGGGGTTCACAAGATCCAAAAGAGGATTTTGTACAGTCCCTGAAATACTTTTGAAAATGTGACAGTGTCGTATTTATGCATTTGAGACACTTTCGTGTTTGTGACACTATTTTGCATGCTTTTGCAAATGCGACACTGTCGTTTTTCCATTTGCGACACTTTCGTGTTTGAGACGGTATTTTGCAACACTACTTTATATGCTTCCAGAAATGTGACACTTTCGTGTCTTCCATTTGTGACACTTTATGTTTGAAAAGTATTTTGCGAAAGTATGTTCTAATGACTGCACATCTTCGCCATCATCCTGCAAGCAAACAGTTGGGTCCTTGGGCTGAAATTTGCAGGGTGGTAAGACCTGTCCCACAGATGTCCTTTTCCTGCTTTTGTGCTAAAATACTTAAGGATGACAAAGTTACACTGTTCCAAAATTGAGCAATTTGCCATAGACTAACATTCGGTGCCCATGATGCCTTTCATCACCTATATGTTGAAAAAGGTTAGGTACACTGCTGCTATGCCAGCTTGGTTCACCTTTTGTGAACTAACCGTAGAACAACTCTGTAAATAATGTATGATATCTGCAGTTGGATTTCTCCATTTCTACAGTGCCACAGGTATACACCTCCTGCTGGTTGTGTGTGATTGGTTGTGTTGCCTTGGTCCTTCCCCTACTTGCATGCATGTATGTGTGTGGTAGTGGGGTGGGAAATGCAGTTAGGTTTCAACTCTAACACCAAATTTCCTCACTTTTGTCGCTGGGGAATAACCCTAACTGATGCATTAAATGGATTTTTGCCATGAATATACATATATCTATATAAATATATATATATGGAATGCAAGCTGAATTGTACCTAAATATCATGTTTTTCAAAGTTGTCTTTGAGACTTCAGCAGCTCTTTAAGGTCATGTTATCATTTTATTGTTGCTCCTTCATGCTGTGTATGATGTTTCATTTTTATCTCCACATCATTGTTGTCCAACCGTATTTTATGGAAAGTGCCCTGAGCCTATGGGAGGGGTTCTATACAAAAAAGACAACACAAGCTGCATTGGACTTCATTATGTTATAGGCACCACAGTACCTTGTACTGGTTAACGAAGGTAAACCCCTCTTAACTATCAATGCTGTTTATCCTTCTCTCCAGCTTGGGGCACAATCTATATTCACATGTAGGAAACTGATTCCTCATGCCCAGGCCAAAGAAAACTTCTGTGAAATATGCCTCCATTGTAGACTCCTCAGAGCTTTGGAATAATATACCTTCAGGTACTAACTACCTACCAGGTTTAGCTGCCAAACAGTTGCTCAGGACTGTTCTTATTTCTTACTGTGAATGCACTTGATTTGTTTGGGTCCTGTGTAATACAGTTTAGATTTTAGTGCTAGGGGGTGTTATTTTTCTTTCTATTACTTATTGACATTTATTCTGAAAGCTTCTGTGCAGTCACTAGCAGGGATGAAGAAGTAATGGAAGTAATACCCTTTTACAGTTATAATTACTTATGTATTTTATACAAAAGAAATATGTAATTGTAACTGATTACATTTATTTGAAAGTAACTAGTAACTAACCTATTACTTTCAAAAATGTAATCTGTTATAGTTATTTATTTTTGTATAAAAAGAAATAAGTAACTAACTGTAGGTGTTTTACTTTTTCTAGTACTTTCCATCCTTGCAAGTGATTGCACAGAGCTTCCTGGAACAAGTTTCCAAATGTAATAGAAAGTAATAGAAAAGTAATCTTACCTAACACTGCGTTGTTTCTGTATTTACCTGGAAATCACTGTCTGTATCATATTGTGTTTGAATTTGCTGCTGGCTTATCTGTATATCTTCTATATTAAGTAACTTTACTGTTTGTACATCTGCTACTGCAGTGGAACCAGGCAGGGTGCAGTCCAGTACTTTGCAGTTTTACTGTAGAATGCTGCATTATAGGGTTGCACAGATATACATAACAAAATGGAAAGCTATGATAATAAGTACTTTCTATGATATTAGGATTTAAGGATATTTGTCCTCAAAATCCAATCTCCTAAAAATCTTTGATATTATCTCAGGTTTTATGATATTCTTAAATCCTAAATCTGAATATCCTAAAATATCCTAAAATTCTTTAGCTCCAGAAGCAAATGGTTTGGTACCTGTTACTGGACCAACATAGGTGCTACAAAAAGAAAACAATGTTGTTCATACTAGGTACATTTTTCTTATTCCTCTGATTTCTTACATACATTTCTGTTGTACAGTTTTTATCATACAATACTATTAAGTTTTAACTTGGACATTTGTGGTATTAAATCTAAAGGTCTTGCTTTTAATTTTGAATGTATTCTTTTAACACACTCATTCATTAATAATTTCAGTTAGAGGTTTTGTCTACTTGAGTGTTCAGCTTATCTAATTTGGATGTCATTTGACCTTGAACAGATTCTCAGTAGTAGCAAGCTATTGGAATGCCGTCATTCCATTTAAATCTATAATTTTTGAAATAGGTGCTTTAAACCAATGAGATTTTTGTGTGTTTTTTATGTATGATCTGGGTGTTAATAGAATGACTTCTGAACAACTGTCATAAGTCTCTGAGGAAGGACTGGTTGGTCCAAAAGCTTAGACATTGTTTTTTTTGTAACATCTATGTTGGTCCAATAAAAGATATCAACTCATTTGCTTCTGGATCTGTTCTTACAAGGACTATTATGGCAACTTATCTATTTCTGTACGCCATCATGGAAGATACTGAATTCTTCATAGAATATGGCAGTTGCACAACATCAATAAGAAACTCGCCATCTAGACAGTGACATCTATTTTTAACCTAGTGCAAGAGTAACAACATTATCCCTAAAGGTTTAACTATTTGGAATCTATTAAAGAACACTGATAATGCTAAGTATGCTAACCAACTCTGTCTCAGGACCTCTGAAAACTGAGAAATCGCAGGATCCATAGACCATATGCCAAGAAAAATATTTTTGAAGAAAAGTTTGATGGAATTGTTACCACACTGGAAAGAATGTCTGGTGAGCCTATTACAGACACCCTGTATGAGATACAAATGAACTACCAAGGACCTTAACTCATTGAGTCCGTGTGGCCATTTTGGGTCAGGTTCAACAATGAATGATTCTGATACCATATATGCCTACGGACCCAAGGAGTTTTAAGACAAGCCTATGCTCATTAAAAACAGGAAGTTAGATACTGTTCAATGTACCATACTTCCTAACAACCATGAAGAACAGAATAGAGTGATTGAACAACATAGCCACACTGATGGCCACCTTTCAGTGGTTAATTTGTCCAACCACACACTGACTACTTGGAATTAAGTGTACTTGCTAAAGGATTCAATTTCTTGCCCAACAAAACCACTGGACAGAGTAGTTTTGTGGTGGACTGAGAGGAATACTTCCTGAGATTGAGAGACTTACAGAATTTTTTTCACAGCAGCCAAGAAATCACAGGCAGAGAAGAGATCACAAACAATAACAATTCAATGGATAATAAAAAGAAATGGTTGATTTTACCCCCAAGTAATAAGAAACAGGACAATTTTATTTATTCATTTATTTATTTATTTCAGTTTGGGAATTAATACCTTTGAGCCAAGGGTTCATTTACAAAGGCTCCAAGTCAAAACAAAGAACAGAAACAGAGAATAACAGTACAGCAGTATACAAACAGAGACATTAGATGCTATGATATCATGATTACATGGTTTTATCATGATCACATGGTTTTATGGCAAACAAGGAGGGTTTTATAGCACACATAGAAAAATGTACTGATGTTCTTAACAGTCATTTTCCAATTAGGTTATAGAGTAGCCATATAATTTAAAATGATTACTTAATCATCAGTTATACTTGAGAAAACAGTTAGTTCAGAAATTCTGCACAGGACAAGAGACACATTTCAGGTAGCTAATGCATGAGAAGGGTAAGGCCACCAGGAAGAGTTTTGTTTTTATTTTGTTGATGCTGAGACATAATGGCAGCCTGAGGAGGCTTTGTTGTTGTGACAGGGGTCCCTGGTGGACTTGGGGAGAGAGGGTTGTGGTGGGTAGGAGGTGAGAGTGGGGGAGTGTTTAGGTGGGGGTGGGTAGGGTGAGGGAGATAGTAAGCGGGTGTGGGGGTGGCAGCCTGAGGGGACATTATCATATGGATAGGAGGGTCCATGGTGCAGACTGGGGGTAGGGAGGAAAAGGAGGGAGTGGTTCAGGTGGGGGTGGCATGGTGAGGGAGATGGTAAGCAGGGGGTTGGGGTGGGGTAGAGGGGAGGAACTGGGCATGGTGGTGATGGTGGTGCATGGAGAAGGGATAATTAAGTAGCAGATCTAGAAGTGGTGGTGGGAGGAGTTGTTTGGGACAATTCAAGAGCTAGAGTTATAATAGGCAGGGTGCACTTTGAGTGTATAAG
The DNA here is from genome assembly GCA_016271365.2 of Neoceratodus forsteri. NCBI lineage: Eukaryota > Metazoa > Chordata > Ceratodontiformes > Ceratodontidae > Neoceratodus > Neoceratodus forsteri. The sequence goes on along the minus strand of JADMNL010000024.1, from coordinate 49,895,724 downwards.
TTTACTGGTTAGTTTTGTTGGGGCACTCACAAATACAGGTGAGAGCTAGAAAGCTCTGAGTCCAGCTTTGAAGGAGCTGACCTGTCACATCAAAGAAGGTCAGAGGGGAGATTATTTGCCCACTTGGGTCCCCTGTAAGAGAGATCTCTGGGCAATTGATGTATGCTTCAGGGGTACCACCATCCCACCCTTAGATGCCCTTTGCTACTGGCAGTTGGTTTATTTAGCTTGATTAGACAAGCGGTGGTTTCAGGTGCCTGCCTGTGCAAGGCTTTCTTTGCCAGAAGACAATTACATTCATTGCTTTTGCCAGACAGTAACTGGTCAGATCATTAATAGGCAAAACAGACGTTACAACTCTCTCATTGGAGCGGAGGGCTATAGAAACACTGAAATCGAACCACAACATTGTCAAAAACAAACAAACAGATAAAGGCTCTGCAGTGGTGATATTTTATTGTACACTTGCTGTCCTTAACTGTGTTTACCAACTGACTCTCTCAATCCACTACTAACATGGAATCAGAACCAAAATGTTAGCGATCTTCCACAATGTATTCACTTGTCTTCAACTGTCTACCTCATGCCGTATGTACTGTGGTTACCAATTGACTCTCTCAAGCTACTACTGACTTGTAATCAGAACCAAATGTTAGTGTTTCTCCCATTATGTATTCACTTGTCTATACTATTTTCAACTGTCTACCTATGTTCTCCCTCCCCCAGGACGATCTGTAATTGAGCAGTATTCTGCTCAGTATGCCTTCCTGGTAAAATGCTTAAATAAATTAATAAACAAAACCAAGAGGACTATATTAATGAAGCCAATAGACAGCTAACTGACCATACCTACTACAGAGAACTGGAAAGTGACCCCACCGCTGAATATAAAAAAGAACTACAGGACTTTGTTAGATCATTTCCTAACCATGTCCAAGGCAAACTAATGGACCTTATTCCTGTTGAACCCAAGCCAGGGACTTTCTACATGCTGCCTAAAATACATAAACCTGGCAATCTGGGAGTCCCATAGTCTCTGGCAATGGTACCCTGACTGAGGGAATCTCAGGATTTGTAGAAACCATTTTAAAACTGCTGGTTAAAGAAAGGACAGTTACATCCAGGACACAGCACTTCCTGTGTAAACTTTCTGGTAATATGGCCTCATACTGTCTAATACCATTTTAGCAACAATGGATGTAACATCCCTCTACACTAACATTCCACACGGATGGCATTTCAGCCTGCCTTAAGTACCTATATGAGAAAGGATTAGACCAAAATATCGACCCTGAAGTGGTGGGGAAACTTTTGAATTCATTCTGACACATAAAAACTTCAGCTTGATGGTAAACATTATGTTCAAACTATGGGAACAGCAGGGCACCAGGATGGCTCCACAGTATGCTAACTTGCTATGGCAAACTTGGAGGAGGACTTTTAAGGCACTGTTCTCACAAACCACTCACTTATTTTCATTACATTAATGATTTTTTATCATTTGGACAGGGAAACTGACACACTTAAAGATTTTCATCAGGAACTTAATAACCTTTCACCATACCATAAACTTACCTGAATATTCTGCCACCAGTGTTAATTTTCTGGACACCACTGTTACCAACAAGGATGGAGCCTTACATACATGTATTTACAGGAAGCCAACAGACAGACAGAGATACTTACCCAGGAATAGTAATCACCCAAGCCACACCAAAAAATCTGTCATGTACAGTCAAACACTTCGTATCACTGTATCTGTTCAACTGAGGAAGACAGAGATACACATTTGGCTATGTTGAAAAACACCTTTATGGAGCAGGGACACTCTTCCAGAGAAATTGACAGAGCAGTAGAATGTGCAACACAGGTACCTAGAGAGCCTACTAGGTCAATATGTTGCAGATAGCACCGCCAAAGAATACCACACAGAGAACATCGCGATAGTGTACTAGCGCGATAAGGTACAAAACCCCGCATGGCATATATGGTGAGCACGGGTTTTGTACCCTATCACACATGGTTGGGGAAGATGAGTGTTGTATAGGTTAAAACCTCCATTTGGGAGGTGGTCTGTTGAGCTGCCACTGTGGCTCAGTGGAATGAGCCGCAGCACTACAGGATGTTGCTGTGCATCTGGGTGGGCTTTAAATCTCGGTCCCAGTCATTTTGGAAACACATTGGGCGATGTTTAATTTTCCCAGTCCTGGTGTTTCTCCCATACCCATGTTGACCCCGGAGTTGATTATTTTTATAGGGATTAGGGAGCTGGCCCCCATAATGTGTGGGGTGGGGAGCAGAACCCCCACAGAAAACAAAACAGACACATATTCCCATTGCCAAAATCCTTTTCAGCAGTGTGCCTGTGTGCCAGCAATGTATCCACTGATTTTACAGCATGATACATTGCTGCGTGGTTTTGTCATTCACAATAATGACCCCTGCCCCTAGAGAGCAACTACTTCAGTATAAGGAAAGGACCACTACCTACAGAATACCCTTAGTAGTCACATGTCATCCTGACCTTGAACTTCTACATAAAATTATTAAGCACCTCCACCCTCTATTTAGTGAGGATAAGACCCTAAATTGTATTTTTCAAGAACTACTACTACTACCTTTTAAACACCCACCTAATTTAGCTAACCTGATTGTTAGGAGTAAATCTGCATTAGAACAGGGTACCATGACACTAAATGGTACACGACCCTATAATCAACCCAGATGTAGGACTTGTGAGCTCATTTCCACTTTGGATTGTGTGGCTACATCACAAAACAGAGTATTCGGATACAGGGAATTTTACCTGTACATCATGTAATGTTTATTTCATTCAATGCAAGAGATGTCCACAAACAGGATATGTTAGAGAGACAAGCCAACCACTCTGCACTAGAATGAATGCACACAGACCATTAATATGAAGATGACTGACAAACCAGTGGGGTGATACTTCTCTCAGAATGACCACTCAATCTCAGATACATCAGCAATGGTCTTAAAAGGACATTTAAAAATACACATAGAGACAGACTTTTGAGATTAAGCTTATTTTACTTCTCAGTATGGTAGCAGATGGCATGAATATTGATTTGGGTTTCATGACACATTACCCACTTAAACTTACACAGACTTTTACTTCATAGGATGGACATTTAACAAGACTTCACTGTGTTGTTGTTTTTTTTTATTTTCATAGAATCCTTTTATGTTTGCTTGCACGTGCAGTGCACAAGAAACATAATGAGGTTAGTAGAGTATTGCAGAGATGTGGCAGTGTTTGATCAATCCAGCGTAACACTTTCAGGGACACATCCTCAGCCACCAATCAACAGGGAAGCTGCAGATGATGGCAGTTTCAGAGCAAGTGCGGATTTGAAAGAAATCTGCCACCCAATCATAGACAGTTTCATCATTGCAGTGGCAGATCTCTTCCCTACCCTTTCCCGCAACTGGGCACATTCCACCCATACACATCACAGTGTACAGTAATGCACTTATTGGACTTACGAGCAACTCATTTGCTTAGTGTGCCTTTCCCAGTGAAATAAATAAATAAGCCATGCTGCCGCTTTGTGCATAATTGGTGGCACCTGCCTCCCCACCACACTCCCCCAAAGCCAACATTGGGGTGCCCAATCCCCATGTTGGCATGTGCCCTAATATTGTGGCACACTGCACCAGCCCAGTGTGCCAAAGTAATTTTATCTTTATCTGATACCGATGCCCACTCCTGGTGTCGGATGCATCCCCTGCCCCCCTTTATTTCAGAAGACCTCGTGGTACCAACTCCAGGTTGGCATTGATCCCACTCTGACACTATGGCACACTGGAGCCAACCTCAGTGTGCCAAATCCATTTTGTAATATTTCACCTGTAAAAAGAAAACATTCCCATGACTTATTTTTTAAACCTGAAAAAAGTAAACAGTCCCTCATCGTTCCTACCAGCCCCCAACCCACATCATCTCTCTCTGTACAGCCCACCTCCCCGCACCCTCACCCATATTTACCTCTGGAAGTCGGGAGCAGTGAACTTGTGGACTGGGAACACGCCTGCACTTTTCAAAGATCAACCGGAACTCAAGAAATGACGGTAAGCCCTATAATGGCAGTGAATTGGGGTTTTCAATTTAGGTTGATATCTCAACCAACTTTTGGATTTTTGTTCCAAATTTTCAACATGGTTTTGAACCCCACTCATGAACACTGGCACTGTCATTTTTTCTCTGTTCCAAAAGGTGATTTCGTGAGTCACTGCGTGAATCACTTTTGAACTGATTAATGAAATGACAGTGCCACTGTTAATGAGGTGGGTCCTAAAAGCCCATGTTGTAAGTCTGGTGAAAAATCAAAAATGACTGCATTATGGGTGTGCATTGTGCAGTTTGAACTCACACCCGTGAATTTCACCAATTTTAAATATTTTCACTCCAAATTTCCAACATTGACATTCTTTTACACCTGCTTATGAACAGTACAGCTGTCATTTTGCATCCTGCCAGAAATGTGTTTTCACACCTGTGGCGCAGAATGGCACAGTCGCTGTGTGGGAATCAACTTTTGGGACAGATTAATGAAATCACAGTGCCACTGTTCAGGAGGGAGGAGAGGTCCACAAAGGCCATGTTGAAAATTTGAGAAATAATTCCAAATAAGCATTTGTCAGAGGGAGATTCTCCCAGAAAATAATGCACAGACAACTTCTTAGTGGGTGCTCGACTGGCAATTTATTTTATGCATCACATCATTACCTTTACTTTACCACTTTAAAATTTACATATTTACAAACATTCCATTGTCTTTCCCTATGTTATCCATCATAAAGTCCAACAGTTAATATTCTGTACAATCACATAGTTGAATTGTCTTTTGTAAATGTCTCTGGTTCTCCTGTTGTCTTCTCAGGGTCTGACGCTTGTTAAGCCCGATACCTCTTCATCCACTTTTCCTTGAACAGTCTGTTGTCCGTTGTCTTCTCGGGTCTGGAAGCTTGAAACCTAATATCCTTCTCCTATTCCCATTGCTGCTTTCTTTGGGTCTGGTTGCCAATGGCAACCGCCTCTCCATATTGTTACTTCCTTAATCATATGCCTCCTTTTCATCTGCTTCCACATCCGGCGCCTGTCAGCCTGTGGATCTTACCTGCCTCCCTTCCACCCCATTTTATTTTTCCCCAAAATTTCCCCTTATACAAAAACCTCTGAGAACCTTTCTTTCTTCTCCAGCCTGTTGCCCTCTTTTGGCAACCCATTCCTTGCAAATCCTGCCCTTCCTTTTTCTCCGACCTGTTGCCCCTATCGGCAACCCCATGCCTTGCAAATCCTGCCTCCTCTTGAGAGGTGTCTCTTTTCCTTTTTCTTGTTGGCCCATTCTGCCAACCCATGTCAACTGGGGCTTCCTCCCCATCTCTTGTCACCCTCTTTGGTGACTCGGTATCCCTTTCCTTCCACTTTTCCACGGGTCCTTACCCTCAGTAACCAACCTACTGGGAGGGTGGGTGGGTGGGTGGTGCTAATTCAGATCCCAGCAAAAGAGGGAGACCCTCCTCTGCTGGCTCCTAAACCCCTAGGCCACCCCTTCCCCCGTCCAATCCTTACCTGCTTACCTGATCTGTCATATTTGTCATCGAGGAGGACATCATGACCCCTCCCCTTGTCTGGGCCTTCCTTCCTTCCTACCAACCACCCCTACCTCACCCTGAGCCTACCCAACATGCCCCCCCCCAGTCAGTCCTGTCCCCGTGCCTTTTTCCCAAGGAACTCCTGACAATTTAGTTTGTTGTTTAGGGCAACAAGATTTGTCAATGCCAAATGTTGGCTTGCTGGCATTGGCATTGGTAGTGCAGGAGTTAGAAATGCAAAATAAGAATGGCAGTGAAGTATTGAAGTAACGCTGCCCCTGCACAGAGACTGAAAGCGTTGGGAGTGTGGCTTGGGTCAGCCTTAATGCTGATGCCATTCCACCTCACCCCAACCTGCAGACAGTGACAGGTGTAGGGTGTGCATTGGGTCTTGGCCTTTATGCTCACCCCATTCCATAAGGAAATAAGCTGAGATGGGTGCAATAAAGGAGAATGGGGTGAACATTACTGTGATGGAACCAAGGCACACCTCAATGCCTGTCAGTGGCTGTAGGGTGGGGGGTAGAATTCTGTGAACATTATGGCCAATGAACCCAAGTTACAGCCCCGCACCTGTCAGTCTCTACAGGGTGGGTGTATGGTTGGAAACCTTAATGCCCTGGGTGTTTGTTCGTATTTTCACTCCAAATTTTCAACAGTGGCTTTTGGGACCCCATCATGAACAGTGGCGCTATCATTTCATTACTCGATACTGAAAGGTGATTTCGTGACAGCAACTGTGCCATTGGGAGCCACAGGTGCAGAAACACATTTGGGTAGATGCAAAAAATTACAGCTGTACTGTTCATGAGGAGGTGTAAAAAATGACAATGTTAAAAATCTGGAGAGAAATATGAAACATTTGTAAACTTTACAGAGCATAAAGAGATACTGCACAATGCACACCTGTAATGTGGTCATTTTGGTGATTTTTTTACCAGATTTTCAACATGGTCATTTTGGGACCTCTCCTCATGAACAGTGGCACTGTGATTTTGTTACTCTGTCCCGAAGTTGATTTCAAGACAGCCACCGCACTCCATTGTGCGCCATATAGGTACAAAAATATGTTTCAGGCAGGATGTGAAATGACAGCTGTACTCTTCATATGAGGTGTGCACAATGGCAATGTTGAAAATCTGGAGGAAAATATTAAAATTCTTGAAGTTAAGAGCATGCGTGGAAACTGCACAATGCACGCCGTGACATAGTGATTTTTTTAGAATTCTTTCACCAAATTTTCAACATAGGCATTTTGGGACCTCCGGCCATGAACAGTATCACTGTAATTTTCTTTAATCTGTCCTGAACATTGATTTCCCACAGCCGATCCATTTGTGCACCACATGTGCGAAAACACATTTTAGACAGGATGTGAAAATGACAGCTGCACTGTTCATAAGGAAGTATGAAAATGGCAATGTTGAAAATCTGAGTGAAAATATTAAAAATTCTTGAAGTTACGAGGTGTATGGAAATCAAGTAATGCATGCTCATAACATAGTCATTTTTAAATTTTTCACCAAATTTGCAACATAGGCTTTTTGAAGCCCACCTCATGAACAGTTGCACTGTTGTTTCATTAATCAGTCCCAAAGCCTGACCCACAGGTGCAGCGGTTGGATTTCGCATGCACCGGCGCTTCGGCGGCCTGATTCGGTATATGACCCGGTCGTCGGAGGAAGCCGAGGAGAAGGATGGAGCATCCTTGGATGGCTCTCCTTCTGGGGAGGGAGGAGGTGAATGTTCAGTGTCTAACGACACCCAGCGGAGGCTGGGGTAGCTGCTAGCAACACCAACATCTGGACTTTCAGGGGCGGGTGGACACTGGTCATCATTGCACATCCCTACCCCTCGTGCACAAAGGGAAGAAAATAACCAGGCTCAGTCCATCTACATGATACCCTCCCGGGTCTTCATTAGCTCCTCGCATGTCAGCTCCCCAACTAGATATTAGCTGTGCGCGACCTTGGAAGTCACCAGACCCCTGCCCTCTGGGGACAAGCCAGGAGGACTGGGGAGTGCTGGCAATGATCAGAGGTGGAGGCACAGGGGGGCTGTGACTAGGGTGGAGTAATGATGGAGCCGACCCAGAAAAAGTAAAGTAATTAAAAATCAGTCCCAAAAGGTGATTCCACGAGTGACTGGAAATCACCTTTCAGGACTGAATAATGAAATGACAATGACTGATTTCATGAGGTGGGGTCCCAAGAATCCCATGTTGAAAATTTGGAGCCAAAAGTCAAAAATGGCAGAGATATCCACCTAAGTTGACCCTCCATTTATGCTATTATACAGCTTACCAGCATTTCTTCAGTTCACGGTCGGCTTTGAAGACTGCAGACGGTTTCTGCTGCACTGAAGATCGCTGGGCCACCCTATGGAGGTAGATATGGGGAGAGCGGATGTGGGGAGGTGGGGCACAGAGGGTGGGTGTTGGTTTGGAGGGGCACACGTGACAACGAGGGACTGTTTTCTTGTTTGCAGGAAAAAAATCTTTGGGGAAAGATTTTTATTTTTACAGGTGACACTAAGACATTTGGACACACTGGGTGGCTCCCAGTGTGTCACCTGTTTTTTGGGGGACTGGAGCCGACCAGGATTGGGCCCCCATCTGCAAACAAAGCATGCCTGTGTTGGGAGGGGCCTGATGCCGAGAGGGATTGGGCACCCCTCAGCAGACAAATAAAACTATGGGGGTACTGTGCCGATGGGGACACCTGTCAGCAAAGAAATTGAACTGGGAGGGGCATGCTGACAGGGGGATTGGGCACTCCCAAAGTCGGCTTTCTAGGAGTTGTGAGAGGCAAACAGTGAGAGCCACTGCCATGTTTATTGAAATATTTCACCAGGAATGACACGTAATGGAGGCGTGTCAGATCTGCCGCTGCAGTGATGAGCCTCTCTCTCACTGCAGTGGCGGATTTCTTTCAAGCTGGTGGCACTCTGAAACTGCTGTCATCCGCAGCATGCTCACTGGTTGGCGGCTGAGGGACACACCGCTAAAGCATTCCTGGATTTGCCATAACACTGACACACCTTTGAAAGTGCTAGTATGTGCTACTACAAAAATGTTGCTTGATGACATAAGCCAACATATAAATGACTGTGTTACAGCATTCATTATACAATTTCTACTCACGTCAGAATTCACCACTTTTTTCTGTTTCACTCCAGATTTTCAAATTGCCATTTTTTCACACCTCCTCATGAATAGTGCAAATGTCATTTTCACATCCTGGCCAAAATGTCTTTTCACAACCTGCTGCACTGAATGGCACATTCACTGCTCAAAAATCACCTTTCGGGATTGAATAATGAAATGATAGTGCCACTGTTCATGAGGTGGGGTCCAAAAAGCTCATATTGAATATTTGGAGTAAAATACCAACAAACGCCTGGGCGTTGGGTTTCAATCATGCGCCCACCTGTACAGACTGACAGGTGATGGGGTGTGGCTTGCAGTGGTTGGCCGTAACTCACACCATTCCACCCCACCCTGCAGCCACTGACAGGCATCAAGGTGTGCCTTGGGGTCTTTGGCCCCAACATTCATCCCATTCTCCTATACTGCACCCATCTCAGCTCATTTCCTTATGGAATGGGTGAGCATAATGGTCAAAGACCCAAGGCACACCGTGACACCTGTCAGTGTCTGCAGGGTGGGGTGAGGTGAAATGGCATGAGCGTTATGGCCGATGACCCAAAGGCACACCTAATGCCTGTCAGTCTCTGAGGGTGGGGGTGGGTGGGGTTGACTTTAGTTCAATACTTCACTGCCATTCCTATTATGCATCTTTCTAACTCATGCAGTACCAATGCCAATACCAGCAAGCAAACATTTGACATTGACAAATGCTTGTTAGCTAGTTATCAACATTTAGTTTATCACAAAATATATATGTGTGTGGCGGGGTGTTGGGAGGTTGGGTTGTCTTGGGTGTGTGTGTGAGGAAGTTTAGTATGTATGTGGGGGTAATTTTGTGTTGTTGTTGGGGGTTGGAAGATTGTTTTGTGGGGAGGGCTGTGTGTGGAGGGGAGGGTTGGGGTTGTGCTTACACATTTCAGTATGCTTATATTCAGGTACATGTTATAATTATGCTAAAGAGTGGTAGGACTCTTGACTCATATACATAGTGAATATACACTTATTTTCTTGTCATCTTTTCTATGGGGGTAATTCCATTGGGGTTTTATTCTGATTCTGAAGACTGTTTCTTTATATAGTTATCTGATTATATACTGACTCATTACTGAACTTTGAACATTTTAAGATGCATGACCTCATTTTCTAGGTGGTCCTTGAGATATTTATTTTTATTTGCATAATACTGACAGTTGATATTATCTTGTAAAAAATAGTGTTTCAGCACTGTAGGTTTTATTGTTTATGGAGTGTGTTTACTGGTTGAGAGTATAGTTTAGAAAATATCTCTGGACAGGTTTAATTCTGTATGAATGTTTTAAACAATTGTTCATACTAGGTACATTTTCTTATTCTCTCTGATTTCCTTACATACATTTCTGTTGTACAGTTTTTATCATTCAATACTATCAAATTTTAACTTGAACATTTGTGGTATTAAATCTAAAGGTCTTGCTTTTAATTTTGAATGTATTCTCATAACACACTCATTCTAATAATTTCAGTTAGAGGTTTTGTCTACTTGAGTGTTCAGCTTATCTAATTTAGATGTCATTTGACCTCGAAAAGATTCTCAGTAGTAGCAAGCTACTGGAATGCTATATTCCATTTAAATCTGTGATTTTTGAAATACTGTAGGTACTTTAAAACAGTGAGAATTTTTGTGTTTTTTTATGTATGATCTGGGTGTTAACAGAATGTGACTCTCTGAACAACTGTCATAAGTCTCTGAGGAAGAACTTGGTTGGTCCGAAGCTTAGCCATTATTTTCTTTTTGTAACATCTATGTTGGTCCAATAAAAGGTATCAACCTATTTGCTTCTGGATCTGTTCTTACAAGGACTCATATGGCAACTAATCTTTTTCTGTATGTCGTCTAAAATTCTTTAGTGACTTTAGGATATCCTAAGCAGAATTGACAACATCTGATGATATCTTGTGGTTGGCTCGGATACAGATTTGGATAAGGATTATCCTAATTTATACAATAGGGGTGAGTTGGTAAACATTTCAGATAAAACCATGTATTCTCACCAGAGTGAGAATAAATGCTGATGACATCACCACAGTGAAAATAAATCCAGGTGACATCACCACAGTGAATATAAATCCATTTATTTTCACTGTGGTGATGTCATCAAACTAAAAACAGCAGAAAACACACCCTGTTGTATAAATTGGATACATGATGTGCACTCGTGTGATATCTGGCAGTATAGCCTAGAGGTTTGAGGAACGAGGTGTGAGCACGAGCTTGATACATCCAGCAGACCAGACCTGAGTTTGATTCTCAGAACCTCCACTTGCATACTGTGTGACACTGAGCAAGTCACTTAACTGCCCAGTGCTCCTAGGTTGCTCCTGAAAACAGGCACTTGCACCTAGTGGGCTTTACCCAGTTACCAAAGACTAAAATAAAATAAAAATAAAATAAATAAATAAATAAATATGGAAAGTATTTCACTCATGCTAAGTGACCTCTGGATACTCAGATGTGGCAAGCTACTCATGAATATCCAGAGGTCACTCTAAGGAGTGAAAATATTTCCATATCATACTCATGCCCATCATGTATCCTCTATATCTAACAATACTAAGTTGGATAAGATTTGAGACAATTCAATGGCAATTAAGCCCTTTGCCATACGTATTTTGTCATATTGAATGTGGCAGCCCGGCACATTGCTAGTACCTCTCAGTTCGAAGCATATCATGCTGATTCTCCATGTTACTGCACTGGCTGCCAGTGCAGTGCTGCATCATCTTCAAGGTGTGCTTGTTAACCTACAAGGCACTGCACGGTCTGTGTCTGGGCTACCTGAAAGACCTCCTGGCTGCGGACACTCCTGGCTGCCCCCTCCAATCAGCAGAGGCAGACCTCTTGTCTATGCAGAGATTCTGACTCGAGTCTTCTGGAGATAGGACATTTGGAGTGACTGCCCTGATTCTTTGGAACACCCTTACCCTGGAGGTGAGAGATGCTCCTTCTCTGGCCTTGTTCAAATCCCATTTAAAACTCATTCATTCATATTAAGTGTTGAACCTGGTACTGCTGTATAATTTCTTTGTTATAATATTTTAATTAATTTTATTTCTAATTTATTTTATTGAACTTCTATGTTGCATTGTAAGGTGCCCAGGACCTCTGGGATTGGGCATCATATAAATATGCCTTGCCTTTCTGCAAGGTACTGCATTATATCCTGGCTGACTCCACTGTAGCTGTTAACTGTATAAGTGTTATTTATGTTTATTATATTGTATCCTTTCTGACGCCCCAGTCACATCTGCAAATGAAATGTAAATGGAATGTTTTTTCTTGATCTCTATGTTTGCCTAGTGAAAAATTTTCAAATGAACAAATTGCATGGCATGCCATAGACAAGAGGTTTAGTTATTGTGGATATGAGAGAGGATGGGGCATAACAAACTCAGCTGAGGTGTAATGTAAGGAAGTATTTCTTCATGGAAAGGGTAGTGGATATATGGAACAGCCTCCATGCATTGGTGGTGGGAATGAAAATAGTGGAAATTCAAAAATACATGGGATAGACATAAAGGAACCATAGCGATAGGGAAGAGAGGTAAGGTGCAGATCAGTTAGGGTCTGCGGTATATGCAGTGGGCATGAAAAATGGGCAGACTGGATGGGCCAGGCAATCCTTATCTGCCATCAAATTCTTATGCTTCTATGTTTCTATGTAATACCACTTGGAAGACTGTGGACTAATTTGGGGTTGCTGAATCATGTTGGAGTGGCAAGGTGCATCTCTAGTATTGTCTCTGAGAACTTCATATGTAACATGGCATCACAACTGCTTTCCAATATTAATTAGGTTTGCTGCAGAAAGTTTCAGGAGATAGAAATCTTAAGGTCTGTTTTAAGTAAATTAAGGTGGCATTTCTGCCATCTCTGGAGGCATTACAAAGAGGATGGGAATGAGATGTACATGAGCTGCCATCCTAATCTGCTTACCAAAAGAACAATTTACCACATTAAGGTACTGCAATACAGCCTTCCCCTTACCACAGTATCATTCAAAGTACCACATTAGCTGAAGTACTGTATAACCTTATTGTGCTTAGCCAGCACAATACAGTACTACTTCAGCTATGTGATACCTTGAAGGATTCTAAGGTATGGGGAAGTGCAGGTGTGCAGCATCTTAATATGGTAAACTGCTCTGTGATAAAGTGGAATATTGGGATCACTGCCACTATAGCTGGTAATAAGGACACGGGGTGGGATGGTGTGAGAAAATGCCCTAGGGTTTTAAGAGTCGCTAGACAGGAACAATTTAAGTTACTGTACAGATGGTACATGACCTCTGGGTGACTTCACAGTATGGGACTGAAGAAAATAGGATTTATTGGAACTGACAGAGCAAATCAGCACCCTGTTTGGATTGCCCATTTCTTATGAGTGCCCAAAGGTAAAACATTTCTGGGATGAGGTATTATGGTATATAGCCTGGGCACTGGGAGTGGGGTGAATGAAGTCCCACAGTTTTGCATTCTTGGAGATACAAACATGTTGAAGGATTTCAGTGAGCCACAAATAAATGATGCCTCCTTGCAGGTGTCATGGCTAAGTCTACAGGAGTTCAAGGATGAAAGGACCAATCTGGCCCAACTAGGGCATTGTGACTGGGGACGCTCAGAGAAACAGGTACAATAGGAGAAAAATGTGTTACAGACTGCAGTGCAAGAGAAGGTGTATCAAAAAATTAAAAATTGGTAGTCACTGCTTAGCCTCCAGTGACCTTTCAAGCCATGATGATTGAGACCCACTTTTGTTTGTGTTTTCTTTTGGAGGCTTGGACTGCCTGGACAAAGAAATCTTTAACACACCAAGAAGGTATTAGGCTACTACTGATAGTAGCATCAGGGGCTGGTTCTAGGTCAAAGTTGTTGGGGCTGCACAACTAGTCTCTACATAATGACTTGGGAGACAGCTACAATGATACTCTGGTTGTATTTACTTGCACCCCATGATAGACCTGTGGCAATATTGGTTGTACCACAACTAACAGCAGGAACTGTGATGAGGTTTCTGTTTATAGGTTTTACATCTATTATTCATTATATTTTATTATTTATTTTATCATGTTTCTGTTAATGTAGGGAATGGTATTTATTTGTTTGTTTGTTTAGTTAGTTTCCTTGCACTTGTTCAATTACGATGAGCCTCAAGTTTCCAGCTTTTGCCATAAGAACACAAGAACTGCAGGGTAATGATTATCAGTTGTCAGAATGGGTTTCCCAGGGCCTGGCTACAGGAGAACCTGCATATTGAGTATTCATGGTTTCAAGTGCTATTCTGTATATGTTTTTTCTAAATAATGTTATGCATTTTAGTGGGAACTAGAATATAATTGTAACACAAAGTTCTCTGGATGGGCAGAAACTCAAAATGCTGAGACAGCTGTTCCAAGTGGAGCGAGCCCTGAGATGTGACTCTGACACAGATTATTAAATTGTGTTGCCTACAGTCCATATCTTCCCAGTGCCAGCTTGACAGGTAAGCTTTCAATGCCATGCCTAGGGTGTGGGTTGTATACCCGATAATTTTTACAAGGGGTACTGTGCCCTGTTACTGAATCTGTTTTGTTCGCATGCATTTGTTTTGTATCAAAAGGCAATGAAATTCTGATTACAAAAAGTAATATTTCTCAGAAGAAGTGTGACAGATTTGTGCATGAACTTACATCGAAAGCAGCATCTTCAAACGCTCCATTAAATTTTTTTTGCCATAAAGATGTTTATTGAATTTTTCCATATAAAATTGTAACAATCATCAACTAGGCTGAAGCCTGTCATACAGAACATCATACAATTAAAGTGTTCCGTGTCATAACATATACTGAAAAGGCATGAATGCCCGCAGTCTGGGAAACAAGGTCCCAGACCTGATGGCTGTAATGACAGAGGCTGATCTGGACATAGTGGCCCTAACTGAAACATGGTACACCAGGAACCACAGCTGGGACATAAGTGTACTGGTTATGCCCTGTTCAGAAAAGACAGGGACGGTAACAATGGGTGTGGGGTTGCCCTCTACATCAAAAGAAAGCATCAAGGCAACCAAAATTCAGAACAGGCATGAGCAAATGAAGGACGCTTGGGCCACCCTTGAGCCAGGCAATGGAACAGCCATTCACAAATAGACTGGTCCATCCCAGCTGGGCCTCTGTCCAGGGCACATGACTTTGTTGCTCCTTGAGGGGCTGGGCTTTAGGCAACTTGTGCAAGAACCTACCATAGACCGTCAATCCTAGATCTGGTACTGACCAATGGGGACAGGATAACAGGGATCAAAGTGGAAGGTCAGCTAGGGTCCAGTGACCACCCTATGGTGTGGTTCAAGGTGGACAGAAGGATTCAGTCAACCCATACGAAAGCAAGAGTCTTAGACTTCAGAGGGAGGACTTTACTAGAATGAGACTTCAGCAAGAAACTCTGGAATAAATGGGAATGGGGGATGTTGAGGAGAAAGGGCACATCAAGGAGACCATAGTTGAGGTCACAAAACATCACAAAACAATGTGTTAGGTTGATAGACAAGGGTAAGAGGAGAAGAAAACCACTTTGGTTCTCAAGGAGGTGGCTGAAAAGGTTAGGGTCAAGAGGCTAGCTTTCAGGAAGTATAAGGAGACACAAAGAGACGAAGACAAGGAAATGCACCAAAGTGTCTGAGAGAGACAGGAAAAGCAGTGACCAAGCACTAAAGCACAAACAGAGGAAAGAATAGTTCAATCAGTTAAAAAAGGAGACAAGACATTCTTCAGGTACATTAGCGAAAGAAGGAAGGAAGGCAAGGGGGAGTAGCTAAGCTTCAAAGAGCCAGGGTGAAATGATGGAGGGAGAAGGGGAGAAAGCAGAGATCCTGAACAAATATTTCTGTTCAGTCTTCACTGTGGAAGGGCATGAGCAGGGCCCACAGCTAGACTTTAAAGGAACAAAGGATAAGGAGGTACACACGGTCCATTCACAGAGGAGAGGGTCCTAGAAGAGCTTACAGAGCTGAAGGTGGACAAAGCCATGGGTCCTAAGAGAACTGAGAATTAGTTCAAGTTTTAAGTTCAAGTTTATTGTAGGAAAGCTCCATTGAGCAAGCTCATTCACAAGAGATCCAATCACACAAGGCAGTGAAATAACAGTAATAATAATAATTATACATAGTGTAGGTACAAACAATGGTAGACAAACAAGAAAAAATAACAAACAGGCATAGATAAATAGGGATATATATATATATATATATATATATATATATATATATATATATATATATATATATATAAAATGCAAAGGAGATTTATATGTCACTAAAATTAGTAAATAGTGTTTGGGCATAGACTTAAGCAGGATGAGGCACTCTATGTCAGGATAAATGGAGAATGGACGAGTTGGCAGCTGAGCATGACAGAGGGAGATGGAGAAGGGAGAGAGCAGGAAGAGTGGAGGACTGGGGTAGCTAGCAGGCCGACTATTGTGGTGGGGAGGAAGGAAAGGAAGGAGCAGAGAGGGATGAGGGGATGAGGAGTGTGAGGCTGAGACCCTCTGGCAGCTGCAAATGGCTATGAGAAGCCTTGCAGCAAGTGACCTGAAGATACTAATGTTTCCTAGGCCAGTGAGTTTGAGAACTGCTTGAATGCAGTTCCAGGCCACAGGAGGAGTATGAAATAGCTCCTACCAAGGGAGGTTGAGTTCTAGGGACATCCAGGAGGAGATTGTCTGATTTCCTTAGAGATATGTGCAATGTGAAATACTGAGTAGGAATGTTATATAAGCCGGAGTTTGTTGTGTAGCACTTTGAGTGTCCAGGTGCCAAAGTGGAACAGTCTTCTGGTGGCAAGGGATGTCATTCCAGCAAGACAGTATAAGTCACAGTGGTGAGTACTGGGGAGCATTTGTAATAAAGTGAAGGGCACGATGGAAGAGGACATTGAGCCTGTACAGGTTGGACACCATTGTACTATTATATATGATGTCCCCGTAGCCAAGGAGTGGAGAAAAGTTTCCTGATGAGTCCGAGACTGACCTCTGTAGGGAAGAGTTCTTGTGTCTGAAAAAGAAACCTTGCCTGGCTTTTTAGTTTGGCAGAGAGGCAGTCAATGTGTGCATTGAAGGACAGTTTGCTGTCGATCCAAACTCCTAGATATTTGAATTTGTTGACAGCTTGTAGAGGTTCACCTAGGGATGTTGTAATCATAGTAGAGCCAGTGCTGGACCTGACTGTGGGGTGGTTGTTTTGTGGCAGAAGAGCATTGTCTTGGTTTTATTCGCATTTAGTAGGAGTTTGCTACTGATGAGGTTACGTTTGAGTTGCAGGAAGTCTGGAGTTTCTTGCAGACTTCAGTTGAGGTTATTGATATAAACAGAGAAGAGGATAGGGCCAAGAATGAACCCTTGGGGGACGTCTCTGTTATGGAAAGGGGTTGGATAGAAGACCGTCCACTTTAACTTGCTGTACACACCCTGGTAACATAGCAGGAGAACCAATGGAGAGTGGAAATGCGCACCAAGGTTGGAAAGGCTGAGTAGGGATAGATTATAGTCAACAGTATCGAATGCTTTGCTCAAGTTGAGGAAAACTGCACCAGTAATGTCTTTAGTATCCCAAGTAGAGAACCAGTCACTGGTGACTTTACCAAGGGCAGATATAGTGCTGTGGTTGCTTCTAAATCTGATTGAGCAGGACTGAGGAAAGTGTGCTTCAATGTGTTCTTCAGCTGGCGATTAAAATGAGTTTTTCAAGAATTTTGGAGAGCACGGGAGGATGGAAAAAGGTCTATAGTTGTTAAGATCAGAGGGGTTGCCTGACTTAAATAGTGGCAGAATGTGGGCTGATTTCCAGAAGGATGGGACAGTGGCTGAGGAAATAGATAAGTTGAAGATGTGGAGGATGGGTGCAGTAAGGTAATAGTGGTCAGTTTAAAGAAAGAAGGGTCTCATCCCATTAGAACCACTTGGTGTTGAGACTAAGAAGGTGGTCTTCAACTTCTTTATATGTGATGGGGAGTAGCTGGAAGGGGTACAGCGGGGGGACAGAAGAGCCAGTGGAGTCCGGCAGAGAGCAGGGTTGTACCTGTAACTGGCAGCCCCTCTGGCAGACCTGTTCATTGTGTTCCTAGACACTGAAGTGATCCCAGAGGACTGGAGAAGGGCAAATGTTGTCCATCTTCACAAGAGCGGTAGTAAAGAAGATGCAAGGAACTACAGGCCAGTTAGTCTAACCTCTGTAGTCAGAAAGCTAATGGAGAAACTCCTCAAGGAAAGAATAGTGGAGCAGCTAGAAGCCATGGGGCTGATGGATCCCAGGCAACATGGGTTTACCGCAGGACGGTCCTGTCAAACTAATTTAATAGACTTCATTGACTAGGTGACAAAGTGATTAGACCCGGGGCAGTAGATATTGCCTACCTAGATTTCAGCAAAGCTTTGATACCGTCCCACATAGGAGACTGGTCAACAAGCTAGGTAGCCTGGGGATGGAGCACAAGGTAGTAAATTGGATTGGAAACTGTTTAAGGGACAGAAAACAGAGGGTCATGGTAAATGGAACCCAATCAGAGGAAAAGGAAGTGGCCAATGGGGTACCTCAAGGGTCAGTTCTGGTGCCAGTCCTCTTCAATGTCTTCATCAGTGACATTGCAGATGGGCTAGAGGAAAGGTTTGCCTGTTTACAGATGACACCAAGATCTGCAACAAGGTGGAAAGGATGAGAAATGACCTGAAATGTTTGGAGAGATGGTCAGAGGCATGGCAACTAAGGTTTAATACAAAGAACTGCAAAATCATGCACATGGGGAGCAGGAACCTGAAGCAAACTACAGATTTGGGGGAGAGCTGTTGGCAGTTACTAAGGAGAAGAGGGACTTGGGGGTCATAATCACAGATGATCTCAAGACCACAAGGCAGATGGCCAAAGTGGTGGGAATGCCACTGGGATGCCAGAGGAAGTGGTGGGAGCTGAAACAATCACGGAGTTTAAGAATGCATGGGATAGACATAAAGGAATTCTAGAGGTCAGGGTAAGGGAAATAGACTTCTAGGAAAACAAACTGAACTTACAAGCTTAAATGGGCAGACTAGGTGGGCCATAGGCCTCATCTGCCGACACTGTCTATGTATCTATGTATCTATGTTGGGTGTATTGGAAGGGAATCACAAGCTGAAGGAGGGAGGTAATAGTTCCACTGTACAAGACCCTGGTAAGGCCTCACCTTGAGTACTGTGTCCAGTTCTGAGGCCACATCTTCATAAGGACTTTGACAAAATAGAGATGTGCAGAGGAGGCGACCAAAACGGTGAAGGATCTACATCACAAGCCTTATGAGGAAAAGTCAGAGACCTCAATATGTACACGCTGGAGCAAAGGAGGGAGAAAGGTGACATGATAGAAACATTCAAATACATCAAGGACATGAACAAGGTGAAAGGGACAACATATTCCAGTTTAAAAGTAGTGCCAGAACAAGAGGACATGACATGAGACTGATGGGTGGCCGCATGAGTGGAAACGTCAGGAAGTTCTTTTACTGAAAGTATGGTGGATGATGGAATAGCCTGCCCCAGGAAGTGGTGGCCACCCATACGTGACAGGCTTCAAACTTGCATGGGGCAGGAATAAAGGAATATTAGAGATGGGAAGAAAAGCTGAGGCCAATGACCAGATAGGGTCACTGGCCGCTTCATCAGGTGGCATAAATGGCAGACTGGATGGGCCTGGCCCCTCATCTTCCGACAGTATCTATACATCTATATATATCTGTGTTAATGCATAAAGTGTCAATAGAGGATGTATGTAGCTACTGTCCTATCCCATATCACTGCTCGCTTTAGCGTAGTGATTTAGACATGACATCAGTTGTACCTATAAAATGGAACTCAATGACTATAAATCAATGCTACATAGCAGGACTGTAAGTAAAGACAAAATTCAATATTTTTAACTATGAACTATTTTACAAAGTTTAGGATACCAGTCCTTAACACAAATATTTAGTCTTTGGATAAATCACTTTGGAGAAGAAGGCAATAGAAGGTTAAACAATACAGGATAGTTACAAAATACCTCTAGAAAAAGCTGTACCCACTTTAATCTACAGAATAACATAATATACAATTATTCTTCCCCTGGTACAGTGAAAATCTGGTAATATCCTAGGAAGGGTGAGAGGCATAACATAAGACGAGAGATCCATGAAGTTGAGGTGCTCCATAGAAATGCAAAATTCTATGGACGCAGCATAGAGTATTGTTCTAATACAGGCATAAGTGAATATATGCAAAAGTAAATTAATGAATAGGCAGATTGGGTAGACCGGTAGGTGGGGGAGGGGATAAGGGGCTGTTAAGCTAAAAAAGCACCAACCCATCTGTATAGAGGATGTCCCTGAGCAGGATCAAAATGCTAACTGTATAGTGCTATTTCAGCACCAGTCATGGGGAACACCTCTTAGAGAGGGATACTTAACCAGTAATACTGGGGTGGATTTTAGACCACAAAACAGGCCCAGTCAGGTCTCATCCTTTGGGTTTGTTCTGAAGATTTTCCTAGGAAATGCATCTAAGAATGGGGTCCATATTTTCTGAAAGTCCGATAGTTTGCCTATTATTTGATGGGCTGTTCTCTCATAGCAGGTTGCTAATGCAAGCAGATTGAACCATTCCTCATGTGAGGGGGTCAGGATCCTCCAGTGTCACAGTAGTATTCTTTTGGTGACTGCCAAGGCTTCATTGATCCACAGAACCCGTGTTTTGAAAGATTGGAGGTTGGTTGTGGTAAACCAAGTAGGGCCAGTTGGGGTCACGATCCCTCTGGGAGAACTCTAGTACAAGTGGACCATATTTTCATCCAATAATGATCAGTGGAAGGACACTCCCAGAGAATATGAGTCAGAGTCGCCAGGAGATGAGCACCTCCAACAGTCATTGTGGTCCAGAAGGCCTACTCTGTAGAGCCAGGAAGGGTCCTATATACCATATGAAGGATTTTGCATTACAAAGATTTCGCTGACTCTCATGTGATGGCATATATGCATTAGGCCACTTGGACCCACTCTTGTTGGATGATTATGATACCCAGTTCTAGCTCCCACTTTGCCTTAGGACCTGCAGGAGGGGTCGGGAAAGGTACTTTGCTGGATAGTCTTAAATGTGGCCATGAGGTGTTGTGCACTTTCTAGCAAGGAGTATCCACTGATCAAGTGGTGAGGCTGTGGTAGAGTAAGATCCTGGAGACTTTATGTTTGAGGAATCTCTCATTTGGAAGTATTTCCAAATGTGGGAGTGTGGAAGATGGTACTTGATTTGGAGATTTTCAAAGAAATAAAGGTGACCGGATTTAGGGTCATACAGGTCTTACATATAGTAATACATCTGGTTTCCAAGTCTTTCCAGTGAATGGATGGCCATCAATTGGCAAGCCTGGGTTTTGCTAAAGAGTTCTAGATGGGGCGTCACTGTATTCCAGCCAAACTGCTTACTGTATTTATTCCAAATATATTTGGTGTAGCATGAACATGGGGAAATTGCAGTACAAAGGGACCAATCCATGAATAGGAGTGTGGAGGGTGCTGGAAGCTGTCCTTGTGCCATTTCCAAAGGAAACTAAATTGGTATGGGAGTTGTTAAGTGAGGGCATAACTAATTAGAGCTTGTCACATAAGGGTAAGATCATGAAATAACTTCAAATCTGGCAGTCCAAAGCTCCTTCTCCAGTGATGCTGGAGAGTTTAAAGTTTAATTTTGGTGGTTTGCCTGCCCAAATGAAAGTGGACGTTTTAGCCTGTCATTGAAAGAGATCCCGGGTAGGGAAATAGGTAGATTAGCCAGTATATATTGTATTCTGGGAAGGCCATTAGCTTCAGTGCCTTGACCCTACCCCTAAAGGGACAGAATATGGGCATTCTAATGTTGTAAATCAGTATCTAGGCTGTCCAACATTTTTCTGTGCATTAGCTGTTAGTATGGCCGGAACTGTGGCCTTAAATTATGCATAAACAAACTTCCATCCTGGGACCATTGAAAGGGGCAGGCCAAGAACAGATCAGCAATACAAGCTTCATTGAGAGGTAAAATTTGGGATTCGCACTGTTCAATTTATAGCCTGATAACCAAGGGTAGCCCTATTAATTCCTGCTGGTAAGGCAGTACAGACAAAAAAGGAGTCACGTCATCAACAAACAACAAAATCCTATGTGGAAGGCCGCCACCATAATTCCCGGAAAACGGGTTTTGCCCTGATTTTAAAGCCAACGGTGTTACTGCTGGGAGAAACAAGAATGGAGACGGGAAACCCTGCCTAGTTCCTCTGTAAAGGGAAAGTAAGAGGATAACATGGAGTTAGTGAGGACAGCCACAGATGGTGAGGTGTAGGGAGATGAATTAGGGAGATGAAGGGTGCCGAAAACTGAATCTGCCTAGGGCATCAAATAAGTATTCCCATTCCACCCTGCCAAAGGCTTTCTCAGCATCTAAAGACAGCATAGCAACAGGTTGAGGGAAGCACCAGCTTCCCAAATAAAATCTAACGTCCTGCAGATGTTATTGGATCCTAGTCTCCCAGTATGAAACCTGCTTGATCAGGGTGGATTAAAGAGGGCATAATGGGTTCCATACCTTTAGCCAGAATTTTTGCAAAAATGTTTTAGTTGACATTAATCAGTGAGATTGGATGATACTGGGAACAAAGGATGCTGTTCTTTCATTTTTGGGAATGAGTAATGCTAGCTTGGGAAAAGAAGGTGGGAGGGCCCCTGTCCCTTGCTTCATGAAATAGTAATGCTTAGTTCTGGCCCAGTGGTGCTGAGAGTTGAGGCACTGGACGTCACACTCACGCCACACGGTGACCTGAGTTCAGGAACGGACTCGGGACACGGGGCTACAGGAGGAGAGGATTGAGCATCCATGGGACTCTCCTCTCCTCTCCTGGGTGGGTAGTGGGAGCATCACTCAGCAGCGCCCCTGATGAAGACCGGGAGCACTGCATGAGTGGCCCAATAGGGAACAACCAGAAAATGGAAATCACTCCAGACCAGCGGATGATGGCTGCTGATCCACCGACACCATTGAAGCCCCCAAGGAGCCATGTCCACCTCAAGAAGCACCGGGGCCAGTGAATTGTAGGCCTACCACCGTGCCTTTCCCTGGAGGAGAGGGACCATCCAGTGAAGGGTTACGCCAGGTTACCCTTGGGGCGGCTACATGAGGTCAGAGGCTCAAGAGGAGTAGTAGGAGGTAAGTTGGGGACCTAGGCTGCTCAAAGGAGTGAAGGACTTGAAGCACATAGGAGGGGAAAATAGGTAATACAAAAAATAGTAATACTTGCTTCAGAGCAAGCAGGTTACAAAAAGCTTGGCAGAATTTGGAGGGAAAGCCATCTGGGCCTGGTGATTTCCCTCGTGCCATGTTCTGGATGGCTTGTGCTACCTTTTCAGACTGGATTGGGGTTATGAGAGTAGAATGATATTCAGCTGATACCTGTGGCACAGCTAGATTAGCATAAAAGGTGGCATACTGATCGGGGTGGGGATTACCTCCGAGGCATATAAGGAGAGTCGTTTTGAAATGCCTGATTAATTTCCTGTGGTGATGTTAGCTTAATTCCCTTTGGGTCATGAATAACAGAGATGTACTTCTCCTTTGTTTGAGCTCTCAGTTTGGCCGCTAGTAACTTCCTGGGTTGTTCTCCACCTCCAAATATTTCTGATTTAATTTATACAGGGCATATTTGGTTGTGTTTTATAGTATGTCTTCTATTTCAGTCTTTAATTGCCTAATTTTCTCTTGAGTCTGTCTTTTTAGAAGAGAATCCTGCACCAAAGTCAGCTCAAGAGTTTAAAGCTCTTTTCCACAGCCCGAAGGTGGCACCCCACTGCTTCTTAGTGCGAGCTACATGGGCTATCAGCTGGTCCTGAAGTACAGCCTTGAGTGCCTCCCACTGGGTGGACCGTGAGCAGTCAGGGGTGTCGTTGAAAGCATAATAATCGATGATGAACCATCTACCCATTGCACAGTTAGATTATGTTGGAGAATGGAGGTATTAAGGCTCTATTTATCACACCTGCTAGTTGCAGAACCCCATGCCAGGGAAAGAATGACTGAGTGTGGTCTGATATGAGAATGCTCCCCGGGAGATTCCCATGTCTGTGAAACCAAGTCAGAAGATGCCAGAATTACATCAATTCAACTATATGAGTTGTGAGAGGGATAAGAGCAAGTAAGGTCCATCTCAGTGGGGCGAACAGTATGCCAAGCATCGAACAGGCCATTCTCTCACAAGAGGATAGCAACTTGGGCTGACAGGGCAGGTTCATACCTGGGCCAGGACCAGTCCGGTCAATTGATGGGTCCAATGCCAAATTAAGGTCTCCTCCAATTAGAATAGAGGTAGCAGTCTCTAGGATTTCTGATAGAATGGACTGGTAGAAGAAAGGTCCAGGGTATTAGGGCATATACACTGCCTATCACAATTGGGCTAATCTGGTTGATACCAAAAGGAGACAGAATCTACCTTCTTGAGCTTTAAATTCTTGTGATATACCCAGCTGCAGGCCTTTCTTGCACAGAATTGCTACTCCTCACTGTCTGGTGGGGAGCATTGTGGTTGTATTGACCAACCCATGCGGCCTAAACATGCCAAATTTCCCTCCAGCAAATGTGTTTCCTGGAAAAGGTGATATCACAGTGCATGTCGCTAAGAGATTGCAATACTATTTTACATTTTTTGTGCAATTGAGACCCTGAACATTCCAAGAGATGATTTTTAAATGATTAGATGAAGCCATTGTAAATAGCACACATACACAGTTTGAATATCAGCTGCATCTGAGACCCCCCAATTCCCATACCCTCCCATACCACCCTCCCAAGCCCCACCACCAACTGTACAGTACCCCAAAACACACAGGTAGCTAGAACTGCAAGAAAAGTGTAAACTGTCGACAAACACCAAATTAAATACAGCAAAGATCAGTACATAACGTCCCCTTCCCAGCAGGTAACTGGGGAGTAGTTATAAAAGAATACAAAGAAAAAGCAACTCTGGTCTCCAGTGGTCTGACTTCAGTGGAGCAAACTGGTCACTCCCATGGGTGCCAGAAACGTGTAGAGAAGATATGACTCTGCCACCCCGGCTCCCCTCCCTCCTGTTTGAAAATAATGGGGACTTAAAGCGACAGAACATAGTTAATTAAACGGGGTGAGAGTGAGGATAAGGAAGTGCCAAACAATATGATGTGGCTTTATCAAGACACTCTATTCAGCATCCAAAGGAAGAGTATGGTCCCCTGCCAAACATTAAGAGCTTTGCTTGCCTAGGAAGGAGGAAAGTTAGTAATGCTGATAGTGGAAAGCTGGGCATATAGGACTACCTCAGCCATCAAAGGAGGTTCTAGTGGGAAGAAAAATAAAGAAAGTAGTTCTGCTAACCTTCAAATCAGCTAAGGCAAATAGGAGTCTATGTCATTTTGTATTCCCTACAACAGATGTGTACAAAAGCACTATATAGCACTCACAACATTAAAAACAGTGTAGCATTCAACATACAACAGGAACAACTGAGGGCGCATCCTAGATTACAGGGAAATAACATAAGCATTGATTGTACTGCTTCATCTGATTTTCTGTACTTTCTGAAGGCACAACAAGCTACTGCAACTTATGTTCAAAATATTACTAGTGCCACTCAAGTACGGTAGTAAATAGAACTTCAGATAACAACAAGAGCATTGTGCGCCAGTAAGGTGACGTTGATACGGGCTCTGTTTCTGTGTCCTCGATGGCTGAAACTCAGAATAAATTGAAGAAGCAAGCTAGGAGAAGAAGAGGAGAGCCTGCCAAAATCAGGTAAATGCCAATGTCAGATATTAGAGGCTTCCTGGTTGAGTTGGTAAATTCCACACCTTCAAGTTTAGAGGGCTAATCCAGGCAGAAATTGCCCAGTGAGAAGAGGATACACCAGCTGGTTAGAAATGCTTATTATTCTGCAGCGTCAGCCACAAGAGAAAAGGTATAATGAATAATGAATAAAGGTTCACTGAAATCATTTTGGCACCCTCAGTATTGAATTCCATTAGTTCTGGGGTGAACACTAAGATTAAGTTCCTGTTCCTCCAGGCAAATGTAGTAATTAAATCAGGAAGTGAAGTACAGGGACTAACCCCAAACAGTGAGGAAAAGGGACTATCCACATCAGCCAGTGGCAGGCGAGCATGGAGAATATCCCTGATTCTGTGTCCCCGCTTTCTACTGATAGCAAGTGGCTCAAGTAGCCTTGGAAGTCTTTTGTTTTATTGCTCCAGCTGCTAAAAATGGCTGTTACGCCATCAGTCATGGCTAGGAGCTGCTGAGATTGAGGTGTCAAAAGAAAGATCAGAGTACTGTACTTATAGTTAAGGAGACTGACAGTGAAAACCTGTATTAACTGTGAATATTCGTCACCTCAGGTTGGAGTTACGAGCCATAGCAGATTCAGGTGCATGAATGTCCATTTGCTCGGTATTAAGGGGTTCCGTCTGGGGTCCCTAACACATGATCTCAAGGGTCCGAGGTACTGGAGATAGTTGTCCACCTCCTCTGGTGACTGAAACTGTATTGATTGACCATCAGTTGTAATAACAAGCATGGCTGGGTAGAGCAGGGCATATGTAATACCCCTGTTTCTGAGGCCTTGCTTCACCCGATCGAAGGCCTGTCAATACTCTAGGATCCCTCTGGTGTATTCTGGATAGAAAGAATTACAGGCTCCTCCAACCATTACATCTTTGAGGTCTCTTGTGGTACTCAGGGTTAGCTCTTTGTTCTGAAAATATAGGAGCTTAAAAATTAGGAGCGAGGTGAAGTAGTAGTCGAGTTCATTTGGGCCCTATGAACCCGATGAGCCCATTCTATTTCAAAGCCATATTCACCGGGGTGGTAAGTGCAGCCACTTGGGAGATTAGCACTCAAGAATTGCACTAGGTCTCTGCCTCCTTTCTCTCAGGCAGTCCAATAATTTGGAGGTTCTTCCTTTGTCCATGGCCCTCCAGATCTTCTAACTTTTCAGTGAGCCATGCCAGCTGTGCTTATGCAGCCTGCAAGAATCGATCTTGAGCTCCATGGCATTGCAATACCTCCAAAACAGTCAATCAACTTTACTCACATGAGC
Organism: Neoceratodus forsteri; assembly: GCA_016271365.2. Lineage (NCBI taxonomy): Eukaryota > Metazoa > Chordata > Ceratodontiformes > Ceratodontidae > Neoceratodus > Neoceratodus forsteri. Next base: position 49,868,800 of record JADMNL010000024.1, on the reverse strand, counting down.
GGTCAAGTTAGCCAACGGACTTGAGTATCTACCACAGTGATTCTGATAGCCTCCACAGACACTGCTATCTGTTCAGTTAAGTTAACTTGCCTCACCAGATCAGGAATTTTAGATGCACGTTCCTGCATGGTGGCCATCTTGGACTCTGGCTGTTTGAGAGCAGGAGGCGACTTGGAGATGGATTTTTTCCTTTTCTGGACACCCTGAAGATCGGTATAAGGTCCATTCTTCTCTGGCGCTCATGTGACCTCATTTCAACTGCTCAATATTTTAACTGAGGCTAGGAAGGCACCTACAGTAGAAGACAGGCATTTGTCAATGCGAATGTTTGCTTGCTGGTATTAGCATTGGAAATGCAGGAGTTAGACAGATGCAGAAGGAGTGGCTATGAAGTAGTAAGCAACGCCAACCTCACCTCCACCTTGCGGAGATGGACAGGCATTGGGGTATGCGTTTGGGTCGTCACCTGTAACATTCATGCCATTTCACTCACTCTATCCTGCAGACACAGCCAAGTGTTGAGGTGTGCCTTGGGGTGTTTGGCTTTACAGTCACCCCTCTATAAGGACATACAGCTGAAATGGGTGCAATATAGGAGAATGGGGTGAACTCTGGTTCCAAAGTCCAAGGCACACCTCGATGCCTGTCTCTGGCTGCAGAGTGGGGGTGGAATGGCATGAGCATTACAATCGGCAATCCAAAGGCACACCCTGATGTCTGTCAGTCTGTAAAGGGTGGGACGTTATAGTTAGAAACCCTAACACCCTTGGCATTTGTCAGTATTTGCACTACAAATTTTAGCATGGCCTTTGTAAACCTCCACCTCCTGAAAGCATTTGGGACCTCTTCTCATGAACAGTGGCACTGTGATTTTGTGAATGTGTCCCAACTCTGAGTTCCCACAGCGACCGTGCCATTGTCAGCCAGATGTGAAAACACAGATGTGTCAGAATGTGAAGAATGACAGCTGTACCATTCATAAGGAGGTGTGAAGAGATGGCAATGTTGAAAATCTGTAATGAAAATATTAAAATGCTCGAACTTCATGCGACGTGGAAACTGCATAACGCATGCACGTAACACAGTCGTCATTTAGTGGAATTATTTCACCAAATGTTCAACATAGGCATTTAGTGACCTCTGCTCATGAACACTGTCAGTATGATTTTCTTAATCTGTCTCAAACATTGATTTCCTACAGCAACAGCTATTCTGTACCAGATGTGTAAATGCATATTTCGGGCAGGATGTGAAAAATGAACAGCTGTACTGTTCATAGTGATCTGAAAAAATGCCAGTGTTAAAAATCTGAGTGAAAATACTACATATTGTGAAGTTACATGGGTGCATGGAAACTACAAAATGCATGCTTGTAACACAGTCATTTTATGGACATTTGTCACCAAATTTTCAACATAGGCATTTTAGGACCTCTGCTCATGAACACAGTCACTGTGATTTTACATACGAACATACATCTGAACATACAAATCTACGCAGAACAGACCAATTGGTCTATCTAAGTCTGCCTAGTGTGCAGCTGGCACCCTAAATTGCAGCTGCCTCAACCTCCCCTCAGTTCCTCCCCGCTTGTCCCAGCCCCTACCCCCTAACTCTTCCTCTTGCTTTATCCCTCCTTCTTAAAGCTATTGACTGTCCTACATGTTACCACCCCTCTGGCAGTGCATTCCACGTAGACACCACCCTCTCAGTGAAGTAGTGCCTCCTCAATTCCCTCTTGAAATGTCCCCTTCCAACTTTAGTCCATGCTCCCTCGTCTTGTCTCTTCCACTCCTCAGTTTAAACACCCCCTCAGTGCTAGGTTTATTTACTCCCTCAGGTATTTAAATGATTCAATCATATTCCCCATCCCTCCTCTCCTCCAGTGTGCATGTTTAGCTCCTTCAGCCTAACTTCATATGCCTTTCCTTCCATCCCTTTAACATTTTGTTGCCCTCCTTGCACCCTCTCAATAACTTTCTTTCTCTCTTCAGGTATGGCCTCCAGTATTGCAGACAGTACTCCAGGTGCAGTCTGAATAATGATCTGTGGGCTGATAGGATCACATCCCTGTGTCTGGATGAGAACCCCTTGTAATGCACCCCAGCATCCTGTTTGCCTTCACTACTGCTGTCCTGCACTGGGCCGAGTTGTTCATGCTCCCAGTTACCAACTCTTCTAGGTCCTTCTCCTCCTCAGTAATCCCCAATCTCACCCCCAACCAAATAGTCCCTCTTCTGGTTCTTAGCCCAAGTGCATCACCTTACAGTTCTTTGCACTGAATCTAACTGCCACTCAACGACCAGGTCTCTAGTTTGGTCAGTCCCCTGCAGTTTTTCCCATCTGTCATCTTCATCCACCATAGCCCCCAATTTGGTATCATCTCTTGAACAGACTAACCTGCTTCCACTCTGTGTGCTATATCAGAGATAAAGAGCCCAAATAGCACGGGCCCAGCACTGACCCCTCGGCACCCGCTTGTCACTGCTCTGGATGCTGAGAGCTCCCCCACCACCACCACCACCTCTCCACCCTCCCTGTAACCAGTTCTCTATCCATTTAGTCAACTTTCCCACCCCACTGCCGTCCAGCTTCCCCAGTCTCCCATGATACACTGTATCAAAGGCCTTACAGTCCAAGTACAGGACACATGTACCGCATGGCCTGTCCAACTCCCTGTCACCCAGTCAAATACTCTATTAGGTTGATTTGACAAGACCTCCCTGAGATGAACCTGTGTTGCTGCCCATCTTAGAGGCCATTACTCTCTAGGAATGCCACCTCCTCTCCTTCAGCATCGCCTCCATAAGCTTACCCACTATGGATGTGAGACTGACTGGCTGATAATTTCCTGGCTCCCCCAGGCCCACTCTTGTGTATGGGCACCACATGGGCCACCCTCCAGTCCTGGGGCACACACCTGTTTCCAGGAGGTGTTGAACAGATCTGCCAGTGGCTCAGCCGACAGCTCCGCCATCTCCCTCAGCACCCTGGGGTGGATGCCATCGGGACCCTAGTGCCTTGTCTACCCTTACTGCACTCAGCCCTCTAGCACCCTACTCCTGCTGATCACTTTGTCCGTCCACCTCCCTCCTTTCTCTCCACCTCCCCAGCCCATGCTGGTAGTGGACCATCCCTCTCCTTAGTGAAAACAGAGCAGAAGTACTCATTTAGAATTTCCACTTGCTCCTCCACCTTTCCACTCAATCCCCTCCCGTTTATCCTCACAATATGTTCCTTGCACTTCCTCTTTCCCTGACATACCTAAAAAGTCTTTTCCCCCTCCCTTTATACCCTGTGCTAACCTTAATTCCTGAAGGCCTTAGCTTTTTCACCCTCCTGGCCACCTCCCTTGACCAACTCCCCATAAGTCTCCTTATCTCTCCCTTCCCTGTTCTCCTGCACTGCGGTATGCAGCCCTCTTTGCCCTCACTTGTTGCAGCACTTCCTTGTTCAGTCAGCATGGTTTCTTGGCTCTGCTCTTCTACTCCTGGCCCTGGTGTGGGCTACTGTGGCCTCTGTTAGCCCAGTCTTTATGACTCCCCACTTTTGTTCTGCATCCATCCCTGGCCTTATATCCTGGAGTCTCCCTTGCAGTATTGCTCCCATCATGCCAAAGTCTACCCTACTAAAGTCCACCACCTTAGTCCTGTGCCTCCTGTCTCCTGACCAGCGTGGAAAACGAGCCACACTGTTTGGTGGTCACTACCCGCCAGTGGGTCCTCCACCCTACCTCCATCTTCGCCTCCCCATTTGCCAGTGCTAGGTCCAGAGTGCTACCAAGCCTTGTAGGCCCACTTACCAATTGTGTCAGAGGCCATCCTGGGGTCGTCAAGGGCACCTGCTCCCTGGTACTGCTAGTGGGCGGGAGTGCTCCAATCAACCCCTGGTAGGTTAAAATCCCCACTATCACCACATCCCCTTCTCAACACCCTCCTTATCTGCTCTGTGAACTCCCATCCAGTTCCAGATTGGGCTGGTGGTCTGCCCACCACTCCCAGCCTCAGCTTTCTGCCTGGAGTCCAGGAGCTGCATCCAATCACCTCTGTCCTCTCTCTTTCTTCCCCTCATCCCTTATGCATTTGATCCCTTCCCTCACAAAGAGTGCAACCCCCCTTCCAACCCCCAGTCCCTCCTTTTATATCGTGTGTCCAAGGATTGCCAAGTCGCTATCATGGTACTCTGTGGCCCAAGTGTCTGTCACTGCAGCAATGTCCACCTTCCTCTGAAAGGAGCACCAAGCTCTGCAATTTTGTTCCCCAGGCTTCTTGCATTGAGAAAGACCACCTTCCACCCTACCCCTCCTTCTCCTCACTCTTCTTGGCTTGTGTCCCTCCTTCACGTAGTCTGCACCATTCTCCTCCTTATTCTTACCGGGTGGTGGTGCCTTCTGTATTACCTCAGACCACTCTGCCTGCCCCCCTCCGGAACTCACTACGCCACCGCCTTTTCCTATATCTGGGGGTGAGCTCTTTAAGCTCCCCCTATAGAGACGTTTCTATCAACCTCATTCTTTTGGCCACCCCAATGGTTTAAATCACCATAGCAGAGATATACCCTCTAATCCCACCTCATTACTCCCTCCCTCTGCTCAAGTGCAGCCTGTCCCCACATACAAGTCACTATTCCCAGACCCTACCCCAGTTAGTCATTAACCCAGAATTTTTGGTGTGGCACCAATCCCTCAGCCACATGTTGAACTCCTCGATCCTACCCTTCCTCCCCATGCTTGCACATGGTACCAGAGTATCTCTGAGAATGCCACCAACTACCACCCCTCACATTGCCTGCCCAATTCCTCAAAACTCCCCTCACTACTTCCACAGTCTCCCCACTAAGTCATTTCTACCTACATGCAACACTAAATGAGGTTCTTCTCCCCTCTCACTGCACACTTGAGCAGTGCCTGCTCTGCCCCTCTTGCAGTCAACCCAGGGATAGCTTCAACCCAAATACAGCTGTGTCTTTGCCCCTTCAGCCCATCTCACCTCTTTCAGTATAAAATACCCCAGGACAAGTACCCTCCATCCCTTACCCCTTTCCTTCTAATGCCTTCCACCACCCCAGTATTTGTTCTTCCCTGCCTCTTACCCCTGCAGCTGCAACCTCTGTGACTTATGTATCTGCACCTCACTTCCTCCTCACCCCTTTCTCTGCCTTATTCCTCCCATCCCCTTGAACCCTTCCCAGCCTGACTACTTCCTACTGGGCCCACATGTCAACCTCCCCTCCTCCCTGCTGATTTCCAACCCTCTCCTATCCACACTGTTGTCGATTAGAGCCCCATTCCTCCCGACCCGCTAGTGATGACCTCCCATCCTTCCCCTTCCTGTAGCCTTCTCTCCTTCAGTCATCCCCCTCCTTCCTTCATACTAGCCCCACTTCTACCTTTCATCCTCGCCTCTCTTCCCCCTACCTGTTGCCATCCCTCTCATGCCCGTTGTTCTCCCCAAGTATGTTCCAGCTCCCCTCTCTCTCCCATAGCAGAGGCCGAATCTATTCCTAGTCGATATCCATCTGCCATCTCTTCCTCCTATTGGTTCTCCCTCTACTTGTTCCCTCCATGCCCCCTGTCCCACCCCTGGCCCTCTCTACCGCAGCCATCTCTCTCTCCCTGGTACTCCTCGTGGTCTCTTCCTCCCCCATCAGGAGGCCCCCCACCTCAGGCACCCCTTCCTTCTCCTCTCTTTTCTGCTAGTGCCTCTGATACTGGGGTTGGTTTCAGTCCTAGTTGTTCTTCCATTCCCCTTGCCATCCCTATTCCCCCCCAGCCAGAATTACCATACTCATCTGCCCTGCCACTTAGACTCCTCCCTAACCTCCACAGTTCCTTCCTCAAACTAGCCAGTTGTATACAGACCATACACCCCCCATCCTCCAAGCCCAGACCAGGATCATGGCGGTCCACACCCGTACCCACCACCCTTCCAAGATGCCCCCCCATTGACATACGGCACCTGCCCCATTTTGGTCCCCATCTTATGTTATGGGCTCTTACTCCTAGTTTGTGTATCCTACTACAACTGTTAGGCCCTATTTACTCAAATTCCTGTTCCCCCCATACCAGTCCCCCACTGCCACCTTGCCAACTGGGTTAATTCAGTCTCAAATCTCATCCGTTAGATACTGTATTATTGTAGCAATCCTACAGCCTCCTTGTCCATTTTCACCCCTCAGCTACCTTATTTTTGTTCTCCAGCTCTCATATAGTTCACTTAACCCAGTTAGAAATCCTATTAAAGCTCCACGTTTACTCAGCTCAGTTAGAGAAATAAACAAAACAAATGAATGTATTATTACAGCAATGCTAACAGTATAGCTCAGTACTTAGCTCAGTTAGAGAAATAAACAGAACAACTAAATCTGCATTATTACAGCAATCCTAAAAGTATCCAGTCATTGCTTTGTCTCACCCCAGAGACCCTGCTGTAATATAGGACCACACAGGACCCTGAGCAGGAGGGTGGGCAACTCTAAAGTCCTGACAGAGCTCCATTGAGTTAGCACACTCCCACACTCCCCCTCTCCTCGCTCATTTCTGTTTCTCCCGTGAGATGGGCTGCCCTTTTGTACTGGGCTCCTGCCTGTGTTGGTGCCTTTTCTGCCACAAAGAAATCACAGCAGTCCCGACAGAGCTCTGTTGGCTCGCTCATTCCAGCTCTCTCCTCTCGTTCATTCTTAATCTGTCCCAAACACTGATTTCCAACAGCGACCGCGCTATTCTGTGCGGAAGTGTACAAACACATTTGAGCCAGGATGTGAAAAATGGCAGCTGTACTATTCATAAGAGGTGAGGAAAAATGCAGTGTTGAAAATGTGGCATGAAAATTTTACAAATTTGTGAAGTTACAAGGTGCGTGGAAACTGCGCAATGCACGCTTGTAACACAGTCATTTATGGACATTCATCACCACAATTTCTACATAGGCATTTTAGGACCTCTGCTCATGAACAGCATCACTGTCATTTTCTTAATCTGTCCTGAACACTGATTTCCCACAGCGGCTAGCTATTTCTGCGCCGGAAGGCGAAAACACATTTAGCAAGGATGTATAAAATGACAGCTGTACTGTTCATAAGGAGGTGTAGGAAAATGCCAATGTTGAAAATCTGGAGTGAAAATATTACAAATTTGCAAAATTACAAGCTTGTGTGGAAAATGCATAATGCTGCAGCTAAATAAAACAGTAATTTTAGGATTTTTCACAAATTTGCAACATAGACTTTGAGAGCCCACCTCATCAACAGTGGCACTGTTGTTTCATTACTCAGTCCCGAAAGGTGATTCCATGCAGTGACCGCAAAATCACCTTTCCGGACTGAATAACACCATGACAGTGACTGAATTCATAGAGGTAGCTAAAATTTGGTGCAAATTCCCAGAAATGCCTGAGATATCACCAAAGTTGAAAAAACCCTATTTATGCCATTATACAGCTTACGGCATTTATTCAGTTTGCGGTCGGCTTTGAAAGAGTGCAAACGTGTTCCAGTCCACCGAAGATTGTTGTGCCAGGCTCTGGAGGTAAGAATGGAGTGAAGGGGGTTTGGGAGGTAGAGTACACAAAAGGTGAAGCGCGGGTTGGGGAGAGAGCACCGGAACACTTTGAGGACCGTTTTCTCGTTTTACAGGTAAAAAAAAAATAAACAGACAATCTTGGGTTGGTTTCTTTTTACAGGTGTGTTTGGTACACTGGGGTGGCTCCCAGTGTACTACCTTCATTGTGGGAGGGAGACTGAAGCCGCAGGGGATTGGGCCCCCGTCGGCACAGAAATGAGGGGGGGCACGCATGATGCCGAGGGATTAGGCACCCCTTGGCATGGCTTGCAAGCACTGGGGGCCATTATGCCAATGGGAAGTGGAGCTTCCCCATTGGCAACTGGAACTGGGAAGGGGAGAATAAAGCCAACAGGGATTAGGCCCCGTCAGCACAGAAATGTGTGGGGGCACATGATGCCGAAGGAGGTTGGGTTCCCCTCAGCACACAACTGAAATGTGGGGGCATTATGCTGATGGGAGTGAGCTCCCCGTCGGCAAATGAACTGGGTTGAGGGCATGCCGACAGGTTGATTAGGCACCCCATTGGCTTTCTATGACCTCTGAGGCAGTGGCATACAGCCACCATATTCCTGGTAATGTTACACCAGGCAAGGTACCGCCCTGCAATGACGAGTCGCTCCCTCATTGTGTGGAATGGATGACATTGCAATGGACGAGGCAGCCTCTAATTGCAGTGGTGAAATTACTACAACTTGGTGGCACTCTGCAGAACCAGTGTCATCAGGACACTGGCCCTGCATTGGCGAGCACTGCCAAACCGAACAATGCAGCGCAGCATTGGCTGCCACAGTGCCGCACCTCCACAATCCGCTTCTTTCTAAAGCTGCCACATAATGTTTCTTGGCGTGCGCCTAAACCAAACATAAAAAAGGATTAATGCTTATGCCTCTTACTTGTTCGTGGGAAAGAACTTAATAGACAAGAGGTTCTCATTCTTTCCTACAGTATGTGCATATGTAAATGTTTCCATTTAATAGGATGGAACCAGCTGTGCACTGATAACCATTCTACATTTCCCTCAGCAAATGGTCCCATCATAACTATTTCACATTATCTGAAGAAATGTCCCAGGGTAGTGTGAGAAACAAGTCTACAATTAACAGGAAATTTAGGATGTATCAGTTTCACCCTCATCCTAACCTACTTGGAATGCAGAATAAAAAGAAAGATGACTGAAGTCACAAGTTATAAATAACTTTTCGGATTGCAGGAGGAGATCACATTCTGGTCAGCAAATCTGTCTCGAACACAATATTTATCCTCAGTTAGACACCAGCGCTATGTGGTCCATTATTGACACAATTCAGTACTTCTTTCTGATTAAAGTTACTGTATTACTGAGGAGGGGCTCATAATGTAGCTAGGAATTCTCATAAGGCTCTTCAGAATCAGACTACTGCTTACAAAGGCTTTCTAAAATGTTTTGGAGGAAAACAGTTTACCAAAAGCATTGCTCGTCCCTCATTTGCACTAGGCTTGTCAGCAGCACATAGCAAACTTTTCTGTCTTAGGAGAGAAGAAAGAATCCTCACAACATATATTTGTTCCATTGTCATGGATGCTTTTGTTTGGGAAGGGGAAGAGTCACAGGAAAAAAGTGTTCCTGCCTATGTGACTCATACTACTTAGTGAAAGGTGGGGAAGCCCTTTCAAAACTTGATGTTGTGTTAGTAGTCCTGAACCCTTTCATCATCAGATCTACTGCTGTACAGATCAACATATGGGTCATTTCCACTTTAAGTCTTGTTCATAAGGGTGTCTCCTTGCTTTGGAGTACTACACCCAGGAGTAAGGAATTTAAGTCAGAGATACTATCGGTGCCAAAAAGTGCAAGGTCATGAACAAGAGCCCAGGACAGAGTACTGGTTGTGGAGGGTTTAAAGCTTGCATGGCCTCTAAGGAAAGACATCCTAGCTGTCATCATCAATGACTTCTTAAAACAATCAAGCCAGTGTAATGAGGCCAACAGTAAGGCAACAGGATGCTGAGGTGTATAGGAAGGGGTATTGACATCAGAAGGAAGGAGGTACAGTATTACTACCTCTATAAATCACTGGTGCAGCCCCACCTGGAGTACTGCATCCAGTTCTAGAGTCCTCACCAAAGGAAAGATAAGGACAGCAGACAGTGCTGTGTAGGGTGACCAGAATAATTCAAAGCCAGCAAGGTAGATCTTACATAGGTCAGCTCAAGGCACTTACCATGTACTCGTGAAGGCCAGATGAGAGAGGGAAGATATGATAAAGACCTTCAAGTTCCTGACAGGAATGAACAAGGTAAATTGTGAGAACAATTTAGCATAAGTAGTGGATGAAGAACACAGGAACATGAGTGGAAACTGACCGGAGGAGGTTCAAGAGGGAGTGAGAAAGTTTTATTTTACAGAAAGGGTGGTGGCACCATGGAACAATCTGCCAACTGATGTTGTGGGCACCAAAACTATCAATGATTTCAAACTCTCTGGGACAGAGTAAAGAGAGCTTAGTGGTTGCTCAGGGTGGTAGTGGTAGGATGGGGAGCATGGGGGTGGATAGTGTGCATTAGAACCCTCTGTGGACAATAGGTCATAGGATTGTTAAGGTTTTGGCAGACTGTATGGACCAATGGTCTTTTCTGCCATCAATTTCTATGTTTCTGTACATCCTGTGCAGTACAGTGCAACAGTGAACAGTTCGACTGAGGTAATGGGTGTTGGTCTAACTGTGGACAGTTCCCTCCTCTGTCTCATTACTGTTCCTGTACCATCTCCTCTCTTTTCTCCTTATTGTATCTTTGCAGTGTCTATCCCATTTTTCTTCCCTTCTCTCCAAATACTGTTTTCTCCCTCCTTCCTACCGCTCTAACCTGATCTTTCCATGGCACCCTCTTCTTGCTCCTTCACTCTTCTTACTCCGTTCTTTTATTATTCCCATTGATCTACATCCACTGGTCAGGCCTCATTCTTAGTTTGGCTGCCGTCTATCTGGAACTCTGTTCCTTCCCTCTTAGACTAGCACCCTCCTAACTTCTCCTTTAAGATGCTTCTGTTGTACCATTTCTCTTCTGCTTGCTCCTGTCCTCACTTAGCCAGCACTTCATTCTAGCCTGCTCTGCTCTTCTAGTGCCAGCCATATTGTTGAAGTTGTTTGTTTTGCTGAGTTGTTGCCCCACTATTGTTTTCGTAAGTTACTTTCTGCTGCACTGTTTTGATTGTATATAGCATCAGGGCTTTGTAATTTTCAGTCTGCTTGTAACAATTATCTCCTCTATTTCTCTGCCATAAGTCACACCTGGAAATGAGCTTTAGCTAAGAGTGTCTTCCCAGTTACCAATTTTCAACCAAATAAATAAGCTAGTGAGAAAAGTAATGTGCTGCCGCAGTTAACAGAACAACAAAATATTTGGATGTATGGGGGTAAGGAGCACTTACAAAACACAGAACTCATTGGCAGATAAAGACCACTTGGCCCACCTAGTCTGCTTCTCTTTCCTTGTCTATTCTGCCACCACAGACCTACCTGGTCTCCGTCACCTCCCCTCCACTTTCATGCCAGCTTTCCTTTATAACATCCCATGTATGCTTGAAGCCCACAACTGTTTTCACAACCACCACCCTGCAAGATTGTTCCAGGCATACACCACCCTGTCAGTGAAGAAATACTGCTTCACAGCCCTCATAACTTTCCTTCTCCAGCTTCATTGCATGTCCCCTAGTTCTTGTACACAGTTCAAATAAGGTGATTTCCAAATGCAAGCAGGAGGTGGTTTGTATGCCAGGGATGACAGCAGGGAAGGTGGACTCAAGGAATAAGGGAAATAGTAAGGGAAGTTGGAGGAAAACCTAATTTAGTTATACATGTGGGAACCAACAACCTAGCTGGGCAGGAGGTTGAGGTAGTGCAAAATAGGTTCAGGGAGTTAGGGAAGATCTACAGGGAGGAAGCAAGTTTGCTGGCCTACTCAGAGGTGATGCCAGTGTAACCCACTTGTTCCCAGGGGTTACTAGAATCCCAGTTAGAACCAGTGGCAGGCAGGGTAGGCAGCTTAGAAATGCCAGGTAAAATGGATTTTATAGTGTCACACTGTTTTTCAGTCTCAGCTGGGCTGGAGTGATGATGTAATCTTAGAACTCTTGCAGCTGCATAAGCCACACTTGTCTAGCTGCAAGGGAGATAGCTTTGGAATGTGTGTGAGTCTGTAGAGTGGAGTTCCAGGAGGAGGCTGCAGCCTGCAACAGCTCCTCAGTTTAGCTCTGACAGAGAGCTACCACTGTGTGTTTGGGTAGTTTGTTCTCACCCTAGAAGAAGAACATAGATGACACAGATTGAAGTGGTGGAAACCATTCAAGTGGGTTTTCCTTTGCCCCATCCCAGGAGGGTTAGGGCAATCTTCAGGGTTCAGGGCAATCTCCTCACCCAGTCTGTCTAGTGAAGCTGCCTGTGACAACTTCAGAAACTGTGAGTACTTTTGTGTTCAGCCCAGGAGGGCACCTGCATTCCTTGGTGAATTTTCTCTGACAAAGGGACTCTGTCACCTAGACTGTTTCTATCTTAAAAGTGTCTGCCTATGCTGGAGTCTAGAAAGAGACTGTCCAAGTACAGAACTTTTAGTCATGTGGCATGTTAAGTGAAAAACATTTCAAGATAGCATCTACAAGTTTTCTGTGAGGGTGTTATTAACCAGATGAATGGCCAAGTATAAACTTGGAAGCAAAAGGTGGGAGACCTCCCATTTGGAGTAACCAGTTTACCTCTCAGGTTCAGTTTGAGCACCAGTTCAATTTTCATTCAGTGCATTTGGCCACTGCCTGATGGAAATAGTTACCCAGATATGGGCTGATTTTCTGTGAGCCTAGATGTGCTCTTTGGTGGTCGTGTGTGCTACCAGTATTCATCATGAAATATGGGAAAGTCTCCTAGTACTGGCCGTGTGTGCCTAGTCAAGGGAAGTGTACCAATAACTGGCCATGTGCCAATCTCCTAATTCAGATCCAGAGAGTTTGCTGTGTAATTCAGAACCAGAGTGTTCGCTGTCAAGCTAGAACCTGAGGTTCGCTGTGAGTGTTCTCTGTACCTCAGTAATCTGCATTACCAGTAGGAGTAGCCCTGAGGGTCCATCTTCACTTTGTGATTATTCTCTGTGTATGTGAATAAAAGCCACACTCGAATCCCAACCTATTTTGGACAGTACTGTTTTGCTTCCACTGTGTCTAGATTTACTAGTGTACCCTGTGCAGAAAGTGCAAACCTAGCATAATTGTGAGCAAATGTTTTCTCCCAGGGACCCAGGTTGATGGCCATGGTAAATGGTCCCACCAGCTGTGAGCCAGATAGTTGCCAGACTTGGTTTGCCTGTCTGTGTATGGCAGGCTCAGAAGCAGATGTACTGTAAACTGTTTGTGTATACCCCATCCCTCTCTTTGGTGCCATGGGGTGAAAGGAGCAGCCTGCTAGTTAAACAAGGGGACCAGTGTGGGTGGTTACCAAATGGAGGCACCACTGTGGATGTGTTTGAATTTGGGAGAAAACAAGAGGTGTTTGCTCAGATTGTGGCTTAGCATTTTGTCTGTCTAGCAGTTGGTAGCCCAAAATCGGAAGCTTTGCACATAAGGAGTTTGCCCAGTAGTGTCATCTGTATGTGCCACTGTGTGTTTTGCTGTTGATGTGCTGCTGTGATTGTACCAACATTTACCAAGGAGCTGTAAAGCCAGATTGTGTGTGCCTCTTGTCCGCCATCAAAAAGAATGTTTGCCAGTTTTAATTTTCAATTTGTGAGAGGAAAAAGTATTGTGAACTGTAGGAAACAAAGAGACAATTGTGCCCTGAAAGTTTCAAATGCTTGCTGTGTGAACTGGAAATTAGCTAAAGAAATAGCCAAGAAAAATGGTTCAAAATGGTGCTCCCACCGTGAAGTTACTAAGTTGAAAGAAAAAAGTTTTTGCAGTTTAAATTTTGCCTGCTCGACGATCGCTGTGAAGAAGAGCACGAGAAAAGAGAGAGAGGCTCATTTGTTTTGTGTCGAGTGATTGGTGAGACTGCAATCAGTCACGCCCCCTAAGCAACTTCAGAGTGCTGCCCAGTGTTCGAGAGGAGAGAGCAAGTGGTGTGAGGCTGGCTAGCCAGAAGGATCATTATGGTGACTGTGAATGTTCTAAAAGTTAAAACAACAGACTTTCTGTGCTAAATCAGGCTCAACCCATATTCCGATTGACTGGGGAGAAAGCGTGGTGTTCATAGTAACAATCGAGGGATCACCAGCCTGTTTCAACCCATAGGCCTTCCAGGGATTGGTTTTAGGCTCAGAATCTTCCATTGAGCAAGCTGCTACTGATTCAGTGAGTACCATTCAGCAAAACTGAGCTCAAACTGTGTGTGATTTTTCAAAAGCCAGCTGGATCTGTGTGTAAACAGTGCAATTGTTTAGCAAAGAAGGACAATGTAAAGTAATCAAACCAAGCAAGAATTCTGAACAATAGACTGTGAGTATGCATTATGGATTCAGCAACAGTGTAATTTTCTGAGCAACTAGAGAGACTGTAAGTTGTATGAGAGGCTGCAACAAGCAGTTAATCCTGTTCAGGAAATACTTGTGGCTTTAGTGATTTAAGCAAGTAAAACTGATTGAAAGCTAATGGTAAGTCCTAGAAAATCATATAGATGTGCTGAGGAAGAAAAGCAGTGCAGTCAGTGCGGTTTGAGTAAAATTTGTCGGTATGCAGTAAATCGGATGCGCAATGGCTTGAGTCAGATGAGATTGTTGATCGCCGGAGCTGCCTCTGCCATTACAGGATGGGGCAGTAATGTAAACACAGCAGCAGGGAGCCATTTGTGAGACTGTTCAAAAGTAAAGTGAACTCAGTAATAACAATGAACTTTTGTGTGTTTATCTACAGTCATGGCTTCAGGACATCCCGCTACCTGGCTCTGCCCAGGCTATGATAGCTGAAGAGGTTACCAAGCTTTAAAGAAATAGAGCAGTGTTTCTACGGTGGAAGTCTGCCTCCTCATGTTGTGATTCCGGGTACCCTGTGAGAGTATGCATAATGTCCTCAAGGCTGGAAGGGACATGTTCATGATTCCTCACTGTTCAGGTGTTTAGAGAAGCAAGGTCTGTCCAAGACACCTAAGATTCATTTTGGCTCCCACTTGGACAAAGCTACAAGATCCTGCAAGTAGCGGCACACAGCACCATGTTGAACCTGCTGGGGAGGCCCAACAGAGTGTGGCACAAAGGAAGAGGGTGTAGATGTACTACCAGAGGAGAGTCCTCATGATGTCTCCATGCCTGTGTCAGAGATGGACAGTGTGGAGGGAGAATCAGTGGATCCATGGAGAGAGGATCCTAGTCCTTGCCTTGTGGGAGAGGACGAGGTTTGAGAAACCTTAGATTGGGAGGTGTCAATCTCCATGCCCAGTGAAGAGTGGACTGTCTCAGGAGCGAGGATGACTGCTCACTTCTGGGCCCAGATCTTAAGTGAGGAAAGGAGGAGGAGGAGGAGTAAGCTATGTACCTTTACATTGAAGGTCCTAGTCCACAGCCTGAGGCTCTTGCCTCAGAGGAACCAGGAGAAGAAGTTGGTGACTCCACAGCTCTACCTTCAGAAGGGTGAGGACAAGTTCTATGTAGCTTTGAGTATGCGACACTGGCAGAACCAGGACTACCCCCCAAGCCAGGCCAGGGGTCACAGACTGATGAAGAGTAGTAAGGAGGAAAGACTGGTTCATAGGAAGGCAAATGAAATCTACGGAATGTCCTTTCCTACCTTTCCTTGGAGAGTCTGGGAGGAGACTGAGAAAAACAAGAGTCTGGCTAGAGGAAGAGGCCAACCAGAAATTGATCCAAGTTCAACTTCCTATGTCAGAAACAAAGTGATAAGAGACAAACTGTGGTTTTGGAAGTTGGGCAGGACACTGTGTGTAGACTGTATGATATGTGGACAAAAAGGAAACTGGACTTTCCATAATGTGAATTATGAATGCCCAGATGGGGTCACAGTTCTTGCACCTGACCCATTGTGTGTACTACCCTCAAATATTACCATTGTCCTGTGAATGTGCCTCATACCTACCTTCAGGGAAGCAGAGCAGTGGTAGCCAGTGCTGCCATCCAGCCATTGCACGTACCCATGTTGTTCCACCAGTCTGGTGTTCCAGGATCCGAGATATGTCCAGATTTATCAGCCTTGCAGCGTGCCTTTCCAGTTCCATTGCCTGGCCTTCCAGATGACATCAGTCCAGATGATATCAGTCCAGCTGTTTTCCTGATTCATCACCTGGGATTTTGGATTACATCAACCAGCTGTTCCTTTCCTGTTTCAATGTTCCAACTCTAGATGACATCAGCGTAAGATGACATCAACCCAGCAGTTTCAGATGTTCACCCTGTTTCCTGAAGATTTCCACCCAGCTGTATCCAAAACATGCTGCCAGGAGAGTCTTTGGCTGAGATCCAGGTGATGTCCATTTTTGTTCTTCAAGGGACTGGTAAGTCTAGACTTTTCTTACTTTATTGACATTGCAATACATCCTACACCTGGCAGACTACAGACTGTTGTACTTGTCCATAAAGACTCTCCCTTTGAGGTTACAGTACTTCAAGAACTGTGCTTCACCAGGCTCTGGCCCAGGACAGACTCTTTCATGGACCTTGTCTGTGGGCACTGTTTGTCACTAGGTGGATATTTAGGACATTCCATCCCCAAAGGTGTATTGTACATAATATTGATATTTTCTACTGTTTTGTACTTTTCTACTTTTCTAAAAATATTTTTGGGATTCTCAGTATTTTGATGGTAATGGTTAGTGTTGTTAAACTGTGTGTTTTGCAGATTTGGGATGTGTTTTGTCTCTTTTTCTTCAGGTGGTTCCTGGTGAAGAAAGAGGAGAAGACAAGAAGAGGATTGAGAGACTCATCAGAGTTTCTTTGTGCTTTAAAGTGTTTTTAAAGTACAGTGTAGTTGTTAACATGTGTTAACCTTTTCCTTCCACAGGTGTAGTTGTGGGGAAGTTGGGAGTGTAATGTTTGTATAGTGTTAGCTCCTGGTGTTTGGTTTGCAGTCCTGGGCTGCAGGGAGCATCCCTGTTTTGAGGTAGATTTGTTTGGTAGATAGAGTTTTCACCCTAGAGGACTAGGGGGATAAACAGGTTGTGGTACTGATCTGCAATAGAGGCCACAGTGCTGGTCTATCAGGGCTATGCTCTGGATAGTTCTTCCAGGGCCACTGGTTATCCACAGTAAGATGCGTGTGTAGGGGCTGGATGCATCAGCCAATGACCTCTGGACCCTTAGTGTTGTCTGCCTGTGCCTGGCACATGGTAGGAAGAAAGAGCAGCCCTACCTTCTGTAGTCAACACATAGGTAGGATGGCCACTGACGGATGGGCGTGACTGGGATCATTTTTCTGGCTGAGGGTGAGTGTAACCCACTTGTTCCCAGGGGTTACAAGATCCCAGTTAGAACCAGTGGGCAGGCAGGGATAGGCAGCTTGTGAAATGCCAGGTAAATGGATTTCACAGTGTCACACTCTGTTTTCAGTCTCAGCTGAGCAGGTGATGATGTAATCTTAGACCTCTGCATGGCTGCATAAGCCACACTTGTCTAGCTGCAAGGGAGATAGCTTGGAATGTCTGTGAACTGTGAGAGGGAGTTCCAGGAGGAGGCTGCAGCCTGTAGAAGCTTCTCAGTTTTAGCTCTGACAGAGAGCTACCACTGTGAGTTTGGGTAGTTTTGTTCTCACCCTAGAAGAAGAACAAGAAGACAGAGATTGAAGTGGTGGAAACGGTTCCAAGTGGGATTTCCTTTGCCCCATCCCAGGAGGGATGGGGGTGATCTTCAGGGTTCAGGGCAATCCCTCACCCAATCTTTCTAGTGAAGCTGCCTGTGACAACTTCAGAAACTGTGAGTACTTTTTGTGTTCAGCCTAGGAGGGGCACCTGCATTGCTTGAGTGGGAATTTTCTCTGACAAAGGGGGGCTCTGTCACCTAGACTGTTTCTGTTTTAAAGTGTCTGCTTACTATGGAGTCTAGAAAGAGACTGCTTAACACAGAACTTTTAGTCATGTCTGTTTTAAAAGTGCTGCCTATGTTGGAGTCTAGAGAGAGACTGTTCAAGTACAGAACATTTAGTCATGTAGTATGTTAAGTGTGAAAAACATTTCAAGATAGCATCTACAATTTTTCTGTGAGGGTGTTATTAACCAGATGAATAGCCAAGTATAAACTTGGAAGCAAAAGGTGGAGACCCCTATCTGGAGTAACAGTTTACCTCTCTGGGTTCAGTTTGGGCACCAGTTCAATTTTCATTCAGTACATTTGGCCACTGCCTGATGGAAATAGTTACCTAGATGTGGGTTGGATTTTCTGTGAGCCTAGATATTGCTCTTTGGTGGTCATGTGTGCTACCAGTATTCATCATGAAATATAGGAGAACACTCCTAGTGACTGGCGTGTGTGCCTAGTCAAGGGAAGTGTACCAGTAACTGGCCATGTGCCTTGTCCTAATTCAGAACCAGAGTGTTGTTCAAGTCAGAACCTGAGGGTTCACTGTGTGTTGTTCTCTGTACCTCAGTAATCTGCATTACCAGTAGGAGTAGCCTGTGGGGGTCCATCTTCACTCTGTGATTATTCTCTGTGTATGTGACTAAAACAACACTCTAGAATCCCAACCTGGTTTGGACAATCTACTGTTATTGCTTCCACTGTGTCTGGATTTACTTGGGTACCCTGTACAGAAGTGCAAACCTAGCATAATTGTGAGCAACGTTTTCTCCCAGGGACTTAGGTTGATGGCCATGGTAAATGGTCCCACCAGGTGTGAGCCAGGTAGTTGCCACACTTGGTTTTGCCTGTCTGTGTATGCAGGCAGAAGTAGATATACTGTAAACTGTTTGTGTACACCCCCATCCCTCTCTTTGGTGCCATGTCGTGAGAGGAGCAGCCCTGCTAGTTAAACAAGGGGGCGGTGGGGAAGTGATTACCAATGCAAAGGCCAGCACAAGTCAAGAAAAGGAGACTAGATAATTTTAATGGCTGGCTGGGAAATAATGCAGGAAGGAGAGGTTCATCTGCATTGGAGACTGGAGGAGACCTGGTGGAACAAAGCACTCTTTTCACCAGACAGGCTAGACCCTCAGTAGGGAGGGTTTGAAGGCACTCAGGGACAAACTGGGGAATACATAACCACTAAACTTAATTTAAACTACTGGGAGTAAGCAGGCCATGCAGGTCCAAAGACTCAGAGAGAAGGAGGTCAATGAACCTTCTCCCACAGTGATGGAAGAGGTCTGGAGGAGGAGGTGGAAGAGTGAAAACAGTTAGCAAAGGGTGTAGGGGTGAGGAACACATAATATGGGTAGGTGGGGGCACACACAGAGAAATGTGAGGTGAAGAAGAGAGTGAAGGAAGGAAGGTCAGATTCTAGGTGGAGGGTGTTGTCTCCTGAACACACGGAGTCTTGGAAACAAGATGGATGACACTGCACGCACTGTTAGAAGACATGAGGGTGGACATAGTGGCAGTAACCGAGACTTAGGCAACACCACACCATGACTAGGACCTTGTAATCCCTGGATATAAACTATACAGGATGGATAGGGCAGTCAGGAGGAGAGGAGAGGGAGTGGCAGTTTACATCAGGAGGAATAACTTGCATCAGGGAGGATTAGGAGGAAGGAGGGTGGAGGCATTATGGGTTCAGTTACAGTCCAGTAGAAGGAGAAAGGTGAGGTTGGTGGTAGTTTACAGACCACCCAACCAGGATGATGGGAGGGACAGGGAACTGACCTCACAAATATTGGAAGCTGCAAGAAAATGAGAGGTAGTTGTTGGGGGACTTCCAGCCTGCCCAGGTGGGACTAGAAGGTACCATCCACAACATGTGCTAGGAGTCAGGTGATCCTGGAAAGACTGCAAAAAGTGGGCTCCTGATGCAGGGCATCACCAGAACTAACAACAGCAGAGGCAGTTCTTGAGTTGGTGCTCACAAAATGGGGAGCATGTACAATAAATAATTGTCATGGAGCCCCTGGGTGAGAGTGACCATTGCACAGTGTGCTTCCAGTTGCATATGGGCAGAAAGCATCCTGACTAAGAGCAAAATCTTGGAGTTTAGGCTGGCGGACTTTAGGCGAAGATGACAAAGTGCAAAAGAGCCACCTGTGAACATCAGAGCAGATATGGTGGACAGAGTGTCTCATCATTAAGGAAAGGAATAGTGTTTGCCACAGAAAAATGTGTTAGGCTCATGGGGAAGACAACAAGGGTCAAAGCACCCAGCTAGTTCAGTTCTGGGGCTGCCCAGGCAGTAAGGAAAAGAGGTTAGCCTATAGGAAATTTAGGAAGACCAAGACAGAAGTGGATTGGGAAAATTATCTAAGGTTGGCTAGTGAGGCAAGTAAGGAAGTCCAGAAAGCAAAGCACAGAAGGAGCTGCAGATAGCTGAAGGAATTATGAAGAGGGAGAAGGCCTTCTTTCACTATATAAATGAGAAAAGGGACAATATTGATGGGATTGTTAAGCTTAAGGAAGGGAGGAATGGGTGGAGGATAATGGAGGAAAAGCAGAGATACTAAATGAATACTTCTGTTTTGTCTTCATCAGGGAAAAGGACAGACCAGTGCCTTCAGGAGGGTGATGAGGAGCAGGGGAGGAGGACACACATATGTGGTGATAGAGGAGGATAGAATGAGGGAGGGGCTGCTAACATTGAAGGCAGACAAATCATCAGGCCAAGACAGAGTACATCCAAGGGTGCTAAGTGAACTGGCTGAGGAGCTGACGGGGCCACTGGCGAGCCTATTTAATAGTTCACTGGAGTCCGGTGGTACTGCAGGACTGTAGAACAACACATGGGTGCTCCTTCACAAAAGCGGTGCCAAGGATGACCCGAGGAATTACAGACCAGTTAGTCTGATCTCAATCATGGGCAAGCTCAATGGAGACCATACTTAAGGAAAGGTTGGTAGAATTTTAGAGGAGCATGGTCTCCAGAATGTGAGGCAGCATGGAGTTCATGGTGGGGGATTGTACAAATGAATCTGATTGACTTTGATTGGGTCACTAAGGCAATAGACAAGGGCCAAGTAGTAGTCATCTTCATCTGGATTTCAGCAAGGCCTTTGACTCTGTGCCCCTACAAAGGTTGATCAGCAAGTTAGTGGATCTCAGGGCTGGGGAGAAGATAACCAGATAGGTGGAAAACTGGCTGAGGGACATAACCCAGAGAATGGTTTTGTGGGAAGAGTTATCTGGCACCAGAGAGATCTACCAGTGGGGTCCCACAGGGTCAGTGCTGGTGCTGGTGTTGTTCAGTGTCTTCATTAATGATATTAAGAATGGCATTAAGGGCAAAAAATGCCTATTTGTGGATGACACCAAGCTCTGTGGGAGAATGGACACAGCTGAAGGGATACAGGACCTACATGATGATTTAGAAAAGCTGAGAATGTGGTCTGGGATGTAGCAGTTTTATTTAATGCAAAAAATGCAAAGTTATGCACATTGGAGCCAAGAATCCCAGAAAGAGTACTACCTGGGTGGAGTCCAGGTATCTGCATCAGAGGAGGAGAAGGACCTGGGAGTGATAATCACTAGTGACATGAAACACTCCACACAGTGCAAGAAAGCAGCAGCAAGTACAAACAAGGTGCTAGGATGCATAGCTAGGGGATCAGTAGTAGGAAAAGGAGACTATACTGCCCTTGTGCAGGTCACTGGTGAGGCCACATCTAGAATATGGAGTTCAGTATTGGTACCCACACCTCAAAAGGACATTAATTTGCTGGAGAAGGTCCAGAAGAGGCTACAAAGATGACAGTGGGCCAGCTGGGCAAAACATATGAGGAGAAGTTGAGGGCACTGAGCTTATACTCCCTGGAGGACAGGAGAGAGAGAGGGGACATGGTTGAGACCTTCAAGTACTTGAAAAGGGATGAATAAGGTGGATAGGGAGGATCTCTTTAAGCAGTGACAACCATAACATGAGAGGGCACAATCTTAAGCGGGGGAGGTTAGAAGGGAGATCAGGAAGCAGTTCTTCACAGAGAGGATGGTGGACACTCAGAATGTGCTGCTGGAGGAAGGATCTTGTTGAAGACAGTGGGCAGTTTTGAGAAAGGCTGGGATAGGCATAGAAGGAAGGTAAGAATCATGGGTAGGGAGGATGGAAAGATAGGAGGAATGGGGGTACAGGGCAGTAGACCAAGCTGTGGACTCTACAATATGAGCATACTAGACAGACCAAATGGCCTTCTTCTGTTGGCTTCTTTGTATGTTCATTTGTTCACATGTTCCTCATGAACAAGGCCTTGTTAGAACAACAGCTAAAGAAAGGTGCACACACAAAATTACCAAAACCTGTTTAACAAACTGCAAAGCAGTTACATTTTATTGTTCATATTATTACTTTCAGAACTGTGTGCTGGTTTACAAGGATACTGTACATGAAGCAAAAGTTCTGACTAACTGCCCTGGCATTTCACTGCTTACTTCCTCTTTGGTAGGAGCTCCTAGTGCACTTTGCAAGATTTGCTGCATAGTGCCCAGGTTCTGTACTGTTTTCAAACAATCCATTAAGAGAGTATAAATCACCAACACGTTTTCAGCCAATCAGCGCAACAGAGCCACTGTACCTCTTATCCTGTGTACTGCATGCTCTCATGCAAGAACATTAAGAGGCAAGCTCCCTACAGTGCCAAGGGTAAGGCACAATAAAAATAACTTAACAAATGACTCTAAGTTGAAATATAATGAATTCAAGCTAAGCTTGAGTCATTTAGAACAACATTCTTTGCACAAAACTTTGTAAATGCACCAAAGAAGGTTCAGATTAAAGTGACAAAAATAGGAAATGTGATATTAGGGCTCCCAACCCTAACACCCTACCCCACCTTGCAAGCAGCAAAAGGAATAAATCATTACGGTTTCACCTCTCCTGAGTTTTGCCAATTACGCCTGGGGTGTTCCCTGGGGTTGTCCACCCTAACACTCACCCCATTCCATCTGGAGGGCCCTGTGTTTCCATCCCTCCATAGATGCATACATTTATTTAAATTTGATTACTGAGTGGGCCCTCTGAGACAGTCAAGTCCCTTTTCAGGGGCGAACTGGGGAAACCAAATGTTCCAAGCATAAGAAAACAGTACAGATATAGATAATTTATGTACAAATATCACTGGACAGTTAGATACATTCATGGACTAGACTAGCCATCCCATTCATTGGAGACAATAGAAATGACAGATGTCAATTGCAACATAGGTGAACAAACAGTAAGGTTAATATGAGCATACAATATAATCATAGTAGAGTCAATTAGTACATAAGTGCAGAGTACAGACAATTGGCTGTGTACAGACCCATAGCCCTAGACATTGCTCATACACACCAGGAGAGTATAGGCAGCAGGTGGAGAAGTTTAGAGATGATTAGGTACAGTTCCCATTACAGACAGGAGGCTTGTAAAATATTTCCTTATGTTGCTTTTTGAAGAGAGTAATGGTCTTGCATGAGAGTAGTGAGTGTGGAGATCTTTCCACTTTGTGGTGCTGCAAAGGAGAAGGATCTTCTTCCAACAGCTAGACGTAGTCTTGAACAGACCCAACATAGGGAGGTGTGAGGACCTGAGTGTTCATGGGAAGGGTTTCAGGGTTAGTAGGTTAGATATACTCAGAGGAGGTGGGAGGTGTATTAGCTTGAAGGTGGCACAATATACTGGAAGGTTAAGTCTGGCCATGAGAGATAACCAACCCAAAATGTTCAGCACGTTACAGTGATAGGCATGAGCAGGGGCCTGAATAGCCAATCAGAGCAATTCTGTGATAGGCCATTTGAGTTTGTTCAGGAGTGTAGTCTTAGAGAGTGGATTATAGAAGCATCGTGAGAAGAGGCCTGGGAGAAGGGGTGACAGAGGCAATAGTGCTTCTTGCACTACTTCAGAGGCAGGGAGAAAAAGGATATAGAAGGCCTAGTTTCTGATTAGGTAGCCTTAGTGACACAGGTTATGTGCTCATTGAAGGATAGATGCTTGTCAAGTACTACACCCAGGTATGTAAAGGAGGTAAGCATTTTGAGTTGAATATTAGTGGATGTTTTGATAGCCGTGGGGTCTGTGAGGGTGTGTCAAAGCAGGTATGGTGGGAACAAATATGAATTTAGTCTTTTTGTGTTCAGAACTAGTAGATTATTTTAAACCATGTTTCTAGAGTCTAAAAGTCATTTGTTTTGTCATAGTTAATACTTGAGTTGTCACAGGAGGATCTATATAAGATGGCATCATCTCATATAGCTGAACCGATGCCCCTCTGCAATTCAGAGGAAGGTCATTAATGAATATTAGAATAGGAAAGGCCTAGGATTGATCCCAGGGAACCCGTCAGTGATAGGAGATAAGGTTGAGATGGTACTGGCCCATTTGACACATTGAAACCTATTCTCTAAGTAGTTAGAGACCCAAAAGAGAGATTTTTTGTCAAGATCAAAGTGGCAAAGCTTACAGATGAGAAGTGAGTGACTAGGTTGAATGCCTTCATTAGGTTGACAAAGACTGCACCAGTGGCTTTGCCCTGGTCCATAGCCTGAATATATCAGTGGTGACCCTCAAGGAGCAGTTTCTGTCCCATGCAATTTCTGAAAGCCATGCTGATTACTAGTGAAGGCAGTGGTCTGTTTAAGGTAGGATGATAGTTGATTATAAAGTATTCTTTCTTGGATTTTAGCAATTGGACACAAGATAGATACTGGTCTATAGTTTTCAATAAGGTTGGTTGGACCACTTTTATGTACTGGGACAACAACTGTGGTTTTCATTTGTCTGGGATGGTTTGGTGGAGGAAGGATCTATTGATTAGGCTGAGATCAGGTAGGCAAGTGCAGGTGCATCTATTTTAAGAACTTTGGGTGGTAGGGAGTCAAACCCTGGTGAACTGTCAGGTTAAGTCCCTCAGCAATTTAAAGACCTCTTTTGGAGGTAGTTTTTAAGTGGAAGAGTGGGTGTGAAAATTCCAGGTGGCAAACTGGTGGCGAGGATAATTAACAGGAAGGTCGTTTAGTGGGCATCAAGGTCCATAAAGAAGTGGTTCAGCCCTGCCACTATTTCTATGGGTGAGGAAAGTGTGGAGCCTTTTGCTGGCATTGATTGGTGGAAGATCTTTTCATTACCTTTTAGAGAGTGTTGATTTCCTTCCAGAAACATTGGAGGTTGGAGAGGTGTTGTTCCTGTAGTGATAGGAGATGCTCCTTTGGCTTTGCCTATCTTAGATTTACAAATATTGCATAGCTGGCAGTAGGTAATCCAGTCAAAGATTTTGAAGGCATGCCATGCTTTGTCACAGGCATGAGGTGCCTCTGTTTCCTGTGTGAGCTTGGGAGATTGGGTGCCTTTTGCTTTTCTTAGTTTGTGGGGAGCATGGTGGTCAAGGATGGAGGTTAAGGTATTGACCAGATATTCTAATGCTAGATTTATGTCAGGAAGGGATGTTACTGGTGACCAGTCAGCTGATTGAGCAGAAAGCTTCAGCAACAAAGTTGGTTAGGTCCCTAGTTTTATGGATTTTTGGGGGATGCAAAGAATTATTATTCCAGATCCAAGAAGTGAGGAATGGTCATTGAGTGCATCAGGGAGGATTCCAGTGACCTTAATAGAATTTGAATTATTAGTTAGTATCCAGTCTAGGAGAGTGTGCATTCCTAACTTCATATTCAGTCTTGTGGGATCATTGAGAGTTGCTCCAGTTTAGCGTCCAGTAGGGCAGCTTGGTACTGTGTTTAAGAGGCCCAAACCAATTCAGGTTAAAGTCACCAAATATTATAGTGTCTTTCTTAGGGAGGAGTCAGACTAGTGAGAATTCGGCATAGGAAGCTTGATTCAGGGGTAGATAGATGCACCCTACTGTTACGTTCTTGACTTGGCCAGGGTGACTGTGATGAAGACATACTCTGCAGCTGAGCTGATCTTTCAGTCAGTTAATTCATTGACTACCAATCCATCTCTAGCATAAATTAACCCCCTTCCTTTCACGGGATCTGGTCCCATCTAAAGTAGGTATAGCCAGGAAGAGGCGATCTCGTGAGATAGTATGGATGGTTTTAACCATGATTTGGTAATGCAGAGAATGTCTGGTTTGTAAAACAGTATCCAGGATTCCAATTCTGCCATTTTCCCCTAATGCTCCTGTATATTCATATGCGGCTATTTTGAGACCTTTGGAGTTAAGCCAATTAGGGCAGGAGGTTAGAGGGTCAGGAATGGCCCTCATTATATAATTCAGTTTTTGCCTCTTCCTGGGTCCTGGGTTTGGTTTGACATCATCTGACAGTAGTAGGAGCACTGAGCAGGATTGGGGAGAGGGTGGGTGGAGGAATGGTAGTTTGTGTATTTGTTTGGAGCATAAAGGAGGAGGATGGTTTTATTACACTTGGCCAGGTTAATAATGTAAGGTGAGGAAAGACCCATGGGCAAGGGCAATAAGTCAAAGGTGCTGGGTGGTGATGATAACCTTAAAGTGGAGGGGACACAGATTCATGTTGGTGTGTGTTCAGGGCCCTCCAGGTCCCGTGTCTTCCATTTCTCCCATAAAGCAGTTTATTTGCTCAGTTGTATGACTCATTAAGCTTCCAATGTTAGCTCATGGAAATTTAGATTTTTAATTTTATGTTTTTTTATATGGTCCATACATTTGTGTGTGGAGTATTATGTGTTATTTTTATTTATTTTATTTAGTAGAAATCAGAATTGCAAACCTTTGAGTCAGGGACTCATTTACAAAGCTCCTCATCAGGAAACAGATAGTATATACAAATACAGACATAGTTACATAGAGTACCCGATCAATGCAGGGAACACTATACATGTATGTTAATAAATAAAAGGATAAAACTCATACGAGAGCAAAAACTGTATACAGGAAAACACTATACATCTATGTACATAAATACCAGAATACAATTCATAAGAGAGTGAAACTTTATACAGGTCCTATACAGTGATGTAGCTAAACCATCTAGCACACCAGAGACAACAATTTGGGTTCTGTTATAAATAAAAATAGGTAGTAACTTGAAACAAACGTGGTGACACTTGGGCAGCTACATTTTCTGCCAGGGCATGAGACAGTGGGGGTGGATCCTAAGTCAGGTGGGGAAGCAAACAACTATGTGCAGTTACAGCTGTGGGTGGTGATTAGGTATTGCCTAAGGGCAGATTTGAGGGCCCTATTCTTAGTTGATATACAGAAGCCTTTGTTTTGATATAAATCATCCATTATATGCAAATATTGAGGAGTTATGGCTTGCTGATGTTGAAAGCATTGGCGATAAAAAACCTAAGTCAAATTCTTTTTACGTATGAGAGGCATTCTTTTTATATGGACAAAAAAATTCTCGATAAAGGATTTCTTCAGATGAAAAAGTATTTTGACTTAATTTTTTCACATTCTTTTTGTATGAAGGGATCCTTTTCATGAGGTGTTTTCATTCATATGAAAAGGATGTCTTCATACAAAAAAATAATTTAGACATCTTTTTCAGATTCTTTTTCATGTGAAGGTATCCATTTTCATAAGGTTGTTTCATTCATATGAAAAAGGATGCCTTCATAGGAAAAATAATCTGAAAAAACAAAGTCCAAATTTTTTATTTTCGTATGAAAGGATCCTTTTTCTATGGCCCAATTCCTTTTTCATGTGACCACACGAAAAAGAAAAATTGAGTCATGAAAAATATGTTGAAATATATAAGAAACACCTTTCTAGGTAATGTTTCCTAAAGGTAACTACAGAATACACCTAATGAGGTCCCAATTAGCTAGGTACATATGTTAGGGGTCTCTGCAGGATATCATTTTATGGATTTCAAAGCATTTTTAATGGAAACAAGATGGCATCCAAATGGAAAAATAATTATTTCTCATGAGAAAAGATTATTCCCATACAAAAAGGATTTTTTATATGGAACAATTTTTTCATTCCAAGCAACTAGTCAAAAACAATAATGAGCCTGCTCAGAACAAAAATTTAAAATTCTTATAACTTTGGAACAGATCAATAGTTTTCACCAAACCAGCAAAAGGCACCAATAATGATCCAAGCCCTTTGTAGCCTGAAAATTTTAGAGCAAAATTCCAAACTGTCTGGGCACTAGGCAATGATAAAAAACAATCCCTCAATTTTTTCACTTTGTTCAATATCCAGATCCAGAATCTGCACATCTGACCGGAATGAAACTTGGCAAGTCAGAGATCAGTCCTTTGAGACTACACATGCAAGCGTTTGTGCAAATATATTGAACAGTTGCAAAGCTATTAAAGTGCAAAGTTTGGAGTTTAACATAGAAACTCCTGCTGAACCCTAACTATAAGCGGTGCTACCCACCACTATAATAACAGGGCATCCAGTGGGTGTCTTTTGTGGTAAAAAGCTTCTCTCATGAAGTCTGGGCAGACAGGACCGCTCAGCTTCACTTCTCAGTCCTCTTGCCCAAACCTCACATTCAGAGTCTCTTATATCATAAGCCATGCCTCTTGGTGGTCCTATAAACTTATAGTATAAAGGGACATAGTTTGTCTGAAATCAGTGTTGGGGCAAGTGTTCAGACATGGTGGGACAGACATATGTGGCTGGTAAAGACGATGACAGAAGGGTAGGGTGTAAGGAAAATGAAGAGCCACTAGGACCTTCACAATTAACATTATATAGGTAGGGCTGGGCAGATTTGATGTATTTTCTGCCAATAATTTCTATGCTTCTATGTGTAAGAAGGTATGGTTCTCTGACAATCTCCTTTGAAAGTTGTTATACCATACAGGGCCAAATACAGCCAGCACATGACAGTGCTAAAACAGTTCCTTGTCATTCTTAAATTGCATTGTATTTAAGGATCCTGAGTAGACTGGGCTTTTCTGCTGTTAATAGTGGGATACAGTGCTGGCCCTAGCTGTCCCAGGGCCCCTGTGCGTAACCTTCTTGCTGGAGCCCCATATCAGAAGTTGCAAAGCCCCTGCCATGGTCTCCTGCATCTTAATTTTCATTAGTTTTGTGCCATTTGTGCACTTTATGTAACTTAGTAGTAGCACATAGCAGACCAGGAAGAAAGGAGGTCAACTGGAGAGCTGAGGCTTTTGGGGACTTCTCTCTGTGTTGGGGCCCTGTGCAAATGCACACTTCACACCATGTTAAGGCTGGCTCTGTGGATAAGTAACACCTTTCTGTTGTAGGTCTATACACGTAGGCAAAATACATCTCCCTATTGCAGATTCAAATGGTGTAACTGTTTCCTCAATTGGTTGCATGCCTCTGTCAGCTGTGATCCCAGCTAGAATTCTTCTGATTGCCTCCAACAGCAACCTCTTATACATTACTTAGCCAAAATATCCCAGTTAATTTGAAGGGCAGAGAGTAAGATGCATGGTAACCCCCTCCCAGGTTGAGTATGAAGTCAAGTGTTATTGCAAATGTATAAGTTAGGTACACCACCTAAAAGTTGGCTGAAACATAAGGCTGTCAAGTGACTTCTGTGCCTTCAGAGAGAAAATAAAAGAAAAGTAAACATTTGGGCCTTTCTAGAATCTTGTTTCAAATTAGGTAAAACAAACATTATGATTGTTTTACTTTCTAATGATAGTCTTCATGGAGGGTATTAAGAAACAGCTCTAAAACAGCTGTGCTGAAGGCAACACAGCACTGACATACAGAACAGTCTATATTTAAGTATGTCTGCACTTGGCTAGAAATAGTCTATGATTCAGCAGTAAGGTTTAAAAGAACTATCAATGAGATGTACATTCCATTTTCAGGCAGTTTGCCATGGCATTAATAATGCAATCACATTCCCAATGACACTGCAGCCTGTTTAAAAGAAATTGTCTCTTTGGGCTGTTAATGAGCTGATAATGCATTACCAAGTTACTTAAATACAGTCTGTACTTACGCTAATAAGGTATGACTGGGGTGTATTATAGTGGGATAACGGCCCACCTCGGGGTGGGTTGAAGCATGAGGCATAGCTGAGGGCTTCTACCACCTGAGAAGGGCCATTAGCCTACTATAATGCACCCCTGGAGTCCTTATTGTGATTATAAAATGGGTCATTTTTAGTAAATTTTATGCATTTTAAAACATAATACTTCTTCTAGCTGGGCCATTGTGTTGGGATAACGACTCCAGCTGAAAGCAGCTCTTGGCCAGTCAGAATTCAATATTCTTTCTACACATTTCATAATGTATCTTTAATATTACATAGATTTAATGTCTCTAAAGTTTTTGTCTTTTTATGCAATGTTAATTTATGCAATGCTTATATTATTCATTTTGCAGACTAAATATATACATATTCCTAAACTTGTGTTAAATTAAAACTTAGTTTGATATTGTTTCCTGAGAATTGTCTGCTTGTGTAGACAGCTTTAGTATAAAAGGAGTTAAACACAGCAAATGAGAAAACATTCCTCCACCCACAGACCCTCTGCTAATGTTGGTTGGAAATGTGAAGGAGGAAATTGCTCTAAAGTGTAAGCCTTTTCTTGGACAACTCTTCACAAGGACTAAATGAAAACAGAATGTTTTTGTAGCACATGTGTCTGTTTTGGAGAAAAAAATACTTAGCACAGTCATATCATTTTATTTCTTCTGTGCATAACCATTTAGATATCTGGGTCTGGTACAAATAATATTCTTCTTAACTACTTCTAATGCATAGTCATTGTGAAAAAATATGTTTAGCCTGTACCAAATAAGAACCGAAGCTCAAAGTCAGAAAAGCTGGGAACTGTGATATTAGGGTATAAAGTTCCCTTAAATCTTGGTGAATGTGTGGTTGGGGTTGTTGTGAACTGAACAATTTTCAAACAATTGCTGACATTATCCTTTCTTTGACACTGGGATGGATTCACAAAGCCCACGAAACTCCGCAGCTGTGGAAAAACCTGGCACAAGTGGTTTGTCACTTGCAGAGCTACAGTTTTCCCACAGCTCGTAATATTCTAAAAGGTGGAGCTGGTTTATGACTGTCTCCACGATTTATGGCAGCTTGAGGATGGTGTTACCATGGGAAATCCCACAGCTATGGAAACATGTTGCAGCCAGTGGGACCAGCTATAATATCCATCCGCAGCATGGGGATGTGAATATCAATCTCTGCAATTGTGGAGATTTCAGTTTGCAACTGGAGTTGTGACTTGGGACTTAGTTCCAAATCGTTTTGTGAATCCGGCCCAAGGTCTTTTCAAGCAAAGAAAATTTAGTCACCCATCATTGCCTTGAGAGAGTGCAGAGAGTTGAAGGAATACCAATGCTGCTTTGGTAATTATTAACACTCTAGAATTCCACCACATATTCACCAAGACTTAGGAGAACACTTTACCCTAATAATACTGTATATAGAAATATAGAAATTGTTGGCAGATAAGGACTGCTAGGCCCCTAGTCAGCCCACAGGCCATATACATTGTATGTGGCCACTGACCCTATGTGATCAAATGCTTTTCATATACTTATTTAGCAACTATTGACTTTGTGCTCTAACTCTTACTGGTGCCTAATCAGATTTTTTGCAATGAATTTGCATCCTTTTTTAAAAGGACTTTTTAATAGCAGACATGCATTAATTTGTATTGGGAATGCTGGCTTTTGTTCAGCATTGTCTATGTGTGACAAGCAGCTCCTGGTGTGAATTACACCTCCTCTCCGTATCCCATGCCAAACAGTCTCTGGCATGAAGTTGTATCCAATATTCCTTGCCCATTGCCAAGCAATCTCTAACAGCTAAGAGGCTCCCCCTCCTCATTCTTTGTCCCTAGTGTACAGGGTACCCTTCTTCTTCATCCTGTCCCATCTCAAGCAGTCCCTGGTGACAGTGGCTCCCACCTCCTTACCTTTCTTCATGCAAAGTAATCCCTGGCATCTAGTGGCACCCTGATCTCATACCATATCAAGCTGTTCCTGGTGTCGGTGACTTCCCCATCTCTTTTGTTCCATGTCAAATAATCCCTGTTGTCCAGTGGCGCTGTCTCCTCACCTCAGCTTATGCCAAGCACTCCCTGGCATCCAGTGGCACACCCATCTCTAACTCTGCTAATATCAAGCACTCCTAACATCAGTGGTACACCCTACTTCATGCCATCCATGATAAGCACTCCGTGGTGTCCACTACACCCTCCTACCCCCAAGAAAGCCCCCAACACTCTCTGATGGAGGCCAGCCTCTACTATCCTCTCATCTGCTTGACTCAACACCATATAATATCTTTTAACACATTTTTTACTACCTTTTTATGCCTCCTAATAATGGATGCATCCTACTACAAACACCACATCAACCATCCAGCCTCTGTTGCCCATACATACATATGCTTCTTTTTGTTTTGAAACTTCTGTTTATTGGTTTTGAAGAACAAACACAAAATACATGCCTGCATTAACAACATCACACAGATAAAAATATAGTGAATACAATTCACTTATACTTGTGTGTCAAGCTGCAGATATAGCTAAAACATTCTAATACATTCTTAGGTCAAGCCTGAGAACAGCACGTCATTGTGAATGCACAGTTAATTTCTCCCACTCTGCCTCATGGATCCTAGCTTTCTATTAAATTGTGAAGTTGGTCTGATACATTAAGTGGATGGGTCCCTCAATTAATACTGAGCCCTGAACATGAACAGTCAACAAAAGATAAACATAAAACATAAAAAAAACATTTGTGCTATACATCTAACACACACTAATATGATACTTCTGTAGTTTTGTTATCCCTATAAATATTGCTTTTATTTCTTACACACATTAAATTCCTTATTTGGCAAGGAGATTTAGTGGCACCTAGGTTAAAAAAACTCTCCCCACCAGCCCTAAGAGGACCCCCAAGATGTCTCCAAGTACTGATTCTGGAACTTCTCTCCTTATTGTGGCAGTCTGACAAAGGCAGCTTCTAGAGGAGGCAATGTACTTAGAAACTGACCCCATTGAGTCTCGAATCTGTCTGTCCATCCCTCAGCTCATAAGTAAGATGTTCCAGGAAAGGACTTTCTTCATCAAATCTTGCCACATACCCCTGGTGGCGATCAGCTTGAGACCAATGTATTCTGGATACATTGTTGTGCCTTCAGGAGCATTATGTGTATCACCCTCAGATACAGATCTCAGTCCTGTTCTTCCCTAGCCTCCAACCCAAACAGCATCGCCATGGGTTCCTAATTCACCCTGATCCCCTGTATATTACTGATTTCATGTTTTATTTCTGCCCAGAAACCCTGCAATTGTGGGCAAGCCTAGAAGTAATGGAAGTAGGTTCCCACTGCCTTGCTGCATCTGGGGCACATTGACGAGACTGTCACATGGAACTTGCTCACTATTTATGGTGACACGTACAATCTCTGAAGAAATTTGTATTGGAACTCTTTAAATTTGTTGCAAATCAAAAGACCCATGTGTGACTGACATAAAATTGCCCAAGCTTTGTCTGAGATATGGAGGCCCAAATCTACCTCCCATTGTTGATTTACCCTCACTGAGAGGTGTTGTACCTGCTCTCATAGTGTCTTATACAGCTTTGCCATAGCACCCTTTGGACTAACTCTATTCTGCAATACACCTAGCTCTATAGTGAAAGTAGGGATAGATCAAGTGAAAATCTGTTTATCTAGTGAGCTCAGTCTCGGACTTGCAAGTATCTAAACCAGTGATTTTGGGGAACTCCAAGTTGGGTCGGATTGTGTCAAAATCTTTCAATCCTCCACCCTGACATAGATCTCCCAGGCAGGTTACTCCTCCCTGCTCCCATTGTAGCATTCCTAGATCCTCCAGCCCTGATGGAACTCGATTTCACACTATTGGTGCCAGGATAGTGTTAGCCTCCCTGCCCAAACATGTTTGTTTACTTTGCCCCATACTTTAACCATGTGACTGACTAAAGGTGCATCATCTGACAGTCCCTAGCCATCTTCATTCTATGCTGGTTTAGGAGTGCCATGGGTGGATGGCGGGGTTATGAACAGAGAAGGATGAGCAGCGGGGCCATCGTATCAGGGTTATTAAGTCAGAAGGTGCACTGGGGCAAAATGGAATCCAGATCGGGGTTTGCCTTGTCTGGTATCCATACCAAAGGGCACTACTGATTTCAGTAGGCAGATAGACCCGACAACCTCGAGGTTTGTCCAACTTAGGCGGTGTTATGCAATGCCAGGTCTGTTAGGAATAAAGGCGGCCATTATTGCCAATCTTGTTGGCTCAGCTGACCCAACTTGCATCACTGAGACCTGGCTGGATGAAAATTCTGGCCCTATATAGTGGAGGTATGACTCCGGCCAGGTACTCGTGATACGCTGCCCGAGATTGGACCGCAGGGCAGGGGGTTGCAGTCTGTTTTAAGACTGAATTGGGCCTCCACGGATGTAGTAGTAGATGAGGCTGAGTCCTTTGAGTGTACAGTTGTAGCAGGTGTAGGCATTCAATCGTTCTCATCTACCGGTCCACCTGGAGATGGGAACGCCTTCACAGAAGTAGCAGACTTCCTCGCCGACATGTCATTTGAGTCACCCAGATTGATGGTGCTGAGTGATTTCAATGCCTGGGTCGATGTGAACTCTCCACAATTTAGTAACTACTTCCTCCAATTAATGTCTTCTTTGGAGCCTTACACAGGTAGTTTCCACTACTCGCATAAATCTGGACACTCTGGACTTAGTCTTCCTTCTAGGGATTGATGCATCCGACATGGGGGTGGAACCAGTCGCTGGCCTGACCACTACACCGTGAGGTTCAATTTTGCACCCCTTAGAAGGCCATCCCTGTGGAGATGGTCAGGTACCTCCCATTATGGAATGTTACTTCACAAGGCCTAGCGGCAGTCATGACCTATCATCCCCGTGTTGGTGAGCAGTAATCCAGAGGCACTGGTGTTGGCCTATAATGAAGCCATCACGCCTGCCCTGGATTCTATTGCTCCTGTTCTTGAGTGCCCCCTATCCCTTCACCCCAGGGCCCCTTGGTTTGATGGGACTTTGA
This sequence comes from Neoceratodus forsteri, assembly GCA_016271365.2. NCBI lineage: Eukaryota > Metazoa > Chordata > Ceratodontiformes > Ceratodontidae > Neoceratodus > Neoceratodus forsteri. Next base: position 49,834,268 of record JADMNL010000024.1, on the reverse strand, counting down.
GGAAGATGCGGAGATAGGGCGAAGGTTGGAGCATTGTTGGCATAAGTCCACCCTTGAAGCCGACTGCCTTAGATTGATAGAACACTATGCTAGCTATCAATCTGCAATCACCCATAAGAAGGCAGAATTCCTGTACAGGGACATTGCAGTTGCTCAGAATGACAGGCTCAGTTGTTTCGAACTGTAGATAGACTGTGCAACCCAGCTTGTCTGCAAGTTCGAAAGCTTTTCGCCAATAGAATGCGACAAGCTAGGCTCGATACTTTGTAACCTAAGGTGGGCCGACATCAGGGCGGACTTGTGTCCGACAACCTCTAAGGGTGATGTTGTAGGAGGTGCGAAACACAGTGCCACCGATTCTCCTGGAGTTCCTTTTGCCACCTGAGTTCGTGGATATTATGAGGATCATCCACAGTGTGCGCCCACAAGCTGTAGCTTGGACCCTGGACCGACTACCCTAATTTTGGGTTGTGTTGATATCATTGGTCCAGTTTTGGCACAAATAGTCTGGTCCTCCTTGGAGTCAGGTGAGTTTCCTAGCTCCCTGAAAGAGGCGATGGTGACACCTCTCTTGAAGAAAGCTTCTTGGACCCAGACTGTTTTTCAAACTACAGACCCATCTCTAACCTTCCCTTTATTGGGAAGGTTATTGAGAAGGTAGTAGCTGCCCAATTGGATGACCATTTAACCATCCATAGTATCTCTGAATCCTTCCAGTCTGGTTTCCGTAAAGACATAGCACCAAGACTGCGCTGGTTCGGGTGCTTAATGATCTTCTGAGGGCAAGGGATCAGAAGAGACGTTCCATCTTGGTTCTCCTTGATCTCTTCAGCTTTCGATACTGTGGATCATGTGGTGTTGTTAGCATGCCTGAGGCAAATCTGGCGGAATATCGGGAACCGTTCTTCAATGGTTCACTTCATTCCTTACTGGGAGATCACAAAGAGTTGTGTTGGGAATTTTTCCTCTGGCCCAGTCTCTTTGTTGTGGGAGTGCCTCAGGGCTCTGTGCTGTCACCCATGTTATTTGCAGTGTATTTGCTGCCCTCAGAAACATTATAAGATGGTATGGGCTGAGGTTTCACTGCTATGCAGATGATACCCAGCTATACCTGTCTTCGCAACCCGACCAGGATGGAGCTGTCCGGTGTTTAACAACTGTCTGGGGAAATCCAAGACTGGATGGATTCTAGTTGGTTAAAGTTGAACTCGGAGAAGACTGAGGTTTTGGTGGTGGAACCGGTGGTCAGATTGAGAGGTGCATACTGGCGCGCCTTCTGGAATTTTTCTGGCGGCGCGTTCATACTGACCTCTGAATGGTGTGCTGCCATGGGGTGATCCTTGACGATAGGCTGACTTTCAATCTCAGGTGTCAGCCGTCATCAGGACTTCCTTTACCATCTTAGGAATATTGCCATGGTTAAGCACCTTGTTCCATCTGACTCCTTGCCAATGTTGGTCCACGCCTTTGTGTCCCTCGCGCCTAGACTACTGCACGCCCCTTTACTTTGGGCTTTCTGGGTTGAAATCTGCCGCCTACAGCTGGTGCAGAATCGGCATACCGGGTTTCTGACCAGGACTAGTAGGTCCTGTCCATATTACCCCGTGCTTACGAACTGCACTGGCTTCCTGTGCCGAAAATGGATCACCTTAAAGTCATTTTATTGACTTTAAAACCTTCGTGATCAGGGTCTGTCCTGTCTGAAAGACCTACTGGTCCCTTACTGCCCTGGCCATCATCACTGCGCCGGCCCACATGAAGTTGTTGGAGATTCAAAGATGAGTTTAAAATCTTCAGGCAGCAGAGCATTTTCTCATGCTACACCCACTCTTTGGAATTCTCTACCATGCCGATTCTGGGAGTGCACCTCCGTGAGGTATTTAAGAAAGAACTGAAATCATACTTATGGAGAATGGCCTTGTTGGATAGTTAAGTTAATTGCAATATGACTGGAATTTTATTGTAATTTATTATGTTTTATGATGCATTTTATGTGTTTTGATGTTTTGTATTGAAATTTGAGTTTATGATTTTAACTTGTTCAGCACCTTGATATATTGAAAGCTATATAAATAAAATTATTATTATTATATTGGTCAACATTCTGTCCAATGCAACCCATTCAACCCGCCTTCTCCCTTTGACCCATTCTGACAACAGCTAAAGCTGGGCTGCCCAGGAATATACTGTAAGATCCAGAATTTCCAGACCCCCCTTGGAGATGGGACAACTAAGGCAAGCCAGCTCTAGCTCGTGTTTTTTTCCTCCCCACATAAACTTGAACACTACTTATCCAGACTGCTGAGATCTTTTCATTTAGGCCAAATGGTAACATCTGTAGAGGTTACAAAACCCTGGGAAAATGTTCATCTTAATAAGATTTATCCGACCCATCCACGATATAGGTAACCCTTGTCTATTCAGATTGGACTTTATGGTTCCCAGGATTGGCTTATAGTTTAGCTCATATAAAGACAACAAGGATGTTCCAACTTTCATACCTAGGTATTTCAAATGGGATGTAACTATACTGTACCTATGTCCCCTAAAATCCTGTATTGGTACAGCCCCTATGCCCATCAGCTCAGACTTGCCATAGTTAACTTTAAAATTGGAGAAGTCTGCAAAGCTATCTATGATGTGGTCACTTCTGGTATGGAGGTTTTGGGTTCTGTGAGAAACAACAAAACATCATCCGCATACAGGGTGATCTTGTGCAGTGACCCCCAAGTCCCCCTATACCTCTAACTACCCGGCGCTGCCTCGGTACTCCACTAGAGGTTCAATGGCCAAACAAACAGCAGCGGGGATAGGAGGAATACCTTCCTTGTTTCCTTTCCAGTTCAAATACCGCAACAGTTCTACCTTGATTTACACACTGGCCATAGGTGCCTGATATAGCAATCTGACCATAACGATAAATTGTTCACCCAAGCCAAAGATTTCCAGTATTCTAAACATATACCTCCATTCCATTCTACCAAAAGCCTTTTCAGCATCCAGGGATAGAACACAAGCTCCGTCTGGATGCTTTACACTGCTAAGGACCCCCAACAATCTTCGCATGTGATCCGTACTACTTCCCGACATACAAGTACCGAAAATTGTTGTACCAACACCAAATTCTCTAAACACACATTCCTGTAACGCCATACTCCCGACATACCATTTCCCGACAATGCTTACAATGCTCACCAAGGATTTTAAAACATACTCACAAAAAGAAGCAGCATTGAGTGCGTTGGTCACATAATTAAAATCCATTTCTTTCCATGAAGGAAGTCCACGCCTGATATTTGAGCAGTATTGGTCAGAAAATAAAAATAAAAATCCTTCTGTTCTCTTTATTTAAAACCAGTAAAGATTAAAAACAATATTTAAATATTTCCTTCAAATGCGAGGTTGTGAGGTTGTGTGCCATCTGTTCCCTCTTGCTCACCACAATCTTCAGCTTTTCCTCTTGCAAGGCAAATTTCCGTTTCAGAGCTACTGATAAGCTTACACAGACACTTACTAGAGGTGTACACAGCAGATGTGTGTGTGCAGATCCTTACAAGTAAATCAAACACTCATATCCCATATATTTTTTTCTACAATGTGCGGTGCTACAATAAGTGCATAAATGAACCTTTGCGGGTGGTCTCACTCGACACTGACACGACAGTTTACAACCCTGCCACTAAACCGGGGGTGGGAGCGTGGAATGAGGGCAAGAGTCATAAAAGACCAACACTGGACACAGCAGATGATCGCTTATTAATACAAGTGTGTGCAGATCCTTACCCATATATTTTGTACAATGTGTCGGTGACTTGACAATCGGGAAAAGTACTGTCGATTAAAAGCTCAGTTGGGAGATCGATTACAGGAATTTTATTTTCGGGACTATGCGAGTCAGGAAAGCGTACCTATTCCTCGTTGCATATTGTGGACAGAATAGCCCTGATGAACCTTTGTTTGGTCGGCCCCTATCAGGTTAGGTAAGACTTCTTCCAGTCTCTGGGCCAGTGCCTTAGCGTATATCTTAATACCACAGTTCAATAGTGAGATCGGCCTGTAAGTGGCACAATCAGTGCAGTCCTTCCCAGCTTTGGAGATAATTGTAATGGTCACAAGCCCACAAGATCGCAGAGATGCCCCATCCTCAATAGCATCCTGGAACGTGTTGAGCATATCCTGCCACACTTTGTCAGTTAGCGCTCTGTAATATTCCACTGGGAGGTCATTGGGCCCTGCCACTTTACCATCAGTGAGTCCTGCGGCTGCTCTTGCAGTTCACCCCAGAAAGAGGGCACTGAGCTGAGCGACCTGCTCTGCAATGGGGTTAGAATTTCAGAGCAGCCAAGAAATCTGTCATGTGTGACTCTCCATCAGGGCATTCACTGATATATAGTTTCTGGTAGAATTGTACAAATTCTTCCCTAATTCCTTCCTTTACCCATGAGTGTACCGCCCGTGTCCGGATTGATGCAATAACATTAGATTTTCTTTGCCCCATGCTATCAAGCCAGCAATAGGCTAGATTTGTTACCCCAATCATAGAATCTCTGCTGGGAATACAAGACAGAGATCTCTGCACCTCTCCTCAATTCCTTGTTAACAGCTTCCCTCGCTTCCTTGAGGGCCCGGAGTGTGTACTCCTAGGGTTTTTAAAGGTTTGGACCTCTAGGGCTTTAATGTTTTGCTCTAATTCCTGGAATTTTCCCCACTGCCTTTGTTTTTTGCTATGAAAGTGATTATCATCTCATGAAAGCTTTCCCGCATCCTAGAAGCAAGCTTTATTAGGCGGTGTCCTTATTGGTCTCCTGTATGGTACCACTTTCCTCTTAAATAATCTTTAAACTGCTTGCTCTGAGCAGGAAAGAGAAATCACCAACCCTTGCAGCCAGTTCATAGAAGGGCTCTCTGCAGCATCACTAGGACTCTAGTATGGTATGATACCAGGATGGGACTAATCTGTGTGTCAAGGACCGAGTATACCAATCCTCGGAATCAAAACAGTCATGGCAGGACCATGTATTGTGGGGATCTGAATAGAAACATCGTTCCCTTGTCTTTGGATTGCTTTGCCTCGATGCATCCAGGAGGCCAGTCTCATTTAGGTCCATTCCTTATTGCACCACAGCAGGCTCTGATCTCAAGACCCCTAGACCTGTCCAGTAGGGAGTCTAGCGCAAGTTAAAGTCCCCTGGCAATATCAGGTTTGGGAACTTTTGTGTCTGGAGAATGGAGAGAATGCGATCAAAGAAGGAGGGTCATGCACATCTGGAGCATAAATATTCCCTAAGGTAACTCTTTCCCCATCTATTTCATCCCTAACAAAACATATCTTCCCTACTTGGATCCTTCAAGACCCCTTCCTCAGCAAAGTTAAAAGCTTTATGGATTAGGATCACTGCCCTCTCTTGTGTCCCTTATAAGATGCCGCATGGCAGCAGCCACCCACCTCTTATTAACTTATTGTGCTCCAAGGCAGTGAGATGCAGCTCATGTAACATTGTAATGTGGACTCTGCGCTTTTCAGGTTGGTAAGGATTTTCTTCTGTTTCACTGGAAAGGAGACATCCTGGACATTCCAGGAGCATATGGTGAGTTTGTCAGCCATATACCATTTCGGGGTCAGGAGGAGGAGGAGGGACATGCCCTTCAAGCACAGATCCTGTTTCCCCCTTTCAATGCTCCACTCCAGGATTGTCTCCCACCCAAAGATGCACACCATCCCAGTGACCCACTCAAAAATACATTGTGTGTGATAGCAAACATAGCAGCATAAACATCGAAAACAGGAACTATAACCTTGTGAAATATTTTAACAAGCTTCTAGTAATAATATGCATTATAATTAAGGCTGTATTATATTCACGGTAAAAAGTGGCAATTTCACGGTGTTTGCACGGTAAATATAAATAATTACGGATACATCGCTATTTTTAATTTACGTTTTTACTTCTGTAAAATCATTAACAGCAGTTAAAATTGCTTACATCATGTGCAAAAGTGCATTTGTGCAAATAAAATAAAAATACACTAATTATTTTGCTGCAGCATTGAATACATCTTTAGGTTTTCTGGTTTTATACTTCATCGAATATCAGTCAGCATAGAACCTTAGAGAGAATGATCTCTCAACACTGGCACTATGGACTGGTACACTCAAACAGCTAAGGGCAATGCTTGACAAGTTTGGGAATCTTTCCTTACAGTTCCTCCAGAACCCCACAATATCGATGTTACAATATATGAAAGTGCTACCTTGGATCTCTTGAATGTATGATCTTAGCTCTGATCTTGCCTTTATATTTTCATCAAACAGAGGGATGCTGTCACTAATAGCCTCTTCTGTCATTGCAAGGTTCGTGCCCTCAATGGATTAAAAATTTTACGGCAGCAAAAATCTGGCAGCCGACTGATGAAATCTGCCACGTTCAGTCGTAGTCCGTTATTTTTGTGAACAGTCAGAAAAACATTTTTTGTTTGCGAGTTAATGGCAGTTTCTGACTTCACCTGAAGGAAGGTAGCAAAATCTAGCAGTTAAATGCGTATACCAAGTGTGATCTCACATCTTCACCCTTGTACTTCTCCAGCATATGAACTAAAGGAGAGCCGTTTTGGCTATTTCTTGGATACCTGTGGTCACAATTCAATCAGCTGACATTGCTACTACATCCTCAAGCTCCGCTTTCGTCTTTAAAAATTCTGTATACTCAGAGGTGTTCAGCATGATAGAAAACTGCCTTGAACCAGGTGTTCCACCTTGTGATGACAGGCGTTGGTGGTAAGGCAACTGACAGGTCTTTGCTGGCTAGGTACTGTTTAAAAGCGAGCCTTCGAGCAGGGCATGCTGTGAATGCTTTTTACAGCCACAACAAAATTGTTGACATCAGTAAAGTTTCATCAAATGTCTCCCAGAAGATTTAATAGATGGGCAGAACATGTAACGTGGACCCCGTTTAAAAGTACATGCTTTAGACTCTGTAGCCAGCACTTATTCATGTACATAGCATTGTCTGTGATGTATGCTGCAACTTTGGTGTATGGGACTTCATATTTTTGCAAACAATTCAGGACAGCTTGAGAAACTGTTTTAAAATTTGTAGCTTCAAGCACAGTACAGTCTAGTAGTATAGGCTCTAATTTGGTTCCAGAGGGATTACTTGTTTGCAAGCGTAGTGCACTAATTGCAGGTATAGCCACAATGTTCAGTATATAGCGATCCTGTGCATCAGTTGTCTAAGTCGCATATAATAGAAATTGTTTCTGCCTCTAATACTTTTTTTACCTCAGCCACATGAAATGAATACACTTTGGGCAAATATTCAGAACGCAGCCACTGCGATGTAGGTATCAAGCCAACTGATTTTAAATTTGTTTCAAGGTAACAGTGTAGGCTGTGGTTATCTAGAACATTCAAAGGAATATTAGCAGAAGTAAAAGCTTCTACTAGATTAAAAGTGCAATTTTCCGGCTTTCCTGATGTTCCGCTTTGGTATGAAACAGCTCTCATACAGTTACCTGCTTCTCAGCTACAGTGCTTTTGCTTACATCGAGTTTTCTTTTCTTGGCAACATGAGAAGAGGCTTCAAGGTAGCGATCGCAAGAGGCTTTTCGTTTATGGTCCACGGGTATATTGCAGGTTGAACAAAATAAAATATCACCCGAAAAGTGAAAGGTGCCTCTATCATACTGGGAGCACCGATGTTTGGCATAGACTTTACCCAGTTTAGACGCAGAGGTAGGCTTTTGAGGCAGAGACAATGTGTGGCATACTGGAAAACTGGGCTACTAACTTGCAATTTAAAACAGCTGTAGATCAAGAAATCAGTCACACAATTGAATAACTATGCTGTTAAGTGCTTAAGCAATGTATGATTTCCTGATGTTCTACATAGAGTTAGCGATTGGGAAGTGACTGAATGATTAGAAAGCTGTCAATTAAAGTGAATAGGAGATGATTAACTAAAGGTCGAGGTAATCAGGACATGAAAGAAATACATTAATACTATTTTGCCCAAATTACGGAACCTGCCGATTTTCACGGTATCCGTGAATTCCGTGCAGACCGTGAATTAATTACAGCCTTAATTATAATCAACAAGAATAACAAGTTGTGAACCTCAGAAGGATCCTAGGCCACTCCCTATTTTGATTCTCCCAACCCAGTCCAGCCCAGGGAAAAGAATAGTCTCACTAAGCAGACCAAGCTAATTTAAGAATTTATAGACAGTAGCTGTCTCCCCCTACAGCATGTGAGTTTCCTAGTCTAAGTATAGCCAGATAAAGGTTCAGGTCAATTGTAGGTCATATGTGGGGTCTACGCCTTACCCTCCATTATTTGTGTCACTTCCCATCTGCTTTGCTTCTCCATCCCCTCCCATATATAACTACCTTATTTTATCTACGTGTCCGTGAGAGCCACTCTTTCCCTTGCCCAAACATCAGGTTCCTGTGTTATAAACCCTGAATTTGTTTGTAAAGTTTAAGCCAATAGCCCATTAGTAAGTAACTCATTGTAGTAAGGAGCAGATCAGCTACACTTCCCCAAAGCTATCCCACCATGCCTTTGAAGTGCACTCTTCCTCGAGCACCACTACTAAATGGAACAAATGGAAAAGTGTCAAGTTTCCCATTACCTGCTATTGTACCCTTGTCTGACTCCATTATAAGCTATTAATTGCATGGCAGCACTGTCCCCAGGAATGTCGTTATCTTGTCTTACCCATTTTACTTCCTTGTTGTGGCCCCTCCTCTCTCCCTCCCCAGGACGTGTCAGCAAAATACACTATATAAGCCACGTGCCCTAGCTTGGGGAACAACCGCATCAAACACAGCCTAAAAGTTGGAGAAGATAAGGTGGTGCAGCCCTCTCAAGCTGCCCACTGTAACCATCAGCTGACATATATACTTGCTCACAATTTTAACAGTCTGCCTCATGAGCATCAGGCAAGTCTTAGTGTTGCAGTCATGTTTAATGCTGGTCGTCAGCCGATCCCGGTGGTAAGCGTTAAGAGTCATTTGTGTGTTTCCAACTCTGGATTGTAGTGCACTTACCTGTTATCTTAGGAATCCACAACTGCCAAAATCATGGGGTCCTGAAATGCTGCCCCAACCAAAGTTCTAAAATGTAGAGCTGGTCATCTTCTCAGCGACAGCTCTACCTCCACTGTGCATCTGAGAAGTGTCTCATAGGCTACAGGTTGGCGGAACAAAGAGATCAAAGAGAAAGCAAGTTGGTAAATTTCCATCATCGCTACAGTGTACAAAGGCGCCTCAGTACAGAGCCTTCAAAAGTGAAAATAACAAGAGGCTCTTCAAGGCAGCAGATTATGTCCAATCAAATAGGTTATTTAAATCCTTGTAGCTTCATTTCAGCAGCAGTCCCATACGAATGCAGGCATCCTTCTCTTTGTCAACCTCAGAGAAAGAGTAGTTGGCTAGTTCATGCCTAATGCTTAGTACTGCAAGATATTAAAATCTAAAATCAATCTTCTTTTGCTGCAGGGCATCCATTAGTGGTCCTAACGCCCTTCTCTTGTCCTCGACATGCCTGGAAAAGTCCTGGAAAATGTAAATCTCATGCTCCTGATATTTTAAGTCCCAAATTTTCTATATGCAGAGAATCCATTGTTTGTCTATGTATATGTGGAGCTATAGAATAATCTGTCTAGGGGACATCATCTGTTGGCCAAGGGCAAGCACCCTGTGCACTCTGTCAACTTAGAGGTGATTCTTTGGCAACTTTAATTTGGCGCTTTGGGATCCAGCTATCAAAATACTGTACAGTGTCTGATCTCTCTGCCCTTCGGTATGCCCCTTATTCGTAAGTTATTCCAGCGTTGAAAGTTCTCCTGGTTGTCAGCTGTTACTCTCAAATCTGACAGCTCTTTTCAGCACTAAAATCTTGCGTGGGAGATCAATTGTAGCGTCTTTAACACTAGAGACCCACATTTCTAAATCAGTGATACGGGCTCTTGTTTTATGTTGGCTCGTGCATCGCAGCCTTCATATTGTGGTAGTAGCAGATTTGAAAGCGCGGTCACTGTTGAGGCGAATGCAGGGCACGCATGAGTAGGTGCTTCCTCATTCCCCAATAAGTCTGCATGGTGGCGCCACACCATGAATACATAATGTGGTGAGCACATCTAGGAAAGGTCTGCTGCAGTGCAAACAAAGCTCATCATATGCAGCTGACCTCCCAACGTGCTTGCCCTGGTGAAAAATAAATTAAACATGGCAGCACACTGCCTGCCATAATGCAGACTTTGGGGTGCCCAATCCCCTGTCGACATGCCTAACCCAATGTATGCCGGCGGGAGCCCACTCACCATCGGCATCATACATAATTGTTATGTGCTGAGGGGGTGCCCAACTTTGTCGGCAACAGCATTCTCCCAAAACACTTAGGTGGCACGCTGGGAGCCCACACCAGCTGCGTTAAATCCCCTGAAAAAAAAACTGTCCTGCAATGTGTTTTTTTTACCTCTGTGAAAGAAGAAAATGGTCCTCGCGGGTCTCTTGCCCCTCCCACAACCCGCCCACCCTGCCTCCTCCACACCCCTCGCTCCATACTTACCTCCGGAGTCTGGCGGATGATCTTCAGTGGACTGGGAACAAGTCTGCACTCTTCAAAGCTGACCTCGAACTGAAGAAATGCCAGTAAGCTGTATAATGGCTTAAATAGGATTTTTCAACTTTGGTGCATATCTTGGCCATTTATTGGAATTTTTACTAATTTTCAACGTAGGGTTATTGGGACCCCTCCTCCTGAATTCCATCACTGTCATGGTGTTATTTGGTCCCAAAAGGTGATTTTTGTAGTCACTGCATGGAATCACCTTTTGGGACTGAATAATGAAAGCGACAATGCCAACATTCACGAGGGGTCTCTTAAAAACCTATGTTGCAAATTTGGTGAAAACAATCCAAAAATGGCTGTTTTATGAGAGTCGTTGTGCTGTTTCCACGCACACTTCGTAACTTTGTGAATTTGTAATATTTTCACCCAGATTTTCAAAACTGGCATTTTCCACACCTCCTTATGAACAGTACAGCTGTCATTTTACATATCCTGGCTGAAATGTGTTCTCACACATCGGTGCAGAATAAGCGCAGTTGCTGTGCAAGATCAGTTTTTGGACAGTTTAAGGAAATGATGGTGACACTGTTCATGAGCAGAGATCCTAAAATGCCTATGTTGAAAATTTGGTGCAGAAAGTCCATAAAATGACAGTGTCACAAGCGTGCATTTCCACGCACCCTGTAACCATAATTTGCAATATTTTCATGCCAGATTTTCAACACTGGCATTTTTCACACTTCCTTATCAACAGTACAGCTGTCATTTTCACAACCTGCCCAAAATGTGTTTCTGCACCTGTGGCAAAATGGCGTGGTCGCTGTGGGAAATAAACTTTTGGGACTGATTAACAAAATCACAGCACTACTGTTCATGAGGGAGGTCCCAAAATGCCTATGTTGAAAATGTGGCTAAAAACTCCCAAAATAATTGGGATATGGCCGTGTGTTGCAGTTTCTATGCATGCTCGTGACTTCACCAATTTTTCATATTTTCACCCAGAATTTCAACATTACCATTTTTACACCTCCTCATGAACAATACAGATGTCATTTTCCACATCCTGCCCAAAATGTGTTTTTGTCTCTGTGTCACCAAATGGCATAGCCACTGTGCAAAACCACCTTTCAGCTAACAAACTGATAGTGCCACTTTTCATGAGGTGGGCTCACAAACAGCCCATGTTGAAAATCTGAAAATACCAACACACACACCTATGGTGTTAGGGTTTCAACTGTAACACCCCACCCTGTAGAAACTGACAAGCATCAGCGGTGTGACATGGGATCATCGTCTGTAATGCTCATGCCATTCCACCCCACGCCACACAGACAGTGACAGGCATCGTGGTGTGCCTTGCACTGTCTGGCCACAAAGTTCACCCCATTCTCCTATGCTGCCTCAGCATATTTCCTTATGGAATGGGGTAAGTATAATGCCCTAAGTCCCCAAAGCACTCCACGACACTTGTCAGTGTCTACAAGGTAGGGTGAGGTACAATGGCATGAGCGTTATACCTGGCAACCCAAAGGCACACCCCTGATGCCTGTCAGTCTGTACAGGGTGGAGGGGTGACATCACTTCAGTACTTCACTGCCATTCCTATTATGCATCTCTAACTCCAGCACTACCAATGCCAATGCCAGCGAGACAACATTTGGCATTGACAAATGCTGTTTTCTGTTGTCACTGCCAGCCTATCTAGTCTTATGGTAACTGCTTTAAGTTTTGGCATGAGGATATCCAAGACCCATTCAGAAATTGTGCGAACTAAAGCCAGGTTTGTCTCCTCAGTTCACTCCATTTCTGCTGTTGCCGTGCTGCATGGTCCCGCTGGTTGCTTCTTCTGGCTTGCCTTAGAGCCCCTCTGGGCTTTGGATGAGTTTGTAGACAGGAATTCATCCATGCTCTTATTAGGCTGTAGATTTCTACATCTCCTGCCCATTTTGACCTGGTGCAACTTACAAAATTTATCAGGAGTGGAGAGCAGAGCTGGTTAGACACATCTATTCTGCAATGCCATGCATGCACCCCAGCCAGATACTTCTTCTAATGACCATATGGTATCCATTAGTTGGTTGGCAGGGCCGGACAGGCAGGCTGTGCAGGACAAAGTGTACTATTTTGTTCCTGCTGAGTGAGGCTATTTTCCTGATTTTCTTTCCCTGTACCCTGAAACACTGCTGGCAAGGACACTAAAGCAGGGATGAATATGTAAAGGGTGCTGCCCTAATGAATGTCTAGCATCATCTTCTCACCCTTACTGGTGTCTCCAGGTACACCACAACCCATTGACACTCAGGGACATCAGCCCACCTTCTCCCAGGCTCGTTCCCAAACTTGGGTCAGAGGGTCATAAGCGTAACCCTACTGCTACATCAATGGACTGACTCTGTTTACACATTTTGTAGTCTAATAAAGGGACATTTTCAACTCAATCTGTTTAATTAGGCTTGGACAGGAAAATCGTTAATAGGTTTGGATACTATGCACGAAACAGTACCATCACTGGTTACCAATGTTATTTTATTTAGCACATCAGCACAACCATCAGCTTCCCTTTTATAAGGACTTCAGTAGTTTGTATACTAACACACCATCTGCAATGAACATTACAAAGGGTGGGTGCCATAGGCACAGCTCCTGACTATACAGTAACTGCATCACTTATGTCTGCAAATCTCAGGCAACATTTTTGAAAATTTACAAGGGTGTCACTTTCTGCTTTTCTTCCATTGTAGGTAAGCTGAGTGGGTCACCATCAGTTGGGGAGGGTCATTTGGCAGGACTAGAGATAGCCTCCAGGTGTCTGCTTAAAATAATCAAGTCTGGAGTCACTGTTGGGGGCACCAGAATTGCACCAGGGTGAGGCTAGAGTGGTCTCATTTGTCAGTCGGGGTAGGCTGGACAGGTTGGGCAGGGTGATTGCTGCTAATATGCAAGTGATGGGTTACCATTGCTAAAAAAGTTCCTGGTTCTTGCCAACACATAAACTACAGTAGTGTGATAATTAAAGGTACCTACCCTCCTTAATATATAAGGATCATTCTGATAACAGTATACAACACAGTGTCAGTGGCTCAGTAGGTAGCACACTTGCCTCTGAGGCTGGGAGATCAGAGGGCTGTGGGTTCAGTTCCCACATCTGGCACTTGGGTTAATATCCCAGTACTGACACTGTAGTGCAGCATGACAGGGTGTTGCACTTCTGAGGTGCCGTCTTTCAGTTGAGATGTTAAACCAAGGTCCCATCTGCCTGGATTGGTGGTAGTTCAGGTGGTTGTTAAAGATCCCATGGCACTTATCAAAAAGAGTAGGGAATTTTTATTCAACAACTGAAAACAAATTGTACAAAATTGTAATACATCATACAAAATCAAAAATGAAAGAAATCAAAACATGAAAGTATTATAGTAAACATAAACTTTAAACTGAAATAAGCTATAGTTCATGATAACCTATCCCATCCCCACTAAAAAGAGTAGGGAAATGAATGGATTCAAAACAGGAAACAAAAACTTACAAAAATTGCAGTACATCATTCAAAATCATAAGCAAAGGAAACAGAAAAAAATAATACAACATTCAAAAACGTCCAACAGAAATAATGCACATATGTACATAACTCCCATCCCATCCCTACGTAAAAGTAGGGAACTTTTCATTGAAGTCTGAACAAAATCATGACAAAGTAAGGATAGAGCAATATTACCCCATACATAACCATAAAGAGAAAGAAACAACAAAAAATACAAAGAAGTACAGCATACCTAAAATGGAAATAGAAACAATCCATATTGGTACCAAAACCCCGTCCCATCCCCACTAAAAGAGCAGGAAATCTGAGATTCAAAACTGAAAACAAGGACTTCAGTTGAGCGAGAACCAAGATGGCGTGTAGTCTTGAGCTCCACGATTCCCCTCACTAAATGCCTAACAATCAACAAGTTTTACTACCTTTAAGATCCAAAAGAAGTATAATTGCAGGACTACGGCTAAAATGATACAAAAGTAGCTTATTTGTACACGGAAGAAAGCGGAAAAGGATAGATCCAGCAGCTGCGATGTTGTCCCAGGAGGCCTCTGACTCTGAGTTATCTGTGGCTCCATCTGAAATCACTGAACAGATTACTACAGCCCGTGGCAAAATAAAGAACAAACGAGTGAATCTTGATACAATTTATAAAGAACTGCTGGCATTTCGGGCTGAAATAAAAGAAACGTATGGGGAGCTACGATGAGAAGTGGCGAATTTAGAACAACAAACTGATTCCACTGAGAGACAGATCACGGTAGTGGAAAATAGAGTGAATGACATAGAGGAATCTTTACACGAGTTACAAGATCAATATGCTCTCCTCCATTCCAGACAAGAAGATACAGAAAATAGGGCTCGACATAAGAACATTCTAATTTATTGTATCCCTGAGAGCTCAGAGGGCCAGGATCTCCCTGATTTTATCACAACTCTTCTGAAAACAGCTTTAGAATTGCCCTCGGATAAGTCTTTGGAATTAGAATGAACCCACAGGCGCTGGGCTTGTGACCTAACGATCCAAATGCAAGATCTCGGTCTATAATACTCCGCTTCCTCAGTTATGCGGTAAAAGAAAAGATTCTGTCAGCAGCATGGCGTGAAGGGGAAGATTTTCTATGGAGAGACTCAATTTATATAGATAATGATTATGCTCCTCAAACCATGAGAAATCAGAGGCATATGCAGACATTCTCCCAGTTTTAAAGGAGGCAAATATCAAGTTTTCCACCCCTTACCCTGCTCGCCTTGTTGTGCAGCACCCGACAGGCAGGAAGGAGCACCCGACAGGCAGGAAGGAGTTTCACTCACCAGAGGAGGCCAGGGAAGAGCTTCTCAAAATGGGGATCCAGATTAAAAAGAGCCGAGTCAAGACCTATGGTCTCCTCGAGGGTACTTAGACGGCAGACAGTGACTCCACGTGAAGAACCTAGACAAGTGGGAGAACAGAGACCGACAGTCTGAAGAGCCGACTTGCTACATTTCGCAGATCCACCCATGGCAGAACCTGATTCAAACTTAGAAAAACTCGGAGAAGTGTTCAGTGAATTTAGTCTACAGATAGACTTTTGGAGATTTTAACTGCAGAGACTAACATAACTGGGGTTGAAGCTCGAATCCAGGACATTAGTAGAGTCTCATCTCAGGCCAGTATATATAGGCCTACAACAGAGTTCAGTTATTTCTGTGTTAAACAAATATATATGGCTTTATAACTATTAGGGGAGTAAACAAAGCTGAAAAGAGGAGGGTTTACTGTACAAATAATTAGAGATATGTATGATAGCCTAATGTCTGCAAAAGAAAATTACAATCAGAAGCTGAGGGGAGCTCGATTACCGTCAGGCCATTAGGCTCATGTTTAAGTTAGAAGGGCAGCAAAATATTACACTTGGTTCATATCTGATGGATCTGGGTTCCACTCGATTGGCCCTTCCCTCCCGCGCCTAACTTCATGAATCTGATAATTGAGGCAATTGAGGTAAACTCCCAACACAATTAATTGGTCAGCTTTATAGAGCATTGAGGAAAATTGGAAGCAGACCACAGAGAATGTTTTGACTAAATGGAATAAAGAATGAAATACCCAGATTACATATGATAAATGGCTAGAGCCAATTATCCCGTCCATGAAGGCTTCTTCAGCTCCTTATTGGCTTGAATATATTTGGAAATGCTGCATACATTTTTTTATGTCCCCAGATAAAATAGCTAAATTCCCACCTGGAAACTTGGGGAAGTGTTGGAGAGAATGTGGGTAGGTGGAGGCTAATACCTCCCATATTTTCTGTACATGTCCGAAAATTTCCCAGTACTGGAAAGATATTGCCAGGAGTCTTCAAATATTAATCGATTTGGATTTGGTTTTAACAAATCAAATGATTCTGTCATACATTGGTGAAGAAGGTTCAGTATCCCCCAAAAAGCAAGCTTTATTCATATTTATATTTGGCAGCAGCTAAGAAGGTAATCACCCGCTTATGGCGGACGCCCACAGCCCCAACTTTGACCCACTGGCACTCTATAGTGTCAGAAATCTATTACCTGGAACGACTCTTTGCTAAAAGAGCTGATCGTATTCCCCTGTTTGAAATCTATTAGAGGTCATGGGTCTTCTATAGTTCCCCATTAGATGACTCATTTATCCCTAATGAGATAAACCCCTTGGTACCTGCTTCTCTCTTCCACATGTAGTTCATTATCAAATCAATGACACCAATGGACATTAAATGCCTGAAGTGATTTGTACAAATGGCCTAAACTGGATAAAATGTCTTGTAATAAAGGAACTTCCACTGTATGTGTATATCATGAACAATGAAATTGCTGTACATATGTATTCCTGCTGTAATACTGATCTGAAAAATAAAGAATATAAAAAACTGAAAACAAAAACAAAAATCGTGTTGCATCATACATATCAAAAGGGAGGAAATTAAGAACATCAATAAGTATTACACATACAGAAACGGTAAACATAGAGAAGTCACATGGTACCCAAACCCCATCCCATCCCTATGAAAAGAGAAAGGGAAATTGTTTATCCAAAACTTAAAACAAAACATACAACATTGTAGGACAGTATACAAAATATGCTAACCAGTATTCAACCAAGTCATATGTTGCCACCACAAGTGAGAAAGATCAGGCGAAGCGAATCATATTCAAATGCACACCATCTAAGGATATCCCGACGTATGTAGAAAACACTATGATCACAAGACAACAAACGCTGTCTCAGGGTCAACTCACTATGGTTTGCCAGAGCTGAAATTTAACATATCCCATAAACAGTAGCAAAGTACAAGAGTCAGATTTCATCCATGCTCCGGGAGAATACCACTGACCCAGACTACAGGGTCTGTTCTCCGAAATGGACTGAAGGCCAAAAGGTGTAAAAAGAGCCCAAAATTAAATTGCAAAGGAAAATCCAAAATAAATGAGTCATAGTTTCCACAATTCCTGAGCAGGAAGAGTCTCTTGACAGGTCCAGTCAGCAATACCTTTATGCTTCAAATTCCCCTTAACCCCAACTTCTGATGTGTACAAAGCCAAAGGAAATCCCACATGAAAGCTGGGATCTGAGAACCACGGAGAAACCGAGAAAAGAATCCCGGACCAAAGGAGGATGTTCCCATAACCAAGGATCCTCCATGAAATGAGTATCCAAGAGCCAGTAATAAACAGCCTTACGAGTCCCAATAGTAAGTTGTCTATAAGACACCTCCAAACCTTAAGCTTCCACCACATCCTTCCAATTTGCAGCCAGGAGAGAAACTTTAACTTGTTTAAAATAAAATCAGAGGAGTTCCATGTCAACAAAAGAGGACCAAACTCATCCAACACCCACGGCTCCATATTTTAGAATCATTATGATGGAGAGGAACAATATTATGAAAAAGAAGGTAACATAAAATAAAACACTGGGTTAATCATAGCCAACCCACCCTGAGCCGGGGCAAATAGGTAATGCCTTGTTTAGCGGACTTAGTCTACTACCCCATAAGCACTGAAAAAAACACTATAGCCTGTAGTTTCCAAAGTTCGGGGATAGGAAAAACTGCAGAGAGAAATAAAAAGTTGGCAACAGATGGATTTAATCATAAAAATCCTCTTACGTTTAGACATCCACGATTTGTTCCACTTAGCAACCAAAAGACGAGCAGATTGAAGCTTAAGGTCCCAATTATCAAATTGTGGGTATGGACTACCAAAATAGATACCCAAGAGCCAAGCATAGCCAGGCACCACTGAAACTGACAAATAGGGGACCACACAGAACCATCACATCCCAGCCATAAAATACAACACTTACCTGGATTCAAAACAGAGCCAGCAACAGCGAAAAACCTTCAATTCGGCCTGGGCCAAAAAGGCCAAGGCTCGATCGGCCAAAACTAAACAAAGATCACCTGCATAGGCAATCGATTTAATCTGAATATCAGAACTGCTTACAGAAAGGCCCATAATATCCTCAAGCCTATGTAGCCTATGAAGCAAGGGGTCTAAGGTTAATAAATACAAAAAGGCCTGAGAGAGCAACCTTGTGAACCCCTCTACCAGAGGGATCTTGTCACCTGCCCAACCATTCATAATAGGTAGAATCTTAATAGCACTATAGCAACACTGCAACCAAGAAATAAACTGTGCAGGAAACCCATAACAATGTAAAACCTCCCACGAATAATTATATTCCACCCGATCAAAGACCTTGGACTGATCCAGGCTGACAAGGTGCCCCATCGACTCCTGAGTGCTACCCTTATGAATGAGTTCTTGGAGAATAATCAAGGCATCCTGTATCTTCCTAGGGGACCCCACTGAATTGGGTGGGGTGAACAATAGCGTCTAACACTCCTACTACTCCTATTCCCCAAAATTTTCATCAAAATTTTGCTATCAGTATTAAGAAGGTTATGGGTCAACAGTTTTCAGATCTCCCCTATCACCATCCTTAAACAAAACCACCAGGACTCCCTCGTACATGCCAGCAGGTTCAACGCCCTATTAAAAGCGGCCACCAATTCTTCCCTAACGAATTCCAAAAAGTTTTGTAAAGGGCATGCGGCAATCCATCAGAACCAGGGAGGTACCAGTAGGAAGAGACCAAATAACTTTTCTCACCTCTGCAAGTGAAAGCGGGCAGTCAAAATCTTCCCAGGTCCTCAGAAAGACTGGGCAAAGAACATGCACACAACCAATGTGTCATGTCGTTTCGTGACAGGGACTCACTGGTAAATGCAGCCATGAAAAACGCGAATCTCAGCCAAAATGGCAGAATTTCGAAACTGAGGCACCAGTAGTGTCATGTAAAGAAAGCCATGGTACATTTCTCACGAACCTGAACACAGGTATCAAAGGGACCGTATCATACCTTTTGCCAAATAGCTGGAAGCTTTGTTGTCTCACAACACCCGCATCATATCTCATTGCATGCCAGCCACTCTATCCCTAAGGGCCTTAAGGGCACCAAGACAATCAAGTCCCCAACAGAATACCTGGCCGTCAAAGTATGCAAGTCAGACCGCAGATAGTGCAATGTGTCACATTTATACTGTCCATTAGCCGTCCCACAGTCTGAAAATAAAACGAAATTCAAACTGAATCTTCCCACAGGCATTAGTATCTTCATACAGAAAGAAAAATGACTTCCTCTTCCAAAAGGTGACGAAAACCTTCCTGAATAGGGGAGGTCCAGCAAAGACATATTTAACTTCCAAATACCTGGGCCACGTCTTTGCTTCGGATGGCTACCTACCAGAAAACCAACATTCTATGATCAGAGGTGGCCACATCCACTAGCCAAGCATCTTGTATCTGAAGGAAGGGAAACAAAAATAATCTATCCTCGATTTAACGAGGCCCACAAAAATATGTATGAGGGGCTACTGGAAAATGTGAGCCAAACACATCAATCAAACCCACATCAGAAATGACATCTTGCAAACAGGAGACATCACAGTATTGCTTTTTCAACTGTGAGCCTAAACCAGGCAGCTGAAGTCTACAATTAAAATCACCCCCAAAATCACATGCATGGTAGTAAATAAAAAGGCTGAATGGCCGAAAGAGCCGAGCTCTGTCGTGCTTCAGTTGAGGGCATAAATATTCACAAGCCGAAAAGACAAGCCTTTCCACAAAACATCCAGTAACAAGGCACGGCCTCCAAGATGTCTAAATGTCGAGGACTTTAACCAGTGAGAAAAACAAATCCCAATGCCAGAACAAACATCCGTACCCTGAGACCAGTAGCTAACACCCCATATCCAGCTGGCAGAGGCTGCCTCCAGGAGAACCGAGAGGAAGGTGAACATCCTGGAGAAATAAACAGTCTAAATCAGATTTTAAAAAAAAGCCCATAGGTAGCCAATCTCTTAAATTCAGACTGAATACTATTAACATTCAAGGAGGCTAGCCTGAAATGATACAAAGGGAAGCCATGAACAAAAAAAGGTCGTCACTTAACTTTGCTTGAGGCCGGGTAACTCTGCCACTGGATATGGGAACTGGACTACAATCCATCAACCCCCAGAGTCAGATGATGGAGCAACACTAAGCGGGCAGGTCAAAGAAGGCGAAAAGTCCCCTTCCATGTCAGAAGGAACATCTTTGAGGACATCATATGGGTTAGAGTCTTCCAAGGGGCAACCGACAATTTCGGTGCGTAAGCTTGAAGTCCGCCCCTCTGGCCTCGAACCACCGAGAACTCTGGGGCAGAAGGTGGTTGCGCAGACTGGAGAGGCGGGGCTGAATCGCACTGGAGGGAGTCGAGCTAGGCTATGGAACCAGGGCCAAATCTAACACCACTGGGGGGCAGAGGGAGGGCAATGATCTGAGAACCCTGGATCATGATGACCAGATAAAGGTTTAGGAACAGGAGGCATGGAGGAGCAGTAGCTTCCTAATATAATAATCTTGCACACCAAAATCTGCATTCTCTGTATTCTTTTGCAGCCCATGGGCAATCAGTGAAAACATGACCAAGATCACCACAGAGATTACATTTAGGATCCTGGAAACAATGAGCACTGGAATAACCCACGCCCCACAATGAGTGCACTTAAGAACCTCACAAGCTGGGCTAATGTGCCTACGAAAGCCACACTTGAAACACATTCTGGGCTGACCTTGGTAAAACAAAAAGCCCTTATCCCGCCTATAAAGAAACAGTTTGGTAAATGTACAATATCTTGCTCAGATTGTTGCAGTTTAACTTTGAATTTCCAGCCCCAGTCCAAAATCCCTCAACATTCATAATGGAAGCGGATTACCCTGAATAGCACATCTCTTCTGCAGCCAATACACTAACATACTAATTGCCAGCAGATTGAGCCTTATGGTCTAATGAGTCTGCTCGAACCTCAGATCCCTAGTTGGGTGCGGAGGCCCTCTCCCCCCTTGTGTTCCAGAAACCCCTATCATCCATCCCAAGCCCTGGGCCAGGGCCATCATCTGATACATCTGCTTTCTGTGTCTGTCCCACCCTCTCTTGAAGCCCTCCACTGTGGATCTCTGAACCAACTTGCCAGGCAGCGCATTCCAAGGGTCCACCACCCTCTCAGT
Source organism: Neoceratodus forsteri (assembly GCA_016271365.2). Taxonomy (NCBI): domain Eukaryota; kingdom Metazoa; phylum Chordata; order Ceratodontiformes; family Ceratodontidae; genus Neoceratodus; species Neoceratodus forsteri. The sequence continues at coordinate 49,812,597 of JADMNL010000024.1, read as the reverse complement.
GAAAACCTCCTTCTCTTTTCCCCTCACCTTCCACCTTCCAACTTCAAACCATGCCCTCTAGTGATACCTCCCTGCTTTAGTCTAAAGATCCCTCCATGTTTACCTATTTATTCCCTTGAGGTACTTGAAGACCTCAATCATGTCCCCTGTCTCTCTTGTCCTCCAATGAAAACAGGCAGAGCTCCCTCAAGTCTGTCCTCATCACAAATCCCTAGTCCTCGTGATCATCTTAGTTGCCCTCCTCTGTACCCTCTCCAGGAGCTGTATGTCCCTCTTCAAGTGTGGTCTCCAGTACTGTACACAGTACTCAAGGTGTGGTCTAACCAGTCCATTGTACAGCGCAGAATCACTTCCCTGCTCCTAGAGGTGATCCCCTTACGATGCATCCCAACATCCTGTTTGCTTTGCTAGCCGCTCTCCTGCACTGCTCAGATTTATTCATACATGCATCCACCATGACCCCTAGGTCTTTTTCCCTGTTGAGGCCTCCAGCGCCTTCCCTCCCAGGGTGTACTTGTGCTTAGGGTTTCCCCACCCAAGATGTAACACCTTGCACTTGGTGATATTGAAATTTAATTTCCATGTGTCAGCCCAGCTTTCCAGGGTGTCCAGGTCCCATTGCAGGGCTACGTCAGTAATATTCACTCCTTCATTCTGAAAAGGACAGTGATAACCCGGAAAGGCTGTTTGGTCAAGGGAATCACAGCAAAGTCCACCCAAGAGATTCATTTTAAAGTAGTATAGCGACACCAAAACATTCCAACAATGTGGGCGTCCTAAAGCTGACATCAAAAGTATACTCCCCTGTGTATGGATCAGGGCATAAACCTCCGATGGGGAAAAGCCTCAGATTGCTTCAATAACACTTTGCCCACATGAAAGCGGTCAGGGACCAAATCGATTGCCCACAAAATGAAGACGGACAGCATTCCGTCTCTTTGCCAACTCCACAGGCTTGTGGAAATGGCTAGCATAGGTCGGGTCCGGGGCTGTAGAGGTACCCATCACGGGAAGGGGGTCCTTCTGACTGTACTGAGTGGCTGCGCCCAGTCTCGCCTGTAGCAGCAACAGAAGTCCCTGAATGTATAACATTACTTATAGGCCCAGGCAGAGCTAATGGAATCCTTCAGAGAAATAGAGGGAGATGTAGAAATGATCGCAAAGCCGAATTGGAGCTGGGAGAAGCTGAGGGTCCGTAACCAGATGCCATACGCGATGAAATCCAGCCAGCTGAAGACAACGCTTGTTCAGGCGATCACACACCGCATCATCCCTGCACTCCAGTCTCGATGGGGTCTTTTCCATCCAGCTCAGCAGGCGCATCCGGGCTGACTAAGCAGCCAGAAGTTTAGTGGGCCCCAAGACACCGTCCAGGTAAGGAGAACAACTGGCGCTTCCTTTCCAATCCTCCTCCTTCTACGAGACATCGGTATGCAACTGGGCTGTGATTTTTTTAATTCCACCTCGAGGCACAACTTTTCTGCTCAAACTTAGGCATCCATCACAGTGGGATGGAACCGCTGCTTTAGGCGATATGCTAGCCACCCAAGGGTGCATCCCAGCCACCTCTACAGCGTGTTCTAGATACTCTAGGTTCCTGCACAAGCACTTCCATATCCACTGACAAGTCTGACTCCAAACATTTTCCACAAGTGTCAGCCATCGAATGACACACCACACAGACGTGAGGGCCCCTACTGAAGAGCAGGGGAATTTCCCGATGTCCTGGCCAAATTTCCCTCATTCATTAAAAATACCACCAACAGCTTAATCTGGTTCAAGGTCAGTTGGCATTCATCTGTATCCCTCCCTCGGGTCATGCCTGAAAATAGGCAGGATTTGTCTAGTGCACTTACCCGGTCAATAAAAAATAAATAAATAAACTTATTTTGTAAAACTGGAGCACCTGCAGTACTAACTCCCTTTTTGGTGAAATAACACTACTTGGTATAAAGAGAGGAAGGGTAGGCACACTCAGTGCTGCGGTGCACCATCAGATGAAAACACTCTTAAAAACAAAAGACAGGAACTCAACTACCCATGAAGACAAAAGGCACAAACTTCTTGAAAGAGTACAAAAGCTTTGTTTTGCACCAAATACTGCAATGCGGGAACAGGCAACACCCTGCAGAGCACCAGATGTGTTTTGCATGTAAACACTCTATCAACCATACAAAACTGCAGCCAGAAGGGTAGCAAAATATGTAACCACATCACGACTTCCTCCCTGGAAAGTCTAAGTCATTTAAGGGTCTCTTGCTATGGGTGGGAAGATGGTGTGGTAGGGCAGGAAATTACTGGGGTAGGGGCTGGTCACAGGACTAACCGGGCCACCTAGGAGGACTAGAGTTTATTTTTTATTCTTTTTAACATTTTTTTATAGTGAACAGGTGGTGAGTCACAAATGCACTATATACTGCATTTCCATTAAGCAGTTCTCAGAATAACAAATCAGTGAAGATGGATAAAATTGTATAGTGCAGACAATAATGGGAAATAAATAAAGTAGCACAAAAATGTAAGCAAAACTGTATGATGTAAGCAAGAATCCATGCAAAAGTGTGCAGTATTGTTAAATCAATGCATGCCCGAGGGTGAAGAGGTACGAGGCATTTCTACCAAGTGCCTTTACACCACTAGCAGATGTATCAATTCAGCACTGCTGCATGCTCTAGAATGCCTGTTGCACTTATAGAATGTCTCACTGCCATTTAGTAAACAGGGTTTTATACTATAACAGAGACCTCCTATGAAACCCTGCAGTGACAACAAGGTTTATTACATTTTCAGTCCTATTTTATATTGCAGCTTGGCTTTCCTTTTCCATGTCTGGGTAGCTTTAATGGGACCGGAAAGTTGTGCTAATTGGCAACAGTTAGTAATGTTCTTATTTACAGAACTATAAGTCACACCTCCATATTGAACTGTACCTGAGTAAACACTGATGTGAAAAGATGATGTAAAAACACTAATGCGAAAAGTTGTGTGGCCAGTGGTCTTCTATTTATGGATAATATACTGCACAGTTCTCTTCATGGAACCAATAATCTAGAGTTTTATTGTCTCACTTTGTACAGAATGCTAAGCATGAGCTGTTCACCTGTCAGGACCCTGCTCAGGGTTCTGTACACAAACCACGCATAGTTAAAACTCCTGATTTTGGTTCCATGAAAAAAACATGCTAGAATGCTGCTCATAAAAACAAAACTATGCAGAACACAGTTTTTGCATTACGTTTTATTCTTGTACACTCAAATATGGATCATTTTGTGGAATGAAGATCATTTCTAAAACAAGGATCATCATAGTACAGAGCTGCGGTCAGAATATTTTTCCTGTCAACAAGCTGGTGTACTGTCTGAAATTAATATTGCATTTAAAAGGTGGTGAACTATTACTTCTTTTGTTTTCTTGTTTGGTTTCTGCTGTTCCAGGTTAGCCCTATCTGCTGAGTGCCAACCCCATCAAACCAACGTCCACTGATGCCTACTGCCAACCGTCTTGCCACAGGGCTTACCTCCCTGGCGGGGTCAGTGGGGTTCTCCATCACTTGCAATTGGTCTATATCTAGTTGTGGTTGGCGTGCCCAGCTGGTTGGGGCAGGGTCTGCAGGCACTCTGCACCATCCTGCTGCCAGCTTTCCTCCCATACTAGCCCCGTGGGTGGCGTGCAATGATGTCATAATGCATGCCATGCACTCCCACATGACATGCGTCGATGTCTGCCATGTCTCCCCTAGCATGTTGGCCTCGATGCCTTTCCTGCAGCTTCCACTTGAGGTCAGGCAAGCTCCAGACTCTACCCCGGAAGAGGAGAGAGAGCAGTCCTATGGATGCTCAATCCTCCTCCCATAGCCAACCCTCCATTGTTCTGAATCGCTTCCAAACCTGGGTCATTGGCATTGCAAGCCTAACACTACTACTCTCGTGGACCATTTCAGAACTATTACTTCTTGTTTCTCAAGTATTTTTTTCTTTTCCTTTTTGCAAATTAGATTTTCTTTTTTTTTTTATCACAACAGTATTTTTGCCACCTCCGTGGACCTGGCAGGCTCTGAACCCCCACCCTCAGAGGGTACATCCTCCATCCCGCCAGGGCCATCCTGGGTCCTGCTGGGTCCCAGTACTTATCCTCTGGTTTTCTCCCACACCTGTGCCCATGCAATGGGGTGCAGAAGCTATCTCCATCTGCGAGGCAGCAAGCACCTAGGCGTGGGCGGCCCTCTTGTTGTGCTGGCGCACAGCACAAACTCCCGAGAAGGCAGAGCAGTCCTTCAGACGCTGAACTCACTTCCTCAGCCAACCCCTGAGTGACTGAGTCCGTTCCTGAACCCGGGTCACCACAGGCGCAAGATGCGGTGTCCAGCGCTTCAACCCTCAGTGCCACAGGGCTGGTGCAAATTAGATTTTCTACCTTACAGTACTTGATGTGATCTGTGCTACAGCACTTTAGTTAGAGGCTGACACAGACAGTTCCATTCCTCATCATAATGTACATCATCAGCCCTATGGCGTCACTGACTGTGACATCACAACTGATCAAGAAGAGTCATTCAGCTGCTGCCAGACTGGTTACTGCTGAAGAAGATTTAGGACTCAGGAGTGGAAAGTGAGGTTTTGTCAGGTGGGTGAGGTATAAAGAGGACTAGAACTAGATACTGTGTAGGTCAGTCTCCAGGTAAACAAATTGTCAACCAACAAACATCAGGTACTTAGAAAACCTGTTAATGAAAAATGTAACAGAAAATACTTCAGAAATAAAAATAAAAGCAACAACTGACTACTTTTAGAAATTAGTAACATTTTCTGCCTGTTATTTTGGCACTGCTAGCTCTGTAATGACTTGGTGGTTGACAGTGTGTTCAGCTCCACCCTATATTCCCCATTGTCTGAATCAGTTTCTTGAGGGGCTGCCTGATCATACAAATTCTAAAATTACCCCTGACAGGGCCATAGATGACATCATCATTCCGTGAAATAATTCCAGATGTCATACAGTGGTGCCACGTCTTCATGTCAGATAACATATTTTATTAAATTGCAAATTCAGCAAAAATCACAGCTGGTCAATAAGGCGTTATGCACCCTTATGCTGTCTCATAATATTATGTCTTACTTTAAACCAAACTGGGACTTTTAAACCTCTTAGGGAGACTTGATGAACCATCAGCTTCCTTCTGCCATCAGCTTTTATGTTTCTGGGTGTCACGACCATGTCAGCTTCTTTCCCCATCATGGGTATAATGCATCACCTAACCTAAGAACCCTAAACAAGAAAAGTAGCCATGCCAGCTTATTGGTGCATTGCAATACCATCCTACTTAGGGTTCCTGGGACAGTACCAGGATGGGGTTCAATTCTGACTGCCACCTGTATACTTTTGCAATACTAGCCCTTCACATACTGTGCACAATTACCATGTGTGGTGATTCATGTCAGCGTGGAGTTAGAATAGTGTAAGAGAGAGAACAGAGGTCCAAGACAAAACTGTGCTGACATACTGTAGTTGTGATGCAACTCCTTGGAGGAACCAGCCTGAAGCATGAAGGAGATCAGCAACAGTGGCGACTACAGGCACAAAAAATTTAGCTTCCAAAAAGTGACTTGATATAGTCACAGTCTCATACTGTAAACACAGTACCTATTTGCTATTTGAAAAGTCTTTGATGCCAAACCTCCATAGCTTACTCAGACAGAGGGATAATTACTCCTTTCACCTTCAGTGATATACCTAAACACCACCAGAAGGTGAGTAGGATGCCAACTGAATACATAATGAAAAACCTTGGTAATACACAGCTGTGTTTACATGCATTGGGAATCAATTACTTTTAATTAATTAATTGCATTCAGATTGTAATCCTTTTGGTTTACATGCTGTTGAATTGATGAGAATAAACTGAATTGATTACAAGGTGACTGATTCTCATTGCATGTAAACACACAGCAATTGAGGATTTTGAAGCTAGTGGCATTCCTTTTGCTGCAGTTTCAACAGTAAGTATAGCAGAATCAATTCACAATCAGGTTTACATGCATAAAGTAAATGGGTTCAAAATAATCAATGCATTTGAACCACTGCAGTTGAATCTGGTTCCGACTGAAACAGGAACCCAACTCAGAATTAGTTTACATGAGCCTGCAATTGAGGAAAGCAGCATTGGTTCCACTGAGATGGAGTTTGAGTCTGATTCCAGTGTACATGTAAACACAGTGAATGATAGCTTAGACATTATACTATTCAGAGTACCGTGTAGTAAACACCCATCTTTGGATCACTTATAAATAAAGTTCAGTTTCACGGCAGAATGCTGTGTTTGCCATACTAAACTGCTTTGTTGTAAAGTGAACAACTGTTTATTGCTCTGCACATTGTATTGTTTCTCTTATACTGTGTTTGTAATTTGAAAATTCTTTCAATAAAAGATTCATGTTAAAAGCAACATTTTTGAAGCCAAATATTAACTTTTCCATTTTCTATATGTAACCACACAGTCCCCTGCGGTTACTAGAATCGCCTCAGTATCAGTGCTAGGTAGGGAGAGGCAGCTGGTGATTAACTAGTTAAATGGTTTTCACCTGCTCACTCTTCTGTTTACTTGGCCTCAGCTGAGATGGAAGTGATGAGCTCATCTGGAACTCTCGCAACAGCATAACCCTTGTGCCAGCTGTTGGGGGTGATAGAATGTTGAGAGGAGTCAGTGTGAGTCAGTAGCAATCAGAATTTGAAGTTTTCAGAGTTGGAGTGAGGGTGAGAGCTGCTGCAAGGGGTTTCTGAGTTGAGAGCCTAATTCTCACCCTAGTTCTGGTAATTCTCCGCTTGCCAAGAGAAGTGGTGGAGACCTTTTCTATAGCAGGATTTCCTGATTTTCATCCCTGGAGGGGTAAAAGGACTGCTAGTGGATGGATCCTAGGGCAATCTCCTGTTTGATCCAGGATGTTTGAAGCTGCCTTAAATGTCTAACAGTGATTGGTTTCTGACTTTTGCTACAGAAAGCAAATACCTGTTCTGTAGTGTTCCATGCCCAGAGGAAGGCACAATTTCTTTTTCTGTAAGTACAGATGTGCAAAACTGTCTTTGAATTAAAGTTGGCTGAGGTGTGAGGTGTGTGATGTCCAGAGGTATAACTATACCACACTGTTTGGCACTTTTACCTTTGCACTACTGAGGTGATGAATTTGAATTTGGAATGCCAGTTCATTCAAAAGCAATTCAAAAGGTTTCCAAATGTTTATGGTGTAACTCTGAAAGAATGGCTGAGTATGGATTTGGGAGCAAAGGGTGGGCGAACCCCATCTGGAGTAACCAGTTTAGGACTAACAGGTTGAGTAAGGGTGCCTGGTTACTTTAGACAAATGACCAAATGCCTCAAAGAATATTTTTACCCCTGAAGTGGGTTACAGTTTCTTCTCTGGTTATGAAGAATATTGCTAGTGTTAGCCAAATGTGTTTTCAGTTGTGGCCAATCTGTCACTGGAAGCAATGTTCTATGTCCTACAACAGGTGGGAATACAAGTTCAAGCTGTTCTATGTCCTATGACTATTGGGAATATAAGTGCAAGTGTCCTATGTCCTACTGCGGTGGGAACATAAAGAGTTTCTGTCAGATACTGTCCGATTGTGTTCTGTAAGTTCTTAGTGCCACAATGTGAAATCCTTGGGGTCCACCCTTGCTTTAGGGAACATTTTTGGAATAAGTCACACTCTAGAACCCCAGCTATGGTATGGACAGTTACATTATTGCTTCCTGTGTGGAGTTACTGGGCACCCCTCCAGAAGATAGGTCTAACATAAGCCTAGCAAAAATCTCTCCCCAGGACTTGGTTTTGTAAATACCAAATAGTTATGCTTCTGTACACCCCACCCTTTGACCTCTAGAAGAATGAGCCTGGTATACATTCCCAAAGCTAGGGGTGGTACCATTTCTAAATGTTCTGAGTTTTGCCCAGTATGGGTGCCAGGGGTGCTAACTGTGTAAGTAGTAGGGGTACATATAACCATGGCATGCAGTTGATGGACTGTAGCATATGTCATAGTAATTACTTTTAGTTTTCATCTCAAGTCCTGATAATGGCATCTAAGTGGCTTTAGAAAATGGGCTTTTATTTCCTGGCATCTGATTGGCTAGTATCCTTGCCAGGGGGTACATTAACTTTCAATAGATGCCCGGAAATAAAAGCACCAACCCAGTGCCCATTCACCCACACACCTTATCCTTGTTCCCACCTTGCTTTCCTATTGGTCAAAACAGCCCGATTTAATTTTAAACCCCGTCATTTTTCTGCAGCTTAGCGAGAATCGAGCCCAGAATGTCCCACTCGCTCCCAAAATGAACCTGCCTGCCCCAGAAAACAAACCATCCAAAACCAAATGCTTGAACTAGAACAGTATTCTATAAAAAAATGTTACAGCACACTTACACAGGAGTGCACACCTCCCGAAATACCTCTAGATGTCTGCGCGTGATGAACCTCTCAGCACCGCCTGTAATGCTCAGTCCACTCCGCTCTCTCACCATGTCAAATACATATCTCACCTCCGAACAATATAAATAAAGCAAACACCATACTTCCTCCCAAAAAAGAATTTCTCGATCCGGTACCCTTCTTCCGTCTCCGCATACTTCCGGTGTGACGTTATTGGAACGCTGCAAACCGCCGTGAGTAATCGGATTGAGAAATCTATTTATTTTTATTTAAATTTTGTTAAATGCAGTTGTGCTCCTCATTTGACACCTGAATGTGACAGGCATTTGACAGTACAGACGAGGAAATGACGGGAGGTACGTAAATCACCGTGCAGATGCAAACTACTGCTCTACCTCTAAGACCCTATGCAGGTACAGTCCAGCAGTTTTTGTTAATAATATTACAAGAAAGACACAGTCTTTTCATGTGGAAAGTGGGGTTCGGAGTTAAGGACAAGAGAGTCCCTGTGTGTGGGGAGGCAGGACAACAAATCTGGAAACACATGCAACAGCACCGAGACAGGGACTACTTTATCACACAAACATTTCAACATTATAATTAATACATTTGTCAACTATTATTTTATAAGTTTTGAATCCCATAAAATTGACATAGTGATCATTTTCTAAAGCGCCAATAATGCCCTCCAGGGTGGGCGATATGTGCAATGCGGACCTTCCAGGGCTATAAGGCCCTCCGCCTGTGGTGTCGGGCCTCATTACGCCCCTAGGCAGTCTGGTATTGCCTAACACCGCCCACCCTGTTGGGTATTATTGCTTGCTTAGAAGTTCATGGACTATGCAGTCTACTATCAGTATGTAAACATATATAGTTTTTTTTATTTACAATGTATTTACCCAGGCAGTAGAGCTGAGATATAACATCTCTTTTCCAGTGGGGTCATGCTGCTATCCATTTCCACATCTGGCTGGAATGGAGCAAAGGAGGTTAAAGACTTGACCAAGGTCACATACACACTGAATATGTGGCTCTTGCAGGGACTGAGCCTATGATATCCTGGTTACCAAGCTAGTGTTCCAGCCACTAAACCACACCTCTTCTGCACACAATTAAATTTATCACACTATTGCACTGTCTGTAGTTACCAAGGAATAATGTTGCTACTGACATTTTCCTCAGTTTCCATGGCTGAAACCTCAGGAATTCCCACCGTGCATGTAGTAACTCCCCTATCTTTGTGAAATGCTGACATTAGAATCCCAGCTAAAGTCCATATACTCCCCTGCTGGCCAGTCATAATATGACTTTTAGCTGTAGAGACAGCTGCCTGGTGGCATGCCATTTTAACAGCTGCAGTCTGGGTGGGTGGGGTGGAGGGGTGAGGGTAAAAAAGGAAAAATCAGAGATTTTACCTTAAAATTAAAACCGTTTTAATATTTAGTGCCAAAATAAAATAAACATTCCTCATGTTTTGAAGCCAACGTATAACTTCCATGCTGCTCTCACTCAAAATTGAATGTGACAACAGGCAGAATAAATTTGTGCATAAGCGAGATCAGATGTAAAGGATTTGCTTGTATTCCATATTTCACTATCCCCTGACATGACTGACCCAATAGTGGCTGAGAGCTTTAGAATGCAAACTCGGCCAAGAAAAGAGCAGAAAGTCTAGGACTCTCATGCAATCGCCTTGGCTTAGCTTCCTACTTTCCGCATTTGTTCAAGTTACAGAGTATTATGTGTCTGAGAAAATACTTACAAACATTCTTTTTCCCCACTCTGAATACAGTTCCTCTTTATTGATGTTTCTTTTATCCTGTATCTCATTTATAAAAGGAAAAAAGGCCTTTTGAAGACCAGTTAAAGGACCAGTCCCACAGTTTTTCTTAATGTCAAGCATTTCTAGTTGCATTTAAAGGGCAAACAAGTTCCTCGCTATTAAGTTCTTTCTTGTGTCCGTTTGAAGTCTTAAAATTGCTCACTTCCTAGAGGACACTCAGGGACTGTGAAGCAGTAAAACCAAGGAAACTTTTCTATGGCTAAAAGGCAAAGCTGCTGTCCTGACACCCATAATAGAATGCAAGCACTTCAATAGGTCTTCAAAACTGACCTGAAAATGCTGCAAACTCACTTATTAATCTACAAAGCATTAATGTAGGAGTTTGGATAAACCCTACAAGTGACAACAGTACTACAGTCTCAATAAGAATAGCAATATTTGTTTGAAAAATCTTTAGTGAAAACTCCCTCTACAGGATACAGCATCCTGTTTTGAAGAGTCCCAATAGGGCTAGCTAGAGTGCATCCAGAACTGTTTTATGGAAATAGCTATTTTGAGAGTGTAGCACATTCCTAGTAAAAATGTTCCTTTTAAAAATTCAGTTGAGGCAGACTAAAACTGCTACTGTTAGCTGGCCTAATGGGGTGCGGATGTAACATCTCTACATAGCTACATCTGCCCAGGAGCTACTGATGCTATAAAAATTGGCTAGACAACAGGACGCAAAGGGCAGTAGTAAACGGAGTCCACTGTGAAGAAAGGACGGTTACTAGCGGGCACCGCAGGGTTCAGTACTGGGACTGGTCCTTTTAATGTCTTTATAAGTGACATTGCAGAGGAACTGGAAGGAAAAGTATGTCTCTTTGCAGATGACACAAAGATCTGCAACAGGGTTGATACATAAGATGGAGTGGAAAGGATGAGAAGGGACTTGGCAAGGTTGGAGGAATGGTCAAATGTATGGTAGCTCAGATTCAATGCAAAGGAGTGCAGGTAATGCACCTGGGAAACAAAAACCCAGGGGAAGAGTGCACAATGGGGGTGAGATACTGACAACAGTAAAATGGAAAGGGACCTGGGGGTAATTATATCAGATGGCCTAAATGTGGGCAAGCAATGTGAGAAGGCAGTAAGGAAGGCTGGGGGATACTGGGATGTATAGGGAGAGGCATCAATAGTAGAAAACAGGAAGTTGTTATCCCTCTGTACAGACAGTTGGTGAGACCCCATCTGAGTACTGTGTGTAGTTCTGGATACCCCATCTCCCAAAGACATAGACAGAGTGGAGGCTGTCCAGAGGAGGGCAGCAAAATGGTGCAGGGTCTGCACCAGAAGACATATGAAGAAAGACTAAAGGAGCTTAATATGTATACCCTTGAGGAAAGAAGGAGAGAGGGACACGATATAAACTTTCAAGTACCTCAAGGGAATCAACAAAGTCCAAGAGTGTAGGATCTTTCAGAAAAAGATGTGCAAGAACAAGGGGCACAATTTGAAGAGAGAGGGGACGGCTCAGAGGTAATATGAGGAAGCATTTTTTCATGGAGAGGTTGTGGATGCATGGAACAGCCTCCCTGAGGAGGTCATGGAGTCAAGAAAAGTGGGGAATTCAAGAATGCATGGGACAGACATAAGGCAGTCCTAGTGGGGATAGGAGGAAGTAAGCTGTTGGTTAACTAGGATCTGCAGCTTATCTGTTGGAGGTAGGAAAATGGGCAGACTAGGTGGGCCAAGTGGTCATATCTGCCGTCAAATTCTATGTTTCTATGTTTCTGTGTTTCCCTATATTCAAAAGGCTAGTACAATCAGTGATAAATATGTTAGCAGCAAGCTAACCAAGAATAACATGATCTGACTGGACAGGGGTCATATTCAAGGCCCCTGGTACACTGCACTGACAGTGTGATTGCATGGAATATATTGCTGCACCCATGCAAATGAGGATTCCCCCTTGCATACAGGGTGCAGTGGCATATTCAAAGGTTTTACCAGCATTTTGCTGCCCAAATCCTATCCTTATCTCTGCGTACAGTGGTTTTGCGACAAATCATCTCCCCAATGGCCATCAACCCCCATGACCGATCCTGCCATACCTCCGAAGCCTCTACATGGTGGCCAGTGTATCCTGCCAGTCACCAATCTTGTCATGTCTATACCATTTCAGTGGAGTGGAGTGATTCCCCACCTCCTTGATCCCCATCTTCCCAAATGACCAGCAGACCAGCTTCTGTCCCACCCACTCAGGATCCTCCACCCACACACACCTTCCCCATCCTCAGATGCTGCCATCTGTCATTGGAAATGGCAACTGGTGATCCCTCTGCTCACCACCTCATGTGTGACTACTGTAGAACTTAACTTTATAAGGTACAAAGAAAACAGGAGCATAAGGAATGGGATGAGTATCAGGAAAACCTAGAGAGGCCAAGAGGGCTATCAAGATCACAAAGGCAGACACAGAACTGCATATTATCGAAGAGGTCAAGGGAAAGGGGAAAAAGAGTTTTTAGATATATAAGGAAAAAGAAAGATGAAAGGGCATTTTCAGGCTAAAGGGGAGCAGACAGTGTTGGAATTTCCGGTGGGTGGAGGCGTACCAGGGTTTGGCCCACCAACTCTGAAGTGAGCCATGGTAGCTCATTCATCATTGCCATTGATTTATAATGGGAAGGAGGCTCAGTTTAAATATGGGACCTTACAGGTCCCCTAGCTCTCAAAGTTCATAAAGTTTAATTCCAACATGGGGGCAGGGTAATAGGGAAGATGGGCAGAAAGCAGTCATGTTGAACAATTACTTCAGCTCAGTATTTACTATAGAGAACATCAGGCCCTTGCCAGAGAGCTGCATAAAGCAGCTGATACAGTGGTCTCTGAAACAAGGTTGCAGAAATGTTCTAGTGAAAGAATCCAAAAAGCGGTTAGCAGTCCTAAAGGTAAACAGGGACCGGGGCCAGATGGGATGCATCTGAGGGTACTAAGGGAACTGGCACTGGTGTTAACTGAACCCATGGCAGGGCCTTTCAATTGCTGTTTGCTGCAAAGGGTGGTTCCTAAGGACTGGAGGACAGCACACATAGTTCTGCTACACAAGGGAGGAGACAAGAAGCAGCTAGAAAACTGTAGATTCATCAGCCTTACCTTTCTATTAGGAAACTGATGAAGACACTAGTCAAAGAGGACCTAGTGGAATACCTGGAGAACAATGAGCTTCAGGACAGTAACCAGTATGGGTTTGTGACAGGAAGGTCTTGTCAGACCAACCTGAGAGGATTCTTTGACTGGGTAACCAGGGGTAGTTGACAAGGGACATGCAGTAGACCTACTATACTTCAATTTCAGCAAGGCATTCAAATCAGTGCCACACTGGAGGCTGCTGAAGAAGATGTGGAAGCTGGCTACAGCTAGGAAAATAGTAAAGTTGGTGGGAGTTGGTTGGAGGGAGGCAGCAGAGAGTGTTGTGGTAAATGGGGTCAGATCCGAGGAAAAGAGGTTACCAGCACAGTACCACAAGGATCTGTCCTGAGCCCAGACCTCTTCAGTATATTCATCAATGACACAGAAGAGGGACTCCAGGGTAGGTTGTGTTTATTTGCAGATGACACCAAACTCTGTAGTTGAGCTTACAATGTAGAGTGGATAAGGGAATTGCTGAGGGACCTGAAAAGGTTGGAAAACTGGTCCAAAGGCTGTCAACTGAAATTCAATGCCAAAAAGTGCAAAGTGATGCACTTAGAGAACAGGTTCAGGCGGATGCAATATCAAAGGAAGGAACCTAGATGTCATTATCAGTGACTCTCAATCAAACTAGCCAGTGTAACAAGGCCTTCAACAAGGCTAACAGTATGCTAGGGTACATTGGGAAAGGGTTTGACAGTAGGAAACAGGGAGTACTGTTATCTCTGTATAGAACACTGGTAAGGCCACATCTGGAGTACTCTGCCTGTTTCTGGAGTCCCTTTCATCTAAATATGACAGGGACAGGCTAGAGACGTATATTGCAGGGTGACCAAGATGATTCAGGGCCAGGAAAACAGATCCTATGAGGACTGGCTAAAGGTACTGAACATGTAATCACTCAAAACCAGATGAGAGAGGGTGATGATTGAAGTCTTCAAGTTCCTGGAAGGAATAAACTAGGTGAACAGTGATGAGCTATTTACCAGGAACAGAGAAGCTAGAACATGGGGTCATGAGTAGCGATTAATGGAGGAAGATCTAAAATGGATGTGATTTTGCAGAAAGAGTAGCTGAGCCTTGGAAAGATCTGCAAGGTGGATGTGGTGGACACCTGAACCTAAACAGCTTCAACACAGGTGGGATAGAGGCTATGGGTATAGTAGTTACTCAGTGGGATGAGCGAGGAAGAAATAATGGTGAACAAACGAGGGATAGGGTATATGTAGATCCCACAGAGACAATAGGTCCAGGGGTATGATAGGGTAATATGAGCAGACTAGATGGACCGTCAGTCTTTATCTGCTGTCATCATCTGTGTTCCTATGTTTCTGTGTTTAGCCTACATTTAAATGAGTTATTATTTGACAGTTATGGCCTTGTGGCTAATCACCGTTACACCCCTCAATGCAATATTTTCTTGTCTACATTTACTATCATTTATTGTATTTATATCAGTAGGAATCACTATGAGTTAAAAAGGTGTCAAGCTGATAGGATTAACTTTGTTAACTGGAGTTACAGAGTTACAGACTGACATGTTGTAACATGAATGAATTTGTCACTGAGCACCATGGTAATGTGAAATATAATCTGCATTGAAGTGTGTCTAGATAATGTGTTTCTCAAAGTTCTTCTGGAGCTGTCAACAGCTCTTTAATTTATATATCCAAAACTCTACAAAATGGAGATTAAAGTTTTCTCAGTCATACAAGCTGGGTTCTAATTCTCAGATAAGTAGTGTTGGTTTTATTCTCAGTTAGCGAAGGCAATTTTAGCAGATTGGAGTAAAGAAAAGTTCACTTATATCATGTCTTGCAGTACTTAGATTGTCAGTGTGCTAGATATCCTCCTAAGATTTCCACCCTATAATAACTTTTAAAAGGCCCTATGTACAGAAATGCGGAGTGCCTATTTGCCACATATCTGCAGTGTGTTGCTACCCTGCACCTGTTGCACCCCGCATGAGGATGCACGAAAGGGGTACACATCTCATATGCACCCGATCACCCTTCCGCCAGTCAGCAATGCGCCTGGGGCAGGCAGGGGCATGCTAGCACTAGGCACTATTCACTAGGCATGTAGTGCTGTGCACCAGGGGCACAGGGCGGCACCAGTTATGCCAGGGGGGACCCTGCGTAATCACCCCATGCACCCAGCCCCATACACACAGGGACCACCGTGACAGCCCCAGCAGCTGTATGACAGCCCCCCCACACACAGTGGAAACCTGCACAGGCCCCAGTGGGAGGTACAGACTCCCCCAAACACAACTGGCCCCCTGCCCAGGCTGGATGCCAGCCCCCAGCACACAATTGCCTCATCCCCAGTGTGTGGTACATAACCCCACAACACATGACAGCCCTGTCCCAGTAATGCAGAAGCACCCTCCCCAACGCATGCTGGTCCTTTCCCCATATGGCAGTACACCCCCACACCACCACAAGGCTGCCCGACTCATATGCACATATCATACCCCCAACCCCAGTCACTCGGTTTGCAGAATACAGACCCTCCACCCGACACATATATACCATTCCCCATTAGTACCAATCATACCCCTGTCCCTAGCAAGTGGCATCCTGTTCCCCGTGTAGAGCATGCCAACCCCCCAAACACACAGAGGTTCCCCGGTCCACAACATCCTGAGTCATGACCCGTGCCCCTGCCCCCACATCAGTGGTCAGTGATCCCCTGGCACCAACTACACTACCCCAGCCCACGTACCTGCATGTACTAAGGCAGCTGAGAGGGCCAGTGGCATGCTGGGGTGCATAGGCAGGGCATCACCAGCAGAAGGAGGGGATAATTATGCTATTATATAAAACCATGGTCAGGCCTCACATGGAGTACTGTGTGCAGTTCTGGAGGCTGCACCTTCATAAGGATATTATCAGGCTGGAGATGGTCCAGAGAAGGGCAACTAAGATGGTACAGAGCTTGTAACACAAGACTTATGAGGAGAAGATTAAGGGATCTCAATACATACTCACTAGAAGAGAGGAGGAAAGAGGGGACATGATAGAAACATTCAAGTACCTAAAGGGTATAAACAAGGTGCAGGGAGACATTTTCCATTACAGGAGGAGCACAGGAATGAGTGGGCATAACATGAAATTGGAAGGTGGGAGGTTAAGAGGGAATGTGAGGAAGTTCTTCCTCTTGGAGGGTGGTGGATACATGGAATAGTCTGCCTCAGGAGGTGGAGGGAGTGAGCAGTGTGGACAGATTCAAGCATGCTTGGGATAGGCATAGGGAACCATAAAGGTACAACTGTGGGTGGGTCAGAAGCAGTAATCCAGTACAAGGGTTTACAGGCAGACTGGATGGGCCGACAATTTCTATGTTTCTATACTTATATTTCTATCACACATGCCCCACAGTGCAAAGTATCATGGGCTGCATATGCAAATCACCACAGAATATTATGCTGGTTCAACTTTAGCAGAAATGCATGGTGCCAAAGGCCTCTCACACAGTTTGCAAAGGTGCCACCAAACTGTGTGAGAGGCCTTAGGCACCATGCATTTCTGCTTAAAGTTGAACCAGCATAATATTCTGTGTGATTTGATATGCAGCCCATGATGCTTTGCATTGTAGGGGCATGTGTGATTTTGTATTTCTTTGAAACTTGGCTTCCCAGTCAAATGCCCTTTGGGTAACCATTGCCTCAGTGCTTGCACATAGAGGTTCTTTGTCTTTATATTTCTGTGTCACTGCCACGACTCTGGATGGCCGGCAGCACAGGTCTCCTCACTCCTCCCTGGCTGCAGGCCATCCAAATGATGCTGGGATCACTCTGCCTATGTATGGGCAGCATGCTCCCAGCATCATTTGGATGGCTGGTGCCAAGGAGATGTGAAGGGCTGTGCCACTGGCCATCCAGAGCGCTGCACTGACATGCAGGTATGGGAACAGGAGGTGGTGTTGTCAGTGCCATGAGGGGTGGGGGCCACTGAACACCAATGAAGGGTGGGGTAACAGGGTCTGGGAACAGGATAGTGCTGACCGGGTATCTGTGTGTGCGGGGCTGGGGGTTGTATTCAATGATGGGACTGGGGCACCAGTGTGCGGGGAGGGCTTGTGCATTACTGGGGATGGGGCACTGAGGTGGCAGGGGTTTGCAGTCACAATACGGAGACAGGGCTAGATTTGTCCAGGCGGGGTATGCCTCTGCCACACTGGAAGCTAGGGCTCTCATGTGCGGGGGTTGTTTGGCAATTGCAGGGATGCCCTGTGTGTAGGTGGGGGCATTTGTATACTAGGCATCAGGGACGGGGCATATTGGGAGGGCATTTGGGACAGAGGCAGGTGTGCTGTTGGTGGGGACATGCATGCACCAGACAGGCATGCCCATTGTGGTGGGTCTCATGCCAGGAGGACTGCAGGACAATGGGCATGGCTGTGTGGGTCAGGGTGCAAGCAGCTGCTATTCACGCACCCAGACCTGCACCACTGAGCGCAAGTGATCCACTCCAGAACCCAGGTTGGGCATCCCATTGGATGCCTGCCTGAGTCTGCAACTATGCCCCAGCTGCCCTGTGGAGTCCTGGCGCTGGGAGGGTGGAGCCATGGACAGGTGGTGGCCATTTGTGAATACAGGCCTGTGCACACCTGTCCACAGGTGTGGAGCTATATGGGCAGGGACACGCATCTTTGGCACGTATTTTCCACCCATTAGTGCATACCCCCATTGTGTATATTGAGAGGAGGAGACAAGATTCACTGATACCTGAGTTCAGTATAGCTACCCCCAGCCAGCCCAGTGGCATGGAAGGCAGAGGCATCTGTGCCTTACCTCCTGCCATGCTGGTGACCCATGTTTGCAGAGCAATCAGGCTGCCAAGGGTTGGCCAGGGAGGGAGAGGATCAAGGGTCTGGATGACTGCTCTCCTCTTCTAGGGAGGGGTGGGATGGAGTCCGCTTTTGACTGGCCTCTGGCGGTGGCGCTGGTGCAGTGGACCCACAATGTAGGGGTGGATAAGGGAAGACACTGGTATGCCACACATGGAAGTGTGCCGGCACAGCCATTGGCATCATTGTATGCCTTCTCTCCACTCTCAGGGCCAGAAAAATAAAACAGGAAAAATCCCAACTGGCAATGATACCAACCCCGTAGGTACTGCACCCAGCCAACAGGCACCTCGTGTGAAGCAGAGATGAGCCCAGTAGATGCCGGGTGACGAGGCTTGGGGAACAGTGGAAGGGGGCTGGTTGGGAAGGACAGAAATGAGATTACTGAAAAAAGTATAGCTACCCCATATTGTAGAAGATTTATCAATCAAAGCATTTTCTGTAGTTGCTCAGAAAGTTATACAGTACAAAACAATGCATCATTTATATTACAAAATGAATTCTAAAAATGCTGCAGCTTCATTAGCTAATTTTAATCATATGACTGTGTGATAATAGAGCCCATACCAACTCTGAGGTACTTTTGTGGCACCTTAATATAATAGTTACACCTCAGGACACAAATAAAATCATTACACTAGAGCATTTTGACACATATAAATAATAGTTCTGTTTTAGTATAATTGACTCTCAGGTAAGGCAAGGCAAGTTTGTTTTTACGGCCCCCAGTCTACACGGTTCTGGTGCCTTACAAAGTAAGAATTATAGAAGCATAAGTTAATTAGAATAAAAGAAATACAAACATCATCATTTTCATGCATTTTCAGGAAAGGCCGTGGAATACAGATGTGTCTTAAGAGCCATTTTGAAGGAGCTCACCAGGGGGCATTCTGGACCCTAACTGGCAGACTATTCCATGGTAGGGGACAGCCACGTTGAATGCTTACCCACTGAGAGATTAAGCCACAGCTGAAGAATAGCAAGCAGCCCTGCCTCGGCAGACCAGAGGTGATGGGCAGGTGAGTACAGGACCAGGAGATCTTCCAGAAAGCGAAGATTCAGAACTTCTCTCATTAAATATTTCTTTCTTTCAATATCTATCTCAGTACTTCCAGCCTTTGGTAGAGAACTCTGTCATCCTGTCTCTCACAAGTTACCTGGTCCCCCCAGTGTATATCCAGTTACCTTGTATAAAGCTGCAGCAGCACAGCTGGGTTTGAGCTCAGCAATAAGCATGAGTAGCCATAATCTCTGATTTCACTTACAGGGTCCAAAGACACTTACTTCAGGGTGACTCATTACTGGACAAAACACTCTGTTACTGCAATGAAACTAAACTGTTTTGCTAACTAGTGACCTTTATCAGATATCTAATAAAATATTTAACATTAATGTCAATACATCACATCACATTGGAAGGTAACATTTATATTGTTTCATTTTCAAAGGAACTATTTTCTCTTGCCGTGCAATATCTTGCATGGGCAGACTGGATGAATCATCAGTCTTTTCTGCTGTCATTGTCTATGTTTCTATTACTCAGGGTGAAAGTAACAGGGAGGGAATAGAGGGCTGGATGGGGAGGTCTAGAACCCTGGATGGCCTATAGGTCCTCAGGTTACATAGGAACCATGGAAAACCGGATAGACCATCGATCCTTTCTGCTGTCAATGTCTATGTTTCTATATTTCTAACATAACCACTATAACAAATAAAGACTTCTCTTTCATGCTTAAATATACCATGTTTTATTGCAGTCATTGTCCAGTTTATAAGCATAATAGACATCTCAAGAATTTGTGGGCTGGTGCTCTGATAAACCACTCTATGGGTGGTTGAAGCCACTGAGCTTTATCTTGTGGCTCCAAAGCACCCATAGTTTGGTTTTAGAACACAGCCCACACCTCTCATGAAAACAAAATTCGACACAACAATAACTGTCCTTCATTTTTACTACATATTCATATAGCCTCTGTGGGGTGCCTCTTGGGGTATAGGAGACTATGAGCAGGAGGTTTGGGCAAGAGGACTACAAAGCAAAGATGAGCTGTTCTGGCTGCTTAAACCTCACAAGAGGAGTCTTTTATACCATAACAAAACCCTGCAGAAACCCAATTGTTACACTTTATTTTAAGTGTCTGTTTCAATGTAACCAATCATTAATTGCATGCAACAATATAATTACAGTATAGTTACATGTTTGTTGCATGCAACTACATTGCAATTGCAGTGCATTTACAGTGTAGTTACACTATAACTACATTGTAGTTAAGTGACACTAAAGTGTAACTGCCCAATTAATTTATTATAAAGTCCTTGAGTTAGTGAGAGTGATTTATAATACATTTTAACAGATTCTTGATATTTTAAATCTAGCTGCCCCCCAGTTTTGAAGTGGAATGTTTCACTCCTAACATTCCTGCACAAGAGACCAGTATAACAGATACAGTGGTTCAGTGAATTGACTAGCGAAATCACATGCTTTTTTCCCAACAGAGCTATCTGGCCCTTAAGACACCACCTTGTCTTATCTTTCAGGCCTCTGCCTGCCACCCCCTGCCCTTAATCTGTTCCCCATACCACTGAGCTGGTGGGGTTCCACATACAGCAGGGCCACAGGAGCCAGTCACCATCATTTGATGTCTCAAGGCAGATATTTTCTTGTTTTTTTTCCCTCACTTCCCTTTCAAGTCCTTACCACCTCTTTTGGCCTTGGCCTGTGCCTCTTGTCTATTTCAGATACAGCAGTGCATAATGAGCTGACACCACTCCTCATAGAGGAAGACTCCCTGACTCACTGCGCGCTGCTGCTACTTCAGAATCTGGGCGTCTCCCTCACTGGGTTGACTCATACTGGCTCAACAGCACACCCAGCTCTGGCTGCACCAGTGCTGGTTCCCTGAGTCCACTTCCAAACTTGGGTCTCCAACAGGGAGGAATGGCATGCTACAACTGAGCCATCGGCTGGCACTGTATGTGAGATATAACATAAAATCAGAGCTCCAGAAGAGATGGAGAAATGGAAACAATTCCTTCAGAGGACTTCATAGAAATACACCAACTTGAAGCTTTGTGGATTCATTCTCCATCACAGCAGATAGAAGGCAGACTATCATCATTCAAAACACAGAGGAGGAGAGTGTTTCATTAAACTGCAGTAGTCACTAGGAGCATAGGAATGCTGAACTGAACCAAATATGCTGAACCAAATCAACAACAAAAAAAAAAATCTGGCCAGAGCCAATAGGGCTGCAGTAGAGAATTTGGGGTAAAAATAGTTAAAATTTGATTTTTAATATTTTGACACCAAATTTAAATCATAGCCTTCTTATGACCCCACCTCATGAATAAGGTCAGAGAAAATGTTCAGCTTGCATATTTCCATTATATTGATAATCTATTTATAATTTGAACTGAGGGTACCTGCACACTCAAAGAACTCCATCACAAACTTAACAACCTCCACCCATCCATTAAACTTTCCGAAGTACTCTGACAACAGTGTTAATTTCCTGGGCACCACAGTTACCATCAAAGATGGAATCATACAAACCTGTATTTACAGAAACCGACAGACAGACACAAGTACTTGCATAGAAACAGCAATCACCCTAGGCATACTAAAAAAGTTTATAATGTACAGTCAAGTGTTTTGATACCACCATATCTGTTCAAGTGAGGAAAGGGATGAACACCTGGCTACACTGAAAAAAAAAAAACATTTATTGGGCAGGGGCAGGGGCATTCCTTTAGAGAACTTGACAGAGTGGTGGAACGATGCTACGCGAGATACCAAGAAAGCAACTGTTTCAATACAAAGAAAAGACTACCACCACCAGAATACCTTTGGTTGTTACATACAACCCAGATCTAGAGCCACTACATAAAATTATTAAGGACCTCCAATCAATATTTAGTGAGGCTGACACCTTGAAATGTACCTTCAATCAATATTTAATGGGGATGACACCTTGAAATGTACTGTATATTCCAAGAACCACCAATACTGTCTTTCAAACAACCACCTACTCTATCTAATCTGATTGTCAGGAGCAAATTTATACCTGATATGAACAACAGAACACTAGGCAGCATGAGACCCTGCAATCGTTCTGGATGTAAGACCTGTGGGCACATTTCCACTTCTTATTTTGTCAACAACCCCCAGAATGGACAATTCAACATACAGGAGAATTATACATTTGCATTTCAGAATATTGTTTATTACATTCAATGCAAGAAATGTCTGTTAACAGGCTATGTGGGAGAGACTGGGCAACCACTTCAAACCCATATGAACTCACATAGACATGATATTAGAATGAAGAAGCTTGAAAAGCCAATTGGACAACATTTCTAGCAGTAAAATCACTACCTCTCTAACTTATCAGTTCTGGTTCTGAAAGGCCATTTGGAAAATACAGAACAGAGGCAAGCATAGGAGGTGAAACTGATTTCTCTTTTAAATATGGTGCAGAATGGCTTGAACATAGACACCAATTTCATGTCCCAATATAATATTTAAAGTGCTCCTGGTTTGTTTTTACCTTGCTTTCAGGTGCAATGCATGGACAGTTATTTGTTATTTATATGGTTCTAATATGCTTAAATATAAAATGGTTTTATTTATTCTATCTAAATGTGGATTCAGAGGTTTGTTTCTACCATGGTTGGTGATTCCCTGGGTTTTGTTTCACATATGCAGAACTCCTATTTACTAGTAAAAGATTTGAGTTTCATACAGGCATATTGAGTACACTGACATCATTAGGGCAACAGAGCCTTGTTTACTAGGTGGTCCTGTTTCAGGTTACAGTTCGAATGTTCACAAACAATTTTGACTAATGAACACTAATTGCAGACTGCACACATTTAAACAGTGTGAGTCTAAATAGTCAAATTAACATTGACAAATGAACACACAGAATTAGGTGTTTTACATATTTCTAATTAATATGCTTTAACACACACAGCACTAGAGGAGTCACTAAATAACATTCCATTCTGTGACCTTTGACTAGCTAGTCTCAGGGATGCATGTTTATCTCTGGTTGTATTTCTTGACTAATGGCTATCCTGTCACACTCATGTTGACATTTATTTTCCTCTGGGATTTCTAAAAGTGAGCTTTCTTAAATATATGCCATTTCTTCAGAAGAAGACCTCTGTTGGAGGTTGAAAGCCAAAGGTTTTTCTGTAATCTTTGTTGGTCCAATAAAGGTATCAAATCACCTAATTTGTGCATCTTGTTGTGCAATGACCAATACGACAACTAACTTTTTTTCCAACTCCTGTCCAAAAGGTTATTTCATGCAGGGACCACAAAATCACCTTTCAATGCATACAAAACATTTTGGCCAGGATTTGAAAATGACAGATGTCACACTCTTGAGGTGCTGTAAAGATATGGCTATGTTGTAAAGTTGGGGAAAAATATTGAAAATTAAACAGTTACGAGCTTGCGCTTTGCAAAATTAAACATAAGCTCATAATTTGTTTTTTAATATTTCTGCACCAAATTTTCAACATAGCCTTCTTATGACCCCACCTCATGAACAAGGCAGAGAAGTTTTTTAACTCCCTGCTTGAAAGGTGATTTTGCAGGGATCTGATCACCTTTAGGATGTAAAAAACATTTTGGGCAGTATTTGAAAATGACAGCTGTCACACTCATGATGTGCTGTAAATATATGGCTATGTTGTGAATCTGGGGGAAAAATATTACAAATTACCAAAGTTACTAGCCTGCATTTCAAAAATTCAACATAGGTTCATAACTTTTTTTTTTTTTATATTTTTACACCAAATTTGCAGTATAGTCTTGTTATGGCCCCACCTCATGAACAAAAGCAGAGAACATTTTCAACTACTGCCTAAAGGTGATTTTGTGCAGAGACCACAAATCACCTTTCTGGACAGATCTGCCTAATGACAGTGCAATTGTTCATGAGGTAGGGTCTCAAAGAAGGCATATTTAAAATGTGTGCCAAAATATGCAAAATGCCCAAGATATGCCACTAAGTTCAAAATACCATTACTCTGTTCAGTCAGTAGTTTAAGACACAAGAAGGTCGAAAACCCATCATGAGTGTCTCCCATCCTAGTGGGTGTTTTAGTTATTATGTGTTCCAACACAATTTAGATGTTTATCAAATTTGTTTTTAAAATTTAAGAAGTTTTTGAGTCGACCACCTCCTACGGTAATAAATTGAAAGTCTTTGCAGCACTGATTGTGAAAATAATCTCTCTTACATGTGTTGCCCTTTGAATATAGGGCTTCATATTATGACTTCGAGGTTTACATTCCTTGACACATGCTTAAATTTGCATTGCTCTGCTAATTCATTATCATTTAAGATTTTGTATAACTGCAGCAAGTCACCCCTAGATCTTCTGTCCTCTGGACTAGCTAAGCCCATCCTTTGCAGTCTCATTTCATAGGGCAGATTTCTTTAAAGATGGTATTATTGAAATACATTGAACTGCATACCTGTTTCTTCATTTCATGATATGGCTTTGAAGAGTGAGGATGTGTCTGCAGTCCAGAGCATACCTCTCAACCTCCTGCCTCATAAATCAGGGACAAGGCTTAAAAAATCAGAGACAAAGGACCAAAATCAGGGACACATCTTCAAAATTAGAGATATTCACCCAGAAAGCTGGTAGAATATGGGGCTTAGTGCACAATGCATTTTCTGAAGAAGAACAAGTCTGTAACTTTAATGCTTGACATTGTTTTGCTTACAGTCCCCACTGTTTAGCCACAAAAACACAAATTTTAGGAGGGACAGAGTAAAATGTTGAGGCAAAATCAGTGACATCTCTGAAAATCAGGGACACTTGAGAGGTATGGTCCAGAGAGATTATGGAATTGTACCCATGAATGGTAAGTAAGGGTTTGGAGGGTGCAGTGTGGTGGGTGCTGAGTGGGAGACTTGGGTGGGGGATGGTAATGGCGCAAAAGGCGTTGATGGATTATTTTCTTTTACAGGATAGAAAAGACATCGATGGATGTTTTTGTTTTTACAGGCTAAAAAAAAAAAACACAAAAAGACAGAGGAATCACCATCAAGACACTAGAGGATTGGGCACCCCAGTGTCATTGTTATGTTTCTGGGGTGGTTTGGGGTGGAGGGTGCTGAGAGGGAGGGTCAGGTGGGGATATGCATAATTAAAAAATAAATCAGCAGTCATGGTGGAAAACAGCACACTCTGCCATGACCAAGATGGCACATACCTTTCCACATATGCACTAGTGGTCGAGCATGCACAGTACAGTTTGGTGGTAATCCTGGACACAGTGGCATGTGCTGTGTTCCACTGTGACCACCAACACAGTAAAAAAATAGTGTAGTGCAACATCCAACCGAGACAACAATCGGAGTGCTTCATGGGCACAGAGGTGACTGTGTTGAAACCCAACATGTTGTTCAGTTGGAAGGAACATGCTGACTGCTTTTTGTTAGCAAGAGGTGTGCAGGGCTACACCCACTGCAGCCCTTAAAAGAGTTGGAGCACAGAAGCAAAATAGCAACGTCACAAAAAGAAACTGCACTGGGATGGAGTGCTCACAATAAATTCTGATAACACAAAACACTACAAGTGGGCACTCATGACCTCAATAAAAGCACCACTCCATAAAGTATATTAGAAACACTAGTGCAAACAACATTTTCTGCCCAAGTAAAACCCACTGGACAGCTGCCTGATAGGTTTTGATGTCACAATCTTTGATAAAGGATTGTGATAGCTGAAATGCATCAGGTGTCTGTCCATGGATTTTCATTTGGGCACAAAATAAAGTTTGCACTAGTATTTCTAATATACTTCATAAAAATGGTGCTTTCTTTACTGGAGGTACACAGAAACAAAATGTAATTGTTATATATATTGCAGCATCTAATAGACACAAATCTCACTGCACTTCAAGGCACTCTGCCACTTCTTTAGATGAGGTGGAGTCTTAAACTGGTTACATACATTTTAAGTGGGAGATCATTAATATTTCAATTACTTCTGAAAAGCCAACATTGTAAAATCTATTACATCTTTGTGTTGTTACTACGATGGTGGACAGAATTATTCATAATTCTATTATTACTAGAAACAATATCAAAGTCACACAAGCACTGGCCAATGATGGATGTTCACTTCCTTGTATTTGCTGTGTAGTTGTTGGACATACAGTAGATAGCACAGAGGCAAAATGAACAAATTAATAACAAGACGTATAATGGTGAAATTGTCATGATTCATAAATGAAGAGGTTCACACCTAACTTTGTTGTTTTCTTAGCATGTGACTTGTGTGCCCTGTGCTTGGGCAAGGACTTCAAAGAGAAAAGGGGAAGAAGGGCAGAGAGTGGGCAGAATTAGAGAGGAAATTCAATATTGTGATGGTGTAATAGGTGAAGAATGGCACCTCCCCAAAAAGGCCTCTGTCAGTTCAGACTGATACCAATTTATTCACATGCTTTACAAGCAAACATATTCTCTCAGTTTATGGAGTTTATGGGTTGAGCCTTGTATATTCATGTTTAATTATCAAAATGCTTTAATTTTAGTGTTCAGAATACAGGCACGCAGAATAACGCAGTTCTTACCCAGCACAGCATCATATGAATACAAATTATATGAGTTGTGCAACATCTCTGCCATTCCCTGAGAAACAAAGTTCTAAACAGTAGCACATATGAAAGTAGTACAGAGTAGCATGAGCAGAATGAAAAGCAGAGTACGATTTCAAGCAGGAATTAGGAGTTGCACATGAAAACCCTTTACCTTGCATTTCCAGCCTTGTGATTGGGCAAGGATTTCAAAGGAAAAGGAGGAAAAATTAGGAGGAGGGGCACACCCAAAAGCCCTCTCACAGTTTACGGATGCCAATTTATTCATATACTTTACAAGCAAATGTATTTATTTGATACATGGAGTAAATGGGGTGAGCCTTGTTTATTTATGTTGTAATGATCAAAATGTTTTAATTTTAGTGTTCAGAACACAGGAGAGCAGAGTAACAAAGCTCCTTACCTAAAGTGATAAGTGAGTCTAAGAACAGGTTAGAACATCTGTTTTACTTGATTTTTACCACGTATGAGAATGCATTCGTTCCATGAGTTGCAAGCACTGCAACATGGGTAAGAAAATGATATGGGTTTTGCAACAACTTTACCATTCCCGGAAACATAGGGCCACATTTTCAAAGGTTATAGATGCCACAAGCCCTGGGTGTGCCGAACATATGGTGCATGTAGCTGCAGTATTCACCCAGCCGTGATCAGGATTTTATCCCTGCAACAATTGCTGCAAAATAGACTAGCTTTGTGCTGGTCTAGCTTGTGTAAATCCTGGGTACACGTTTCACGGGTCTTACACCAAATACTGTACGAGCTGCCACAACATGGGAAACTGTTATAACTGCACCCAATGTCTTTAAGTTGGGCCTAGTTAGGTCAACCCTTTGGCACAGCTGCACCTAAAATGGGTTTGATGCAGGCTTGATGTAAACCCTGCATTGACCTTTGAAAATCCAGCCCATAGTTCAATCAAATAGCACATGGAAAAGTAGTAAATAGTCGCACATATATGGAACAAAAATCATAGGTAAGAATTCAAGTAGGAATTAGGAGCTACCGGGAAAACCTTCTACCTTGCATTTTCCAGCCTTGTGATTGAGGAATGACAAAAAGGGAAAATGAGGAGAAGGGCAGAGAGTGGTGGAATTAGGGTGGAGAGTCTGTGTTCTGCAGCTGTGATAGGTGGATGAGGTGTTCCCCAAAAGCCCTCTTTTTAGTTCAGACCGTTACCAATACATCTGCATGCTTTGCAAGTGAACATAAAAGAAGTTGTCCAGATTATACTCTATTTAAAGAGCCAAAGTCATTAAGTTAGTGACTAATAGTGGAATGTTAATAGTGAAAAGACTCACTTAAACCTTGAAACACAGACAAGAAATATTAGCAGTAATAAATGCTATGCTAGCATTCCAACATAAAGACAAATAAAGATAGAAATATATTACATAAGTACAATATGATCTTGGCAATCTAGATGTCCCACAGTGCTAGAAAATCTAGCGAATACTGACTATCACTCAATTTCCAATCTAAATTTATATGAGGCTGGAAGTGTTCCATGGTCTTTATTTTCGTGTTAGCAATTTACATTGTTATTCTGCCAAATCATCCAGATCCTTCAAGGGAAGCTGTGGAGATCAGGACACAGAATCCGAATACTACATTGAACTAAAACAAAGAAAAAGAGTTATTAACACAAGGTCGAAAAAGTGAAGAACTATTTTTTCCTGACACTTATATTGTAGAGCCTCTACCCACCGCACTCCCAGATAAGTCGATCACAATTCCATAAACAGTGCAGGATCCTAATGAGGGCAGCAAGCATAAGGGTGGGGGATTTTAGTATACAGTATATTCACAATTATGTTACAGATACTCAGTCAACCAAAGAGAAAAGAACATAATGAAAACTTAGAGCGAAAAGATTAAAACTGAAAACATAGAAAGAAAGCTGGCCTGGTGACAGAGAGTACTGAGGCACTGAGTACCTTATCTCCCACCATGCCGGTGACCCGGTTTCAGAAATGGACATTGCTCGCTTGGAGCTGACCAGTAGAGGGAGGATTGAGCATCCCAAGGACAGCTTTCTTCCTTGGGGGATGGGAGGGGATATATGCATCCTATTAGGTGACTTCCACCTGGAGGATATGGGTGGCAGAAAAGCAGGATACAAGAGAGAGGTCCTTACCTGCTTGACACCAAGAGGTATCTCCATGGAGGTGGAGCTCCACCATGTCATTGGGGGACTGGTTTGGATGGGGCTGGTTGGCAGCTGAGGCAGACTAAATACTAATCAGAAAAAAAAGAAATGATAATGAAATTTACAAAAAATGGGTCATGTTCAATTCTTAATTTAAGTTTGCAAGGAAATTGTTTTTCATATTAGAAATCCATCTTGTCTCTTTTTTTTATGCAGGCATCAAACTTTATCACCCTGCATGGGGTTTGCAGCTCACATACTCCAAACCTATGAACAAAATTCCTGCAGATTGCAAGCATGAGACTTTTCAACTGCACACCCAAGCATGAAGATCATTTTCCAATCCTGATATCTCTAATATGCTCTTGAATGCACACCTTGAGAGGCCTAACTGTCTTTCCAATGTAAAGATTACTACAAGGACAAATGATTACATAGATTACAACACTGATGAGACAGAAATACATTCCTTAATAATGACATGGTCTCCTGTATTTGGGTATTTACAATTCTGCCCCTCACTAGCAAACTTAGAAATTGAACAATTACAGTACCACAAATGAAATAAAATGAACCCTACTTGTTAGCCAACTTGACCCATGCCATGGTTGTTTAACAAAATGATTATGGGTCAAGATATCTGATAAATTCTCTGAACGTTTAAACATGATTCTTGTATTTTCTCTATTACAATAATTCACCCATTACAGTATCTCTTAACAAAATGACAATTAGATGTTTTGGGATGCAGCATTAGCCACTTTCAAGTAATTGAAATCACAAATTGTAGTGAAAAAGAAATAATGGGACCTACTTGGAATTGAACTCCAGCCCTGTAATACCATCCTGGTGCTTTAATATTGCTTAACAGAAAGAGGCCAGTGCTTTTATGTTTCTTGATGCACACAAAGCAAACATATTGGTGGTGCTTTGGGCAGTGTATGAATTGCTGAGGTGTGCAGTATAAGCCAATAAATGAAGAATAGCAGGATGCTTACTACTCAAAAGCCAATGCTGAAAAAGCTGATGATGACAGGATTCAGCTGGCTGATGGGCGTAAACTTTGTGAAGTTCAAAAGATGCAGCTGCACTTATCACACTAGTTTCTGCCCGTTAGCCAGGTAACAGACATAATCATCAGGCTTTGAAGATAACATCAAGCCTTATGGTCCCTCCCTGTGTTTGTTTTGCCTACTTTTAGTGATCTCCCTAGTTACAGACAGGAGAATGGAGAGTGTCTCTTTGAAGAGCTAAACAAAGTGGGGAAAAACACTCAGCATGCAGAATGCAAATGTCATAGCGTCAACTATATTAACAGCATTTCAGTAATGAACAGAGGACACCAGACAAAGTTCATTTGCATTATATATTGTTTGTGTTTCTTTTAAAGCTCTATTCAGCTTTGACAAATGCTTGTTTTAAAATAGTACTGATTTTAGAGTTGATCTTATTGCATTTAGTCACATGGGTCAGAGGATGATTTTGCTGATCATTTCAAGGTTTGCTGTACATTAGGCAAAAGTAGTGAATTTCTGTTCTTCTATTAAGCTTTGAAATAGGCATTTCTAATCACACCTTCACTGTAACCTCCTCTTCTAATCCTATAAAATAACTCTTTGCTTGTTTTTCAAAAACCTCAGTCAGAGAGCAATTATGTTTTAGACTAATACATTTTCTATAAGGAATGCTAGTCAGCAAACACTACGGTGTGTACTCTTATCATAAGGAAGCTCTTACATTAGCAATAACCAGAAGAGTATGGGGTTATAGGATTTAAGCACACCTGGGGTGCATCTGAGACACGCAGGCTGCAGGCCAAGTGTCCTCACACAGCACCCCAGTATGCATTAAATGCCTATAACCCCATACCCTGGAGTGGGTTATTGCACTTATAACATGGATTGTGTAAAAATCTGATTTGTCTCACAGAACGAGTTTTGCCTGTGGAAAGACAGAAAAGGAGTGTATCCTGCCACATGCAAAGTAGTCCCTCAAAAGAAAACCACACTGCATGGGTGTTCTCCATACAGAAATGTCACACATACAACTACTGTTGTGATGTGTCACATTTCCTGTGTGTCACACAACTGTTGACTTGGTTGAATGACATGTGTCTGATGGCACCACCACCCTCCGAGAGACAAAACCACACATATTGATCTGCGCTTTCAGACACAGAGGTATACGCTTCTGTGACTGTGACTGAAGCACTTCTACTCTCGGTTATATGGACTGCTGATCATACTACTGTGCAGGCACTTATTGGGTACTGTGGAGCTGTGAGGAGCAGTGCTGGAGAGCTGTGATTTGTCAGCTGTGAATGAATGCCCTGCAGTGGGTTATTTCAGTACAGAGAGACACACACACACACACACACACACACAGACAACAGTGTAGGCATTCCACTACTGCTCTTGCTCAGACTGCCTGTTCAGCTACCTGTCTCCTCTCTCCCCATGCTGACACTGTCTCCCTGCATAATGGAAGGCACACATGGAAACATTCCTGCCGAGAGGTTGTCCCAATCTCCTTGTCACTATGTGTGTCTCTCACTCTCTGTCATTCACTCTGGAATGATGCATGGTTGGGAGAGGGCCTGCCAACCAACTTCAGCTGCCCCTCTCTCTCTCTCTCTCTCTCTCTCTCTCTCTCTGTGTGGAGATGATTGCCAGCCTGCACAACTGTACATGCAGTTCCCTGTTCTCTGTCTCACTCGCTCTTTTTACTCCTCAGTGCGGTCTCTCTCTCTCTCTCTCTCTATCTCTCTGTAGGTGTGGGCGGCTTCCTGTCACATTTTAGTCTTACTGTGTGTCTCACAGTGCCGTGAATTAAGGGAGTGGGCGTGGGAAGGAACCAGGGAATCTGGCTGTGGGTTGAACACTGACAGATTTTGGGAATGCTGCTGAGTGCAACAGTCAGGCTTGCAGCAACTTGGGACTCGGAGGATTCAGTTGTTCACTTGCACGGACACATGGCAGGTGGCTGAGCCAGGCAGCTAACTGGAGTGGTAGCGGTTGCCTTTGCAAGTGCCAGTTAAGGACGACTGCTTCACATTCCATGCACTCTGTTGTAACACATTTTCACCTACACTGTGGGAGTGGAGACAAAACTGGAGTCTTGAAGAGAAACCTATCCTCATCTTCTGGCACAATATGTAGTACAAGGTATTATACAGTGGGCTTTGAGAATGGGGCACTGTTAACTACATGAGCAAGGTTATACAGAACAGCATTGAGACTGGGGCTCTCTTAAATACTGTACATGAGCATGTTTATGTAGAATACCATTGCCCAATGCCTTACTGTTTACATACTTGTTTTGTTCTCTCACTTAGCCCCATTTTAAATGGCTGCCTCTCACTGCTGAATTTCCCAACACCTAACAAGTTCCACTCTACCCAGGGATCTTGCTAGCTGGGCATCTCACTCAAACTATCCATTAAAGATCAAAGGGGATAGAGAGGCACGTGAAGAGGAGGACCATGTAAAGCATCTATCCTAAATAGATAATTCTGCTCAGTATTTACTGAAGAGAATGTAAGGCAGGGCCCACGCTCTGCACCATGGACACAGGGGAAGGGAAGTGTGCACTAGTCTCTTCACAAAAGAAAGGGTCCTACAAGAGCTTGATAAGCTCAGGGTGACAAGACAATGGGACCTGATGGCATACATCTCAGAGTACTAAAGGAGTTAAGGGTGGAACTAGCAGAGCCATTAGCAGAACTGTTTAGTGAGCCTCTGAGCACAGGAGAGGTCCCAGAAGACTGGAGAAGGGCTCATATGATCCCACTCCACAAGAGTGGTAGCAGGTAGAGAGGGGAACTACAGACCAGTCAGTCTTATCTCAGTAGTGGGCAAGATTATGGAGGCACCCTTAAGAGGAAGTGCAACACCACGGAATCCATAGGAGCACAGGATCCAAGACAGCATGGGTTCATAAAGGGTCAAACTAATCTCATAGATTTCTTTGACTGGGTAACCAGAGTGGTGGAAAAACAGGGAGCAGTTGATGTTGCCTACTTGACTTCAGCAAAGCTTTCGATACTGTTCCACATAGAAGATTTATTAATATGCTGGGTAGGCTCAAGGTGGGTCAGGCGTTGGTCAACTGGGTGGCAAACTGATTGATGGGCAGAAAACAGAGAGTGGTGGTAAATGGTATACAGTTAGAAGAGATGCAAGTCACAAGTGGGGTACATCAGGGATCAGTTCTGGTGCCAGTCCCTTCAATGTCATCATCAGTGACATTGCAGATGGACTGGAGGGTAAGGTTTGTCTGTTTGCAGATGACACCTAGATCTGCAACAGAGTAGATGATCCAGATGGGGTGGGCATAATGAGAAGAGATCTGGATAAACTAGCAAAATGGTCGGAAGAGTGGCAACTGGGGTTAGACGCAAAGAAGTGCAAGATCATGCACATAGGGAAGAGAACCCTGAAGCCACCTATAGGCTGGGAGGAGTTGCTGGCGGTCACAAGGAAGAAAGAGACTTGGCGTCATCATCACCGATGACCTGAAATCATCCAAGCAGACCTCTAAAGCAGTAGGTAAGGCTAGAGGGACGTTGGGGTGTATTAGTAGGGGTATCACAAGTTGGAAGAGAAGTAATAATCCTCTTTACAAGACACTAGTTAGCCCCATGTGAGTACTGCATGCAGTACTGGAGCCACACCTTCACAAGGACATTAACCAAATTGAGGCAGTCCAGAGAAGAGCAACCAAAATGGTGCAGGACTGCATCAGAAAACATATGAGGACAGATTAATTGAACTCAGTATGTATATCCAAGAGCAAAGGAGGGAGAGAGTGATATGATTGAAACATCTTAAGGGTAATAACAAGGTGAAAGAGTCTAACATGTTTCAATATAAGAAAAATAGCAGGACAAGAGGGCACAGCATGAGATTAGAGGGGCGCCGATTAAGGGGTAACGTGAGGAAGTTCTTTTCACAGAAAGGGTGGTGGATGCATGGAGCGGCCTACCTCAGGAAATGGTGGATATGAATACAGTGCAGGGCTTCAAACAGGCATGGGATAGGCATAAAGGAGCAATACAGATGAGTATGAATAGATAGGCCATTGACAGAGTAAAGTCCTATGGCACATTCATAAGGTAGAAAAGAAATGGGCAGACTGGATGGGCCTTGCGGTCCTTATCTGCCATCAACTTCTATGTTTCTATTTTTTTTCAGGTGGGAAGAACTCATTCTGATAATGCAACTGATGGGGTGGGGGTGGTAACATGAAACACACACAAAAGGAAAATGAAGTCCATGTAGAGATATTTTTATTTTCTAGTATGGCATTTCACAAACATTGTGAACATTGTTTATTTAAAGGATTTTTGTATTGAGAGCAGAGGCTTTGTAATACACAATTATAAGTAATAATGGTTTGGTTATGTGGCTTAAAAGAACATGAGGAAAAGTGTTTTCTTTACTTGAATGGGTTTGATTGACAGCTATGCCATAATAACCATCCGTTATTATGGTGAAAACCAGTTAATATGGCATTTGAAAGTGCTGCCAACCTAGTTATTAAAAACCCAACTACTAGTTATATGCTGTTTCTTTCCTACAGTGATTTAATGCTATTCGTTTGAATATTGGCCACAAATAA
Organism: Neoceratodus forsteri; assembly: GCA_016271365.2. Taxonomy (NCBI): domain Eukaryota; kingdom Metazoa; phylum Chordata; order Ceratodontiformes; family Ceratodontidae; genus Neoceratodus; species Neoceratodus forsteri. The sequence continues at coordinate 49,777,966 of JADMNL010000024.1, read as the reverse complement.
AAGATCCAGAAATTCAGTCTTTAGCCATTGTGTAGGTAGGCTGTCATCTTTCATCTGGGAATGAGTCCTGACCAATCCAAACAAATGGGTAAGAGAGCTTGTTGAAAAAAAGAGTACCTGATAGAGTCTGACTCTCCACATCTCAGGGGAACAACACATACATGTTTTTCTTCCTTGGACAGTACCCTCATGAGATCACCCCAGGAGAATTTTGCTGGACAAGACATCTCAACCGTGATACAATGTCTCTGCATACCCAGTTTCATCACCAACTCATTCAAAAGTTCTCTGAACCTCTCTTAGTACCTGTTTAACTTGTGGTTGGAGTTTATCATCAGTCATGGCCTGGTCTTCCCAGGGACAGAAACAAAAAAACAAGGCCTCCTTCAGCCTGTATGACAATTTCAGAAACTCCCTCAACTTCCAGTCAGACTTATTCTCCTGTTGATAGGGACAAATGATCTCCCACTCAGATATGGTTCCCATGGGTCATGGTCTATGTAAGGCTAGCCAAATTCACTCTACTCAATCAATAGTCTTCACACTTGGATCATACAGAAAAATATGTGTAGGCTTCCCTTAATTAGGGTTCTATGTGATAAGGGTGACTCCAAAATGGAGAATCCAGAATTGTGATAGAATTTCAGTGAGGACACAGAAGGCAACTCCTTTTTATGTGGGGGCTTCACCACTCCTACTCCTTTGTGGGAGGCTTGCCCACCACACCCCTTACTATATGATCAACTCCAGATCGTAGCACCTCAGGAGGGTAAAACTCTTATAATATTCGTCCTCACTAATTCCTCACCGACTTCGGTCTTGCTGTTTTGCATTTGCTGACATCGTGGGCGCATTTAATTAGGTGTAGCCTTCCATACTGGACCAATTGGAAGAACATCATATGTGGAAACAAAATTCTACACTCGTGGAAACCATGAATTTAAGCAAAAGGTAGTGATATCAGATTGGCCCCTGAGGAAGACCCTGTGTTAGAGTCGAAGCCCTGGGGAAAGGATTCTGTCTGGGCACTTGGCCACAGTAACTCCCTAACTTTTGTTTAAATTCATGGTCTCCACAAGTGCTGAATTTTATTTCTACATTGCATGCTGGCTGGCAGCCTGTTCCAGCACCACTTGCTACACCTGAGCGCACCTTTGTTCTTTTGTGGAAGAACATCATGAAGGGCCACTAGCTGTGACAAGAACAACCCTTATGCCCAGTATCAGATGCCAACCTGTGAGAATGGGAAACTGATCTCGACCAGTTGTCAGTCCAGGGCAGATGGTTGCTGCTCAAATCTCACTTGAGCATTAATATGCTGGAAATATGGCCATCTGTCAAGCACTCCAGGTGTTTAGGACAACAGTACTCACCAAGGTGTCCTCATTTTGATGGACAAAAGAAGCATGACAGGCTACATTAACTGCCAGGATGGCATATAAAACCAACCGATGCTTGGGGAAACAGCCATATTCCTGGACTGGGTGCAGAAACACCTCGATAGCATAACAGCAGCATACAGTCGTAGTCATATAAAAGCTGATCAGTACTGAGATAATGCTGATGTACACTGAGGCACTCAAGTTAAAATTGGCATTGACTATAACATGATTCTGCCTGCATACCTCAGCATCACCGCAGTACCTGGTTAACTTTGTACGACTACCCCTGCACATTTCTGGACAGAGCAACTGACTTTGAGGAACATCCTCCCAGAGAATCTGAGTTACACAGCGATGCATTTGACACACTCACAGAACAGTGGGACGACCAAAACAAAGTTATCTGCAACTTACCACACTCAAAATGGCCCTGGTTTTGCTCCTCACCAGCGATCAGCAAACTTTTGCTTGGATACATTCACGCTTCACCTGAAACAAATAAGATTACTTTACATGTTTCCTCCTATACCCACACTACCATATGTTTTTCACAAGATCAGATAAAATTCAGGAAAGGGTCATTCTCATCTGTTTTACTAGCCATGCTTCCCCTGCTTTCCTCATCAGATTTAATTGATAGTGGACTCACATATGCATCCCCATCAGGGACAACCCATCACTCCAGGAGCCAGTGAAGCATCCAGATATGTGCAATTATCCCTTTGGCTTTCTTTGGGGTGTGCTCTGAAAGGGACCGCCTAAGAAACATGGATGCTATCTGGATATAACTAATGATCACAGACAGTCTGAGAGGTCTGCATGAAGGTGCGGTCATATCAAGGATCCCATACCCATACCCATTTCCATTTCTTTTTTTTTCTTTGAGAGGTCCAGAGCCCAGTCCAAACCAGACCCACCACCCCTTTGCCATTATTTATATCTAGTTTTTCTTCAACGGGTCCAGAGCCCACCAGGGACCCTCAATCCCCTATCTCTTCCACCAGGCTTCATATTACCAGGCTATACAACAGAAGTGATACTGAAGGCCAATGTTCAGCTAATAAAGTGCTTAGCTGATAGCTGTAATGCTACAGTAGAAGCGACTACAGGCGCTTCATTGTGCCAATTGTAGAAATTTGTGTGAAGGGAGCTTCAAATGGACACCTATATATGTGTGCCAGAGGCACATTTAGTTTTATTTTGCTTTTGTTGACTAGAAAAGGAAGGCTTGCAATACTGTCTATTTTCAGCATCTTCCTGGAGGGGTTATACAGATACAAACCAACTGAAATTGAACCAGATGAACTTGTTGGCAGTATATTTTACAGAATGATGGCAATTTAACCATGGCACCAGTGAAATCCCCTACTCTTGGCAGGGGTGCTGTTGACTCACTGACCAAGATGGTGGCTCCTGGTGATTTGCAGGAGGAAGGTGTGATGATGCTGCAGGCAGGGGCTCAGTCCTCGTCTCCTGTCTGTGTGTCTCTAGAGGACAAGCAGAGAGCATGAGCTCAGAAAATAGTAAGGAACAAATGGAAATGGATCTGAATTTTCCTAACACAGAGGCAGAAGACATTTCTGCAGCTAAGTTCAAACTTGAGAATGAATTGCAAGAGTGTAAGAGGCATATGTTGAGAATGATGGCTGAGGACGAAGAGGCATACTAAGAAAAAGTCTCCTTTAGCACAACATGTCAGAAAAGGTCTTGGACTTAACTGGACAACTGTTGAAAGATGTTAGTGCTTTGGAGGGTACACCTGCTTCATCAAATCCTGATGCTCAGCTGTGCACTGCTGGGCCCAGTTCTGGCAGTCGGCTGCAAGATCACAACACCAGGCTGAAAGTCAGTTGCAGCTGATAAAACCCCTTCAGCTCACATGTTCAACACCCCATGATAGTCTATGGACACCACAAAATGCTTTGAAAAGTACTAGATGGATGCAGGTTCAGCTGGAAATGAGTCCCTGACCCTTATCGGACATTGTATCTTCTGAGGGATCACCAGAGAATATGCCCGCTTCCCCAGTTATGTTGACAGTTTAAGGAGGCCCGAGGGGATCTAGAGAGAGATGCACTTTCTCACAGCAGCAACCACAGACAGAATTGCAAGAGTTCATGTTTCTGTGAAAGCCAGTGAAGTTGCTACCAAAAGCTGATACTCACCCACACCAGCACTGATCAGGTCAGTCAACAGAAATGTGGCCAGAGGAGCCCTAAGGGCCAGGAGGATCAGCATGCAAAGCAGAGACGAGTTTGATGACATAACACTCTAGATCTGTGAGTACTGTACCAGGAGAGGGAAACTTGGAAGTTAGACTGCAAGTGCAGAATATGCTACAGACACATTTACAGCCCATTGTTCATCTCTTAACCAGCAATGAGAGTTCTCACACTAACTGTACATACAAGGAAAGTGTAGAACAGTCAGGAGTGGGCAAATGATGAGGACAGGATTGCCCTGAAAGAAACTACCTATTAATATACAGCCTGTTGTAGAGGAAGGCCTCTAAGCAATGAATTTACACTCTGAAAATGCTACCCCCTCAGTCCAAAATAAAGAGACAAGCCCTGTTTCTGTACACTCATAGCCTGCTAACCCTTGGCCTGAGCATGCTGAAAATATTAACCTCTTAGTCCATCATAAAGAGACTGGTCCTGTTTCTGCACAAGCACAGCCTGTTGAACCTAAGTCTGAGCATACTGAAATTTCAGTCACCTGGCACATGGGCCTGGTTATATTCCCCAGAAACTCTTTCACAGTAAGCAGAAGAAGAACCAGGTCCCTCCATCAGTGCATCTAGGAGGTCTAGCTCTGGGCCATGATTTTCTGATTTTTTCTAAAGAGTAGAGCTGAACCAGCACCACAAAGGAACGCTGTTTGACTGAATTACAGAGGGGCCTCTCAGAACATTCTGATAGATTTTATGTGGCCTGGCATCTCATCAAAACTCAATGAAATTCTTTGCATCAGAAATCTATGCCTTGATCCACATTTCAGGGAGGATACTTTTGACATAAATTTTACAACTGCCCAGGAACTCGAAGATTCTGGACAAAGTACCACCAGTTAAAAACAATGCCCCTTTGGTTCCCTTTGTGACAAGATTCTGGACAAAGCACCACCAGTTAAAAACAATGCTCCTTTGGATTCCCTTTATAACAATCCCCTGTCAAAAATCCTTATTAAGACCATCACCATAATGTTTCACAATGAGGGGTTAGTGTTAGTGGCATTCACTACTGGTTGGATAAAAGATGTAAAATTTTGGGGCCACCAGAGGCTGTTTTCACTACAGAGAATATGTGGAATAGGGATGGCGATTTAAAGTGAAACTTTCCCAGACAGATTCTGATGTAGAACATCTACTGAATAGTTTCTTCTTGGGCAGGGATGGGGCATTTGCTTCTACACAGGCCAGCCCAAAGTGTGCAACAAATGTGCATCCCACACACGCATTTGAGTAGTACATGTGACCAGCTGCTGTGTGGCCTGTGTGAAGAGTTTGGGCATGTTAGTATGATGTGCAGGAATTTGCAACATTGCATCTTGTGTGAGAAGAAAGGGCACACATATCACAAGTGCTTCATAGGCAGCCCACAATAGGGCTGATGGATTTTACTAGAAGTATCTGGTATGTAAGGCTTAAACAACAAAGTCAGAACCATGTGCACGCCCCTTTGGGTTTAGATCTGCAACTGAAGGATCCACTGTTTTGAGACCTACTTGAATGGTGAAGGACATTTCTAACATAATACTTTCCACTTCCATGGATAGGGAGGGGTCTGTGGCCTCTACTCTACCCCGAATCGTACCAACTGACTCTAACAGAGTAGCCCGCCCTGAGAGTGGACAAACTCTTACTGCTGAAATTCTGCCGGAGTTGGATGATGATAGTTCTGCAGCCCTTACAGACACAGTGCTGGTAATAGATTCACCAGTAGCAATGCCCCCACCACTGGCAGGGACCACTGGCATTCAAAAGATTGAATAGATCAGTGGCTAAACATCATTAGCCACCTCCGTTTCTGCTGCAGAACCAATTTCAGTTACTGCAAGATTAAAAAGATCGAGCGACTCTGATATAGATTTAGATATCTCCTCCACACATTATGGATACCTTCTGAACCAGAGAAAGAAAGTGGAAGGCGGAATGGAAGCAAAGAAATAAAAATCCACTTCTTCCTTGAAGGAAGTTATCTAAGATGTCTTGTGACTGAGATTCTCATAGGATAATTCTGCTTACACCGTTTCTCCCCAGTGCATATCTTGAATATTTTTAACACCAGTAGTATAAAGAACTTTAAAAAAGGAAGCTACATTATCATTTGTTTGAATTTTAGAATTGACATAATTTGATTGCAGGAAACTTATTTGTCTTCCTTTCTGAACTAAAGTAGGTGAAAAGAAGTTGGTTTTGGGTCCCTCTTATTGGACGTTTGGGAGAATAAGGCAGATGGTCTGGAATTTTATTTCAAGGGACTGAATTTTCTGTTACCAGAATAGCTACTTAAGTCCTGGGAAGGTGTTTTATTAGATTTTTGTATCTCAGGATTTCAAATTCAGGCTTGTTAACACATATGCCCCCAGAACAAAGCCAAGAGAATGTCTCTTTTTAAATCATTAGACCATATCTATATATTGCTCGGAATGTGATGGGGGGCATTAACTGTGGGGTGGGTGATTATGTTCAAGGAGTTTGCACAACTAAACATTCAGTGGTAGCCACTACCACTTTTAAAGGTAATTCATGTTATGGCATGACATGGACCAATATCATTCTCAAAAGCAGCATTCATCTTAATTTGGCATTTCCGGTTTGAGGTACTCGCCATGGTGCACTGTGATATGCCATGACGATGAGTACCACTGTATTGTGATGCTCAGTGATAAAGGCAGGTCTAAACACTTGGCGGGACATCTGTCAAACAAGGGCTCCAAGATACAAGCAAGTTCCAGTTTAAAGTGATTTTCCAAAATTCAGGAAAGCATTTTACTACACTATTTAAACATTATATAGTACATATTTTATTTGCTTTTATTTTATCTCCTTCATTCTTCACTGCTCTAATAATTTGCATGAAAACAGGATCTTTTCCCCAGAATTCATGTCACCAACCTGCTTTTCCCTCATTATAAAGCCAACATAATTTTAGCAAATCAGATTGTTAATTTGTAAGCATTCCAGACACGCTTAACCTTAAAAGGCCTCAAAATTCTGAAGTTTTAAGTTCAGCTGAATTGTCTAAAACATTCTGATTTTAAATTCAAGTTCCATTGTTTTTAAACAGACATCCTTGACATGATTTATAACACTTTCAGAATCTCTTATGGTTGTAAGACTGCCTTCTCAAGTCTCTTGTGTGCCAGAGCTGCTCAGCTCCAAATCACAGTTGTCTTACCGCTGAATTCAAAAGGCCATAGTATAACCATGGGAGATCTACTGTGACATTGCAATCTGTTGTTTTGGAAATGGTTATAATTTAACCAATACAGCATGATGATGGAAAAGCAGAAAGATGAGATGAAGACTGGAAACAAAATTGTGTTTCCATGTAATGCCCTCAGAAATAAGTAAGGGAAGATCAATATGGGAAATAAATTAAGTAGTAGCTGAACTGGGTCCAAGTACTATGTTTTGAAATATTTCTTGGAGGCTGGATAATTACTTTAACTTGTGTCTGGACCCCTGCAAAATCAAAGATGACCCATAGACATGGCGGAAGATACAAAACTAAGCATTAAGGAACTCTTCTCCCAAAATGGGAAGAAGCAGCAAATGGAATACTTACAAGATCTGAGGTATAGAGACCAATTTATGAAGGCCTCTACAATTCTGGAGAAGGCCAAGGAAATTATTTATAAGGAACAAATTGAGTCCTTGAAGAAAGAAATGTTTAGATTACAGTATAATAGAGCTGCTTCTTTGGAGACAGGGTTTAAATATGGGACAAAAACTTGTAGTGACCCTTTCGCAGCCTGTAAACCTAAACAAAGCATATGGTTTTCCATTCTTTAAAGGATGACAGAGGGTGGTGGTAACAGCATCTATGGATGTACTGACAGTCATACACAGACTTTGGGACTGATGAGTTAAACTGGAAGGAACTTTAGATTCCTTTTTAGCAGCTGCACACCCTAATTTGACAGCAACACTGAGGGATACTTGTGACTGCTCCTTTGATAAAGGATGAAATCTAGAATAATATTTACCTTAAACATTAACTCCTCCTTGTGTGGAAGGCATGCCAAATTAATTTTTATAAAACTTTTCAGAGACATTAGGACATTTTTGCTTACTGTATTTGTATATCTATTATCATCATTGGGGCAATTATATTTTTGGGGCTGTTTTGATCTTTCTATATAAAAGGAAAGTATAACTGATTTGATAAATTGAAGGCATATGAGCTTTTGAATTCTGAGTTTAAAAATTTATCTAAACTCTTATATAATGGATCACTGGAAGTTGCAAAAAGTTTTGGTTGAGTCTGCACAAACTTGTCAGCCAGAAAAAATATTAAAGAAAATGTGTATTTTAAGGATGTTTTGAATTGGGTAATAGGAAAGTGATGACTGGTTACACCCTGTCATTAGACCAGAAGAAGGCTTTGACAGGGTGTCCGATAACTACTTATTTGATGTCTAGTGTCACAGTGGGATTCCCCAAATTTCATACAATGAAATAGGAGACTGTATGACAGAGCTGATGTGATCCTTTTATCAAGGGACAATTTAGGTTACTATCACCGATAGCTGTACATGTCTGACAAGGCTATCCAATTAGCCTCTTTGTAGACATTTGTGCTAGATGTTTTAATCCAGCAAATCTATGGGAAAAATATATTTAAAATATTTCTCAGGGTCAAAACACCATTTAAAATTTATGTGTATGCAGATGAAGTTTGTTTGTCTCTCAGAGACAAGCAATTTGGGGTAGTTGCTATAGCTACAGTGAAACCTTTTTCTAAAAGTCTGGGGGCAAAAGTCAATACCAGAAAGTGTGGGACTCTGAATTGGACATCCTCTGGCCTCCCTGGCCAGAGTGGCCTATATAGACATCTCTGACACTCTGGTGAAAAGTTTAAAAATCCTTTTTGGGCCTGGGGAATTACCTGCTTTAAACTGGATAGTATCATTGCTTTATGTGAGGAAAAGTGAGCCAGTGGAAGTTTTGGAAGTTTTTGAAATTACAAAAGTGCAGGTAATTGAAAAATCCTACTGCCATTATTTACATAACTGAGTTTTTTTATCCCCTCCAACAATATTTGATGCTAGATTGTACAGCTGGTTACACGTTAAGTGTCAGTTAATCACACTGTAGTTACCATGTAACTACACAGTAACAATTGCAATGTATTTGCATGCAACAAGCATGTAACTACAGTGTAGTTGTATAGTCTTTTCAAATACTTGGGAGTCATTCAAACCCTGTCAAGTGGGACTTTACATATTTACTGTAAAAAAGGGGCCTGAACATAATAGATATAGTGTTCTTTTTCTTCATTCAGTCTTTTGCATTACACTGTTACGTTTGAATTATCACAAGTTTTGCACCCATGGCAAGTCTGATTGCAGAGTTCTATTGGGCCCCATTTATTGAAATGGAATGACCCCTAAACTGGTGAGTTCCTTACAGATTTACGTCATGTGATCTAGTTCACAGAACTTAAAATTTATATAAAGTTTCTAAGCAATCTATTGAAATTATTTCTAAACAGAGCTTGCACCAAGGTATTATGGGTGGATTCATATAACAACCCCAATTTCCCTTGTGTAGCCAACCAAAATGCCTTTGGTTGTACCTCAGCTGACAAACAGAAGGATGCCCCAGAAAGTTTGGGATGTTCTGTGGTTGAGCTGCTACAACAGATTAGGGATTAGGAAATACAAAGCATAAGAGTTTGGAGGAACAAAAGTACCCCAGGTTAGACGCTCAAATTTGGCAGAAACATAACAACTTTTATTTTTGTTAGAATGTCCATTTATAATTGATTTTTGGGTGAACTTAGCAAATAGATGGAAATGGCCATAGCTGAAGAGACTCACATATGGTAATCTGGTTTGGGCGATTATCTATTACAATGGCAGCGTTATAACAAAAAGCACACTGGCATTGATCTTTGTGGTCTTAAATTTTATTTGTGGTAGGCAAGATGTCAATTTGTGTTATAGCAGTAACGACCTAATAATGTAACAATCACTGACATTTCTATTTCTATTTATTATTTATTAAATTTTGTTAACCAGATGGGCCCCTGGGCCCTAAGGTCCCTTTTCAGGGGTGACCGAATTAGTTACATAGAGTGAGGCATTTATACAGTACAGTACATTTTGAACAGACAAATACAAGGTCAGAGATATAGTGTTCCATGCAAGGCAGTATTACATACAGCAGGGTATTTAACTAACTAACATAAATTCCTAGCTGGTGGAGTCTCTAGTAAGAGAGGTAAAGACAAGGGAGTTTAAAATTTTACCTAGGGTATGTTTCACAATCTCATGGATGGGATACGGTGGCTATGAAATGTAATTTGTTCTTCCATTCTGTGTATAGCTGTAAGTGACAAGACTGCATTATCAGTGTTTAATACTGCTGTGTATGTCTTCTTGTTCTATTGTTTGATGACTGACTATGGCCAGGATATTCAAAGCTTAGCGCCACGTGCAAATGGATTGCGCGGGATTGTGCCGAGTCAGTACAGGTTAGCCATATTCAAAGCAGGACATTGCACCAGTGCAGCGATAGCGCTGGCACAAAAAGATAATATAAGCAAGGGCAAAGTGAGGGCAGGAACCTGAATACAGGTGCAATGGCATATTCAAAGGAATAGTGGCACAAAGCCCCATTGTGCAACATGTAGTGCAGCATGGTTACTGCCTAAAAAGGCAAGTCTCATCCCAGGGCAAACCACAGAGGGGTGTGGCCAGGACAGGAAGCCAACATGGCTGTATTTGTAAATGCAGTAGTGTATTATCTGATGGAGGAAGTAGCGCAGGAGGAGGAGAGGATCAGGCCCATCATGGCCCATAACACAGGCCAAGGAGGAGATGCTGCACACAGATTGGACCAGCCCAGAGTCTCCTTTGAGACCCTGCCTGATGAGCACATTGCTGGCTGGTACAGGATGACCAGGGCCATGTCGGAGGCAGATATGCCAACTCCTGCATGAGCAGCTACGGCTAACACCAGATGAAGCCATGCTATGTCAGTGAAGGAGAAGATGAGCAGCGATGTGCTTTCTAGCCACTGGAACAATCAAACCCCAGTGGGAGACACATTGAGGTATCACAGTCTGCCACCTAGTGCCTCCTGACCCAGTTCCTAGATGCCTTCCTGCCACATGTTGCCGAATTCATAGTATTTCCCAGCATGGCAGCTGAGTGCAGAGTAACCAAGCAGCAGTTCTATTGAGTTGCGCACCTACCAGCAGTACTTGGTGCCATTGACTGCACCCATGTTGCCATCCATGCACCACCTGGTGATGGCAGTAACACATATAGTGAATAGGAAGGGTACCACTCCATCAACTGCCAGGCGAGTGTGCGATGCGACAGGGTCCATCAGCAATGTCTTTGCATGGTACCCTGGCGGTGCCTGACGCCTTCATATGGCACCAGTCTAGGCTGTGCAGGCCTTTGAGGAGGCAGGATTCCCAGTGGGCATCTAGTCGGTGAGTAGCACACTTTAGGCAACAGTGCAAGGGAGGAATAGATGAGGGGCTGTCAGGACAGCAATGCATGTGTAGTACTGTGGCAATGTCCATACAGCAGGAATGTGCAGCTAACTAAGTCCCATATGTTCTGAGGGACAGTGCCTATCCCCTGAGACCCCGGGCCTGCTAACACTGGTACCACAGCCAGCAACAGTGGCCAAGGAATGTACAACGAGGCACACACCACCAAGGAACATCATAGAGAGTCTTTGGCATGCTGAAGATGCAGTTCCGCTGCCTTGACCATTCAGGAAGTGCCCTACATTACAGCCCTCAGAAGGTATGCCATATATTTCTAGCGTGTTGCATGTTACACAACATGGTGCTAAAAAGTGGTATACGTGCACCTGAACCTGAGGAACAGTCAGACAGTAAGCCAGAGCCAGAGTCCCAGGGGATAGTAGGGTAACTTGAGAGGAGAGACCCCAAATGGCCAGAAGATCACATGAACATGGGAGGAACATCATTGACACACTAGCACAGATGGGCAAGTGAGTAAACAGATCACAGACAAACAACCATTGAGCGCAATGAGTGTATTAGATGTGCAATGTATGTACAGTGCTGAAGCGTGCAATATGTGCATAAAACCTGAGTAAAGACAATGTCACAGTGTGCACATGAAGTATCTGTGTGTGGATCTGCACAGTGACAGTCAGAAATGTGTGGGTGACACATGAGTGCTATGTGTGCAAGAGTGTGGGGCAAAGGGTGTTATGCGCAGCTGGGTAACTATGAGTGTGAGGCACCACTGTGGGTGAGAGACTGTGCAGGTGTGTGCACTGTGTGTGTGTGGGGAGTGTGGACAGGAGTATCCCAGTGGCCAATGTCCAGGACATGCCAGGCTAATGCTGGCGCCATACCCCACGGACACGTCCTGCACCATGTCTGCGGGGAATGGATGTGGGGTGCTCTGTGTCGAGGACTGCGGGATGTTGTCAGTGCAGCATGCCGATGTGCATGGCTGGGACCTGCTCCAGTCCTGGAAGGTGGGAGGCCCGTCACGTGCCTGGACCACGGAGGACTGGGAGGCTGGGTGGACAACCCAGTGGCCACACACGTGTGCGTGTCACATGCTGAAGTGTTGCGCTGGCCCTCCTGCGAGTGGTGGAGACTGTGCCATGCTGACCAGTAAGTAGCATAGACATGCATGGTCTGGGCATGCACATGCACTACCGCAGTGAGGTCCCCAAAGCCCTGCCCCATTGTGCCAAGGACCTGGGACATGCACTCCTCAGCACACTGCTCTGCACGAGCATGGAAGCAGCAACTGTCTCCTGCAGTTGGGAGAGCTCATGCATCAGTTCATGGAGATCCTGCTGCACTGCATATTGTGGCTCAAGTGCAGCATGTACATGGGTCTCGCACCCCTGGCCGTCCCTGTGCTGTGGGTGATGACCGCCCTGGCAGTGGGTGGAGGGTGGTGGCTGTTGTGGGCACTGGGCTGCTCAGCAGCCTGTATAGGCTGCTGTACCTGGGCCCCATGCTGCCGCTGCTGTTTTTGGCCAGCACGGGACTGTGTCTGCCCCATGGCCTGTTCAGTGGGCTGTGGCAGGCAGTGGCGGTTCATTGAGCAGACATGTCAGCATCATGGCCAACAGCTGTCAACTGCATGGTGACACCCTGATCCAGTGCAGCCCCCTTTGCTGGTCAGATGTGTGCAGGCCCCACATGCTGTGCTCCCATGTCCCTGACCCCAGGGCCCTCAGTTGTCAGTTCCACATCAGAGTCTGATACCTGCCACCCTGGTGACCATTAGGGTGATGACAGTGCCACATCCAAAGTCTTCCACCTGTGCATCCTCCATAGGTATGGCAGTGTCCAGGATCTCAGCAACCTCACTGTCGCTGGAATCCCCTGCAACATATGCTGTCCTGGGGTATGGTGTTGGATGGGTGCCATGGCCACATGTAGCCCTATGATGGTCATCCACATGAGGTCCATGTGCCACCCCATGCCAGATGTAGATGGCACCGGCCGGTCTGCCTCCAGCTCATCGATAATGTCTGCCATCCCACACTCTGCCTGGACATTTGCACTTTGTAGACCCGATACTGTGAATTAAGGAGGACACTGTTAGTGGAACTGTACAGACTTTTCACACCATCCCAACTACTGGTACCAACGTGCCACCACAATGCATAGCACCCTGACTGTCCAACACCCCTATTATGCAGTGTGAGTGCCCAACGACAACAGTGCAGCCAAACAGTAGTGAATAACATGTATAGCAAACACATGCACAGTGTTCGTAGTCAGGAACTGCAAATGCACAGCAAACACCCATATGTGACTTCACAGTGCAGGCAAGACCCAACAGTGGCAATCACACAACCAACAAACCATGTCATGCCACCACTGCCTGATGCAAACCATGTATATACCTGGATGTGGTGGTGTCAGCTGCATCTTACATCCTCCCCCTACACCCTCCATGGCCACAGGCCCCAGGGTGGATGCAACAAGGGACAGAGAGGGTCCCATCTCTCTGGTCCAAGGGTTGTGGCCCTTCCTAGTCCTGAGGTATTCCTGAAGTCTCTGGGCCTCCTCCTCCTTGACTCAATTCAGCAGATTGTGCCATCTCTTGCAGACTGCATCAGGGCTGTGGCCACCTCCCCAATAGCATTGACCTCTGCTGCAACCTCTTTCCCACAACTGCAAATCAGGGATCCATGGGCTTTCTTGTCTGCAGACTATTCTCCCATTCCTTACATGCATGTACAAGGGCATGCAGCTCATCCCACTGAATTTGTGGGTGTAAAGTCTCTCCTGGGGAGTGGTGACACCTCTATGGGACAGATGGCAAGTATTGGTTATGCATGGTTGCGTGGAGTGTTACCCTTTTCACCAATACACATGTGGATCATGTCACACCACCCTACCAGTGTTGTTGCATATATCCATCGTGCCTGCATAATGGATTTTTTATTTTGTTTAATTAAGTCATCTCAAGTATTAAAATTCCTAAAGCAGATTCCCATTACTATAAGCTCAGGGTTTGTAGTTTGGAGCCATGATTTCTCAAATTGATTTCTTTATATATTTATAGACCGTTAACAAAGGTGTTTACTTTGTCATTAATTGCAGGTCAATTCCTACTGCTTGGAAGGAAACAGTAATTATCCCTATTAAGTAAAGGGGTAGTTATAGTGAGATGGATAATTATAGGCCTATCTCTTTGTTGCCACCTTTGGGCAAGTTGCTGGAAAAATTGTTAACCAGCAGCTTGCAGATTATTACTTCTGAATGATCTTTGGTCTCCTGAGCAGCACGGTTTCTAAGATATCATAATGCGGGTACTGCCTTGGCCAGGTTCACGGACCACATCAGTGGAGCGATGGATAGGGTGAGCTCACTGGTGCTGTGTTTGTGGACCTGTCCAAGGCATTTGATCTCGTTGATCATTTCTTGCTGCTCAGGAGGCTGAGCGCTTGGGAGTGACTGAATTTCCAATGGATTGGTTTAAAAGTTATCTAACAGATAGATTGCTATATGTGAAATATAGGGAATGTTAACAAGTGGTAAAAATGGAATTGGGTGTTCCCCAGGGATCTATCATGGGCCCCTTTTATTTTCATTGTTTGTAGATGAATTACCAGCACTTTTCATAACACAAATACACTGATGTATGCTGATGATATAATTTTGTATAATAGTTCTGCTTCTGTTGAAAATTTAAATCAACATTTGGGTGATAATTTTTATAAAGTAAGTATCTGGTTGAAAAGTCAACACCTATTGTTAAATACAATAAAACTAAGAGTATGCTTTTTGGCTCTAAGCCAAAATTGGTAAATAATCCATCTTTATCTATACTTGATTTGAATGGTGACCTACTGGAACAAGTGACTCAGTTTAGATATCTGAGTATAGTATTAGATTCAAACTTGACTTATTCGATACATTAAACAATCCCGTAAAAGGTCAATCAGAAACTAGGTGTACTCTTTAGATCTTTAAATTGTTTGACATTGAGGCTCATACAGCTATTGCTAGAAGTGTATTGCTACCACCTATGAATTATAGTTCATTTCTTTTTCTAATATCACAAAAGCAGATCTAGCATTATTAACTACTACATTTCATAGTATGTAGGTTTGCACTTAAAGTACCATATCAGAGTCATCATTGCTTATTATATTAGCTAATTGATTGGCTTCCTCAAAATTTAACACTGAGTACAATCTAAATTATTTTTCCGATAATGTTATGAGACAAAAGTCTAAATCCCTTTATATCTGCTTTATCAATTTAAGGAGATAGAAAGATCTTTGAGATCAACAACTATTAAGTTAGTGATTCCAAAAGGAAAACCAAAATGGGAGAGATTCCTTTTCATTTATGGCAGCAAAATATTGGAATGGCCTGCCACCAACCTTCTTTGAAGACACTAGTCATGCGTTTTTAAGTCTAGGTTAAAACAATACAATATGAATAAAGTGCAATGTGAATGATTTAATTTATAATGTACGTTTGTTTTGTAATGTACTGATGTTTGTTAATGTTGTGTTATGAATTGTTTGTAATATTGTATTTGTACTTGTTGAACTTCTTGTTCTGTATTTATTATTGTAACTGTAATACCTGGACATCTTGTCCTGGCTGTGTCTGAAAAGGGCCTTGGCTCATAACACTTACCCAGTAAACAAAAGTTGAAATAAAATAAAAAATAAATAAAACTCAATTAGTTGTAACTCATTTAATTGAGAAATGTGTCCAGTGTAGAATGTGGGGCGTACTCTGGCTTTGCTCTACAGTATATAAAATGGGCACGGAAATCCCTGTGTCCTGATTGGCTGAGACTTGGTTCCAGCCATGGCAGTGAGACAACACACCAATGACAAAAACAAGTCCCTGCCAACCAGGGTAACTTTCAGAATTCATAAGCCACTTGCTTCCTAATTTCCATCACAAACATGGCTGCAACCTTTACTTATAAAAACTTCAACTAGGCCCTACGTAACTAATGTAATGTTATTTTCACTCAAGAGCCCCTTCTGAGGATGCTCTCCCCTCAGGATATTGTATGGATTCATTTGGGGATGGTTGGAGGGTGTGGGAACTGGAGCCAGTCCAAAGGCATTAGAATTAGTAATGAAAACCTGTCTATTTTTGTACTTACTCCACAATATGTTTTAGGAATTGGGATGAACACTGAGGTCATTAGAGCAATGCAGGACAATCTGTGTCTAGCATTAAATGAGGAGGTGGGGCTGATCTGAGGCATCATTTTTGGTGCTCTGTGGCGTCTCCCACCTCCCAACCATCTGTTCCTTATGACATTTTCTACATATAAGGTGTGACTTCCACATACCTATACCCTGGATGGGGCACCTTGTCCTTTTCCTCCCCACCATTTCTTCCCTTCTGCTGGGAGGCAGATTGATCTCTTGTTTATTGGGGGATGGGTGCTCCCTCTCCTCCCAAGATATAGGAGGAGATGGCAGTACACTGTGTTTTACTTTACCTTGGTTTCAGAGGATGGAAAGCACCACAAGGCTCTTCCATGAAAAGTAGTTGGTTGTTTAGTACTCCTCAAGTTACGAGAGGTATGGGGAAAGAGTGTGAGGGAGGAAATGGATTAAAGAAGGTTCTTAACAGGTATACTTTTGTAAGTTGTGGGGTTGCTTAGATTATGGGAGTAGCTGTGAATTTGCAGGTTTGGGGATAAAGAATATTTTTTTGGGGTTGAAGGATGTGGTGGGGGTAAGAAAAGTTATTTGGGTAGTATGTAGGAACTTAGAGGGTTTGGTGTTTTACTGTTTTTCATGTTTATGAAACTAAAACTCTCAGCAGGCAACAAACAGTTATTTAGAGACCGGTAGTTGGAGAATCACTGACTTTGGTGTGCAAATCTTTACACTATCGGAGTTATAGGATCACTACCATTTATCTCATGGAATGTCAACGGACTCAAAACAGTGATGAAGAGAAAAAGGGTTGGTCCTCTATAAAAAGAAAAGGAGATTTGATCTTCCTCCAAGAGACCCATTTAACAAAGAAGAATCGGATGAACTTACGAGGTCTTGGGGAGGCATGTTCTCAGTGGTGCCTTTACCTTGAAGTCCAGGGGGTGGCAATCTGGTTTCACTCAAATTTGAGGACTACTATTCACGCCTACAATTTTGGACTCTCAAGAATGTTACATGATAGTAGATGCAACGTGGGGGAGGTAAGGTATACCCTGATGGCATTGTATAGTCTGAATTGTGATAATCCTGACTTCTTCCATCACTTGGCTCTTGTATTGGCTCCTTTTCCAGATAATATCATTATTGGGGAGACTTTAACACCCTCTGGGACCCCATTTTGGATTATTCTGGCACTACAACTTGTCCGGGCCACTGAAGAGTGTTGTGGCTGTACAAATTTGGCTTGGGAAAGGGCCTTGACAGAGGTTTGGTGCCATCTACATCCACAAAGACATGAATACTCCTTCTTCTCTCATGCACACCATCTACCACGTGAGGTTAAATTATATTTTGATGTTCCCGGATCTATTATGGGAGTGATTGTGGTACACCAATGTATCTGTATTTCTGACCGTATGCCCCCTGGGGATTACCTAGAATTATAATGATGCTCCACCAGACAAGCAATGGCGATTAGACCCTATACTATTAACAGATAAAGCATATCATGATCAGATGTCCCAGGCCAAACAAGAGTTTCTTTCATATAATAAAGTAGAGGATACATCTGCTATTACTACTTGAAGGCCCTAAAAGCTTATGTGCCAGGGGAGTAACTATCTCTACACGCTGCCCATAAATGTAAAAAGAACTACAGGAGGAAACAAATTTAGAAAATTAAGTATTGGATTTGGAAAAAGGTGATGTTGGGGATCAGGGAGCAGGCTTGGGAGAGCTAAAAGACTTAAAGGTAAACAACCAAATATCCTCTAAAGCGTATTGAGAGGGGTCTCTTGATGACCAGAGCAAGCATCTGTTTGAAGGAGATACACGGGAAAGTGGCTGCCATGGCAGGTCAGGAAAAAGTGGGTTGATAAGGTGATCCTGGCTATAGAAATGTGGGAGGGATTACATCTACTGACCAAAATACCGTTAATAAAACCTTTCAAAACTTTTATGAAACTCTGTATACCTCTGAGGATCCCCAGGCTGATCACCTCAGGCCTTTTGAGAGATGTTCCTCTTCCCACCTTGGACCTGGATCACCAAATAACACCCCATAAAGTTAAGCAAGCCATCTGAAATTCTAGATCAGGTAAGACCCTGGCCCAGATGGGATACCAGTGGAGTTTACCAGTCCTTTTAGGGCTGAACTCCAGCAACTAATGTGTTTTATGGGACAGGAGACTCTGGAGGAGGGCTGCTTACCTCCATCTGAGGCAATAGGCCAACATCACTGTCCCTCCAAAACTGAGAAAAGATCCACCAAGTACAGCTCATATCAGTCCCATCTCTCTTCTTAATGCAGATTATAAAATCATTGTGAAAATAATAGCTGCTAGATTGGAAGGGTCCTCCCAGGTTTGGTACATCCAGACCAGGGCGACTTTGTTAAAGGTCATCAGGCAAAACACAATATCCAGCTGCACTCTAAATATTATGGAGCGGTGGTCCTTTGGGGGTACAGCAGCAAAGGCCTTCTGTTCCTCGATGCAGAGAAGGTCTTCGACAGAACTGAATGGTCCTTTATGTTCGCAGTCCTGGATAACTTTATCCTGGGGCCTCGTATCCGCTCCTGGATTGCAATCTTGTATAAATCACCCAGAGCACCAACTCTGAAAAATGACACCATTTCCTCCCCTTCTGCCTTCCAAGAGGAATGAGACAGGGCTGTCCCCTGTCCCCATTGTTATATATCTTAACCATTGAAGCCCTAGCTGCGGCGACTCAAAATCATCCTGATTTACGAGGTTATGAGCTTAATAGAGCTAAACATGTGATTTCTTCTTTGGGGATGATGCTATTGTTCAGCACATGCCCTGACAAAACCCTCCCTGCCCTGATCAAACTCTTAAAGGTATAAGGCCCATTATCTGGACATAAGACTTACTGGGCAAGTGTGAATGGTTACCCCTGAGAGGCAACAATATCCCTATACAAATAAATGGGATAATTATTCTCCCCTCCACAGACATTAAATACCTGGGCATCCGCCTCCCTAGGAAACTTGCCAAAATAGGAGAAATAAACTATAAACCCTAATGAAAAAATTCCGTAAGATTGCAAAGGTGGAGCCCACCCCTAACACTCCTGGGTAAGGTTAATTTAGTTAAAATGTGCCTGTTACCTCAGTGCCTTTACCTATTTCAGAACCTACGGTCCATATATCAAACAAATTTTTTAAGGCACTTAGAGGATATGTCACCACCCTCTTATGGCGGGGTTGAATACCAAGAATATAACAAGATCCACTATGGCAGCCAGCGGATAAAGGGGACTGGGGTTACCCAGCTTCTTCCCATACTACCTGACGCCCAGTTGGCCTTTTGACAGATACTTTGTCCAGGAATCCCACTATGGCAGCCAGCGGATAAAGGGGACTGGGGTTGCACAGCTTCTTCCCATATTACCTGATCACCCAGTTGGCCTCCTTTTGACAGATACTGTCCCACAGGAATCTCTTAAAATGCCTGGGAAAATTTGGAGGATTCATTATATGATTCCCTTTTCGCAGCAACCCTAGCAAAAAAGTTGTCAAGCGAATCAATAATCCATACACGAGAGCTTCAGTCCGTTCTTGGCTAGCTGCCCATGAAACACCAAACCATCCCTGTATGCTATCCCTGAGGCTTCCATAAAACATGCCCTCTGGGATGAGAACATTATCAAAGCCCTACACATAGAGTACAAAACACCTGGGAGAGAAATACTTGAACCTAGTGTCTCAGCTCTGTACAGACAATGTTATGATGTCTTATCAGCAGTTGGCCAAGCAATTTAATCTACACCCCTCTCATTTCTTCATACCTTGAAATTTGGGCTAGAGTGGGTGGGGTGGGAGTGGGAATATCTTGACATCAGCATTCCCACTGGAGGAGGTGTTTGTTGTCCCTCAAGGTGCTAAAACCAGGACCTTTGACTAAATATTATAGGGCCCTTCTGGGGAGATTGGGTGGTAGCCCTACAAACAGGGTTGACTTATTCAGTCAGAAATAGGCTATGGGCCATTCACTACAATGTCCTACATAGGACCTATTTTACTCAGGGCTGGCTAATAGGATTAACCCCTAAGTCAAATAAATGCCCTAAATGTAAAGTCCAAGTGGGACATTTTTTCCACATGATATGGGCATGTCCAAAGATTGCTCTTTACTGACAGTCTGTCACTCCTTGGTGCTTAAAATGCTTATTGTCTAGCAACCGATTAAAAGTAAGCCGGATGTACTATTGGAATTACCAGCTAGATCCCAGGGTCACAGAGTGAATGTTCACCCCTTTGGCACCTGGGAATAGTAGTAGGAAACAAGCTTTGGCCCAGCACTGGTGGCTAGAATAGGTTCCAACTGTGGCCCTATGGTTTAAGCTATTCCTTTAGTGTATGAGGATTAAGCATACACAATACAGTGTTAGGAAACAAGAAAACAGAAACCACCAGATTTGTGGCCCACTGAGTCAGTCCTTCATTCTCATTGGTCCCCCTTCTGATTATAACATAATGTTGTAGACATAGGAGTGTTACAGAGATGGAGTCACTATAGTAGTACCATAACCATGCCCTTAATCTGCACTAATTTCCATATGTCTATTACTAATGAGATGGTAATGCACAGTGCACATATAGGGTTAAGGGCATCTAGCCATATGTGGAGTACTGAAATGTAACATAAAGTGTATATTTCAAATATACACTGTTTGAATAAGGTATGAGCTATAGTATGTTAATCTAAAATCTGTGTCCATTGTAACAGATGCCAAAATATTAATTGGTTGTAGTTACGATGCTCTCTCTCATGTGAATGGATTGTGTAAATGTAAGCATTTCATTGTTAAATGTTGACTTGCTGATGACTTAAATAAAGTTGACAACAAAAAAGAGCCCTTCCTTCACACATATACAAATTTAAAAATCAAATACTATTTAGAGCTTGCATTGTTGTTGTTTCTTTAATGATCATGAAAATCCCCTCCTGTCCCTACCAGTTTGCCAGAGAACTCCTGCTCCTTACCTGGCAACAGATAAAATTGAGGTTCTGGCTCCACTTGAGGTCTCTGTGTGTGTGTCTCGCGTGTGTATGCCAATTGAACTCTGTTGTTGCCATTCTGTATGTGTGGTGGCGGGGGTGCATTCTACTACTAGAATAATGCAGAGCTTTGAATTCTTCTATTCCATGGTGAACAATCACACGATGTATTGAATGTGAAGAATGACAGGTGACTGATAGGTGAAAAATATCTGTGGAGCGACTGTTTTACATTATTTAGCAACATTTTATTATATTTTGTGTGACATTGAAAACTTTTAGGATTGTTCTGTTTTAAAAGTTGCCTATGGGCCCATTTATATAAGCAAAGGCACTTGTGAACATTAGTGGTACTAGGTTTACCCCACAGTCAGAGGCTGAAGGCACTCGGCTTTGCCTCGTGCCTCACTATGCCCCTGACCATGGGGTAAACTCAGTAAACACCAATGCCCCATCATGCCTAATTGCTTAAACACTCAGTGTCAGAGGAAACAATAAACACAAGTCTGTAGAACACAGATCATGTCCATATCTGGAATGTAAAGAAACTCTAGAATCTATGGAGCATTTTGTACTGGACTGTTACTTTGCAAAAGGTTTCTGGCAGTTTTAGCCAAATGATGGACACTTCCTTGGGTAGAAAGGCTCACCTGTGAGTGTTTAGTTCTAGGTGATTGGCCACATTATTTACGGAAGTACAATGATAGTACCCCAATAGTGATGTTTGCATGCCTGAAGGTCTACATATGGCAGGCCAGATGTCACTAGTGCTACAACAACTTAGGAAGTCATATGTGTCTTTAGGCCAGTTATGCAAAGCAGTTTTCAAAGAAGTCTACAGTGAAGATCAAATGTTTATCACAGTAAAAGAGGTTGAGACTTTATGGAGAGGAGTCACTCATGTAGTTTTAACCTAGCCTTTAGGGTATGGAATTTAGATGGTCTTTTCAGGAACTCCACTATCTACTAATTTCAATAATTATTTTTCCTTTTTGTTGGGGTTTAAATGGAAGTGAAAAAAGGAGGAGGGAAAATTTGCTGTTTGAAGATGAATTTTGCAAAAGTTTTCAGTAATGAGAGTGTACTATCTTAGCTGTTTTCCTTTTAGTATGCCGTGTGTCATTTTTACTTTTATTGTTTAAGTAGGAAAAAAAATATTTTGTAAGAGTCTGAAGGAGTGCACTTCTTTTGTTTTCTAGTGGTTTATGATTTTTGTTTGTTTTCTTTTGTCTTGATTTGAATTGTTTATTTTACTGATGTTGGTAGATGTGCTGCCCCACAGAAAACACCAGTAGAACAAGCGGCACAATACCTGCGTTGGTATTGTGCCATCATTGGGGGAGGTCAGCATTATCGCTGATGACAAAACTTGGTGCTTCCGACAGGGCAAGGGGCACTGGATGTCATTGTTCACCTGGGGATCGATGACCTTGCAAGGGACAGAGCTGGGATTGTGCATTGGGAGTTCAGAAAAGTTGGGGGGTCTCAGACAACTAGCGTGCATGGAGGTTTTGCTGAGGTGCTGTCTTTCTATGAACATCGGAGGATAAGGTACTTCACTCAGGAGCCTAACTCCATGGTTGAAGGAATGGTACAGAGAAGAGGGGTTTGGCTACATTGGGGACTTGGTATCAACCTGGAGGGGTGGGCCCATACAGAGGTGATAGCCAGTGTCCATTTGGGAGAGAAATCACAGTCCTCAGTGGATGATTTAAATGTTACTTTGATGAACATTTGAAGTAGCTGAGGAGGTGGAGGAAGGAAAAGGAAGGCACAAACTGTGCCCCAGACTGAAACAGTAGGAGAGAAGGACAGGGAGGAAACCACCAAAGGAGCAGGATAATGGGAACAGAGGTGAAGTAAAGGGCAAGGGATGGCAAAGTTGGAAAAAAGAAAGCGGAAGCAGACAGTCACAAAGAGAGGAAGGGGGCTGCAGACAGAGTGGGGGAAGGTGTGGAGGGCCATATGTGCAAATGCAAGGAGTCTTGGAAATAAAATTTCAGACCTAGAGGACATCATGGCGGAGGCAAACCTGGATATTGTGTCCATCTTTGAGTCATGGTGTACAGGCAACCATGACTGAGACATGGCACACCAGGCTACAGGGCTGCAGCTATGAATTTTGGGGCCCCGGACAAGTCACTTGAAATGGCCCCACGTTTCCCAAACCAGCTAATGCCAGGGTAATGCCAGCTCCTCAGGTGGGCCCCTCCTGAGCTCAGGGGCCCCAGACAACTTCCCCACTTTCCCCCATTACTGCGGCCCTGCAGCGCTACACTCCAGTTCCGGAAGACTAGGTGGGAGGAAGCAGAAGGGGTTGTGCTGTAGGTAAGGGAAGGTATCAGAACAATGGAAATGCAAGGAAGCCAGTGGGGAAAGGAGAGGTTGAGGTACTGTATGTCACCCTGGAGACAGGAACTAGAGTCAGTATTCATACTGGGATGATATACAGGCCTTCAACACATGGGAATTAACTGGATAAGGCACTGGGGAGCCAGCAGCACAGCAGCAGGAAAAGGGGCAGTGCTGCTGGTGGGGGACTCCAACTAGCTGGATGCAGATTGGAGCCTCCCAGCCACAGCCACAGCTAGAAGCAGGACATCCTGACTCTCTGCAGGCAGTGTTTGTTAGGCAACTAGTCAGTAATCACACTCATGATGGGGCAATACTGGAGCCGCTGCTCACAAACAGAATAGTATTGCAGATGTCAGGGTGGGAGGCCACCTGGGGCCAGTGATCACCATACAGTGTAGTCCAACATAAGAACAGCAGCAGAAGCAACCACACAAGGACAAAGGTCCTTGATCTCAGGAAGGTAGATTAAAAAAATGAGTGAATGCCTCAGAGATGACCTAGTTGAAGGGGACTGGGTGGGGTGGAGGAACAGTGGCCAAATTAAAGGATGGCATGGTGAAGGCAACAAACCTCTGTGCAAAGAAATGAGCAAAAAGCAGTGAGACAGAGACCACTCTGATTCTCAAGGGAAGTGTCTGCAAAGGATAAAGTTGAAAGGGTGCATTCAGGGAGGTACAAAGAGATGCAGAGGGAAGAGGTTAGGGAGGTATTACAGTAAAGCAGATTGAAGCAGGGAAAGTGGAGAGGGATGCAAAGGCACACACTGAAAGAGTAGCCAAAGGGTAACTAAGGATGCCAAGACCTTTTTAGGTACATAAGTGAAAAGAGGAAGACAAGGGAGGGATTGTGAGATTAGGAAGGGTGGGGGAGACTGTGAGAGGAGGAGGATCAGAAAACAGATATACTGAACAGACACTTTAGTTCAGTCTTTGCAGTGGAAGGAGAGGTTATGGACCCTCATAAAAGTAGCAGGAACACTGGGAGGAGGGAGGCAGACACAAGTCCATTCACAGAGGAGGAGTCCTGTCTGCATGAATGTCTTTTTTTCATATGGCTGTTTGCCCACCTGTTGCCACCTTCTCCTGCCATCGGGCCCCAAGGAGCTACCCTGTGGGTCGTCACATATGGCAATGGGAAGACACAGTGTTTTTCCCAGTTTTCCCACTTACATCCTTGGGGTCCCTACAGACACAGTCATGCATGCACATGGAGGCATGCACATGGGCCGGAACCAGTAAAGACCCTGATCCACCCAGCTGACCTAGCACCAGCCCTCCATTTGCCCAGCACTACAACCAAGTCTTCACCCGTGGTAGTCAAGGGCCGGGAACGCTAACCTCCCCAGTGTGAGAGAGGAGAGGAAGTTGCCTGATGGCCAATCAATCCTCTCCCAGCCCTCCCCATGGCCAACCCACAGTGGCCTGAGTGCATTCCCAGATTTGAGTCGCCAGCATAGGAGAGGTGAAGTGCCTCAGTGACTCTGCCTCTATGCCACTGGGCCAGCTCCATGGATGTCTTTGAGGTGCCCCTCCTATTCCAGGAGGGGGAGAGAGAGGCGAGGTTCTCTCCTGGACACTCTCTGTATTCAAATGATGTAATTTCAGCTGTACAGTAGGAACCTTAGACTCGCTCTTCTCGAATGGACTGAATGCCCTGTAGAACTGCCTGGCACTCTGCTAGCCTTTCATTCTTATAATGTAAAGGGGAGGGGCACAGTGTAAAGGCAAAGAGTTGGGCCAGGAATATTCATGTCTGAGTAAACAGATCAGATTGGGATGGACCAATGATCTTTTGTGCTTACTCTTTTCTATATTTCTATGTTTCTACTTCTAGCTGAGTCAGGAAACTCAGAGCACAAACTCTAAACACCCTGGTTAATGAGGCCCACTAGAGAACATCTCTCTGGTACAGGCTTAACTCTTTGAGTGCTCTCCAGTAACCTGCCTCGAGCTTGGGGAAAGAGAGGCTGGTTGCAATGACCTTTACTGTATTTCCCAGGTAATTAAGATTATCCTGGTAATTAAGATTAAAATCTCTTTCACAAGGGTGACTTGGCCAAGAAGCAACCTTGCAATCTAGTGAACACACAAAGAATATAGACACAGACAAAACTGGACACTGTAGGTACTGTAGAGTGCCATTTAAATAATTTAACATCAGACAAAGTAGTTAACAATGCGGTCAGACTTAGGACTGGAAATTTATGTGAAGGTGCCTTTGCCTGTAACATTCCTGGTCTGAGATATGATATTCTACCTTCTAATAAGCCACGTGTACAATAACTGTACCTGAATAAAAGTTGATATGCAAAACTGTTTTGTATCGCTTTTCTTTTAGGAACAACAATTCCCCAGGTCACAGCTGGAGATAAGTCCTCTGCGCCTATGTGCTTACCTGGCAAGATATGTTTAATTAATTAAATAAATACATTCTATATAGTTCTATTCATGGGACCCAGAGTTTGTAGTTTGAGGTTATTGTATCGTATAGCTGCACTGTTACAGACAATCCACCAAATATAGGTATAAGTAGAAGGTCTCCTAACTGAGTACTTGGGAGCCAGGGTAGGAGCCTGAAGGATGACGCTAATTAGACCTATAAAATAAGATATAGGAAAAGGGATCACAAAGGATCCATAATTCTTAGAGAGTAAATAGAGCTTGTAATGCAGGACAGAGGAGGACAGCAGCCAGCGCCACAGGAGACACACATTTAATGCCGCATCACAGCTAAGACAAATGTCCGATGGGGCTTAAACATATTTTTTTTGTATGCACCATTGTATATTTCTTATATTCCATACCACCTCATGCTTGAGGTGTATATCACCATACCTGTATGTTCTGCTGTGATTTCATTGTTTGCCCGGTCGTGACTGAAAATGGTCCTTTGATCAGTGCACTTACCTGGTTAACAAAGACATAAACAAATAAATAAATAAAATAAGAGGCAGGATCAGTAGGAGCAGGATCAAGTGGCTCTCCAAAGGGAGCAATATAGCAATGCCATACCATGACTACCTGAGAACCCTAAGGGCTGTTTATGAGAACCGGAGGAGGAGGCACAGAGCAACAGAGGGCTGGAGGGTCCATAGGCAAGCCACAGTGTGCTGATATAGCAGAAACCTTAAGGAGCATATAAAAAAAATATATATATAAGTAAAGTTTGCCTGGGGGGCAAGTCAAGAGGTCCTCTAGGGACAAATTACAGGCAGTCCATGTTAGAGCCGCTGGCTGACATCAGGTGTCAGTAGGACACCCTGACATCAGCAGCAGGAGGCAGAGTCCAACAGATACTGTATGTAATGTGAAATTGGGAGGGGACTGCTATTCAGCCGCTCCTGGCACCAAACAGCATATAGATATGTATATATACATATTTTTTAAGTATGAGGAGGGTAGAAAGGAATCACCAGCCCTTTCTGTCTCACAAATTATGGTTGGTTTGTTCTAGCCTCTAAAGGAAAATGACTGTCTCAAAGGGGAGCAGGACAGTAATCAGGAGGAACTGGCTCACATGCTTCTTGCCTTTAGCGGGCACTAGCTTGCTCCTGATTGGCTGACAGGGCCTTACAGTTTTGACAGACCAACCAGGCATCACATAGGGATGGTTAAAGGGCTGCAGGAGTAGGAATACCTCATGGTTTTCTCTCCTTCTCCTCAAGATGACAGGAGTGCCATGGGTGGTCTCTGCCACAGGCAACTCTTCCTCGAAGGGCTCAAGAAGAAAGCGAGAAAAACTTAAAGTGACAGGTTAGATAGTTAAGGGCTACTGCAGCCAAAGTTAGAAAATGTTAAGTCACAAAAGTTTAGTCGGATCAATCTTTACAGAAATACTTGAACCTTGATGGTCCAATTTAAAGAGGAGTGAGGAGAAGTCCATTTTCAGTTAATTGTTCAAGACATTCCCAAACAGTTTGTTATTTTACTCAGCTAAAAGTTTTAGGGAGGGTATTCACCTGCTCACTGGAGGACCAGAAGAGGGCCAGCAGTTGTGTGGAACCAGAAGACCGGAGGACCAGACATGCAATGGGGCAAACTGGCAAGGCAGCATATCTGAGTCATCATCACCATCATAGACAGCGCCCATTCAGGTTGAGGTAGAGGGATTTTGTGACCTCAGAGACTCTGAATTAACTTTGGGTCATTTGGTTATTTTGGGGTGGCATTGAATGATGATTGTTGCATCAAATTATAGATTTTTTTTGTCAGGGAAAAGAAATGCTATTCAGACTGTGCAAATGATAACTTACTGAATCTGTATAAAGATCTGCCAGCCCTTGTATCTAACCTTCCTTGCAGTTAGCCAGATACCATTACTCAAGCAGGGAAAGCAGGGTGCTGACTGGTGCTTTAGCTATGTCACTGCATGGATTCAACAGTGACTTGTGATCACAGTTCTGAAGTCATGTAGTGACATAGTAAAAACTCCAAATTCCTGGTTTCATAGAGAAGAATGTGGAATGTTGTCCTTACAAAATAAAAATATAAACACAGCTTTCATATCAACTCCTGTTGCAGAATAGTTGCATATGTGGATCATGTGGTAGTAGGAATATAATTTCTGAAGATATGAGCATTACAAGCGGCTAAAAATTTGCACTAATTTCTTATTCCGTATAGGATAAAAACAAGAATCCCAAACAAGAGATTTCAGTGAAAACAGTGATACAAGTTCCTTTTAAAATTGTACAAGCGAACAGCTGACACCATTAGTTTGGTTTACAGATCATTCCAGGACGAGCGGGCAAGATAGTTTAAGGACATTCTTTCAAAATGACTTTTAACCTTTTAGACTACAAGAATTAGTCACAGTTGGGATCTAAGTCACTGGTGGAAGAAGTTTAACAGCAAGTTAATTACCATTGGAGTTTAAGTACTGTAGTATGGATGTGGAAACAAGAGAAACTAGTACATAGTCCTTCTGTTCTCCAAGGAGGTAAGGCCAGTGATTATGGAAACATGGCAAGATTCCCAAAGTCATACTCAGTACCAGTACTCCAATAGGACAGCTACAGGAGATAATTAGAAACAAGCATAAGGTCAAAGGAGCACTAGGAGCTTCAAACTGATTGAGTAAACCTAGGTAGGTAAAAGAGAGCTGACTAGATAGACTCTTGCCTTTGCCTGCTTTCAACCATCTACACTATGTATCTAAGTGCTTGATCCACAAATGTAACTGGGATATATACAGCTCAAGCATATCCCAATGGAGCAGCTGCACACCCAGTGACTGCACAGTGAGAGGTGCAATCCACAGCCCCACCCCGTAGCCCCTGCAGATGTGGAGCCCCATAGGACTGTAGGTGGTGCCGAGGGTGCTGCAGACAAGATTGCCAGGCACTAGTAAGATGCTTGGGTAGGCATTTCAGTGGATCCTGGCTCTGCGCAGTGCGGGAGATCATGGGGTGTGGCAGTCCATGTCTGTCATCTACAGATTGCCATATCCCCTTTGTGTAATGTGCACATGTATTGTACACATCTGCTAGTGCTGGACACAACCCCAGTAAATATACATGCCCCAAGGCTGAGGGACGGTGAAGGGAGAGCTAATCAGACCCAGTGTCACCAGACAGGTCGGGCAGAGGGGATTTAGACACCACAGCAGCCCCTCGGGCCATGTAGCTTCCACCCCCTCACCGCTGCACTTGCTTCATCTGGAGTACTGTGGCTTGGGCACAGGTATGCCCTGCCCCTTTGCCTACACCTGACCCAGCTGGGCACAGAACTGTGGGTATAGTCAGAGATCAGATAAGAGGGGTGCCATTGGTACCTTGATATTGCACATCCCATGTGTAGGGGAACTCTGGCTTTTCCAACCCTCCTCATGTGTAGGGGCTGCGCTGTATGGGCCCTAGCATGATCAGGTTAGAATTATGCTCTGGAAGTACATATCCCTCCTGCATAGCTCTACATCTGCAGACAGGTGCACACTGCCGGTATTCACCAATGGCTGCCACTATTCATGGCACCTCCCTCCCTCCAGCATGCAGTACTCTGCAGGGTGGCCGGGGCAGAGTTGGATGCCTGACCCAGGTTTCACAGTGGATCCCTTGCATGGCAGGGTGCGGGTCCGGTGCATGAATAGCACATGCACATCTGGACCCATGAGGCCATGCCCATCACCCAGTGTGGCCTCGCTGTGCCCACATAGTTAACCCCCCACCCCAATGGCAACCCAGCCCTGGTCCCGTATGTCTGTGCACCTCACAGCATGACCCCATGATGGACCCTGCCACCCCTGTGTACAACATGGCCCTGTCCCTGTGCATATGTAGACACCCCCACACCTGTGCCTCTGCCCCATTCTCAGAGCCATATCCCCCAACACCACGACACAAAGGTGCCCCAGCCCAGCACACAGATAGTTGTGTCTATATATAGTTATTGTACACTGTTGCATTATCCCCCACCCCACACACACACACATATCCATGCTCTATCCCTGGCTGGCATAGCCCTCCCCAACACCTGTACCTGTCCTCAGGTACCAAGGTGTGATGATGTGTATGCTGACCCCCACACACCTCCTCGGTTGCAGTCCATCCAGTGATGCTGGGGCACTGCCTATATATAGGCAGTGTGCTCACAGCATCATTTGAGGGCCAGTGGCCAAGGAGGTGTGGAGGGATGTGCACTGCCATCCGCGGTGGCACCAGAGGACAGGAATGGGGGTGGTGGTGTTGTCAGTGCCACTGGGTGAGGCAGCTCAGAGTGTTGGGGGTGGCATGCACATCAGGGGGACATTGTGACCACATGTCAGGGGTGGGGATGTATCTTGCCAAGGGGAACCTGGCGGCCACACACTAAGGAGGTGGGGGTCTGGCCCATGCATGGTGGTCAGGCCACCATGCAGTGCAGAGGGTGTGTCTCCTGCCATGAGGGGCTGGTATCTGGCCTGGGTGTGTGGTTGGTCGGGGTGTCCCTAACTCCTGCTGGGGCCTGTTCAGGGTTCCACTATGTGGGGGCTGAGTGCATAGGGGCTTATGGCAGGGTCTCCTCTGGCATACACGCCACCCTCCTATGCTTCCCTGGTGCATGGCACCATGTGCCACAGTGCATGCTGTACAGTGCCGCCATACCCCTCCCACCCTGGCACATTGTTGTCTGTGGCGGCTGGGGAATCGGGTACTAAGGGCTGTGCACCCCAGTTAGTGTCATCCCAAGCAGGAGATGCAATGGGTGTGGAGTGGCTACACACCACACATATGCAGTGCATAGCCACTCTGTGTTTGTGCATAGAACCCTATTTGTGGATCAAGCTGAGTTTGTATATGTCACACGGGTATTTATGTACTGAGAATGAATCTTACAGCTGCTTGGTAAAAGCATTTGGTAATGTATATACAATTTCAAAGGACTGTATCTACTGTAGCAGTAGATGTATATTCTTAGGTGTTACATAATACAGTTGCAATTGATCAAGTACATGAAGGGGAGAAATGTTCAAAGGCTGTTGAAAAGTAAATGCTGTTATGGAGTGATATCATAGTGAACATGAATATAACTGAGTTGTTTCCATGGGAACAGTACATACTGCTGACTAGGGACTAGTAATCAGCCATTCACATCACTGCTACTCACTCCTCCATTACCAGTGGTGTGTTTTTACTTGCATAGCTATCAGTCTGCACCCCCATCAGTATCCTTTGTAAACAAAATAATCCTCCAGCCTGCAGTTGGCATTGTGCAGTCACTCTGACGGAGAAAGGCAATGTTTTCTACTACTACTACTGACCCATATTTTGAAGTACATCAGTTGCATCAGAGGTGTCTAAGGTTTAGAACTTCAGGAAGAAAACAGGAGGAATAAGGCAAAATATTCTGGGTGTTCAGGCAATGAAAGGTACCGTATGAGAATGATGTTGTAACACAAAGCAGTAAATCCCAATATGGGAGATTTGCCATGATGAGATAATTCCAGCAAGGCAATGTTAGGCTCAGAGTTTCCATCATTAATGAACTCAGTCTGCTGGACTTTTGGTTTTATAAAAATAATAGAACTGACTGAATTAACACAGATCAAAATTGTATTTTTTTATTTAAAAGTTTCATAAAAATACTGGATAAGTTCTATGAGAAACACATCTCATGTGCAGAATGCCCCAAGTCATAAAATTAACCAAACAACCTAGACAACATACATGAAACAACTAGTAACAATTATAGATGGATTGTTACTGCTGCAGCAATTCTTTTCAAGCTGTGTTTGAAGATACCAAGGATGGGTGAATTTCAGAACTGAGGAGGCAGGTTTTCCAGGAAAAAGGGTCCCTGCAGGAAAAGCATTCTGTGCCACAGTGAATATAAAACTTAGGAAAAAATATGCTGGGCCACATCACAGACAGTGTATTTGTGGACAGGAACAGATAACCTTTCAGATAAATAAGTGGGGTGGATTGTTTGCCATTTTATAAATAAGGGACAGCCAGTGGAAAGTATGCCTAGAGAATGGTGACAATCAGTTTAGCTGTTACAGTAAATGCAGTGAGGCTCGTCCCATTTGAATTTTAAGATAAAATGCAATAATTGATAGTAAATTGTATTTGAGGAAGAAGATACAAGCAGAGGCATGAGGATAGATAGTGTCACCATAATAAAAGATGGGAGAATAGCTTGCCCATTAATATTTTTGCGATCTGAGCTTGGCAAGCAATGCAGAAAGCAGAAGGTATGATGGTGGTTAAAAGAAAATCATTGAATACATGTGTTCTAAATCAGCATGCTTCAGACTCACATGGAATCCCTGCTCTGATCAGAGTGTAATCTATGGTTTAAAATACGTTTATGTAGCCCCCACCACTAAGGGCAGTGTTCAGTACTAAAGGTCATACTAAAAGTGTATGGAGTGTAGAAGGCCATATGCCCATAGGTGCTCCAACTTTGTCTGTAATAAGATAGTTCATGCCCTCCAGTATGTAACTGTCTAATTTATTCTTGAATTCTTTCCTGTCTTTACTAATTATTATATCAGCTGGTAACTTATTCCACAGGTTTACTATAAATTGAGTATAGAAACCTTTGCTTTTGTGTGTTTGGAACTGTAATGGTCTGATTTGCATTGGATGATCTCTAATGCCCACACTATCATTTAAAATTCTAATCCGAGCTCACAAATTAAATAATCATCCTGCATTATATTGTAGCACAGTAATAAATCACCCCTTTTCCTTCTGGTCTCTAATGTCATCAGATTTAGGTATTTAATACGATTGGTATAACTGAGATCTTTAGTATCATACATCATTTTTGTGGCTCTACATGGAATTGTCTCTATTTTGCATATTTCCTCCTTGTTCAGTGGACACCAAACTTGGCTGCCAAAATCAAGTATAGGTTTTACATATGCTCTATAAGCTACATCATGACATCTGCTCTCCTGCTCTTAAAATTCCATCTAATTGAGCACAGTATTTGGTTTGCTTTTTCTATCTGCGTGGTACAATGGTCTGAAGAATCTAATTTTGATTAATTGTAACACCCAGATCTCGCTCATATAAGGTCTCCTTGAAGATATTATCCCTAATTTGTATAACTATTTTATTGGTTGCTTTCCCAGGTGCAGGATACATTTTTCAGAGTTAAAGGTAATTCCTCAAGTGACAGCCCATTAATGAATAACATCTAAATTAGACTGAACTGATTCCTTATCTTCTGCTGTGTATACTACCCCAGCCAATTTGGTGTTGTCGGCAAATTTTACAGGTCCGCTTCTTAACATGATTACATATATTACACATATTCAAAATAAAGAGTTGAAACAGTATAGGACCCAGCATGGATCCCTGTGGAACACCTCTGGTCACATTACCAATAACAGAGTAGTACCCCTGTATGAAAACTCTTCAGGTCCTTTTATCAAGCCATCTTTAGGTCCATTTTACAATACTTGAACTAATGTTTAAATCAGTCATTTTTCATGGCCTGGTGCAGATCCATAGCTCCCATGTATTTTGACCCCCAAGGAATTCATTTTTCAGATAGAGTTGGCTCCTATGCCATGTTGCCACTGCCAATGTTAAATGATGAGCTTGGCACCATCTTAACAGTGGGAAGTAGGAGAGAAGTTACAGAGGAGTAAGAAGTGGATATGACCCCACAATGGGGTCCTAGATATGTCCCTCTAGGCCTTTGTAGGTTTGCGGGAAGCTAATGGTAAGGAGGAAGGAACTGGTGCACCCCAGTCTGCTGGACAAATCTGGGCCAGGTTGAAGAAGTAATACCTCACTGACACTGAAAGGGCCCTAACTTCAGTTGGGTGGAAGGACCACACATGGAAAGATGGCTGGAATGTGGTACTCTATCTCTCTGCAAAAGTCTGTTGAGATGCTGTCCCATCATTCAGCAGGTATTGATGTCTGAAAGGTGATGGGGAAGGGTCATCTGTCTGGGGTACCAGCCTGGATCTGCAATCACAAAGTGGGCTGATCTGTCTAGCTCCCAGTCCAGGAGCCAAGTCTTGCTGGTGAATCTAAGATGAGGGGTCCAGTGAAGGACAGAACAGACATCTGGATGGACCTTTGATCTTTATCTGTCAGTAAATTTATGCGTTGTGTGTGAAAGGGTGAATGTGTTGGGACCTCTTCCAGGCTCCTCAGTCAGTTTGAGAGAGGCAGGTTGTGAGAAGCTGCAAAGTGTGCTAAAATCATCTAAAGAGCCAGTACGATATATCAGCAGGCAGAGAAAGTGCATAGTCTCAGGACGCATGTTCAAGGGTTGGTATCTCGCTGAAATGGTTATCTAAGAATGTCTGAATAAGTGTTTGCATCATCACTCAGAGCATCAAACAGACCCTCCCCTCAGGTGCACACCTAGCCAGGTGTTCCACAACCATTTCACCAACAGAGGAACACAACAAGCAAAGTAAAACAAACTGTGTCAGTACCTCTGGGAGAAGCTGTAACATCTTTGCTGTCTGCAGTACCATGGGGACTTTTCTGTTTCTGGCAGCTAGGGGGCTTAGGGTGAGCCAGCCATCAGGCAACACAGGTGTGGGTGGGGTTAGTGTTGCTCAAAAGCCAGCACCACTTCCGTAGCACCCATGTATGCAGTACAAGCATCACTCGGTCAATAGTTTTAGTAGTAATGCAAACAGACTTGAATTTGTTTTAACTCGAACTCTACCTCCCACATTAAACAAGAGAATGTACTGAAATGATACTCAACAAGACTAAGAATCTGGAAATAAAGCAGTTTAAGATTATTATTTAAAGGTTTTGTCAAGGCACAAATTTAATGCATGTGGTTATGCCACAGCAAGTAGCCTTGCTAGCATGTTCACAAAAGCCTAATGCATTAAGTAACCTGATGTAACACTGTGTTTGGGAAGGCGAAGGAGGATTAGCATCACTGCTCTATGACTCTATCAAGCACAACTTTTATATTTATTTTAATTATTTATTTGTTTTTGTTTACGGTAGGTGAGCTAGCCATAAAATGACTATTTTCAGTCACGACTTCGGGAGGATACAACATGAGAAAAACACAAACAACATTGCAAAAGACACAAGAACATTATACTGACAGTATGGACAAGGTCGGAGAAGTACATGAAAAACAAAATATAGATTGGCTAAGAGAGTATACATGGGACGATAACATGTAGGGCAGAGTATATATACAACCAGGATCAGCTAACATATAGGGAGAGCTAGGTAACAATTACATTAGGCTAGTGAGTACATAGTAAGTGCAATGTTCAAGTTAATATAGTTCATTGTACATTAGAAAGAGACTGGAAAGCAGTTATTCTTATGAGGCAGATTGTAATGGAACACCACCAATCTGTGAGAAGAAAGGCTAAGGCATTTCACAGGATGCAGCAATAGGGAGTGAATGGGATAGGGGTGAAAGACAACCTAATTCGTGTTGAGGGAGGAGGAAGACATAGAGACAGGAGGTCATTAAAACACAGCTTATGTTGAATTAAATAGTCTGAGAGTATGTCTGACAAAGCCTAAGGTATGAAACTTAATGTTTTAGCACTTGAATAGTTAGTCACATAAATGCATTCACTGTCCTATGCAGCCAGTATAGCGTTATGTTTGTGCAACTGTGTTAGTTTGGTTTTGGCTGTTCGTACTCTCTATTCAGAGGAATTACCACCCTGTAGGTGTCTGAGAAATACAAGGAACTCTCGGAGAGAGGTTCCACCCTAGAGGTGCCACGGATGATTCCCTGGATTAAAAGTACCTTAGGAATCCCCTAAGAAGAGAAGTGCTGCCACTGGAGGAGGTGGGGAGGATGGTGGGGCAAAGAAAAATGCTTCACAATGAGGCTGAGAGGAACTGCTTATATAGCTCAAGAAGTGGGAGTGGCTGGCTGCTTGGTCACTGAACTCCAGGCAAAGCCTTCCAATTCACTATCCTATGCAACCAGTATAGTGTTATGCTTGTGCAACTGTGTTAGTTTGGTTTTGGCCATTTGCACTCTATTCCAGAGGAATTACCACCCTGTAGGGCACGAAGGCAAGGAACCCTCGGAGAGGGTTCCACCCCAGAGGTGCCACAGGATGATTCCCTGTGGTTAAAGATACCTTAGGAATCCCAAAAGAACTGTAGTACAATCATCCCCAAAAAGGAGGCAACACAAACAGTGGCATCACCAGGTTGTTCCTGGGGAGGCTGAAGCCCCCACGTACGCCAAACCTCCAATCATTTTCCTGAAAGATTTAG
Organism: Neoceratodus forsteri; assembly: GCA_016271365.2. Taxonomy (NCBI): domain Eukaryota; kingdom Metazoa; phylum Chordata; order Ceratodontiformes; family Ceratodontidae; genus Neoceratodus; species Neoceratodus forsteri. The sequence continues at coordinate 49,741,687 of JADMNL010000024.1, read as the reverse complement.
GACTCACAGCTTCACTGCTTACTGAGGAAAAAAAGATGCTTTGGTTTAGAGTCAGCACTTTATAGTGCTACCACATGGAGAGCACTTTCCTGTTTCTTTGCCTGGCCGGGTCCTCCGTGATCCCATTGCGATCATTGGTGGTGCTATGGTGGAGGTCGGGAGCTCTGCTCCACCCAATGATTTGGTTGCCCCTGAACAGTGAACTTTAGTGGTCTGGGTGCTGGTTTCTGCCCAGACACACTTTGCTGCTGCACCTCATGGTCTGTCTGCCCAAACCTATCCCCTCTGGTGAATGCTGCATGGACCGTGATCAGCTGGGCACCCAGATCCATGATTGCAGTGCACTAATTTACTGAGGAAGGGGTGGGAAGAGAACGGAGCAGGGAACTCCACAATGACCACCAAAATGAATGCTGTTGCTTCATTTGGAGGAGGGGCTACAGAGAAGGACCACAGTTGGGGTCATCTCAGGGACTGGAGCAAGAAAGAAGTTCGAGGATCCCACAAAACAGATAAACATAAAATCAAAAAATGGCAAAACTGAAGGCAGAAAATAAAGAGGCTCTCCAAAAGAGCACCACACCCCACAACCAGCCCAGAAGGCCAGGCAAAGGGATGGGAAGCAACCTGTGGAGTTAACCCATCCCTCCCTGAATCCTCTTTGGTCTGCTTGCCTGGAAAACTTTGGGGCACTACACTTGTCCACTCATAAGTCTGATGGAGAAAAAGAAAGTAAGTCTCATGAGCGAATTGAATGCACTGGTGGCTGGCGGTTGGCTGCTGTGTACTGTGCTGTCGACAAACAGAACATTGGGACAGGAGTCAGGACATCACCATGGGAGAGCTCAGAGCTTAGGGAGGATTTGTCATCATCACTCCCAGGTTAGTTGGATCCCAATCTGACAGGAAGCACTGGATGCGGTTACAAAATTCTCTGCCTCCGCTTAGTCTCTTGGACTCTGTTCAGTGGGTTCAGAAGCATGAGAGGTTGGGCATGTCTAGCCTTGTAGGAGGGAATGCCTGGACAGGACTGGGAGCGATTGGGATTGGTGACCACCATTTAGTAACTGCCATACCAACACAGTCAGCATTGCTTGCACAGCAGGTATATTTTCAGACTGGCACAGATGTGTTACACATCTAAAAGGCTGTGCAGCATGAGTCTTTACACAGTTGTTTGGCAGTTTAGAAAAGGAAGATATGTGCCTGTGGCTTGTGTGAAATGAAATCTTGATTTATATAGCACCTTTCATACAGACTGTATTCCTGAGTGCTTTACAATCCAAAGAGGTAGAGAGAGAATTTTGCAGCCTTTTATATAGCAACCTACATAGACACAATCATGCAAGTCACCCCAAACTCCTTAGAATCCAGGAAGGGGGAGAGGATAGTTTGCAGCACATGGAGATGCAAAGACTACAGAAATGGATGAGCGAGTGATGAGAGAGAGAGACAGAGAGAGAGAGAGAGAGGCATGCAGAGAGATTAAGGGCAGGAATGTTGAGTGACTGGTTCAGAATTATGCAGTGTGGAAGTGGTGACTGTTTGCTCTGGGTCCTATAACCATCCCAACAGATCTGCTGGATAATGGTGTCTGAATGGTCTCTTATTTGCTGTGGGGAACTGTAACCTTCCCAGCAGATCTGCTGGGATAATGGTGTCTCTCTTTCCATTGTTCTCACTGGTCCAGTAAGCACATTTTTGCATATGTACTATTTAATAGATGTCATAATAACCAGGCTTCTCAAACATATATTTCACCATTAAAATGCAGGAAAAGCCACCATTTGAAGGTAAAAATCTCAACATTTTCTGGGGGCATGCCCCGGACCCCTTGCTTTGTTAGGATTTTGACTGTGGGGCATTAGCCCCTCCCAACTTCATACCTCTGGTGATGACCCTGAACACAAATTATATGAGCAAGCAGTTGTTTGAGAGTGGTGAGCAACAGTGTAAAACATAAGCACTGGGTACAATAGTAATTGGAGTAAACAGTAGCAGTGGTTGCAGTTGTAGTAACTGGAAGCAGTAGTATGAGCTCTGAGTATCAGTATGCTAGGAGCTTAGAAACAAAGCCCCAAAAGACAAAACCAAAACACAGCAACACAGAAAACAGGAACAAGGCCCCAAAACAAGACACACAAAACACAAGGAAGCACACAGCTGGACGAAGATACAAACCAGAAGCAGGAAACAAACAACAACGAAGTCTAGCAGAGACACCCAGAAACAACAGGTGGGGTGGGCCGCAGCCAGCTCAGAGGACAGACCAACAGAGCCTCCGGCTGGAAAGAAAAACGCTCACAATAAGGCTGAGAGGAACTGCTTATATAGCTCAAGACGCGGAGTGGCTGGCTGCTTGGTCACTGAACTCCAGGAAAAGCCTTTCCAATTATCTCTTAAGGGTTATGTTTTAAATTTATAAATATATCGTAAGTTACATATTTAAAGGTATAGTTTGGAAAACCTTAATTATTGTGTGTTATTCACCCTACCCAAGGACTCACTGTTATATTAAAAGCCCACATAGAAGCACAGCTACTATGCTGGAGTGCAGAACAATAAGTAAATTAGTCAAATCTCCTTTTAAACTTGAAATTTATTGTAGTGGTATAAATTTTAAGTCTGACGTAGCTACAGTGTAATTTACATTGCCTTGAGTGCAACAATCATTTAGATTTATAAGCCAACTTTTGCATTGACCTTAGAAGACAGGGCATATATGCACATTCAGAATCTATATACATTCAAACATATCCAACATGCAAAGAGTTACATTACAGGTTTCAGTGTGTGATTTAACAGTTTTAATCAAATATTGTATAACAAAATTAATTACTTAAATTATTTACTTGTATTATTGGGACTCTCCTCTAACCACTGTAATTTTGACTGGTGTAAATGTGAAAACATCAGTGGATATGACAGTCCCCATATAACTGACAATAAAACTAAATTCACTATAACCTGAAAGAACCTAGCACATCATATGGCTGTAAATTAATTGTTAAGATGAATTACTTGTTTCCAAGTTGACATAAACACAGTTTGACTAAATGTAAACGTATTACAGCAAAACCATAACATCGACTAAGCAAATTAGAAACAACTGCAGAATGACAAGGAAACTGTTTTCACTGATGTTATTGTTGGGTGAAGATCTTTGTCTGACACTAGGGGTAGTTATTGGTGTCCCCAGGGATCCATATTGAGCCCATTCCTAGTTGGCCTCTTCATAAATCAACTACCTGATGCTTGTCAGACAGCCAACCTGCTCCTCTATGCTGATGATGCTGCCATCTGTTTCATGAACCCTGACTCTGACAGCCTTACTGCTGTTCTGCAAAGTAATTTCAGGTGACTAGAAAGTTGGTTCTCCAGTAACAAACTGGTCCTCAATTACAACAAAACACACTCTTCTCTGGTTTCCCACAGAAGAGAAAGTTCCACTTTTGTCATTCAAAATGGCCAGGGCCAAAACTTAAACAGGTGGAGACCTTCAAATGCCTTGGAGTAACTCTGGATGACACCTTATCTTTTGCCCCATACTGACAATCTAATGACCATAGTTAACAGAAGACTGGGTGCCTTGTACTATAACTGGAATAATCTCACTGGGAACGATAGATGCCTTATTATAGCCAGCTCCATTCTGTCACTTATAAATTATGGCCTCCTGTCTCACACAGCTGTCTGTCACATGGTGATACACAGAGTAAAGCTGATGTGTAGTAAGACGTACTGCTTTGTACTTGTTGCAGATAACCACACTCATAGTTGTACTCTTTATGCACTTGCTAATTGGCTACCATTACCCTGCAGAATAAAGCCCCAGACCTGTTTGCTAGCCAAAAGGCGCTCTGGATCTAGCATCACCTGCTTTAATAAATTGCTTCTGTACCATCTCCAACCAATACAACACTAGGAACCTGGCCACAAATGCCCTTAAGCCAACTTTCCAGCGACTCAGCTGGACAAGTGGTCATTTGCTATCAGGTCCGCTAACTGGTTAAACGAATACTCTGCTTAATCTCCCCAAGATTAATCAGCTTAGGAGATACATAGAAACATAGAAACATAGAATTTGATGGCAGATAAGGACCGTGGCCCACCTAGTCTGCCCATTTTCCTACCTAACAGATAAGCTGCAGATCCTAGTTAACCAACAGCTTACTTCCTCCTATCCCCACCTAGGACTGCCTTATGCCTGTCCCATACATTCTTGAATTCCCCACTGTTCTTGACTCCACGACCTCCTCAGGGAGGCTGTTCCATGCATCCACAACCCTCTCTGTGAAAAAATACTTCTCACATTACCTCTGAGCCCCTCCTCTATCTTCAAATTGTGCCCCTTTGTTCTTGCACATCTCTTTTCTGGAAGATGCTACCCTCTTGGACTTTGTTGATTCCCTTGAGGTACTTGAAAGTTTCTATCATGTCCTCTCTCCCTTCTTCCTCAAGGGTATACATATTAAGCTCCTTTAGTCTTTCTTCAGATGTCTTCTGGTGCAGACCCTGCACCATTTTGGTTGCCCTCCTCTGGACAGCCTCCACTCTGTCTATGTCTTTGTGGAGATGGGGTCTCCAGAACTGCACACAGTACTCCAGATGGGGTCTCACCAACTGTCTGTACAGAGGGATAACAACTTCCTGTTTTCTACTATTGATGCCTCTTCCTATGCATCCCAGTATCCCCCAGCCTTCCTTACTGCCTTCTCACTTTGCTTGCCCACCTTTAGGTCATCTGATATAATTACCCCAGGTCCCTTTCTATTTTTACTGTTGTCAGTATCTCACCCCCATTGTGTACGCTTCCCTGGGTTTTGTTTCCCAGGTGCATTACCTTCACTTCTTTGCACTGAATCTGAGCTGCCATACATTTGACCATTCCTCCAACCTTGCCAAGTCCCTTCTCATCCTTTCCACTCCATCTTGTGTATCAACCCTGTTGCAGATCTTTGTGTCATCTGCAAAGATCTGCAGTACACTGTAGTTGTAACTGTCACAAACCCACTCAGCAGGTCAGGCCCTCTGCTCCCCAGTGCCAACCTCCGAGTGCAGTCTTGGAACAGGAAACAGAAAAAGGGTAACCATCCTGTCTGTTTTGTGGGTTTGAATCAACCTTTGGTCTCAAGCCTTGAGGATTCAAACTGTGAACCTCTTGTTAGCGTACCCAATGTACAGGCTCAGATAATTCTGCTCTTCGGGGCAGATATTTTTGCCTACAGGCACCTAACCAGGTGTACAAAATGAACCCTTAAAACTCCATGAAAGACCTCAGAATAAATTCTTACCTTTTCCCAGTTTGGTAAAACCAGTAAGCTTTGTACAGTGTCAACTTTAACCATGTATGCTTCACTTGTCAAGAAAAAGAATTTCAAAGGCACAACAATTAATCTCTAAAGTAGAGGTTTACTTCAAAATAGACAACAAAATTTAGAATGTAAATACAGAACCATATATCACAAAACATACAATCACTTTAAAAAAATTTTAAAGTGCAATTTCCTACCATCAGACAATTAGACTTGATCTATCTAATGTATCTCTTACAGTGCTGCTAGCACGTTGTAGCTTTCAGAGTCCAAACATTTGTGTCTAAATGGAAAACAGAATACTGTTTAAAACTGGCTTTGCCAACCTCTTTATGGAGGTCATTTAGCTCCTCCCTGTCAGAATATAAAAATATATCTATGCAAAACAGGATGTCTTATCAAAGTATTAAATTCTGTGACCTCAGCACAACTCATTTTCTCATATGACTTTCTTTGATCTTATGAGCAGCTTCCCTTTCCAGGACATCAAAGGACTTGTTATGTCCCTCTGCCAGATCTCATGGAGATGCAACGTGCTTTGTATCACCATGTGAATATTAACTGTGTTTCTTCTGAACGCCATAAAAGTTTATAATCTATCTTGGCAGTTGGCAAGCTGCAATTAGTCATATAAACAGGAGATCCTAAATTTTAAGTCTCTTCTAGCCTGTAATTATCTCTTGGCCTTCCAGGTAAACACGTTGTAGCTAAAACCTGGGAAGGGGTGTCATTCCACAGGCTGATTCAGCATGTATCATAAGAGATACTCCATAACACATTTTTGTATTACAAAAATCATAGATTAATCAGAACCTGCTGTCTGAGTGTCACAGTAACTGTTAAAATGTTTGACTCGGTTTCTTTCTATACATATCCTTTGATTTGTATGGATTTTTTCAAAACTGTATGTAACTGATCTGTCTTAAGTGCTTTGAGCCTGGCGACTGCATTCCTATGGAACTGCTTATTGTACTTGTAATGTTTTTGTGACTGTGTATTTGACGTGGAAACTTTGTAAAAGAGCACCTGTGCTCAAAGGTATTCCTCAAAGTTTCAATAAATAAATACATGAGGTGGTGTTATAAGAAGGCTATGTTGAGAATTTGGGGCAAAATGTGTAAAATGACAAAATGATGAGCATACATTGAAAGTTTTCTAGGCTCGCTCATAACTTCGTAATTTTCAATATTTTGACCCCAGATTTTCAACATAGCTATTTTTTTTCACAGCACCTCATGAACGTGATGGCTGTTGTTTTTCAAATCCTGGCCAAATGTGTTTTCACAGCATGGCATGGAATGATGTTTCAGCGGAATTTGGAATTTTTCACCTACCAGATTCATGAGGTGGGGTAATAAGAAGGCTATGCTGAAAGTTTGTGTACAAATACAGTAAATGGCTAGGTTATGATTGAACATTGCAATATTTCAACATACGAACATATGAATGTCCCAGCAGAAACAGACCACCAGGCCTATCAAGTCTGCTCAAATGTGCAGCTAGCATCCTACTTTTCAGCTGCCCCTCATCCTTCCCTGAACCGCTTCCACCTCCCTCACCCTGGACCTTCCCCTCTCCCTGTCCCATGCCCTGTTGAAGCTATTGACATTCCTGCATGGTATCACTCTTTCAGGTAGGGCATTCCACTTTGCTACAACCCTCTCCATGAAGTAATGCCTCCTCATCTCCTTCCTGAATCTTCCCCTTCTACCCAAAGATCGTGTCCTCTGGTATCCCCTTCCTAATATTAAACAACCCGTCTGCCCCCTTGTTGATTCCTTCAAGTATTTGAAGGTTTCAATCATATCCCCATCCTCCTCTCTTCCAATGTGTACATATTTAGCTCCTCTAGTCCCACCATATATTCCTTCCCTCAAATTCCTGTATCATCCTCATTACCCCCACTGCACTCCCTCCAGTAGTTTGATATCTCACCCAGGTGTGGCCTCCAGAACTGCACACAGTACTCTAAGTGTGGTCTGATCAGTGACCTGTAGAGGGTAGTATCACCTCCTTGCACCTTGATGTGATCCCCTTGCCATACACCCCAGCATCCTGTTTGCTTTTGCCGCCACCTTTCTGCGCTGGTCTGTATTGTTCACACTATCTGTAATCAGTACCCCAAGGTCTTTCTCCTCCTAACTGCTCTCCAGCTTCACCCTCATAGTCAGTATTCCCTCTTCAGATTCCTCTTCCTGAAGTGCTGTACCTGCACATTCTTGCATTGTACCTCAGCTGCCACATCTATGACCATTCTTCCAGTTTGCTAAGGTCATCCTGTAGCTGTTTCCACCTCTCCTCCTCATCTACCACCTCCCTATTTTGGTGTCTTCCGTGAATAGGCTGATTTTACTCCTCATCTCTTGCCCTATGTCCAAGATGAACAGCCCAAACAGTACCGTTCAGTACCCAAACAGTAACATTCACTCATAATTTCACTAATTTTTATATTTTAACTCCAAACTTTCAACATAGCCATTTTTCCAAACCACCTCATAAGTGTGGCAGGTGTAACTTTTAAATTGTGGATAAGATGTGTTTTCACACTTGTGGTACAAAATTATTTTTGACAATATACTATAAATGCCACATGTCATAAAATGACCATCTTGAAAATTTGGGGTCAAAATAAAAAAAAATATAATTGCTAAGAAACTTTCTGTGTAGTGCCAGTCTTGACCCCAACAGGTATGCTTTGAGATCCTGTGCCAGTGAGCTGAATTTGGGGTGAGCTCAGTGACCCAGCTTCATGGGGTGAGAGTGGGGGATGGTAATGTTATGCGCACACCCAACCAGGAAATGAAAACTGCTGGTTGCCTGCACAGGCCAAGGTACCATATAATGAAGATAACTCTGCTGTTATCGGATGGCTATGTACCTCTGCACCCATGGGTGGCAGTGGGCCCTGTTTGGCCACAGATGGACTCTTTGCCCTGTGCATCTGTATCTGTATCTGTATCTGCAGCCACATGGAAACAGAAGGACAAGAGGGCTCTAGCTTCTGCAGCACACCAGACAGCCCATGAGTTCTTTACATCCATTGTTGTAGGAAGTGCAGGGCCCACAAGGCCCTGCACTTCTGTAGGCAGATGGAGTCTTCTTTAGGCACAGGGCCAAAGGGCCCTGTGTGTCTGCATCTGTTCATGCAGGTCCCAAAGAGACCTGTATGAATGAGGATTAGATTCCACTACTGCAAAAATAAAGGAAATTAATTTCAAAAACATTGTTAATGCACCAGTTAGGGTTTAAGTTGATGCCACAACAGTAGGAAAATGTGGCATTAAGGTTTCAACCGTATCCCCAGCAGCAAAAGGAAAAAATTAGGTTTTATGTCTCTGGAGTCTTGGCAATCAGTGGTGGGGTCATCTTCGGGTTGTCAACCAAGCGCCAGCCCTGTTCCCCGATCAAACAATGTCAGCTATGACTAAAGCTACAACAGATTCTGTTGGCAGCATGTAACTAGACATAATTCTTTACCTTTGAAGAGTGTAGCATTATGAGGCAGTGGCTAGGAGATGTACCTTGTACTTTGGACAGGAAGCTATGGGCTGGGGGAGGGTGAACATTAGGGCTGACAACTCCAAGGAAGACCCCACCACTGATCTGCCAAAACTCCAGAGACCCCAAATCCTAATGTTTTTCCTTTTGCTGTTTGGGTGGTGGGGTGGAGAGTTAGGGTTGGAAACCCTAACATCACATTTTCCTACTTTTGTGACATTAACTCGAACCCTAACTGGTGCATTAACAAAGTTTCTTTGCAAAGAATGTCACTGTTGGGGAAACTAGCAACTCTTAATAATAAGAAGAAAGAAGACATAATAATGAGGGACTTCATTATAGACTGGGCAACACTGAAAAATAATGCTAGGGTTAAAAATATTTTAACAGCAAATGGTTTTAATCAAGTCATAAATGAACGAACCAGGAAAAACTAAAAACAGGGAGAATCAACAATAGAGCGGGTGCTAACAAACCGATTACATTTTCTAGCATGATGAAGAAGGACAGAGATTACTGTATACAGTACATGCTCCTTGCAGTTCAGTAGGTGGCTGGCCATGGTGGTGAGAGGAGGGCTGGGCCAGCCATGGCTGGGGAATGGACCGGGGTGGTGGGGGTACTGCCTGCCAGGGTGGGGGGTAGGGGTCCACTAGACCACCGCAGAAGGAATACATCATTATTCAGGCGGATCGAGGCGGGGCCACTAGACCACCAGGGAATAAATACTTTACTATTCAGGCAGATCAGGGCTGGGGAGCCACTAGATCACCAGGGATGGAGATTAATATATGCAGCAGGGACTGAGGATGGGGGACTGCTAGCCATCAGGGAAGGGCATTAATTTATTGAAATGGGGATCGGGATGGGAGGACCACTAGCCACCAGGGACAGGAATAAATATATTGAAACAGGGATCGGGGATGGGTGACCACTAGCCACCAGGAATGGAGATTAATTTATGTAACAGGGATCAGGGCAGGGTAGTCTAATAGACCACCAGGGGTTGCATATTTTACACGGGTCTGAGTGCTACCTGATTGCACCAGCAGCTTCTGACAAACCTCTTGGTGCACCGTCTTTTGATGCACATCCACCTTTGCCACAAGTTGCTGGACTTTGCCACGGGACCCTTCCCAATAGTGAATCAGGTGCAGGGTCCCTGGCACACTAGCAGTCAGCACAAGCTGCTATCTGGTGCAGCTTGCAATGACCTTTGAGAATTGAAACCCATATGTTTTGGACAACAGCAACTGCATTTCATGTCCCAAACTTTGCTGGTACTGAATTTGATCTGGATGTAGTATACTGCTTACTACTACTACTACCACTACTACTACTTGTCAGCAACTCGTAAAATATTAATTTACCACTTTTAGTATGATGTAACTGCTAAATAGTTACTGTTTTGTTATAACACGTGGCTTAGCTGAATGCTGCTCTTTGGATAATATCTTCACATCCCTCCATATTTGGATGCAATTACACAGAAAAATTTTAGTATTCATAAATGTATTGTTTGTAATATGATGTAATACTACATCTCAGTTATAGTGACTGGCTGGACTGAGATTATATTTATATATATACTTATAGAGCTTGGCAGCGATTGTTTGCTGTAACTAGGAAGGATGCATTATGTACGCTTTTAGGTGCACAATACACTGTAAATTATTTTTGACTGCACTTTACTGATGTGACTTGGTAGTGGCCAGTAAGATATCTTTTATTTCTTGTTTAAAAGATGTTTGTGAGGGGTATGGTTTGGCCCTGGTTAAAGATTGCAGATTAACTTAGTCTCGCTTCATACCTGGGGTTCTAAATCCGGCAGAATTATAATTTCTAGGAAGACATGAACTGCAGAAAGAAAAAAACTGTCTCTAACTAACCTCCTTATTCTGGAAATCAAGTTTGCAGCAGATCAGTGCCAGACTGACTGATCTCCACGGAGTACCAATAATCAGCCCACAATAATGACTGCATGGCTTCCACCATGAGCACCAGCATGGATACCACTTCCATCAATGGAATGTTCTTGGCACTAATGCAACAAATGGCAGAAGTCACATTGGCCTCGAATAATACCACCTTGGCCCTGCACCAGCTAAGCGTTCATATTTTCATACTGAAAGGAAGGCTGCAGCTCATGATACAGCCATTGATGAACTTATGGCCATGCTTCAGGAGCAGGCACACATAATCAGGTCCCTGCAAGAAAAGGTCGACAACCTAGAAAATAGGAGTCACCACAACAATTTACATTTTGTGGGCTTCCTGAAGGGTGCAGAAGGTGGAAATTCTGCAGCTTATCTGAAAAGTGAACTCCCGGAGATCCCAGGGCTTGAGAAGACACTCAGCTGGTGATTGAATGGGCCCTCCGCTCTCGAACTCCCCCACCCAAGCCTGGATATAAACTGAGGCCCCTACTGGCACATTTGGAAGATACAACCCCTTGGAGAATAGGTTTAGTGAAAGCATGATTCAAAAAACCTTGATCTAGTTGTGCAGGAAAACACAAGGGAATAAACACACTGGACCTTATTTTCTGTAACTCTGTGGATAACATCAACAGTATAAAGGTATTAGACCTTCTTGGGGACAGTGATCACAATATGATCAGTATGACTACCATCTTTAAATGTTATCGCAAGGCTAATCATGATATAATGAGGTTGTACCTTAAATCATGGAACTGGGAGGAAGACTTAAGGATCACAATATGCAGACAATATGGTCAAGAATTAAGCAGAAAATAGACTATTGTATTTAAACACATGTACCAGAGATCACAAAATATAATAAATCTGAAGAGTGCCAGCTTGGTTTGGTAAAATATAAAGGGAATATTAACAAGATAAAAAGGCATTTTAAAAAATATAGCAACATCCTACAGAGGTGAACTGGAACATTTACAAAAGTAGTAGTAGTGTACTTTTATTCATAGACAACGAAAGGAATTAACTCAGTTGAGCAAAGCTAATTTACAATGAGATCCCTGGCATCATTCATACATGTTTCCGTACAGTCACTGAAACATTTAATACAGTACAGTGCTCTACAATACATGTATGAAAATTAATACAATCGATACAAATTAAAACACTTAACATTAAATGGACCATTTTCCTAGGTGTTCCTGGTTAGCAACATGGTAAGGGTCTATTGTCCTGTTCCTTATGCCAATTGAATTAAATTGCTCTTTTATTATAATCTTAACATGCCACAATTCTATCGGTATTAAATTCCATGTAATTGCTCCTCTATACGGACTGATGACCTCCCAGTCTCAAGACTACAGTGAACAACTTGATACTCAATACCTTGTGCAGATCGTAGGCATGATTTGATTGGTCTGATCTTAAATAAATCTAGGACATATTTTGGTACTTGCCCTTTATAAACTTTTAACATGAACTGAGGCATGTGTGGTCCCTTGTAGTCTGTGGCCTAAAAGCAACCAAATAAATGCAAGAACCTGATTAAGGGAGCCAAATGTAAATCTGAAATTAAAATGGCTACTTCTGCTAAGGATAACAAGAAACAGTTCTACAACTATATCAGTTCTTTGATGGGTAAACAAAACACTATTGGACCACCTAATGAAGGTGACAGGTTAATTGGGAAGAGCAAGATATGGCCATTGAATTTAGCAAGTATTTTTGAGCACTTAACAACATAGGGAAATAATGGCTAATAACATTACTTATGGGGAATCCAGTGTTACTAATGGAATGAACATCACTAGGCAGGATGTTCTGGAAAAAATAATAAAATTAGACCAGATAAGTCAGCAGGACCTGATAGTATACACCTTAAATTTCTCCGAGAACTTTCTGATGTTCTAGTGGGCACAATCACAATGTTATTTAATGCCTCACTAAATGAAGGAATTACACTGCCAGAGTGTAGGGAAGCAACTGTGACACCTATTCATAAAATGGGAGACAGGCAGGACACGAGGAACTTTGACCAATTAGTTTGACATCTGTGCTTGGAAAGTTATTAGAAGGAATTATACAAGATCACATAGTTAAACATGTTAAACAGAATGGATATGTAGATATTACCCAGCATGGTTTCATTTCTGGGTATTCATGTCTCACAAACCTCCTTCATTTTTTTCGAGCCAGTCAGTTCAGCATTGGACAAGGGCCTGCCGGTAGATATTATATTCTTGGACTACTCGAGGACCTTTGACTCTGTATCACACACAAAACTGATCGAGAAACTTGTTGGTATTCAATTGCATCCAAAGGTAATATCTTGGGTGGTATCCTGTTGGGCAAAAGGCGCCAAAGAGTGGGTATTAGGGGCTGCTATTCAGAATGGGGTGACGTTACAAGTGGGTGCTGCAGGGTTCGGTGCTGGGACCCATTCTCTTCAATATATTCATGTCTAGAATGCAAATGTCAGACAGCACGTGGGTATGCAAATATGTTGATGACAGCAAGATATAGTGAATAATGTCAAAACTATAGAAAAGTTACAGGAAGATCTAGACCAGCTCCAGCAATGGGTGGCAGAAAATAAACTAAGATTTAACCAAGACAAATGTAAAGTTATGCACCTTGGGTGTAATTATCCTAGAATGGACTATAAATTAAATAACACAATACTCAAAACAACATGTGAAAGTGACTTAGGTATCACTATTACAGATAACCTCCTTGGTGGACACCTGCCTGGATCATGTGAGTGGGAGAGAGAGAGAGAGAGAAAGAGAGAGAGAGAGATATGAAAGGTCCTATCAATAACAAGCAGCTAACATATTTTGTATTAAGGTTGGGTATTCTTATGCAGAAATGTGCCAGAGGAGACCAGGTCAAAAATGGATATGAAAGAATGATCAAACGAGGATCAGTAAGAGGCCACTCTCCCTACCCATGTGACGCAGCTGCATTACATGTCACAGTGTACTGTGGTACTGTACACTACCTGGTCCAACAGGTGGTACTGTTTTCCACTTCTACTGAGCAACATCTTTTAATTATTTATTTTTCCTTTTCTCCTTCCGAGAAGTGCCCCAGCCCCATCACCCTGACGCCTTCCAGGACTTACCTGCCAGTTGTCTTTCCCTAAGGCTTGCCCCCAACCCCAGCGGGGTTCCCCAAGCCCTGCCACAGAATGGATATTGTTCTGGTGGCATGCCCAGATGGTTGGGTGTGGGGCCTGCTGGTGCTCCTTGTCATCCTGCCACCAGCATTTTCCTCCAGTTTGCCCCCGAGATGTGACATTTAATGACGCTATGGCACGCCACATGCTCCCGTGCAATGTGCCCCTCACATCTGCCATGTCTCCCAACCTTTTGGCCCAAGCTGCCTTCCCCAGAGGCCAGGAAATCTTTGGGCTCTGCCCACCCTCCCAGAGGAGGAGGAGAGAGAAGTCCTATGGGCACTTGAACTTCCTCCCCCCAACCCTTCAACAGTCCAGATTCGCCCGAACCCAGGTCATCAGCATCACAAGCGGTTCGCTACCTCTGAGCTGGTGGTCCAACCCACCAACATCTTCAAAAATGTAGAACAATACAATACAATGAAATATGAGGTACATGCATAGGAAGCAGTTGCAGGAAAAATAAGCACAAGAAAACAGTGAAGCCATAAGTATATATATAGTACATACCAATGTGTAGGTGCATTCAGATCTGAGATGGACAATGGCATAGCTAGATCCAATACCTTCAGGACCTCCTGAAAGATCATGTAAGTGATGTCTGGCATCACTGGTTCTGAGGGACCTCCGTGCCTGCAACAATTCAAATACAAACACAAAGCATAGAATACGACAGAATCTAACACCCAGCAACTATTCTGTGCTAACGGTAGGGCTAGCAATTGAGATTAAATGGGAGTGCCTGTGTCATCTTAGTGATTAAAGAATTTTGGTGAGGTATGGGGCTATAGTCAGTCGTATCAATACCCATCTGATTGCCTACAAATACTATGTATGGTGACCAGCAGCTGAAGTATTTGGACATCTGTTTAGTTTCAGAGGGACAGTCTATCTGGTTCAGCTGTGTTGTTTAGGGAGGTAAGGATTTCACGAAATAGTGGGGACCACTATACTATACTATTTGCACAAGATCAGCCTTTTGACTTGCATAGTCAGGAGGGCAAGCCATCTGTATTCCTGTGGGTTCAAGGTCTGTGTCCCAGTCTGTGTACCTAGTAGAATAGAGAAGGAGAAAGGGGTTGATTTACAGAGTATCCTGCATCCTAGTTGGCATACCTGTGTCAAAAGGTCTGGCTTTTAGGGCAAGACCATAAAATATGATACAAATTACCCTTGGGCCTATGGCAGCGCCAGCATTCATAGCTGCTAATCAACTTGGCCTTAGATAGAAAAGATGGCGGACATGCTGGGCTAAGCTGTCGGCACACTCTGCACAGAGAGCACAATAGTTTATTTGTTTTCGTCTGTTTTGTTTATTTTTATTTTATTTTTCTGTGTTTTATAGAGCAGTTAGTTAGGGTGAAGAAGTGAAGTGTTTTAGTGTTAGTAGCTTTTTTTCGGGATTGTTTGAAGTGTTAATAACGTCTGCATATATTGTGAGGACTGCATAGTCAATCAGCTAGTCCTCTCTCTCGTGTCATTTTGTTTTGCTGTGTTTTTAAATATTCAGCTGTTTTGGTTCACTTTACCTGGTGACTTTGTTTCTGGGCCAGGCTCGAGGATGAGGAGATTTTGGGAGTCTTTGGCATAATCTGAGTTTGTGGAGCTTCTCCTGGGATGAAGTAGAGGAGTTGCGGCTGCCTCAGACCCTGTGTGATTGCCAGATTTGAGCTGAGCCATTAACTATGAGTGGAGTGGAGGTTCTGTTGTCAAGGTTGGGCTGTCTGAATTTTCGGTGGTTTTGGCGAGGCAATTATGGTGGTTGTTTTGTCGATTGGAATGCCTTGCCATCCGCTTTATGGAAGGTTATGAGGGAACTGCTCTGTCCATATTGCCCTGTCCTGAACCTAGGGAGTGCCTCTGGGTGATTGGTGGTGCGGAGGACTGGGCCTGTGGCTGTCGGTGGATGAGTGTATGGTGCGTGGCCCTTGTTGGTCTCAGTGGGGGAGGTGATGAGCCTGTCCCACACTGCAATCTATTTGCACTCAGATCGCCCAGAGGCGCCTTCTCGGGGATGGTTTGGTGGCTTGGAGCAATGCCAAGTTCTCCTGTGGAGGCCTATTGAACTCTTGGCCTTGATGAACTCCAGGAAGTAATTTATTCAGAATGCTTTGAGATCTACAGCCCAGAAGATTGCTCCTGGACATACGGTCAGACTATCCCTCTTTTGTTCTTTTGCCTGGTGGACAGTGAGAGTGTCCCACTTTATTGTAAACAGTTTAAAAACATTGACATAGTGTACCCTGAACCAAAGTGAGAGTTTGATTTGGGGAGACATGTTCTTTATTTCTCTGGTGAGGTGAGAGCTCCCAGAGGTTGTAGATCATCTGTTGGAGAGAACTGTGGCAATCTCTTTTTAACCAACTTATTATTTTATCTACTCTGTTCATTTGATCTATTTATTGTACTGTGGAGTTTGTATGGTGTGGTGTATGACACACAAGTTTGTATGGTGTGTGATGTATAACTGAAGTTGAGTGGTTGGGTGGATAGGCATGGTGTGGATTAGTGTGTTGTGTGGATTTATTTTGGGAGCTTGTTGAGTGTGTAAAGATATGCTGGGAAGGTGCTGGGACGGTCAGGCATTATTCCTCCAGGCTAAAAGACCTCTATCCTTTTAGGTGTCCCCACTGTCCCTGGAGGTATACAGATGGTGTCGGGCTCTGGAGATTGTGAAGAGGAGGAAGGCAGGGCAGGGTCTGGTGGGGCAATGGAAAGGAGTGGGCAGATTGAGACAGTGGGGACTAGAAGACACCCTGGGGCAAAATGGGTTCAGGAGAGGGGTCCTCCTGCCTGATTCCCGTACCAAGGGTTCTACTTGTAGCAGGCAGGCAGCTCAGTCATCACCGATGACTCATTCTACTCGGATGGTGTCATGTAACGCCAGGTCCATTAAAAACAAGATTGCTATAATAGCTGATCTTGTTGGGTCATCGACCTGGTGTGTATCACCAAACCTGGTTGGATGAAAATGCTGGCCCTGTTTTGGTTTCAGCTATACCAGTCAGGTTTTCGGTGATACACCATCCGAGGTTGGCTCATAGGGGTGGGGAGTGGCCATCTGTTTTAGATCAGAACTGAACCTGGTGGAGGTACCAGTGGAACCACCAACCCTTTGAAAGTATCATGGGCGAGGTATGGGGTGCAGGATCCTTCTCATTTACCATCCACCAGGTAATGGGAATGTTTTCCTGTGGGAAGTTGTGGACTTCTTTGTCGACCTGACATTGGGATCCTCCAGATGGCTGATCCTGGGGATTTCAATGCCTGGTCGACGCCGAACTCTCACAGTTTGGCCAGGACTTCCTCCAGTTGATGAATTCTCTGGGCTTCACACAGGTTATTTCCTCCTCGACTCATATAGATGGTTATTCATTGGAATTGGTGTTTCTCCTGGGGATGGAGATATCTGACTTGGTGGTGGAACCAGTTGGGTGGTCTGACCATCACATCATTGGGTTTAGTATCCTGGCCCCCAGTAGGCCGGCCCTATGGAGATGGTGCGGTACCGCCCTTTGAGGGTGTTTCCTGGAGGGCCTGGTGGTGGTACAGGACTTATCGAGTCTACGAGTGAATGCATGGATCCCGGGGACCTGGTACTTGCCTATAATAGGGCAGTGGTAGGGGCCCTAGATTCCATTGTTCCTGTTCAGGTTTGCCCCTCACTCTTGCCCCACCTCCATGGTTTGATGAGACCCTGAGGGAGTTGAGGAGAGTGGATGAAGGCTTCGTAGATGTTGGCAGAAGTTGGGCCTAGAGTGTGACAGGCTTAGCTTGATGGACCATTACCAGGTCTATCAGTCAGCAATTACCTGTAAGAAGGCAGAATTCCTATCCAGGGAAATTGCTGCTGCACAGAATTGACTAGCCAGCTCTTCCGGGACCATGGACAGATTGTGCAGTCCAATCTGTTTTCAGCCCGGAAGTGTTTTTACAGGAACAGTGTGAGGAGTTTGCTCAATTCTTTGCAGATAAGGTTGCACAATCAGGTCCGATCTCCTCTAACTCTCTCAAATAGGAGCTGTGGTGATCGGCAGGAGATGTCAGACACCTAGTTTGTGTGGTTTGACTTCAACCTACCCACAATCAATGACATTGTGATGGTCATCCAGTCATTGCAACCGACCCAGGCCCACACGCCTTTTAGTAGGATGTGTGGATAAAATTGGCCCAGTCCTTGCCAAGATAGTCTGGTTGTCTGTGGAGGGGGATCTTTCCGATCCTCTGAAGGAAGCCATAGTTCGGCGCTTCTTAAGAAATCCTCCATGAACCGGACTGTCTGGCTAACCACAGGTCTGTCTCTAACCTACCCTTTGTGGGTAAGGTTATTGAGAAGGTGGTTGTGTCGCAGCTGGATGATCATTTGACCAGCCACAAAGTCTATGATTTTCTCCAGTCTGGATTTAGCAAGAGACATTGTGCCAAGGCGGCTCTTGTCTGGGTACTAAATGACCTCCTAATAGTGAGAGATCGAAGACCCATTCCATCTTGATCATTCTAGATCTCTCTGCGACATTTGACACCATGGACCATGAAGTGCTGTTGGAGCACCTGCGATTTATCTGTGGACTGTCTGGCTTGGTCCTTAGTTGGTCTGGTTGGTGTGTGCGCTAGCACTGTGCACCTAATTAGCCAGCCTCCTGGGGAACAAGGAGAACCAGAACAGTGAAAATCATGCCAGCTGGCAGGATGACCAGTTCCTCACATGCCCTGCATTGGTGACCCAGGTACTGAATATCTGGATCCTGTAAGAGTGGGTCAAGTGTGTTCCCTGCCACCCTGCCATGGAGGTAAGCAGCCAGTAGGGCAGGGGAGAATAAGAAAAGCAAAAAAAAAAAAAGCGAAATTCCAGAGGCAGAACTTGCTGAGGCATAATCACAGAATTCCATGCAAAGAATTCTGCTGATGGAATGTGCAGTACCACATACTCTAACCAGACTGTTAGATTTAAGCAATAAGGCACCACAGGATGTGTCTATTTGTGGAATAATGGCATGCCTCGGGAACTGAGGCACTAGACAATGTGAATGCCTTACGCACCCAAGAAGTGGCATTATCCCACAGTTACATGCACTTTGGAGTCCTTATTGTGATTATTAAACAATACCTCTGATTTTTATGTTTCCTTATGCATGTGAAGAAACTTCTTGTGGTAGAACAACATTTCACAGGTGTGTCAGGGATGAGTCCAGTGCAGAGCACACTACAATGGGCTCGTCCCTCACAGACCAATGAGAACACAACCAGACTGTGACACTAGTCTCAGTGTCATAGCTGGAAGCTGTTCTCTAGCTGAAAGAAATGAAGTGCACCAATGACAGCGCTTAATTTTTTCATTTGCATAAAGCGTAAGCCAACTGGCTGGCAAGCTGTTCTCTCTCTTGCACTCCCTCACAGAAAGAGAATTAAACACATGCTCCTCTTCTCCCAGCCATGTGGAGCAGGCCACAGCCTAAACTCTGTATGGGCGGAGTTTCCAGTGCCCAAAGGCACTTTCACTTAAGCACTATCACGCTGAGTGGGGATGGATGCAACTGCAGCCCAGCGTAATCCCTCCCTCCCTGCCTTGTTTATCCCTGGTGTCTAGTGGCACCCTCCACCTCAGCGAGCTCATTGTCCTTCATCCCTGGTGTGTACTGGCAGCACCACCTGTCATATATCCCCTGCCCCTAGCACTATGAGACAGTGAGGAGCCCACTCCAACTGTCCCCAAATAATATTCTATTAATACAATCTGACACTAGGTGCCCACTCCCGTGTCAGATGCCACTGCCACCACAGTCTCTCCACTTATATTTGCCAACATCAGGGGCCAATCCCCATGTCAGCAGTGGAAGAACACCCCAACAGTTAGGGATACCGGGAGCCCACTCCCAGTGTCCCCAGTCATTAGTACCCCACCACCACTGTCAAACACTGGGGAGCCCACCATGAGTGTCTCGAAACATTCCTGTCCATAAAAGAAAGAAAACCATCCCTGATGTCTTCATATTTTTTACCCTGTAAAAGAAAGCAGTCCTCGTCATCTCCCCCATCCCCTCCCCCATCCTGAACCTCCCTCTGTGCACCCACTTCCCGCACCCCCCCTTATCCCATATTTACCTCTGGAGATCAGCAGCTGTGATCTTCTGTGGACTGGGACATGTCTGCACTTCAAGCCGAACCACAAACTGAAAGGTAAGCGCTGTAAGTGTATAATGGCTGTCAATGGCGGTTTAAACTTATGTTGATATCTCAGCCATTTTTGAGATTTTGCACCAAATTTTCAATGTGGGGTTCTTGGGACCCCATCCCATGAACACTGTCACTATTCGTTGTTTTTCGATCCCAAAAGTTGATTTTCACAGTTGCTGTGCAGGAATCACCTTTTGAGACCAGTCTTGATGCCAGTGCCACTGTTCATCAGTGGGAACCCAAAGCTCATTTTGAAAATGTGGTGCAACAATACTGAAAATGGCCGAGTTATGCACTCATTGAAATGTTTATACTCATCGCATGTAACTTCGTTCTTTTTAATATTTTGACTCAAATTTTCAACATAGCCATTGTTCCATACCACTCATGAACAGTAAAGCTGTCATTTTTCACATTCTGCCCCAAACATATTTTTGCACAATGATCATGCCACTGTTCATGAGGTGGAGTCCTAAATGCCTATATTGAAAATTTGGAGCAAAATATCAACAAACGCCCAAGTTAGTGTGCTCATTTAAATTTTACTAAGCATGAGTGTAACTTGGTCAATTTTAATATTATTACTCCAAATTTTCAACTTAGCCATTTTTCCACACTAACTCATGAACAGTATAGCTGTTATTTCTCACATCCTGCCCAAAATATGTTCTCACACCTGTGGCATAGAATGGCAAAGTCACTGCACAAAACCCCTTTGGGACTGAGTAACAAAATTATAGCACCACTGATCATGAGGTGGGGTCTCAAAAGCCAGGTTGAAAATTTGGAACAAAAATACAACAAGCGACAGAGTTAAGCAAGCTAGATTGAAATTTTCCTACGCACATGTGTAACTTTGCCAGTTTTTATATTTTGACTCCAAATTTTCAACCTAGCTATTTCTTCACACAACCTCATGTACAGTACAGCTGTCATTTCACACATCCTGTCCAAAACAAGTTTTTGCATCTGTGGCATGGAATGGCATTTTGCCATGGATAAATTTTCACCTATGGGTTTATGAGGTATGGTGATAAGAAGACTATGTTGAAAATTGGGGTCAAAATGTGAAAACATTACAAGGGTGCATAGGCCAGGTGTCACTAGTAGAAGGATGGAGGTAGTGATGTTGTTATATAAAACCCTGGTAAGGTGTAACAGCGGGTAGGTTGTGTCAGACGAACCTGGATAGAGTTCTTTGACTGGGTGATGAAGGAAGTTAATCGGGAGGGGGCCCTGGACAATGCCTACCTCAGTTTTAGCAAAGTCTTCTACACCGTCCTCAAATAAAGGCTCATTAACAAGATTTGTAGTCTGGGTATGGTAGACAAGGTGGTGAACTGGGTTAGGAACTGGCTAACAGACAGGAGACAGAGGGTGGTGGTAAATAGGGTACAATCTGGGGAGAGGGTGACCAGTAGGGTACCACAGGAATCAATGCTTGAGACAGTCCTGTGGAATGTCTTCATTAGTGACATTGCAGAGGTCCTGGAAGGAAAGGTCTGTCTGTTTGCAGATGATACCAAGATCTGCAACAGGGTGGATACTCCAGAAGGGTGAAGAAAATGAGAAAGGACCTAGGCAGGTTTGAGAAATGGTCTGAGGAGTGACAAGAGGTTTAAATCAAAGAAGTGCAAAATTATGTACCTGGGCCATAGAAACCGGAGGACAGCTATAGGATTAGGGGGGCAGTTGTTGGCAGTCACCAAGTAACAAAGGGTTGGGGGTTATTATTTCACATGACTTGAAAAAGTCAAAGCAGACTACAAAGGCAGCAGGAAGGGCCAGTGGCATGCTGGGGTGCATAAGCAGGGATATCACCAGCAGAAAGAGGGAGGTAGTGATGATGTTATATAAAACCCTGGTCAGGGCTTCACATGGAGTACTGTGTGCAATTCTGGAGGCGCACCTTTGAAAAGAGCATAAACAGGCTGGAGACAGTCCAGGAAAGGGCAACTAAGTTGGTACAGGGCTTGCATCACAAAACAAATGAGCAGAGATTAAGGAACCGCAGTGTGTACTCACTGGAGGAGAGGAGGTAGAGAGGAGACATGGTAGAGACATTCAAGTACCTCAAGGGTATAAACAAGATGCCTAGGGAAGACATCTTCCAATACAGGAGGGATACAAGAATGAGGGGCAGGACATGAAATTGGAAGGTGGCAGGATAAGAAGGAATATTGGGATGTTTTTCTTCACTGAGAGGGTGGTGGACACATGGAATGATCTGCTGCAGGAGGTGGTAGGAGTGAGTACTGTGGTGGGAGTCAAACATGCATGGGACAGGCACGGGAGAACCATAGAAGTACAGCTGGGGCAGGGTCAGAAGCCGTAGTCAGGTACACGGCTTATGGTCAGACTGGATGGCCTTAGTGGTCCTTATCTGCCTACAATTTCTTTTTTTTCCATATACACTTTTCTGCTCCTCCTTGGAGCAAGCAGGCAGCTCTGGCCCTCCCTTGGAGGGACTCATCTCTCCAGCCAGGCTGCTCCACACCCATCTCACCTGGCCATCCCCCATGGGTTATGCCCCATGACAGGGCCAGTGGTGAGTGGCACCAGCCTTCCCCACCCCGGAAACCAACATCCAGATTGCTGGGGGTCAGCGTGGGTGCAGTCCGTCATGGAGCCTGCCAGCTCTATCTCTTTCCTCCAGTTTACCCACAGCCCATGAACATGCAATGGGTGGAGTGACTGTCTCCACTCTGCAGAGGCAGCCTAACATCCTGGACATGGGCCCTTCCCATTTTGTGCAGCATGCCCGAGTCTGTTCCCAAACCCAGGTTGCCAGCATTGTGCGGTGTGTCGTCCAGCGCCTCAACCCTCAAGCGCCACTGGGCTGGTTCACTGCCGACAATTTCTATGTTTCAGCCTCTGGCAGCCATGTTCACTGAGTCACTCAAAACAGGAGTGGTGCCAAAGGATTGGAGGAGGGCACATGTGGTCCCTCTACACAAATCTGGCAGTAGGGGCAGGGAACTATAGGCCACTCAACCTCACATCAGTAGTGGGAAGATCAGGCATGCACTGCTTTTTTAATATTCTGTTATTTTTGCCCTTCACCTGCTGCCAGTATATCTGCCCTAGTCATGGCATCCCTGATGCATCCACCTCCTACTAAGTCCTTCTCGCTTCCCGGTTACCCCTGGCTTATCCCCAGGGGCGGGGTCATGGCACCGTAGAGGGGACCAGTACCGCGATACTGCATCTATTTGGGAGAGCGTGACTGGAAGGCTAACTGAAGCCCAGAGACAGGGCTTCATTTCAGCAGCAGGCACGAGGATTTTGTCCCTGTAAGCTGGGGTGGTGGACGTGCAATGAAGCTAGTGTCTGTCCTGCCCCAGAGTTACTCGGACCATGCGTCCAGTCCTAGGGCAACAACCCAGCTTCCACCAGGTGTCGCTCCTGTGCTGAGCACACAGCCCCCTTCCCCAGAGAAGGAGAGCAGTCCGAGGGATGCTCAATCCTTCACCAGGCCGGTCCTAGGCATGCACTGCTTAAAGAAAGGATATTGGAACATTTAGAAGCCATCGGTGCCCAGGACTCTAGGTAGCGGTATTCACAGCTGGTAGGCTGTGTCACACAAATCTGATAGATTTCTTTGACTGGATGATGAAGGAAATCAAAGGGGGTGGTGAATGTCACCTACCTCGATTTCAGCAAGGCCTTGACACCGGCCCCACATAAGAAGCTTATTAACAAGATGGGAAGTCTGGGTATAGGACACAAGATGGTGAACTGGGTTAGGAACTGGCTAACAGACAGATAGAGGGTGGTGGTAAATGAGGTACAATCTGGGAAGAGGGGTGACCAGCAGGGTACAATAGGCATCAGCCTTTGGGCCAGTCCTGTTCAATGTCTTCATTAGTGACATTGCAGAGGGTCTGGAACAAAAGGTCTGCCTGTTTGCAGGTAACACCAAGATCTGTAACAGGGTGGATACTCCGAAAGGGTAGAGAAAATGAAAAAGGAACTAGGCAGGCTTCAGTAATGATGGAGGAGTGGCAACTGAGGTTTAACTCAAAGAACTGCAATATTATGCACCTGGGCCATAGAAACCCTGGGGAGAGCTACAGGATGGGAGGGAGTTGCTGGCAATCACCAAGGAACGAAGGGACCTGGGGTTATTTCAGATCACCTGAATATGTCAAAGCAGAATGCAAAGGCAGCGGAGGGCCACTGCATAGTGGGGTGTATAGGCAGGGGTATCACCAGCACAAGGAGGAGGTGGTGATACCATTATAGAAAACCCTGGTCAGGCCCTCACATAGATTACTGTGTGCAGTTCTGGAGGCTGCACTGTTGAAAGGAAATAAACAGGCTGGACATTGTCCAGAGAAGAGTGACTAACATGGTACAGGGCTTGCACCACAAAACGTGTTATTTAAAGGCTTTGCAATGAGTCCTGATGGTTAAGTGTCTCTGAACTGTGATGTGCTGTAAAGTTGGCAGGCTTTGAGATAAAATGTGATTGTTCTGGATGTTAAAACAAGACCTGCGTTAAGGTACAGTGATCCCCGATGAGTAGCGGGGATACCCTGTAATGTGTGGTGGTGCTACTGTGTGGTCTAGGATCCTTTGCTCCATGGGAAATGATTGAGTAGAGGCTGGGGATGCAAGTCTCAGCAGCTGCAATCCACCGTTGAGAAGTACTCATATTTTGCCCTCTCTAAGTTGTGTGGTGAGCCAGAGAGGTCCTGGATTAGCTGGGACAGAAAGATGGAAAGTTTTAGATTCCTTAGGCTCCAGGGCCTATGAATTAGCTACTGTAATTCCACAGGCAGGTGGGTGCACCAGAACCCAGTGTACTGTGCTGAACCCTCCCTTGAGGATCAGTAGCAAAATGGGTACTGAGTGTAGGGGACACTTGGAAGGATGGAATCCTTGGTAGCCTCCAGCAGAATGCCTCTTTGGTTTCATTTATACTTCACTGCTGTTGCTTTGAATCATCAGCCTGGTGTCTGAGTTTAGGTCTACCTCATGCTGGGTCCTCTCAGGAATTTGGGTATGAAGCCCACTGCTGTTTAAATTATAAGTTCCCAGGGTTGTCCACAGTACCAGAAGACAGGAAGATGCTAATTGGAGGGCCTGTGCCCTGAAAACACTCCTAAAGTAGGATGTTAAAGTTTCTAAACAATGGTCATATCTGTAAGAAACATAGTACCTGAAACCCATCCAGCAGGGACTTATGATTTTCCCATGTAATAATATGCTCTTTATTAATTAATTTATTTATTTATTTTGATATTTGAAATCACTTTTGAACTTGGAGTTCATTTACAAAGGTTCCACGTCAACAGACATAAAGCAGTACAGATTGCACAATTCACACATACAAGGATTCAGGTAGCTAACATAGGATTACTAGCGAGACAAGACAGTAGCTACATAATTGGTTACAAGTAGTTGCTTATTACATGTCCAGGAGGTATCAGGAAGCTGCCTTGGAGACCAAGCATTGTCATTTGATATAGGTACTTTTCTTTGTAAGTGCTTCAAGTGATTAGAGAGGTGAGACAGTTGGGAAGGGAGGCGAGGAGCTGGATATGAGTCCGGGTGGAATTGGAGGTTATTGAGCTTGGGGAAAGCAGTCAGAGGGCAGGAAGAAGCATAAGTAAGAGTTTGAGCTAGGCCATGGCTACTTTATAATATAAAAGAAAGAGTAAGAAATTCAAATTATGCCCACCATGGAGTACTTAGGGAACAGCGAGTGCCTTTCAAAGGAAGGAAGTGCCTATTGCATGCCTACATTCACAAGAGATCTTCTACTAACTAGAAATTGCTTCAGATCATGCTTATAGGTTGGGAAATTCTTGGTGTTGTTTACTTAACTGGGAGCTCATTTAGCCATAGGGAACCCTGCAAACTAATGAGCGCTATTATGCATCCTCCTGAAGGACACATAATGTGCCTCTAGTCGTGCCCTTGTGTTATGTTGTGGGTGAGCAGTTTGGATGATTTGTTGGATGCAGTGGGTGCTAGGCCTAGTAGGGCTTTTTGTCTAGTAAGCAAGTTTGTCATTTGATCCTGTCCCTAAGGTTAAGCCAGTTAGTTTGCTCTGTACAGGGTGCACTTATGAGTAAGTTTATGTGTCCCAGTGACTAGCCTACATGCTTTATTGGGTGCTGTAGCCACCCATTTTAGGCTGTATCTGAGGCTGCACAATACACAACCAGGCTGTAATCAATTACGGATGGAACTGAGCTGGCTATGGAGAGACGAAGGCAGTGGGCGAAGGTATTTTCGGTGTCTATATAGGACTCCAAGTTTGATGTTGACTGCTTTTACTATGGGTTTTACTACCTGTTCAATGTGCTTTGTGAAAGATAGGGTGTCATCTATCAGGACCCCAAGGTACTTAAACAGATCACTTGTTCTAGGGGGACTGCCTTATTATTAGTAATGGTAAGAAGAGGGTTTCTAATCTTGTGCTGGTGGCTGCAGATGAGTATGGATTTCATCTTCTTGTAGTTGAGTAGTAGCTTTCAATCGTGAAACCAGTCCTCAAGTTTGTGAAAGGTAGCCTGGAGATTCTTTTGGAGTTGAGGCAAGCTGAGACTGACAATTTAAAATGACAGCATCATCAGCATACAGTATGATTTTGCTGGTACAGGTATCAGGAAGTGTGTTTAGGAAAAGCTAAAAAGGTGGGCCAAGTATGGATCCTTGAGGGACTCTCAGGGAGACCTCTCTAGTGGTAGAGACAGCAGTCTCAATTTTAACGCTTTGTGATCTAAGGAGAGATAGTCGTGGAACCATCCTACTGCAATAATTGAAAGGCTTAAGGTCTGCAGCTGCTGAGAAAGAAGAGAGTAGTTGACTGTATTGAATGCTTTGGTGAGGTCAGTGAAAATTGCCTCCATCCAGGGCATTGTACAAAGTCAGAGAAGTCGCCTAAGGCAGTTGCCATGCTCTGGCTCTTCCTGGAAGCCATGCTGTTGTGGCCATTGAAGATTGTACATTTGCAGATGATCGGAGATTTGGTCAACCACAATTCTGTCCAGTGCTTTAGAGAGGGTGAGAGGATCAAGATGGGCTATAATTAGTGGTGCATGTGTGATCCCCACTTTTGTGAACAGGGGTAACTAGAACCATTTTCCAGACTGATGGGAATTTAGCCAGCGTGAGGGAGTTATTAAATATTGTGATGGGGGCAAGCACTTCTTCCAAGGTAAGAGCAACCATCCTTATGTCTAGTTTATCGCTGCCCTGTCAGGTTTTGAGGAGAACCTTTTTTACATATTTCCTAGTCTCCTGATGGAGATGCATTTGAAGTAAGTTAGGAGCTTTTTACCTTAATGGGGGATAGGGTGTGGAGGTTCAGAGGCAGTAAGAAAGTCCCGGAGAGTACAGAGTTTAGGTCTGTAAAAGCTGTATTGAAGGACTCTGCAATGATGGGCAAGTTTTGGGTGGTAGTTTCATTTATGTTGAGCATTGTAGGATGCTTTTGTCTTCCTTCCTAATAGCTTCTTACGTTTCCCAAATCTACTGCCATCCCCAGGAACTCTCCAGCTGTTCCTTGTAGAACTGTTCTTTGCAAGTCTTGTAAGGTTAGTACACTTATTTCTGGCTGCCCTATATCTCTGATAGTCATTTTTCTTTCTGGTGTCCTTGGCCCTGCACCACAGATTGCCCCTGTCCCTCATTAGGTCAAGCAGCTCCCTGGTGATCCAGCCATTCCTTGAACTCTTGGTTTTCTCCTTCTGACTGGAGCAAATATGTCACAGGTTGCATTGAACTTGTCTCTAAAGTACTGAAGAACAAGGTCTATGTCTTGGATTTTGTCCAGTGGTGTCCAGTCAATTTGGACTAGCGCTGCTTTAAACAAATTAAGCAGGCCTCTCTTGAGGACCCTACTTTTTACCATGGTGGGTACAGCCTTCTTGATTTTGCTTGACCAGAGGCAGGTGATTCGTTACTTAGGGAGTCTGAGGGACCATGACCTTCTCAATCCTGGATGGGTAGTTGACCAGGATCCAGTCTAGGAGTGTGCTATTGCCAGTTTTTAGTTATGTCTAGTGGGTTCAGTAACCAGTTGAGAGAGGCATAGACTGGAGCCAGGTCCTTCTGGGGATCGGTCTCTTTACTGAGCCAGTTAAGACTGAAGTTTCCAGTAATGACAACCTCACTGTTCAGTTTGAGCTGGTTGCTCACCTCAATCATGTTTTCCAACCCTTCTTTTGCCCTCCTGGGAGGAAAGTATACTGATGCTATAGAGGGACTTGTGCTGCGAGCCAAGCATGATTTTTACAGCCAGTATTTCATGGTCCCCAGACTCCTCTATAGAGGGAGCTCACACCCTTGGATAGTATCCCTTGCATAGATCAGGCACCCCTTCCTTTGCCAGTCCTGTATTGCCTGTACATCCCATATCCTTGAAGGGCACTGCATTATCCTTGATTTTTGTGTTAGCCAAGTTTCAGTAAGACAGGTAATGTCTGAGTGTGCAGGTGGGTCCACGCTTGAAACTGAGCCCATTTTGTCAATAGGCTCCGATGCTCATTGATGATGTCTTCAGCCCATTTTGTTTTTCCCTACATCAGTGTTGGAGTTTGGTGGCCCAGGATTGGGATGTACATTCCTGATAGCGTATAGTAGAATTAGTATCATTTTCTTCCTTTTGATGCTATAATGTATCGCAGTCTTAACCCTCTGCTGGTTGAGTTTGAAAGATATTGATTGCAGTCAGTTTGTGGGAGGGTCAGTGGTATGATGATTGTGGTAAGGCCGTCCTGGATTTTTGTTGCTTTTCCATTGTTGGTGCAATGGTGTATGAGGTATCTGACAAGGCTTACCCTGGCATGTCCCTTGAGGGGTCCTAAATGCATCATTAATAGTAATAACAGTATCCTGTATTCTCTGTGTGCTTTTTGTGGGCAGGTCAGCCATGGGGTAATGCCTATAAGAAGCAGGAGGTACACAGTGTACTAGGCATCCAGACAGGGCTTATCCTGGTGTGTCTGTTGAGGGTCTTAAATGCATCATTAATGGGTATAACAGTATCCTGTAATCCCTGTGTACTTTCTGTGGGCAGATCAGCCATGGGGGTAATGCCTATAAGAAACAGGAAGTATACTGCAATTGGAGGGTGCATCACTGTGCGTGAGGCTTATGATTGGCTGAGTAGTGCCCGTGTCCTTGCAGACTTCTTGCAGTGGTACTGTACAGTTTCCTGGCTAAATGTACACCTAGCCGGTGGATAAACGGATGTCCGAATGGTGTTTTTAAATCTGAGCTGAACCCCTAGCACTCTGAGGGGAAGAAGTCTGTCTATGGTTCCCAGGTAATGCTGGTGGGATTCAACTCTTGAGCTTTTAAATTTATTAAAATGGATTTTTTTTATTATTTTTATTGATTTTAATGAGATTATACATAGCTGTATAAAGTACCCAGGTATATCCATGACTAAAATAACTGAGTTATAGTTATAGCAGTCAACTTTATTAAAATGGATTCTGTTGGACTTTACCAGTGATTTGAACATTCAGTTATTAGTTACAAAGTGTTTACCTGCTAATCAGTTGATTTGCAGCACTCAGTGGCCAAGAAGATGTCCCTCACGCAGGAGGTCATCTCAGGCCCAAGACGTCAAGTAAGTAAATTCATTATTTCATGGGTTCCCTCCTGTGGAATGAGTCAGAAAAGATACCAGTAGGCCAGAGAGGGGATTGCATAAGGTTTTCCTTCAGGCAAGCTAAAATTTGCATTATATAGTGCCTTTGTGCAAGCATCTTAAAGCCGCTTACAATCAACTTGAACTCCATGCTTAACATGGAAACAGAAACACAGAATATGTCAGCAGATAAGGAAAATACAGCCCACCTAGTCTGCCCATTTCTCTACTTGGTTTAGCAATCCCTACTCTCATCTGGACTGCCTTTCCCTGCTCTGCTGTACAGCAGGGTGCCTTTATGCTTATCCCATACACTTTTAAATACCCGTACTGTTTTCGCCCATCACCTCTGCTGGTAGGCTGTTCCAGGGATCCACCTCCTCTCTGTGAAAATATACTTCCTAGCATTCCCGTGAGCCTCCTTCCCTCCAGCCTCATGTTATGTCCCTTGTCCTTGTGCACTTTCTTCCTGAAATATGCTCCTCCTGTACCCTGTTTATTCCTCTAAGGTATTTGACAGTCTCTATTATATCCCTCTCTCCGTCTCTCTTCCAGTGAATAGGTGTTTAGTTCCTTGAGTCTTTCCTCATAAGGCTTGTGGAGCAGTCCATGTATCATTTTGTTGCTCTTCTCTGGACTGCTTCCATTCTGTCTATGTCCTTCCTTAGATGCCATCTCCAGAATTGGACACAGTATTCCAAATGAGGCCTCACCAGTGATCTATACAGTGGCATCACCACTTCACTCCTCCTACTGGTTATGCCCTTCCTATGCACCCCAGCATTCTGTTTGCCTTCCCACTACTTTTTCACATTGTTTGGCTGACTTCAGGTCATCAGATATGATAACTCTCCAGGTCTCTCTCCTGACTTGTGGTGGCTAGAACATCCTGTAGTCCTCTCTTGGGTTTTGTGTTCCAGGTGCATTATCTTGCACTTCTTAGCACTGAAACCTGACTGCCAAACCCTTGACCATTCCTCAAGTAGTCTTAGGTTATTTCTCATTGCATCTATCCCTTCCTGTGTGTTGACTCTGTTACAGATCTTGGTGTCATCTACGAACAAGCATACTTTCCCTCCAGTCCCTCTGCAATGTCGCTTATGAAGGCATTGAATAGAACTGGACCCAGCACCGATCCTCACGGAACCCTGCTGGTCACCTCCCCTCTTCTGATTTTATGACATTTACTACCACCCTCTGGGTCCTACCTTTAGCCAGTTTCCAACCCATTTTACCACTTTAGAGCCTACACCCAGATTCCCCAATTTGTTAACAACCTTCACGAGGAACGGTGTCAAGGCCTTACTGAAATCCAGGTTGGCCACATTCACCGCCCCTCCTTGATCCACCACCCTGGCCACCCAGTCAACGAAATCGAAAAGATTAGTCTGACAGGACCTACCCTCAGTGAATCCATGCTGCCTTGGGTCTTTTGCACCACTTGACTCCAGGAATTTTACTACCCTCTCCTTGCAGGGACTCCATCAGCTTTCCCACCACTGGAGGTCAAGCTTACAGGTCTGTAATTGCCTGCCTCCTCCCTACTTCCAGTCTTGTGCAGGGGACCACCTCTATCCTTCTCCAGTCCCCAGGTACCTCCCTGTCTCTAGTGATTGGTGGAAGAGGGTTGTCAGCAAACCTGGTAGAACTTCCCGAGTTCCTTCAACACTCTAGGTGAATCCCATCTGGCTCCATTGCCTTGTCTGTCTTTACTTTTCCTAGTTCTGCCAATACTCTATCCACCTAGAATGGGCTGGTGTCCACCTCTCCCCCACCATACATCTTTCCTAGTGAGTCTTGGCCCTCCTTTGCCTCTTCCTTGGTAAATACTGAACAAAAATATGTGTTCAATATCTCAGCCTTTTATAGGTTGTCCTCCACCCACCCACCCTCTCCCTTCTTTAGCCTAACAATACTATTCCTGGTCTTCTTCCTCTGCTAACATAGCAGAAGAAGGTCTTGTCCCCTTCTTAGTAGCCTGTGCTATTCTTCCTCCCTTCTTGCCTTAGCCCTCTAACAGCTTTCCAGCTTCTCTCTGCATCTCCAGATATCCAAGCAACATGAAGTCTTGCTGTATTCTGACATAATGCAGTTAGCCCCAGGACTTGAACTGCCCTGGAGAGGAAAGAGTTAAGTGTATGCTCAAGCATAGAACGTTGAGCTTGAGCTCGGGTT
Organism: Neoceratodus forsteri; assembly: GCA_016271365.2. Lineage (NCBI taxonomy): Eukaryota > Metazoa > Chordata > Ceratodontiformes > Ceratodontidae > Neoceratodus > Neoceratodus forsteri. The sequence continues at coordinate 49,709,800 of JADMNL010000024.1, read as the reverse complement.
TCAATCCTCTGTCTGTGGTACTTCCCAGTGTAGCCGTCAGACTCTTACTCCGCCTAACAGTGAAGTTGCTCCAGAGATTTCCTCTACTTGGTTCGGTAAAAGTAAAGTGTCAGTTTTAAACTATATAATTTTGTTATTTTCTGATTTCCAGCCTCCGTCTATGGTACAGGTAGTATGTAGATAGGTAGTGACTCTGTTTTATTTTAAAAAATTTGGAAATTGTTCTTTTCCTCAGTTTGGAACCTATCTTGTTACATCTCCTGTTTTTATTTACTACATTCTGGGATTAGAGTGGTGTTCCGCTACCGACTGGTTTCAAAAGAACTAGTGATTTTTCTGGTTCTTTTCAAAACCCATGACACAGTTTGTAACCGATCTGTGTTTTATTACCTGGCTCAAAAGCTGCTATAGAGTAATCTGGTAGGTTGGCTATGTCTGAGAAACCCAAGAAGAAAACCGTCCCACTGGGTTTCAGCACTGTACTGAGTGTGGGAGGCCTTTGCAAGATCAACCCCACCTCATCTGTGTTTATTGTCTGGGGTTTGATCACCTCAAGTCAGACTGCCAAATCTGTAAAACATTCCTAAATTCACTCTAGATAAAAGACTGAGTAGGCTGAAAGAAAGGAGGCCGAGAAGTCCATAGATCTGGAAGGCCAGCTTGGTTCGGTTGCAGCCAAACCTGAGGAGGTGCCTACTGACCCAAGCGTGCCTCCTCGGGCAAAGAAGAACCGACCCTGAGGTCGGTTCCATCAAAAAGGCATGAAGTTTGCCAGTTCGGCTCCAGTACTGCATTCTCCAACCACGGACAAATAGCTAAAGCAATTAGTATTGTCCAATCGCTTAGACCAGCTCTGTTTGAACCAGTACCGCCGGTTAGGTGGTCGGTTCGGTCGGATCCGCCTTTGGATTACGATCCAGATACTTTCTATGAGGAGTGGGAGATAGAGACTAAGACTATCCTGATGATGATAATGACCGGGGGCCTGGATGTGCCCAATGAACCAGACATCTCCCAGACAGGTCCTCTGATGTCTCCTCCCAGGCTTTCTGAGTCCCTTCACATTTCTTGTTTTACAAGAAGGTGGCTGAAACCCTTCAGCTTCCCTTGGTTGAAGTTGTTGAAGAGGAAGAAGAGTCTGGTTCGTGGAAATGATGGACATCCCAGAGTACAAAGGTTGTCTATTCCTCTTCATAAGTCCTTGGGAAACAGACACATAACATTTTACAAACTCCTAATTCATTACCTCCTGTGGACAAAAGAATGGATACGAGGTATATGTTATCAGGCTCAGTGACGGAGTTCCTTTATAATCATAGCAGCCATGCTGGGGTAGTGCAGGCTGCAGCCTGTGACAGGGCTAACATTCCTTTGGCTTCACACACCCCAGACAAGGACTTCAGGAAGGTTGATGCCATGGCCAAAAACAATATTTGGCATCCTCCTGGACTCAGGCAGGCGAACTACATGGCCTACATAGCCAGATACCAGAAGTCTAGATGGGATATTATTCTGAAACTGGCTAAATAGGCTTCCCCAGCTAGTCAAGGAACTGGAGGTGGTGGCTGTGGATAGAATTGAGGCATTCAAAGTATAATTTCACACTGTTGTGGACTCCAATGATGTGGCATCAAGAGTCATGGCTATATCTATGTCTCTCAGAAGGCATGCTTGGCTCAGATGTACTAGCCTTTCACAGGATACCCAGACTAAGACTATGGATTTTCCTGTAGTGGGTAGCTCTCTGGGGAGCAGACAGAGGCTTACATGAAGAAAATGGATGAATACAGGACCACTTACAGGAGTGCACAGGCCAAGGAAAGGCAAGCCACTCCACAAAAGCAGCAGTCTAGGGGCAGGGCAAGCCTTTTCACAGGTCTTTTACCAAGCCCAGGCCTCCTCTCCTTTCCTTTCCACAGAGGGGTTCTTTAGAGGGAGAGGCAAGAGGGGATGAGCAGGGCTGCTCCTCCTCCCAGCCTAAGGCTCCTGCCAAGCAGACACCCTAATGTGTCAGCCGGGTTGACTCCCAATCCCAGTAGGAGGCAGGCTGGCTTACTACTTTCAGGCCTGGAAGTCTGTGACCTCAGACAAGTGAGTCCTGGAAGTAGTAGCCAGGACTGGCCCTCAGCTTCAGAAAGTTCCCAAAAAGAGGGCCAGGTCTTTTCTACCTGCATCTATCTCAGAAACCCTCGCCCTAGAGGCAGAGGTTTCTCTCTTCTAGCTCTCAGAGCAACAGAGAAGGTTCCTATTCAACACAGGGAAAAGGACTGTACTCCATGTACTTCCTTACCCCAAAGTAACCAGGGAGTGGCGACCCATCCTAGACTTAAGGTATTTGAACAAACACATTTCAAAACCCAAATTCAAAGTGGTAACTCTGGGAATAATCCTTCCTCTCTAAGGCCAGGAGATTGGCTAGCATCCTGGACCTCAAGGATACCTACTTCCATATCCATATCAGGAGCTCCCACAGAAAATACCCCAGGTTTGAGTTGCCTTCAGGCCTTACCAATTCAGGCCCATGCCATTCGGCCTAACATCAGCTCTAAGGGTGTTCACAAATGCCTTGCAGTAGTGGTGGCTTACTCAGAAGACAGGATATCACCATCTTCCCATATCTGGAAGACTGGCTCATTGTAGATCAGTCATCTCACCAGGTCAGATCAGCTCTGCAAACCTCCCATGACTTGCTCAGTTCACTGGGGTTTCTTCTCAATCTTCCAAAGTCTGTCCTCAAACCAGTTCAACTCTTACCATCATAGGAATAGAACTGGACACTACACAAGCAAAAGCTTTCCTTCCCTGGCAAGGGTAAAGGCCCTAGTAGATCTTCCTTCAACTTTTGACCTCAGGTTGCACATCCAGCAAGACAGTTCCTCCAACTCCTGGGCCACATGGCAGCTTCCACTGCAGTGGTACAAGGAGCAAGATTTCAGATGAGGGACATTCAGTTCCACCTAAGGTCTTTTAGGTCTCAGAAAAGGATTCCCTCATCAAACTGATTCCAGTGACTCAGACTCTGGTCCAAGATCTCCAGTAGTGGCTGGATCAGGACAACCTCAGACAAGGAGTCCATTTCTCCTCAAGTCTCCTCAGTAGTTCTAACTACGGATGCTTCTCTCCTAGGTTGGGAAGCCCATCTGGGAGCCCTGACAGCTGAAGGGGTCTGGTATCCACAGGAGTCTCTCCTTCATATCAACCTCCTGGAACTCAGGGCAGTGTTTCTAGCCCTTCAGTGCTTCTCAGATTCAGTCAAGGGCAAGGTGGTCCAAGTCAGAACAGACAACACGACCACAATGTGGTACATCAACAAACAGGGGGCACTCGGTCCATGGCCTTGTGCACAGAAGCCATGAAACTGTGGTCTCTGGCCTATTCTCGCCAGACTTCCTAGTAGCAGTTCACCTTCCAGGGAAGGACAATGTTCTGGCAGATGCTCTGAGCAGAATATCCCAGGGACATCACAAATGGTCCCTGGACCCCTCATCCTGTAGGTCATCTTCTCCAGGTGGGGCATTCCAGAAATAGATCTCTTTGTAGCCCCGGACAATCATCATCTTCCTCTGTTCTGTTGCAGACCTCCACTCCTGGGGACTGTGCCCCAGAATGCTCTTATCTTGGATTGGAAGGACAGGTTTCTATGCCTTCCCTCCCTTCCCTCTGCTGTTCAGAATCCTGATCAAAATCAGAACTTAACCCTGCACAGTGATACTGGTGGCTCCAGACTGGACCAGACAGCCTTGGTATCCTCTGCTGCTGTCCCTGACAGTGTTACGTCCCTTTCTCTTCCCAAGAGACACAATCTTCCATCCTCCTCCCAGGGAAGATCTGGTATCCCAATCCAGTCTCTCAACCTCAAGGCCTGACTCTTGAAGAGTTAGAATATGCAGGTCTGCATCTTTCTCAGGGAGTTGTGGATATTTTGAAGGTTTCAGGAAACTTTCTACTAGAAAGACTTATAACTCCAAATGGAAAAGGTTTAGCATTTGGTGTTCTCAGAAAGGCATTGTGCCTGATTCTGCGGGCATCTCCACAGCCTTAGATTATCTGGTTCACCTTAATGGTCTAGTCCTTAGGCCTGCAACTCTGAAGGTTCACTTAGCAGCAGTTTCTGCATTTCTTTCAGCAGGGAAGGGCTCTTCCTGGCTTCTCATCATGTTTTCAGTAAGTTTTCAAAGGTCTGGTCTATATTAACCCTCCCTTTAGAGAACTGACTCCTGCCTGGATCTCACTGTCTGCATTGCACAGCTCATGCAAACCCCTTTGAACCTATGGCCTCGGCTGAGTTGAAGTACTTAACCTGGAAAACTGTGTTCCTGGTAGCTATTACTTCTGCCAGGTGGATTAGTGAACTACAGGCCTTGTCAGTTGAACCTGATTTCATATCCTTCCATAGGGATAAAGTGGTCCTAAGAACCAATAGAAGGTTCTTGCCCAAAGTGGTGTCAGATTTTCATCTGAACTAGTCCATGTCTCTCCTGTGTTTTCACCGACCATTCTTCTTCAGGGAAAGGTTACACAGTTTGATGTTAAAAGAGCTCTTAGCTACTACATAGAGACACTAAGGCTCATAGAAATGACTGTCTTCAATTGTTTCTCACTTATAGTGAGGTGGGGAAAGGTAAGCCTGCCACTAAAAGAACTATTCCCAGGTGGATTGTCTCTTGCATACAATTCTGCTATGATAAATTGGGTAAAACACCCAACTGAGGCCTGAGGGCTTACTCAACTAGGGTGCAGCTTCTACTCTAGCTGTAGCCAGAAGATACTCTGCAGTAGAGATACAAACATACAAACTTTGCCAGCAGATAAAGGCCTAGAGGTCTGTCAAGTCTGCTGAAATGTGCAGCTAGCACCCTTATCCTGCAGCTGCCCCTCCCTTCCACCTTTCTCCTTCATTAACCCTCCCCTTGTCCTGTCCTATCCTTTTTGAAGCAGTCCACTGTTCAACTGGATACCACTTCTGCAGGTAACGATTCCACCCAGCCACCACCCTCTCCGTAAAAAGTGTCTCCTCATCTCCTCCTGAACCTTCCTCCTCCAGTCTCATATCATGGCCCCTGGTGTCCCTCCCTCCCTTACTTTGAACAGCCTCTCTGTACCTGTCTTGTTTACTCCTTTCATGTACTTAAACATTTCAATCATGTCCCCCCATCCCTCCTCTCCTCCAGTGAATACATGTTCAACTTCCTCAGCCTCCTCTAGGTATAATAATTCCCCAGCCCCTTGATCATCTTTGCCACCCTCGCTGCACCTCCTCTAGTAACCTAACTTCAGATACAGGCACATTTGTTGGCTTTGCAGCTGCCTTCCTACATTGTGCTGAGTTGTTCATTGACCCTGTAATGTGCACCCCTGATCTTTCTCCTCCTCTGTCTGGGCTAGCTGCACTCCCCAGCTGGTAACTCCTCCTTGGGTTCTTCATCCCAAAATGCAGTACCTTGCACTTTTGGCATTAAACCCTAGTTGCCAGGTGTCTGACCAGGTTTCAAGCTTTGCTAGATCATCCTGCAACCCCTGCCATCCCCCTAGGTTATCCACCACGCTCCTATCTTGGTATCATCAGCAAACAGACTGATCTTGCCCTTGATGTCCCATGATATGTCTGCAATGAATATCCCAAACAACACTGGTCCCAACACCAAGCCCTGTGGAACACCGCGTCACTACCCTTGGGTGTGAGAGCTCACCCACCACCACCCTCTGTTGCCTTCCCTGAAGCCAGTTTCCTACCTATCTCACCACCTTTGCACCCGCCTCCTGTGCCTACTAACTTACTTCCCAGCTCTTCCATGTGGCACCAAGTCGAATGCCTTACTGAAGTCCAGATACAGGACATCCACTGCATGGCCCCATCCAGTTGCCTAGTTACCCAGTCATATAACTCCACCAGATCTGTAAAGCAGCCACCTGGAAAATAGTACATACATTCACCAAGCATTACTCTCTGCATATCCAGGCTAAAAGTGATGCTAGGTTTGGCACAGCAGTACTGTAGAGCTTGTTCCCAAAGTAGGTTCTGCATTCCCTCTGCCATAGGGAACTGCTTGGTAGTTCTGCATTATGTCAGAATACAGTAAGACTTCATGTTATTTGAAGAAAAATTACTCACCATAGTAATGTTGTTTCTTCTAATGGAGTCTTGCTGTATTCTGACCTCCCTGCCTCCTCCTCAGAACCTAGTTTTGGGAAGTGGGCCAGCAGGTACAATTTTGCACCTCAGGGGTGTACCTGTGAACCTCCCTCTAGAGTGAGTTAGCTGTTTTATGGGTTGTTTTTCTTGGGTTATACATGTGTTTAGTGTTGTCACTACCTTATTCTTCTTGGGTTCTTGATTTGAGTCTTTGGGCCCAAATTGTTGCCTTCTGGCTTACATATTGAACAATTTCCATATTTTCATACTCAGTTAGTTGCCCATAAGAATCTGATGGTTACACTGGGCAGTACCACAGACAGAGGTTTGAAAACCGAGCTCAAGCTCAACATTCTATGCTTCAGCATAGAGTTAACTCTTTCCTCTCCGTGGTAGTTCAAGTGCCAGAGCTAACTGTATTATGTCAGAATACAGCAAGACTCCATTAGAAGAAACAACATTACTATGGTGAGTAATTTTTTTTCAGTCTGTCTTCTTCTTTCTGTGTCTCATTGTATTTCCTGAATGCCTTACTTTTTTCTCTCACTTTCTCGGCTATTGATTTAGAGAATCACAGTGGCCGCTTTTCTTTTGCTTTCCTAAGCAATCTGACACATTGACTTGTCACTCCTGCTATAGATCTCTTGATCCTAAGCCATTGTTCTTCTGCCTCTCCCATATCTTCTGCTGCCAGGGCAGTTTTGAGCTTTTCCCATCTCCATGAAGTTGACCTTCCGGAAATCTAGGATCTTAATCTTTGAATGTCTTTCTTCTGCCAACATGTTGACTCTAAACCACACTGTTCTGTGGTCACTGGTACCCACCTAGCATGCATGACTCTGTCCCTGTTTGTTAGCACTAAAACCTCCTTGGTGAGCTCAACCACCAACTGCCTTAGGTTCCCCATACATGGCAGACATGAAGTCCTGGTCCTAGTTGTACTTGCAGTCTGGGTATTCCAATTTGCATCTGGCATGTTGAAGTCACCCATTAGTAGTACTTCCTCTTTGGCTGCCATATTATGGATGCTTCAATGATCACTGAAAGGCAGCCACTGCTGGGGTGGGATATGGCAGCCATTCTTCCCCAACATAATACAAAGCAAAAAAAGTTTTGAAAAGTGAAGAAGGGTGTAGTGTTGTTTGGAAGGAAGGCTTAACTTCAGCTGTCTTTTTTTTTCTAGTCAAGCTCCCTCACTGGAAACATTGGTGTTCCCAGACATTTCATCCCTCATGGTCAGCTGTGGCCTGCTTATACAGTATACATATCAGATACCGTGAAGATGCTGAATGAACAAGACAACATAAGAAAGGCCAGAACAGAAAAAGCCATTGAGGACTACAGACTCCAAACAGTCAATAAAGGAAACAGGAACCACACCACAGAAATGCAGGAAGATACAGCTTCCATGATGTTGACAAAAACAGACAGTATTGCAGCACAATCAAAACCATCCACAGCTGAACTCAACATCTCACTCCTGGCCATCAGATCAAGCGTACCATCCTCTGTGGACTTGACTTACATAGGCAATCCAATGGGCCTTCCCACCACAAACTGTCACAAGGTGTTATTTCTAGTAAAACCCAGTGACTACCTGCCTCCGCTAAGACTACCACAAACCTTATGGGCATTTGACAGACTGCAGTGGCTTATCCTTCACTCTGAGAAAATAATGGCAATAAACCATTTTGCATTAACTGGTGAGCAAAAATAAGTCTTAATTTTTGTGAATGTAGTGTGTTTGACCTATAGCTTTGGCCCCATGCAACTTATCCACATGGAATTGTCAGGATCTAGAGAACCTGGCACTGACTCCACACATGCTGAACTTCAGACAAATTGGTTTAATGGCCACTGAGTTACTAAGGTATAAACACTGGGGTTTAACATGAAATGCATACTCAACCCTAATATATAGGCGCTGTCAGGCCTGTAAAATATATAACTAGTTACTTTTTACCCCTCTGAACTATAAACTACACTGCCCACACTAATTCACATAAAACATGAAAAAAACGTTCTTAAACATAAAAGGCATTTTTGCTACTCACCACCCGAAATGACACCTCTCAATAGCTTTCCCCATATAGCAGCATACTTTGCTTCACAGCATCTACAGGTACTCTCCTCGTCCAATAGGCACTCCTCGTAGCACATGTGCCAGCAATGAGTCTCTCTGCAGGTCTGCTTTGCTATAGGCCATGGCAGCTCCCTCCTTGAACGTGAAGCACCCGCCGCTTCAATGCTGTTCTGGCACACAGACACATAGGAGCATCATCTGTATTGCCTACCACAACGGCTTGGTCATCCAAAAAATTAGAGGTGCTCATTCTGAATAACATGCTATCTACTAACGATCAGAAAACACAAAGCCGAATGGCCACCCACTTTATCTGGGAGAGCTGTAAGGTCATACTTCAAGGGACTTACCACAGACGGTGTACTGAGCTGTTAAAACAGAACATTTTATTTTGCCAACAGTAAAATCTTATAGTCTTTAAGAATAAAACTGTTTTTTTCCTATGGCTTCTTTCATAACATTCCAAAGCAATACATTTTTATGTATTTACTTCAAAATGTTTCCAGGAAGACTATACTGAGCTGGTAACAGCTTGTAGTAGTAGTAGTTGTTTAACCAGGTATAGCACACTAAGCTGAAAGTTTTACAGGAGTGACCTGGGAGCACAAGGAGGTTAAGGACTTGCTCAGGATCACACAGTATGCAAGTGGAAGCTGTGGGATTCAAACCCAGGTCTGGTCTACTGGATGTCACCAAATTTGCAGCTCAGAGCCTTAGACCACTGCGCCTATACTGCTCCAGTAGTAGTAGTAGCAGTAGTAGTAAAATATTTTATTCATATAAAATTTATATGAGCTGGGATTGACTCGACTGAGTTACACTCATTTACAACGAGGTCCACAGCATTTTTAAAACAATATTGTTCTAAGCACATTCCTAAATCACTTAATATAATTAGAGTCCATAAATAGTAACAAGATGCAATACGTAATAACTGTTGCTTCATCCAAACATAGGTGGATATTAAAGGGCAGAAAAAGTGCCTTTGGATAACTAGGATTAGTGCCAGATAAAATGTGCAGTTTATGCTTCAAGACACTTTAGGAAATACCACTTTCTGTAAAATCCACAATATTCAGAGTAACAACGCCTTCTAATAACTGGTAGTGTCTGATGCAGGAATCAGGAAATCAAGTTCTGGACCTGAAGGCCATCATTGTGGAGGCTAGTCTGGTTTTGGTGGCCATAATGGAGATGTGGTGACTGCCAGCAAAGACTGGGACATGGCCATATTGGGATACTCTGTTCAGGAGAGACAGAGAAGGGAGGAGGGGTTGTATTATATGTAAGGAGGAATCAAGGCCATGGAAGTACAGGGGCAACTGGAGGAGAAGGTAAGGCTGAGGTGCTGTGTATGTCATCCTGAGACAGGTACTGGGGCCTTAATCCACACAGATAGAGGAGTTGGATGAGGCACTTGGAGAATCCATAATCAGAACTGCAAGTAAGGGAGAAGTGCTGTTGGTTGGTGGCTTCAATCTGCTAGATGAGAATTGGAGCCTTCTAACTGCAGCTCCAAGGCACGGCTATGGTTGACCCCTACAAGGGGCTTTTCCCAGGCAGCTAGTCAATGAACCCACTAGGGACAGGACACTGCTGGATCTGGGGCTTATACACAGGATGGGACTGCAGACATCACAGTGGGCAGTTCCCTAGGTGCCGTGATCACAGTACAGTGTGGTTTAACGTTAAGATGGGAGCAGAGGCAAACCACATGAGGACGAGAGTCCTGGACTCTAGAATGGCTGATTTTAAAGAAATGGGTGACTGCCTCTAAAAATACCTCATGGGGATTGCCAGGCACGGAAAATTGTGCACTGGGGAAAATAAAGGAGGGCACAACAAAGGCAATCAGATTATGTGTAAAGGAAGTGAGCAAAAGCAAAGAAAACAAGCATTTATCAGTGCTGAATGTTGGCTTGCTGGCATTGTTATTGGTAGTGCAGGAGTTAGAGAGAGATGCATAACAGAATGGAAATGAAGTACTGAACTAACGCCACTGACTTCCTCTCACAGAGACTGATAGGCATTGAGGGTGTGCCTTTGGGTCATCGGCCATAACGCTAAGCCATTCCACTCACCCCAACCTGCAGACAGCAACAGGTGTCACGGTGTGCCTTGGGGTTCGCCCTACACTCACCACATTCCATAAGGAAATAAGCTGAGATGGGTGCAGTATAGGAGAATGGGGTGAACATTAGGGCTGAAGACCCCTAGGCACCTCAATGCCTGTCAATGGCTGCAGGGTGGTGGTGGAATGCAGTGAGCATTACAGTCGATGAACCCAAGTCACACCCCTGCCGCCTGTCAGTCTCTACAGAGTGGGTGTTACAGTTGGAGATCCTAACACCCCTGGCATTTTTAGGTATTTTTGTTCCAAATTTTCAAATGGGTTTTTGGGACCCCACCTCATGAACAGTGGCGCTACCATTTCATTACTCAGTACTGAAAGGTGATTTCATACAGCGACTGCACGATTCAGCGCCACAGGTGCAAAACACATTTTGGGCAGGATGTAAAAATGTCACCTGTACTGTTCATGAGGAGGTATGAAGAAATGGCAGTGTTGAAAATCTGGAGTGAAAATATGAAAATTGGTGAAGTCACAAGCCTGCATAGAAACTGTGCAACACACGCCCGTAACAATCAATTGTTGGAATTTTTTCACCAAATTTTCAGCATGGGCATTTTGGGACCTCTCCTCATGAACAATGGCACTGTGATTTTGTTAATCTGCCCTAAAAGTTGATTTCCCACAGCGACTGTGCCATTATGTGCAACAGGTGTGAAAACATATTTCAGGCAGGATGTGAACAATGGCAGCTGCACTGTTCATAGTGTGAAAAATGGCAATGTTGAACATCTGGAGTGAAAATATTTAAAATTTGCAAAGTTACAAGTGTGTGAGAAACTGTAGCGATGCACACTTGTAACACAGCCATTTTTTTGAATTTTTTCACCAGATTTGCAACATGGGCTTTTAGGACCCCACCTCATGAACAGTGGCACTGTCATTTTGTTAATCAATTCCCGAAAGGTGATTCCTGCAGTGACAGCGAAATCACCTTTGGGACTGAGTAATACAAATGACATGTGTCACAAACACATGTTCATGAGGTGGGGTTCCAAACCCCATGTTGAAAATTTGGGGTCAAAATTCTAAAATGGCTGAGATACCAACATATGTTGAAACTCCCATTGACAGCTTATAATGTACTTTCCTTTGATTCTTCAGTGTGCCGGCAGCTTTGAAGAGTGCAGACACATTCCACCACAGAAGATCACTACTGTCACCTCCAGAGGTAAGTATGGGGTAATGGGGGTGCGGGAGGTGGGTGCTCAGTGGAAGGGCAGGGATGAGGGAGGGGCAGTGGGGAGACTATAAGGGATGAATTTTTGAGGCAGATTAAAAAAAAATGCGGGTGCTAGTTTTCTTAATTTACAGGTTAAAAAAAAACAAAAACAATTTTGGGCACACTGGGGTGGGCTCCCAGTCTGCCATATGAGTTTTGGTGAGATGATGCCAACGGGATTGGGCAGCCCTCATGGCAAAAGAAAGTGAGATTAGGCGGGGAGAGGAAACATGATGCTGACGGGATTTTGCATCCCTGTCGGCAAAGACAGTGAGCTTGGGGAGGGGCATCCCACACCAAGAATGGGCATCCCAATGTCAAAAATAAATTTATAAAAATATTATCTTGGTACACTGGGTGGGCTCTCAGTATGCCACAATGTGGGGGAACATGCTGACTTGGGGACTGGGCAACCCGATGTCGGCTTCTGGGAGTGTGTGGCAGATGGCAGGAGCTGCCAATGTGGAAAGGTGCACAGGGGCTGATTTATTTATTGAAATGTTTCACCAGAAAGGCACAGGAATAAACAAGTTGCTCGGGAGAGCAAGGCCCAGGGACAGAGTGCTTGGCGATCGCAGGGCCGACGAGGTTGTGAGTGGGGTTGCTGCTGCAATGACAAAACTGTCCATGATTGCAGTGGCAGATTTGTTTCAACTCCTTGGCTCTCTTTGAAGCTGCTGTCCTCGCCAGCGTGCTCAGTGATTGGCGGCTGAGGGACGACTCCACTAAAGTGTGCCTGCATTCGCCACAACACTGACGCGCCTCTGAAATGTGCTAGTCACAAGATGTTGCTTGCACGCTGTGCAAACCAACATAAAAGGCTGTTTTCTCTCTAAGTTGGTCTCTGGGCTTCCTTACTTGTGGAATTCTTATCTGCTAAGGCACTCCTGTGGGTTCCAGTCTCAGTCTTGCAAGCTGCACAGACTGGCCTCACTTCACTGCAGTGGTTATTAATTTTACAGGTATTTAAATTTCGATTTATGGTTCACTAGGAAGTGGCCAAGATGATAAAGGAAAAGAGGGTGGCATTCAGGTGATATAAGAAAATGCAGAAGAAGGAAAACAGGAGGCGACTCAAGTAACACAGAGGAAAGCAGGGAAGGCAGTGAGGGATCAAAGGTGAAACAAAGTTAATGATAGTCAAGGGTAGCTAAAGGGATAAGTGATACTGCAGAAGAATTGGAAGGAAGGTATGCCTCTTTTGCAAATGAAACCAAAATCTCTAATAGGGTGGACACTCAGGAGGGTGGTGGAGAATGCGTAAGGATCTTGGGTTCAATGCCTCACTGTACAAAATCTTGGGCACAGGAAGCCAGGAGCTGAGTATAGGATGGGGAGAGGTACTGGCACTCATTAAGCAGGAAGGGGACCTTGGGTTATCATATCTGCTGACCTGAAAGTGGCAGGGCAGTGGACAAAGCAGTGGATAGGGCTAGTGGGATGCATAGGAAGATGTATTTCCAGCAGGAGGAGGGAGGTGGTGTTGCCACTATATCACTCACTGGTGAGACTCCACCTGAGGTTTTGTACCCAGTTCTGGAGGCTGCACTTCAGACAGGACATAGATAGGGTGAAGGCTGTCCAGAGAAGGGCAACTAAAGCGGTGCCATGGTTGCACCAAAGCCCTGTAAGGGAGCGACTGAGGGATCTCAACATGTACACCCTGGAAGAGAGGATAGCGAGAGCGGGACATGATAGAGACCTTCAGTACCTCCTAGGGTTAACAGGGTGCAGGAAGGAGTCTTTCAAGTGAGGAAAAGCACCAGAACCAGAAGGTATGCAATGAAGCTGAGAGGGGAATTTAGGCATGTAAGGAAGTAGTACTTCACTGAAAGAGTAGTAGATGCCTGGAACAGACTGCCAGTGGAAATGGTGAAGGTGAAAACAGTAGGGAGCTTCAAGCATGTATGAGACAGACATAGGGGAGTATTAGTAAACAGGCAAGGAAGACGGGAGGGCTGCCAGAGACCAGTGAGGATCTGTGGAGACACACTAAGCAGGGATCATCTGGGCAGACTGGGTGGGTCAAGTGGTACTTTTCTGCCAACAAATTCTATGTTTCTACTAGTACTTATTATTTATTATAAAATGGGTAGGCTAAACCACCCAGTCAGAACCTAACCTGTCCATGCATGAAATATGTTCCATGCATGGGTAAAGAAAGAGCTGGCAGTGATAAGGCCATGATTCTGGTGCCACAGAACACTGGCATTTTCACTGGCAGCCATCTTTTCTTACCTAATGCCACAGCATTTAGCCTACCCATTTTGTAATGCTAAACAGCAGTTTATTCAGCAGCGCAGCACGTGAACTATACCCCCCTCTCATAATTAAAAAAACACAGAAGTCTGACCTGTGTTGATAACTCTGGTTAAAGCCCAGGGTTAAACAGAACCATGTTCACAGCTCTCCACTAATTTATCAGCAGTGCAGGTTCACTGCAGTCGATGCTCTGTCTCCCAGTTCCTCGGCTTCTTTGCTGAACAGTGCATTCGGTGGCCACGATCACAACTGTCCCACTAATTTTGCAGCAGTGCAGGTTGTCTGCAGTCACCGTCAGTCACCCGGTTCCTCATCTTCACTGAAAAACCACAGTCCCCGCCAATTTATGAAAACATTTTGAAACTGTCACTGCTCTGTCTCCCCATTCCTCGGCTTCTTCCCAGAACTAAAAAAAAAAAAAAGACACAGTCCCCTCGCAGTAGTTCAAAAAAATTTAATAATGACCACAGAGCAGTCAACAAAGTGCATGCACAGCTTTCAAATCTGGTAGCAACTCTGGAATCACATGCAAATGAGCGCATGAATATTAACACATCCTCTGTGGAAGGACTATTTTACCATACATTACCATCTTTAAATCTTTTTTCTACATACAGGCAAGATTTTTCTACCTATAAAATTACAATACATATAGGTGTCCATTTTATAAGCGCAATAAGAACACTCCAGTGTGTACATGGAACAGATTTTACCACACACACACCAGGGTTAAAGGCACTCGCCAAGGCCTTGTGCCTTATTACGCCCTGGCCGTGCGGTGTAAATCTGTTCCATGCACAATTCTGCACGGTCGTATTGCTTACCTAATTATTTTCCTAACTCTGTTGAAGCACTTCATGCCATTAAAATGAATGAGGGATTTTCATCCATGTCTGTTTTGTTTGTTTTAATTAATTCATTGCACTTTAGACATTTTCACATGTTGGCATTAAATAAGGTTAATTGGGATTCAAGCACTGCAAACTGTAATCGGTTAAGCACTAGTTACTTTTACAAAGGACTTGTAGTTCCAATTGAGTTACTTTTTTTTGGGGTTTGAACACTGCTGGGCATGCAGTGATATTTAATTTTTCTATGCATTCAAAATAAAAGTATTCATATACACTGAAATAATTGTGTACTGTCAGTGCTGTGGTCGTGGAGCCACATTTTTGGTTGGTTGGGTATGTTATTTACTAAGCTGTTTTTATTGTGCCTGAACATATGTTACTAGTAAAAAATTAAAACAACAAAGTTGCCAATAATCATTTATGCCCCAAATGAACCCAATGATTTGTGGTTTGTTCATCCTTCCTTTTGAAATTGCTAGACAGTGAATGTTTTTTTTTTATATTATTTTTAGTCACTCTATATTAGCAAAGAGTTCCCTCCTTTCTGTTTACATTAACCCTGTCATGCTTCCTTCCTGTCTATGTGCATCCTTACTGCCCTTTGTTTGAGCTTAGGTTACACCCACTGCATAGCTCTTATACAAATTAAAACATACTGTTAGTCATCCAAGGTACATTAGAGCTTGTACTCTGCCTGCAACTAAAGCAGTCGACTGTTACGTTTGAAACTGATGGACATTTAATTTCCCTTTTGCTAACTAGGAGATTTTCTGCCTAACAGTACTAGGCATGATACATGGAACAATGTTATACCAGGAGACTGACATAACTAGTTCTATGCACCTTTATACCTGTCAGCAGTGTGACCTCACTGACTGTGACATCATAAATGGCCATCAAGAGCCAGTTAGCTATTGCCAGATTGGTTCCTTATGATGTCATGATGAGTGGGTCACAGTGTGTATGAGTTATGTTGGGGGGCAGAATCTGTCAGCCAATAGGTAATATACTGCTTTTCACAGCACACCAAATGATATTCACTAGGGGTAGGTGAATACCTTATTTCAATACTTGCCGAATATTTGAATTTGGAGCCCCAACTTGCAGAAATGTGGTATTCATGTTAATTATTCACATACCTGATGTGGAGGAAAAGTAAAAAAAACAGCCCCCACTCCTCCCCAGCCCAGTTGTTTAAACCATAAACTCTTGTTCCCCACCCTCTGCAGCAAGCTCAATCTCACCCTATTCCCCAGAAGCCACAATTTAAGGTTTGAACAAAGTAACTTCCACAATGGTGACCAACACAACCCACCTCCATGGCTAGCCGCTGTCTCCTCTAGCACTTTCCATTTAGTAAAAATCATCCACCCACTCCCACTCCAGCAGCAGCACCCAAGGAAGTATGAGTAATGAACAGCATGTCCTAATACCATGAATAATAGACTATTCATTACTTGGAAAGAAAAACGAATTATCTATGCTATTTGTAGTTATCTGTTTTTTGCTATTCATCAGAGTTCAATATCTCCCTAAGACTTCCTATCCAGTCAGAGGCCACTTTGGAAGCTCACTGAAGGCAGATCATGTGATCCAGCACTCACAGAAGCTTCAGACAGGAGAGAGAGACAAATCAAGCTCTGGCAGAGAGAGAATATACTTCCATTCACTTGTTGAAACTAGAAAAAATATCAGAAATCATGACATTTTTGTTTCCTAAATCCCAAGCTAGAGAGGGTCAACTTTTGACACTGTAGGGTGAAAAAGTTGGCTCTTAAGCAAGGAAAATACTTGGGTTGTTTTATGTTTTATAAAGACAAAACAGCGCTTCCTTTTAGGGTGCGAAATGATCGTCTGTGTTCTTTTCTACCCTTGAGGGATGGTGTACCTGTATTTTGTACTCTTTTATGTGTGTGACAATTAAAATACATGTTTTATCTCGCTAACTATATATGTTTGGCAGCCTTTTTTTGAAATAATTGGAGTGGACCCTTTTGCAGGAACTGTTTTATGTTTGCAGACAGAGAGACAAGCAGGCAAGCCACAACAGCAGTACACACACACACACTGACACACACACACACGCTGTGTGTGTGCGGCGTGGTGTGTGTGTGCAGTGTGTGTGTGTGCATATGTGTGTGTGTGTACATGTGTGTGTGTGTGTGTGTGTGTGTGTGTGTGTGTGTATTAAACAAACAAAAGATGAACCTGCAGTGTCATGAAGAAGACTAACAGCTTAAGGGAGAAAGGTTTTGTAGGGGTTGTTTTGATTTAAAATTCAAAGGTTTTGTAACTAGTTGTCTGAAAAAGAACAAGGCTAGTAGTCTAACTGAATGCATTTACTTTAGGGACATTTGATTTCATAATAAACATAATTTAAATTTCAAATCAGAAATCTTCCTGTGAAGAACCCAGGCTTGGGTCCCTCCATGGGTGAGGTTGGACTAGTCAGCTGACTCCCACTGGTCACCACTTCAGTTAGCTACATTTCTGTCCCATGTATGTGCATGACTGTGCACTCAATGCATTCTTCTAAATTTGAGGCTGGGTGCTCATGAAGAGATCATTTTTTTTCCCGAGAAAAATCAAACTTCATTATTATTAGTTGACAGTGAGAGTTGCCAGCTCAGCATTGCTGTAGTGATTTGATTTCATAATAAATATAATTTAAATTTCATGTCAGAAATCTTTCAGTGAGGAAACCAGTCTTCGGTCCCTCCATGGCCACTTAAGCAGAGTGGAGTGCATTGTAGCTGGTAGAGTGACACTAGTCGACTGACTCCCATCACTTCTGTTGTGTGTGTGTGTGCATGTATGGCTGTGCACTGTGTTTTTCTAAGTTTGTGGCTATGTGCTCAAGAAGAGATTTAAAATGTTTTCTTTTTCTGAGAAAATCAGGCTTGACTACTATTAGTTGAGACTCAGTGACACTTGTCAGCTCAGTATTGCTGCATTGACTTGAGTGACTATATTTCATAATAATATAAGTTAAATTTAATACATCTTCCTGTAGAAATACAAACATAGCCGAGGATGTCGTACCAGAAAACGATCTTGGACCAGTAACTCCAGCAAAGCTTCAGCAGGTGTAGAGCAGCAGGAGGTGGTGAGAAGCAGCATACTACAGAACAACGCTCAGGCACATTCGTTGTACAAAAGTGTGCTTTACTCCATCAAAGCCTGCAGTCTCCACCAGTACCAGTATAACATCAGCCTGACACAGGGAGAAACGAATCGTAGCATTCAAAGTATGAGTAGTGCTGCTTGGAGAACATTGCCAGTAACTGCCACTGATATTACCATTGTGAATGTGACCTCTTCATCACTTGCCACTGCCGCCAGTACCACCAGGACAAGGACATCCTCCTTAATAACCACCACTGCTCTGATAGACCACCCATCCACTGAGACAGCTATTATCCCAACTTCTGCTGCAGCAGTGGTCCTGCCAGCCACTGGTGCCACTGTGACTAAGGCTGCTCCTGCCACTGTGACCAAAACCACTCCTGCCACTATGACCAGATCACTCCTGCCATTGCAACCATGGTGGTCACCAGTACTGCTATGGTGACATCGGCCACTACCACCACTGTGGCCCCAGTCAGTTGCACAACTATTTCCAGTATTGTGTCCACTGCTACTGTGACACCTTTTGTTTCTCGGCCTGTCTCCTCAGCTGTTGAACTAGTCAGTGCAGATGAGGGAGGCACATACATGGGTCTGAGTACCTTCCAACAGGAGATTTGCTCATTGATACATCATCTGTGGATGCTAACCTAAGCAGCTTTGATGATGAGGCAGGAGTATGGGGACTACCTTGAGAGACACGAAGCAAGAAAGTCAGGTGGCCTAAAAACTTTAACCTCTCGAGTTACAGTAGTAGGAGAAAAGAAGGATGTGGCTCCCCCAAACTAAAATCAGCAAGCTACCCATCGCCACTTTTTCAGCAGGCTCCATCCTAGCCTGAACAGCCAAGTAGAGCAGGTGCAGGGGCACCAGTGGTGCCAGAGGAAACCCACAGATGCAGGTGCAAACAAGAAAGGCTAGTGGGGCCAAAAAGTGATGATGGTACTGTGACACTAGCCACATGAGTGGTGTCAGGTGCAGTATGAGCATGGAATGGTTGCATTTCACATTAGTAAAAGAAGATAACAGAAAAGCAGTGTGCACCCTGTGCAGAATGACTATTATCAGGTGGAAATCTCATGGCAAATTTAGCAACCACCTTCTTAGTGAACCACCGAAAGGTAAAACATCCCCAGGTTTTAAAGCATCAGGGTCTGCGCTGTGGTTCCATCAGGTCCATCTTGTGGTGATAATGCAAGCAGTGGTGCTGGTAGCACTGGCAATGTTACAGAACATTCTGTCTCTGGTGCTGAAGGAGATGGAAGGTGGTAGCAGCAGCAGGTACAGCAGCATTTTGTCAAAGAATCCTCCATGCACCCCAAGCACTCTCGCCACGCATTAGTCCCCTGCTTTTTGTACACAATCTGGCAAGCATGGAACATCCTCCATCCACAGTCAGTGCCAATAGTGGAAGCATTCCAGGGCAGAACTAAGTATCATTCATCCAATCCAACAGCTCAACACATCACACAGCTGATGTCAATGGATCCGCAATGCTTTTCACTTGTGGAAGACACTGTCTTTCACAGACTTCTGCAGCACTTGCAGCCATGGTACCAGCTCCCATCATGTTCCACATTTTCACACACTGTGGTGCCAAAATATAAGATGATGTGAGAATGCCAGCTGCCACACCACTCTCTGAGGCTGTGCACGGAGTTTTCCACTGCACTACAGAGATCTGGAGCAGTGCAAACTCCATGCATCCATATCTCTCCTTGACCGCACGCGGTGGTGTGTGCAAAACCTCAAGTCTCCTGTGTATTCATTCTTCTCTCCCAGCTTTCACTGGTTGTCTCTTCATTCCTGCCCTACCTGGCAGTCGCTCCAGGTCTGCTCTTCTAAATGATGGGCTAATGGAGAAAGACCGCATGTCATCGAACATCCTGGAATTCATTCAAGACATGCTGCAGCCATGGACCGTTGGTTCCAATCTACAGGTTGGTTTTTCATCATGGATAACAGAACATATATGGTGAAAACAGTTGCTGATGGAAATGTTGTCAGCATTCATTGCTTTGCCCACACCTTGAATCTAGTTGTCACATTTGTGCTGTGTCACAGTACTGAGGCCATGAAGAAGACCATCTCCACAGCATGCTCCGCCTGTGTTCATTTTCATCACTCTGTAAAGGTGACTAGCTAAGAGAAGTGCAACAATGCCTTGCATTGCAACAATGCCTTGGTCGTTTCAACATTGCTTGATACAGAATGTCATTGCAACAATGTCTTGCATTGCAACAGTGCCTTGGTCGCTTCAACATTGCTTGATGCAGAATGTCAGTGCAACAATGCCTTGCATTGCAACAATGCCTTGATCGCTTCAACATTGCTTGATACAGGATGTCAGTGCAACAATGCCTTGCATTGCAACAATGCCTTGGTCGTTTCAACATTGCTTGATACAGAATGTCAGTGCAACAATGCCTTGCATTGCAACAATGCCTTCGTCGTTTCAACATTGCTTGATACAGGATGTCAGTGCAACAATGTCTTGCATTGCAACAATGCCTTGGTCGCTTCAACATTGCTTGATACAGAATGTCAGTGCAACAATGCCTTGCATTGCAACAGTGCCTTGGTCGTTTCAACATTGCTTGATACAGGATGTCAGTACCAGATGGAATTCATGATACCTGATGCTGTCCAGACTGCTAGAACAGACACACACACACACACACTTCATAACATGGCAGTAGAGTGTGACATTGGGGAGTCCTAGGCCACCATTAGTGGTTACTAGTTGATGCCATGATGTGAGTACTTGGGCCATTTGAGAGGAGCACCTGTGATCTAAGTGCATCCACTGCCTCTGAATCGGGTGATCCCAGCAGTGCATATACTGAAAACATGCATGGAGAGATATGTAGGGCAAAACAAGGATGCTCCAGACGGGCAGCAGCTGTGCTTGTTGAGCACCTACAAGCTGAACTAGATGCAAGGTTTGTGAAAGTGCTGGATAGTTGAAGCCACATTTCTGCAGCCATGCTGGATCTCAAGTTCAAATGTGAGATCCTTCATATGGCTATGGATAGCCACAGAGTGATTCATTTTCAACATGAGCTGTGTGGTGAGCTGACTGGTTGCATGCTGGGACTGGTGACACCGGCGGCTAGCACAGAAGGTCATGAAAAGAAAGAATTCCATCTGGTAGATCTGGTTCCACTGGAGGAGATGGGCAAGAAATACCTGGCACTGACAGCAGCACTGATGGGAGTGAGTGGGCACTGCTCAGCATGTCCTTACTTGAAGAGCAACAGAAGAAGACAGAGTTACAGCCTTTTCCTGCAGAAAATATCTTGAATGGCTATTTTGCCGCATCTCTTGAGCCATCTCAGGTTGATCCATTAGGGCTACTGGGCACAGAAGATGCATTCATCCCCTTACTTGGTGCAACCGGCTATGAGATACATCAGTTGGCCCCCTGTGACTGTGCCATCTGAGAGGATGTTGATGTTGTTGAGCCTCTTTGTTCAGAACTAGACCCTGAACTTGCACAACAGCTTGTTTTCATCAACTTAGCTTGCCATTACTTGGGTAAAAATCTGAGTTACTCCTATAAAATAGAACTATAGTCTCTCAGGTCTGCTTTTGCTGACTGTTCTTCTTCATACACATTTAACCTGCATATTTTCATAGAAACATGGAAGGTGATGGCAAAAGGAGACCAAAGGCCCATTTAGTCTGCCCAAGAGTTTCTGAGATCAACTGCTGATCCCGGGATCTAGACCCCCACCCGGCTTTTGACTGTTCCTGAACCATTTGTTACTACCTGAGCCCTTGCCCTATCCCACCTCTTCTTAAATGCAGCCAGGTCCATGCACCCACCACTTCGACTGGTAGGCTATTCCAGGGGTCCACAACTCTTTCTGTAAAGTAATACTTCCTTAGATCCCTCCTGAAGCTCCCTTCCCATAGCTTCCATTCGTGCTCTCTAGTGGTTGAGCCATCTACCCTGTTGAATAATTCTGAGTGTGGAATATTATTGTAACCCTGGCACCATTATACCAAGAGCTACCCCTGCCTTGGTGGCCACTAACAAGGGTGAGGGGCCTGGGTCCCTTTTCTAGCTGAAAACTGGCTCTTTCCCAAGAATAAAATTTTCCGTAGTGCCTCCACCCAGAGTATACTTATATGGACTAGACAGAACCTGGTACAACTCTCTGAGATGCTGTACCTACCCACAGTACAATAATGCCACCCAAGCAGGCACCCATTAACCAAAACCCCACATTTCATAACATTTGCAAGTATTGATTCTCTACTAATAATACACTCATGAGGCAGGTATATGCAAAAACATCAAACAGCAATTTATTTACATGTGGGAAGGACTAGAAAGGTGAATTGGAATAGAAGTCAGGCTAGTTACAATTTTCACATTTGGTTTGGTAATTTGGTTGGGTTAGATATTGCAATTGGTATTCAGGTAATCAGTATTAATTTTAAATTTAAGCATTAATCCACAGTGGCCACCCACCAGCCTCTGAGGTATAAGATCCCTGGCTATCTAGCTAGCTGCATAAATCAGTTTACATATTTTCCATTAGTGCCCACACTGGTACCAGTCCCAGAACCATATAGAACCCGCAATCCTATATATATATATATATATGTCAGTGACAGTGGCTCAGCAGGTAGCACACTCTCCTCTAAGGCCGGAGATCAGAGGGCTGTGGGTTCAGTTCCCACATCTGGCACTTAGGTTAATATCCCAGTACTGACACTGTAGTGCAGCATGAGAGGGTGCTGCACTTCTGAGGTGCCGTCTTTCGGATGAGGCGTTAAACCGAGGTCCCGTCTGCCTGGATTGGTGGTAGTTCAAGTGGATGTTAAAGATCCCATGGCGCTTCTCGAAAAGAGTAGGGGAATTTATTGGTAAGAAGTTGGGCTTCATTACAGAAGAATAACAATATACACAATTAAACAACTAGAACAAAAACATGTCCAGTTCAAAAATCATTAAACAAGGCTTCACAATTACTCCACAGAAGTTCAACTTGATGTCTAGGATAAACAAGATAATCTTTTTCTGACAGAACATAGAGCATTCTGAATGTTACAGATAACTTCATGCTTGTGAATGATTTTTGATGTAAAACCAATATGCATCTCGCTTGCCATATACAGTATCTAATGAGTGCAAAAATCACATACAATGTTTCAACATGGTATTTAACATTAAGTTTTACATTTGTACAGAACATAATTTGTTCATATGAGATGTTTAAAATAAGGTGAGGGCCACTCTGTAGCTAGTCTGGACCAAATATCCAATGAAAACAGGCATTCAAGAAATAAATGTTGCTGAGTTTCTAAAACTTCTAAACAAGTATCCCTAGGGCAATAGCGCAAGTTCAAAGCTTTATGCTTATGGTTGCTTTTACCCTAATCTATCATAATTGCTTAACCAAACCATGTCCCATATGTAAGACGGTAACCGAGGTTACGAAGTTGCAGGAGAACCCAGGAGAGATGGTTTGGGGGGCAAAAGAAAAACTACTTCTTCCTGAGCCTCCACTCTCCAAATCCTATTATATAGCATCAGCCTTGACAAAACACAAAATCCTGAGGGATAAGGTTCCAAGTTAAGGCCATTTTAAAACCTTCTTTCTCATAAGAAGGTATATCTTGTAGACCGAGAAATAATACCTTTATAATTGACATCCCAATTATCTAAACAGAAAGAAAACCAGGCCATGAAATACGGTTTCCAAAATGTATTCCCAGGCTTTAAGGCCTTACCAAAATTATAATTAAAGAAAAGACTAGAAAGAAACCAACAGGGTGAATCATATTAACCCCACCTTCCTTTATAGGCCTGTATGTAAAACTTCTCTTAATTAGGGTTTAATCTAGACCCCAAAAACCTTTGAAAAATGTCCCATTTAATTTGGTGAACAAGGCTATAGGTGGCGGAAATACATAACTTAAGTATAAAAAATGGGAATAACTAAAGTTTTAAGTAAAACGATTCTCTTTTTTCCCCATTAAAATATACTCCAACTAGCAATTAAACCATCCGCCTTCTTTAAAGCAATATCCCAATTGTGGACTTGCATATCCCTTGTCCAAAATAAATCCTAAATATTTAAATGCTTCAATTTTGACAGGAATTCCAGCATAAATACCATTATTAGGGAGAAAGTCATGCCCTATTGGCACACATATACTTTTATTAAGGTTAATTTTGGAGCCTGATACAGAAGAAAAGGTATGTAAGACCTGAACAATTGCCTCTTGCTTTGTTTTCAAATCTATTGCCAAGACCAAATCATCAGCGTAAGCCAATGATTTAATTGGTAGTGAGGAAGGAATACAAAGCAAACCTACAATTTGAGGCAAAGTAATATTGCTCTCAAAAGTATCAATATAAAAGTTATAAAGTAGCGGACTTAAAGGACATCCTGCCGTACACCACAAGCAAGGAAATGGGGTTTCCTAACCAACCATTGACGTTAGGTATAACCACAACATCCTTATATAAAGAGTGAATCCAAGAAAGGAATAGTATAGGAAAACCAAAAGGCTACCAAAACTTGGAACAGGTAGTTATGAGAAACTTTATCGAAGGCTTTTCTTGATCTAAGCCTAATATCCACCCTGAAATGGCTTTCTTTTAGCCTAAAGCAAACAATTCACGTAATAAAATAAGGTTGTCATATTGATATCTTCCAGGAATACCGCTAAGTTTGAGTGGAACTTATCATTTTGGGATGCAATTTTGAGCATTCTGGACAGCAAGATTTTGCAGAATCTTATAATCAACATTTAATAAGCTAATAGGCCTCCAAATATTAATATCAGAAACATCTCGTTTTTTTTTTAAATTAAGATTAGTAAGGCCTCCTTCATAGTATTAGCCAAAGTGTCTAAACGTAGCATTTCATTATATAATAAAGTCAGAACTGGAACAAGGTCAGAGGAAAAGGTTTTATAAAATTTTGCTGTAAGCCCATCTGACCCAGGGCAGAATGGAACATAGGTTATGAATAACTAGTTTCACTTCATGTTCTCCAATATCATCAGATAGCATATCTTGTTCAGATTTAAAAGCTGAGGCAATTGCAATGAATTTAAAAACTTTCCAGCATTCTCATGAACAGCTTTGGTACCAAACATATGGGAAATATGGTGCTCTACAAGAGTAACTAAAGCTTAGGCAGACGTAACTAAATCACCAGTCTGAGATCTAAAGGATGAAATTAATTTAGAATCTATTCTACCTTTACAGGCTCAAAAGGATCAAGACAGCCTTTATTAATATGGGTACCAAAGCGAGCTTCTTGACCCAAAGAATTAGCTCGATCATACTGAAGAAGTCTCATTTGAGTACTAATTTCCTCAATTTGAGAGCTATAGTCGTTACCAGTAGAATTAGCCAAGGAAATTAAGTGTTGTAATTGGTGCCTTAAAGTTAAATAATTCAGGTATTTAATATTCTGTTTATCTGCAGCCTCTTTTTGAAAGACTTGTTTCCAGCTTCGTTTAGAATCCTCCCACCAATCTATCCAGTGTCATAAAACTCTACAACTGACAAACGTGCTACAAATTCCTTATGCCAGACTTTTAGAAAAAAGGATCATCCAGTAATGAATCATTAAAAGCGCCAACCATTTTTTCTTACAACGTGGGGCAGAGTTCCAGGAAAGCAGCACAAAGGGCAACGTGATCCCGAGAACTCTATCCCCACAGTTTACAAGAAAGAAGTAGCAAAACTTTAGACAAAAAATAAAATCAATCCTAGTTCAGCAAATTCCCTTTGAAAAGGTAAATCCTCCAGATTTGTGAAAATGCCTATATGCATCCACAAGATGAGCAGTGGAAACAATTTCATTTAATGCTAAAGAATCACAGAAAAGCTTAGGGTTTTAAGGCCTCGATCCGATTGATGTAGGCCACAGTTAAAATCTCCTACCCATAAAAGTAATCTGGAGGTATGTAAATAAGGTCTTACTAAATGAAAAAGAGACCCGTTGTGCTTTGGTTTGTGGGGCATAAATCCTATTAAGCGAAACCTTTCATTTTGTAAGAAAAGTCTAATAATAAGGCTCTACCTGGAGAAATGTCAACTAGTCTAGATACATGAAATTCAGTATTGGAGAATAAAATACCAATACCATCACAAGTATCTGACCCCATGGACCAAAAAGAAGGGCCCATAGTCCATGCCTTAGAAGGCTTGGCAGAGCTCTCCATGAGATTTTAAATCTCGTATCCACTAAGCAGATAATGTCACATTTAAGATCTGTAAGTGTTAAAAAACACCTCCAGCTTTTTTCCCTTTAATGCTATTTACGTTTAAGGAACAAATGGATAAAAGACATTTAAGAGCTGGATGGAGATTTACCTCTTGACTTTATAGGTATACGTTTAGCTATAGGGTCAGTATTCATACCATCTTCCACATCAGGAGAAGGCAATTGAAGAGGTGTCGGTGTCATCCCCACAGTCCTTGTCAGAAAAGTCAGTGGCTAAAACTACGAATTTATTAGTGGACTGCCAATTACGAGTAGTACTATCTTTACTTGACTAACAACAGCAAGACCCTTTCTAGTTAGTTTATGGTGACAGCAATAAAACTAGAAGTGTCTGCATCAAGCCTGTATTGCAGAGACATTACTTTATCTGATAATTTAGAACTAGTGACTGTGGAGGAAAAATTAGAATCAGCAGAAGAAACTGCTTCGAAGAAGTTTGAGGGTCTGGAATAGTGACCATAGAAAGTTCTGTAGGATTAGCTGTAAGTGAGGGGAGGACCAGTATACAAGGTCTAGGAAGCAACCTTTTGAGCCTGTAATTGTTGGGCAATGGTAATTAAACCATCATAAGAAGGACAATCGTCCCTATTATGAGATGCCCAAGGGCATCGACCGTAATATAGCCAGTCCCTTCACAGAGGTTACATTTGAAGGAGTTTGAACAGGTAAGTAGAATTATGCCCATATTCAAAACAGTGACTGCATCTTAAAAGTATCACAACCAGAGCTTAGATGGGTACAAGAACCACACTTAAAAGCATGATTTAGGCTGACCTGCATAAAAATAAAGCCCTTATCTTTACCCAAATAAATGAAATTAGGTAAATTTTAGGACCAGTGTTGGTAGGGTAGAGTTTAACTCGGACCCTCCAACTCCCATCCCATATTTGTTCACTACCAAGATTAGGAATAGGCGGTTTAAAACTTACACGTTTATTCAACAAAACAGAATGTCTTCAATATTAACCCTTCATTTTTGAAAACAATAGTAATATTACGTACCGCTGGTTTGGTAAGAGGAATGGCTTGAAAGAGGGACCAAATAGGTGAGGTCTGAAGCTTTTCATATTGAGCCCAAAATCTATCAAGCCCAGAAATTTGCTTGAAACTAATATCAAAAATTAGAATTCCCTATATTAATTAAGGCAAAAATCTCCAAGAAGAAAAATTTCATTGACCCTTTAAGTAATGTTTTAGCCACGTATAAGCGGTCAGGAGGGACTTCTAAACCTCCTTTATAAAGTAATCTAACAGCATTCCTTCTAGTTGCAGGTTCACCTTTAGTTTGGAATAAATCAGCAAGTTTAAAACTTGAACCAGAAGACTCTTTAGCAGAAGTTTGCAGAGTAGGAGTAGATTTAGAAGAAGCATTTAAATTACCAACAGAACCATTACATGCAGTAAAACATTGGGCTTAGAAATATTACTGAAGGAATCAAGTCTAGAAACAACCTTAGAATAGTTCCACACCCAGAGGTTCATTGGAGCTCATGGTATCCTTAAAGGAAGATCTTTTAAGCATGTTCATATGTAGACTAGGTCTTGTGAGTCCAGAGTCTAAACCCCTCCATCCCCTTTCTCCCAACCAGCATTTTAAGAGCTTTATCTGGTGACCACTCGTTTGACAGGTCTCTACTTGAAGGAGTGGAGTTTAATTTAGTTTTCTTATAAACAGAAGAACCTCCACGTTTGTCAACCGGGTCCTTGTCAGCAGAAAAGAAAAACTTCAGATTCAGAGGGCTTCTGTAAAGCGAACTGAGGCTTAATATGCAGAGTTGGAGCACTTACTGTGACTGTACCACCTGTAGCTTCTGTTTTTCCGAGTGTCCAGTGTCCTGGCATTTTAATTCAGGCTCTGAGCACCCCAAGGTGGATTCGAAGACCACCAACTGTATTAAGCGTCGCCGCTAATGCGGAAAGGAACTGTAGTCAGTCGTAGCATCTTGCACGCCAACTGAGGGCTTCCACTCTCCGTGTCGCTGTGAGAAGGGCTTGGAAGGTGTCTGTTTAGATACCTGCGCAGATGATGCAATCTCAGAGTCGAGCAACTGCAATTGCAGGACCAGGGCTGAGCAGCTTCTCCATAGGACTCGAACAAAACGAGGCTAGCAACAATGCAGTTAGGTAAATCAATTTTACTTTCAGCCAGCGCAATCGTTTAGCAGAATCAGCTTCAATTATAGTATCACTGCTTGGTAGCCACATCTAAATGTTCCTCTATGGCCTCTAGAATAGGTAGCACTGGGAGGCCCACTCCCCAGAGCTCACAGCGTCCATCTCTTCCTGGGGATCATGCAGACTGGCCATCATGCAACCAGCGCAAAGCTCCACCTACACAGAGTAGAAATTTCCCTAGTGTCCTGGCCAAATTTCCCTCATTCACTAAAAAATACCAACAGCTTAATCTGGTTCAAGGTCAGTTGGCATTCATCTGTATCCCCTCCCCGGTCATGCCTGAAAATAGAGCAGGATTTGTCTAGTGCACTTACCGGTCAACAACAAGCATTTGTCAATGCCGAATGCTTGCTTGCTGGCATTAGTAGTGCAAGTTACAAACTATGTAATAAGGAATGGCAGTGAAGTATTGAACTGAAGCCAACCCCACCACCACCCTGCAGAGAGTGACAGGCATTGGGGTGTGCCTTTGGGTCAAATCAGACATAACTGCCCGCCATTTCACCACCCACCCTGCAGACACTGACAAGTGTCACGGTGTTCCTAGGGTCTTTGGCCTTATCATAACCCATTTCATTAGGAAATATGGTGAGATAGGTGCAATATAGGAGAATGGGGTGAACTTTAGGGCCGAAGAGTCCAAGGCATACCTCGATGCCTCTCACTGGCTGCAGGGTGTGGAATGGTATGAGCATCACAGGCAAGAATCTCAAGTCACACCTGATGCCTGTCATTCTCTACAAGGTTGGGGTTATGGTTGGAAACCCTAATACCTCAGGCATTCATTGGTATTTTCACCCAAATTTTCAACGTGTTTTTTGTGACCCCACCTCATGAACAGGGGAATATCAGTTTGTTAGCTGAAAGCTGCTTATGCACAGTGACTACGGCATTTAGCACCACAGGTGCAAAAACATTCTGAACAGGATGTAAAAATGACAGCTAGTACTGTTCATGGGGAGGTGTAAAAATGGCAATGTTGCAAATCTGCAGTAAAAATATAAAAAATGGTGTTGAAGTCCGCGGCATGAAACTGTGCAGCACCACAATATATAATTAGGTTGGGGATTTTTACAGCAGATTATCAACTCAGGCATTTTGGTCCTCTCCGATCATGAAAAGTGTCACTGTGATTTTCTTTATCTGTGCCGAACAATGATTTCCCACAGCGACCATGCATGTCTGCGTTGAAAGTGTGAAAACACACTTCAGCCATGTTGTGAAAAATGACAGCTGTACTGTTCATAAGGAAGTGTGGAAAAATGCCACTGGTGAAAATCTGGAGTGAAATTATTCAAAGTCATGAACTTACGAAGTGCGTGGAAACTGCGCGATGTTCACTAGTAACACAGTCATTTATGGACTTTTGTCACCAAATTTTCAACATAGCCATTTTAAAACCTCTGCTCATGAACAGTGTAACTGTGATTTTTTTCTTAATCTGTCCTAAACATTGCTTTCACACACAACAGCACCATTATGCGCTACATGTCTGAAACACATTTTGGGCAACATATGAAAAATTGCAGCTGTGCTGTTCATAAGAAATGTAATAAAATGGCAATGTTGAAAATCTGGAGTGAAAATATTAAATTCATGAAACTTACGAGCATGCATAGGAACTACATAGCGCATGCTAAGTAAAACAGTCATTTAGGAATGCTTTTCACCAAATTTTCCAACATAGCCATTTTAAGACCTCTGCTCATGAACAGTATCACTGTGATTTTTTAATATGTCCCATACATTGATTTTGCACATCGACTGCGCCATTAGTGCGCTACATGGGCAGAAACACATTTTGGGCAAGATGTGAAAATGACAGCTATACTGCTCATAAGGAGGTGTGGTAAAATGGCAATGTTGAAAATCTGGAATGAAAATATTGAAAATTCGCGAACTTACGGCGTGCGTAGGAACTACGCAATGCACCCTAAGTAAAACAGTCATTTTAGGAATTTTTCACCAAATTTTCAACATAGCCATTTTAAGACCTCTGCTCATGAACAGTGTCACTGTGATTTTCTTACTTTGTCCCGTACATTGATTTTGCACACCGACTCGTCATTGTTAGCTACATGGCGAAAACACATTTTGGGTGAGATGTGCAAAATGACAGCTGTACTACTCATAAGAAGGTGTGGTAAAATGGCAATGTTGAAAATCTGGAGTGAAAATATTGAAAATTGCGAACTTACGAACATGCGTAGGAACTGTACAACACATGCTCAATAAAACAGTCATTTTTAGAATTTTTTCACCAAATTTTCAACATAGCCATTTTAAGACCTTTGCTCATGAACAGTGTCACTGTGATTTTCTTAATTTATCCCGTACATTGATTTCGCACACCAACTGTGCTGTTATGCGCTACATGGGGCGGAAACACATTTTTGGATGAGATGTGAAAATGACAGCTATATTACTCATAAGAAGGTGTGGTAAAATGGCAATGTTGGAAATCTGGAGTGAAAATATTGAAAAGTCACGAACTTACAAGCTTGCGTAGGAACTGCATAGCGCACACTAAATAAAACAGTCATTTTTGGAATTTTGCACCAGATTTTCAACATGGGGTTTGTGGGACCATGTATGTGAGCGATGTCACTGTCATGGCGTTATTCAGGCCAGGCGGGTGATTTTGTGCGAGGATGGATACTGATGAGGGAATAAGGGGATATGCAGAGGGACCTACAGAAAACTTAGGGTGGTCAAAGATTTGGTAGTTAAAATTCAGCACCAGAAAGTAGTAATGTTCTAGGGAAAAGGAACCCCAAGACAAAGTACTGGATGGGTGGGGTGATACATAGCACTGCAGAAGAGGAACAGGGTCTAGGAGTTATCATCAGAAACTCCCTTAAACAAGCGAGCCAGTGCAACAAGGCCTATAGCAAGGGCAACAGGATGCTGGGATATATCAGGAGGGTATTGATAGCAGAAGAAAGAGGTAATACTTCCCTCACAGATCCCTGGTGAGGCCCCACCTGGAGTACTGCATCCAGTTCTGGAGCCCGCACCTCAGAAAGGACAGGGATGGGTTGGAAACAGTGCAATGCAGAGTAACACAAATGATTCAGGGCCAGCAGGGCAGATCCTATGAGGAGCACCTGAAGGCATTAAATATGTACTCACTGGAGGCCAGAAGGGAGAGAGGAGCTAATGATAAGAGATCTTTGAAGTTCCTTAAAGGAATTAACAGAGTAAACTGCGGGGATTTATTTACCCTGAATACCAATGCAAGGTCACGTGTCATGAGTGGAAATTAACAGGAGGGAGGTACAGGAGGGATGTGAGGAAGTACTGCTTTACAGAAGGGCTGGTGGAACCCTGGAACAATCTGTCAGCTGAGGTGGTAGCTGCAAACACAGTCATGGGATTCTAGCAGGCAAGGGATAGAAAGAAAGGAATAGTGGTCACCCGGGGCGACAAAGACCAGGAAGGAGAATGGGGTAGGACGGGGATGGTTAGTACCCTGGAGGAACAGTAGGTTCCAGGGAAGATTCCCAGGATTACAGGGAATATGGGCAGACTGGATGGACGTCTGTTTTTTTTTCTACTGTCATGGTCTATGTTTCAATGTTTCTTTTTTAATTTATTGTTTCTGCTCACTTCTCTCATGCTGCCGCCTTCTGGTGGTTATCAGCCAACCCCATGCCTGACCATCTCCAGTGTTCACCCTCTTTTAATCCCCTGGTTTACCCCCCCCCAGGCTAAACAAATATTTTTGCTCAGTATTCACAAATAAAGAGGGGGAAGTACCAAAACCAAACAATAGAAACACTCTAGATATGGGGGTTGATACCAGCTCATTCACAGAAGAAAGGGTTCCGAAAGAACTCTTAAAACTGAAGGTGGACAAAGCAATGGGACCTGATGGGATTCATCCTAGAATTCTAAAAGAACTAAGGGTAAAACTAGTGACACCACTGACTACCCTCTTTAACAAATCATGGGAGGATGGGGAGGTTACCTGAGGACTGGAGGAGGGCAGATGTAATTCCACTTCACAAAAGTGGGAGCAGGGCAGAAGCAGGGTACTACAGACCTGTTAGTTTAACCTCAGTGATTGGGAAGATGATGGAATCACTTCTGAAGGAAAGAATTATTGAGTACCTAGAGGCCAGAGGGGCACAGGACCCAAGGCAGCATGGATTCACAGCAGGAAGATCATGTCAGACGAATCTAATAGATTTCTTTGACTGGGTGACCAAAGTAGTAGATCAGGGAGGGGCTGCGGACATGGCCTACCTAGACTTTAGCAAGGCATTTGACACAGTCCCACACAAAGATTAATATACAAGTTAGCCAGCCTGGGAGTGGTCCCAAGATGACAGCCTGGGTAAAGAATTGGCTGGAGAATAGGACACAGAGAGTAATAGTAAATGGAGTCCACTCTGAAGAAGGGGGTTACTAGTGGGGTACCGCAGGATTCAGTACTAGGACCAGTCCTCTTTAATGTCTTTATAAGCGACATTGCAGAGGGACTGGAAGAAAAAGTATGTCTCTTTGCAGACGACACAAAGATCAGCATCAGAGTTGATACACAAGGTGGGGTGGAAAGGATGAGAAGGGACTTGGCAAGGCTGGAGGAATGGTCAAATGTATGGCAGCTTAGATTTAATGCTAGGAAGTGCAAAGTAAAGCACCTGGGAAACAAAAACCCAGGGGAAGAGTACACAATGGGGGTGAGATACTGGCAACAACAAATGAAAAGGGACCTGGGGTAGTCATATCAGATCACCTAAAGGTGGGCAAGCAATGTGAGACAGCAGTAAGGAGGGCTGGGGGGATACTGGGATGCATAGGGAGAGGCATCACCAGTAGAAAACAGGAAGCTGTGATCCCTCTGTACAGACAGCTGGTGAAACCCCATCTGGAGTACTGCGTGCAGTTCTGGAGACCCAATCTCCGCAAAAACATACTGTAGATAGGATGGAGGCAGCCCAGAGGAAGGCAACTAAAATGGTGCAGGGTCTACACCAGAAGACATATGAAGAGAGACTTGAGCTTACTATGTATAGCCTCGAGGAAAGGAGGGAGAGGGGAGACATGATAGAAACTTTCAAGTATCTCAAGGGAATCAACAAAGTCCAAGAGGGTAGCATCTTTCAGAAAAAGAGGTGTGCAAGAACAAGGGGCACAATTTGAAAATTGAGGGGGGATGGCTCAGAGGCAATGTGAGGAAGTATTTTGTCACAGAGAGGGTTGTAGATGCATGGAACAGCCTTCCTGAGGAAGTTGTACAGTCAAAAACAGTGGTGGATTTCAAGAATGCATGGGACAGGCAGAAGGCAATTCTAGGGGTGGGGGAAGGAAGAAGTAGGCTGTTGGTTAACTAGGATCTGCAACTTATCCATTAGGTAGGGAAATGAGCAAACTGGGAGGGCCAAGCAGTCCTTATCTGCCGTCAAATTCTATGTTTCTGTGTTTCTTACCGGGCTGGCCACAGCAGGCAAGGTGTTGGCCCTCCTGTGAGGACCTCCAGGTTAGGTTGCACATTGGGTCTTTCCTGTGTTTGTTCCTTCTGGCCCCTGAGGGTGCCAACATGCAATGGAGTCTAAGCATATGTGTATGTAAAGCGTGGCAGAAGGAATTCCATTGCACTACCTCCTGTGGTCACCCAGGTGGCAGTACTGCATGAAAGGCTCCTACCCCCCTTGGAGAATGACAGCTGCCTTTGGGGCACTCACTCTCACTCACTCTCTCTCTCTCTCTCTCTGTCTCTTCCCTGCCCCTTGGTTACCCCTGACAATGACAATTGTGGCTCGCTTCTGAACCTGCATCATCGGGCGCTGGAGAGTGGTAACCCTGTTGTTTGCTGGAGAGGTTGATCCTGGAGACCACTTTTGTGTTTGTAAGAGTGGTCTCAGGGTATTCTTCGGTATGAGAACTACAAAGCCAGTCAGCAATTCTGATACCCTAAGAATGTAAGTGACGTGACACAGCCAGAAGAGTGCTCTCAAGGACATATTATTGACCGAGGATAATTATAGTATATTAATAATGTAAAACACCTTCCTACCCTAACGTGCCCATTTCAAGGTACCTGTATGTGAGACAGCATGCACAGGATACAGGAGCCATCATTTGGTCATTAGCTCCTCGTCAATCTATAATGAAAGTATAGTCATTGGTCATAAACACTCTCATATATTTAAACACGTAGATGTGATTGATCTTGCCGTCTCCCCAACAACAACAAAAATTTTCCTTTCACCCTGCCCCCATATCTTGCAGCACCCTACTATGCCTCTCTATTATTAACTATCTGGCCAATCCCTGCCGCGTGAAATCTAATAGATTCATCCCCTGTGACATCTCAAAATTCTCACCCATGGGGCAGAGCTAGCAACTGATAACAAAGTTGCTCCTGCAACAGATCTTAAACTTTTTAATGTTTGAACTTAAATTTTTAGTGGTTGTGCTTACATGTAACACATAGAAAGTAAAAACAAAGTACCAACATCACAGTCAGCATTTAAGCACGTTTTTGTGGGGTATAATAGATATGTAATTGAAATTAAAAAATTGTACTTCAAAAAAAAAAATAATATCTTTACAAGCTCCAATGTTTTCTCAGCCTGTTGTTAATAAATACCAGTAAAATAAGAAAAAGGAAAAAAGCCAATTTAACCTCCTATCTTACTGTTTATTGGAGTAATAAAATAAATGACTCATTTTTAGTACTTGAAAGAAATATTTCAGTTACTTAAGAATGTTGCAATTTAAGTAAATATACAGGCAGGAATATTTAGGACATCTAATTTGTAGTGATTGTTATGTTTTCTGTAAGTTCAGCTTCTTCTTGTTCATTGTTAGAGCATAACTGTGAAGGGAGTCAGCCAGCCTCGTGGCGTAGGGGGCTGAGGCACTGGTTGCCACTCCGGCAACCCGGATTTGGGAACTGACGCAGGTCGCTTGAGTGCTGCCCAGGGAGGAGGACTGTGCATCCTTAGGACAGCTTTCTTCTCTTGGGGAGGCAGGTACATGCATCCTGCTTGACAGCTGCCTTCTGGTGGAAGTTGAGTGACAGCACAGTGGGATGCACACAAGGGAGAGGATTCCCACCTGCAGGATGCGGGGGGTGGAGGTGGGGTGTCTCCGAAATGTGGACTAAGCACAATGCGTTATTGAATGTGCTGTGGGCGTGGGTGAGAAAATTACAGAACAAATAACAACTGCATTTAGATGACAGCCTAGTTCCTTGCAGACCCCACACTGGTGACTGGGCACCTCCAGGTCTTGTGGCAGAGACAAATCGGAGGCCGAGGTAAGTCCCACAACAGCCGAGTGATGGGGCTAAGGACACCAGTCTGGAAATAGGCAGGTTAGGAGATAAAATACCAATAAAAAAAATAAAAAAAGTGATGGGTGTCTGTGCATTTTTTTCGTAAAAGATGTGAGCCGAGTCTGGATCTTCAAAAAAGAATAATTTCCCTTGATAGTTTATTCAAAGAGTAACTGGGAAAAGGAATGAGGTTGGAATCCTTGTATCAGTGAATTCAGATTTTATTGCTAAGAGCTTTTCCTTCTTTATCTTTGTGTAATGAATCCTCTTGTTTTCCACAAACATCTGTTTTTACCTCTAGTAAGCTGTGTAATGCAGGAGTAAGAAAAGCCAGCCAATAGAGTAAGTACGCCCTCTTGTGGTTGTTTATTTTGTAGTCAGATTTCAGAGAAAATTTCTTTTGTCTAGGGAAAACAAGCATTTCTCAATGCCAAATGTTTGCTGCTGGTATGCACCTCTTTTTTTTTTCTTTTTCTTAAATTTTGACCTCAGCTTTTGAAGATACTTGTTTTAGGTTTCGTCTTATAGACCTGACATGTCACATTTATGTTGTATTGGTCAAAATATCATTTTCAGCAGAGGAGCGAAACACATCTTGTCCAAGACTTAAAAATTATACATGTCACATTTTGAGGTTTTGTGGAAGATGGCTATGTTGAAAGTTTGGAGTCAAAATATTCAAAATTAGCAAAGTTATGAGTGAATGCTAACATAGTGTAACGTTCAGGCATAACCTGGGCATGTTACCGTATTTGTACACCAAATGTTCAGTAAAACCTTCTTATTGCCCCACCTAATGGACCTGGCAGGTGAAGATTTTCAAATCCTTGCCAAAACAGCATTCTTCGCCACAGGTAGGAAAACACATTTTAGCCAGGATTTGAAAAATGACAGTTGTCACACTCACGAGGTTCTGTGAAGAAATGGCTATGTTTAAAATTTGGGGTAAAATATTGAAAATTACCAATGTTACAAGCCTGAGTTTGTAAATTTCAAGGTAGGCTCCTAACTTTGTTTAGTAATATTTTGCCCAAAATTTTCTACATAGCCTTTCTTATGATCCCACCTCATGAACAAGTGCAGAGAAAATATTCAACTCCTGCTTGAAGGTGATTTTGCTGCGACTGTGAAATCACCTTTGGGGTATAAAACACATTTTGGCCAAGATTTGAAAAATTACAGCTGTCACATTAATGAGGTACTGTAAAGAAATGGCTATGTTGAAAATCTGGCATCAAAAATTGAAAATGACCAAAGTTAAAAAGCCTGCATTTGCAAATTTCAATGTAAGCTCATAACTTGTTCTTTTTAAATATTTTTACACCAAATTTTCAACATAGCCTTCTTATGACCCCACTTCATGAGCGAGGGCAGAGAAAAATTTCAACTCCTGCCTGAAAGATGATTTCGCACAGCGACCACTGAATCACCTTGCGGAAAAGATTTGCCTACAATCACTGTAATTGTTCATGAGGTGGGGTCCCAAAAAAGGTATGTTGAAAATTTTGGGCAAAATATCCAAAATGGTCAGGTTATGGCACTACGCTCAAACCCCTATTGAAATACATGAACTGCATACTGATTTCCTCAGTTCACAGTCTAGCGTCGAAGAGTAAAGACGGTTCTGGTCCAGAGAAGATTATGGTGTCAGACCCCCAGTGGATAAGTAAGGGCTTTGGGGGTTGTGGGTGCTGAGTGGGTGGGGAAGGAAATAACGGTGCAACAGATATCGATGGACAGTTTTTTTTTTTTTTTTACATGCTTTTTAAGACAACAACAAAAAGCTGAAGGAAGGTTTGTTTATTTCTGGTTTCGACACTGGGGGATTGGGCACCCCTAATGTCAGTGTTATGTTTAGGGGTGGTGGGGTCGTGGGTGTTGAGTGGGAGGATCAGGTGGGGGTGACAGTTACAGGGGCAGCAGCAGCAGACATCGATGGACCATTTTCTTTTTTGCAGGCTATAAAAAAAACAACATACGAGGGATGCTTTCTTTATTTCAGTGGACACTGGAGGACTGGGCATTGTATGTGTTATAAACAGCAGGAGGGGGGTTGAAGTTACGGTGGTGGCTGCAACAGACATCGATAGACTGTTTCCTTTCTACAGGGTATTTAAAATAAATATAAAATAGGGAAGTTTCTGTATTTCAGTGGTCACTGGGGATTGGGCACCCCAGTATCAGTGTTCTGTTTGGCAGCACTGGGAGTGGGCTCCTGGTGCCGCATAACTAAACGAGGAAGGTTGAAGTTGGCAGCAGCTGCCATAGACATGTGATGGAGGGTTTTCTAGTTGCAGGCCATATAAAAATAAATAAAAAAACTACAAGGTGGACACTGGGGGATTTGGCATCCCCAGTGTCAGCGTTATGTTTGTGTGTGGGGGTGGGGCGGTGGGTACTGAAGTGGAGGATCGGGTGGGGAGAGAGTTACAGGGGCACCAGCAACAGACATTGATGGATGTTTTTCATTGTTACAGGGCTTGATACAGCAGCTGCACACCGATGGGGTCCGTACTAAACTTCCGGTGTGCAGCTGTAACTGTTTTGGAAGCCGATCAGCTGTTTGCTGACCCAGCTTCATGCAAATCAAAGGACTGAAGCCTCTCTGATTGGGGTGGCTCGCCCTTTGAAGTACATACAGTTCCGCCCACCGAGCAGAGAGTTGCGCCATGACCACAATCCGTGGTCATTGGTCTAGACTGCTAAGCGCCCTTGCAGTTTCAACTGCAGTGGGCTCAGCAGTGTCTCCCCCATTCCCATTGTACTTTTCCCAAAACTTTGGGTGTGCAGCTGAGCAAATGTAAAAAACAGATGACAAATATTTATGCAGCATGCTACCAGATACATAAAGGGTAAGACCAATCAGTTGTAAATTTCTAACAAGACAGCATTTTCATGTTTTTCAGTGTGCGACATTGTGACTTGATCTTGTAGCAAGACTGTTGTAACAGCTACAGATGTCAGTAATCTCTGGTTTACAGCATCACCAACTTTTGTGGCCACAACTTTGCTACAAAAGATCATGGGCAGGATTCACAAAGAAGGCCAAAAATCCCACAGCTAAGGAAAAAGCCTGCAGCACTGTGCAAACGCCGCTGAGCGATATTCTGAAAGAAAACTTGTGCAGGTGCAGAATTCCGCAAAAATCCCCACCATTGTGGAAATTCAGCAGCTGCAGAAATTGAGCAAGTGCCGAAAATCCGCAACTGCAGATCCTTAGCTGAGGAAATGGCTTAGGAGGCACAGCAACAGTGAACCTAATTAGCTGGAGCAGCAGAGTTTAACATTTCTGCCATAGCAAGAAGCTGAAAGCACCAACAGAGAGACCAGCAATCAGTCCCTAAACTGGGACCACTGCGGCACCACAGGTACCAGCAGTACCATGGCACCACAGTGGCTGTCTGTCACTGCTGGTCGTCCCTCCCTGCAGTGTTCCTGTTGCCTGCCGGAGTAACACTCACTGCAGGCTGTTCAGGCTCTGCTGCCTGTGGGGCTCCTTCTTGGGCTGCACTGGGTCTGGTGGTTGTTGTTTGTTGCCATTCAGTGGCAATGTGTGCTAATGTTGCTGTAACTTCAACCACTGATATACCCACTGGGATGCTATTCCCTGTGCCTGACCTGCACTGTAATTGTATTTCAATTGTTAGGGCACTACTGCAGTTTGCTGAGGGAGTGTTATGCCTCACTTCAATGTGTGTAACATTTTTTCCTCAACTAAGGAAAAACACTAGCTGAGAATAGCCTTTGAGGGGATGTGCCATACTTATCAATTACCATTTTTACTCCGGAACTCCCGCAGCTGCACTTTTGTCCATAGTGTATTTTTCCTGCAGCTGCGGAGGTTTTTGTGAATAGCACTCAGAGCAATTTTCCCTTTTTTTCCGTAGCTACGGATGTTTTGGGGAACTTAGGGAAGGTTTTGCACCTTCAGATAGCTTTATAAATCCTGCCCCATGTCTTTGCTGCAAGGAATGAACTCAGTCTGTGAAACTGAGGGTTTGTTTCAATTCTACAGCTGCTGCTCAGGTTTCAAGCTGGAAATCTAGGAGGATTCACAAAACAATCTGAAGGTGCGAAGCCTTCCATAAGTCCCAAACGTTCTGTAGCTGCGGAAAAAAGAGGAACTTGCTCTGAATGCTAGGCGCAAAACATCCGCAGCTGCGGAAGAAAATACACTGAGGACTGTGGAAAAAAGTGCAACTAGGGAGGTTCCTGAGGGAAAAAAGCCATTGAAAAGTATGGCATATCCCTTTAGAGGCTATTCACAGCCAGTGTTTTTCCGCAGTTGGGGAAAAAATGTTGCACATGTGCTGCACCACAAAGAGTGAGGCATTATAACTGTCCCTGAGCAAAGTGCAGTGTACCAACAATTGAGATACAATTATAGTGGCAGTGCAGGCACACGTAATAGCAAACCTATAGTAGTGTCAGTTGTTACAACAAAAATAGCACACATTTTCATTGAAATGCAACAAACTGCAACCACTAGACCCAGTGCAGCCCATAAAGGAGCCCCACAGGCAGTAGAGGCAGAGCTGGTAACAGCCTGCAGTGAGTGCTACTGAAGCAGACAACATAAGCACTCCAGGGAGAGACACAACCATCAGTTCCACTAACAGTTAGACAGCCACTGTGGTGCATGGCTCTGCTGTACCAGTGGTGCTGGAGTGGTCTCAGTTGAGGAATTAGCTGCTGGTCTCTCTGTGAGTACTTACTGCTGCATCTATGGCAGGACTGTCAAAGTCTGCTGCTCCAGGTAATCTGGATCACCTGTTGTCGTGCCTGCTGAGTTTTTTCCTCAGCGAAGAAAAGAATGTTAGGGAGATTTCAGCACTTGTGGACTTCCGTAACTTGCCTGTTTTATGGATTTCCTCAACTGCAGAGATTTTCTTTGTGAATATGGTGCAACTAGATTTCCGTGAGTGCTACAAGCCATTTTTCCACAGCCACGGTGATGTTGGTTGTCTTTGTGAATCCAGCCCCTGGTATCAACCTGTAGAGGGAGGAAAGTGTTGTGCTCTGCTTCGCCAGAGATTTGGACCAGGAT
This sequence comes from Neoceratodus forsteri, assembly GCA_016271365.2. Classification (NCBI taxonomy): domain Eukaryota; kingdom Metazoa; phylum Chordata; order Ceratodontiformes; family Ceratodontidae; genus Neoceratodus; species Neoceratodus forsteri. Next base: position 49,669,221 of record JADMNL010000024.1, on the reverse strand, counting down.
GCTGAATCGGATGTGTCCCTCCTGCTGCTGCACCGGATGGGGGCAAAACTGTAGATAGCTTTCCCAACATGGCAGGCACACAATGAGTTGAAATATTAGCCTGCACAGGTTGTTTAAAGATTTTCTAGCTCCTGATATTATGGGCAGTTGAATCCATATACAGTATGGATAAAATGCTGTTACAGGGCTCGAATGTTCAGATGGCTAAATTAAGATTGTGAGTGCTGCTACAGCGTGAGGAGTGGTGCAGTCTTCAGTGGAGCCAGATACTTCCTCTATTTTCCATTTTTAAAGCGGCTTATTTTGTTAAATTTCTTCCTCAAGCTCAATCTAATCTCAATGATATTGTAGCTGGCTATTTGGCCAGTTTCGATGATATTAAGGTCAAAAAAAGGAGACTGAGGTAAGAGTCAACAGCAGGCTTCATCAAGTGGAAGGCATCAGTAGAGCCCTGTGAATTTGTTTTATTTTTTTATTTTTTATAATTTTTATTTTTATTTTTCTGGAATTTCGTGTTATTTCTTTTCACTCATTGAAAATGTAGTTTTATTTCTTGTTATCACATTTCCATTCATAAAATACCTCATAATAACCGTGATACACACTAGAAATCACATTCCTGGTATGCTACATTGTATTAAGCGAGCATTATGCTATGGTATTGAAAGGTTTTAGAGTCGGATGTTCGTCCCTCTTCCTCGCGGACCATCTATGTGGTAATAACGGAGCTTTAAACAACAACTGCTGGAAGCATTTATTTAATTGTTGCCATAAAAACAAGCAATTGTTTAACTTTTTTCATGTGTTTGTTTTTGTTTTGTTTCTTTTTATACCTTGAATTTCAATTCCACTTGTGTGCCATTCGAATATGTGCACATTCCGGTTGTGTGCACGTATTCCTCTGATCCCGATTCCATTTCTGTTTGTTAATGTTGAACAAATTGGTTGGGTGCACACAGAATTTCGGTTGTGTACACAAATCTGACAGCAATTAGTTGTAAGTAGTAGCAGCAGCAGTGAGGTGTTAAATTGCGTGCTACAAGCCTGCTTTTGTTAAGCTTGCAGTCCTTGAGCTGTCATTAAGCACTTAGCACCTTATTTGACTCGCCTGCGATCCATGAAGGAGAAGCTGGTTTGAAAAGCTGACAGTTCACAGCTGAAACATTTCTAACTGCCCTGATATCAGTCCCATGAGTGCCCGGTGGTGGCACTCAAAATACAAAGTGGTACCCATGCTTGTCTGCACTTTTTGAAAATAAGTACCCCGATTCCTTGCTTTTCCCCCATTTTTCCCATATTGCTGCTAATTTTAAACGTACCCTTTTCCTTGATTTGACAGATGAGGAGGAGTACCACTCATTAGTGAAAGTGCCACCACACCGGGCGTGAATACCAGTCAGTCAGCCAGGATAAGCTGAAAAGAAACATTTTGAAACTCAAGCAAAAAGTCCAGCTCTTGAATAAAGCCCAGATTCCAGGAATCTCTCAAGGAGCTGGTTGACGACTTCAGCATAGATGTCTCTTATGTCGGTAGAATCTTAAAAAACAAAGAAGCGGTTCTACACGAGTGGAGCACCGGTGCTAACTAGGACCGCAAGCAGGAAGACAAAGATGGCCGCATTGAAGATGCACTGCTGCGGTGCTTTACTGTGGCTGGAGATCATGGGGTTCTACTGTCTGGGCAAATTCTTTTACAAAAAACGAAAAGCCTGGCAACAAACATGGGCACTGAATTTGAACCAACTGCTGGTTGGTTATCACGCTGGAAAGCCTGAAATACAGTTGGCTACAATTGTGTTCGTGGAGTCAGGGCCGAAAGTGATTTTGAGACCTCTTATCGCTGGGTAAGAGATGTGCTGCCAACAATCACAAACATATTTGCCCCAAGAGACGTCTTTAACGCTGACAAGACAGCACTGTTCTTCCGTGGTACACCTGACGGCACACTGTCTTTTAAATGGGACTCTGTATCTGGTCACAAAAAGTAAAAGAAAGAGTTTCTGTGCTCATTTGTGCTAACAGCACTGGAATTGAAAAAATGCCACTACTGATTGTTGGAAAATCTAAAAAACCTAGATACTTCAAGGGTGTAACAGCGGAGGCATTACCTGTGCAATATGCTGCAAATGCTAATACATTGATGACCTCAGTTCTTTTCCATGAATGGCTCCAAGGCATTGACAAAAGAATGCAGTAGCAGCACCGCAAGATAGCCATCCTGAGGACAGGTGCCCTGCACATATGCAGTAACACTTAATGTGCAGATTTTATTTCTACCCCAGTTGCACTGCTCTCATACAGCCCATGGATCAGGCGTAATAAACAATTTGAAGCAACACTATCACCGAAAAATCGCCAATAAAATTTTATTAGGCATGGACTCACAGGAAGATTTCAATTTCAGTGCTGCTGCTAAGTCCATATCAACCCTCGATGTGATCCACTTGCTTCATGCTGCATGGGGGGGACATAACACCTGACACAGTTAAGAACTGTTTTTGCAAAACAGACATTACTGGTTTCCCAGAAGAAACCGAGCACAATCAGCCAATAGAAATTGTGCAGCCGCAGGGAATAACAGTTGACGACTTTGAAGAGTTTGTCTCAGTGGACAACGAGGAACCAGCTAGTGGGAAGCTGACTGAGAAGGATATCTGTGCCACTGTGCTAGATTCCGGTGCTGTAGCCGATGAAGATGAGGACAAGGAGCCTGAGGTCCTGCCACCTTTGACTGGAGAAGTATTGGACCGTGATGCAGAGAATTCGTCATTATGTGGACACTAGAGAATAGACAGATTTTAATTGGTTCTACTCTTTTGAAAAAAGGCTGGAATCACTTAGCAAATGCACTGCAAGACAAGCACACATAACAGACGTTACACCTTGCCTCACTGAGTGGTAACGTAAACCCAGAACTTTAAATATTATTGTGGCTCAGTGGTTCTTGTTGTTTTAGCAGCTCAACACAGTACAGTACCTGATGTTTTTAGCAGCTCAATACAGTATATGTTGCATATTGAGTTTATTAATTATGCTACAGTAGTTCGCTTCTTAACATTTTTTACATTTTACTCAAGTACAAAGTGCAAAAGTACCACGCTGTTAAACTATTTCACAGTGCATGGAATTGTATAATATAGAATAGTGGATGATTGACCATCCACAACAAGGCTCTGTTTCCATTGAGGGCTGATGATGTCATAGAGACCTCGAGAAGCGAGCTGAGAGGTCTTCATGGCATCATCAACTCTCGAGATGGAAACACAGACTTAGTTGTGGATGGTCAACCATCCACTGTTTTTATAGTATATGGTTCCCAAAATGGACACAAGGTTCATACCTTGCGTTGACACTCCTGCACTGATCTCGCTTGGTCCCGGCCCCCAAGATACCGTCCTTCTTACTGCGCTTACGCTCTGTTCCGTCATGTCCCCAATATAGCGTACTCCTTGCTGCGTCCTGCTCTGCTTTTACCATAACTGTGCCAGAGAGTTAAAGAAAAACAAAATGCAAATTGATAGTTTGGACACATGGAGCCGATTATCACAGTCCGTATCACAACTGTCTGCTCGCCCGACCGCCAAGTGAATCTGCCATTTTAGAATGCATTTTTAATCACTGCCTGTTTCCACCAGTCAGGTAGGAGCTCAAGGGCAAAAGTTGTTGTACTATCGATGTGACGTCAAAACGATAATACATCAACTTTTGACCTTTGAACTGTCCTACAACAGGATTTGGAAAACCATCGCTTTCCATCCACAGTAAACCCTAACCATATTCTATAAAGTATATGTATGCTTTTAACACAACCGCGATTCTGAGCTGTTTGTAAAATGACAAATTTGGTTTAGTGTATTTTGGTTCTGTGCACAACTTCCGTTAGTCCCAGGTTGTGCAATACAAGCTTGCATTGATCAGATTTCTTATTTAAAAACACTGGTCTCTAGGAACAGAAATGCACAGCTAAAAATGATGCCAGAGACAAGGAACCCACTGTTTATTTATTTTGAAAGTTTTACTGGGAAAGAGATACTGAGCTGGTAAGAGCTCTTTTCCAGATGCATCCTGCAGGGAGAGTAGGGGGGGAGCTCAGTACAAACAGAACATACTGTACCATGAGGTACATTTAAAAGAAATAAAGGAAATAACGGGAACTATAGACAAATGTACAGAACCATCAAGGCAAAGAACAGTTCCGTAGAACCAGCACCATTATACAGTAGTACAAAACAGCTAAGTTGCAGTCTGAGGACAATCACAGGGGCTGGACCATAGAGCTGCATTTAGTACATTAGGGGGTCAGGGGCATTTGCAGTAGTGAGTAGAGAAATCATGAAGGAGGGGTTCTGAAATAATTTATTTCTTTATTTTATTTTTTTATTTTACTGTATAATCGGAATTACAATCCTTTGAGTCATAGACTCTTTTGCAAAGGCTCCACGTCATTTACAGGGGGTGGAGGGAGAACCAAAGTACAAGGAAGACAGACGGAATGAGCAATTATATACAGGTTTCAGTACAGACAGTATTTATACAATGGCTCCACGGTGATTACAGGGGGTGGAGAGACACGAGACAATATAAAGCATTAAAAGAAACAGAATTTTTTTTTTTTTTTTTTTTACACTTTGATTTTTTCAGGTTACAGAATTGACATGGCACTTGAGAGGCGTTTTAAAAGCTTATGGGAGGCATACATGGGCCCAAGACAGAGCTAAATGCAGAGGTGGATGGAACGAGGGACCAGGAAAGTCCCTGAGTCAGTTATGGGGATGAAGGAGGAGAGAGCGGGCCTTATTGGCATTCGGATTTAGAGTTTTCAGGGAGGTGTGTTCAAGGCCGGTTTTGAAAAGTGCTGGATGCTGTGGGTCTGGGAGAGAGAAGGGCGGAGGGTGTTAATAGAGGGAGGATGCAGAGCAAATAGTAGGGGGTAAAGAAGACCAGAGCACAGTGAATTTGAACGAGAAAGCAGCTTGACTTGCAAGAGATTTTACAAACTATGAAGGTGGTGCTCCGAGCCCAGGTCTAGAATGCATACTTTCAGCCTGGGCACTAAAACAGCCACTAAACTGGCTAATAAGGCTGTGGCTGCAACAGCTGGCCTGGTGAAAGAAAAATAAAGTGCTCCGGGACAGGTTCCAGTACCTTCTAAACCGTGCCTGAGCAGGAAATATTTGGATCATCAGTATACGATGGGGTAATGAAGGAGGACCAGTAGTGTTTGCTGGGAACCTCATATTTGGAGACCGGGATCACTGTTCTGCATGCCTATTGGATTTAACCTCATCATGCCCAAGATGTACTCTGCATACTACTTGTCATGACAGGCATGCACAAAAGGGAGCTGGTGTTGAAAATGGTGAAAAATAAAGGTACCTTGTTGTCAGCAGATGGACGTCAAGTGCACGGTTTCGCAGAACTTAGCTTTGTGACCTGGGAGCAGCACCAAGGGCTTGACAGTGTCTGGGCCAGACTGAGATCTCTAGAGATCGACCACTCACTGCAGTTGCCAGCGTGGTTTTGGGTCACATGTAACCCCTAGGTGGTGTTATCCCAATGGCTACTACCCCTGCCTGCTTGGCTAGTAGCAGGTTAAGGGGCCTGGGTAATGAAACAGGTGCCTCCATCCGGAGGTCAGGGTTGTTAGTGGTCAAGCTAACCTGGGCACAGCCCTCCGGGACACTGCACCTCCCTCTTTCCCTTCTAGTGGCCTTAACAATATACAATAATTACTTTCACAACGACCCTTATTCAACAGGCAGTTACCCACACTGTTTGCACTTACCACCAGGGTTGGTTCCTCTAGCTTGACCCTGGGGACCCTCTGTAAAACAAGGTTAAGCACAACAAATAGCAACAGTACAGTACTTTCAGCACAAACTTGAACCACAGTCAGTTTAAATGCAAGCAAAGTTAAATCTGATTTATTCAGGGGACTTGAACAAGGGAGAGGCGTAATCAGGTTGATTTGCTTAAAAGCTATATTAGTGAGACAGTTATGCATGCAGTTCAGAGTCCCTACACAGTCACACACTCTGGGTACCCAGGTAGGAAAATGGTGGGCTAGCCAGGAATGTTGCAGCTGGTTGGGGCCCTGTGATGGAAGAAAGCAACATGCACAACACACACTGTTTGTAATCTGGAGCCGGGGGGGCTCAGTTAGTGAAAGAAAAGGCAACAAAACAATCAGATGACAACACTTTTAGATTTAGCTGTTGTTGCAAGGAGCTACCCTGATGTTTACTCACGATACCCAATACTGGACACAGGCAGGACGAAATTGAGACTGCAGGCTGTTGAGCTGGAGTGCCCGGAGAAGCAGGGCCCACACGAATCACCGAGGCGTTGTTCCAGTTCAAGGTGTTGAGCAGGGGGCTGATCTTCAGGCTGGTCTCTCGTTGATGACTTTCTGTGCATAGTAGGTGTTCTGGCTGGGCCAGTATAGCAGGGCCCAGGCAAATGGAAATGGATACGGATTCAGTCCGTGGAGCTGGATACAGCCTCCAGCAAGCAAAACACAGTTCAGAGTCATACAGCAGGGAACCAAATCACGACCCACTACAAGCACACAGCACATTCACATGTAAGGAAATTCCACTGTACCAGGCAAATGTCTCTCCGGTCGCAATTACAGAGTCTCTGCACAATCTGGGAGTTCAAGATAGCTGGAAGTCCTGACAGGCCGATCGATTCAACAAATCTTTGGTCTTCTTCAGGTTAAAGCCTGGTCACAATTCAGTGGCTTAATTCACTCTCCAAATTGGATTCAGTCCGAAATGCACATGTTCCTCTCAGGAACAGCAGGCAGGCATGCTGGCCAAACTCAGGTTTTTCCACAGTTCTCTCCGCGCAAATCCACTAAGGATTGCTGCTCGAACTATCTTGAGCTGTTACTTCTTCACTTCCCAAATCAGATCTAACTGAAACTGCAAGCAGTGTGGGACCTTCCCCAAGATCCAAAAGGTTTGGTTGACTGATCTGTCTGTCAGTCACAACAAAGGCTCCCCCTCCAGGTTATTTTAGGCGCCAAAGGCCCAAAACTACAATTCCTACAAGTTTTGGCCCCACCAAGCCCCTGTAGGCAGGCTCCATTTTAGATTCCCAAATGTACTGATTGGCCCATTCTTGCAGTCCAGGATCAAGATGATGGAAACAAACAGAACTGTTCATGCTGCAAAGTAGGCAGGTTAGAACAATTTTGCAGTATTATTGCTACTCTAACAAATGATCAGCAAACAAGTGCATCTTCTCTGAGAGCTCCCTCTCAGATTAATTATGACTGCAATCCAGGCAGCTCTTACAGAGACAGTACACAGAGGCTATACAGACAGTCTCTGGCAATACATTTAAACTGCTGAAATGCAGAACACCAGCCTGGCAATGAGCATTTAGGCAAGCTCAAGGAAGACTTTTCCGGGAACCCTCATTTGTAGGGGGTTACACACGTATGTGGGAAAACTGTTTTTGTTTGAGGACCCCATGGATTCAGGCAAGCAGCTTAAAAAAGTTAAAAGGGACTTTGCTGCCCGAGAGGACAATCAAGATTTAGAGGCTAGGAACTGGCTGAGCTGGGAAGCAGTCACTCATTTTGTTTGTCTGGATCATCATTTGGCTGAGACATTGGGGTTCTACTGTTTTTGAAGACTATAATGTACTGTAGACTCTTTCATGCAGAACGTTACGGTATGATATTGTAGTGCTGTAGGTGAGATGGCAGGTGACATGCCCTCTTTATTTGCCTGACTTCCAGTGCTTTATTAAAAAATGTTGGCCACCACAAGGCTAAGGTTGGTCTGTGGGTGGTCTGCCCCACTGGGAACAAAATGACCCATTTGACTTTAGTGCCAGGAAGTCAGCAGATGGCATGTTGTCCTTGGACAGATGCAAGTGCATATAATTTTAAGTATTTACACCTAATATATAGGGAACGAAAGGAAATTGTTTAACCAGGAAAGGCACACTAAGCCAAAGCTTGTTTCCAGGTGTGACCTGGGAGCACACAGAAGTTGTGTGGACTTGCTTAGGTCACACGGTATGCAAGTGGGGGCAATCAGATTCAAATCTATGCCTCAAGGTTTGCAGCTCAGTGTCCTAAACCACAGCTTACTGCCTGGGTACCTATAGCTTTAAAGATCCATGCATTAATTCCCGAATGCACCTTGTGATGGCATACTGTTTTCTTAGTGTTTGCCACTTTATTAATGTAACCCCAGTTTGGTACTATTTGAACTGTAATTGTTACAGATCTGGGAAGGGGGACTATTCGGTTGGTAGTTTCGTGCAGAGTTTCAGATCCTTTGCCCTTCCTGTATCAGTGGACATCTGTAGGTGACAGCAGAAAGCATCCCCCTTCCTTCCAGTAGGCGTCTACAGGTGGCAGCAAATCACTCACAGTCCCTCCAGGAGATGTCTGTGGACCCACATAAACCTTTCAAATCTGATTGTAGCATACCCCAAGTTTTTTTCAAACAAACTAAAACCCCTGAAGGCAAGTGCATATGTCATGCTGCGATAAAGTCATGACTCGGGTGCGTTGTAAATCAAGTGACTTCAGCAGTTTCTAGAAGTGATGCCATAGCACAAGCTGTGAAGTAACTTACTGGGATTCTTAAGTGGATCCGGTAGAATTTAGAAAAATGACTGTGTATGGGATTTTCTTTAGATTAGTTTCAGACAGTGATGTACTGAGAACATGACGGCTGGAACTGCCTCTAAACAATCAGCTTGTAGATTTTTTTCTGTTCATTTTCTACTCTCACATTCAGTATTTTGAATTGAAAGGATTACGAACGTACGAAACTTGCCAGCAGAAACATGTCTTGTGGGCTACCAAGTCTGCTTGTATATGCAGCTAGCACCCCATATTGCAGCTGCTCCACCCCCCACCCTCCCTCTCACCTTCTGGAACTGCTCAGTGTCCTTTACCCAGCCCCCCTTCTGTGCCCTGTCCCATGCTCCTTCTGAAACTCCCACCGTCCTGCATGCCACCACCCCCTCTGGCACGGTGTTCCATTTCAACACAACCCTCCCTCTGTGAAATAATACCTTCTCATCTCCCTCTTGAACCTGCCTCCTCCAGTCTCAGCCTGTGCCTCCTAGTGTCCCTTCCCTTCCTTTGCTTAAACAGCCCTTCTGCACCAGATTTGTTGATTCTCCTCAAGTATTAAAAAGTCTCAATCATGTCCCCCTATCCCTTCTCTCCTTGAGGGAATAGAGTCAAGTGACGCAGTCTTTCCTCGAGGTTATGCCCCATCCCTGTATCATTTTCATTGCCCTGCATTGCACCGCCTCAAGAAGCTTAATATCCTTCCTCAGGTAAGGGCGCCAATACTGCACACAGTACTCCAACTGCAGCCTGACCAAGGACCTCTACAGGGGCAGGATCACCTCCTTGTGCCTGGATGAGAATCCCTGCGCGATGTACTCCAGCATCCTATTGGCCTTAGCCACCACCCTCCTGCATTGAGCAGAGTTATTCATGCTCCCCCTTGCTATGATCCCCAGGTCCTTCTCCTTCTCAGTGACCCCTAACCTCACCCCACCTAGCCAGTATTCCCTCCTCTGGTTCTTCGCCCTGAAGTGCATAATTTTGCACTTCTTTGCGTTAAATCCTAGTTGCCACCTCACTGATCACTCCTCAAGCCTGGTGAGGTCAACCTATAGCCTGTGCCACCCCTCTGTCATCTACTACAGCTCCCATCTTGTTGTCGGCCCAAAAACAGACTGATCCTGCTCTCTACCCCATGTGCTATGTCTGATATGAACAGTCCAAACAACACTGGCCCCAGCACAGAGCCCTGCGGCACACCACTGGTCACTGGCTTGGGAGATGAGAGTTCTCTCCCCACCACCACCAATTGCAGTCTATCCCCAAGCCAATTCCTGATCCAGCCAGCCATCTCCCCCCCCCCCGTGTTCCAGCTTTGCCCCCAGTCACCCATGAGGAACCGAGTCAAAGGCCTTGCTGAAATCTAGATATATGACATCCACTGCATGGCCCTTGTCCAGTTCCCTTGTCACCCAGTTGTAGTATTCTATCAGGTTGGTCTGGCATGAACTCCCCTGAGATTAACCCTGCTGCCGCATATCCTGGACATCACTGACCTCCAGGAAGGTTACCAGTCTCTTTCAAGATCGATTCCTTTAGCTCACCCACCATGGAAGTGAGACTGACAGGTCTGTAGTTGCCCGTCTCATCCTTTGGGCCGCTCTTGTGGATAGACACCACATGAGCCAGCCTCCAGTCCTGCAGTACACATCCTGTGTCCAGGGAGGCATTGAACAGGTCATTCAGTGGCCCTGCCAACACCTGGTGCACCCCTTTCAGCTCGACAATCCGACGACGAAACACAAAAAAAGACCATTACGGCGACAGTCGCTGTAATGGTCCTTTTCTGTGTTTCGCTTTCGCCCAGTGTTCCGCCCCTTCCCCAGACCAACTCCGACCTAGAGTTGATAATCCTAAAGTCTGGGGGGTGCGGGGGGCACAGCCCCCCACAGAAAACACTTTCAGATCAGGCAGCACAATACCTGCGTTGGTATTGTGCCATCACTGTGCGGAATGTCGGCATTTTCACTGTCGACCTCCCTCGGTGCTTCCCCAACACCTCCGCCATCTCCCTCAACACCCTAGAGTGAATGCCTTGCATGTAAAAGCGCCAGAGCACCTGGCCTAAGCAGTAACACAGCTCCATTGTTTGATTGCTCTGACTACAATTGCTTATATTATGGCATTTTGGAAACAAACGTGGTTGGTGACTTCACTGGAGTGTCTGAGCTCCTGGATCTGGAGTGCGAGTTTTTCTGTCTTTGATGAATGCCATCAGGACCTGGTGCCTTATCCACCCTAAGTGCCTTCAGACCTTCCAATACCCTGCTTTCTCGAATCACTTCGTCAGTCACCTCCTCCCACCTTGTCCCCTTCCCTCCAGTCCATGGAGGTAGTGGTCCTCCTACCTCCCTTGTGAACACAGAGCAGAAGTATTCATTCAGTACCTGTGCTTGTTCCCCTCCTTCTCCATCCACTACCCCTTCCTAATCTGAACTGTCCGATCCTACAGTTCTTTTTTCCCTCACATACTTTAAGAATTCCTCTCTCCTTCCCTTATGCCCTGAGCCAGTCTCAGCTCCTTGACGGCCTTGGCCTCCTTACTAACTTGGTTACCTCCCTGGCCCTCTTTGCGTACAGCTTCTGTCCTCCCCTCCCAGTTCTCTTCATCCGCTTAAACACAGCTGTCTTGGCTGTCACCCCTCCAACACCCTCCTGGTCATCCAGTATGGCCCTTGGCCCTGGACTTCTTGCTCAGAGTCCTACTGCACTGTACAGTAGCCCCTCTCAGGCCAGACTTTATGATCTCCCACTTCTGTATGTGTCTGTCTCTGACATAATTCCGTCAAGGCTCCTCCTTAGTGTTTTCTCTCGTCCTTCCAAAGTCCACCTGTCTGCAGTCCACTACCTTTGTTGCTGACCCCACCGCCACCTTTGCTCATGTTAGGTTGAACCACGCTGACACGTGGTCACTCCCAGCCAGTGGATCCTCCACCCATAGCTCCCTCACCATCTCCCCATTTGATAGTACCAGAGCCAATATGGTGCCCAGTCTGATTGGTTCACCACCCATCTGCTCCAGATGGCTATCCTGGAACGCATCCAGAAGCACCTGTTCCCTGGCGCTAGAGGTGGCAGGGTTACCCAGTCCGCCTGGTAGACTGAGGTCCCCAACAATGACCACACTCCCCTTGCAACACACCGATCGAATCTGATCCGCCAACCCACTGTCCATCTCCTCGCACTGTGCTGGTGGTCTATACACCACCCCGAGCCTCAGTTTCTTACCCTTCGGATCCAGGAACTGCATCCACAGTGCCTCCATCCTCCTGTCCTCCCCCTTGTCCCTTGTGCACCTGATCCTGTCCTTTACTTACATCCTCCTCCCTTCCCCACTCCCCTGTCCTTTCTATACATCCTGTACCCAGGAATCATCAGATCCCCATCCTGGTGTTGGTTGGCCCATGTCTCCATGATGACCGCAACATCAACCTTCCCTATGCTTAAGACAGCCTGTAGCTCAGCTACTTTATTACCCAGGCTCCTTGCATTTAGGGAGACTACCCTCCACCCAGCCCCAACCTTCTCCTTGCCCCACACCCCCTCTGCGTGATTTCCTGGATTGTAGCTTTTCGCAACTTTATATGTTTTCCCAGATTTCTTTACCTCCTTTCTACCAATTATTTTACTCATTGGAAGATTCATATTCCACCAACAATACTATATCACCACATTACTTGCAGCAGTAGATTTTAGCAGCACAAGGTGGCCCGGAAAGGACACTGATATCAAGGCTATTCTAGATAGTCTCTCTTTCTTTTCAACTCTGAGGAAGCCCAGCAGTTAGCTGGGTGAAACGTAGGGTTCAGTCCACATTAGCGCCCATTTTTTAGCCCTAGCTGCTGGTTGTTGTGCCCCAAAGTGTTAAGAATAAAATTTTACAGACACTTATTTGGTGTCTTTATGAAGTCCATGTGATGGGTGCTTCATTGTTTTGCTTGATTACATTTATTTATTTATTTATTTTATTTAGCTTTTGTTGACCGGGTAAGTGCACTAGACAAATCCTGCCTATTTTCAGGCACGACCCGGAGGAGGGGGATACAGATGAATGCCAACTGACTTTGAACCAGATTAAGCTGTTGGTGGTATTTATAGTGAATGAGGGAAATTTGGCCAGGACACCGGGGAAATTCCCCTACTCTTTTCGATAAGTGCCATGGGATCTTTAACATCCACCTGAGCTACCACCAATCCAGGCAGATGGGACCTCGGTTTAACGTCTCATCCAAAAGACGGCACCTCAGAAGTGCAGCACCCCTCTCATGCTGCACTACAGTGTCAGTACTGGGATATTAACCCAAGTGCCAGATGTGGGAACTGAACCCACAGCCCTCTGATCTCCCGGCCTCAGAGGCGAGTGTGCTACCTACTGAGCCACTGACACTGCATTTAGTTTAACGAGCATCATCTTTTTGCCCGGTGCTCCTTCCCTCTCTACAGTTTTGTTCTTTTCAACTAGCAGAGGCAAAACCTCCTAGTTACTCAGGCAATGGTGGCATACCTGTTAAAATTTGAGAGGCGAGCGTCTCAGTGTCTCTGCTAGAACAGTTACTCCACAACTAGTCAGTGTGCAGCTGCGCAGTATTCGCTTGCTGTCTCTTCCCATGTTACAGGACTCTAGGTCTTTACAATGCCGTGATCTTCTACATGTGTATTTTCTTGGTTTTCAGGTTATTTGTTACTTGGTAGATGTCAAAGCATAGCTGATCTTACTATCCGACTACATGGGTGTCAGCAGTTTGGTTGATGTGCCACTTATCTGTGGTGATGTCAGCTGTATTCCCTTTAAATGAGGTGTCTGTATACTACATGCATAACATACGTAGTACTGTATAAGTCAGAAATTGACTATTTCCACTTACATATGGTTTGCAACTCCAGCGTCCACCATGTGGCAGACATCCTGCCATTAGTCAGCCTCCCATGTTGGGCCGGTGGAGCCAAAGCATGATCAGAATCCAGGCAAAGGAAGCTGTACAGATGGCTGCTTGAGTGCCTCCTGTGGGAACTGGGGGTGTCCATGATGTTTAGGGTTACCCTGTGATGAGGGTCCCTTCCCCTGCACTTTTTGCACCACGAGGGGACTATAAAAATGGGGAACCAAATGGGTTTGAGGGGATTCCTGGTGGCCAAGCAATGGCACATTGTGGTACCACGTGGACATCCTGGGTTTGGGAGTGTAATCAGGTGTCTGCAGCCGAGGCTTGCAAGAACTGGGTGGCACTGAAGCCTGCCGCTACTGTGGCCCCTCCTGTTAGGCTGCAAAGATTGCTCCTTTGCGAGGGGTAGATGCTGGTGCCAAATATGCATGCATGTGGGGTTCGATGCAAGATTGTGTGACCTCGCTGGGGAGGTGGTACAGTGCCCACAGGATTAAGCACAGTGTCACAGTTTTGCTACGGTATCTTGCAGGATACTGCAGGAACTCAGTGATCCAGTGGCAGTTGCTGCAGTTTATTGCACAGTAAACTGAAATCTCACACAGTGTGCTTGCTCTGGGTGGATGGCACTGCACATTTGGGCCATGTGTTATAATGGGAAAACACCCTTCCACCAGTAGATGACTGTGTTACTCCCAGACGCCGCCCATGAAGCCTCCAGCCCATCATATTTGTCCTCAGGGGGTAGAACCCAGCCAGCCCCACTGTGGTTGGGTGGTAAGCTGGGGAGGAAGCTGGCTGGAAGTTAGTCGTGTCAAGGATGGGGAAGAAGGGGTGGCCTGAGGGAGAGACCAGTACAAGAGAGAGGGAAGGGATCTAAATGAAAGAAAAAAGTGGGGGCAGCATGGAATGTACGTTTTCCAGTGAACCAGTGACAGTCCACAGAACCCCTCCACCGCCAGAGTGGTTCCTGTGGAGAATAAAGGTGAAGTTGCAGGGTCAGGGGAGGTATCAGCAGGCATGCTGAGGCACTGATCGTTGGGGTCAGAGCAGGAGTTGGACAGCAGGAGGTCAAAAGTACTGTGATCTGGGCTGATTGAGATAAATTAAGGAAACATTACAAAACTTCAAGATAGCTACATGCACCCCGTAATCTGCAAAATTCCAATACAAATGTGTCCCTGCTTTTTCTCCATAGGTTGTCAGAGACTATTGAGAATTTACAGACCCATATAGAACAGCTGCAAAATCAGGTGGAGGAAATGCGCAGCCTTGAGCAGCTACGAATGCGCCGCAAAGCGGAGAGACGGAAAACCATTCATACCTTTCCTTGTCTGAAGGAGCTGTGTTTAAGCCCCAGGTAAAACTGTTTACAACTTCCGCTATCTAAAACTACCACACATTTCCCTGTCTAAAGGTGTGGAAGTAAAGCTGTCTACAGCTTCTCTGTCTGAGGGGCCCAAGGTAAAACTGTTCAACTTTCTTAACAGTTCACACCTTCTGCTGTCTAAAGGGCTCCAGGTAAACTTTCCTGTGTCTGAAGGGCACAAGCAAACCATCTACACCTTCCCTGTATAAAGGACCCTAGGTAACATATCTAAACTTTCCATATCTGAAGGGCAGAAGTAAACTGTCTACACCTTATCCTGTCTGTAGGGTCCCCAGGTAAGATTGTCCACAACTCCTCAATATGAGGCCCCAGATTAAATTATCTGTACCTTCCCATGTCTCAAGACCACCAGGTAAAACTTTCCAAACCTTCCCCTGTCTGAAGGGCCCCAGGTAAACTGTCAGCATCATTCCTGTCTGAATGGTCTAAGGTAAACTGTTGGCACCATTCCCTGTCTGAAAGACCCCAGATTAAATTATCTGTACCTTCCCATGTCAAAGGGCCCCAGATAAACTTCCTGTTCTTCTCCTGTCCGAGGGACTCCAGTTAAACTGTTCACACTATCTGCTGTCAGAGTGACCCAGATAAACAGTCAACACCATCCCCTGTCAGAGGGCCTCAAGTAAACCGTCCACACCATTAGCTGTCAGAGAACCTCAGGTAAACTGTCCACACCATCCCCTGTCAGAGGGCCCCAGGTAAACTCTCCTCACAATCCCCTGTCAGTGTACTCCAGGTAAACTGCCCACACCATCCCCTGTCAAAGGGCTTCAGGTAAACTGTCTACACCATCCTATCTGAAGGGCCGGGAAAACTGTTAGCACTATCCTTGTCTGAAGGAACTTGGGGAAACTGTTGGCACCATCTGTTGCCTGAAGGGGCCTTGAGGGTAACTGTTGGCAACATTCCCTGTCTGAAGGGCCTCGAAACTGTTGGCACCATCTGTTTGTCTGTCTGAAGGATCTCGGGGACTGTTGGCACCATCCCCTGTCTTATGGGTCTCGGGAAACTGTTGGCACCATCTTTTGTCTGAAGGGTCTCGGGGGAAACTGTTAGCACCATCCCCTGTCTGAAAGGCCTTGGGGAACTGTTGGTACCATCCCCTGTCTGAAGGGCCTCAAGTAAACTAGTAGCACCTTGTTCTGTGTGAAGGAATGCAGGTGAGCTAGCATCAGCTTCCCCATTCTGAAGGGCCTCAAATAAACTCTTCATTCCTTTCCATCACTGAAGGGCTCCAGATACACTTCTCACCCCTTCAGAGACCTGAAAGGCCCAATGTAAACTACCTATTACATTTATTTTTTTTGTCTGTTTGCTTATTTGTTAATCGGGTGGGTGCACTGATCCCAGGGACTGTTTGCATGACCATTAGGATGGCACATCAAACATGGTACCAGAAACATGATCAGGCAGGTACAAGTAGATGTGCCCATTAGCAGAAACAATATAATTTGTGCAAAATAGTGCATGAAGTGATAACAGTATATACAGTACAATTGAAAGTGCACATGCCAGGACGCCCTAAGTAAAATAGGGTTCAGACCTACAGGGATTTTATCTTTTTTAATCTTATTTCTACTTTCTGCAGCTTGGCTTGCTCTTACCTCCAGTCGCCGTCCTCCTCCAATCAGCCCGCAGCCTCACTAACAACTGGCTGGTATGCTGTGTGCCTGCGGAGGGGTCCCCACTCCCCTCGTGGGCTGGGACCCCCCTACAAGAGTGCAATTCTGCTTGGGCCTCCTGGATATAGAACGCAGCCATCAAACTTCCTCGCTGACTGCCATTTTTCTTCAGTTTTATACATCTTGAAGTGCGGCGTGCAGTGACGTCCAGGCACAGCGAGCCAACGCCTGCAGCACTTTCCCCCAAATGTACTGCCCCTGCAGTGCCCCGATTTCCATTGGGTGCCGCCATGCAGTGATGGAAGCCCCGAACCCTCCCCAGGGAACGGAGAGCAGTCCATTGGATGCTCAATCCTTTCCCTCCCCAGCCAACCCCCGATGGCCCGGGCACATTCCTGAACACAGGTTGTCGGCATGGCGCGAGGTGTGACGTCCATCGCCTCAACCCTCAACGCCACTGGGCCAGCTCTGTTTTTTTTTTTTTTTAAATATATTATTTATCCTCCTGTAGCTGGGACTGCCTGGGCTCCCCTCAGCACTGTCCTGCAACCCCACTGTCTTACATCTCCCTGGAACCCCAAGAGCTTAAGTACCCTCATGGATTGCCTAGTGTGGCGGGGTCAGGAGGAGGAGGGCCATCCCCCTCCCCAAACTACACACATCCAGTCTTTGGCTCCGGGGTCCAGCAATGCAGTGGACGGACATCAGTGGGCAGGCTTCATTCTGGCCTGTCCTGCCACTTTTTCCTCTGAAGTTAACATTCCTTTCCTCATGTTGGGGCGCGCTCATAGGTGCACGTGTGGAGACACGCACATGCTATGGAGTCCTTCAGCTGTGCTCCTTGACCTGCATTCCCATCTGGTCTTCACCAGTTGGCCGTCATTCAGCAGAGTGTGCAGTTTACCACCCTGGGAGAGGAGGAGAGCAGCCCATCAGTGCTTGATCTTCCCCCACCCGGCCGACCCCTTGTTCCCAAAGAGGTGAGGTGTGTATAGTACCTCAGCCCTCTACACCACAGGGCCGGCTGGATTTCTCTATTTGATAGGGAAATGAAGAAGTTATGAGTGCAACTCATGTTTCATAGGAAATGGTCAGATTTGAAGGAAAAGACAGGGAACTCATCCTAGAGTGACAGGGAGAATGCTGTGGTTAAAAACCTTGTTTCTGAGGTGGATTTCCTGGCATATGAGTATTCCTTTTCTATTCCAGTAGGGAGACAGTTTGATCTACTGGCATGAGCACATAAATGGAGACGTATAGTAGGTGTGAATGCAACCACTACCCTTACTCACTGTGCTACCCTGAGCAAATCATTTCCCTTCACAATGTTTAACCTCTGTCAAATCTCCTTCTAATCTATTTTATCTGTGTGTGTCTTTCTGTGGGCCTAATGGCAGCAGCATTCTTTCCTTTCCCTCTCATTTATTGTGATGAGCTTTGGAATACAATTAGTGTGAAAGGTGATACAGAAATCCGGATTCTGACTGTGTTAATTTATCTGTAGCCACACGCAGAATTCCAGCTCAAGGAGCCAGACGCTTGAACATCTAAAAGATTCAAACCACATCTTGGACACCTCCCTGAAACCTCACACCCGGCATATTCTAGCTATCAGATCTTTCTTTTCCTCTAAAGAGATTTGTTGCTACTTTATCTGCTGTGCTTAGCGTGTTAGTTCTTATACCTCTTTCATTTGTTTTGGTTTTGGTTTGGTTGCTAGTCAGGTGTTACTGCTCAGAACATCATTGTCATTGCATCTAAGGGAATATGGTGGTTGGGAAAATTTGGGTTGAGCTGCGAGGGGAACGGGGGAGCCAAGCCTAATTATTTTCTCCATGAAGAATCCCAGTGCAGACAGGTGGCTGTTTGGGGGGTAGCCAACCAAATATTGATTATAAGCAATGCCCCACTTACAGGTGTGGGCACAGAGAAAAACCCATAGTTGAGGCTGGGGAGGAGGACTTCTCTGGCAAGGGAAAGGTAGGACACCCAGTGCAAGAAGCTGTTTGGCTTGGTGTGCCATGCCAAGTTTAGCATTTACCACCCTACAGGTACTTGGGATGTTTAGGAAAAAATTGAGATGAGGTCCAAGGTGACTCCTAAATACTTAAAGGAGAGCATACCATTTAATAGGATCCTATCAGTGCAACTAATGTATAGTGGCTCAGGACAGGCTGTAATTTTGCAGGGGACCCGAAAAGCATAGTTTAGGTTTTCTTAGCGTTCGTGACAAATTTACTGTTTACAAGCCACGTTTGCATCTTGTGAAAAATCATGGAGAATGAATACAGTGTATGCTGCTGGAACGAGAGAGAAAGACTAAGTCATCAGCGTAGAAGGTAACAGAAACATAGAATTTGATGGCAGATAAGGACCGCTTGGCCCACCTGGTCTGCCCATTTCTCTACCTAATGGATAAGCTGCAGATCCTAGTTAACCAACAACCTACTTCCTCCTACCCCCCACTAGAATTGCCTTATGTCTGTCCCATGCATTCTTGAATTCCCCACTGTTTTTGACTCCATGACCGCCATAGGAGGCTGTTCCATGCATCCACAACCATCTGCATGAAAAATACTTCTCACATTACTCTGAGTCATCCCCCTCTCTCTTCAGATTGTGCCCCCTTGTTCTTGCACATCTCCTTTTCTGAAAGATGTTACCCTCTTGGACTTTGTTGATTCCCTTGAGGTACTTGAAAGTTTCTATCATGCCCCCCCATCCCTCCTTTCCTTGAGGGTATACATATCAAGCTCCGTTAGTCTCTCTTTGTGTGTCTTCTGATGCAGACCCTGCACCATTTTGGTTGCCCTTCTCTGGACAGCCTCCACCCTGTCTATGTCTTTGCGGAGATGGGGTCTTCGGAACTGCGCGCAGTATTCCAGATGGGGTCTCATCAACTGTCTGTACAGAGGGATAGCAACTTCCTGTTTTCTACTGGCGATGCCTCTCCTGTGCATCCCAGCATCCCCCAGCCCTCCTTACTGCTTTCTCACATTGCTTGCCCACCTTTAGGTCATCTGATATAACTACCCCGGTCTCTTTCCATTTTTGTTTTTGTCAGTATCTCATCCCCCATTGTGTACTCTTCCCCGGGTTTTTGTTTCCCAGGTGTATTACTTTGCACTTCTTTGTATTGAATCTAAGCTGCCATACATTTGACCGTTCCTCCAACCTTGCCAAGTCCCTTCTCATCCTTTCCACCCCACCTTGTATAGCAACCCTGTTGCGGACCTTTTTGTCATCTGCAAAGAGATATACTTTTCCTTCCAGTCCTTCTAAAATGTCACTTTCAAAGATGTGAAAAAGGACCGGACCCAGTACTGCAGTACTGAACCCTGTGGTACCCCATTAGTAACTCCCCTTTCTTCACTGTGAACTCTGTTTACTGTGACCCTCTGTGTCCTTTTATCCAGCCAGTGTTTTACCCAGGCTTCCACCCTGGGACCCACTCCCAGGCTGGCTAATTTGTTTATTAATCTTTTGTTTGGGACTCTGTCAAATGCCTTGCTAAAGTCTAGGTAGGCCATGTCCACAGCCCTTCCCTGATCCACTACTTTGATCACCCAGTCAAAGAAATCGATTAGATTCATCTGGCATGACCTTCCCGCTGTGATTCGATGCTGTCTTGGGTCGTGTGCCCCACTGGCCTCTAGGTACTCAACAATTCTTTCCTTCAGAAGTGATTTCTGCATTTTCCCTACCACTGAGGTCAAACTAACAGGTCTGTAGTTTCCTGCCTCTTTCTTGCTCCTACTTTTGTGAAGGGGAATCACATCCGGCCTTCTCCAGTCCACAGGTACCACACCATTCTCCCATGATTTGTTAAAATGGGTAGTCAGTGGTGTTACTAGTTCTTCCCTTAGTTCTTTTAGAATTCTGAGGTGAATCCTATCAGGCCCCATTGCTTTGTCAACCTTAAGTTTTCGAAGTTCTTTCGTAATCCTTTCTTCTGTGAAAGGACTGATATGGCCCCCCCAATCCAGAGTGCTTCTATTGACTGGATTAGATATCTCCTCCTCCTCTTCTTTTGTGAATACTGAGCAGAAGCATTCGTTTAGTATCCCTGCTTTTTCGCTGTCCCTCTCTGTCCACCCAGCCTCCTCTTTATTCAGCCTCAGTATCCCTCCCTTTGTCTTTCTTCCTTCCCTAAGGTACCTATAAAAGGTTTTATCCCCCTTCTTAACCAAGTTGGCTATCTTTTCCTTGGTTTGGGCCTTTTCTAGTCTGACTGCCTTCCCTGCTTTCTACTGCTTTAACTGGTACAGTTCTCTGTCCTGCTCCTTGTGTGTTTCCTTATACTTCAGAATACTATATTTTCTCCTAACTTTCCCAGCCACCTCTTTTGAGAACCATATTGTTTATTTTCTTCGTTTGATTTGTTTATTTGCTTCACACAAGGGCTTGTTGCCTTTGTGATGGCAGTTTCGATGTTTCCCCATTGTTGCTCCACCCCTTCTTCTTGCCTGTTTGCTAGTGCTTTTCTGAAGCACTCTCCTATTTTGACAAAATCAGTGTTCCTGAAGTCCAGTACCTTCACTTTTATGTAGCTTGACTCTACAGCTGAGTTTATCATGAACCACACTGTTTTGTGGTCACTTGTTCACAGATGGCTACCCTCTTAGATCTGAAATCCTCTCTCTGTCCCCATTTGAGAGTACCAGATCTAAGATTGCTCCCTCCCACATGGGTTCCAGTACTAGCTGTCTGAGGCATTCGTCCTGTAGGGCATCAAGAATGGCCCTGCTCTTGGATGTGGCTGCAGCAAAGGTGCTCCAGTTAACATTTGGCATATTCAGGTCCCCCTCAACAATATCTCCCTTTTGTTGCAATTCTAAGGATGCTTTTATCATTCCTTGTCCATTTCTTCACCCTGAGATGGGGGTCTGTATACAACTCCTGTGCAGATTGTGGTGCAATTTCCAGTCTCCAGGGTGACCCGTAGTGCCTCCTGTCTTCCCTGTTTACCCTTTAGTTCCGTTGCTTTGATACCTTCTGTTACATAGAGAGCTGCTGCTCCTCCTCTTCACCCTCCCTGTCCCTCCTGTAGATTGTGTACCTGTATGCTGACATCCCAATCATGGTTCTGTGTGTACTACGTTTCTGTGACAGCCACGATATCCAGTCACCCTCTTCCATCAAGGAACCAGTTCAGGGAGCTTGTTACCTAGACTATGGGCATTGGTACTCATTACCCTCCATTTTTTGATGGCCTTACCCTTTTTGCCCCATCCTGTCCTTTCTGCCTTTGTCTTTTCTCCATTTACCCTGCCCTTCTCCTATCGACTTCTCTGTCTTGGTGTTTACCTCACTAACTATCCTGATATTTTTTTTTTTTTTGGGGTGGGGCTATGATTTCCCTTCTCCTTTTCAGTGCCTCCCCCATTGGCTAGTTTAAATGCTTACCAGTGAAGCATTTAAACCTATCACCTAGGATTCTGGTTCCCCTCCTGGACAGATGCAGACCATTACGTCAGTATAGGCCTGCTTTCCTCCAGGTGGACCCCCAGTCTCCAATAAAGCCAAAAACCCTGAGCTCTGCACCAGTTTTTCAACCACTGATTGAATCCCATGGTGTGGAGCATCCTAGGCTCATCCATGCCATAGACAGGCAGCACCTCCGAGAAGGTTACCGTGCATGCTACTTGTCTAAAGCCCTTCCCGAACTCCACAAACTCCTCTTGCACTGCTGTGATCCCTTTCCCAGCCAGGTCATTTGTCTCTAGGTGGACAATGACATCCTGCTTTCTCCCCTGCAGCTGCTCCCACGATCCTGAAGATTCGGCTCACTGTCCTCCAAGCCATGGCACCGGCAGGCACCTTACCTTCCTCTCCCACCCTCCCCAGTTCTACCCTCCTAACAATGGAGTCCCCTACCAGGAGTTGTTTCCTTCCCTTGTGGGGTCCCATGCCAGCCTCCTGTGGCTCTCCTTTGTGGAGGTTCCAGACATCCTCCTTGGTCTCCACTGTGGGTGCCTCAGTAGAGGAACCACACTCTGCCAGAACAGCATATGAATTGTGGAGAGGTACAACTGGAGGGATGTACCTTTGTTCCACCACCCTCACCCTCCCTGAGCCCACTGTGGTCCAACCGCTCCTCTTTCTTGGCAACCTCTGAGGCAGCGGTGGTGGTGGACCTGGTGGTCTCTGGGTGGGAAAGGAGGACCCCGAATCCTGCCCAACTCAGCCTGGAGATAAGCAACCTCCTCCCTCAGCCCAGAGAGGTGCCTGCAGATGGGACAACACCGCATCCTCCAGAATGTCTCCCAGAAGACTGCTGCTCCACAGCCACAGCCACTGCACCACTCCCATCATGTCTTATTTGTGGCCTCTTAACTGCTGTTTTGTATACCTACTCTTTTCTTTCTCTGTTTATTTTTTTTTTTTAATATGTTTTTTTTCTCCCTACTTTCCTACCGCCTCTGTGCCCTTAAAGCTCCTGATCTCCCTTTTCTGGGACAGGACGTTCCTTTATTCCTTTGTAGTCTCCTTCTTACTTGCTCAGAGTCAGACCTCCAGCAGCTAGGGGGGAGATGGAGAGATGCTGTTTTCCTTCTAGGTAGTATGACATGTAATAGTTACTGGGGAACTAGAGCCCTAAAGGACACCAAGTTTACTGGAAATAGGACCGAGATGGACCTGTCAAATTTCACTACTTGCTGTTGGACAGGTAATGGTTAAACCATGCTACTGCGAGTGAGGATGAGCCCATAACTAGATTCTGATTTCTTATTTTCTTATTGCAGATATGAGGATGCTTTCCTGCTGATGAGCTCGATGCCAGAGTTAGATGCCAAGCCCCTGGAGAGGGAAAATGAACGTCTGCTGGAGATGGTGACCTCTTTGCGTGCTCAAGTGGGCCAGGAGCGACAAAGAAAGGAGCGGGCTGAGCGAGAGTACTCTTCTGTGCTACAGGAGTACTCAGAATTAGAACAGCGGATGCGTGAGATGGAGAGTTGCAGGGTTCGAGTCAAGGAGCTAGAAATGGAGCTGGTAGAGCTTCAGCAGATGAAACAGGTCAAAAAATACTTCCTGAGCAGGGAAGATAACCTCTCTGAGACCCTGCTTGAGCCACTGAATAATACTCCTGAGTCAGATTATGTAGACCTTCTAGATGGAGATGGGAGCAAAACTCAGGGCTTCTCCATGGCAACGGGCCAGGGGCACGCTGGTCCAAAAGCTGCAGTGACACAGCTCTGAACATTATTGTACCAAGGATGCCGTGACCCGCACGAGGGGAACTACACACTACATGCCAACACATGCGAAACGAGGTATGTCCATCCTGAGGGAAGTGGATGAACAGTACCACGCCCTTCTGGAGAAATATGAGGAGCTTCTGAGCAAGTGTCGGGCGACATGATGAGGGCCTGCGCCATGCTGGCGTCCAGACCTCCGCCCCATCTCCGTGACAGCTCCTTCAGGGACTTCCGATGTGAGACCAGTGAGCCAGAAGAGCGGAAGACTGTGGAAAGAACATCAGTAAGCATGTGGAGGCAGTGGACAAGAGGCTGGAGCAGAGCCAGCCTGAGTACAAAGCTCTTTTAAGGAAATCTTCTCCCGGATTCAGAAGACAAAAGCAGATATTAATTCTAGTAAAGTTAAAAGCAAGGTGCCCAAGTAAACCCTGTCATATGTCTTGTATTTATTTATTTATTAAAATAAGCACTCACACATCTTGTTTTCACAAGAGCCCTAGAACGTTGACTGATGTGTGCCCAGAACGCTGGAATTTTATCTTTATAGTTTGACTTCCAGAACCATAGTAGTTTTGTTACTCCAAGAGGCCAAAAGGTGGTGGTCTGCAAAATTGTTTAGCCTTTCAGAGCCAGACCAGATTTTGAGAGGTTGAGCTGGCTTATTAATATCATGTTTGTGTGGGGGTTGGGGGGTCTTTACTTTTATGAGTTAAACTAGATTATTGAAATCCTCTTACCAAATGAATTCATGCCATTTTAATGAGGGAAGAGCACATCAGTACCCCTATATGTTCTTGTACAACAACAGAGTGGTGAAATAATGTAATTTAGTCACATTAATAAGTAGAGCAGCCAAATTTCTCCCAGCTGAGCAAGATTTCATACTCCTGTTTGTCACTTGAAATCTCATGGGAATCTCACGTCCCCTCCTTTTCTAGTTACACATGCTTAAAGAGGGGCAAAGACCCTTTAAACCATTGCTAAAGGTGTTACCAAGGTCACTGTATGAAAGTTCTAGAAGCATTTTGTCGCACTGAGTTGCTGCCTGTCGTCTGACATTTCCAAACATGAACAGGCTTGATACAGGCAGCTCTGAGCATTCCAAGTAGTGTCCTTGATGGAAGAAGGCCTGTTGTTTGAGTTCCAAGCCACCATGGAACTAGCCACTGAGATTGCTGGCCAGGGATTGTAGGATTTGGCCGACATTTTAAAGGTGCTTGGGTTATACAGTTAGGGGGCGGAAAGATTGGGAACTGAAATGCATAACCCCATCTCAGATCTTTGGGGCTTGGTATGTTTTGAAGTGTAAAATGGCCTACGGTAATCTAAACATTGGGCACCCATTTGATGTAATCAGAACTAGTTACAGTTGCCGCTTCCCCAAGGTATCTGGGTTGCTCCCTACTTTTTAAGATACTCCAATCAGTTGAAGAACTGCAGGTGTGGCTACATTTGTGGTTAGGTTACACCTGTAATAAACCAGCCTGAGCTTTCCCAACAATCAGGACTGGCATTTCCATGGCATCAAGGTGTTAGACCGTGCTTTTGGGTCCTTGTAGATCTTGGAGGTCTCCATCACTTCCACAGCGTAATGTTGGATAAGTGAGATCTTTCTGGTGTTCTAAGACTGGCCACATATGTTATATTGCTTATGTCTACCTAGAGTTTCTTGGTCACGTGCCTCCCCGCCCCAGGAGCTGGCCATTCTAGTCCGCTTCAGCTTATGTGCTTTGTTGCACCTGGGCCAACTTGCATATAAACCGAAATATGTGGTAGGTGCTTCTCTGCAGAAAGGAGAAGGTGGAGACCAGGTTTGCTTAAAGCAGCAGTGCGACAAAACTGGGCAAAAAAAAATTGACCCTACCTTTCTTTTACTATAAATGGTGGTAAAATGTTCTAGTTCCGCCAGCATTTGAGTATTTTATAAATCTTTTAATGTAATTTTTTTCTCAAGAAAAAAAGATGGCCGCCACATATGACTTAGGATTACTATTGTAGACTTGGCGAGGCTTAGGGTTGAGAAAAAATAATGGTGTGCAGCATAGGAGGTACATAGAAAAGTAGATTTGACAAGTGTGCAATATTTTTGTTAATTGTATGAAACTAGCTCTTTGGAAATACATTTTTATTGCCTTGCTGCTTTAAGATTTGCAGGAAGAGCTTTGGCTAAGCTTTGAGTAGGCAGTTGCATTGGACTGCTGGCCTGAACTGTAGATATCTAACCTGCCCTTCTTGCACTCCCATCGACTCCCGAAGGAGAGTTTACATGCCATTAACACCACACTATGCTACACCATGCTACTCTACAGAGTTTACATGTAGCTGCACACTCAATGCTACACTACAGAGTTTATATAGAGAATACTGGGCAACTATGCACAACCAGTGTGTTCTGCCACATAGGGGTTCTGATTCCCTCTGACCTTGAGAGCAAAGCTCGAGAGGTCCATGGGAATCAGAACCCCGAGGTGACAGAACACACAGGTTGTGCATAAAGTTGCTCATTCTGTATTTTTTATAGTGTATAGTAGTACTATGTGAAATGTGTGTTTTGTTTTTTTTTCCTCTTTTTCATAATGAAACTGACTTGAAAAGTCTCTAGAGGTTCTAGAATACTGTCACCACAGAATTAAATAGAGGAAAGCAACAATGTGCCAGGATTCCAAGTGGTTCTGCTGCAGCAGTGACATTACTACTGCAGCAGAACAACATAATGACATCACTACTGCAGCAGAACAAGCATATTCCAGGCATGGAATTTCATGCATAACAGCATTCCACTATACACTATATATAGGATAGTGCATGGGGAACAGTTGACAACAGGGCTATTCTTTCACCAAGTTGGCACTATGACGATGGATTACCTCGAGACCGCAGCTCGAGAGGTAATCTGTCGTCATAGTGCCAATGAGGTGAAAGATTAGCCCTGTTGTCAACTGTTCCCATGCACTTTTCTTTATAGTGTACGGTGGAACATCGTTTTTGGGGAAAAAATCACTACAGCATGTTTCTGCTTCAGAACATTTTTACTGGGTTACTAGAAGGAAAAAGAACTTTACATTTTGAACGCTTTAACGCTAAACATTAGTACCGCGCGACATTGCTGCTTTTGCTAAGTGTCCTGTCTGGGAGTGAGCCCTAACTGTCAAATGCTGCTCGAGGACACAGAGTGTGACGCCGCACAGTGCAGTAAACAAAAATCGCTCTGCTGCACTTAACGCCACTAGTGTAGGAGAACAACATTTCGACAGCGATGGATTCCGTGGAGAACAGCGCCCACCATATCTGATAGAGGCTTGTGTATGAGCAATCATACACAACAAGGCAGTTGTGATCAAGAGGTTTCCGTGGTAACCAGAGACCGCAAGAGCGCAGCTTGACAGGTCCATTACCGTGGAAACCTCGATCTTACAACTGCCTTGTTTGTGTATGGTTGCTCATACACAATCTTTTATAGTGTATGGGCAACCATAATCAGCACTCCGTGATTCCCCCAAACAAGTCTACAAGAAAAAATAAGTCTTACTTGACGATCTGTAGCAGCGCGCTTACTTCCGCGTTGTCGTGGGCCGCTCAGTTGCGCATGTGCGAATGCATTCGATCTTGTGCTGCACCGGTGACGTACTCAGTGCAGCACAACAAGATCGTGACGCACTCAAGCAAGTACAGCAACGCTGTTGGGAGCATGGATTTCCATGCTCAACAGCGTTCTACCATACACTATATGTAGATACCACACTGTGCTACACCATGCTATGCTACTGAGTTTACATGTAGTTGATACCACACAATGCCACACTATGCTACACTACAGAGTTTATATGCAGTTGATACCACTGTGCTACACCATGCTACTCTACAGAGTTTACATGTAGTTGATACCATACCATGCTATGCTACACTACAGAGTTTATATGTACAGTATATGCCGCTTGTAGTGGACTGATTTGACAACCAGCAATCTGTCCATATAGTGGCATCCGTACAACAATATCTCTGCCCTCCATAAAAAAAGAAAGCGAGCGCTGAGTGTAACGGGGAAAAAAAGGCAAGCGCTGAGTGTAATGGTCGGTATTAATTTATAGCCCTTTTCCGACTTCGTTGCAGTGTGCAAAAAACCTCTGTAAACGTTAAATTGTTTAAGAAAATAGACAATGAAAGCACTGTTCTCGGTTGTGGTGGTGGTGATGGCTGCCTGAATCTCCTGAGTGGATAATGGGTCTTCCAGCACTGGCCTGTCTTCCGCCATCAGGGAGAGCAAGGGAATTCAGCAAGAAAAGCATTAAGCTTGTCTTGATGTAGGGGGTTTTTATATGCTGAGGGTGAGCTTGCTGGTGCCTGCGCGGTCTCTCAGGCCATGAATGTAGTTCTCTGCCTGCTGCTGCGCAGCCTGTGGGACAGTAGCTTGCCGGCCTTGTCTCCCCACCACAGTACCTGTGCGTTAATCATAGACTGCCAGTCCCACCCTCCGTGTCGCCAGAGCATGAGCTGCACAGGAAGGGAGTGGATGTCTCTTAGCAGGAAGGGTTTAAGGAGGGAGGGTTTGGTCTCTTTGACGGCCTTCTCCATCTCTGCAAGAGCTGTAGAGGAATGGAATAGTATGGAGATCTCACACCAAGCAAGTCTAATTGGACAGTACTGCAGGAATTAAAGGTCCACTTTAACGGACAATTATAACACTGCCAACATAGCAAGTGGCTTTTGGCATGGTCAAAACGTCCTTTAGAAGCAGAAGTCCGTTACATCAGGAGCCAATATAAGTGGCGCATACTGTAGTTGATACCACGCTTATGCAACACCATGCTACGCCATAGAGTTTACATGTAGCTGATACCACGCTTATGCTACACCATGCTACACTACAGAGTTTACATGTAGTTGATACCACGCTAGCTACACCATGCTACACTACAGAGTTTACATGTAGTTGACACCACACTATACTACACCATACTACACTACAGTTTATATATAGTTGACACTACACCATGCTGCTCTGCAGAGTTTACATGTAGTTGACACCACACTATACTACACCATACTACACTACAGTTTATATATAGTTGACACTACACCATGCTGCTTGCAGAGTTTACATGTAGTTGACACCACTATACTACACCATACTACACTACAGTTTATATATAGTTGACACTACACCATGCTGCTCTGCAGAGTTTACATGTAATTGACACCACGCTATACTACACCATGCTACTCTACAGTTTACATGTAGTTGACACCATGCTATACTACACCATGCTACTCTACAGTTTACATGTAGTTGACACCACGCTATGCTACACCATGCTGCTCTGCAGAGTTTACATGTAGTTGACACCACGCCATGCTACACCATGCTGCTCTGCAGAGTTTACATGTAGTTGACACCATGCTGTGCTACACCATGCTACACTACAGAGTTTACGTGTAGTAGACACCATGCTATACTACACCATGCTACACTACAGATTACATGTAGTTAACACCATGCTATACTACACTATGCTGCACTACAGAGTTTATGTGTAGTAGACACCATGCTATACTACACCATGTTACACTACAGATTACATGTAGTTGACACCATGCTATACTACACCATGCTACACTACAGTTTACATGTAGTTGACACCACGCTATGCTACACTACAGAGTTTACGTGTAGTTGACACCATGCTATACTACACCACATTGCACCCTACAATTTACATGTTACATATAGTGGGCCTTGTTCAGCATGGATTTGTATCCTTGCTAAAATGGTGTTGTACCACATTTCGAAGTTCATGGAATGTCACTGTACTCTCTGTGGTACAACAGCATATCAGCTGATTGGAAATCCGCAGGCCACCTGCACTAAAAACCGCGTCACACAGTGTTATTTAATTTTTTTAAATAAAAGTGACCTGCCGGGTGCAGGAGAAAGAGACTGACTAGACACAAACTTGTCACAGAACAAACACAGATAAGTCCTGTGTTAAACTCACCACAGAACAAACACAGATAACTCCTGTGTTAAACTTACCACAGAACAAACACAGATAAGTTCTGTGTTAACTTTTTACATTTTTTTTTTTGGTGGGGGGCTTGTTTTTGCTTATGGCTTTTAGAGCATCACTATTTGTAAAACAGTCATTTCAGCAGGAGTATTGGGACAGCTCCACTTTCACTTTTGCAGCTCACTTAAGGCTTCCCTAACTCTAAAAAAACAAAACAAAAGCTATACGCTGTAACAAATATTGATTACGCAGCCACAGACTCAACCAGCCTTTGCTGCCACCTCAGGCTTCTGAATATATTAGACCTCTTGAACTTTGCACTCGAGATCTGACGTAATCAGAACCCCTCTGTGGCAGCGCAGGCTGGTTGTACATGGTTGCCCAACCATTACTGTGTATGTATCTGACCCCACGCTATGATACATCAGCACCGTGCTACACTACAGTGTTTGCATGTAACTGATAGCCGTCACAAAATTGCAGCACGGTATTTAAGAAAAACTTTAAAAACTGACTTCATTTCTCACTTTTGTTTTTTTTCACACTGATACAGACTTACAATGAAAATCATCTTTAATGTTTAACTAACATATTTGTTGTTCTTATCACTAAATGTCAACAACAGCTAAACTGCTGATAAACGATGGCTTGTATTTTGTTGATATTCACTACAACTGCAGTTGATGTTTTTCCCCCAAATTAATGAGGCAAATATACCGAAAATGAAATGTGCATGTACTTGTAAACTTATACCAATGTGAACAACACAAAGTGAAAAATGAATCTAGTTTTTAAAGCTTTTCATTCAGTTCTGTTGGTACTTTTTGTTACAGCTAGGTATAGCATTGTGACAATTTGCAGTCATCCTCCTTGTCAGAGAAAGTTCCTGTTTTTTCCAACATCTGGTATTGACCTATATTGGTGCGTCTCACTCTCGTTGATATCCATCCTATGAAGCACAAAGGTCTGTTTATACTTGTGTTCTGCACCACAGTGTGATGCAGAGTTGCTGATTGTTGTGTGCAGATATGTGAAGCCATATCTGTCAGTGTTGTGAGCCAGTCCATTTCAGATCCTGTTAGATGCTGCAGTGACAGGAGATGAAACACTGCAGCAGTTTGAAATCGCTGTGTGGGTGCACTCTCCACCCTCTGCAGTGATGCCCTTGTAGAGCTGGGAAACGAACAGAGGGAGATAACAAAAATGTGGGGAGAGGTGCCTAGCTTCCTACAGCTCTCCAGGCTGCTGTGAGTGGACACAGTGGAACTGGCTACAGCAGTGCACTGCACACACCAGAGCAGTAATGATGCCAAAACCCAGCGTGTTTGTAAAGAGAACTATTCGCTTGTAGAGGAAGGAGGGAGGGAGGGAATTGGATTTTATAACATGGGCCTTACAATCCTGTATCCTCATTGGTCAAAACGTGTCACATGACTGTTGATAATTTTCTGACAATTGCACACCTCACCGGTGTAAACAAATAAAAGCATGTTTTTAAGTGGGAGAACACACTCCCTCTTGCGATCATAAGGGAATAATGCACTTCTTGGGTGGTTGACTAACAGCTCCTTTGAGGCGTGCATTATTTAGAGAATTAACATCAGCGTGTTTAGAACCAGCTGGTTCCAACACCTAGTTATTCATAGGCATGAAAGCAAAGCTCCTGTGCCTCAGTGGTGTCACAACACTAACGAGGTGTGTGAACTAGTGAGTTCTTAACACTTTAGTGTTTTAAAATTTTTGTCATACTACAGTTAGCCTTTTTTTAAGTGCTGATTTTTACCTTGACTCTCGTTTCAGTTTTACTCAGTGCATGGCTGTTATTGAAACAACTGAGACTGCACTCAGTTTGCGCTTTAGCTAGCTGCAGTTCTGTAGTGAGTATGCAGCTCTGATTGAAGCAGTGTGTGTACAGTTGCTCTAAATGTTCTGAAAGAGTTCTCAGTTGTTCTCAATGTATGTTGAGAACAGCGTCTTCAGATCACAGAAAAAATGTGCCAACTCTGCATTAGTTCTTTATAACTGCACACTCTGTCATGTGTTATCCCTTACTTATAGAACATCCTTTGTTTAGAATGTGTGCCAGAGTGCTTTACATGCCATGAACAGCTAGCAGCAGCCTTTAGGTGGTCATGGAGAGATTATATGAGGTTGAGAAAGGTCAAGGAATGGTCAGAGAGTCTTATGTATAATGAAAGAGAAGGGAGGTTAAGTAGCCTGCTGAGGGCCAACTGGCTAGAGCAGTGGTAGAGTTACTGCTTACCATCCAGATAACCCGGGTTTGTGCCCCCAAGTACGGGATGTCTGGTGCCGACCGGGCAAGGTGGGGTCTGGCGTTCCTTGGACTCCTCCTGCCTTGTGGAGGGAGAGCACGACCTTCCACTGCCCAACCACCCAGTAGTGACCCAGGGGGAGGGGAGTGTCATGCAGGAAGGAATAAACAGTCCCTCTGGGGTGACCTTACGTCAGCACACCCATTCACCCGACAGGTGATGTGGAGGTGTCACTCGCCTAGGGTGGGGCCAGCAGGGGGAGTACTGAAGGTAGGGAGGGACTTACCCATCCTTCTGATGACCCTGATAGGTGAATTGCTGGGTCATGTCTCAGGACCATGCCCTGGGGTGGGCTAAGTCGAGGGCTTAGCAGGGGACAAAACACCCCCAGCGGCACTGGGCAGGTGAAGCCACCCTGCTCCCCACGTGATAGCAGGGTCACCTTGACTCCACCCACGCCTCGCCGGCTCCTCCTCATGGGCATTGACCATCAAGTGAAATATCTCCTCCTGGCTTGGGGGAACAAGCGGGTCCTGACTCACAGAGGATAAGCTGTGGGTTATGGTTGGAGTATCTGGGAAGGTTGTCGAGCAAAGGCTGTGGAGGTAGGTTAGACCACCGAGGGGCTCCGGTGGTGGGTATAAGGGCTTGGGCAGGTGGCAGGAGGTCCCGGTAGATGGTGACAAAAAATGGAGGACAAAAATGGAACGTAAAACAAACAAACCTTTTAGAAGCCTTTCAAGATGGCTCAGTGAGTGAGTAGCAATGATACCATTCAATCATTTATTTCCAGGTTCAGCTCTGTCCTGTGCTGTCTGATGGGGATGATGTCAACACTCATGGAACAAATTTGATTCTCTTATCTTTTTTTCCATCATATGTTTTTGTGCCCTGGCTTTGCGAGTATTGTCACTTGTCTGTCAGGCCCCATCAACCACCAGCATCCACTACCTGCCCGGCTCACTTGGCTGGTCTGGTACCCCATGGATTGTCCCCAGTAGCGGGGTCAGGAGGGGAAGGTCCTCCTTCCTCCACAAAAGTCATAATCCAGTGTGGCCAGCAGGTACCATGGTGGTGGGGGCTCTAGCAGAGCATCAATCACACCTGCCTAGCTATAGTTTCCTCCTCTTTCTCCCTCCCCTAGCTTTGGCGTCATGGGCTGCACACGTACAGGAAGGCATGCATGTGACCCAGAACTGTGGCTCCTCCTCCCCTGACTTACGTCGACCGCTCATGCATCAGTGCCACCACCAGGCCTCCACCTGGCGGCAGCCAAGAGCCGAGACTGTCAGCCACCCCAGCCCAGGAGAGGAGAGCTGCCTGATGGCTGCTTGATCCACTCCCAGCCCCCCACTGACACCTGGCATCCTGAGCTCATTCCCGAACTCGAGTCACCAGCATGGTGAGAAGTAAGTTGCACAGTGCCTCAGCCCTCTGCATCACTAGGCCAGCCCTGATCCTTTTGTCTTAAATAGAGATTTAATAGTACCATAGTAAAGAATCTGATTCAGTGTCCTGCTTTTTATAAACAAAGTGTATATGTGTAAGACACCCAGAGGCCTTCAGAAGAAGGATACAGTATCTCAGATGTGAAATGGCCAGGCTGGTCTAGAACACCTAACCTCCACTCCCTTGCACTCTATTTCTCTCTTCCAGATTGCCACAACACTGCCATGGTACTGCTGTGTGTACGCTTTGGGTGCATAAGCCTACCATGAGGTTCTGGGGCCCTCCTGCCTTGTCCATGGGGCCTAGGCTTGGTCACTCTGCCCATCTGGGAATCCTGCCCCTAATGGTGTCCCAGCCCAAAGGCCTAATAGGAATGTCCTTCATGTTATTCCCATTCCTTGTGCCATGGAGGAACAGACATTAATCTACCCTTCCCCCCTTACCATATAGCAGAGTTGTTTCACAGGCTATCTGTTCTCCTTCCATCTCGAGTTCCTCTAGGAGTTCACTAACCCAGGACTGCAATCCAGGCCCAAAAACCATCAGTGCATTTCCCTTGAGGGGAGACACTCATTTAGTCCACCCTTCCTCTGGAGCTACAGGTTCTCAACTCCCAGAGCAAGGCACTCTCCAGCCCCCTTATTTTTAGGGCTCTTCCCACTGCAACCTGAACCTGGCAGCCTCAACTCCTGTTGCATCAGACATACACCTCCCAGGGGAGAACTATGTGGCACAGTAACACACCCACCCACTAGTAGAATGGTGCATTACATATATCTTTTAATTTTTGTGGGCTCCTTCAGTAATTGAGTTCATACTGTCAATAGTATTAGGTGACACTTGTATTGCCAGCATGCAAACAACACGTCTGCTTACCAGTGACGCTGGCTCGGGGGGGGGGGGGCTGCAGCTTCCATAACATTCTGTTTTTTTTCATTGAATTATCCCATTGTTCTGGACCAATAATGACCTTTTTTTTTAGCTGAGCCCCCCCCCTGCCCTTAGGTGTAGAGCCTCCCCTGGTTATTGGATCTCTGGAATTCCGTACTGGGTGTTGGGGCTGTGTGTAAGTGTATGAGTGGGGGTAGCAGCTATAGTAGGTGAAATTGGGCTGCAGCTAGAGAGTGGGGTGGGGTATTCAAGAAAAACATTCTTCATGAAACCTTTTGGAGTAAAGCTTGTTACTCCTTTATTTAGCAGAGGGGGAAGATATGAGAGTTCATTGAGATAGAAGGTGGAGAGACGGGCAGTGATACATGCTGAGGAAGTGTGGTTCAACGATTCAGGCACTGAAGTGTAAACATGCAGGTAAAAGCAGGCAGGATCTGGTGCACACAAAGAACTTCCCAAACAGTCAGTTGATGCGTCCTATAAAAGTTTCCAGCTTTTATTACAAATTCATGCAAACGACTACCTGCAGAGCAAAAAGGCCAAGCTCCCCCACTATTTTATGCTGCCGTGACATGTTTTCAAGGGGTAGAGCTGTGCCTCAAAGTGTCCATTTTATATGGCCCTGTTAAAGATGCAGTGGGATGCAATTGTTTAAAACTTAATTTGCATTTAAATATTAAATTTAAATATTTAGATTGCAGATGACATTGTTCTCCAGGTGGTCAACAGCGCAATTACTAGATAAGATGCAGGGCAGTAATAACAACAAAATGAACTGCATGCAGTAGTCACTGTCTTATAGGAGTACTATAGTCAAAATGTCCAAAACGTATGTTGTGCAGAATGTTTGGATTTGTGTGTTCAGTCCTGGTGTGTCGTCTCTTTTTTCCTGTTAGGAGTTTTTCTAGATCTGCCTACTAGTTTTATGGCCTCTGGAGAGCTCCATGTTAGCATGGTTTGTTGCTCTTGTTTGTCCTACAGCACCTCCTGTCTCATGTGACAGTGATGCATCCAGGACCACCGATCAGGGAGGGGAAAGTACTGCAGCAGTAATCTGAAGATAGAGGTCTGATGTTCTGGCCTCAGCTAAATAACTCTGATTCAGTATTTTTGTTTTCTATATGTTTGTCTAGGTCTAGCCAGTAGGAGTAAATGTTTTGTTTTTAATTTAATCAGACTTCACCCAGTCATAAAAAAGCACACAAGTCACCCTGTAGGTCATCAGTGCTATAAATTGTGAAGACCCTAGCTGCTTTCTCACAGAATACCCATTCAGTTAGACCTCAGTTGATTGCTAAGTTGTAAATGCTGCCTTCATTGCCCACTAGATAAGAAAAGTAACTTAAAATCACAGCTCTGCTGCTAAAATAAACCAGTACTTGCTGAATCTCTGGTCCCAGAGGCATCACTAGGTAGTTTTACACTATAGGTTCTGTAATGGAATGAACGTTACGGAAACAGTATAGTGTTACCTTCGTTGGTGTGTAAAGTGCATTTGTTCCACTGCCACAGTGAACGCTCACCTGAACTGCATTCCCTGGTTGGCATGGTTCATGGTTCATCCTAATGTGTTCTGTTTCATCTTGCTGTGTATAAAGGCCATTCTGGTAACAGCGCTTTCCCCATCTTCGGATCACACTTCTCTACTAGCAAACTCCATGGGGAAGCTGGAATGAAAAGATACAAAATGGAGGAGGGGTTTGTCGACATACTTGGTTTGTGTAAAGTGAACACAGAACGGAACAGACTAGAACGGCGCCACATAGGTAATGATCATTACATTATAAAACCTGTGTGTAAAAGTGCCTACTGTCTCATGGACTGGAGAGATTGTAGGACAAAGGAGAGCAATAAACTATGGTAATACAGAATTCCAAAGGCCATCAAACTAGTAGAAGAGGCTATAAAACTAGTAGGCAATTAAGGAAAAACTCATAATAGCAAACAAGGGAAAGACACACCAGGACTAAATAGAAAACTCAAAACACTATGCATAACATGTGTTTTGTAAATTTTAACTGTAGTACTCCTTTAAGCAGTGCTTGTGAAAAATATAGTAGAATGTTATATAATTTATACTCTTCATAAAGACACACAGAGAAAGTCTCTTCGGTGACGTGGGTTGGATCCCACCACTGCCAAGAAGATTTTTTCAGACGTGGAACCTTTGTAAAAGAGCCTTGGCTCAAAGGTGTGTTGTAATCCTAGCTTTAAATAAATAAGATAAATAAAAGAATAGAGACTCCAGAACGGCAAAGGAAGGATAGATGAAGGGAATGGGAGAAAGGTAGAGAACAAAGTTAATGGTGAGAAAAAAGAAAGGGAAAAAGAATAACGGATGGCTCACCTGTGTAAAGAGATAAAATAGATAGTTGGCAAAATATCTCAACATACATTTTTGTATTCTGTATCAGTCAGTGGCTCAGTAGGTAGCACACTCACCTCTGGGACCAGAAAATCTGAATGCCATAGGTTTTAGCATAACACCAGATACTTGGTGTAATGCCCATAACTGACACTAGTGAGAAAGAGGGAGGTGCTGCATCATGGAGGTGCCATCCTTCAAGCTGGATGTTAAATTAAGGTCCCATCTGCCCATCTCTGGGCACTATCCAGGTGGAAAATAAAGATTGCATGGCACTTATTGAAGAAGAGTAGAGCATTTCCGTGTCGCGGCTGCTATCATTCCACCCCACCTGTAAAACAGATCCTTGTAACTCACCACCCAAGATGCACCTGAAACACAGCTTTCACAAGTCAGTTTGCCTTCCTGGTCAACAATTACAAAGAGATAACGAGGGATTAACCCAATACAGGTATGATTACTGAGCATTGATCCGCCGCCTGGGGAGTTCATTGAATTATTTCAACCACCCAGGCGTGATTAATGCTCAGTAAACCCATACCCTGGAGTGGGTTAATCGTCTTATAACATGGTCAATGTTTTGTTAAGAGTTTTACCTAAAGAAACGGTGCAATAAAGCCATGTGTATGGGTATATCAGGCATTAATCCACAGTTAGGTGACCTGTTTGGATGAATCAGAAGACAGTATTTTAGGAACCCATGTTATTAATAGTAATAATTTACTTCTGTATGACGTAACCACTATATATTTTCATTTTATTTAATTCCTGAACTGAGATATGTGGTTTTCAAATTTTTGAATAGTTTCTACTCTCTTCCCATGCCCACTGGGAAAACCAGGACATCTTGGTGCGGTGCGGTGCTGTGCTGTTTGCCATCAAACATATGTGCCAGTTCATCTTAAGATAGCTATGTCATGAATTAATATAATATGTACAGTCAAAATGTAACCCCAATGGAAGAGATTATTTTTTTTTAATTGCCATTGTTGACCATATTTATTGATTTGAGTCATCAATTATAGAACTAACAAAAGTTGTTCAAGAAATATATTGTGGAATTAGAAATACACTGTTGATGACTGTTACTCATGTCGGAAATACATTATTGCTAAAACAATATGATGACATTATCTTGCTGACTTACAAATATTGCTACTTAAAAAGTTTGGGAGAGCAACTGGGATGGGACTGAATACTCAGTAGTAGGAGGACAAAGAAACAAGTCTCTTTCGTTTCATTTTCAGTTATCCTTTGTATTTGAAATAAAATCTTTAGGCAAGAACTCTATTTTTAAAGGCTACAGAGTCAGAACATGAGTTGTACATGTACATAAACAAATAGCAGTAGAAGAGATGTGTTATACAATGCAGCAAATAAAATGAAAAACAATTACAAGTTTTGCAGCATCAAGTTCAACTAAAAGTTGATCTTTGAAACAGGAAATTGATTCACAACCCTTTGGTGAGTCAGAAGACTTATTCCAAAGTTTTGTGAAATGATTAAAAAAACTGACTCAAATGTATCTTTCTAAATGGGAGCTGTAGATAATTCTGGCCATACCCTTTGTTAAATACTTTTCTCCTTAATACTGAGCCTGGTCGAAAGCCCAGAAAAGCAATCCCAGCATAGCCTTTTGGTTACACTTGATTTTGTCAGTTTCAGTGTAGCTGTGGGGGTAGGTAATCACTAATTACATGCAACAGGAGTAATTACACTGTAGTTACACATTTGTTCTGGGGCACAGTGTGATGCAGTGTACCCATCACCATGGTATGAAGTTGTTCTACATAAATTGAATGGTAACTGTGCTATCAAAATGAGTACACATGTATCATATTTAAAATCTATAGCAACTCTACAGGTTTTATTTAAGGCACATTTGACCATTAAGGCACACTGTTGTTTGCTGAACCATAGACGACAATGCCATAAGCAACTGAAACACAGCATTGGACCAGACTTTTAAATCTCTGGTAAACCAAAAAATGTCTCATGTTCCTAAAGAGTAACCTAATTTGAATATTAAGAGATCTTACCAAGTAGTGAACATGGTCAGGAATGACAATGTTATGTCGCGGAACACCCCCAAATATTTAAATTTACCTGTTCGAGAAAAGACCGAGATAAAATACAGAATAATACATGGTTAGGTATGTATAATGAGAATTGTATACACACCAGATGTGTTGGATGCTACAGAAACCCCGTGAGTGAAGCTTCCTACACCAAGGGTGTGTATACAATTTGTGTTTTCTTGTACAGCTACCCATGTGTTATTTTTTTATAATTTCTAGGTACCATTTTCTAGCCTGGAGGATGTTTTGGAAATGTGGAACAGTATGGCCAGGAGATGCTGCTGCTGTTTACAGTTTCCATGTTGTGGCTGTTTTTTTTTGTTTTGTTTTGTTTTTTTGCTTTCTTTGTGTGTGTGTGTGTGTGTCTCTCTCTCTCTCTCTCTCTCTCTCTCTCTCTCTCTCTCCTCCTCCCCCTTTTCTGCTGTGGCCTTTCATTTTGTACATATGGCAGTTGAAGTGTTTGGGCAGGGGAAGGATACTGGTAGTGCTATTGAAAAGTGCAGTCAGGCTGAAGTGCGATTTCACAGCTGCATATTACATTTATTTTTACGTTTGCGCAATTGCATACTGGGAGATCACAAACAGAAGAGAGTAATACTCTGACCAGCTGAACTTTGGCATTCTGGCAGTGTGAAGCTGAGGTGAGAAAACTGAATCATGATAAGAAAATCTGTCTAAATTGCGGTTGTGAGAAGCACTGTGTACACGTGTTATTCAGTGAGGGAGGCTGGCGCGTGGCTTTTTCATAGGGAAACCCGACACACATTCACCATTGGTGAATTATAACTGGGTCTTCCTATGGGAGAAAATAACACCCAGTTATTATACAGAGAATAAATATAGGCAGGGGTGTGGAATGGATTTTAACACACATCCATGGTGGTTTATTAAGGCATCACACACCGAGGATGTATATGAAAAACTTGACGCACCCCTACCTAAACAGTACATTTTGTTTTTTATAATTGCTGATTTCAACTTTTAACCAATATTTTTTCACTTTCAAATACCTCAGACATTTGACTTATGATGGCCACTGTCTGACCGCTGCTTGTAGTCTTTTTATATTATTGTTTTATTTGAGGTTCTCACTTTTTGTTTGTTTTTAAATCAAAGCCACATTTCAGGAAGTAAGTCGCACTCACACTCTTGGCAGCGGCTCTCACTCAGTTTGGCGCCACAGAGCAAAGCGAGTTTGTTTTAGCACGACTCGCACTGAAGTGCTTGATTGACAACAAATAGCTGTCCCATGCCTTCTGTTATAACTGGCTGGTTATAATGGGAAATAAAGCCCAGGTCACGCAGTTGTAATCGGGACTAGTCAGTAATTATATATAGACTAATACCTGGGGGACTGTGCATAATGTGAATTTCATACACACCTGAGGTGTGGGATGCTCAATAAACCCCAGGTGTGAAGCTCGAGGGGTTTAAAATAGTTTAGAAAATAGGTAAAAAATAATCCCGGTCTCTGATTGGCTGAGCACCTCACCTAGGGGTGTATTTATGAGCCAACAGAGACTGGGTAAAAATGAGTGCCAATGACAGCCTGACTATTTACGGCACATATTAATGTGCCATGATAGAACTTTCCAAAACTAAATGGCAGCCGTTTTTTCCCCCTTGCTAAGCCTGCTTGCCCTAGCTTAGCCCACCTGCCCCTAACTTGCCCCTCTCACCTCTCCAATTCCCCAAACCAACCAGTTGTAACCACAAATGCTGTGTGGTTTCAAACACAGAATCATTTTTATTTATTTATTCTGCACTGCTACCACCAGCTTTTGTATATGCTGAACACACTATCGCATCTGTAGCACGATCATAAAGATTGCTTTTTACCAGTTTAGTTTATTCTCTCTTGTACACAACACACACTGTTTTTTCTTTTTTCTTCTTAAAAAAACATGGGTGAGCTACCACCAGCAACCCAACACTCTGCCCTACTTTAACAGAACTGGTGACAGACCGTCGTGCTCGATTTCGGAGGTAGTGTCATGGTCGTGCTAGACTTCTGAGTGCATTTAAACAACAACAAAAAAAACCCAGTTTAAAATGGGACCACTACTCGGGGAGGGAGGACAGGGAACATATTAAACAATGAAGAAGTGGTGTGGGGGGACACAATGAAAACGAAACCTGGAGGGGTACAGGACACTCAACATAATGACTTAAAAAAAAAAACTCATACCACAATGCTAGCAATGGAGGGAGTACTTTACACCATTATTTTATTAATTTCTGTTAAATTTTTGCAGTTTTTTTATTTTTATTTTTTTAAACATTTTAACTCGAATGCAACCCAAACCCCATTATCTTAGTGCAATAATACTCACCCTTCTAGGGGCAATATAAGCCCTTCTGCTCAGCGGCTGTCTCTCATTACACTTCTCTGGTTGGT
Organism: Neoceratodus forsteri; assembly: GCA_016271365.2. NCBI lineage: Eukaryota > Metazoa > Chordata > Ceratodontiformes > Ceratodontidae > Neoceratodus > Neoceratodus forsteri. The sequence goes on along the minus strand of JADMNL010000024.1, from coordinate 49,628,060 downwards.
ATGTATGAAGTACAGTTTAAACTCGACACTCCCTCATAACAACACAGCCACGCATAGCCTGCTAATCCTGACCGCGAATAACAGTGCAACTTTACACACCGACACGCCTCGTTAATGTCAGTAGTGCACCGCGGCTACAAAGCCGAATACCGTGACCACACCCACTGGTCGCAGGAACCCGCTGAGGGAATGGAGGAGTGTCACGACAATGCAAAGGGCACAGGCTGCTGGTGGTAGAGGGACATGCCTACCATTGAGAGGACCCATGAGCGTACTTACTGGAAGTGCTTTGAGTTTGCAGCCAGCAGATGTAGGGGCTGGGCGATTACTGTGGCTAGGGGCCCACCAGCACTAATGGGCGCACAACCATGTGCTGGACACCACAGCTGTAGGCTTCCGCAGGGTCTGTGCAGCAGTACAGCAAAGAGCAAGGACATTGTAGAGGGCAGCCAGCAGATCATCATGGCATGCTGCTTGGGGTCAGCGAGGCTGTGGGAGGGAGCCTACCATTGGTACCCTCCTGAAGAGATCTGCACAGTCAGTCAGGAGAAGCATGAGGGGGCGCCTGTGGATCCGCGAACACTGGCTGATCTAACCATCCTTGAGAAGTCCCAGAGACCCACAGAGGTGAGCCATTCCTGCTCCATGACTCTGGGCAGGAGAGGGGACAGCAGCTACAGATACCTGCTCTTCAGCACCACAAGGAACCTAGAGTTCCTGGCTCATAGCCCAGCCTGGCTAGATGATAGGACATTCAAGTGCTGCCCCAGGCTGTTCACCCAGCTATACACACTCCATGGGGTGGACGGGGCCACTGTCCTGCCCGTTGTGTACGTCCTCATGTCCAAGAGGACCTTGGCTACATACACAGCGATGTTCCAAAAGGTGTCTGAGCTGTGCCCTCTAGACGGCCCCTGCTGCATTCTACTGGACTATGAGCTTGCAGCACACAGAGCCGTCCGGACAGTGCTGCCCCAAATGGAGGTACATGGATGCTTCTTCCACCTGTGCCAGTGTGTGTGGCGCCGCATACAGCTGATGGGGGCTTGTGACAAGTACAGCACCGATGATGTGTGCGCCATGCACCTCCGGATGCCACCCGCCCTCGCCTTTGTGCTCCCGGGTGATGTCTGCACCACCTATGAGGAGCTCCATGGCTGGGAGTACTTTCAGGAGCATGAAGAGGAGCTGGTCCCTGTCCACGATTATTTTGAGGACATCTGGTTGGGCAGACCTGTCCACGGTGGGCACCACGGCAAACCGCTGTTCCCCATCCCTGTGTGGAACTGCCATGCCACTGTCCTGGAGGGGATGCCGTGGACCAACAGTGCCATTGAGGGCTGGCACAGGGCATTTAATGCCCTGTTGGGTGCAGCACACCCCTCCTTGTTGCAGTTCCTGGATGTTCTGCATGGGGAACAGCGGCTAATGGAGGTTAAACTGCAGCAGGCTGTGTCGGGCATGGCCGTGGGGCACACCTGTTGGTGGTAGTAGGAGAGTACCTGGAGGATCATGGACCTGGTCAAACAATCCAGCACCCATAGCCACAGGGACTATGTGATGGGGCTGGCACTGAACATCAGCCTGCAGGTGTGAATCCCGGGGTGCGTGGAGGAGGGGGTTCCGCAGCCTTGCCTGTGCTACCACATGCAGCCCCCTTCCATGCCCTGTACTGCGCCCCCACATGGGGGCAGTGTGTTCCATATGGTCCGCGAACCCCTCACCGGTCTAGTGGCCTCAGTTGCCTTCTGAGGTGCCTCTCTGTTGCCCGGTTGCATTGGGTCCATCCCCCTGTGTCTGTTTCCCTGCTTTATTGACTTCTCTTGGATTGCATTAGTGTGTCACCGGCCTGGTTGCTGCTTCTGTGCCTTTCAGTGTACACCACCCCCCTTCCATTGCGCTGTGCTACTGCTCGTCGGGTCATCCATGGTTCGAGGTACTCACCATCCGGTCCTGCGCTGTGGGTACTGCCGGTGCTAATGCTGCAGCGTTCTGTGGCTGTTCATGTGTCTGTCCATTGGGGTGGTGGCTGCAGCGGTGTTTCGTCCATCGGTGTCAGGGGCGGTGGGACCGTTTGCGGCGTTTACACGGTGTCGCTGTGGGGGATGTCGGCCAGGATGCTGGCACCCTCCTGTGTTGCTTCCGCAGGTATAACCCAGTACTGCCCAACCTGTTGGGTATTATTGCTAGCATCCCACCCTAAGGGTGTATATGAAGTTTGAATTTTACTGAGTCCCCCAGGCTTTATTTTATATAATTGCTTGGCTGGTTTTTTTTTTTACTGCTAGCCTCCTGAACCACTTGCATGATGCAGGCCACAGCCAAACCATGGAAGGACTCGATTGTTGGTGGACTGTCCGAGTTCTATGGTTCGGTTGTTGCAGAAATCTTCAGTGCTCCTTGGAGGAGGATTGCTTCCCTATGGCCTTAAAGATGGTGGTGGTGGTGGTGAAACTCTTCCTGAAGAAACCCTTCTTGGACCAGGACTTCCTGGCAAATAACAGGTTTGCCGCAAACCTTCCTTTTTGGGAAGGTGATTGAGAAGATAATGGCAATGCAGCTTGAAGCTCAACTAAGAAAATACAGCATCTATGAACCATTCAAGTGTGGTGTTAGTGCCAGCCCGATGGCACTGAGGGGTGAGGCGCTGGACGCCACATCTCGCTCTGCGCCGGTGATCCAGGTTTGGGAACAGACTCGGGCCGCTGGTGTGGTCGGCCGGGGAGAGAAAGATTGAGCACCCAACAGCTTGCTGTCCTTCTCTGGGATGGAAGGGGAAGCTTCCCCGCTGCGATACCGCCATCTCCTGGTGAATTCGGGGGGCTGTTGGTGCGGTCTAGGGGAGGCAGCAACACAAGGTGTTGACATCGGCAGGGGACTGGGGCGGACGCACGTCTCAGCGTGCACCTGACCCCTTGCCCCCATTGCACACCAATGTCTGATACAGAAACACAGGAAAACAACCCTCACCTCTCCTAGGTGAAGACTCATCCAGCAACACACATGCCACCGACCAGCTAAGGCAGACACCATTGTGCAAGCCCTGTCTCTGGAAAAACTCTCAGAGGGAAGGTAAAAAGAGGGACCTTTCCTCACTCCGCCCGGGGGTAATCTGGGCCATTGAAATGGCCTCGGGCAGTTGAGCTGTGTAGTCTAGGGCAGACCTTGGATCGGGAAGGTAGACCTGTGTGTGAGCATTGAGGGGTCCGATTGAGTGGGAGCTGAGGGTGGTAGAGGTGAGATAAACAGAAAGTAAAAAACAAAGTCAATTGGTGTTAGGCCTCGACGTAACAAAGAAAGCATGCATGTCAAGGCGCTGAGTGACCTTCTACTGGTGAGAGATAGAGATGAATGCTTTATTGCTGTTTGTTTTGATCTTTCATTGGCATTTGATACAGTGGATCATGTTTTTTTTCTTCGCCTTCCAATGCCCCCTTGATACCCCTGTCCTTCAGTCCTCCCAGGCACCCCCACCACCCACTGGACTCAGCCCTTGCTACCAACCCTTACCGTCAGGCTCCCTGATTTCTCTGACAGTCCCTTGGTTCTGGTGTTATCCCTGCTGGGAGGCCTCCTTGCTCTCACTTAGGAGGAAGCACCACAGATGTCGGGGATGCGCTCGGGGGGGGGTCAAAGACAGTGCGCTGGGTGGTGTGTGGGGGACACACTGTGGGCCGTCATCCGGCACATCAGAGGTGAGCCCTTTTTGCCATTTTCTCCCTTTCCTGTGCCCCCCTCCTCGCATCATGGTTGCACACCACATGGAGAGACGCATGGTAGCATGTGGTCACCTATGCCGTCAAGTGCATTTCCAATGGTCTACCACCAGTAGCTGTTCAAGGAGCAGTGTGAGCCATAACCTTCCCTCCAGGGAGAAGAGCATCAAGACAGATGCTCTTTACCCTCAAAACTCAGTGCCATGGAGCCAGCGGATCATGGGGTTTTCATAGGGCACATGAGACAGTATGGTGGATTCACCAAAACCATGCTTAGGTGGTTTGAGTCCCTCCTATATGGCAGGTCCCAGCAGGATGCATTAAGAGCACCTTCCACAGTCTGCTGCAGTCAGATGTGGGGTGCCTCAGGTCGAGTCTGTCCCCTTGTTGTTCACTAGATACAAGCTGTAGTTGGGAGAGGTCAATAAGCTAGTGGTCCATCTTTATGTGGTACACTTTAATGAGCTGTTGATAGTGTTGAGAATCTGGGTATCGTTGTAAATAGGCTGTCCCATGAAAATCCTGTGGGCAGTTACCTGCAGTGGGATTTTCCAGTTAAGGAATATCAACTGGATCAAGCCCGATCTAGGGCATGAGGACTCAGTCATCCCTGATACATGCATTTGTGGCACTGAGAACTGATGATTGCTACAAGACTCTGCACTTGGGTCTGTCTGTAGGTTGGTTCACCATCTACAGCTGGCATAGAATGCCATGGCCAGATTGAATGTTAGAATTAAACCCTCTAAGCTTATCATTCCTGTCCTGTGTGAGCTGCACTGACTGCCAGTTTGATGGCGTACAACCTTCAAGCTTGCATATTTAACATACAAAGGCCATTCTGGGTTCTGGCCTACCTAAATATCTCTTTGTCTTATATAGCCTGGGTTGCCAGCTCCAGTCTTCCAAGGCTAAGTTTTCTTTCAGTCCCCAGATCCCTAAGGTAGTCGATTGACAATGCATTATCACAACTCCTTGTATTTAGAATGCCCTGTCAGTCTGTGGTCTACCCCTCCTCCCCAGGTATGATCTTTATCAACACGTATTTTATAACACCTAGGCATTGAGAATGTCAGTGTTCAGTAATTTCATTTTGTTTATGAATTTTATAGGATGCTGTCATCTCTGTTTTATGTTGTTTTGTTATTTTGTTAATTGTTTATTGTTTGCTTCTGTGACCGGATTGTACAGCACCCAGGGCCTTTGGGATTGGGTACGTTATAAATAAATGTGCTTTGCCATATTTATTGTATAAAATGTGCTGTATAGTCCATAAGATTAATGTCTCTACCATTTAAAAGCAGCGGTACAGCTTTAGCATACAGTGAGCCTGGCCTTACATTTCCAGACATTTTTCAGTTTTACTCAGTTGTGTAGTCCTTCCCCTGTTTAACAAATGCTCAATTGTTGGAAAAAAACATTTTGACATTTTTTTTCTCAAGAAGAATCTCGATGCTCCCTACTTTATCTTTGTCCAGTTGCCCCATTATTTGCAGTGATTCACACCAGAGCAGTATTACTTGGCTGTCTCATGAGCCACGCCCCACCACAGTCAGCTTAGAAAGGACACAGTGGGTGTGGCAGAAGTAGTAGGGTAATAAAACTAAAAGGGAAGATGTACACAACTGCACAGCATAGGGAACACTTAGTCCAGTGAATTTAGTACGGTACCATTGTATGTATTTCTGCTGACTGGTTTGGTTTAAAACCATTATAGGAGGTGCTGCTCCAGTTGTCTATGCTACAGATGTCCGCACTGACAGGTGGAGGTGTGAAATTAGTCATCAAACGGTGCTGTTTCTAAGCCAGTCCTATAAGTTTTTGGTCACTGACTGCAGCAAATCCTGCTGTTCTCACAGGGAAATGAGCCCACGCTTTGAGCACCATTGGTTTTGATTAAAATGTATATGTGTTTTAGGGATGGGGAAACCCAATTATTATTTTTAAATGAAATCCAGCAGTAGGCATTATTATAATTATTGCTAGTGTCATCATAAGTGTAAATAATGTTACCAGCATCTTTCAGGAGATTATGCAGGAATGGTTGCAGCCCCCCACAGCCAGTGCTGGGAAATGTTTCAGCTGCATGACTGACTAAAACAGAGAGGATGGCCACCATCGCTCCTAAGGTAAACATTTGCCCCGCCACTTTGGATACTGCCCACTTAAGTCTAATTCAAGAGAAATGTGGATCTGGCTCCGTGGGAATTGGTCCCTGCTGTTAGTGGTGGGATGAGAGCTGGAGCTGGGGACTTTTTACATGCCCGCTTTTCTTCCCTGTTACAGTGTCAGCTTCTGTCCTCAATCTTGGGAACCACTGTGCCCTATCAGCCATGGTGTCGGGCCAGTGTATACCTACATTGTAATTCAGATGACACCAGGGATTTTGTTTTGTAATTCCGTTCCACCACCGTCCACTCACACGGTGGTGCTGCCAGCCTTCAGAGCTGGTCTTGCACACCACAGTTAACCTTGTGGGTAGCAACCTCCCTGGCTCAGCACTGTGGTCAGTTTGTATCCGTTACATCCAGAGATGGTGGAGCTGTCATGCAGTTTTCTAAGATGTGTTGAACCTGAGTTCCTGTGGACTCCAGCCCAGTTTAGCCCCTGCTGGTAAGTACAGCTAGTAGCAGCACGATTTCCCAGCCCTGTTGCTACTCACCTACTGCATCGAGAGTACATTCCAGAACCTGGGTCATCACACTTCCACTGGGCCAATGGGAGGCCCTTAGTAAGGTGCCATTTAAAGGCTGGATGATTGACGTGCATTCAGACCTGAGTAAGACTCACAGTATCCAGATTTCTGTTTGGAGAGTGGGATCTGTACTGTGATCACAACTTGTGCTGTTACATTCCTTTAGTTACGATTTCTGTAAACAGCTAAGCCAACCCTCAGATAAGAAAATATCTCTGGGAGGCGCTAATGCTGTGAGCTTACCTTAACTGCATTTTATAAACTAATAGAAAATCTAAATACTGAATTTTTTGCTACATAAGACTCCTCATACTCTAGTAGGTTTAGACCCACAGGGGATGATGCACTGCAGTGTTTATATGCAGCTCTGTACAGTATTACCAGATATACTACATTTTTGAAGTGTAATTAAGACAATGTATTACAACTGTTTTTTGCTTTATTCTCCTAAATGGTTATAAATAACTGTATTACCACTCATTCTGACTTCAGTGTTGTTTTTGTCTGCATTTACTGAGAGTTGTTACAGTTTTATCTTTAGTCATGTTGAAGGGAATGTTGAGGATGGCATGTGCTTCCCAGATCACGTTGTCAATTTTGTTATCACATAGCAGAGCTCTATAGAGAGGCAACACACAGTTCCAACCATGAAGATCTAAAAGAAGAAAAGGCTAGGAGAATGCAATACTGACCCCTCCATTCTCTTTACAGAGTTAGTGTATTGCCATCTTAAAGAGTTCAGGAACACTAGGGGGAGTTATTTTCTTACCATAAAAGTAGATCGAGAGAGTCTTCATTATGCCAACACCTATGAAACTGTAAGCCATTGGCACCAAGACCACTCAGTAGCTTTTGCCAGCTGGGGCCACCCCAAGTTAATACAGTACATTGACACTGGCTATATATTGTGGACAGATGTGTCACTCTTCATCTCACTGCTGGGGAGAGGCTTGGAGGATGCATCATACCAGGAGGGACCAGGAGACCAGAACCATAACCAGGCACATGGGAGAGAAGATGAAACTGGATAATTTATCCCAAACAGAGCAGAGGAAGGGTACACAGTACGCATGAGCAGACAAGGCTTCCAGCAAACACAGCCTACAGTGGCACTCATGAAAGTTTACTGGTAGTGTGGTATACCTAGCATTTTGCAAACGCAGTACTCATTAAATAACATGTATACCGCTACAGTGCAATGACATGCGTATGACAATAGCAGTAAACTTTTCTATGAGTACCACTGTATAATATATCAGAGATCAAAGATGTACTGTTACGGTAGGTAACTGAGCTCTTCTTTTATGACATCATCTGCCACACCAATAAAGGATTCCCAAGCAATACTGTGGGGACTGTGGAGGCAGGAAGGATTAATATGACCCTAAGACAGGAGGCCTTGAAGAACAGCAAATCCAAAGCCAGCTCATCTTAGATGATATCCAGACTGTAGTGTTCAGTGAAAGTGTGGACAGTACTTCAGGTGGGGTAGAGGAAATGTCAGCAGCTGACACATTATGAAAACAAGCCACGGAAGAGGCCATGCCATGAGTGAAGTGGCCATGAACAGGGCTGGGAAGCTTCTAACCATGATTCAGGTAACAAAAAGAAATAGATGATGCCAACTATGTGGAAAGGCACTATTTAGGGACAGGGTAGCACACCATTCTGGGGGCGAAAGACGTAAAGAGCTGAGAGAATTTCGTACAGTCCAAGAAGAAGCGTAAGGCTTTATGGACATTTAATGCATGTAATAACACTTCCCCTTTATTGGACAGAAAAAGAAAATAAGGAAGGAGGATATTCTGATTGAGTGTGAAGTCAGAAACTGCCTTTGGGAGAAAACAAGGATCGGTCCTTAGACTAATCCAAGTGAAAAATAGATATGGAGGCCCCACAGCCAGAGCTTGCAACTCAGACACTCTTCATGCTGAGGTATGGTTAAGGTCAGCAGCATGTTGTGTTGTGCCATTTCACATGGTGTGTCAGATTATTAAACATCATGGTTGCCTGTGACATGTCCGCTGATTTGTGCTACAGAGATACCAATACCTCACTGCTGTTGCCCCCACCTGTAGGTGGCCCTTGCTGTTCATTTACATTTTTAAGTAGTAGAAGGCATCATGTCCTCGCTGTGATGTAATCTGACACTGTTTGCAAAGCAGTTGGCATTCTGCAGTTTGTCAGACAGTAGTCACCTTTCACTCTCGAAAACAACATTACTCTTTATATTCAGACCTGGCCATGAAGTGGTCATTAAAGGGACCTCTCTGGAATCTTGTACCCAGAATTTGGGAGAGGTATATAAAGAAATGGCCGAGTTATGGGCCCTATAAGTGATTGCGTTTTTCAAACTGTGACCCTGTTTGCAGTCTGCCAAACCACAGAACACCATTTGCTTAGTGAACAGGGTCACAATGTGAAAAACAGCAGTCACTAAAGGGTACATCACATTTTCCCCAAATTCTGGGCACAGGATCCCAGAAAGGTCCTCTGACTGCTACTACATGTGCAGCTTTTCATATAAGAGGAGAAGTTGTTTTGAGGAGAAAAGTGAGTAAGTCTGCCAAACCAGAGAATGCCATTGCTTTAGTCACCTTTCACCCTCGAAAACAAGTGTCCCTATTATATTAAAACATGGCATGAGGGTCATCAGTGAACCTAGTTGGGATCCTGTACCCAGAGTGTGGGAAATACGAAAATAAATGGCTGAGTTAAGTGCCTTTCAGTGAGTGCTGTTATTCACTCTCTGACCCGCTAAACTAAATAATATTCTGCAGTTTGGCAGACAGCAATCACCTTCACACTAAAACAACTTTCCCCATTATATTAAAATCTGGCCATGAACCCAGGATACCTGGAACCCACTTTCAGTCATTTTAATGTGCCAATTTAAAGTCTGTACACCTGTCTGTGAACAAGTAAAACAAAGGAACTCACACTCACCTGGGCACATCCAACACTACAGTGTGGGTTTTTTGTTAACTCTTTTATCTCCCTCTCTGGAACTCTCTTGGCGACCCTCTCACCTCCCCCTCTACCACCTGTCTGAAGCTCTCTCTCAGGAAATCAGGGACAAACCTCCCCTTCTACCTGATCCTGATGACCTGAGAACACAGCCATCACCAGACCTAGGCAGGTCAGAGGATTGGGAGAGCCAGAGGACTGAGCCGACTATTGGGCATGTGGCGGTGGGGGCCCTGGAGGCACTGTCACCTATCCGGAAAGTGTTTTTTTTTTCTTGCTTTTCTTCCTTGGAGTGCGGCATGCAATGATGCCTGGAGACCTGCTCTGCTGGCGTCTGCCACCGCCAGCCTTCGTTGCTGGATATGCTTGAACCTGTCTCGCGAGGTCATCAGGTGCAAGCAACCGGACCAGGAGGAGGCTGTCCTCGGATATCTCCCTCTCCACCCTCTTGGCTACGTCTGGCACTGAACCTGGGTACTGGGGTGAGGTCTCCAGTGCCTCAGCCCTCAGTGCCACTGGGCTGGCAACACTACAGCGTAGTTACAAACTTTGCCTCAGTGTACTGTATGGAATCACTGACATGATGCTTCTTTAAATATACCTGTAATGGTGCCATACAGTACTGTACCTAAGTCATCAAAAACCTTCCATAAATTCAGGAACATCGAACCTCGTAATCTTTGACATTCGGTGTGCTATGCAGCTGCAGGGCTGTAGACAGTACTCTGTACCTGTACAGTGCTTCTTTTCACTGCTTTTTGCAAAGTTGTGAGGCAGAAATTTCTTCCAGAAAGATTCAGCATCAGCAACTACACCCATGAGGGAGACATATGGTTGTATATCGAGGTAGGGAGGTAGCTACTTAAAACTCCACTGGAACCACAACATAAAATACTGTAATGGTGTCAATGGAAAGTCGGCATCACAGTGTACTGACCAATAGGCAAACCTCTTACAACAGGTTTAGTTGACAAAAGCATTTAATAAGCTAAAATACATAAAATCTCACAGCAGCATCAAATCCCTGTAACCGCCAACATTTCACGTCATACTCAACACTTTTTCAAGGTGTGGCCTTGAAAAAGCATTGAGTATGACATGAAACGTTAAATGCTTTTTTTCGCTCACAGTTTGATCAGGACTTTCTCCAACTGATGTATTCATTGGGCCTAACACAGGTTGTTAACCTCTGCAACCCATGTACAGGGCCATTCATTGGACCTAGTCTTCCTGCTAGGAATGGAAGTTACCAACCTTAGGGTAGAACTGGTCATTTGGTTGGACCACCATACCATGAGGTTCTTGTTTGAAGTGCCCCCTAATAGACCTTCCCCTACGGAAATGGTCCAGTACTGCCCTTTAAGGGGGTTTGACCTCACAGGGTCTGATGGCGGTGCTGGACCTATCAGGTACGATGAGTGTCACACTTGGACAGCTGGTTCTGATCCCTGTATCATATTTTTCTGTAAATATAAAGAAATGGACTGTGGAGAAAAAAAAATACTGGCTTGCTGAAACTGACACTTCAAACCACCCAGGGATAAGTTCAAAGGACAGGCCATAGCTAAACTGCAGATATCTGGGTGCAATTATCTTATAAATTTACTTTGATCCCAGGAAATAAAATTAGCCATTCATCACGTCCTCAGGAAATCCTTTGATCTGCACTAGATGTCCTGAGAAAGGGACACTGGCCAGTGTTATGAATAACCTCCCAGGAAGCTGGCTCATTTCATCAAAGAGACCTGTGCTGTGTAGATACCAAGGCCAGAGCGGAATTAAGGAATCAAATGCACTTTTGCTTTGAATATACAGTGACTTATATCAAAGATACTTTTTGATGTGTGTGTGTGAAGCAAAGCACAGACGGTTTAGACCAGAAAACATGAGAAGAGGAGATTTATTATGTCATCTCTTATTTTTTAAATACCTTAGTAGGCCATCTTGGTGTTATAGAAAAATTGATTTTTGTTACACCAAAGCGGAGTTTGGTGACCTCAGAGAGAAGGCGGCCCAGGACTGTTTTAACCAACTGAGAAAACCTTGACAGACACTTTCAAATTACTGACTGAGAGAAGAGGAATATCAAAGCACTGAAGTAAGGACCTTAGACAAGATTAGTCTGAGTGTTACTATTTGTAGGAATCTGCACTTCTAACCTGTTTATTTTAAGGCTGTATGTGTTGGGATATTTTGTTCTGTAATATTTTCTGTTTTCCTATTTTTTAAAGTGAAGATATATATTTTAAAAGCGTAAACTGCTTGGTTTGCCTTGAAATTTCTTTTATTTAAATGAAGCTTTTAAAGGTTATAGTTGAGCTGTGTATGAGCTTATTGTTATACCAAACTGTGAAACGGATAGAGTTCTCTAAGGTCTTGCATAGAGTTCTAAGGGTTCATTTTGTTATACCTGGTTAGGTGCCTGTAGGCAAAGATATCTGGCCCCGAAGACAGAATTATCTGAGCCTGATAATTGGGTACGCTAACAAGAGGTTATTGGTTTGAATCCCTCCAGAACTTGAGACTAAGGTGACTCGAACCCACAAAACAGACAAGAGGGTTACCTTGTACTGTTAACTGTCCACAAATCCTATGCTCAGAGGTTGGCACTTTGGGAGTAGAGGGCTGACCGGCTGAGCGAATTTGTGACAATGAGTGTGTGCGAGGAGCTGGGGGAACTGGTTCTAGCCTATAATAGGGCTGCTATTGAAGCTCTCAACTCCATTGCAACTGTCTGTGTTTGACCCCTCACTTCACACCAGAGGTTTCCCAGGTTTGATGGGACGCTCAGGGAGATGAAGTTGAGGGGTCGAAGGTTGGAGAGGTACTGGCGAAGATCTAGATCAGTGGATAACAAACTTTATTGATGTCCCATTATAGGGACTATCAATCATCAATTTCGTATAAGAAGCTAGAGTTCCTGTCCAAGGAGATTGCTGCAGCAATCAACAGACTGGCTCAGCTCTTTTGCACTGTTGACAGGCTATGTAATCCTGCCTGTCTTCAGTCTGGGGGAACTTTTCCACAATCAAAGTGTGATGAGTTTGCTCTGTTTTTTGCTGATAAGGTTGCCACCATTAGATCTGAGATCTAGTCAGTGCTCTCCAATGGAGTGTGCAGTGATCAGCCTGAAATGCTAGGTGATTGTTTTTTTCTGGTCTGACTTCAGCTAGCTGGCTGTCGTAGATGTCAAGAGGGTCATCCACATATACTTTTAATAAGGTTAATTTGGGGCCTGATACAGAAGAAAGGTATGTAAGACCTGAACAATTGCCTCTTACTTTGTTTCAAATCTATTGCCAGCCAAATCATCAGCGTAAGCCAATGATTTAAGGTAAGTGAGGAAGAATACAAAGCAAACCTACAATTGAGGCAAAATAATATTGCTCTCAAAATATCAATATAAAAGTTATAGTAGCGGACTTGAGACATCCTGCCGTACACCACAAGCAAGGAAATGGGGTTTCTAACCAACCATTGGCGTTAGGTATATCCAACATCCTTATATAAAGGTAGAATCCAAGAAAGGAGATACGTATAGGAAAACCAAAGGCTACAAAACTTGGAACAGGTAGTTATAAGAAACTTTATAAGAAGGCTTTTCTTGATCTAAGCCTAATATCCACCCTGAAATAGCTTTCTTTTACGCCTAAGCAAACAATTCACGTAATAAAATAAGGTTGTCATATTGATATCTTCAGGAATACCGCAAGTTTGGATGGAACTTATCATTTAGGGATGCAATTTTGAGCATTCTGGACAGCAAAGATTTTGCAGAATCTTATAATCAACATTTTAATAAGCTAATAGGCCTCCAAATATTAATATCAGAAACATCTAGTTTTTTTTTTAAATTAAGATTAGTAAGGCCTCCTTCATAAGTATTAGCCAAAGTGTCTAAGCGTAGCATTTCATTATATAATAAGTCAGAACTGGAACAAGTCAGAGGAAAAGGTTTTAAAAAATTTTGCTGTAAGCCCATCTGACCCAGGGCAGAATAGGAACATAGGTTATGAATAACTAGTTTCACTTCATGTTCTCCAATATCATCAGATAGCATATCTTGTTCAGATTTAAGCTGAGGCAATTGCAATGAATTAAAAACTTTCCTTCTCATGAACAGCTTTGGTACCAAACATATGGGAAATATGGTGCTCTACAAGAGTAACTAAAGCTTGAAGACGGCGTAACTAAATCACTAGTCTGAGATCTAAAGGATGAAATTAATTTAGAATCTATTCTACCTTTACAGGCTCAAAGGGATCAAGACAGCCTTTATTAATATGGGTACCAAAAGAGCAGGCTAACCGGCAAAGAAGCTTCGATCATACTGAAGAAGTCTCATTTGAGTACTAATTTCCTCAATTTGAGAGCTATAGTCGTTACCAGTAAATTAGCCAAAAGGAAATTAAGTGTTGTAATTGGTGCCTAAAGTTAAAATAATTCAGGTATTTAATATTCTGTTTATCTGCAGCCTCTTTTGAGAAGACTTGTTTCAACTTACGTTTAGAATCCTCCACCAATCTATCCAATGTCATAAACTCTACAACTGACAAGCATGCTACAAATTCACTTATGCCAGACTTTAGAAAAAAAGGATCATCAGTAATGAATCATTAAGAACCAACCATTTTTTTCATAACGTAGGGCAGAGTTCCAGGAAAAGCAGCACAAAGGAGCAACGTGATCGAGAACTCTATCCCACAGTTTCACAAGAAAGAAGTAGCAAAACTTTAGACAAAAAAATAAAATCAATCCTAGTTATCAGAAATTCCCTTTGAAAAAGTAAATCCTCAGATTTGTGAAAATGCCATATGCATCCACAAGATGAGCAGTGGAAACAATTTCATTTAATGCTAAAGAATCACAGAAAAGCTTAGGGTTTTAGGCCTCGATCCGATTGATATGAAGCCACAGTTAAAATCTCCTACCCATAAAAGTAATCTGGAGGTATGTAAAATAAGGTCTTACTAAATGAAAAAGAGACCCGTTGTATACTTTAGTTTGTATGGGCATAAATCCTATTAAGCAAAACCTTTCATTTTGTGAAAAGTCTAATAATAAGGCTCTACCTGGAGAAATGTCAACTAGTCTAGATACATGAAATTCAGTATTGGAGAATAAAATACCAATACCATCACAAATATCTGACCCCATGGAACAAAAAGAAGGGCCCATAGTCCATGCCTTAGAAGCTTGGCAGAGCTCTCCATGAGATTTTAAATCTAAGTATCCACTAAACAGATAATGTCACATTTAAGATCTGTAAGTGTTAAAAAAACACCTCCAGCTTTTTTTTCCTTTAATGCTATTATACGTTTAAGGAACAAATGGATAAAGAAGACATTTAAGAGCTGGATGGAAATTTACCTCTTGAGCTTTATAGGTATACGTTTGGCTATAGGGTCAGTATTCATACCATCTTCCACATCAGGAAAGGCGAAGTGAAGAGGTATTAGGTGTCATCCCCACGAGTCCTTGTCAGAAAAGTCAGTGGCTAAAACTACTGAATTTATTAGTGGACTGCCAATTCAGAGTAGTACTATCTTTACTTGACTAACAACAGCAAGACCCTTTCTAGTTAGTTTATGGTGACAGCAATAAAACTAGAAGTGTCTGCATCAAGCCCTGTATCATGCAGAGACATTACTTTATCTGATAATTTAAGAACTAGTGACTGTGGAGAAAAATTAGAATCAACAGAAGAAACTGCTTCCGAAGAAGTTTGAGGGTCTGGAATAGTGACCATAGAAAGTTCTGTAGGATTAGCTGTAGAGTAAGGGGAGGACCAGTATACAAGGTCTAGGAAGCAACCTTTGCAGCCTGTAATTGTTGGGCAATGGTAATTAAACCATCATGAGGAAAGGACAATCGTCCCTATTATGAGATGCCCAAGGGCATCGACCGTGCAATATGCCATCCCTTCACAGAGGTTACATTTGAAGAGGTTTGAACAGGGCATGTGGAATTATACCCATATTCAAAACAGTGACTGCATCTTAAAAGTATCACAACCCGAGCTTAGATGGGTACAAGAACCACACTTAAAAGCATGATTTAGGCTGACCTGCATAAAAAATAAAGCCCTTATCTTTACCCAAATAAATGAAATTAGGTAAATTTTAGGACCAGTGTTGGTAGAGGTAGAGTTTAACTCGGACCCTCCAACTCCATCCCATATTTGTTTCACTACCAAGATTAGGAATAGGCGGTTTAAAACTTACTTACGTTTATTCAGCAAACAGAATAATCTTCAATATTAACCCTTCATTTTTGAAAACAATAGTAATATTACGTACCGCTGAGTTTGGTAAGAGGAATGGCTTGAAAGGGGACCAAATAGGTGAGGTCTGAAGCTTTTCATATTGAGCCCAAAATCTATCAAGCCCAGAAATTTGCTTGAAACTAATATCAAAATTAGAATTCCCTATATTAATTAAGGCAAAAATCTCCGAAGAGAAAAATTTCATTGACCCTTTAAGTAATGTTTTAGCCACGTATAAACGGTCAGGAGGGACTTCTAAACCTCCTTTATAAAGTAATCTAACAGCATTCCTTCTAGATGCAGGTTCACCTTTAGTTTGGAATAAATCAGCAAGTTTAAAACTTGAACCAGAAGACTCTTTAGCAGAAGTTTGCAGAGTAGGAGTAGATTTAGAAGAAGCATTTAAATTACCAACAGAACCATTACATGCAGTAAAACATTGGGCTTAGAAATATTACTGAAGGAATCAAGTCCACAAACAACCTTAGAATATTCCACACCAGAGGTTAATTGGAGCTCATGGTATCCTTAAAGGAAGATCTTTTAAACATGTTCATATAGACTAGGTCTTGTGAGTCCGAGTCTAAACCCCTCCATCCCTTTCTCCCAACCAGCATTTTTAAGAGCTTTATCTGGTGACCACTCGTTTGACAGGTCTCTACTTGAAGGAGTGGAGTTTAATTTAGTTTCTTATAAACAGAAGAACCTCCCGTTTTGTCAACCGGGTCCTTGTCAGCAGAAAAGAAAAACTTCAGATTCAGAGGGCTTCTGAAAGCGAACTGAGGCTTAATATGCAGAGTTGGAGCACTTACTGTGACTGTACCACCTGTAGCTTCTGTTTTTCGAGTGTCCAGTGTCCAGCATTTTAATTCAGGCTCTAGGCACCCCAAGGTGGATTCGAAAGACCACCAACTGTGATTAATGCGCCGCTAATGCGGAGAAGGAACAACTGTAGTAAATCGTAGCATCTTACCGCCAACTGAGGCTTCCCACTCTCCGTATCGCTGTGAAGAGGGCTTGGAAGGTGTCTGTTTAGATGCCTGCGCAGATGATACAATCTCAGAGTCGAGCAACTGCAATTGCAGGACCAGGGCTGAGCAACTTCTCCATGAGACTCGAACAAAACAGAGCTAGCAACAATGCACGGTTAGGTAAATCAATTTTACTTTCAGCCAGAGCAATCGTTTTAGCAGAATCAGCTTCAATATAAGTATCACTGCTGGCGTAGCCACATCTAAATGTTCCTCTATGGCCTCTAGAATAGGTAGCACTGGGAGGCCCTCCCCAGAAGCTCAGACGTCCATCTCTTCCTGGGGATCATGCAGACTGGCCATCATGCAGCAAGCGCCAAGACTCCACCTACACAGAGTAGAAATTTCCCTAGTGTCCTGGCCAAATTTCCCTCATTCACTAAAAAAATACCACCAACAGCTTAATCTGGTTCAAGGTCAGTTGGCATTCATCTGTATCCCCCTCCCCCGGGTCATGCCTGAAAATAGGCAGGATTTGTCTAGTGCACTTACCCGGTCAACAACAAGCATTTGTCAATGCGAATGCTTGCTTACTGGCGATAGTAGTGCAGAGTTACAAAGCTATGTATAATAAGGAATGGCAGTGAAGTATTGAACTGAACCAACCCCACCACCACCCTGCAGAGAGTGACAGGCATTGGGGTGTGCCTTTGGGTCAAATCAGACATAACAGACCCACCATTTCACCACACCCCCCTGCAGACACTGACAGAGTGTCACGAGTGTTCCTGGAGGTCTTTGGCCTTATCATAACCATTTCATTAGGAAATATGGGTGAGATGGGTACAATATAGGAGAATGGGGTGAACTTTAGGGCCGAAGAGTCCAAGGCATACCTCGATGCCTCTCACTGGCTGCAGGGTGTGGAATGGTATGAGCATCACAGGCAAGAATCTCAAGTCACACCCCTGATGCCTGTCATTCTCTACAGGGTTGGGCGTTATGGTTGGAAACCCTAATACCTCAGGCATTCATTGGTATTTTCACTCCAAATTTTCAACGTGTTTTTTTTGTGACCCCACCTCATGAACAGGGGGAATATCAGTTTGTTAGCTGAAAGCTGCTTATGCACAGTGACTACGGCATTTAGCACCACAGGTGCAAAAACATTCCTGAACAGGATGTAAAAAATGACAGCTGTACTGTTCATGGGGAGGTGTAAAAAATGGCAATGTTGCAAATCTGCAGTAAAAATAAAAAAAAATGGTGAAGTCCAGCAGCACATAGAAACTGTGCAACGCACACCCATAATATAATTAGGTTGGGGATTTTTTACAGCAGATTATCAACTCAGGCATTTTGGTGCCTCCGATCATGAAGAGTGTCACTGTGATTTTCTTTATCTGTGCCGAACAATGATTTCCCACAGCGACCATGCATGTCTGCGTTGAAAGTGTGAAAACACACTTCAGCCATGTTGTGAAAAATGACAGCTGTACTGTTCATAAGGAAGTGTGGAAAAATGCCACTGGTGAAAATCTGGAGTGAAATTATTAAAGTCATGAACTTCACGAGAGTGCGTGGAAACTGCGCGTGATGTTCACTCGTAACACAGTCATTTATGGACTTTTGTCACCAAATTTTCAACATAGCCATTTAAAACCTCTGCTCATGAACAGTGTAACTGTGATTTTTCTTAATCTGTCCTAAACATTGCTTTCACCACAACAGCACCATTTATGCTACATGTCTGAAACACATTTTGGGCAACATATGAAAAATTGCAGCTGTGCTGTTCATAAGGAAATGTAATAAAATGGCAATGTTGAAAATCTGTGAAAATATTAAATTCATGAAACTCACGAGCATGCATAGGAACTTCGACAGCACAACAAGTAAAACAGTCATTTAGGAATGCTTTTCACCAAATTTTCCAACATAGCCATTTTAAGACCTCTGCTCATGAACAGTGTCACTGTGATTTTCTTAATGTGTCCCATACACTGATTTTGCACATCGACTGCGCCATTGTGCGCTACATGGGCGGAAACACATTTTGGGCAAGATGTGAAAAATGACAGCTATACTGCTCATAAGGAGGTGTGGTAAAATGGCAATGTTGAAAATCTGGAGTGAAAATATTGAAAATTCGCGAACTTACGAGCGTGCGTAGGAACTGCGCAATGCACCCTCATAAAACAGTCATTTTAGGAATTTTTTCACCAAATTTTCAACATAGCCATTTTAAGACCTCTGCTCATGAACAGTGTCACTGTGATTTTCTTAATTTGTCACGTACATTGATTTTGCACACCGACTCGTCATTTATGCGCTACATGATGCGAAAACACATTTTGGGTGAGATGTGCAAAATGACAGCTGTACTACTCATAAGAAGGTGTGGTAAAATGGCAATGTTGAAAATCTGGAGTGAAAATATTGAAAATTGCGAACTACGAACATGCGTAGAACTGGACAACACATACTCATTAAAACAGTCATTTTTAGAATTTTTCACCAAATTTTCAACATAGCCATTTTAAGACCTTTGCTCATGAACAGTGTCACTGTGATTTTCTTAATTATCCACGTACATTGATTTCGCACACCAACTGTGCTGTTATGCGCTACATGGGGCGGAAACACATTTTTGGATGAGATATGAAAATGACAGCTATATTACTCCATAAGAAGGTGTAGTAAAATGGCAATGTTGAAATCTGGTGAAAATATTGAAAGTCACGAACTTACAAGCTTGCGTAAGAACTGCATAGCGCACACTAAATAAAACAGTCATTTTTTGGAATTTTTGCACCAGATTTTCAACATGGGGTTTGTGGGACCATGTATGTGAACGATGTCACTGTCATGGCGTTATTCAGGCCAGACGGGTGATTTTGTGCAGTGACTGCGAAATCACCCTTCGGGCCTGAATATTGCCATGACAGTGACATCTTTCATGAGAAGGGGTTCCAAAAACCCCATGTTGAAAATTTGGTGCAAAAATTCAAAAAAATGCCTGAGATATGCAATAAAGTTGAAAACCACCCTATCTAGCCCATTATACAGCTTGCCGGCATTTCCTCAGTTCGCGGTCAGCTTTGAAGAGTGCAGACGTGTTCCTGGTCCACCGAAGATCATCGGCGCCAAGCTCGGAGGTAAGTATGGGGTGAGGGGTGTGGGGAGAGCAGGGTGCGCGGTGGGTGGGTGCGGAGGTTGTGGGAGGGCCAGGAGACTACGTGGGACGTTTTTTTTCTTTACAGGTTTTTTATTTTTTAATGACGGCCGGGGCGTTTGCCATGCTGGGGTGGGCTCCCAGCCGCACAAGGATAGTTGGGGGTGTTCAGCTGGCAGAAGTTGGGCACCCCGTCGGCAAAGCATCACTTGCCCGCTGGGGTGGGCTCCCAGTGTGGCACCTTGTACTCGGGGGGTGAAGCCGACAGAGGATTGGGCACCCCGTGGGTGATAGCATGGGGAGGAGAGACAGTGAAGCCGGCGGGGGTTGGGCACCCCGTCGGCTATTCCATCAAGTTGCCATGCTGGGTGGGCACCCAGGTGGCATTTGGGAAAGCTTTGGGTGGGGGCCGCACAGCCGGCGGGGAGTTAGGCACCCCGTCGGCTATAGAGTGTGTGCGTAGGGGCAGCATGCGTATGTCATGTGTGTGTAGTAGTGTAGGGGAGCTGCGATGAGCAGGCGATATCTGATCGCTGCTCACTGAAGCATAGCTCCCCCTTTCAACTGTATGCCACTGCATTTTGAAGCTTGTCATAGACAGCTCCAGCATGCATTGGCTTACAGGGGCTGCGCCTGCCAACACATTGACTGAATTGGAGGAGGAGGTGACACACCTCCAAAATCTAGGATGATGGCGCTATGTTTCTTGCACATGCGTGCAAGCAAACATAAAAACTAAATAAAAATAAATAAATATTAACCTGGATACCCAGCACTAAAGTTCTTAAAGTTGCAGGCCTGTTCGGTGCAGCTGTAGTTGGCCTGCTAGATGGGGCCCTTCAAGGAAATATGCAGATTAACAGTTATCTTTATTTTGAAACATATCCCTACTGTAGTGATGACAGACACTAACCCCCTTTTTGATTCAAAAGGTTTAGCTCTAGCTCTAGAACTTAACAACTGGCAAACTATTTGCATGTCTCTTCCATAGCAGGGATTGGCCCCTGTGTACTCACGGTTAGACATCTGCATAGGCAAGTCACATTCGAGCTGTACAAGACAGAATCTAGGTGCTTTCAGCAGACAGGCTCTGACTGTGGAAGTTAGAATGCAGGAAAAGCTAACAGCCAGCCCCCTATACTGACTGTAGGATTTTACAGTTTTTGAGATGGAATCTTACACCTTACTTCTGTTGGCAGTGTCCCTTTTCTGGGCTGAAATCATTTCACTGGATGACCAGACTGGGACTGGGGCCGGAAAGTTTCACCTCACATCTGTGCTATATTTCTCAGGGGAAACGTATATGGTCTCCTCTCAAGTGGTCCAGTCATTCTTCAATCATATCCCAGACATACTCGAAGAAAATAACATCAACCCTAGACATGGCCCCACCTCTCTTCCCTTTGCATCCCTATGTAGCAATCCCTTTTTTACTATTGGGAACAAACTTATACAGTGTTGTAACTGGGAATGGACAGTTATACATCACATTAAGGACATCTGCCCTCCTGGCCAAGCTTACCTGCTAACCTTTGAGAACCTGAAAGCTTCTTCTGGCCTCCCTCAACATGACTTTTGACACAACCTGAGGCTCAGATCAGTACATACACCTCACTTAAAAACCTTCCAATCCCTCTCCAGCAACCTTACATCCACCTCCCTGCAAAAATGGGTGGACACTTCAAAAGGTAGGGCTGGAATAATTTACAAATTTCTCAGAGACAGGAGTCTGCACCTTACAGAGTCCTGTAGAGAAAAACAGACTATAGACTTGCACCTCCCCATCTCTGAAACAGAATGGAAATGGTGCTGGCACAGGGCTCATGCCACATGCAGAGACATTAAGGCCCAATTGATCCAACTCAAGATACTCCATCACTGGTATAGAACCCCTTAGGCCTGTCATGCTATGGGTATACTGTATTGCCCCATGAAAAATGCTGGAGGTGCGACTCCCAGACAGGGTCAGTATCCCATACTCTGTGGCAATGCCCCCTGATATGCCCCTTTGGAACCAGGTACTCCATTACTGTAATAAAGTTCTTTCAGGCCGTCTGAAACTGTGAGGACTTGTCTAAAGAGCTGTTATGAAAGTGTCGCTGTAGTATATTGCCAGGACAGTGCAGCCCGCTTATAAGAACATCGTATTTGCCACAATAAAATGTTCTTATAAGCGGGCTGTTACTATAAGCAGGCTAGCGCTAATCTTCAAACTTAACGTTTACTGTTATGTGCCGCAAACCTCAAACTGCATGCTGACCTCCAAAATAATGTCAGAGACTGTAGTAAGAGACTGTAGTAAGAGGCATTAATTTAATACTGTATATACATTCCATTAAAAACAGGCTTTAATACAAATACTGTATCAAACACTCGTAAAATGACAAATTATCAACCGTGCATTTTTAAAAAATAGTCCGTAATCTTTTGCTGCTTGTGACTTGCAAGGGATAGTTCATCGAGAAACGAGTCAAGTTGATGAAACGCTGTCAAGTCGCTATTTTTGCTTAATATGAAAGTGTCTGATTTTGTCCATACAAAGTTTTAACTCACTCACAGAAGGTGACTCAATAGACTGCTGTTCCTCCCTCGTCACTGCTCGGTCCACCTTTGGATGTCACAGCAAATGTCATCCTCTGTGATGACACCAGACACTCTAACCCTTCATCTACGGCTACGTAATCCTCGAATTCCTCGGGAGTCATCACTGCAGGAACGGTGACCTCGGAGACAGTCGGGTTGTAGCCAGCACCCAGTTCCACAGGCTCGGGAGTGTTTATAGTAAAGCCTGCCTTTCTGAAGCAGTTGCTGATTGTGTCAGCAGAGACTTGTCTCCAAGCCCCATCTAACATCAGTATGGAGTCCAAGATGTGAATTTGCTTTGTGAGCTCACTAGCTTTAGCAGCTCTGCCATCATCAATAGAAATAAGCAGCTTTTCTACAATTTTTTTTCTATACAGCTGCTTCAGATTTCTTATGACCCCCTGATCCATAGAAGATCAGGAGGTCGTATTCGGTGGGAGAAACACAAGCCTTATGTGGCTAAGAGTTAATGCTGGGTGTGCACTACAGTTATCGAGAAGAAGGCAGACTTTCTTACGCTTTCTTCTCAGCTTGACATTCCACCTTGTAGCCCATTCTGTAAAGATTTGCCCTGTCATCCAAGAATTACTGTTGGCGTGATAATCAACTGGCAATGCATCAACACTTATGCCACGGAAGCACCGTGGGTTTTTAGACTTACCGATGACTAAGAGGGGCATTTTGTCAGTTCCCATCATGTTCGCACACACAAGGGCAGATAGCCTTTCTTTAGCTTTTTCCCCCAGATGCTGGTCACTACGAAGGCTAGAGTCCCATCTGGATAGCCCTAAAATAGATTCCTGTTTCTATCGCAGTTATAGATTAGCTCTGGTGAAAATTCAGACAGCAGGAGGGGGAGGACAGTTTCAGACCATCTGCCAGCACCAACTAAATCTGCGTCCTGCTTCTGGCCATGGCAATGTTTGAAGTGTATGTTATGTCGTTCTTTCCATCTACATAACCAGCCATTTGTAGCGGTAAACTGGGCACCGAGTCCATCGGCTAGTTGTTGTGCTTTTGTCAGCAGCAGCGGTCCACTAATCAGAGCATCAGCATTCCGGCAGGCACTGAACCACCGAAGTAGTGCGAGTTCAACAACTTCATCTTTGCCCAGACATTTTCTTTTTATTTCCGTATTAAACCCGCGCTGATAATCAACATACAGCTTTCTTTGTTGGCAATGATTTTCGAAATTGTGCACACATTTATGTTAATTTCCTGAGCTATGTCAATTCGTTTAGTCCCTGGAACACTGAGGGATTCAATAATTTGTATTTTTTGTGCAAGGGTCAGCGCGGTACGCCTGTGTTTCTCCATGGCAGCATTGACTACAATTAATGAAAGCCTGCATTTATGTTAGCCGTAGTGTCCGACCACGAAGGAATTTTTTTCAACAATTGTACAATTAGCTTGCAAGGAGGGTTAATGATTAAGTGCTTAAGGTAATCAGAGGTGAATGCGATCACTTAAAAACTTCCCTTGTGCAGGCATCATCAACTAAGTGTCGACTACTGAGTTCAATTAAAGATCAAAAGGAACACATAATTGACTTGCAATTGACTTGAAGATCATAGTTAAGGTGCTAGTAAGGGTCGTAGCATCTAAATATGTGTGAAGGAATGCTACCCAGGCCCTCTGCTTTACAAAAAAAAAGTGATTATAACCGATCTTGGTGTTCTTAAAAACGGGCTTTGCTCCCATAGAAAACAATGGAGCGAGATCGGTACATGAGAAAAATGTGATTATATCCAGGATGTTCTTATATCCGATGTTCTTATAAGTGGGCTGCACTGTATTTAGATACAGTTCTGGGGAAATGTTTTAAATATTAGGACTTATCTAAACAGCAATTACGAAAGGGCCACTGTTGCATATTGCCATTATTTAGATGCGGTGGCAGAACTTTGCACTGTTTTGGCTGGTATTACTCAACAAACGCACCACTGACATATTGATTTAATAGAGAAAATGCACTGTGGGTTGTAAATTCTGGGGCAATGTTATAGGTTAATGCTTAATCTACAATTTGCATGGCAGCCACTGAGGCTAAGCTAACCAGAGACAGAAAAGGGCCAAGAAAGGGAAAAAGGGACAAAGTATATGAAGCCTTGGTTATAGGAGCATGATTCAAAAGTAAAGGGCAGCAAATCTAAGCTGAAAACAGTTTATGTACAATTAACAAAGTGCCTAGGGCTGTAAGGATTGATTGTTTAAACATTGGAGGGGCTGATCCCTGGGGTTTGAGCAACTCATATCTAAAAACAGTGAGGGTTAGAGCAGTGGTTCTCAAATGCTGAGGCCAGCCTCCCAAAGAAGGCCCCATACTGTTCCAGGGGAGGCCCCAGTCAAGTCTGAGAATGTACAGTATTTAAATTTTAAGTTTTGGATGTTTTGTGTGAAGGGATGAGGCAAACTAAATATGAATAATGGCAGGTGAATTTCCCTACTTATGCACAAATTGGTGACCAGAAAAGGCTCTGAGCCAAAGCTTGTTTATACTGTAGGTGTGTATTTACATGTAAATTGGTGACTAAGAAGGCACACTGAGTCGAGACTTGTTTCTACAGTAGGTGTTTATATGCAAATTAATGACTGGGAAAGGCACACTAAATCAAGGTTTGTTTCTACAGTAGGTGTTTATATGCAAATTAGTGACCGGGAAAGGCACACTAAGTTGAGGCTTGTTTCTACAGTAGGTATTTATTTATATGTAAATTGGTGTCTGGGAAAGGCACACTGAGCCAGTGCATGTTTCAGGTGTGACCTTGGCAAGGATACAAGAAGTTGCTTAACAGAGTAAGAGGGGGAGATATGATGTGGCTAGGTTAGTTGTTCCAGATAGAGAGGAAGTAGAGTAATAAGGATCCAAGAGTCAGAATAGTGGAGTGACATGGATAACCTGGGGTGTGAGATTGGGGGTGGAGAACAGTAAGATGAATAAAAAGAGAATATACTCCATCAACATTATTAGTCTCGCTTGATTCTTGGTGTACTGTGCAAAAGTATGATTTCTTTTCCTATGGGGATGCCTATAATTTTTTCCAAATTTGAGGGAGGCTTGAAATCTGTTCCATGGCTTGGGGGAGGCTCACTATCACAAAGTGTGAGAACTAATGGGATAGAGTAACAGGGATAAAAGGAACCAGGTACTCAACACAGAGTGGCAAGCATAGGATGGGTTACCAAGGTTCCATGTCATTTGCACGCAAAAAAATTCATCGCAGTCAATACAGCGTTTGCAATACAGCGCGATCATTTTAGCCAAATTGACTTATCAGTGCTACAGTCTCTCAGCATGATACTAGTAAGACCCCCTCTTTAAGCCATGTCTCAGCCTATCCAATTAATTATACCCCCTCTGTAAGCCATGTCTCTGCCTATCCAATTAATTGTATGCAAATTTGTTTTAATAAAACTCTCTCTGTTTGGTACGGCAACCTACGTAGAGAAAACATGCTGCTGCATTTTGTCCTGAGCACCAGAGGACAGTCGCTCCTCAGTCATGATGGCAACCTGTATCTCAATGAGCGAAAGTATGGCCAGAAGAAATATTGGAAATGCATCCAATATAATGCATTCAAGTGTCCTGCAAGGTTGCACACTGAAAATGAGGAAATTATCAAATTCATTCAGGAACACAATCATGTGCCAAACCCTGCTGATGCAGCAGTTCGGCAAGTGGTGAATGAAATGAAAGAGAAGGCTGCAAGGTCTCAAGAGGCTACTCAACAGGTAGCCGCCAGTGCTACCAATGTCATTAGCCATTCCAATAGTGGCAAGTTGCTTTCTTTCTATAGTCTGAAACGAACTGCACAAAGAGCACGTCAGACTGCTTGAGTAGCTCCTACCCAACCTGCAGCACTCAGTGAGCTAATCATACCGCCTGAGTACTGTAAATCTGATAGGGGGGATATTTTTATGCAGTATGACTCCGGACCTAAAGATGGTGAGCGTTTCATTATATTTGCAACAAA
Organism: Neoceratodus forsteri; assembly: GCA_016271365.2. Classification (NCBI taxonomy): domain Eukaryota; kingdom Metazoa; phylum Chordata; order Ceratodontiformes; family Ceratodontidae; genus Neoceratodus; species Neoceratodus forsteri. Next base: position 49,601,714 of record JADMNL010000024.1, on the reverse strand, counting down.
CCAGAATTTGCAGTACATGAAATGCTCACTGCACTGGTATGCCGATGGAACATTTAAGGCTACACCAACATTATTTTCCCAGTTGTACACAATACACAGTGTTAGATTTACAGCTGTAATCCCATCAGTGTTTGTTCTAATGGCAAATCGCACTTTACATAGCTATTCCAGGGTTCTCTCACAAATTAAATTATTATGCCCTGAATTAGCTCCACAAAGCATCAAGACAGATTTTGAGCTTGCTGCTGCAAAGGCATTTGGCTCAGAATTCCCAAACGCTGTCATAAGGGGCTGCTTTTTCCATCTATTCTAGGTGGTCTGGTGTAAGGTTCAAGAACATACTAACTTAGTTAAAAACTATACTCTGGACACAGACTTCACACTACAAATAAGGATGCTGCCTACTTTAGCATATGTGCCACCAGCAGATGTAATACATGCATTTGAGCATCTGAGAAACAGTGACTTTTACATAGCAAATGATGACCAACTGGCCCCGCTAATTGACTATTTTGAGGACACATGGACTGGGAGGCCAGTTGGTCGTCATGGTTGTCGTAGACCACTGTTTGCTATTGATTTTTGGAATTGCTATGATGCTGTAAGGGAAGGGTTGCCAAGAACAATAAATGCTGTGGAGGGCTGACACAGAGGGTTCAACAGTCTAATAGGTGCAAGTCATCCAACGATATGGAAATTAATTAAGGCACTGAATGTAGAACAGAACAGCAATGAGCTTAAAGTAGAACAGTACCTTTCCAGAATGGACCCACCAGCACCACGTAAAAAATACAGGGACACAGCCGGCCCGTCGGCACAGCGGTTGGATTTCCACTTGCGACGCCGGCGACCTGGGTTCGAGAATGGATCCAGGTCGTCGGAGGCGGCCGGGGAATAGGATCGAGCCGCCTGACGGACGGCTCCTATTCGGGAGGAGGTGTGGGTAAGCTCGGTGCATTGGAGACCCATGGTGGAGACCGGGTTCCACGCAAGCCGGCGCTCCACAAGGGGGGGGATGGAGGCGGGGCAGACGCTGGTGTCATTGCACGTCCCCGCCTCCTCTGGGGAGAAAAACCGGCGGAAAAAGATGGAGGGCAGGACCACCGATTAATGAAGCCCTCCCTGGAAGCCTCACATAGCCGCCCGCTGCAGGACCCCGACTAGATTACAGTTCCGGGGCCCGTAGGTGGCCCACGGCCCCGCCCTCAAGGGGGCAAGCTGGGGGTGACCGAGGGTCCTCAGCAGCAATCGACAGCGGTAGAGGTCTCCGGGGGCCGTGACCAGGGTGGATGGCTTCGGTGGTCCTGCCAGGGAGAAAAGAGGAAAAAAAAAAAATACAGGGACACATCAAAAAGAATCGTTGCTGTTGTTGCTACATATGGAAACACCGACTACACTAACTACTTAAGGGGTGTAGTCCACAGCTTTCAGCTACAAGTGTTAACACTGGTGCCTGTGCTATGATGCTATGATGCGATCCTCAAAGACATTGTTTTAAAGTTTTTTTCAATAAAGATTGACATTTTAAATTATGATAAAATGAACTAAACTAAACTAAACTACAACCCCCCACCACCTGGAGAAGATGAAGCTTCCCACGTACAGTACACAGTGGACCCTGACCTGTGAACTATGAACTCTGCACTAACACTCTGCACTATCACTAAATGAATGCAGCAAGGTAAGGCTACAAATTTATATTTGCTTTTTTCTCATTTTTTAGCAGAAAATGTAGAACAGAACAGCTTAAAGCAGAAGTATGCACTATGTTTGCTTGAAAGTGTAGTAAGGAGTATCGGGTAAAGCGCTGTGTTGGCTATGCGCTATTTTGTTGTATACACTCAGAATCACTAGGCTGTACTGTTTTCACTCAATTGTTTACGTGGAGTTGTTTGGCTGAAATGACATGCTACCGGTTACCAAGTGCTAGGATGGAGTACCCTGGAAGCTGGAAGAGATAGGGAGGGGGGCACTGGGGACAGGAGGTTAAAGGAGGAGCAGTGAGAAGGGGAGGATATTTGGTTGCAATGGATGTGGGGCAGCAGTTTTAATGGACACACACTGGAGCATCGGGAGGTGCCCAATATGTCTGAAATTTGGACAGCTCATGGCTGAAATAAATTGGCTGAGAAGGGAGGTGGAGTGGGGGGTCAAGAGACGGAGTAAGGAGGAGGGGGGAGTTGGCGGTAACTACACAGGTAATACGGTAGGCTAGAGAAGGGACAGTGGGAGCAGGGGAATGAAGGGGATGTTTGAAGGGAGGGGTGACAGACAGGGTTATGGGGGAGTAAACTGCTGGAAGGTGGAGAGGAGGAAGGAAGGGCTAGGGGATGGGACACGGAATAATGGCCGGGACATAGCACCCGGTTTCAGAAGGGCTTCCACAGAAGCAATGTTAGGGTATCGAACAGGTCTGCACTATTGGCTATGATGTAGGAACAGGGGGATCATGAAGAGAAGTAATATAAATAGGGCTCAGGAATAGGACCCAGTAAGAATCTAGATAGTGAGAAGGAAAGAGTACTGTAAGGAATGGGGCAGGAAAATAAGGGAAACATTGGGAGGCACAGTGAGGATAACAGGGGAAATGGGAGACATACTGAAGGGGAAAGGGAAGGGGAAAGGAAAGGAAAAAGCAGGAGCATCAGAGTAGAGCTGGGGAGAAGGGGAAGCAGGAGAAACAGGGTGACTATTCAGGTAAGCAAATTGGTAGCATAAGTCGGGGGGACCATAAAAGGGGAAACAGTAGTGTAAGGAAGGGGGAACAGGACAGGAGCACCGGGGCATTCCATACAACAGAGCAAAAAGACCAGATCATGGTCTTTGGTGACTTTATCATAAAGGGAGTACATGCGAACATACAAGCATACGAAATTGCCAGCAGATAAAGGCCTTGTGGTCTATCGAGCCTGCTCGAGCATGCAGCTAACACCCTTATATTGCAGCTGCCCTTCCCTCCCCTCCCCTGACCCTCCCTCTCACCCTGTCCTACCCCTTTTTAAGCAACCCACTGTTCTACAGGATACCACTTCCACAGGCAATGCATTCCACCCTGACACCACCCTTTCTGTAAAAAAGTGTCTTCTCATTTCTCTCCTGAACCTTCCCCTCTCCAATCTCAGATCATGACCTCTAGTGTCCCTACTCCCTTAACTTAAATAGTCCCTCCATGCCTGTCTTGTTAATTCCTTTCATGTACTTGAATGTTTCAATCATATCCCCCCTGTTTCTCTTCTCCTCCAGTGAGTACATGTTCAGCTCCTTCAGCCTGCTCTCATAAGACATGTCCCCTAGTCCCTGGATCATCTTTGTTGCCCTGCGCTGCACCCCCTCCAGCAACTTAATGTCCCTCTTCAGGTACGGATGCCAGTACTGCATGCAGTACATTGGCTAAGAAAAGGGGTTGCCTATAGAAGGAGATCAGTTTTCTGCGAACCAGGTATGGAGGCAGGAAGTGCTCAGCAAAAAAATAAGGAAGGGTATATCTCGAGGGACACTGTAAATTAGGAAAGGGAAGGATAATAGTAATGGGGACCTCAACATGCCTGGAACAGACTGGGGGACTATGACATCACCAGTTGCCAGAGAGCAGAGGCTGCTGGATGTCTTCCAAGATGCGTTTCTGACACAACAGGTGGGAAGAGCTAATTAGGGAGGTCCGACACTGGATTTCTGGTCTCATGGACAGTGACTGGGGATTAGGGGCCTAGAGGTGAGGGACCCATTGGCTGGAGGAGGATCACACCACAGTCTGGTTCTTCCCTACCTGGGGGAGGAAAGCCGAACAAGGATGGTAGTAACTGACTTTAGGGTGCAGACTTCAGGAGATGGGAAGGATCCTTAAAGATCATCTAGACAGGATAAGGCCAGATATGGATGCTGAAAGCAGGTGGGGATCATTAGGAGGGAATACAGGAGGTTACAGATCCTGCACAAGAGGCGTAAGTCTGGCAAGGCTAGAAAACCCTGCTGGTAGACCCAGGAGCACAGGAGGTGGTGAGGAAAAGAAGGCAGCCTATAGGCGCCTAAGTGGTCAAGGAGGAAAGGGATCAGGAGGAAGTGAGCTGACAGCAAGAGAGTCACCAGGGTGGTGAGAGCAGCTAAGGCAAAAAGGAGCAGTCCTGGCCAGTGGGATCCGGAGGAGGGACAAGGGGTTCTTTAGATACATAGGGGAAAAAAGGAAAGTAAGGGGGCAGATCAGCAAGATAAGGGTAGGGGATGGTTGGGCACAGGAGATGGGGGAACAGGCAGAAGTCCTAAATGAGTACTTTGCCTCAGTTTATACCAGGGGGGATGGAGGGGCTATGTCTTGCGAGAGGAGCTGGGGCAAACCGGAGCAAGGGGTGAGACCAGTAGAGACCAAGGGCCCTGATGGGTCTGGGGAAAGGGAGTGAGCAGATATGACCTTTGCCATAGGGCAAGGGAAGGAAGAAGAGCAGGAGGGCCAACTGGAGGAGGAAGAAGAAAGAGAGGTGCAAGAGGCCCACAGAAACCCAGGGTCCAACCCGGATAGTGGTTTACAGCCTAAGTAACAGGATTTATTCAGATGTAGAAATGGAGGTTTTGTCTCATGGCTTGTCCTATTCACCTGTTAAAACAATAAATAACTTTAGCCTGGAATGCAATTTACAACATTTTTATCAATCTTTAAGATTAACGGCTATGTTTGCAGTTAGAGATTAGCAGGATACCTATCAAACTTAGGCAAAAGAAGCCTTAAAGATGAGGTCAAGCATGCAATAGGCAGCTAAAAATGCAGCTGTAGAAACATATATAGGGCTAGTCCAGAAAGGCATTGAAGAAAAAATACTTACAAACAGGACCAAGCCAAGAAACAATCTCTCCGAAGTGCAAAAACAGGCACTATAAAATCTAGAAAATGACAGGTCTATGGTTTTAAAACTGGCAGACAGAAGGGGCCACAGTAATTCAGTCCACAGAACAGTACAGAGCCATGTGCATGGACCTTTTAAAAGTTGAAGAAAATTATACATCACCTCCCATGGATCTACTCCCATCCATCAACCAACATATAAAGGAATTTCTTGAAGAGACGACAGCCTTGGGATGGCTTAAAGACTGAGAAGGAGAACATCTACAGAAGGAACACTCAATTATGCCACTGCTTTACTCCATTCCAAAAATCCACAAGAATGCTAACGAGCCCCCAGAAGGCCAGTTGTGTCCGATATCGACTCCATACTGGAGAGCCTTTCCACATATTTAAATACTGGGAGGGCTAAAAGCCTGCAGTTCAATGGGTGGGGGGGTGATAGCTCCTTCTACATCCCCTACTTAGCATCAGCACTTCTGACGCTCAGTTTTGAGCATTTCGAAATCGGCTTGGCTAATTTTTTTTTTGTTAATATAATCTTTATTATAGTTTATAAATTTCAGCTGAAAGTTACAGTCGATTGAATAAAAAGGTTACTTACAGGAGTCCATCATTACACATTTATATCAACTTTTGATTCAGACTCAGTATAATTGTGGTCAAGATTGGTGGTAGTTCAGGTGGATGTTAAAGATCCCATGGCACTTATCGAAAAGAGTAGGGGAATTTCCCCGGTGTCCTGGCCAAATTTCCCTCATTCACTAAAAATACCACCAACAGCTTAATCTGGTTCAAGGTCAGTTGGTATTCATCTGTATCCCCCTCCCCGGTCGTGTTTCGAAAATAGCAGGATTTGTCTAGTGCACTTACCCGGTCAACAAAAGCTAAATAAAAAAAGAAAAAGTCCAAAGTTAATTGGATAGCCAGACCCGTTCAGATCTTCGCAGGTTTGCGTCATTCTTCCTTTGCGGTTTTCTGTATTGCTGGTTCCTGTGACTGTGGCTAGCATGGCTAGGTGCTTTTCTTGCTTTTCTTTCCCCCCTCTCCTCTCCTGGTCTCTGTTTCTCCTGCTCATCCTGCCTTTTCAGTTTCGTTTGTCCTTTGCTCTTGCTCCTTCTCCTCTCCCATGCTCCCGTTCTTGTCTCCCTGTTCATCTCCTCCTTCCCCCTCCTTGGCTGTTCTCTCTTCTGTTGCTTTCTCCACTGTCCATTGCCCTCCCTGCTCCTCCTCCTCTCATCCCATTTTCCCTGTACCTTGGTTATCTGTCCTTCCGTCTCTCCTCCATCTCCCCTGGTTTCTTTTGGGCTTCTCCCCCTGCCAGCCGCAGCTCCATTTCTCTATGAGCACTTCCAGGTGTGACATCACCTGCTGCTCCCAGTATCCAGCCATACCTTCGATCCCGCTGCTCTGTTTTGCCAATTGGACTCTACTATCTACCATCCAGAACTGACTACTATTCTTCGCAGTATCTGAGAATGCAACTTTATTGGATCATTCCCAGTTCAGAAGCTTTTCAAGATTTTCGATCAACCCAGCGTTACCATGTCATCGAGTGCAGAACTCTGCTTTCATTCTCCATCTCTATTGCTCCCCTGCTGGATTCCTCTCCATACCGCTCAGCCCTTCATGCCTCTCCCTACTTGAGGCTCAATTCCACCAGCTAGGTGCAGCCTCCAACGACCCTTCCACTGCCACTTGACAATTCAGTTATCTCATCAGCTAGGATCATTCCTGGACTCAGCTGAACCTGGATCGAAGTACCACTGCTTACCTCCGCTCCCCATTCATGGCCTCGACTGCTGTTACAAATAACCATTGGGGGCCCCATTCTCAGTTTAGTGTACCATCTTGATCATACTTTATCCTCCATACTGCAGAAGTGGGCTCCTGCTAAGCTTTGCTATGCCACGAATGAACCATTCACAGGGACCAGTGGTGGTGGAAACTTCCATTGCCCACCACCTCAAGAGAGGTCATTTCCAGCACTGGCCCATTTCACTGGAATTCTCCTGATTCCTGTAAATTATTTGGTTGTCATCTGCAGATCTCTAACTTTATCTGTCACTCCCTGCTGCCGATATTTGTGTCCTCTACCATGCCATTCCATTCCATCCAATTTTATTTCACCAGGAAGAGCTCATTGCACAAGCTCATTTTCATGGAGGTCCTGGATAGGACTGGGCACATTATGCATAACTCCTTTCCATTCAATCAACTAACATCATTACGGACAGTCCAGTTAGCGGGGCACAAAATATCATTACATTGGTGTGAGATCCTATCTCCATGTCATGTTTCAACTATCTATGCTGAATTCAATATGACCAAGAATGACTCTGTGCTTCAGATGCAAACTTACTGTGAATGAACCATAGTACTTTCCTTTGAGAGCAAGACCTGTTCCACGTCATCATACTGTACTGTACCTACATGCCTCTGCCTCATGGAAATCGGACGAACTGTCTCATTCTACTTTATCAGGGTCCTTCAGGACTGTCCATCACTGCTGATTCACTCTGCACACGCTTCCTCATTCTACGATACCCGCTTAGCCTTCACTACTCCTGCACAGAGGCTGGCTTGTCATCTGATGACCTGCGTGGGGGTCTGTCCCTTGCCGCCACCTCCTTAGTGCAGATCCATTGCCATCTGGGCTTAACTCAGATCTCTGTGGCTGTCTCGTTTCATTCCAACTCATGCCCTCCCAGCAGGACCATCAGCGATGACCTACCTGGGGCTCAATTCACTCACGCTTCCTCATTCTACTTACATGAGGCTCCTATTCCACTGCCCTGTGTCACCCCATTCTCCGGATTTCACATTGCTGCTGCTTATCTACTCAGATTACATTTGAAGGTGCTCCGGTTCTTTCCCATCCTACCATGCTATGGCATCTACACCATCATGTCACACTTCATCTTACTCTGAGGGAAGTCATCTGACACTCCTGCACCTCTGTCTGCTGTTCCTGTCCTTCTCCATTGGCAGCCTGGCTCCTGGTATGCATCTATACCTTGACCTACATGAGGGTCTTGGTTGATGCCATCATGGGTCCTCCATGTAGGACCTTCCTCGCTGACCTACATAGGGGTCTACTCACATGTGTCCATGCCTTGACCTACGTGGAGGTCTCAGTTGATGCCATCTTGGGTCCTCCATGAAGGACCTTCCTCACTGACCTATGTGGGATCCTTCTCACACACTCATACTGCCCGACAGTCTCTGTCCCTATCTCTGCCTCTGGAGTATTGATTGAAGTTGTGCTTCCCTGGCCTCTGGGGTTGGGAGTCTCTGTGTCTGTCTTCATTATCTACTCATTCTACTTCATTCCAATCCTCAAGCTGTCTCCATCTCTAGCTCTACCTGACCAACATCGGGTGGCACCAGCCTTCCTGCCCACCAGTGATGGGAGTAGGTTCCCTCGTATTCATTCCTCCATTCAGTCCATTGTTTGCCTGCTTTGGAACCCCTCAGTGCTAGCCCCTCCTTCAACTTCAGCTTGGCTTCCTCGCCTTCAGAATGGCTCTGGATTGCCTCCTGGACTTTCTCCCCTGTATTCCTTTTGAGACCTTCAAGTGCTCCACCGTCTAGTGCTCAGCCATCTTTCAATTTTGTTTCCTGGGTCCATCCTCGTGTCAGGCTTCCAGTTCTTGAATACCACAACAGAAATTGTGGACATTGTTTAACATCTTTCTTCATCTGGACATCCATCCAAATCAGACTCTCCTTCATCTTCTAGGATCCTTCAGCTTTCAGAATTGACCTTCCTGCTCACCCGTCACAATTCAGAGGACATGACTCACCAACCAGCAAGACTTGGAGGCTAAGACTCTTAAACATAACTAAAATTAAACCTCAGTCCACATCTTTTAGGATTATCTCCTCATAGTTTGCCAGAGAATGGGCAGGTCAGTAGCCAGGGGTCCTCAGAGGTTCCGCCACTGGGGTGTTTTCCTCTCCTGCATGCTACTGGTCACACTCTCCAGAGTTGGAGGAGGTAATTGAACCATTAACAATCTTTTTGGGCCTCTATTCCTACACCTAACCAGCATTCCTACCAAGAGTGGGAATAGAGAAAGCCAAATTCCAAGTTTATAACCTTAAGTTCATAACCTTAAATCCATACATTCAAGTTCATAAATATGCACAAGCACTACGATATGCACCACACATTGAAACACAATCACTATTAGAAAATATTCCCGTGTACCTGAGGACACCACTCACATGTTAAATATCATAAAGGACATTAATAACACAGGAATACCAGAAGAAAGTGTCCCTGTTATGGTCAATGTCAAGGACCTGTACAGTACACCTTAATACCCCATGAGGGAGGATTAACATCTATGGGAGCCTTACTGGACATGAGACCAGCAAGGTCACACCCACCAACTAGACTGTTACAGGAAATGGAAGGTATAGTGCTAAATAAGAATTTACATTCACTTTGAAGAACTGTTTTATGGACAAATAAAGGGAACTGCAGTAGGTAGTACTGTGGCAGTATTAAAGCTAAGTATGAACTCCATGACTGTACTAATGTCCGATTATGGGGACTTACTTTACCTTGGGACATCAGGGAGGGAGCTGGCAAAGCTAGACATAATGTATAATAGGTTTGGCTGCTTCATTTTCCTCACCCCTGGTGGGCACATCGTTGCTATCTATACTTAGAATTGCATTGGCTAAGATTGATTGGCAGAAGAAATATGCATCTGGTAAATTTCATGCACTTATGGTATAAAAACAAGGTTCCAAATTACATGTTAAATAATTTAACTCAGAGAAAAGTTAAAGATGGACTAAGATCAGCACAACGCGTTGAATTCATAATACCCCCTCGGAAAGCTACTATAGGAAGTTCTGCTTTTCTCTGCACAGACCCAAAAGCCTGGAGTGCAGTCTCCTGTAATTTAAGGCTAATAAGCAAACTAATAAGAATACACAAGATAAAAGCCTTGCTATTAGAGCAGGGTAAGAAACCTACATAATGTTGCCTTGCAGTAGAAGTGGATAATTTTTTTTTAATAACATCAGATAGTCCTTCTTAATTATTTAGATGTCTGCATCGATATATTTTATAACACTTGAATTACAATATGTATATAATCTATAATTGTCGTATGTGTTTATGTAGCATGCTGCATGTGTTCCGATGTGTTTGAAACATATTACAGATTAGCAGAATAATGTATGTAAGACATAATTAATGTTCTGTTACAATATTTTGTCTAAAGGACCCCACTGAAAAATGTATGTATGACAAAGTAATCATAATATAAAACATATTTTCTCTTCTGTTGGCTATAACAATGATGAAAAAGATATGTATAAAATATAAAATAACAGTTTTATTAATTATAGATCTTGAAGAAGTAGTAGGTAAACTATGAAACATTAATCTATCTTTTCAAGTGGTATAAAATAAAAAATACTAAAACTCTATCCCGTGAGTGGTCTTGTTGTCTCTAATTCTGTTTGCCAATCTGTATTCATACCATGAATAAAATACATTACTACTACTACATGGCCCCAGGCTACGCTAATGCAAATATGCATTCATTTGAAACTGAATATGTTCTATCAGAGGCAAATTCATACAGGAAGCATTTATATATATATATATATATATATATATATATATATATATATATATATATATACATACACACACACACAAATATATATATATATATGTACAATAGAGGTGGGAGCTATCTCAGTGTGATAAATACATTACTTTTCACCAGAGTGTGATAACTGCAGCCAAATTACATTTATCACACTCTGCTTACCTCATCAGCATTTATTTCAACTGTGCTGATCTCACCCAGCAACACTCGGATTCTGCCTAAGTGTTGGAACTGCTTTCATGAAGTTAATGATAAGCATGTAGCTCACCTGTCACACCTGCACCTGTAAGTCCCTCTTTCACTTTCATCTTTTGCACTCTATGAAAGCCCCAAAGCAAGAAAATAGCAGCTTGAGTTTCATACTGGAAAAGAAGCCGAAAAAGAGCCAAGCCTTCCACATCCACGAATACCTCAACTACCAAGGAATACAGCTTTCTTCATCCCAAATGGCAAGACAGTGTTTCAGCTTGATTTAGCAGAATTTTCCTTTTTTGTCCTGTGTCTTCTTTGTTTATTCCACAAGATAAAGTGAAATAAAAAAAAAAGTTCTGGAAACCCCAATTGTATAAAGCGCACACATGATGTGCAGTCATGTAATATGTAAAATATTTTCACTCCTGCAGAGTGACCTATGGATACTCTCACTCGTGGCTTCACCACTCGTCAGTATCCAAACTGTCACTCAACTCACATCCCTCTCACAGGACACCCAGCACTTCTAGCTTTTCTCCGCCATCCTTACATCCACTCCCCTCCTCCCTAGCGCACTAATGTTCCTTCTTCCTCTCCAATATATCTTCATGAAGGCACTAGTCTCCATTTAGTAGTGCTAGCCTGGTTTACCATCTCCGCTCTCCTATGAGACCTAATTACGAATTGTACCTGCAAGACCCTATGTTAAACTTAAGTTGGTCTGTCTCGACCTTTACCTGTATTATGTTGTTGCTTCCGAGTCTTTGCAACTGTGTCTATGTATTGTATTGTTTTTTTGTCCAGGACCACTTTGAAAATGAGCATGCTTAATGGTGTTGATGCCTGGTTAAATAAAGTTTGATTGATTGATTGAAAATATTTTCCATATCACACTCCTGCCCATCATGTATTCCCTATTTATATATAGGAAATACATAATGAATTGTAGTGGAATAACACATTTATCTCCACTAGTGAGTGGTAAGACCCATAACTCACGAGCTGCGAAGCCACAAGTTAGTTATGATGGTCTTACCACGCACACGTGGAGATAAATGTGTTATTTCACTGTGACCCATTATGTATTTGATATATATACTACACCATTTGTAATGTTTTTACTGGTGTTTTACTTTGTTTTAGCTTAAAACTGCCTTTCTTTCCATTGTAAGTTCTTTTTCTGGCCCATTGTTCTGTGTGTGTTCTATTTTCAGATTCTAAATGGAACTAACATGTTCTAAGTTAAATAAAATAAATATTTATCCCCAAATAAAATGATTTTTTTACCCAATTTATTCACCACTGGTGTGGTGTGTGCGTGTGTGTGTGTGTGTGTGTGTGTGTGTGTGTGTATATATATATATATATATATATATATATATATACACACACATACATATTCTTTGCAAAAAAAACTTAGTTAATGCATCAGTTAGGGTAATTTACCTGCCTAATAAGGATAGTTATTAGTTTGCTTACTGGCCACATGTATGCAATCCATGCCAAACACTGGCCCAAATTTGGCATCTTATACAGGCACAAGGATTACTGCATCTCTCACTCCCTACTCGGAAAGAGCTTGTCACGAAACTAATTCTGCCCTCCATTGATTACGCTGATGTCATGTATATCTCCACACCCCAACAGTCTCTCTCAAAACTAGACCCCCTGTACAGTGCCTTCTGCTTCTTCTCCTCAAATCTTCCCTATCAAACACACCACTGTTCCCTGTACTCAACTCTCTCTCTCACCTCACTAGCCTGCCGCCACCTTGCCCAATGTGCTACCTTCATCACTATGTATTGATTCGGTGCTCTCCCCGCTTACCTTTCCAATCTCCTGTCCCCTTCCTCCAACCTGGATTACGCCCTTCGCACCCCTGACCCTCACTCCTTCACCATCCCTCTACAACATTCTCAATCTGGCAAATTATCCTTCACCTTTAGACTCCCCACCATCTGGAACTATTTTCCCCACTCAGTCTGCTGCTTGCCTACAGCTGCTTCCCTCAACAAACACCTAAAGCCCCTCCCCTGCTCCTGCCTCCTATCCCATCCTCCATGACACTGTCCTCTCATTCTCTTTACCCTCCTGTCCTCATATCTGTCCTCTTAACCCCTTAGCCATTCACATGTGACTCCTCGCACTTCGCTCCTTTCCTACTGCCTGATCGCATGAGATTGTATATTCTCAATCTATTTATATATATGCTGTATATTTGCAGAACTATTGTACCTTATTATATATAGCTAAAAAAATCAAATGTATTTGTTCTGTATCTATTATAAGGCAGTCAACTCTGTATTTTTGTTTCTCTCCATTTCCCTTCTCCCCAGGTCACACCTGGAAACAAGCCCCAGCTCAGTGTGCCTTTCCCAGTTACCAAATATTAAATAAATAAATAAAGTAAACTTAATGCCACAAAAGTAGGAAAATGTGTTAGGGTTTCAGACCCTAACTCCCAACCCCAACCACCCAAGCAGCAAAATGAAAGAATATTAGGGTTTTGGGTCTCCAGTGTCTTAGCAAACCAGTGGTGGGGTCTTCCTTGGGGTTGGCAATCCTATTCCCTGAGCAAATAATGTCACACATGATCTCTTTTCTTCATGCAGTGCCCACAGGGCCCTACATGAAATCAAACTGTAACAAACTGTGTTGGCAACATGTGGTAAGACATACTTCTACCTTTGAAGAGGGTATTACCAAGGCCCCAGTTTGAGCTACCTGTGCTTCAGGATTGAGACTATGGGCTGTGAGTGGGTGAACATTAGGGTTGACAACCCCAAGGAAGACCCCATTACTGATTTGCCAAGAATCCGGAGACTCAGAACCCTACTTTTTTTTTCCTTTTGTTGCTTGGGTGGTGGTGGTGGACAGTTAGGGTTGTAAACCCTAGTGCCACATTTTCTTATTTTTGTGGCATTAAGTTACCCTAACTGATGTATTAATGAAGTCTTTTTGCAAAGAACTTATTTTCTTTTTGAGATAGTGGAATCATATCCTCATTTACACAGGTCCTTTCGGGATCTGCATGAACAGATTTAGATGTGCAGGGCCCTGTGGCGCAGGAAGACTCTGTTCGCCTACAGAAGTGCAGCAACAGATGTCAAGAATTCATGAAGCTATCAGATGGGTTGTGAAGCACAGGGCCCTCTGGTCCCTGCATGTCCATGTGGCCACATATACAGATGCACAGGGCAAAGACTCCATCTGTCAGCCAATGCACAGGGCCTTCTGCAATGATGGGTGCAGAGGTTCAGGACCCTATGCCAAGAGGACAGTTGTCTTCACTATATGGTACATACGCCCATGTGGACAACCCCTCTGCTTTCATTCCCTGACTGGGGAGGATGTCACATTACAGTACCATCCCCTACCTTCACCCCATCCAGCTGGATCACTGAGCTCACCCCACAAACTCGGCTACCAACATGTGATTACACAGTATACCCGCTGCTGTCAAGACTGAAATTATACCCTAAGTTTCTTAACAGTTATATATATATATATATATATATATATATATATATATATATATATATATATATATATAGTTTATGGCTCCAAAGTTTTAAGATAGTTGTTTTATGACTCACCTTATAAACATGGCATGTAGTATTTATTGCATAGTGACCAAAATGTAATTTCATACTAGAAGCACAAAAACACATCTTGTCCAGGATTTAAAAAATGACACCTGTCATTATGAGGTGGTGTGAAAAAATAGCTATGTTGAATGTTTGGAATCAGAATATTGAAAATTAGTGAAGTTATGAGTGAATGCTGAAATACTGCAATGCTTAGTCATAACCTAGTCATTTTACCATATTTGTACATAAGATTTTCAGCATAGCTTCTTGTTACCACACCTCTTGAACCCAGTAGGTGAACATTTTCAAATCCCCATTGCAACGTCATTCTGCACCACTGAAACATCATTCAGTGCTACAGTTACAAATACACATTTTGCCCAGGATTTGAAAAATGACAGCTGTCATGTTCATGGGGTGGTGAGAAAAAAATGGTTATGTTGAAATTTCGGAGTGAAAATAGTTGAAATTACCAAAGTTAGAGTAAGCATAGAAAAATTTAAACATATGCTCATAACTTTGAAATTTTTACACATTTTGACCCCAAATTGTCAACATAGCCTTCTTATGACCCCACCAAATGAACAAGGGTGGTGAACATTTTCAAATCCTATCTGAAAAGTGATTTTACGAAGTAACCACTGAATTGCTTTTCAAGCCATGTTTGCATGATTCCACCACTACTGATCATGAAGTGGGGTCCCAAAAAGCACATGCTGAAAATTTGGTGACAAAATATGCAAAAATGGCAAAGTTTTTAATCAAAGTTCAAAACCACTTTGAAATACATTGAACTGCACTTAACTGGTTTCTTATAGTGCAGTCAACAATTCAAGCAGTAAGACATGTCTTTGATTAGAGAGTGGATCTACACATGAGATATAGTCAAGTGAGTAATGGTGGGTACAGGGTGTGAGGGGTTGTGCAGTAGTGGGTGCTTAGTGAAGGGTCAGGTTGGGGTGGGGTGTATGTGTGTTGGGGGTGAGAACAGCGAGGGACCATTTTCTGTTTTTACAGGTTTTAAAAAAAAATCATTGAGGGATGGCTTTCTTTATTTCAGGTCACATTCCAACACTGGGAATTTGGTACCCTAGTGCCAGGCTACATTTCAGGGAAAGGGAGTGGGCTACCTAGAGGGGAGGGTGTCAAAAGAAGCGGTACCGGGGTGGGCACCCTGGTCAACTTATATTAACAAAAAAAAAAGAATATTTAAATACTGGGAAGGCTGGGTGGGCAACCTGGAGGGAAGGGGGAGAAAGATGCAGTACAGGGGTGGGCACCCTGATCTGCTTAAGAAATAATTAGATAGGTAAGTAGGTAAATAGACAGATAGGTAAATAGATAGATAGACAGAGAGACAGACAGACAGACAGATAGATACAGACAGAGGCAGATGGAGGGAAAAGGGGATCAGTGGCTCACTGCTCTCACTACAGCTCACAGCAGGACTCTAGCTGCAGCTGCTGAACTCAAGAAAGTCCCGCTGTTCTCACAGAGATTACACAGGCGAACAGCTTTTCTCACTAAGCTGGTCACCCTGGATTTTTGGGTACCCAGAAGAGGTATTTCAGGCACGTTTTATAAATAAACAAACAGCAGAATCTAGCCAGATGGGTTCCATTTTTATTTTATTTAGGTTTTGTTGACCGGGTAAGTGCACTAGACAAATCCTGCCTATTTTCAGGCATGACCCGCGGGAGGGGGATACAGATGAATGTCAACTGACCTTGAACCAGATTAAGCTGTTGGTGGTATTTTTTAGTGAATGAGGGAAATCTGGCCAGGACACCGGGGAAATTCCCCTACTCTTTTCAATAAGTGCCATGGGATCTTTAACATCCACCTGAACTACCACCAATCCAGGCAGATGGGATCTGGGTTTAACATCTCATCCAAAGGACAGCACCTCAGAAGTGTAGCACCCCTCTCATTCTGCACTACAGTGTCAGTACTGAGATATTAACCCAAGTGGCAGATGTGGGAACTGAACCCACAGCCCTCTGATCTCCCAGCCACAGAGGTAAATGTGCTACCTGCTGAGCCACTCACACCGACATTTACTAGGTTCAGGTGTTTGTTTTTAGGGTTGCAGTGGGTGGAGCCCTGCAGACCTCTTGCAATTACAAAAAAGCACTCTCAGATTCCTTGCGAACCAACAACTTGGTAGAGTGTCAAAAAAAGTTGCATCCACCATCAGAACACTCCTCGCTCGCACTATTTCTTTTTTATCCCATACTGTATATATCTTTTTATAGTTTCTCCCCACCCAATCCTCCCTCTCTGCACCTACCACCCCACTCCCCCACCAGAAATGTAACAATGGCACTAGAATTTTA
Source organism: Neoceratodus forsteri (assembly GCA_016271365.2). Lineage (NCBI taxonomy): Eukaryota > Metazoa > Chordata > Ceratodontiformes > Ceratodontidae > Neoceratodus > Neoceratodus forsteri. The sequence continues at coordinate 49,585,126 of JADMNL010000024.1, read as the reverse complement.
ATTCCCCAGTGCATGAATCCTTGACCCCCCACCCACACACACACACTACAGTGCATGCACAGTTATTTTTTGTTATTATTTTTCCTTTGTTTACATTTCCTCTCCCCACTCGTTACTCCCTCTAAGCACCCACCACCCAAACACCTCAAAAACACAACAGTGACACTGAGGGTGTCCACTCCCCCAGTGTCGGGATTGGAATCCTCACCCCCCCCTTACACACACACACACACACACACACACACGCGCGGTTATTTCTTGTTATAATTTTTTTCCTTCCTTTTCATTTCCTCTCCCCACTGACCCTCCTTCTTAGCACCCACTACCCCACACACACCCAGAAATATAACAGTGACTCTGGAGGTGCCCAATCCCTCAGTGTCATGATTGACATCGGTCCTGCTTTATTTGTTTTTTATTTCAACCTGTAACAAAAAAAAAGTCCATTGATGTCTTTTGCCCCATTTATGACCCACACCTGATCCTCCCACTGAGCACACATCACCCCCCCCCCAAACCCTTACTTACCAATCGGGGGTCCAACATCATAATTTTCTCTGGACCACAGACACATATTCACTCTTCAAATCCAGATCATGAGCTGAAGAAACAGGTATACCATTCAATGTATTTCAATGGGGTTTCGAACTTAGAGGCATAACATGGGCAGCCTCAAGACCCGCTTCCTTGCCTCCACAGCCTGTGACTGCACATAATATTCCACCATCTTTCTTAATATCTGTATTGGTTGCATAGCTTAATCCCTAGGAGGCATATTTCTTAATGTGTTAAGTTTACTCACTTAGGATACACAGAGGAAAGGGGAACCATATCTGATGTATCTTGATTAATTCCCTCATTACTATCCTCTCACTGTGTATATATTTTGACTCATGGTTCATTTAAGACCCCCTGAAACTGTAACCTACCATATGTAAATATATATGACCGGGGGTCTATTTTTAATGACCACTAAAGCTGTAACCTGCCAGCTGCATATATTCCCTGTACTGTATTCCTTTATGTTTATTATCCTGTTTATGTTATGTTTAAGTATCTCTCTGATGTGGAGCCTTTGCAAGAGCCTCTGACTCAAAGGATTGTAATTCCGATTTCTCTTAAATAAATACATTTTTTGAATATTTTTGGCCCACGTTTTCAACATGCCTACTTTGGGACCTCACCTCATGAACAATGTCACCGTTGTTAGGCAAATCTGCCTTCAAAATGTTGATTTTGTGGACCCTGCCAAAAAACACCTATCGGGCAGGGGTTGAAAATTTTCTCTGCCCCTGTCCATGAGGTGGGGTCATAAGAAGGGGATGTTGAAAATTTGGTGTAAAAACATTAAAAAACAAAGTTAAGAGCTGACGTTGAATTTATTTTGCAAACCCAACCTGTAACTTTGGTAACTGTCAATATTTTTACCCCAAATTTACAACATAGCCATGTCTATCTCATGAATGTGATAGCTATAATTTTTCAAATCCTGGCCAAAATGTTTTTTTTTTTACAGCCTGAAAGATGATTTTGTGGTCCTGCACGAAATCACCTTTCAGGCAGGAGTTAACAATTTTCTCTGTCCTTGTTCATGAGGTGAGATTATAAGAAGGCTATGTTAAAAATTTGGTATAAAAATATTACAAAAATAACAAAGTTACAAACCTACATTGAATTTTGCATATGCAGCCTTGTAACTTTGGCAATGTACAATATTTTTAACCCGAATGTACAGTATAGCCATATCCTTCTAGCACCTCATAAATGTGGCAGCTGCCATTTTTCAAATCCTGGCCATAATGTTTTCTTACATCCTGAAAGGTGATTTCACTTTCCATGCACAAAATCACCTTTAGGATAATAAAAAAAGTGTAGGGTGGAAAAGAAGGGCAGACTAGATGGGTCGGTATGGTCCCTTTCTGCTGTTAAGCTTCTATGATTCTATGATTTTCTGTTACCATTTGCATTTCTTGGACAACTAAAAAATGATTATAACTCTGGATCCATATACTATTTTTTTTTCACAAAACCTTCCAAAGGCACACTTTTGGCATAGGCCTCTTCAACCCTGAAAATTTCATGAAAATATTCCATGCTCTTTAGGTTGTAGGTGGGAGCAATAACGCCCAATGTTAAATATAGGGAAACCAAACTTTTTTTTCCAATTTTTGATGCTCTTTGTCTTGAAAACTGAACAAGATGCTGTCATGAAACTTTTCACATCTTGAGACTCTGACAGCCTAACTGAATATGCCAAATGTTGTGCTGCTTCATCAAATGTTGCCAAAATTATTAAAGCAGCAGTGCAACAAACTGAAAATGTTATTTTCACTCGTAATTAGATAAAATGCACAGTTATATGTTGATTCCAATATCTTTTACTATAGGATGTTGACAGATGTTTTCCTCACATGCTTGATTACTCCCCCAACACTAACAGACCCTCGCCAGGATCGCTATTTTTAAACCAGATGCATCATAGTATTTGTGTGACTGGGACTGCTTGTCATGAGGCATCTGGTATATCCCACAATGAACCGCTCTGTTTGTTTATTCGCGCTGTCCTTTGATGTTCCCAGTTGCTGGTTAAAACATGGCACATGCTAATTATAGCAATACCTGGTATAACCAGTTTTGACTCTGAGAGAGTGAAATTAAAATACTGACTAATGTACTCCCTGGTGTTTCCTGATTTATGCCACTGATAATATTTGAAGTGTGATTATTTCATCTTTGAGTTCAGTATTGTGTGACTTCAGCCCACACATGAAGACAACGTGCACATTTTTTTCTTGATTTGTTTCCCTGCAGTTCTATACAAATGCAAAATGTTAAACAAAGCAGAGTTGTGCTGATGTGTGTAATCCCCCCACCCAATTAACTCCCAGGTACAAACTTGTATTTTACAGCCTCTCACAGGACTGGATCGATTTCCTCACACATTTACACAGGATCGCATCTGCTTCATTAAATTCCCCTCTCTGCATTTGCGGTGAGAGTACAATGTAGGTTTGTACTTGGAAATGGTATTTATTGTTATTTTGAATATTATCTGCTGACAATTTCTTTAAGTATGAAAGGTAGGCACTCAGAAAAAAAGTGTTCTGCTGCTTTTTAAAAACCTTTTCCCGATCTCAGTACTTGACTAGTGGCTCAGATGAAAAAAAATCAAACCAGACACAATTCATACTGTATGCTCTTATTTATGCTTGTGCCATGTTTATTGATCTCCTTGCAGATAATTCATATTTCTTTTGTATTTAGTAAATAATGTAGCCTTCTCTACTGCTGCCAGATAATATGATGCATTAGGCTATTAACAGCTTTTCACATCCCATTATTGCAGCTGGTGTCTATAGTGTTGTGGTTAGTGTCTTTGTCTCTGGTATATTTCCTGCTTTGCTTTTGTGGTCGTGAGTTTGAGTCCTGCCCCACACGTTGTTGTACCGTGATTTTAGACAGAATTTTTTTTTAAAGTTAGTTTTGGGATGTACTTTTTTATGGATGATGGTCATCCCACCCCTCAACATGCAGCTCAAGTGCTGCTAGGATTAATGTGGTGCGGTTGGTCCCATCTGTCACACCCCCTCCCAATTACAAACAGTTAAGACTGTACAATGAGAGTCCACAAGTGATTATATATAATTTGGCCAGCTCATTGCACATTTTTAAGGGTCACAGTTTCCATGCATAAGTCACTGCCCCTCCTCACATGGTGTGAATGGGGACTGCTTTATACTGCCAAATACCACTGTATACCACTGCACTCTTATGATTCACACTACAGCATTCTACTGTCTGCTTGAGTGAAAGAGAGGTATATGAGCAGAATGTGACAGCTCGGATAATGATACAGGAGAAATAGATAAAAGGAACAAAAAAAATTGGTTCACAAGCCTGTGCTTTTGAATACTTGACTGGAGGTGTGCTTTTTCTCAAAGTTTGCATGAGAACTAATAATGTAGGGATGCAGTCTGATCCACGATTCACCTCCTTATATGTACTGAACAAAAGTGAGAACCATTACAGCAGACATAGAGGATAATGGCTGGGGTTATGCTGTTTACCAGGTTGTAATCATGTCAAGTGTTTGCCATGCCGTGCTTGTAAACCTCGAAAGCATAGCTCAAGAGGCTTACTGTCGGCATGGCAACCAAGAGAGGTGATTTCAACCCAGTAAACAGCATAACCCCAGCCATTGTCTTTTATAGTGTATGGGGTTTTTAGCAGGTGAAGTAAGAGAACAAAATTAATTATTTTCTGCAAAATAAGGTTTACCTTGCAGACCACTCCATGCCATTGACGATCGTTAATAAAATTTATTGCGGAACAATTTAGCTAACACAAATAAAGAATGACTATAAACACTTCAATTGTAATATTTTTATCAGGAAAGTCCTTGTTTTCCAAAAATAAACCCTTTCACTGTTGTTGAAACTGAAGTTGAAATCACAGTGTCAAATTCAGTTGGACAACAGTTATCATGTGATTACTCAGGAAAAGGACACATTAACTGCGTGGGACAGAGGGGTTGTAGGAGATATTCATCAGATGAGATGGTGATTCACGATCGACGGAGGCTGCCTGTGGATTAGAGTGCGGGAGGTAAGAGACAAAAAAGCAAGAATACATTTTTGTAAGAAGTCCAGCCTGTGTTGTTGTGCGCTTGGTGAGGACATTGTACCATTTATGTTTGTGTACTCTGTGACCGCGTTTAAACCACCGCTACTGATTATCAGTTCAAAACGCTCGCATGTCATGTTCTAGGGTTAGAATGCTGTTGGGTGCCACTGATTCCATCTTGTAATCTCACAGATCTGACGTAGGCAAGCAAGGTTTACAGCTCTTACATTAGGACATTGAGATTACAAGAAAATTAAAAGATACCAGGCTATTCATTATAAGGTCTCCCCATACATTATAATACTATATCACGTATTAGCCAGATTAGAAAAAATAAGCCATTCAGAAATCTGCTGCAAATCACTAGATATGCCACTTCGGAGGTACAGTACAATGTGTGTAATTTTGACAACCAGCAGGGCACTTCAAACTTCTTTCCTGCTGTCTGCACGGGAACGAGCACACATGTTGTGTGACCGACAGTGACAAGTGAATCTTGGGATGCTAACACACACAAAAAAAATGGATGACAGTTATTTAATTCACACAAAATAATAACAAACTTTGACATAACACATAGCCCCAGCCAAGTCTACAAAAACAAACATGTCTAAAATGTTAACCAGAGCATTCATTCCATCAGTACAGGTGATAAAATAGTAATCATTATTTTTATCCACCGTTCATTGCACTGCTTCTTTAAGGTGCAAAAATTGGAGTTTAACATTGAACAGCCTACTCAACCCTAACTATAGTGGTACTATCTTGCCTCTATAATAATACAGTATATGTGGAAAAGATATATTGATAATGTCTTGATCATCCGGAAAGGGACAAGAGAAGATCTGCCGGACTTCACTGAATATTTGAACACCTGTAATCAGCATCTGCAATTCACTGCAACCAGCAGTACAAAGAATCTACCGTTTTTAGACATCATGCTAATGTTGCACCAGAACAGGCTTGAGACCCCGGCTATACTGAAAATCAACCACAACACAGTATTTCATGCTGGCAGCTTCCATCCAGAAAGACTGAAAAACAGAATTCTGTATTCGTAACCCTTAAGAGAAAAAAGGAACTGTAGCACCCAAACTGAGTACAAGCAAAAAAGCAAATCACCTCCAGATTTCTGGAAAGGGGGTACAAGCCACACATTGCTGCAGAGGCTACAGCTAGGGCTGACAGTATCACAAGAAAAGTTAAGCAATAAGAATAAAAGAGAAATCAAGGGAGACACAAGAAAGAGTGATGTTTCCAACAATCCCCAATCTCCAGATGTTCAGAATCAGAGGCATCCTTAATAAGCACTGGTAAGGCCTGCAACAGATTCCCTCCACAGGGGGTATTTTCATTGATCAGTCAATCATTACGTCTAAGAAAGGGCCTAGTATTAGAGATACAGTAAGTTAGTCCATATAGACCATGTAGTCGGAATGGCAGAACCAAAACCTGGTGCACACCTTTTACTGGGTCCCCTTAAATCAGGCATGTTCCGTTGTGGCCGCTGTGTGGTCTGTGACCACACCTTAAAGCAGCAGTGCAACGAAAAAAGTTATTCCAAAAAGCTAATTTTCTGCTATGGTTATAAAAAAGATTGGTGGAACTGCTGATTTGGGTTTTCTGGATGCTTCCTATGCTGTATACTGTACATTTGCATTTTTGTCTGGACTCCAGTCCTCAATATTATTTCTATATAAAAATGAGGCGGCCATCTTTTTTTCTTGAGAAATAATTACTTTAAAACTTTTATGAAATGTTTAATTGATAATGAAAACTGAAAATGTTACCACCAAACTAAACTGGAAGACATCTAGCATCAATTAAGAAGAAAAAAAGGTGGGGTCAAATTTTAACCCACTTTCGTTGCACTGCTGCTTTAAGAAAATAAGTTTTCAGACACGCTCACATTGGCAAGGAGTACCCTATCCAAAGCCATATCAACTGTAATACCGCAGGGATTATGTATGTATTGCAATGGCGCTGTGACAAGCTTTATGCAGGGAGGACCATAAGGGAAGTTAAAAAAAGGATTAGGGAACATACAAGCATAATTAAGGGGAGAGATGAGATGTCTAGCATAGCAACTCATTTTAAGGAAAGAGGGCACAATGGAGCCTCTTTAAGACTTTGGGGTTTGCAGCAAGTTCCAAATCCAAAAAGAGGTAGAGATTATGACAAACTACTAGAAAGACAGGAAATTTTGTGGATTCATGAACTGAGTACTCTAACTAAACCATGCGGCCTCAAGGAAGAGGAAAATTGGCAAGCATGCTGGTGACTTCCCCACTGTGGCTACCAGTTGCAGCACTGTGGCTTAGTAATCTAGCAGTATTTAATTTCTATTCCCTCTTCCATCTCCCTGTATAGTGCCCTTTGGTGCCCTCATTCCCATCTTGTCCTGCATTTTTCCACACACACCCATTTCCTAACTCAGTGTAAAGGATTTCCACCACCCCCCACTCTTCTCCCCTTGGAGCATAGTAAATATTTAGGGTGAAGTTCACTGTGCAATATAACATATACTGTTGTGAAACAGAGATCACTCTTGCAGACTTTATTTCCCTTTTGTTTAGTGTTTTACGCTCACAGCGTGGTCTGAACTCTTAACCTCCACTACAAAATGTATTAGGCACATGTGCCTATTCATTAGAGAGCTGCAAATCCTGTCTAAAAAGAATGGGAAGTTCTCTAAAAGTACTACTCAGACAAGCTTTAGATTGTCAGCTAAAATATGTGTAACCACCCACCAGCCACTTGTTTAACTAGTAAGCACACCTCCTGTATTTTTCTGTCTAGGGAAAAGAGAAGCAAGGGCAAGGCAAGGCAAATTTTATTTTTTTTGCGCCCAATCCCAGAGGCTCTGGCTGCCGTACAAACATATAAAAAAGTTTAAAAAATATTATCTCACAATATAATAAATAATTACACATCAAAATAGGCGATATTCTGCATATAAATAATAACTCTATTTACTTTAAAAGGGCTGATAGTCTATGTTCTCATCCAGTATCCGAGAATGCCTGGCTGAACAGATGGTACTTAAGGCAGGCTTTGAATACCTCCACAGAAGGGGCCTCTCTCACCGATGGCGGAAGCAAATTCTACAGGACGGGGCCAGCGATACTAAAAGCTCTATCAATGGCAGTTTTCAACCTCATCCTGGGAATCACCAGGAGGCCACTAGAGGAGGATCGAAGGGAGCGGACCGAGGCAGTGGGTGTAAGAAGGTCCACCAAGTAGCAAGGGCCCAGTCCATATAGGGCCTTAAAGGTGAGCAAGCCCACCTTGAAGAGCACCCTCCATTGAACCGGCAGCCAGTGCAGTTCGCACACCACTGGGGTGACGTGACAGTATTTCGACTGTCCAGTCAACAGCCTAGTAGCTGTGTTCTGCACCAGCTGCAGTCGACGGAGGGTGTTTCCAGAGACCTTGAGATAGAGCGCATTACAGTAGTCAAGCCTAGATGTTACAAAAGCATGCACCAAGGTGGGGAAGTCGAGGGGCAGAATCAGGTATTTGATCCTGGCAATGTTTCTCAGGTGGAAAAAACTAACCATTACAATGGACGACACTTGATGTTCCATTGTCAGACCGCTGTCCAGAACCACATCAAGATCACACACCCTAGAAGAGGCCATCAATGGGACAGAGCCTAGAACTAGTCCAGTATCTGCACCAGAGGCCATCCTATCACACCTCCTGTTCAACACCACCACCAGTACCTCCGTCGTATCGGGGTTCAGTCGCAACCAGCTAGAAGCCTTCCAGTCATTGATCTCGGCCAGACAGTTGTTTAGTACTTCGACCGCATCGGATGTCCCAGGGGCAAAGGATAAGTACAGCTGAGTATCATCGGCATAACAACCCTAAGCTGTACTTCCTAATGATCTCACCCAGGGGTAGCATATACATAGCAAACAACATTGGTGACAAGACCAAACCCTGAGGTACCCCACAAGACAGAAAGCTAGGGGAGGAGGAGAAATTCCCCATCACCACCCTTTGCCTTCTGTTTGTCAAAAAGGACTCAAATCAGCTGATGACAGTGCTGGTGAGTCCTCAAAAGTCCCTCAGGTGGTCAAGTAACACATGATGGTCCACCGTGTCAAAAGCTGAGGACAGACCGAGGAGAACAAGAACTGTCCCCTCTCCTCGATCCTTCACCCTGAGGAGATAATTATGCACCTGAACTAATGCGGTTTCTGTAGAATGTCTTCCACAAAAACCCAACTGGAGTGGCTCATAGATATCGAATGCCACAAAGTGTTCTCCCAGCTGTTGCGCCACAATCTTCTCCACAACCTTTCCCAAAAATCGCAGGTTGGAGACCAGTCGATAATTCGCCTTGATGTCAGGGGTCTCACTAGCGCCTCCTTCATGGTATCTGGGAAGACCCCCTCTGACAAGGAACACCAGACAATCAAGGCAAACACCAGGCCAACAGTGTCGACACATCCCATTAAGAAACAAGTCAGCACCGGGTCCAGCTCACAATATGTGTGCTTCAGTTTTGAGGCCACCTCAATGACATCAACCACCTCCACTGGTTTAAACTCCCCCCAACCAGGCGGAGTGCCTTGTCGACAATCCAGGTGACCACTATCAGCCATAACATGGCTCACTAGTGAAATTTCCTGCCTGATGGCGGACACCCTGTCTGAGAAGAACCGAGCAAACTCATTGCACAAGGCCTCAGAAGCTGCTTTTTTCGGCTGTATACAGGCTGGATGTAAAAGCCTGTCCACAGTCCAAAAAAGCATAGCTGGTCAGTTTCTCCTAGCAGCAATCTCCCTGGACAGGAACACTGCCTTCTTAAAGTTGATTGCCCCCGGTACAGACTATAGTGTGTACGCAGAGCCAGTTTGTCCACCTCCAACATTGTCCTCCACCAGCAGCGCTTCAACCTCCGACCTTTGATCTTCAGGGCCTTGAGCTCCCCATCAAACCATGGGGACCTCTAGTGAGAAGATCTGGGTCATACACAGACACAAGGGAGTCGGGTACCTCAGTCATCGACCTATTATAGGCAGCAGCTGCTTCATCCACACCTCCCCTGCATGCACTGTCCACACTAGATAGGTCTACTTCTGCCAAAAAACCCTCCTGGGTCAAACCCCTTAAAGGGCGGTAGCCTACCATCTCTGCAGGGGGAGGGATCTCAGGAGGCCCTGAGCAAGAACTCCACCATGCAGTGATCAGACCAAATGACCCGATCAGTCCTGAGATTCTCAATCTCAAGCCCCAGCGAGAAGACCAGGTCCAGCATGTGGCCATCCTGGTGGGTCGCGGTAGTAACTACTTGCAACAGGCTCAGAGATGTCATCATCTGGAGGAAGTGATAACCCAACCTAGATGACTCGTCGTCAGCTCAAACTTTGAAGCCCGAAGGACCAAACACCTGGGGGACTCCAATGTTTCACTGATGACGAAATCACCTATTTCCTGCAGGAAGTCTTGTGCAGTCCCAGGAGGATGGTACTTCAGAAGAATCCTGCAACCTGCGCCTGGACCCCCATGGATGGCCACACATTCAAAAGAACCAGGTGTTCTCACTGATTACATGGTGAAGCCTAGCTCAGCTCTAAAACAGATAGCCACTCTTCTGCCCCTGCATTCCACTCTGGGGCAGTGCACAACAGAGTAGCCAAGGGGTGGGGGTACAAAGAAACTAAATAAATACTGAAACACAAAATGACCATTTCTAAACCCAAGTCATGAGGAGAGAACTTTTGCTAAAGGCTATGCTAGGTTTGCACTTCTGGAGGGGTACCCAGTAAATTTACACAGAAAGCAGTAACTAGATTGTCCATACCAGGCTGGGATTCTAAAGTATGGCATTATTCAAAAGTTGGTACACAAAAGCAAAGGTGGACCCCCAAGTGTTTACATTTCATGGCACAAGGCAACGCAGAACAACATCATCTGCAGTAGACAGAAACTCTAACTTCCCATATTGCATAGGGCTTCGAACCCTTTTCAGCGACAAAGCCTCAGCTGAAATACACATCTTTTCTGGTGACAAAGGGCCACAATCGAGCACGCATTTTCTTCTAGTGGCAAATGGCCATGACTTAGAACATTTTGCCATATGGCATAGGATTAAATATCTGGAAATGTGGCACTGGCCACGATGGAGCACACTAGTGCTCAGGTAAGCACAAATCCACACCAGGGGGTAATCTTTCTCTTCAGACATTGGCCTTATGACCTGAAAAACAGGTGCCCTTACAGAACCTGAAGTGCTGAACTGGTCACTCCAGATGGGGGGTTGCCCATCTTTTGCTTCCTCATCCATACCCAGCCATTCTTTCAGAGTTACACCTCAACAATTAAGAAAACTGTAGAACTATGCATCTTGGAATGACTTTCACATTCAGCATTAGAAATACACTACTTGTGAGTGCAGGTTAAAGTCCGCAACAATATGCCAAGTCTCACTGGAGACTCCACAGTTGTCAGCCAGCTTCAAAAAAGGCTTGAGAACAGTCTCAAACAGAACTGGGTGCATAGGTCCCTTTGTCAGAGTAAACACCCCAAAGAAAACAAGGCAGGTACACTTCTCCTGAGAATGCCCAAAGTTAGATTTACTCATGGTTGTACACAAAAGGCAGCTTCAAATGTCCTGGATCAAATCAAGGGATTACCCCTTGGATCCATTCTGCAGTCCTCCTCATCATCCCACAGGGGATGAGGAAAATCAGAAACTCCTGCCAGATGGTTTCCACCAATTCTACAAGGCAAGCAAATGGTTCTCAGACTAGGGTGAGAAAAAGAAGGCCCTCCTCAGAACCCACACTGTAGCTCTTCAGTCCTCCACTGCTCACACTCACAGACTACTGCCGACTCAGAACTAAGACTAACTGAAAATTCTAAAACTCCCCACTTACAGCTAGCTACAGTGGCTTATGCTGCTGTGAGAGTTCTAAATGACATCACCTCTCTCTTCTCAGCTGAGACCAAGTAATTAGAGAGGGAATAGGTGAAAATCTTTTCAACTAGCTAGTCACCAGCTGTCTTCCCTACCTAGCACTGACACTGATGGGATTCTAGTAACCCCAGGGAACTGGGGGGTTACATATGCAATTTTCCCTTGTTGTGGCATGCATGCCTTACCTGCGCCACAGTGTACCTGCAGCAAAGCTAACAGCTTTAGCTGTTACAGGGATAGTTGCTCTGCAATGATGTACGTTGCATCTGGTGATGTCATCTAACATCTGCCATTCCCTTTTTGCTATGGGAATGAGAGTGCAAGCCTGTTGCAGGCTCACTGCTGCTAGTTTTGCACCCATGGTTACACCCTAAGCACACTGAAGCTCTAAGTAAACTTTGCACTTTTTATCATTCTAAACAGTATAAAATACAAGCAGCTTAGCAAGGATTTGCCAACAAGAATTTGCCAAATAGAAATATTTTACTGTATATATATATATATATATATATATATATATATATCAAAAACCTGTTAATGTATCAGTTAGGGTTTCTATTACAGCAACAAAAGTATGGAAATTCAGTGTTAGGGTTCCCAACCCTACCACCCCACCACCCACCCCTCCACACATCACGGTGTCGGGGTGTGCTTGGGGGTTGCCAGGCCTAACTCTCACCCCATTCCAGGTGTAAGGAAAATGAGATGGTACAGTATAGGAGAATGGGATAAGAGTTAGGCCCGACAACCCCAAGGCACACCCCGACGCCTGGTGGTGTGTGCAGGGTGAGGGTTGGGGTGGTAAGGTTGGGAACCTTAACACTGAATCTCCATACTTTTGACACTGTAATAGGAACCCTAACTGATGCATTATGGAGCTTTTTGCAATGAATTTCCTTACTTTTTGAGACAGTATATTAGAATCCTTATTTTACAGGGTCCGAAATCCCTCCATAGATGCACATATGTATTTAGGCCTGGAAGCGCAGGGCCCAGGATGTGTCAAACAACAGTGACCAAATTGTCAGCATAGTCATCTTATTACCCCACCTCATGTCCCCTGGTACAGAGAAATTGTGAAATGCAAGGCAAAACATAATTATGCACACCTGCAATGCCATTCTGTGCCACAGGTGAAAACACATTTCAGGCAGGATGTGAAAAATGAAGATAGCATTGCATATGAGTGATGAAATACTATGGATGAAAATTTGCGGCAAAATATTGAAAAGTACTAAAGTTATGTGTGTGCATAGAATAAATTCAATGGACGCACGTAACTTGAGCATTTTTAGGAATCGTTTCACCAAATTTTCATCACGGCCTTTTTGGGACCCCACCTCATGGACACTGGCACAGTTATTTCATTAATCTGTACTAAAAGGTGATTTCATGTAGTGATCGCGCCATTCCATGCCACAGGTGTGAAAATACATTTTTGGCAGGATACAAACATGCGAACATATGAAAATATCCAGCAGATAAAGGCCTTGTGGTCTATCAAGTCTACTTGATTCCGCAGCTAGCAGCCCTTACTCTTCGGCTGCCCCTCCTTCCCTTCCCCCCTCCCGTGACCCTCCCTCTTGCCCTGTCCTAGCCTCTTTTGAGGCAGCCCACTGTTCTACAGGATACCACTTCCTCTGGTAACGCATTCCACTCAGCCACCACCCTTTCCATAAAAAAAGTGTCTTCTCATCTCCCTCCTGTCCTTCCTCTTTCTAGTCTCATATCATGGCCTTGAGTGTCCCTCCCCTCTCTTACTTTAAAAGGCCCCTCCGTACCCATCTTGCTTATTCCTTTGTTGTGATGTGAAAAATAACAGCTGTACTGTTCATGAGGTGGTATGAAAAAATGGCTATGTTAAAAATTTGGCAGCAAAATATTGAAAATTGCCAAAGTTACACATGTCGTGGGAAAATTTAAATGACCTTGACATAACTCGGAGAGTTTTAGTAGTTTTTTTAGTAATTACCCTCAACATGGGTTTTTTGGGACTCCACCTCATGAACACTGGTACTGTCATTTCATTACTCAGTCCTGAAAGGTGATTTCACACAGCGGCCACAAAATCACCTTACTGTTCCTATTAATGAAACAACAGTGACATTGTTCATGAGGCAGGGTCCCAAGAAGCCCATGTTGAAAATTTGGCGCAAAAATACCTAAAAATGGCAGAAATATCAACATAAGTTCAAAACGCCATTGACAGGCATTATATGGCACTTACCTTGATTCTTTAGTTCGTGGTTTGGCTTTGAAGAACGTAGACGTGTCCCAGTCCACAGAAGATGACAGAAGACAATCTCTGGTGGTAAGTATAGGGCAAGGAGAGTGTGGCGTAGTAGGTTGCTCAGTTAGAGGGTCAGAATGGGGGAGATGGGATAGGGAGATGACGAGGGACTATTTTCTTTTTTTCAGGATGACAAATAAAAACTGTTTAACTGCATAACTGTAATGTTTTATATGCCTAGCCTGTTATTTGTTATTGTTATGTTGATAACATTACTGTATATTGCTGTGCTTGATGACCATTGTTCGTTTACTATGATTTGTTTCTGCCGCAGTAATTATCTTTCTGTGAATTTGCACTGTATTGGAACTATCCCTCAGTGGAATTGTTGTAATTGTTCTGTACTGTACTTCCTTTGTTGCTGTCCCGGATCGTCCCTGAAAAAGGGACTGTTACTGTCTCAGTGGACTTACCTGGTTACCAAAATTCAAATAAATAAATAAATTAAAAAAGACGCAGGTGGACTGTTTTCTTTTTCACAGGTACTGGAAGCAATGGGACACTGGAAGTGGGCTCCCCAGTGTCTCACAGTACTGGTGGGGACATAACTGGGGATACTGGGAGCGGGTTACCCAGTGTTCCACAATGTTGGACGGGGTTGTAGGTTGTAGTGCCGACATGGGGTTTGGGCACCCCAATGTCGGTAGAAACTTTTTTTTATCTAAAAAACATGCCTTGGCCCTCTTGGAGGCAATAAAAGGATAAATATCCTTTTATTAGGTAAACACCAACAGGTGTTAAATGGGGACGAGGAGTATGATTCTGGGCTTATTTTGTAAAAAAATGTACAGGAAAGATTTTGGACATTTACAGAGCCAATTTTTTTTTTTTAATTTAAGTAATACAGCAAATTTGCGGCAGTTTTTGTGAAAAGTACCGCAAATTTGTGGCAGTTTACATGCAGCAGTGCCGTTACTTGCATAGAAACTGCCGCAAATTTGTGGCAGTTTTGCAAACATAGCGCCTCAGATTTGCAACACTATTAAGGGCCGATTAAAAAAACATATTGCTGACCACTGTTTTAAAAAACTAAGGCCAGAACAGTGTTCCTCGGGCCCCAATTAGGTAAACACAACTGTTGTTTTTTTACCAAACCTTCAAAAGGCACATCTGCAGCCCACACCCCATATACCCTAACAATTTCAGACCAGACCCGCAAGCTGCAGATGTGCCTTTTGAAGGTTTGGTAAAAAAAATATTAATCTGTTCAAATGTTATAAAGCTTAAAAATTTCCATTATAGCCTATGGGAAACAATATATGTGCCATGCGAAAGCAGTTTCTGTTTTCGCGACAGTATTTTTTGCTGCCTCAGATGGAAAAGTTAGTGACATGCTGCCCTCATCTTGTTTTCGGTTAGCGACAGGGGAAAAAACACTGTAATTCAAAAAATACTGCTCCTTGATAAACACCAACAGTTGTGCTTACCTAATGGGGCCCGAGGGACACTGTTTTTCTGAAACTCAATGCATAGTATATATTTTGTAGACAAGAACTGTACTCAAACAAGCTGAGGTCTTTATAGCCCTGTGGAGCCTCCAGAACCTAGGAAGCTGTGAATTGGTGAAGCTTTGACAGTGGGTTTCTTGCACGCCTGCAAGGAAACAGAAAAAGGGCACAATTCATTTCTGCATGATAGTCGAACCTTAGGGTGACAAACACTGGGATGTCAAACAGACGAGGCATACTGATGAGTCCTGGTAGGACGAAACACGTGTCTATGTCTTCTGTTAGCACCCTTTGCAAACTGTGTGAGAGGCCTTTCGGCACCATGCAATTCTGCTTAAAGTTGGACCAGCATAACATTCTGTGGTGATTTGCATATGCAGCCCATGATGCTTTGCATTGTGTGGGCATGTGTGATTTTGTATTTTCTTGAAACTTGGCTTCCCAGCCAAATGCCCTTTGGGGTAACCCTTGCCTCAGTGTTTGCGCACAGAGGTTCTTTGTCTTTTAAACATGTGTGGCTGCACAAAACGTAGTGTAGTTAGTCGCAGAGGGCTCTGTTCTGCTATGTAACCCTTTTGCACTTTTTAGTCTTACTAAACAAGACCTTTTTCATAAATATAGGCACTTGCCCCTCAGGACACTGCATCAGCATATCATTTGACCACAAGAAAAAGGCTTATTTGCTTGCTTAAATCTTTTCAGTTTAGTTTGTAACGGTAGCATACTGGACAAAAACTAGCTAAACATGTGAAATAAATACACATATACCTCACTGAGTCCATATAAAGTTCACTGCCCTCCTTGGAGATTTCCTGGTAACAAGGCAAATGGACACATGCCTCCTGCACACGTAGGCACAGGCTAACAGTTCTGAATGATTACATCACATCTTCATCAGACAATGTGCTGTTATAGTGTCCTGAGGGACAAGTGCCTACATTTATGTACGTCCCTGCCATTTTGCATGGTGGCGCTACTCACTCCACACCTGCTGCCTTCCAGTGTGCCGCCAGGAACTCAAGACCCCTCCAGACAGCTCCAAGGTTAGTAGACTAGGATCAATGATTGTTCCATTGTATAGACTAGGGCCAATGATTTTCAATTTATTAATGGGAAACTCGGTTAAAAAACAGAAGTGTGCATTTCTTAAACCAGCACTTGGGAGTCAGTTTTTGATGACATAGGTATTTGCCCCACTTTATCACGCACGCACAAAAATAACTTTGCACCAGCTGTTTGGGCGGAGTCTCCATAGTGAGAAATTATTGTTAAAAATGTGCTGATCTGCCCTCAATGCTAGGGGGGAAAAAAGTAATCAGATTGCAACAATTAAATCCCCATTCCTTGCCATATTTTCATAGGCACATCAAAAGTTGTGAACACCAGAAAGCTAAAGAGGAACTTTTTTGAAACGACAGTGCTCAACGAAATGGAATCTGCAGAAAATCCACATAGCCACCTATGGGAGTATGAAGCTGTGCCTCTGCCTTGCTGATCAATGTGGCGACGCATGGGTGGTCAGGAACAAAGTCCACTGAAAATATTGGGGAGCTCCTGCTTGGATTCAGAGGCACTCTGGAACTGCTCCTGCCCCTCCATTGTAGAAGTGATCGTCCAAGCCAGGTATGCTACCCTGAACTTGATTCCTGCTGCAGACAACTTGGATTTTATCTCCCAGTATTCATTCTTAAGTCATTGAATGTAAAGATGTGACTCCCTTCCCAGAACAGTTCTTTAGTGTTGCAGTTTTTTGCCTGAATATGTCTTGTTTAGGAAATGTAGGAGTCTAAAGATTATTGGTCAAGGGTGTTCTCCTGGACAGTTAGCAGTTAGTTTGTGTAGAACTGAGCGCTAGGGATGTGAGTGACTCTACTGTGCATGGCTCCAAACATTTACAGTTGTTTTCTTTGGTGCTAGGGATGTGAGTGACTGTGAAATAACAAGTACTGCTGCAGTTCCAGGAGAGCTAAGGGGACATTTAACAACAAAAAAAAAAGCACAATGGTGAGCTAAGGGGGAGGAAGGGTGCTAAGGTATTGAAGGAGGCTTACAATAAAAAAAAAATTATAATGTCCCAAGGGCAACGCCAAATGCAAGATCTGCTAAGCTGCTGGGTGCTGTGTGGTCATCGGTGAAACCCTGTACTACTATCGGCGTGAGAAGTTACAAGTTGGAGGTGGTGCAATGGCATTGCTTTTTGTTACGGCTCCCTGTTTCTGTCTTTCAGTGTGATCACAGCTCCCTGTGTCCAGGTTTGAGAACTGATGGGGTAGTGTTTTACACTGAAGTACTCATTTTTGGTTTTTCTTTTTAAATGGCTGTGAAATACTGTACAGCTAGGAGTCAGACAAGTGGCGGTTTGGGCTAAGGGAAAGTGAATGGGGCTTCATTAAGCCCACCTGGCTGCTATTTTTCCATTTTTCTTTTTAGTCTCCCCGGCCACAGCAGCCTGCCAGTTCATGTGCATGGAGGCTCACACATGATGCGGAACTGCAGTCCCCACCTTATGAAGCCTCTTGGAGCCTGCACTACCACTGGGCCTCCACTAGGTGGCAGTCAAATGCTGAGTCAGCTTGGCCACCCCTCCCAAGAATGCAGCATTATCCCTGGGATGCTCAACCCCCCCCCAGATGACTCCCAGCAACCCAAAGTTGTATCCAGACACGGCCACTGGTGTGGCAGCTCATGAGATGCAAGTGCCTCAGTCCTCCACGCTACTGGAGTGGCCAAAATATTTTACATTCTAAGAAACACTGGAATGCATGCCATATACTTGAGTTTAAATGCCAAGGAGTGCAAGGTGATACACCTAAGGAAAAGGAATCCACATATGGAATATTGGATGGTGGGGTAGGTTGGCCACTCAACTGAGGAGAGGGATCTGGGAGACATCATCAGTGAGTCCCTCAAGAAAACCAGCCAGTAATATCAGGGCATTGTTAAGGCATCGAGGGTGCTGGGGTGCACTGGGAAGGGTTTTTATAGCAGGAGAGGGTAAGTGATACTACCAATATACAGTTAGACACTACATGTGTTATATTTCATAATGCTTCTTAAACTCCGATGTTTAGATATGAAAAGAACCAACTGGTTCAACAGGAGACTTACAGTAGCAGCAAACAACGATAGCATCCATCACACTGCTTGCCCTGCCTGCATAATAAAAATTATTTACTTTTGCCTCAGTATTTCTGTTGTATTTCTTTATTTAGTATCAGTTTTTAGCTGTTTCAGCATCCTATGCAAATCAGCATGGCCTCCTGTGGAGGCAGGTAATATGTATAGGGGACCCACTGCCTTTCAGATTTTTGGCCCGCCCCTTTAACTCATATGTAAGTCTCTCCTTGGGTAAGACTTTCAAAACCAGGTTGTGCCACATTCCAGAAGTTGGCTGCTGCTGAGAGACCCATGTATTTTGTGTGTGTTTCCTCATAAGGAGGCGTAGAATACACACTACTCTTGTATAAGGGTCCCACTCATCTCCCTACATCTAGAAACATACAATTTGACAGTAGAAAAAGGACTGGTAGGTCAATCTAGTCTGCCCTATTTCCTTGCCTATTACTACTCTCCAGACCCTATTTGGTCTCAGGTGTCCCTCCATTCTCCCTTTCCTCTTCTTATTATGCCCAGGTGCCTAGTCCAGTCATGCTTCAAGCTCCCCACTGTCTTCTCCCCCACCACCTCTTTGGCAGGCTGTTCCAGGCATCTGCTAAACCTTTCTGAGAAGCATTTCTTCACATCACTTTTAAACTTCCCCCACTCAAGCTTCTTTGCATGCCCCATGTTCTGGTGCTCCTCCATCTCTGAAACAGACTCACCTTCTTCCTCTCCCCCAGAGAGAAGGCTGAAAATTACAGGCCTGACAGCCTAACTTTGGTATTGGGCAAAGTAATGGAATCACTACTGAAGGAAATGATTGTCGAATACCTTGTTTCCACTGGTCTTCAGGATCCAAGGAAACACAGGTTCACAGGGGGGGGAGGTCTTGCCAGACAAACCTAATCAAGTTCTTTGACTGGGTAACCAAGGAAGTGGATCAGGAAGGAGCAGTTGACGTAGCCTACCTGGACTTCAGTAAGGCCTTCAACACTGTTCCACATAGAAAACTGGTGAGCAAGCTCAGAAGCCTGGGAGTGGCTCCAAAAAACAATAAGATGGATAGAGAGCTGGCTGGACAACAGGAGTCAGAGGGGGGTGGTGGTCCACTCTGTAGAGGACAAAGTGACTAGTGGGGTGCCACAAGGGTCAGTACTAGGCCCAGCCCTCTGCAATGTCTTAATAAGTGACATTGCAGAAGGACTGGAAGAGAAGGTATGCTTGTTCACGGATTACACAAAACTTCGCAACAGAGTAGAGACACTTGTGGGGCATAGGGGGTGTAGAAAGAATGAGGGAAGATCTAAAAAAGCTGGAAGAATGGTCACAGATTGGCAGCTGGGCTTCAATACAAAAAAGTGTAAGATCATGTACTTGGGGCACAGAAACCCAGGGGCAACATATGAACTGAGAAGAAAAGTACTAGCAGCCAGAAAACAGGAATGGAACCTCGGGGTAATCATTTGTAATTACCTGAAGGTAGCTAAACAGTAGACAAGGTTAGTGGGAAAAGGCTAGCGGGATGCTCAGTTGCATAGGCAGGGGTAGCACCAGCAGAAAGATGGCGGTAATAATGCCGCTTTATAGATCACTAGTGAGATCCCACCTCGAGTACTGTGTCCAGTTCTGGAGGTCCGAAAGGACATAGACAGGGTAGAGGCAGTCAAAAGAGGGTGACAAAGATGGTGCAGGGCCTGCATCAGAAGCCCTATGAGGAAAGGCTTAAGGAATTAAATATGTACTCCCTAGAAGAAAGGAGTACAAGGGGAGATATGATATAAACATTCAAATACCTCAGGTATAAACAAGGTACAGAAAGGAAGTGTTTCCCAGAGAAAGAGATTCTTGAGGACAAGGGGTCACATTATAAAGCTGGGGAGGAGGCTGAGAGGAAATATGAGGAAGTACTTCTTCACAGAAAGGGTCATGGATGCTTGGAACAGCCTCCCAGCAGAAGTGGTGGGGCTAAAATGGTTACAGGATTCAAGAAAGTATGGGATAAGACACAAGGATCTTAGAAGTAAGGCAAGGGACAATGACGACTGGAGACTGAATAGGGCCTGCGGTGGCACTATAGGTAGGAAAAATAGGGCAGCCTAGGTGAGCCAAAAAGTCCTTATCTGCTGACAACTTCTATGTTTCTAGATTTCCCCCTTCTTGAAAAGAGACTCCCCTCCTGCACTTTCTTTACCCCTGTGAGGCACTCATAGGTTTCAATCATGGGTCCTCAAGCTCTCCACCAGGGAGCATGTATGCTGAATTCCCCCAGCCTATCCTTGTACGGTTTCTCATGCAATCCCTGCACCATTTTGGTAGTCCTCTTTTGGATCACTTCCACCCAGTCAATGTCCTTGTGGAGGAGTAGCCTTCAGAACTGTATACAGTACTTTAGGTAGGGTCTCACTACTAAGGGATACACTGGCAACACCATCTCGCATCTCCTGCTTGAAAACACCCTCCATGTGCACCCTAGCTTTGCACTAGTTTAACCAGCTGCCCTGCTGCACTGCCCCATCCCACCACCTTGAGATCAATATACAGTATATGATTACCCCAATGTCCCTCTCTTGCTTGGTGACTGTTAAGTACCTCCCCTCCCATCTTATGCACAGTCCCTGGGTTTTCTTGCCCCAGGTGCATGACTCTGATTCTTTTTTGGCATTGAAACCCAGTTGCCACCCCCTGGACCACTCCTCTAGTTTCTCCAGATCCCTTTGCATTCTCTCCACCACTTCATAGGTGTCCACCCTGTTGTAGATTTTTGTGCCATCAGTAAAAGGACACACCTTCCCCTCCAGTTCCTTGGCAATATCACTTATGCAGGCATCAAAGAGGACAGGACCCAATACCAATCCCTGCAACACTCCACTGGCCACTCCCCCCCAAGTGCATTCCATTTACCTCCACCCTCTGCCTCTCATCCTTTAACCAGTTTGATACCTAGCTTACCACATTTTCCCCAACCCTCAGGTTGCTAAGTTTCTTTTTTTAGCCTCCTGTGTGGCACAGTGTCAAAGGCATTACTGAAGTCCAAATAGACCACATCCACTACCTTCAGCTGATCCACCTCCTTAGTCACCCACAGAAATCTATGGGAGTTTTTTGCCTGACCTCCCCGTGAAACCATACTACCGGTAGTCATGCAGCCCATTTGCCTCCAGGTACTCCACAGCCTCCCTTCAGCAAAGTCTCCACTAATTTTCCTGCCACTGATCTGAGAATGACTGGAGTGAAATTGCTAGCCTTCTCCCTTCTGCCGCTCTTGTACAGAGGGACCACATCAGCCCTCCTCCAGTCCCCAGCCCCACCCCCCACAATGAGATGCTGAATAGTGTTGCTACAGGGGCAGTTAGCACCTTGCTCAGTTGTTTCAGTACCCTTGGCTGAGTCCCTTCTGGCCCCATCACCTTGTTTTCCTTAAGGGTTTCCAATCTACTTTGGACTCTCTCCTCTGAGAATGGATTTGTGTCCACTCCATCCTCCACTCTGGTGCCTGCTGATACATGTTGATCTGTTTCCTCCCCCCTCCCCGTGACTGTGCCCTTGAATACAGAGAAATATTCATTCAGCATTTTATCTTTTTTTTTTAACTTCTTCTGCACATCCCCCCTGCTCTCCTGATTCTCATTATTCCATCCCTTGCTTTCCTCTTTTCAGTCACATACATGAAGAAAGTCTTATCCTCATTTTTGACCTCCTTGGTGGATCTGTCTTCTGTTTGTGCCTTAGCTGCCCTGCCCGTCCTTGCTTTCCTTAGTATATCTAGGTATACATCTCTGTATCCTCCTCCATCTAGGTCTTCCTTTACTTTCGAACAGCTGCTTTTTTTTTCTCCCTTATCAACTTAGCCACCTCCATCGAGAACAATAGTGGCCTCTTCCTCCTCCTACCCTTGCTTATTTCCTTCAAACAGCTTGCTGTTGCCTTACTTATTTCTTCATTGATTCTTTTCCATTGTGCCTCCATCCCCCCCATTAAGGTATTTAATGAAGCAATCATCCACTTTCTTAACATTTTCACTCCTGAAAACCAGGAGCCTCATACTAGTGCAACTGAGCCCTTGGCTGCCCCAGGTGGAGGCCAGGGGGTAGCACCAGAACCATGAGTGACATTGTAGGGAGGGGCCGCGGTTCCATAGCATGTGTGCACCTCCACATGTACACGCTTATGTGCTGCCATGCTGGGTATCCAAGGGGAAAAGATGGAAAATGGTCACTGCAGGCTTCGTGAAGCCCTGCTTGCCTACCTCCATCCCACACCACCTACTAGACCACTGGCCCATTTCTGGTTGCAAGTCACTGGGTGGGGGGAGGACAGCCCTTCCCTTTCCTGGCCCAGCCATGGGGGGGGGAATCCATGGGCAACTTCAGTTTAGGTGGGTCTTGGAGAGGAGAGTGTCAGATGGGGGAAGGAGGGAACAAGGCTAAGCCTGCATCTACCACCAAGGCAAAAAGCTTTATGGAACAAACACACACACACACACACACACACACACACACACACTGTAACAGGTGCAGCCAAACCATTACAGTAAATCCAAAAAGTGTAGATAATATGTAGATGGTCTCTTACTTGGATACTATGGAGCCAGAGGTAGGAGTCTTGAAAGGACGACATCCGGCAGACCTGTAAAATAAAAGAAAGGGGTTACAAAGGATCCGTAGTTCTTATGGAGTAACTAGGAATTATCTGATGGGGCAGAACACAGCATCCTGTCATACCTATTAAAGTTAAGAGAAAAACAGGTTAATATGGAGAAAATACAGTAGCAAGACTAGAAACCAAGAGTGGAGAGATACAAAAGGGGCAAAGGACAATATAGGAGTAAACAAGGGAACTTTAGATAACAGGTTGCAGTTAGGGCAAAGTAGGAAGATACAGAGAAAGAGATTCAATTCATAGAAAAAGAGAAAGTTTTGTTTTGGAGGGGTAGGAGGCTCAGAAAAGAAAAAAATACCACATAGATGGCCTAGTTGCAAGTAAGTAATTACACATAGTGGCCCAGATAGCCTAGTGAGGACTCTTTTGGGCTAGTGCTCCAGCATTATTAAAATAATTTATCATTGGTGGTCCAAGTATTTGAGTTGTCCCAGGGAGGTCAGAGGTTTTTATAATGCCCCTGGGGTACTAATGGGCTACTTTCTGTAGTGGCCAGTGGTCAGGATCATTTCTCTGGGGTGGGGAAGGGGTGCCCTGGGCCCCTGATATTGTTTTGGAAGGCACTCAGGTGTAGTGTGGAGAGGTGGCCTGCTGCTGCTAGTATCGGCAGTATACCGCGTACTAGTGATTTATCATTTACCTTAACAATTGATATTCCCCCCAATTGCACCATTATGTGATCGCGATCTTCTGCCTGCCCTCTGCCTACCACTTTGTGCCACTACTACTCTGCATTTTCCCCTAAATCATGAAGTAAACACCGCTGCACCACCAATTACAAATATTGTGCCTTGCCTTACCTCGCGGTGGGGGCAGAATCGATTGCTGCCATCAGTCAGTGCGGTAAACAAGGTTTGTTTTATTTATTTTTGCACTCAGCTATATCTTTGGCAGTTGGGGGACAGAAAGCCACACATGTCCATGCAACCGGAGGGTGTGGGAGATGAAATAGTCGGACTGGGAGAGCCACGAGATAGTAACATTTCCATTTTGCCGGGATGCCGGTTCATTCACAGGATTAGAAAGAATACTTTCTTTCGAGTTCGGTGAGTCCATTTGCAAGTAAGATAGAAACTAATGTCTGTACTGTATTATGGAGATGCCTGCTTCAGCTGCAATAATAGGAACCCAAGGGCTTGGTTTGCAAAGGGGGGGGGGACGCACACAGACAGTCAGTGCCATCTACGTCATTCTACCAAGCAGCGAGTGTTTCACAGGGGAGCCGACCAGTAACAGAGAGAGACACAGAGGACATGCACAGGAAAAAAAAAATTCACTGTTCATTGCTGGGGTCCCACTGTTTGCTTAGTCCCCCGGAAGTCCACAGGGCAGATGGCCTATATGGAGTGGCCAAGTTGGAGGTGGTACACTGGTGGAGAGGTGGATAGTGGCAAACATTGTCTTTATCAGCTGGGACCATGCAGTTAGTGCCACTGTTTTTCGCTGCAGACTTTATGGAGTCGGCCAGGAACACTCAGTTAGTAGCTTTGCTTTTTGTTGTGGCGTCTGTGTCGGGGGTTAGGGAGACTAGCCAGGGCAGCGATCAGCATTAAGCAAATGAAAGTAATGAAGCACTCTCATTGGAGCGCTTCATTTCTATAAAGTAGAGAATGGCTGCCAGCTGTGAAAACTGAAACAGTGTCACACTCTGGTTGCATTCTCATTGGTCTGCTAGGGACGAGCCCACTGTACACTGCTCTGCATTGAACTCATCTCTGACACACCTCTCAAATGTCATTTTGTCCCAAGATGTTTCTTGTGCACGCACAAGGAAATGTAAAAACAGGATATGAACTGCTTGCCAAGTAGATGAATTGTGTATACCAGCTGTAACACTTGAATGCATATTGTGCAATCATTAAAAAAAATAGACATTACCACCATAAGCTTAAGATGATGTTTTGCAAATATTGTAATTTGTATGCAGTTATAAAAGAGCAGGAACCCTGCAGGATCCCATCCAAAAATATCCAATCAGTCTATTTTAGTATATACTTTGGGATTACAAAAATGATGTAAAAAAGATACTAGCTTGTCTCGTACAGTGTTCCAGCTGGTCCAGTGTTAGCTGGCAAAAGAGTATAATATACATTTTTTGAACATTCAACAGAGAAACGCTTATGTGACCCAGCTGTAAGGTAAAAAACAAACAACTTTCTCATCCCATGCTATTTCCACTGTATTCATGGTTTGCTGTAACTGCCGTCTAAGGAGTAAATTATTATACAGTATGATCTATTTTGTGAACCCTACGCTACTTAAAGCAAACTGCAGTTTTTTGACAACCAGACCTCAGAGCTTGGTAAATGGGTGGTAGCAGAGCTTTATTGCACACATTATAAGACAGATATGTGGCAGAGTCAGACTGGCCCACCAGGATACCTGGAAATTTCCAGGTGGACCCCATCTGTTGGGTGTTTGACACCCTTCTAAACTCTAAGAATCTTTGGTTTTATAATCTATTTTTTTTTTTTATTAAAAGGGCCTCATAAGTAAATGTATGATGCAAATACCGAGCAAGAATATCATACTGAAGGTACTGATATGAGTGTGTCATCATGGGCCCTTCCCTACTGATTATCCAGGTGGTCCCCCTCAACCCAGTCCCACCCTGACATGTTGGTACGCAGTGTGGAATAGTGGCCCTGAATATAATAACTATAAATACCGAAGCACAGAAATATTTTTTTTTTGGCATTTAATTTTAGCTAAAAGTTGAACAGAAGTAGTTATTGTTCTGAAGAGAAAGGGAGTTAAAAGATTAATATAGGTATGTTGGCTATAACAATGTATAAAAGCAAAAGCAGTGTTTTTGGAAAAGACTAGGTTTGACATTTGGTTTTAATTGGCACTTTTTGTCCGTGTCAGCATTTTAGAGTCCTCTGGAAGAAACCTGTTGGTGAATCATTGGGGGGGGGGGGGTTGTAAAATTAAAGAAGATGTACCTGAAATAATATGGTGTGTTGGTGTTTGTTTGCCAAGAGTGGTCCAACCCCCTACTTTGTACACCATATTCAGTGCTCCCTAGAGTGCTGCCAAACCCGGCAGTGCATCACCCAAAAGAAACGCTGCACCTGTGCAAACGAGGGATTCCTCATGCTTAAATGGCACAGTGGTGTATTCATAAGTTTCAGCAGTGCTAAACAGCTGCCAGCGTGGTGCTGTTTACTGTTACTGAAACTTGCCCTTAAGCATGTGCTAAGGCTGTGCCTCTGAGTGCTGGGGGGAGGTGTACTGTAGATGAAATTCCTTGTGTCCGGCGGACCCTCTCCCCCCGATTGTCCATATATTAAAAGAAACCCCCTGTCATAGCTCTCCCTGTTAGACTGGTGGTCCTCCCTCCCCCTGGTAGTCTAGTGGACCTCCCTCCCCTCCCCTCGATCACTGATGTACTAGAGGAAAACCTCTATCATATCTCTCCCTGGTGCTCTAGTAGACCACCCCCACCCCTTGACCAATTGCCATCCATCTCCCACCTGCCTCTCTGCTGAGGATCCCCTGCCCGACACCTCCCTCACCCTGGCTGTTTCTGCAGTACTCCTGATCATGCTCAGTGACTGTCAGATGGCAGCCAGCTCAGAAGGTGAGTGGAGGGCTTTGCCAGTCACCCATTATTGGTGGTCTTTCCGGTGACCGGAGTGAGGGGGGGTGCAGTCTGTGGGGGTCTTCAGTGGGTGGGGAGGTGGAGGGATAGATGACACTCGGGGGTCCACTAGACTACCAGGGAGGACTATGACAGGGAATTTCCTTCCTTTACTATATGGGTGAGCGTGAAAGGAGGGTCCACTAGATGACAGGGAATCTGGAGGTCTACCAACCAGCATGGGAACTCGGAGGCTAATGCCCGCATGCAAATGAGCCCATAATGGGCATGCAAACAGCCCTTTAGTGTCATACATGCCCAATGAACTCATTTGCATGCTTGGGCTGAATATGTCCCACAGGAGCTCTGGCACTATGCCATTTTGGCACGCTATCTCCTGTGGGCCATATGCAGCCTGGGGACATGTCAGCACAGCTCGTATTCACTTTACACTGTGCCAGCCTGGCCTCTTATTCAGACAGCTAGTGTGCTCCATTAGAGCGTGCTAACTGTCTGAGTATAGCTCAGAGCCAGACGGCCGCTATGGGCAGTGCAGCACTACCAGCTGATGTGCATTATTGGACTGTTCTGAATATGCTGGCCAGGTTAGGCTATAGTGCTGAATAGCCTATTAGTTGACAAGTGCTGCAGTGGTGCTGAACTACTAGAAGTGCCCAGCTTTGTAGTGGTGCCCTCTATGCCTAAAATGCCTGTCAGAATGCTGCAGTTCCTGTGTTTCTGGAAGGCATCAGTTTCTGCATGGAGCTATCCCTACCTGCTGTATGAAGAAGGTGTAAGTGGATGAAAGCGTGTTACATATGAATTGTGATGCCTGTGCAGTCACCTATGGAGTTGTGCTTGGTGATGTATTTCCAGCAGGATGAAGTCTGATACTGAATAAACGTAGCATGCTGCTTGAATCTATCCTTGTGCCGTGATGTTAGGTTTATTTAGTCAGTATCAATCGATCAATCAGTCAATCAATCAATCCACCAATTAATTATATTTAATTTCTAAAGCACCTTATTCTGCCGGGTTGAAGTGCTATACAAAATACAAATAAATCAAATACAGCAAATATTTTAGAAACAAGACACCCAATAATGAAAGCATTTCACTGTGTGTGGAAGTTTAAAAACTGCTGACAAATACCAGGAAGCACAGCAGCGATTTTAGTGCCCCTTTGAAAACCCCTGTTGAAGAGATCTGACAATGCTGGAAAGATAGGGTTCCACAAGCACAGGTAGCCACAGGAAAGGCTTTGTCCCCCAATGACTTCAGGCAGGCACAAAGAATCTCTAAAAGATTCTCACCGGCAAGTTGGAGAGGGCGTTCCAAAGTATATTGGTGCAGGAGTTTTTTTCTGTATGCTTATGAGTGCCCCGCAGACCTCACACTTGTCCCACATTGATCGAGTTCAATGAACTGTAGTAG
The DNA here is from genome assembly GCA_016271365.2 of Neoceratodus forsteri. Lineage (NCBI taxonomy): Eukaryota > Metazoa > Chordata > Ceratodontiformes > Ceratodontidae > Neoceratodus > Neoceratodus forsteri. The sequence goes on along the minus strand of JADMNL010000024.1, from coordinate 49,557,059 downwards.
ATACGAATGTGCCAGCAGAAACAGACCACCCGGTCTATCTATGTTTGCTCGAGTGTGCAGCCAGCACCCCTAGTTTGCAGCTGCCCCACCCCTTCCCCTTTGTCATCCCACTGCTGCCCCCCACCTCCTCCACCCTCACTCTCCCCCTCTTAGTGGAGTGGCTGTAGTATTTCACTTCTGGGGATCAGTTACATGAAGGAAATGGGTTTTAAAAAAATAAGCAATTTGGACAACTATTAGAAATTGCACATATTTTGAACAGAAACTTTCCATACTGCTCTTTTTGGGGGAAAATTAAAAAAACTTATGTCAGCAAACACAATTAGGCCAAAATGTGCTCCCAACAAACTTGTGTAATTTTTTGCAAAATCAGCAATTTTGCACAATTTCACCAATATAATCAACACCAGTAGATTACTGTCAACAGCATTTCATAGAAAATATTGGTCTTGCCATGTATTTGCTAGGAAAGAAAAAAGATTCTACAGTACCAGCCCCTTTCCTCTGATCATCCAGTGTGGAGAGAAGCTGCCATGTAAACCCTCCCCCTTCCCTTTGCCTTCCATGAGTCTTTATTTAAGCACAGTCAACATCGTGCCAGTGTTTGGTGACAGGGACATCATTTAGCACAATGCATCATTATTTCACTGTAGTCTCTCAGTAGGAGCTTGGTATGATGTCCATGCCCTGAGTAGGTGGGTAGTAGGAGGTTCAACACTAGATATTTAGATATTTTCCTGGTCTGCAGTTTTGAAACAGCAGAATGTTTTGTGATTGTACACATAAACACAACATTTCATTGTTTGGTCAGCATGTATAGAATCTGTATCCATGATATTTTGTTTAAAATAACTGCTGCGTTGGTTCATTATTCTTCTCGTGAAGCAGCTTTAGCTAATGAATATTCTCTTGGGTCCTTCACTGGAGATGTTAGAAAAGGAAATTTTTTACTTTTGATAAACAGAAGGAACTTAGCATGTGAACCGTCGGAACCATAAAATAGTATGGCTAACTGAAGCCATCTGATTGACTGAAACAAGTCACCGAGCCATGTAACTACTCCCTATAATTACACAGGTTCACATTAAAAATGTATTTTGTGCTTTGGAGTCCATTTTATAAGCACAGTGAAACTCTTCATCAATGTATAATCCTGGTCAATAAACACACTTTGTGTGTGTGCGTGCGTGCGTGCGTGCGTGTGTGTGTACCATTATATGCTGTTGTGTCTTATTGCTAACATGCTCTATGAGTCAGGACTAGGAGACAATAAAACAGTATACTGGTTGACAGTGCATAATGTAAGTAATAAGTCACAACAGGGTGCGCATTTGAGGATTTTAATGCATGCCCCAGGGATGTAGTAAAGCACAGGGCTGAAGGCTGAGTGTCCTTAAGCCCCTGGAAAGTACATTAAAGAGCGAATGGAACCAAAACAGTCATACAAGAAAATGATACAAATTTTAAGAAGGAATCAGTTGTAACTTTTTATTTCTGAAATATTTTGGTTTTTTCTCTTGCTCATTAGAAATGTTTTTATGTGATAATATTATGATACATATGGCTGAAGTTTTCAGCCCAGCAGCTGACATATCTGTGTTTATTCTCCCACACTATTAGCATTTAGAAAATGGGCAAGTTTAAAGTGAATTGTGAGCCAATTAGCCAGATGGGTATGAGACAACAGAGACTGGGATATAATTAGTCCCAGTCTCTGTTGCCTCATTTACTTCTGAAATAAATGGGCCATCAGAACATTGGAAAAGGCAACTGTCACCATGTTTGATGAGTCTTTTACAGAGTCCTAAACTTTTTACCAATCCCACCCCAGCAAGATCAACCATGGCACAGACTGTAAAAGTTAAAAAAGATGTATCTCACATGAACATGGGCAGAAAAATCTGTTAAAGACATGATTCATAGCGAGACCGCTAGCCCCACTAGCACATCCATGCATGACAGCAGTGATATTTTCTTCAATTTCTGTACCGCAGATGATGCCCATCTGCAGTATGGAAAATAAAGAAAAAGCCACTCTTCTCATACACAGTAGCCCACCAGGGCTAGCGCTCTCTCTCTCTCTCTCTCTCTGGTTCAACTCGGCTGTGATTTTGCAGCCAACCACCTGCTAACACTAGTTCAGGCACTAGTAACATTCTTGTTATTTAAAAAAGTCACCTTTTTAGAAACTCTCACTCAATCGTTCACCTACCCTCATCACAGCTTGGAAGCAGTCTGGTACAACCATAACAAGCATGTTGGCAGGCAGGATGGCTGGGGCAGACAGGATCCAATGAGCAATGAGATTATAAGTATTAAAAAAAATAAAATGGAAACTATAATAGCCATCAGATGATCTGCCATGAAGGCAGGGGAAGGTTGGTGTACCACAGGGAACACTGCTAAGAAAGCATCTAGTGTGTGTCTATGGGGGGGGGGGGCGGAAGAGGACAGCCTTAGAAATATAAAATAAGACCCCCAGAAGCAGCGCCCTCTTCTGGCAATTGAACCACATAAGGGACCACTTTACAATAATGACAATTTATATGGTCACTTGTATGTATTGTTTTTATTATTTTGTTTTTTACTTTTTTTTCATATTGCTTTTTGCTCCCCATTGCTGCCTCCTGCATTATTTTGGCAATGCAGAGACATAGGTATTTATTTGGTTTTAGAAAATGGGGAAAGTAATTCCTCCTCTGTGATTGGCTGAACTCACCAATGACCCGGTCCGGTATGAGACAACAGAGACTGGCAAATAACTAGTGCAGTCTCTGTTGCCTCATACCGTTCTAAGTATAAGGGGGCCACTGGAACGTTGAACTGGCTAGCACCGCCATCTTGAATCATGTCCCTTAGCGAGCGATCCCCCACAAACAGCAATATAACCACAGCAGGTTTCACAATTCACAATTTCACTGTCACACTGTTAACAAGTAAAAGTTAACTGCACTTCCAAACGTCTGATCATATACACAGTCTCCCTGCTGCTGATGCTCCCTCTGCACAGCGATCTGTTTTGCCATTACCTGCCACAAACCTTCACTCATCTCCTCCAGTCCATTTTTTAAGCTGCCCCACGGAGAGAAGTGCTTCCCTCAATCTCTTCTACTCATTTAAATAATTTAGTCAGTCGGCAATGAGCACTTGGAAGAAAATCAAAACAAAGTCGTCCAATCGATCGGCTTCACAAACTGCTTCTCATCATTTTTTTTTAAATGTGAAGCACGTGCTTCTCCCTGGCTGCTTAGTATTACTGCAGTATGCAACTTACCGCAATCATTGGGCACTCCATATACAAGAGAAGTAGAGCTTTACAACTTTATTTTCTGTGTCTTGCATTCCTCTCACTTCTGCTGACAAGGAAATTAAAAAAAAACTGGCAAGAATTCAAACTAAACAAGAAAGGGACAGACTACTATCTCACAAGTGAAACCATTTGCGTGAGCCACACACTTAGTGGTACTGGATATTTCTTTCACATAAATTAAAGTAAAGGAAGCAAAGAAACACTAAGTCCTGTTGCTCGCAAAAGCGGGGGGCAGTAACCAATAACCATGACAACCAGTACCCACAGCTACAGGGGCTCTAGAAGGACAAAATGCACTAGATAAAACACACACACACACACACAATTGTAATACAGGCGGAGGAATTATTTTATTTCAAAACTGATTTTAAATTGATTTTGTATTAACATTTTATTATTAAACTTATTTTGTTTTACAGTCCCATTTTCTCAAGTGCAATAATCCTGCCCTCCAGGTGTGATGTTTAGCTATACCGGACCTTCAGGGGCTATAAGACCCTCCGCCTGCAGCATCGGGCCTCATTATGCCCCTGGGCGGTCCGGTATAGCACAATACCGCCCACCCTGTTGGGTATTATTGCTTACTTTCTCCCTCCTAACTCTGTGACCCCAGAACATGGCTGTATGTGCCCAAGGAGGTAAGCATGCATCCCATGGCTCCAGTGATGGCCCTGTTCCCCTGCCTGACCTAGCCCCAAATCTCCGCTTTGCTTGATGCCACCACCAAGCCTCCACTCAGTGGCAACCAAGAGCCTGGGAAACTAGATCTTCCCCCAGAAAAGGAGAGCTGCCTGTTGGCAGCTCAATCCAGCTCCTTGCCCTCCCCGCCCCAGCCAACCCATGGCAACCCAAGCTCCCTCCTGAAATCAGGTCACCGGCATGGCACAAGGTGTAGCGTCCAGTACCTCAACCCTCAGTGCCACCAGGCCAGCTATTTTTTTAACTTGTAATTAAAATTACATAAAAAAAAATTTCTAAGCACAATAATATCCACCAGGGTGATTGCTATGGGCAAATACCAGACCTTCCAGGAGCCTTAAGGCCCTCTGCCTGTGACGCTGGGCCTCATTGTGCCCCTGGGTAGTCTTGTATAGCCCAATACTGCCCATTCTGTCAGGTATTATTACTTATTAGAAAATGGGCTTTTTATTTCCTGATCTCTGATTGGCTGGTACCCCTGCAAGGGGGGTACATTAACTTTCAATAGACGACCAGGAAATAAAAAGTGCCATCCCCAGTGCCCCTTCACTCCCTCACATATCCCTGTGCCAACCCTGCTTCCTCATTGGCTAAAAATATCCAGTTCAATGTTAAATCACCACCATTTTTTTCTCTCCCTTAGCGAGAGATACTGGCCCCCAGTTCCAGCAAGGCAGCCCCCTCCAGAAAAGAGCCCTCCCCCCAGTCTGCCTTACTGTTAATAAGTATGACTTGGCCATATACACATAACAGAAGACAAGTCATCACAGCAATCGGCTTCGCAGAACAGCCTATTGTAATTTTCAAACATGAGCATGAGACTCCTTATAGTAGCTAATATTAGATCTGCTGATAGATCCTTTGTTTGGCCACACTGTTTTCACCACAAGAAACACACAATAAAAAAAAAAAAAAAAACTTTTTATTTTATTTTTATTTATCAAGTCTAGGATTACAAATACCTTTGAGCCATGGCTCTTTTACAAAGGTTCCACGTCAGAGAAATACAAATTATGGGGAACATCAAGACAGGCATTACAACAATGCGGACATTGCAAACAGAGTACAGATTAATACAGTTCAAGGGTAGCATTGTAACAAGGCAGCCAGCGGCATTTGTCAGAGAAAATAGACAACAGATAAGAAGTGCCAGAGTCATAGGGAGAGGGAAGGGGGAGAAAGAATGTAGGAAGGGTGGCAAGAGGGTGAAAAGTGCAGCATTGGGTATACCAAGATGTGAGGGTAGAATCCAGTGAGGAAGGGAGGAGGGGGGACAACTAGAGCAGAAAGGGAAGTGGAGAAACAAGGTTAAGTTGGGCAGTCACAGGAGCTGTTGGTAGTGAGATAGTCCTGGAGCCTAGTTTTAAACATACCAATGGTTGGGGCAGAGAAGATGGTTGGGCTGAGGCCATTGAACCAGAGTAGTGCTCGATAAGCAAAAGAGCGTTGTCCCTGTGAAGTGTGACAGTGAGGGACTTTCAGTAGCTGTAGCGTGGATCTCCTAAGGCACCATTTGTTAATTCGGTATTGTAACAGAGTTGAGACCCCAGAAGGTGCAAGGCCAAGGTAGATTTTTTTGACCATGGAGCAGATGAGAAACTTTATGCAGTTTGATAGTTGGAGCCAGCCGGTCTGAGTGTACAGGTCACATGTGTGGGTGAGACGGTGAGCACCAGTGATGAGCTGACGTGCTTTATTTAAGGCAGTTGAGAGGCGTCTAAGGGTTGTGGTTGTGGCCGAGCCATAAATGATGAGACCATAGTCTATTACAGAGATCACAGAGCTCAGGGCTGCAACCTTCAAAGCTTCTGGCGTGAGGTGTGGTCTGTGTTTGTAGAGGAGACCAAGTTGTGTATTAGCAGCTCTAGCTACATTATCTACATGAAGTCCATAGGAGAAATTAGGATCAAGCTGAATCCCTAAGTATTTGAAGGACACCACCTGATCTAGAGCGTTGCCCTGGGTGGTGGAGATAGCCAAGTGGTGTAGCTTGTGTGGGTTATGAGAGCTGCAGAAGAGCATAGATTTGGTTTTCTTGTCATTGAGGACCAGTTTATGATTAAGAAACCATGTCTCTACAGAACTGAAACCAAGTTGAAGGTTGTGTTGAAGAGTTGCAGGATCTTTGTGAGTGGAGAATACAACAGCATCATTGACATATAGTATGATCTGCTCAGAGCAGTGGTAAGGAGGAGATTAGAAAAGGCTAAAAGGAGGGTCCCAGTATGGATCCTGTGGGACACCCAAGCAACAGGCAGGGTGTTAGAAAGAGCGTCAGATTTTTACTCTCTGTAACGGTTTTCTAAGTAGCTTTTAAACCAGAGAGAAGAGTCAGGTGATAGCCCGCATTCAGTAGTTTGTGTATTAGTAGTCCACGGTGTACTGTATCGAAGGCCTTGGAGAGGTCAACGAAAACGACCCCTGTGAGAAGGCCGTTGTCAAGGGATTTGTGCAAAGCTCCAGTGAACTCAAGAAGGGCTGTGGTGGTGCTGTGACCTTTCTGGAAGCCGTGTTGTGGACAAGGTATATTGTATTTATCCAAGTGGTCGGTAAGTTGATCAGCCATGATGCGCTCAAGTGCCTTAGAGAGTGGGGGCAGTATGGAGATAGGGCGATAATTTGAGTGAATCGTCTTGTCCACACTTTTATGGACGGGTGTCACAGTGGCTGTTTTCCATAGGTCCGGAATTTTCCACAGCTGAGAGAGAGTTTAGGATTTTTGTTAATGGATGAATTACCTCATCGAGGGTGAGCAACAGGCTTAAGGTCCGGGTGTCGCTACTAGATCTACATTTAGAGATAGCTGCAGTAATATAGCGAGCTTCATTCAGCCTTACCTTCCTGAAGTAGAAGAGGGATGGTTAGACTGAGGGGCTGAGGTATTTGGGAGTAGGCCCTGTTTTGAAAAAGTCATGGGGTAGAACAGCACTAAGGTCTGAAAAGCCGTGTTAAAGATGTTTGCGATCACCTTGGGGTCAAGGGTTGAGGATCCATCAACCATTAACATCACCGGAGAGGTTTTGGCTGCTTCCTGTGACATCCTTGATATTGTCCCAGAAAGCACCATTTCCCATGTATCGGTGACAGCGTCTCTTGTAATAGGTGGATTTCACAGTCGTATGGCTTTGTGCAGGCATTTCTGCATTTGTTTGTATCTTGATGTCCAGTTGTTTGCCAGTGGTCCTGGCAGCTGCCCAGAGGTGATCCCTTAGTTTCAGCTGTAAGAGAAGAGCCGCGGTGACCCATGGGTTAGAGAGAGATTTTGTTTTGCGCCTTTTAGCAGGGGCAAAGAGGTCACAGGCTTTGTTGAAAACTGTGATGAAGTGATCAAGAGCCAAGTTAACATCTGTTGCTTCATAGATGGGTAGCCAGTCTTGTAGAAGCAGGTGTTGTTTGAGATGTGGAAGTTTTCCACGAGGAAGGACTCTACTAGCGATAATTTTGGGAGGGGGCTTAAGGAATTTGTTAGACCATGCACACATGACTGGGGAGTGGTCACTGAGTGAGTCTGGGAGAATGGTCGTACGAGAAATCCTTGTGGGGTGAGTGGTGAGGACCCAATCCAAGAGGGAACTGGTGCCAGTCTTGTAGTTAATCCTAGTAGGGGAGTTTATCATTTGCGTGAGGTTAGCAGCTGAGATGGAGTCTTTATAGGCACTGGCACTCGATGCTAACCAGTTTATGTTGAAATCCCCTAGTAGAATAAGTTCAGCTTTGGAAGGATGAGAGTTGATAAAGTTTAGGACGTCATTGAATCCATGTTTAGGGTCCCTGGGCGGGATGTATATGGAGACAATAGACAGGGCTTTATGGTTGGGACCTAGGATGATTTTTATTGGCAGAATCTGGGCTGAGGCAGAAAGTGATGGAGTTGCTACAGGGTGCCAAGACAGGGAGTCTTTGACATAGATTGCGCAACTACCACCTTTTTTGGATATCCAGTCCAGCCTGTGGACATTGTAGCCCTGTATTGTTACTGCTGAGTCAGGAACTTTAGGTGTCAGCCAAGTTTCCACTACTGCAAGGATGTCAGGGTTGTGTTGGCATATGAAGGCTTGGAGTGCATCCAGCTTTGGTAGTAGGCTGCAGATATTAATAGTTGCAAGGATAAGGGCACCTGGAGTTTGTGTGTGGCCTGAGCTTCTAAGGCCAGGATTGGGATGGACGCTACTTGAGATGAGAAGGAGGAGGAGTAGGAGTTTTAAGGAGCAGAGTCGCAGCTCTTTGACAGATAGTTTTGATTGTTGTTTCCTGGAGTAGAAGTTGCAAGGTTCCAGGCGGTGTCCCATATGGACTGCAAGGTGGTACAGTGTAGAGAGGTGGCCACACTTATTGAGAGAGTGGTCGGGTTAAGTAACCAGGAATATCCAATCGGTGCCTAAGCACAAGACTCGAGTGGAAGTGAGAGTTCCCTTGGAGTAGCAGTGGAACCAGAGTAGAGGGTGGGGGTGGGGGTGGGGTGGCTAGGACCAGGGAGAGAGAGAAGAGGGGCCAGGGCAAGGAGGAGGAGGAGGAGAGAGAGAGAAAGGCAGAGAGAGCCCACATGGCTTACGTGCTAGATAAAGAGATAGAGATATAGCCCTCTAGTGGTGAGAAGATATAATCTGCTAATGGAAAAGTCAACAGTTAAAAAAATATATATATATATATATATATAACATATATAACATATTATAACATATTAAGTTCACTTTCATGAACGGATTGCGCCCACCTGCTCTGCCCCTCCATCTGCAAGCTGACTCAGATTGCCCTCGCATGAAGCATTTCTCCCTCTGCTCTCCATTCTCCTCCCTGGTTTTGCCTTCTCCCATGAAACTCACCATCGGGTCAAATTAAAATCCCAAACAAGTTTGCCACAGTAGTGGTACCACTCTGCTGTCATCCTAACTTCTTCCTCGCAATGGTTCTCCTTCTGACAAGTAAGCTGTTTTGCGGATCCTCCGGTTCGGCAGCTGCAACCACCACTCCGGCTGACTCGCTCTTCAAAGGCGCTCTCTTCACTGTCCCGGTCCTCAGGGTAGGCAGCGAGGACCGGGAACCATAAAATATAAACAAAAACTAACAGTCCCGATACTCAGAGTAGGCAGCGGGGATCGGGAAAATGATATAAAAAAAGAAAGGTGACTTTAAATCCCCACAGCAGGAATCAGGGACGGGGGGGGGAGGAAACAGTCTGATTTGGGCCCAGTCCTCTGGGCAGGCAGCGAGGACCATGAGAATGTAAACAAACAAGGAAGAAAAAACAACAAAAATGAAGCAGAACAGGCAGTGAGCAAGAAGTAATCACTGCGCTAATACATAACTCCTCTAGTGGCCACTAGCAAAGGAACTGTTACCAGCAGTATAGGGACTACTTTACCAAAAAAGAGAGAAAATGTCATTTTGTAGAGAATTACTTTATTTTTTGTAATCCTATAAAACAATGACAAGTGGCCCATTTTCTAAGCGTAATAATACCCTCCAGGGTGGGCAATACCGGACCGCCCTGGGGCTATAAGAAAAAATTACTCACCTTAGTAATGTTGTTTCTTCTAATGGAGTCTTGCTATATTATGACTATTGCAGTTTGTCCCAACCTTAGAACTGCTCCGAGGTGAAAGAGTTAACTTCCATGCAGAGCATGGAGCTTTGAGCGCGAGCTCGGTTCAGAAGCTCTGTTAGGCTGGTTTCAAACCGAAACCGTCAGATCTTTACAAGCAAAAACTCACTAAGGTTCTGTGTGGAAGTTGTAACCTACACTAGCCAACTGGCCACTAATATATTAACACATTTTTCCTGGTCCCAACACAAAGACTCAAGTCAGTGGACCAGAAAAATAAGATAAAATAACTAAATAAACACAACACCCAAACATGAAAGAGGGCATCAATAAATGCCAACAGAGGACTACCCACCCCATACCCAAAGTAGGAGTTCTGAGAGGGGCAGGCTGGGGGGGAGGTCATAATATAGCAAGACTCCATTAGAAGAAACAACATTACTAAGGTGAGTAATTTTTTCTTCAAACAACATGAAGTCTTGCTATATTATGACTATTGCAGACTACACAGCAGTACCTCCATGGAGGAGGGACAGAACCTACTTAGGGAATAGGCTCTGAAGCACGGCTGTGCCAAACTGAGCATCCCTGAATATCCAGGGAGTAATGCTTGGTGAAAGTGTGTACTGTCTTCCAAGTAGCTGCCTGACATATCTCCAAGATAGGGATGTCTCTAGCAGCAGCTAGAGATGCAGCTGTACCTCTGGTAGAGTGAGCCCTCAGGCCTGAGGGGGGAGCCTTACCCAGCTTTTGATAGCAAAATTGGATACAAGAAACGATCCACCTGGCAATGGATCTCTTAGTGGCAGGTCTCCTTTCCCAACCTCACCATAAGTGAGAAACAGTTGAGGGAGTCAAACCTGTGACCCTTGGTACGCCTCATGTGGTAACTTAGGCCCTCTAACATCTGTTGTGCAGCCTCCTCTCACCAGAGGAGGAATGGTCAGTGAAGAACACTGGAAGTGAAATAGATTGGTTAAGGTGGAAATCTGAAACCACCTTAGGCAAAACTTCCTGTTAGTCCTGAGGACTACTTTATCCCTGTGAAAGAAAATAAAGTCAGTTTCTACTGATAAAGCCTGTAACTCACTTATAGCCTGGCAGAAGTGATGGCTACCAGAAATACAGTTTTCCAAGTCAAATACTTAAGCTCTGTCAAGACAGAGGCTCAAAGGGGGTTGCATTAGCGAGCAATGCATACATTAAGATCCCAAGCTGGGGCAGGGTCCCTGAATGGAGGATTGGTGTGAAGCAATCCTTTAAAACTTGGAAAATACAGGATGAGCAGAAAGAGAAGAGGGCTTCCTGCTGAAATGAAGGCAGAGACAGCAGCCAAGTGCACTTTCAGGGTGGCTGGTCTCAGTCCCAAAGAATTAAGATGGACCATGTAGTCCAATACAGTGGGAAGATCAGCAGACTCTGGGAAACATGCTTCCCAGAACACCATATGGAAAACCTTTTCCACTTGGAGTTATAGGTAGCCCTGGTGGAAGGCTTCCTAGCAGCCTTCAGGATTTCGAGAACACTTTGAGAAAGTTGCAAATCAGCAACTCTAACTGCTCAAGAGCCAAGCCTTGAGGTTGAAGGATTTGAGATTCGGATACCAAACTCTCCCTGAGCACAGGTTAACAGATTGTGGTTCCTGGGAGACACAGGGAAGATGGATCGCTAAGGACAGAAGGAATGGGTACCAGGGCTGCCTGGCTCAGTCTGGAGCAATCAGGATCATCTTGCAGGGGCTGAGACCTGATTTTGACTAGTACTTTGAACAGGAGAGGAAGGGGGAAAGGCATAAAGAAACTTCCTTCCCAATCAAGGAGAAAGGCATCCAGGGGAACTGAGCCCAACACTGGGGCCTGCAACAAAACAGTGGAAGTTGATGATTGTCTGGGGCTGCAAAAGATCTATCTGAGGAGGCCCCATCTGGCAAACGCTATCCCAATACTAGGGATCCAGTGACCATTCGTGATGGCCCTGGGAAATCCTCTGAGAGCATCTGCCAGGACATTGTCCTTGCCTGGGAGGTGAACTGCTATGAGGGAAGTGTTCAGGAGTAAGCCAGAGACCACAACTTCATCGCCGGTGCACAAAGGTCAAGACCGAGTGCCTCCTTGTTTGTTGATGTACCACATTGTAGTGGTGTTGTCTGTTCTGACCTGTACTACCTTGTTCTGAACAGATGCAGAGAAAACCTGAAGTGCTAGAAAAACAGCTCTGAGTTCCAACAGGTTGATGTGGAGCAGAGATTCCTGAGGGGACCATAATCCCTGGGTGGAGAGTTCGCCCATATGAGCTCCCCATCCCAAGAGGGATGCATCTGTAGTAAGGGTCAAGGAATGGGACAGAGGGATGAAAGACACCCCCTGTCTCAGATTGCTCTGATCCTGCCACCACTGAAGGGCCTGGATCAGAGTTAGAGTCACTGGGATTAACTTGGATAGAGGATCTCTTCTTTGAGACCAGAAAGCTCTCAAATGGAACTGAATGTCCCTTATCTGAACTCTTGCTCCTTGCACCACAGCTGTGGAGGCAGCCATGTGCCCTAGGAGCTGCAGGAAATGCCTTGCTGGTCGAGACCTGCAGAGTGAAGGAGGCGGCCAGGGCCACCTAGGTCCTTACCTTTCCAAGGGAAGAAAGGCTCTGGCTTCTTTGTGTCCAGTTCTGCGCCTATAAAGGTGAGTACCTGGACAGGTTCCAAAACGACTTTGGAAGATTGAGAAGAAATCCAGAGAGGTAAGCAGCTGCTGGGTAACTGCAGGTGTGATTGACTGGTCTGGAGACTGACCCACAATGAGCCAGTCATCCAGGTAGGGAAAAATGGCAATCTTTTGCCTTCTTAGGTGCCTGAGGGCAGTTCGAATCTGAGGTACTTTCGATGGGAGCTTCTGATAAGAACATGGAAGTAGGCATCTTTGAGGTCCAGGGAGGCTAGCCAGTCCCCTGGCCTTAGGGAGGGTAAAATCATTCCCAGTGTCACCATTTTGAACTTTGGCTTTAAAAGGTGCTTGTTTAGATATCTTAGATCCAGGATAGGCCGCCACTCTCCTGTCTTTTGGGGTAAGGAAGTACCTGGAGTACAGACCCTTGCCCTGGTGAAGGGCTTTTCTACAGCTCTGAGAGCAGCAGAGGTTGAGACTTCTGTTTCAAAGCAAGAGTCTCTAAAGGGTTTGTAGGTGGAAAAGATCTGGCTCTCATCTTTGAAAATTTCTTGAAGCTGAGAACCAGACCCTGGCTCACTACTTCCAGGACCCACCTGTCTGAAGTTAAAGACTGCCAGTCCTGGACAAAGTGAGCCAACCTGCCCCCTACAGGTAGTGGAGAGCCGACCCTGGGCATCCCATCAGGGTGCCTGTTTGGCAGGAGCTTTAGGCTGAGGGGTGGGAGCAGGTCTGCTCAAACCCCGTCTGCCTCTCCCTCTGAAGAACCCCTCTGTACATAGGCTGAGGAGGCGGAGGCCTGGGTCTGGTAGAAAGGCCTGTGAAAAGGCCTACCCCTACCCCTGGGGGGTTGCCTCTGAGGAGTGGCTTGCCGTTCCTTGGCTTGTGCACTCCTGTAAGTGGTTCTATATTCATCCATTTTCTTCATATAGTTCTCTGTCTGCTCCCCAAACAGAGAATTTCCCACCACAGGAAAATCCATAGCCTTAGACTGGGTATCCTGTGACAAAGTAGTACACCTGAGCCAGGCTAATCTCCGAAAAGCCACAGATGTAGCCATGACTCTAGAGGATACATCGTTAGAATCCACTGCAGCATGGAATTGCACCTTAGATGCCTCAATACCATCAAGAGCCACCTGCTCCAGCTCCTTGCGAGCTGGCAGGGACCTGTTTGGCTAAGGCCATGACAGTATCCCATCTAGATTTCTGGTATCTTGCAACATAAGCCATATAGTTAGCTCGTCTGAGTCCCAAGGATGATGCCATGTATTGTTTTTGGCCATGGCATCAATCTTCCTGGAATCCTTGTCAGGAGGATGAAGCCAGTGGAATATTAGCTTTATCACAGGCTGCAGCCTGAACTACTCCAACATGACTGCATTGCTGTGAAAGAAAATCTGTATCAGGACCTGATAAAGTGTACCTCCTGTCCATCTTTTATCTACAGGAGGCACAGAATTAGGAGCTTTTAAAATTTTTATTGTTTGTTTTCTAAAAGATTTATGTAAAGGATGGACAATCTCCTGGACTCTGGGATATCCATCATCTCCACATAGTCAGGCTCCTCTTGCTCATCCAAAGCCTCCTCTAAGGGAAGCTGGAGGGTCTCAGCAACTTTTTTATAAAACAAAAAATGAGAAGGGGACTCAGAAAACCTAGGGGGAGACTCACCTGAAGGTCTGTCTGGGGAGATGTCCGGTTCAATGGGCACATCCAGACTTTCAAAGACACATTCACACTGATCATAATCCTCATCCCCCTCCTCTGGTTCATAGAACTCTTCTATATCATAATCCTGAACCACTGGAACCGACCGAACCGACCTTTTGCCAGACAGTGGCGGTTCGGAGGGAACCGGGGACAGGGACTGGACAATCTGTATTGCCCTGGCTATCTCTGCAGCAGTTGGAGAAGGAATTTTGGACTCCAAACCTGCTGATTTTTAGATTTCTTTGCTGGAACTGGCCCTCAGAGCCAGCTTTTCGCTTGTCTGAGGAAGTCTGCGCCTGGTCAGAGGCACTCCTCGTCGGTTGGCACCGAACCGGGCTGGCCATCTGGTCAGCGGACTTTGGCCTCTCATTCCCTGAGCCTGCCCACTCTCTTGTCCAGGGTGGCTGCAGGAAATTTTTACAAATCTGGCAGTCTGAATTGAGGTGGTCAAACCCCAGACAATAGAGACACATGGTGTGTGGGTCAGCCTGCAAAGGCTTCCACAGACACTACAGTGTTGAAACCCAGTGGCCGGTTTTCTTTTGGGTTCTCAGACATGATGCCAGCCTAACCAACCAACTTGCCCTTTTTAATGGCAGTGCCAGACCAAAGACACCCTTATCGGTTCCAAACCGTGTCATGGAGTCAATGGAAACGTAATGAAACTGTTTTTTTAGAACCGATAAGAACCGGGAACCGCACTCTAAGAAGCCTTAAAAGGCTTTAAACTTATATTTCAATACAATTCGATCGGTTCAGCTGAACCGATAACACTTTACAAGTTCCACACAGAAAAAACCCTATCTATTACTTATGATTACCATAGACAGAGCCTGAACCGATCAGTTTTGCGGTTAAAATAATCAAATCGCGGTTAAATTAAACCAGAAATAGCCTTTAAACCGAAGAAATGAACCGAGCAACAGAAGGAATCTCCAGAGCGACTGTTCAGTGAGTAGATAAAGAATCTACGGTTTCGGTTTGAAACCAGCCTAACAGAGCTTCTGAACCGAGGTCGCGCTCTGAGCTCCATGCTCTGCGTGGAAGTTAACTCTTTCACCTCCGGAGCAGTTCTAAGGCTGGGACAAACTGCAATAGTCATAATATAGCAAGACTTCATGTTGTTTGAAGGCCCTCCACCTGCAGCGTCGGGCCTCATTACGCCCCTGGGCGGTCCGGTATTGCCCAATACCGCCCACCCTGTCGGGTATTATTGCTTGCCTGTAATCTCATTCCCAATTACATCACAGGTGACTGACCTAACAGCTATTGAGTGGCTGTTCCTAAGTAACAGTGATGTCACAGTCAGTGAGGTCACAATGCTGATGATGTAGGGGTTAGAATAGAACTAGATATGTCTCCTACCAGGCAGAGTGCTGTCCCACACATCTCACCTACTAACATCGGGTGAACGATCTTCTAATTATCCAAAGTGAAAAGAAAAACTACCTCAGATATAAAAGGTAATGGCTGACTGCTTTTGAAAGCAAATATTAGTTTTAGGCAGTGCACTAGCTCTTTAAAATCATATGATGCACATCTTGGAGGGGCTAATTACACTTATAAATTACTATAAGAATGTTTCTGGGGGGAGGAAAATTAGATTCAGCACCGGACAGTGTGTATGTATTTTCTAGATTTTTTTCTTGCCATTTTATATTATTTATTTATTTATTGAATTTTGTTAACCAGGTAGGCCCACTGAGCCCCGAAGGTCCCTTTTTAAGGGGCAACCCAAAATTAGTTACATATAGTATAGTAAAGTATGAACAATTGGAATAGTACATTTCTGGACAGATCATACAGGATTACAGTTAAGACAAAGTACAGAGATACACAGTACCCAGAATTAGTTACTTATAGTACATAGATACATAGACAGTGTCGGCAGATAAGGGCCTATGGCCCACCCAGTCTGCCCATTTTGCTTGTAAGTTCAGTTTATGTTTTTCTAGAAGTCTGTTGCCCCTAACCCCTGACCTCTAGAATTCCTTTATGTCTATCCCATGCATTCTCAAATCCCGTGATTGTTTCAGCCCCCCCCACTTCCTCTGGCAGGGTGTTCCACTTGTCCACCACCCGTTCTGTGAAGAAATTCTTCCTCACATTTCCTCTGAATCATCCTCCTCCAACTTCATCCCATGCCCTCTAGTCCTGGAACATCTTTTTCGCTAAAATGGTGTATTCCTGCACCCTGTTCCACCCTGTAAGATACTTGTATGTCTCTATCATATCCCCTCTCTCCCTCCTCTCCTCCAGGGAGTACATGTTCAGTTCCTTCAACCTGTCCTCATAGGACTTGTGATGCAATCCATGCCCCATCTTTGTTGCCCTCCTCTGAACCTTCTCTATCCAGTCTATGTCCTTACATAGGTAAGGTCTCCAGAACTGTACAGTGTACGCCAGGTGGGGCCTCACTAGTGTCTTGTATAGTGGAATTATGACCTCCCTTTTCCTGCTGGTGATGCCCCTGCCTATACATCCCAGCATCCTATTTGCTTTACCTGCTGCCTTGTCACACTGTTTCCCTGCCTTGAGGTCATCAGAGATGATAACCCTAAGATCCCTTTCCTGCTTGGTGCATGCTATATCCTCACCCCCAACTGATATATTGTGCCAAGGTTTTGTGCCCCATATGCATTATCTTGCACTTTTGCATTGAATTTCAACTGCCAAACCCCTGACCATTCTTCAAGTTTCTGCAGATCCCTTCTCATTCTGTCTACACTCTCGTGTGTCTGCTCTATTACAGAGCTTTGTGTCATCAGTGAACAGTGAAATTCTGCCTTCTAGGTCCTGTGCAATGTCACTGATGAAGATGTTGAATAGGACTGGTCCCAGCACTGATCCCTGTGGTACCCCACTGATCACTCTTCCCTCTGTGGAGTGACAGCCATTTACCACCACCCTCTGTGTTCTGCCACCCAGCCAGTTACCTACCCACCACACCACTGTCCTGCCCACACCCATATTCCCTAGCTTGTGTAATAGTCTTCTATGTGGCACAGTGTCAAAGGCCTTGCTGAAGTCCAGATAGGCCATGTCCACTGCCCTCCCCAATCCACCTCCCTAGTCACCCAGTCAAAAAATTCAACGAGGTTGGTCTGACATAACCTCCCCTGGTGAAACCATGCCTTGGGTCCTGTAGTCCATTGACAACCAGATGTTCCACCAATCTCCCTTCAGTAGTGCTTCCATGATCTTCCCCACTACCGAGGTGAGGCTGACTGGTCTGTAGTTCCCTGCTTCCTCTTTGTTCCACTTTTGTATAAGGGGACTACATCTGCTGTCCTCCAGTCTTTGGGTACCTCCCCTGTTTCCAGTGATCGGCTAAACAGGATAGCCAGAGGTTCAGCCACCACCTCTCTTAGTTCTTTAAGGACCCTGGGGTGCACCCCATCTGGCCCCATTGCTTTATCAACTCTTATTACTTCCAGTTCCTTCAGGACCCTTTCGTGTAAAGGGACTTGTATCCATTTCTGCACCATTCTCACCCCTTGTACTCCCTTCAGACCCATTATCCCCCTCTTCCTCAGTAAAGACTGAGCAGAAATACCTGTTTAATATGTCAGCTTTACTGTTGTCATCCTCTACGCGGCCCCCATCCTTCCCTTCAGTCTCACTATCCCTCCCTTTGCCTTTCGTTTTTCACTTATGTACCTGTAAAAGGTTTTGTCCCCTCTACTCACTGATTTTGCAATGTGTTGTTCTGTCTGAGCTCCCTTACTGACCTCCTGCCTCCCTTTGCTTCTCCTGGTACTTCTCCCTATCCCCTTCTGCCTGTGTCTTTTTGTGTTGCCTGAATGCAATCTTTTTGGCTTTCACTTTCTTTGTTACCTCTTTGGAAAACCATAATGGTCTCCTCTTCCTTTTCCTCTTGCTAACCTGCATAATGCATAATTCTGTTGCTTTTGTAATCCCCATTTTAAATACTGCCCACTGTTCCTCAACCCCTGATTCCTGTCCCATTCCCCTTAATGCCTCTTTCAAGTATAAAAGTGTTCTTAGGTGGCCTTGAACCACCAGCCTTTCAACCTTTCAATTAAGAATCTAATGCACTACACAATTGTGCCACAGAGACAGCGCTACCCAATTTAGTCGTAAGGTATAGACAATTGGAATAGTACATTTCTCGACAGATCATACAGGATTACAGTTAAGACAGAGTGCAAAGATACTTAGTACAGCAAAGTTATATACAACAGTTTATAATGTTAGACAATAGTGTATAACTGTAATCACAAACATGAGCATAAGAGGATTGTTCAGGTAACAGCCAAAGCAGGTTCCACAAAGACGACTGGCAGGGAATAACCAGGGGAGTGAGCGAGGGGAGACTAGGGACAATTCTTAGCAAAGTCTGACTGGAGTTGTGGCCCTAATTCATTCATGTTAGCCATAGTTCTATATAGTACCATGTCGTCAGTGTACTGTACCACAGAGCTGATCCTGCAGTGGCAGTTGAGGTCACTGACAAACAGGGAGAACAATAGGGGCCCCAACATTGAGCCTTGCAGAATACCCTCATTTATAGGGAGCATTTCGGAGGTAGCACCTCTTCAACTGACCTGTTGGGAGCAGCCAGACAGGTAGTTTCCGACCCAGTTTAAGGAGCATTGATCAAGACCAAACTTACTCAGCTTTGTTAACAGAAGGCAGTGATCTATCAGATCAAAGACCTTTGTCAGGGCAATGAAGACAGCCCCCGTTGGGGAGCCATTGCCCAGTGTGGTGAGGACATCAGAGGTGAATCTGATGTGTGCAGTTTCAGTCCCGTGCTTTTGTTGGAAGCTATTTTGGGTGGGCACTAGTAACTGGTTTGCTTGTAGGTAGTTCCTGAGTTGGCAATAGACTACCTGCTCTTGGATATTGGCCAGGGAGCAGAGTAGGAAGATGGATCTGTAGTTACCTATTGTTTCCCTTGGTTCTCCCTTGTGGATTGGCACTATGTGGGCCTGCTTCCAAATTTTGGGGACAGCTCTATCCTGCAAGGACCTGTTTATGAGCCATGTGACAGGTAGGGCAATGGCAGGGGCAGCTGCCTTGAGCAACCAAGGGTCCAGGCCATCTGGTCCCGCAGATCCAGTAGGTTTGATGAATTGTAGGAGGGGAAGCATTTCTTTAGTTCATACTGTCCTTAGGTGAAAGTGAGAGGGGAGAGGTTCCAGCACTTCAGCTTCTGCAAGGTCTTGCTTATGGGGGTGTTCAATAACTGTCCAGATCAGTGAAAAATTTATTGAAAGCAGCAGCTGCCTCACATCCCTCAGTTAAGGTTTGATCATTGCTGATTATCTGGCCCTGGGGTGGTCTATTTGTGCCTTTTATCAGGTCATTTATACAGGACCAGAAAGACTTTGTTTCAGCTAAGTTTTGCCACTGGAGGTTTTTGATGCACTCCCTCTTTGCGTTTTTTTGTGGCCTTCTTAAATTGGTTCCTCAGTGACCTGTAGTCTACTAGATCATCTGAGAGGGTTGAGCATCTATTCTTTTCCCAGGCCTTGTCCCAGCATTTCATTAGGGATTTTAGCTCACACATGATCCATCTATAGCAGTGACTATTGGTATGGGTGTGCATTGCGCAGTTTCTATGTACAGGCGTGACTTCAACAATTTTTTTTATATTTTCACGCCAGATTTTGAACATTATCAATATTTTTACACCTCCTCATGAACAGTACAGGTGTCATTTTTCACATCCTGCCCAAAATGTGTTTTCGCACCCGTGGCACCAAATGGCACAGTTACTGTGCAAAATCACCTTTTGGCTAACAAACTGATAGCGTCACTGTTCATGCAGTGGGGTCACAAAAAGCCCATGTTGAAAATTTTGAGTGAAAATACCAAGAAACTCCCAGGGTGTTAGGGTTTCTGACCATAACGCCCTACACTGTAGGGGCTGACAGGTGTCAGGGGTGTGACCTGGGAATGTCGACAGTAATGCTCACGCCATTCCACCCCCACCACCACCCCCACCCTGCAGCCAGTGACAGGCATCGAGGTGTGTCTTGGACTCTTTGGCCCCCAAATTCACCCCATTCTCCTATACTGCACCCATTTCAGTGTATTTCCTTATGGAATGGGGTGAGTGTAAAGCCCGAACACCCCAAGGCACACCTCAACACTTGTCAGTGTCTGCAGGGTAGGGTGAGGGGAAACGGCATGAGCATTATGGGCGATGACCCAAAGGCACACCCCAATGCCTGTCCATCTCTGCAGGGTGAGGGTGGGATTGGTGTCAGTTCAATACATCACTGCCATTCCTATTCTGCATCTGTCTAACTCCTGCACTTCCAATGCTAATGCCAACAAACAAACATTCGGCATTGACAAATGCTTGTTTTTTTATTTGTTAAACTGTAAAAAGGAAAACCGTCCAGTGTAGTCTCCCCAGTCTCCCTCCCCCACCCCAACCCTCCCTCTGTGCACCCACCTCCCGCACCCCCACCAATACTATCCCTCCAGAGGTCAGGAGCAGTCATCTTCTGTGGACTGGGACGCATCTGCACTCTTCAAAGCTGAACTACGAACTGAGGAATCGGGTAAGCGCTGTATAATGCTAGTCAATAGGGGGTTCAACTTAGGTTGATATCTCAGCCATTTTTAGGAGTTTGGACCCTGAATTTTCAATATGGTGTTCTTGGGACTCCACCTTGTGAACATGTCACTGTTGTTTCATTTCTCGGTCCCGAAATGTGATTTCATGGTCACTGCACGGAATGATCTTTCAGGACTGAGTAACAAAATGACAGTACCACTGCTCATGAGGTGGGGTCCCAAAAAGCCCACGTTAAAAATTTGGTGAAAAAATGCCCGGACATGACCACATTATGGGTGTGCATT
Organism: Neoceratodus forsteri; assembly: GCA_016271365.2. Taxonomy (NCBI): domain Eukaryota; kingdom Metazoa; phylum Chordata; order Ceratodontiformes; family Ceratodontidae; genus Neoceratodus; species Neoceratodus forsteri. The sequence continues at coordinate 49,536,299 of JADMNL010000024.1, read as the reverse complement.
GCACATTTTCTAGGTACATTCGTAACTTCACCAATTTTTAATATTTTCACTCCAGATTTTCAACATTGCCATTTTTTAACACCTCCTTATGAACAGTACAGCTTTCATTTTTCACATCCTGCCTAAAATGTGTTTTTCTACCTGGGGTGCAGAATGGCATGGTCGCTGCATGAAATCAACTTTCAGGATGGATTAATAAAATCACAGTGCCACTCTTCATGAGGGGAGGTTCCAGAAAGCCCATGTTAAAAATTTGGTGAAAAAATTCCAAAAAGTTACCACGTTATGGGCATGCATTGTGTAGTTTCTATGCACGCTTGTAACTTCATGAATTTTTCATATTTTCACTCCAGATTTCCAACATTGCCATTTTTTCACACCTCCTCATGAACAGTAGAGCTGTCATTTTTCACATCCTGCCCAAAATATGTTTCTGTACCTGTGGCATTGAATGGCATAGTTGCTGTGCAAAATCACCTTTCAGGATCGAGTATCGAAATGATAGTGCCACTGTTCATGAGGTGGGGTCCCAAAAAGACCATTTTAAAAATTTGGAGCAAAATACAAACACCCTGGGCATTAAGGTTTCCAACCATGACGCCCACCCTGTAGAGACTGACAGGTGTCGGGGGTGTGACTTGGATTCATCAGCCGTAATACTCATGGCATTCTACCCCCACCCTTCAACCACTAATAGGCATCAAGGTGTGCCTTGGGGTCTTCGGCCCTAAAGTTCACCCCATTCTCCTATACTGCAAACATCTCAGCTTATTTCCTTATGAAATGGGTTGATTATAAGGGCCGAACACCCCAAAGCACACTGCGACACCTGTTGGTGTCTGCAGAGTGGGGTGAGGTGGAATGGCATAAGTGTTATGGCCAACGACCCAAAGGCACACCCAATGCCTTTCAGTCTCTGCAGGGTGGGGTTTGTCGTTAGTTCAATACTTCACTGCCATTCCTATTATGCATCTCTTTAACTCCTGCACTACCAATGCCAGTGCCAGCAAGCAAATATTCATCATTGACAAATGCTTGTTTTTTTCTTCTTATAGTAGCAGCCTAATTATGCGGTACTCGTGAAAAAATCTTGCCCGTGATTTTCTAGCATCCCTGACCTATTACTCATGTGACTTACAATCTTACATCATTTAACTGACATAATCATCAGTGATCATTGCTTGGTCATCTACAAATCATCAGCATTCATCATGCTGATTTAACCCTACAAAAATAGCCAATAATCATCATTTGGCGATTAGAAAGTTACGTGTTTGATGATTCAGTCATGAGCTAGATAATGATCGCAGATCATGCTCTCTCTTGATGATCATATGGTGACATTAGATGATTAGTAATGATCAGTCATGACCGACCTTCAAAAAACACGACTGATGATTTATTGACGTGCATGGGTTAAGAAATGTAAGAAAAAGTGTTTAGTTAGCTCTATTTGTGAAACATTGCTTGGGACATTATTATGGTGCACTAGGGGAGGAGGGGGAAAATTTATACTCCACCATATAGCATTGATTCTGCAAGCAGTTGCCACGTATTGGGACTAAAGAGACGAGGCATGTATATGTTAATGCCCATATGACCTGATTATGGAGGTGCCAAGCTTATATTTGTATATGACTCTGTTTTAGATGACACAGAGGGGAACAAGTAATATTTAAATTTGTTCTTGGCTATGTATTTTTTTTTTATTATTTTTGATGCTACAGTAAGTGCTTCTGTGAGTTTGGAGTGTACTATGACTGCGCTTCATTGTAAAATCTTTTCAGTATATGTGTTATTTATTAAGTAACCACTGCAAATGCCTTGAAGAGATGGGGCCATACAAAATGTCAGCTTTTTCATAGTTGTGGGTGTTAATTTGAATAAAGACCCTTAAAATATAGGAGTTGAACTCTCAAGTTTCTTGTTTGAAACACAAAGGGCCTTAAGAGTTCCTCTGACCTAAATTCTAACTAACCCCTATAAGGGCACGAGCTTTCTGTAACTTACTCTTAGAGTCTTTCCTTACTTATGATTGTAAAAAAAATCCTCCTCTCCTTACCAGTGTACCAGAGAACTTGCAGTCTCTTATACTCTGCAAAAAAAATTGAAGCCCTGTCTTCATACTAGGCCTTTTGTTATACTTGCGTGTGAGTGAACAGAATGCTCTGCTTGAAGAATTATGCAGGAAAGATGGAAAGAGGTGTGTCACTGGAGGAGGGGAGAAAGATGAGGCAAAGAAAGTGAGCATCCAGAGGACACTACTGAGGTATGTATTTAAAATAGCATTCAGTTGAAAATGGGGGATGAATCACCTCATCCTGCTGAATCCCAGGCGTAGATACAAAGAAGAATAAGGACAGAATAAAATAATCTATAGAGTCTGCCTGATGCCTTAATTGATTTCCTCTGCCTTTCCAGAGTTCCCCCTGCTTCCCTCATGTTCCCAGCCCTTTGAAATTGTCCCACTGTGTTTTAAACCCTGATCTAGTCCCAGCATTGATCACATGATGGGGTAAACTGTTCCACCTGTCCACCTCCCTCTCTCTAAACAAAATACTTTCTGCTGTCCTTGAATTTTCCCCTTGGAGCATGAGGTTTTTCCCCCTGGTGGTTGCACTGTTTTTCAACTTGAACAAATCTGTTGACTCTATCCTATTACATCCCTGCAGGTATTTGAACTGTATATTAATATGTTGCTATCATGTCCCCTCTTTCCCTCCTGTCCTCCAGAGAGTACTTATTGAGGCTACCCAGTCTTTCCTCATAGAATCTAGTTTGCTGCACCTGGATCACTTCTGCAGCACTCTGCTGATTCTCTAACCTCTCCCTATCCTTTTTCAGATGTGGGTTCCACAACTGATTGGAGTACTCAAAGTGCAATCAAACTAGACTGTGGGAAACCTCACAAAGTTTGACCATGCAGACTTTGGAAGTTGAAACCCATTAAACATGGCAAACAGGGACTGATTTTGCCTTAATTGTGCCACCATAGCCATCTTACTGGTGGCTTCCTACATGTGGGGTATGCTAATGAGGGCTACCAACTCTGCCAATGGTTGGTAGCCCTCATTAGCATACCTGGTGCAAAAGAAGCCACAGTTCAGCAACATGGTACGGGATGATCTTTCAGCTTGGATTTTTGGATTATGTTTTTGAAGACCAATGGGAAGCTGGCAGCAGGAAAGATCAAGGAGGAATGAGGAGAAGGGAGGGGAGGGTGTGATGGGGCCAGGAGGCAATAGTTAAGCGATAGTCTAGTGGTGATATAGGGAGGGGATGAGGAGGGGGAATGATAGGGGAGAATGGCTGTGGCTTCTTGGACGGAGGATTTCTGGTAGAACATTTGCATACTGTAGCTTTTGTGGGCTGTGTGTTTTTCTTGCTTATATAATTTAATTGATGCAATTTTTTGGGGGTAAATTATTTTTATTGCTTTTTTCAGACATACAATGTACATTCAAAAATAATTTTGATTTCAAGTACAGAAACAACGTACCACATCTTATAGACAGCATGATACAACTTGTCATCCATTGTCACCTCAAAAGGGGTCATACAAGATTATTTAATGATTACATTTAACTAAATAATGATCCGTAATTAGCCCTTGCAGTAATGACAGGGTCTTCTGTCCATCATATAGACTTCGATAAGTTTATGCCACGAATATGGCATTATTGGAACATCAGTTACATGATGCAGTGAGACCCGGTAAAAATACTGAAATACAATGAAAGAAAAATACTGTGTGATACAGAAAACCAAGAACCAAACTTTGCACCCACTTGCAGCAATTGCTGTGTCTACAGGGTCCTATAGAAATATTCCAATTGCTAAATACATTTCTGAAACAGTGCTAAATGCATTTCTGAAATAGGACTATGTTACTGGTCTTAGAGCTACTATCAACTCTTACATTTTCATGGCTACAGCTCTGACTAATCTTACCTATGTTAATACAACTGCAATACCTGCGTAAATGTCCACAGAATTAACAATGTAATATAAAATGGTCTCAGCCAGGTGTCGGAATATCTAAACGAATGCTCTATGCTGCAGAATACCAGCCCCTGCACGCACAAATCATGCTCAATCACTGCCACGAGGCAGCAGCCATTTTAAAGTTACTCGGCTCCCCTTGCAAGCCTCAGACCACGCACCAAGCAGAACTGAATTTAAACATTTTTATGTTGCTTGCACGTACGTGCAAGAAACATAGTGCCATCATCCAAGTTTTCAGAGGTGTGGCAGCCCTCTTCCAATTCAGTCAGTGTGTTTGCAGGCGTGTCCGCAGTTCTCCAATGGCTGCTGGAGCTGTCTATGACAGCAGTCAAAAATGCAGTGGAGTACAGTTAAAAGGGGGAACTACGTTTCAGTGAGCAGTGATAAGATATCACCTGCTCATGTGCGCTCCCCTTACACACACACACACACACACGTATGCATACTGTGTGCTCGCCTCCCCACGCACACACTGTATAGCTGGCGGGGGTGCCCAATGCCCCGTCAGCTCCACTGTCCCCCCCCAGAGAGTACAGGGTGCCATGCTGGGAGCCCACCCCAGCGTGGCAACAGATGCTATCACCAACAGGGGTCTCCAATCCCCCCGTAGGCTCCACACCCTCCAAACAGCTGTACTTGTGCCACGCTGGGAGCCCACCCCAGCGTAGCAAACATCCCGCCTCATCGTCCTTTTTAAAAATTAAAAAAAAACCTGAAACACAAAAATGGTCCCTCACTGTCTCTGCCCCCACCCGCACCAACCCACTGCGCACCCTGCCTCCCCACACACCCTCTCACCCCATATTTACCTTTGGACTCCGCTGCAACGATCTTCGGTGGACCAGGAATACGTCTGCACTCTTCAAAGCCGACTGCGAACTGAGGAAATGCCGGTAAGCTGTATAATGTAATAAATAGGGTTTTTTTCAGCTTTGCTGCACATCTCAGGCATGTTTTGGAATTTGGCACCAAATTTTCAACATGGGGTTTTTGGGACCCCTCCTCATGAACGCTCTCACTGTCATGGTGTTAATTGGGCCCGAAGGGTGATTTCGCAGTCAGTGCGTGAAATCACCTTTTGGCACTGACAGACAAAATGACACTGCCAGTGTTCATAAGGTGGGCTCTCAAAAAGCCTATGTTGAAAATTTGATGGCAAAATCTAAAAATGACTTTTTTACGAGCGTGCATTACGCAGTTCCTACGTATGCTTGTAAGTTCATGAATTTTCAATATTTTCACTCCAGATTTTCAACATTGTCATTTTAGCAGATCTCCTTATGAGCAGTACAGCTGTCATTTTTCGCATCTCACCCAAAATATGTTTCCACCCATGTAGCGCACAATGGCGCAGTCGGTGTGCGAAATCACTGTATGGGAAACATTAAGAAAATCACAGTGACACTGTTCATGAGCAGAGGTCTTAAAATGGCTATGTTGAAAATGTGGTGAAAAAATCCTAAAAATTATTGTTTTACGAGCCTGCGTTGCGCAGTTCCTACGCATGCTCGTAAGTTTGCGAATTTTCAATATTTTCACTCCATATTTTCAACATTGTCATTTTACCATACCTCCTTATGAGCAGTATGGCTCTCATTTTTCACATCTCGCTCAAAACGTGTTTCCGCCCATGTAGCGCACAATGGCAGAGTCGGTGTGCGAAATCACTGTATGGGACATATTAAGAAAACCACAGTGACACTGTTCATGAGCAGAGGTCTTAAAATGGCTATGTTGAAAATTTGGTGACAAACTTCCTAAAAATTACTGTTTTACGAGCGTGCGTTGTGCAGTTCCTACGCATGCTCGTAAGTTTGCAAATTTTCAATATTTGCACTCCACTGACTTCCAAATACCTACACAGCACATTCAAGCAAGCAACATTCAGCATTGACAAATGCTTGTTATTAAGATTTTGGTCTGGAGTTTGCAGCATCAATAATACCACTGTCACAAAAACAGATCAACTACCTTGCCGCCCTTTAGATTTACCTAGTATAATAGACCCTTACAGCATTTAGATATAATATTACTCAAATGGAAGGAACTATTACGATGTCTGACAGAGAGACATACATTTCAATCCTCCCCCACCCCTTCCTATGCAGTCCCCTGTTCTTTTTGTACAAAATCTCTTTTTATTACCTCCAGTCTTTTCCCGGCCTCAGAAGGGTCGTTATATGGGTAGGCTTTGCCAGCAGACACTATATGCAGGCAGGCAGGTAACTTTAAGGTGTGCATCACTTCTAAAATACAGAAGCCTGATCTCACCAAGTAGAAACATTTCCACCTCTGTCTGGTTGTGAAGCTGAAGTCTGGGAACACATACCGGGGACCCATCAGGTAACTGCAGCTGGCCCTTCTTCTTAGCTTTGGAGAGGATACTGTCCCTGATCTGCTGCCCCAGTATCACAACTAGGATAGTATGGGACTGCTCCAAGTTTGATGGCTTGTGTCAAGGGTTTATCTGGTAAGCTCTTGCTATTAGCCCTTGCAAATCCAGTCCCAGGAGATCATCGAAGAATTTCAAGAGCAATCCATGCAGGTCAGTTTCTTCTGCCCCCTCAGGAATGCCCAAGAGCCGCACGCTGTTGCTACGAGCACCATTTTCTAGGTGCTTGAGTTGTAATCAAAGTATTTTGTTATCTGCAATGATCCCATTACAGCTGCTTCTGTCTGGGCTGTAGAATCGGTGGCAATGTTTGCTTTATTTGCCATAGTTTGGAGTTTCCCCACCATGTGTTTAAAGCAAGAGCCAAGTTGTTCTATTTTCTTGTCCAGATCGCAAATCGCCCTTAACAAGGCCACATTGGAAGGCTCACTACCCCCTCCACTTTTGGATGTTGTTCCACTCCCCCCCAGCCTGCTCGGATTGCTTCTGTTGCTTCATCTTCCTGCCATCAAAAAATTGTTAAAGACCCATTTATTTAATCAGACTTTCTCAGCAACTTAATAATGTGCACACTGATATGTTTTTATCTGTTTTAAATTGTAATACTGTGTGTTTTTATGTTGCACTGTCAAGGCGCCCTGAGCATGGGAAGGGCGCCTTATGCAAATACATTTTTGATTGATTGATTGATCTGGAAGAGCAGCTACACGTGGTCTGCTCATCTTCTGAAACATGACAGATTTCGTTTTCTTGGGTTCTCTAGTCGGTGAGCTCTATCTTCCTGTTAACTTTTCTATAAGGAAGTAATACATTTTAAAACAGATTGCAGCTGCAGAGATTGTAAACAACAGGAGTTACCATTCTCTGTGTCCGTTCCAGACGGCTGCTGGCCACGCCCCCTAATTGATGCAACTTCCTTTACACTTTTGTGATATTGACTGTATTTCTATAATCAAAAAACTGTTTTTGTAAGAGTGGCAATGGAGGGAAGCATATCTTTTTTTAAAGTAAAAGTTAAGTCAGCATAACAAAAACTTGGTGAGCCATCCCAGTAATAGAATATAGGTCCAGTGAAAACCTGAGGCTATCATTTGTTCTGTTGACAGTGCCATGTCAGATTAAAAAAATATCTGTTGTGTTGCACTGCTTTGGGTCAGGCTGGAAGATGTACCACAGTGATGGGTGCGAACTGCGATCCACAGTTCAACTGGTTCAACCGGTACAACTGGTTTACCCCATTCAAACCAGTAGAACCAAAAGTTTAACAGTTTTCACTAAAGGTTCGGCACTGTCAGAAAGAACTGAACCCCGAAGTTCGAGGTGTTTGCTTCTTTTGGGGAACTGAAGTAGCAGCTCTAAGACAAATCAATGGCCAGTACAAGGGCGGTATCACCTCCCTCCTATGACTCATGAAACCCCTCCTGGTGCACCCCAACATTCTGTTTGCCATCCCATACGTTGTGCTGCACTGGGAAGAGGTTTTCAAACCATTGTTAATTATTAGCCCCAGATCCCTTTCCTCCCTGCAGGGCTCCACCGTGATCCCATAGATGCAATATTGGGTCTGTGGATTTTTGTTACCAGTGTACATCACTTTACATTAACTAGTGCTGAACTTCAGTTACCAAGTTACAGATCACTACCCCAACCTTTCTGCTTCCCTTTCCATGCTACCAGTTCCCTCATCTCTTTCTACCCTCCCACTGTTTCCTATTGTCTGCGAAGTGACTCACTTTTCCCAGTAACCCCTCCCTGATGTTACTGATATTCATGAGTATGATAGCCCCAGACATTCCTCTGTGGCACCACATTAATGATCCTCCTGAAATCAGAGACCTTTCTCTGCTCTCTGTGTACTATCTATCAACCCACTCAGTCCATCTAGTGAGCCCTAATTCTAGCCTAAGTCTCCTGTCTTTTTTAATATCCTCCTATACAACACTGAGTCAAATGCTTTGTTGAAGTCCAGATACTAGATGTGAACTGTCTGGCAACTATCCACCATTTACAGGATGTGGCAGAATTGAAAAAATTAATTAAGTTCGTTAGACACAACCTGCCTCTCATGAACACATGTCTGCTCCTAGCCATAAGCCTGTTTTCCTCTAGAAATTTATTATGGGCAACTCCATGAAAGGGGTTACCAAAGTGTGACGTGACTGTCAATTGTTAAAATCCAAAGTAGATGAATTTTGTTATGTGTTTTATGATGCTGCTCCCAACCACTTATTAAGTGGATATACTGGGAGATAACTTCCTCATCGGTACCTGAGAAAATAGGTCATGAAAGTTGCACACGTAACAAGGGACACCAAAGAAATGTGACTTGCGTGTGGGGTTTTGTAACTAATATTAGAAAACATTTGTTAGTATGTTTAACATGTGTGTGCTACCAGTGAATATGGGGTGTGGTAATCTGCTAACTCCCTTACATGGGCATGAGGTTAGTGCATCTTTAAGGTTGCGCATGTAACATGGACACCAAACACCTTTTTGAGGTTGAAATGGTTTTACTGAAGCTACTAACTCCACAGCTGCAGGTCTGCAGGTTGCGAGGGCTGCAACAAAGCCTTCACCGAGCTGTGTAAGAGGTTGTCCCCCCTGCAAAGCTGCAGGTTTGCGGGCCGCGAGGGCTGCAATGTAGCCCTCCCCGAGCTGTGTGAGAGGTTGTCCCCCCTGCAAAGCTGCAGGTCTGCGGGCCGCGAGGACTGCAATGTAGCCCTCCCCGAGCTGTGTGAGAGGTTGTCCCCCCTGCAAAGGTATGAGGAAGGTGGGCGTTTTCACTCGGTCCCAGTGGTGAATTTTTAAAAATAGTTTTGGTGCCAAGAGCAGACTCCGATAGGAACCTGATGAAATACTGACTCCTGTTTGCTGATGTTATTATTAGCCCTACTGAATTTCTGTAGTGAAACCGGAGTGAATTCCAGATTGTCTTGTTGTAAAAATAGCACAACTGCATTAAGTTAGGGAAACCCGAGTGATTTTGTAACTGTACTGATTCTGTGAACCCCGAGTGAATTTGCTGACTGTCTTGCAGGCTGAACGGCATCCAACTCAGTAGCTCTCCCTCCCCCAGTACCTCCCCCTTACATACCAGTCCCCTACTTAATCTAATCTCTGTCCTCTCCTCTCTCCACAGCTGCAGGTCTGCGGGTCGCGAGGGCTGCATCGAAGCCCTCCCCGAGCTGTGTGAGATGTTGTCTCCCCTGCAAAGGTATGAAGAAGGCAGGCGTTTTCACTCGGTCCCAGTGGTATAACCCCGCTGCCGCTTTGCAGCAGCTCCCCACCGCCCCCACCACCACCCTTGGTGAGCTGTCAGACTTATAGGGCTGGTTGATCACGTGTGTTTTTTTTTCATGTGTGGGTTTTTTTTTTTTTAACAGCCAACTTTCCCATTAGCAGGTTATCTCCCTTTGCCACCAGAGGTCCCCCTTGCCACTTCTGCACAGGAATCCTAGTCCCTAGCTGATTGCAAAGCTAAAACACACTAGTTAAGAGAAGACTCTTTTAATCTACTGCCAGACCAGACTTTGGGGAAAGTAAAGGACCGTTACTGACTGATTTTATTCTACTGCCAGACCACAATTTGGGGAAAATAAAGGACCTTTCCTGAATGATTCTAACCTCCATATAAATATCCCAGATTAGTGCATGCAGATCAGCAGTCCATTTCCGTTAACTCCTTAGAGTGTACTTATTTAAGTCAGCACAAACAAAGCTGAACTCAATAGTCACTAAATGAAGCAGAGAATAATATTTATGGCCCTATATATCCTGATAGTCCTTGGCTCTGATCCAGTCTTTAATCAGATAAGCCAAAACCTTGGGCATGATAGAGAATGGTCTCGCTCAAGGAGGTCTTTGATAACTCCCTTGGATTCACTCTGCTACCCCTCAATATATCTTCAAGGTCTTCAGAGACATGGTAACCTGTATAAACTCACGGCATATATCCAGGCCCTACATTGCAGAAAATGCCACACAATGCCCCAAGCTCTTCCCAGCTTTCTCCACCTGCTAAAATTACAGCTAGCAGGAGACATTGAGGAAAACCCTGGCCCAACAGTAGCCAATATCCAGATTACCACCTCTAATACTCATGCATGGAATAGCCATAAAGGGCTAAAGCTGACGCATATAAATATCAATAGTCTTAGGTCTACCTGGATATCGGTCCTTTAGGAAAGATAGACCAAAAAAGAAAGGTGGAGGGGTCATGATCTATGTAAAATCCATCCTCAATGCTACACTCATTCCGACAACAGTCCCTACCCACTCAGACTGCGAAGCCCTATTTATAAAATTACTACTAGGAGGTACCAAACCACTACTAGTTGGGGCCATTTACAACCCTCCCAAATCGGCCTCTGAATCACTGAAATCTCTATTAAACACCATCCCCACCCTACCGAGGGCTGAAAAAGTAATTCCGGGGGATTTCAGTATTCACTGGGGAACCCACACCAGGGATGTAATAAAAAGCTCACTACAAGATGTGGAACTCTCCCAACTAATTCAGGAACCAACTAGACTAAATACAAAAACTGGCAAACATACCACTCTGGACTGGATCCTGGCCACAAACCCAGATAGATTCAAATTGGTCGGCACCTTTGCTGACTCCCTGAGTGATCACTCCCCCATATTTGGGATATGGAAGAATGGCTTCCCTATCCCTCCACCCCATATTTTCTGGACCAAAGATTACTCTAACTTTGATCCTAGTTCCTTTCTCAGAACACTTACTGATGTCAACTGGCAGCAAATAAAACTAGCACCTAACCTGAACACTGCTGTAGAGTTTTTCAACAATAACTTCTTGTCTGCCACCAACAAACATGCCCCAAGAAAAAAGATCAGAGTCAAAGGTCAAGAAGCCAGGTGGCTCACACGAGACCTGAGGAAACTCATGGGATACAGGGACAGGGCTTGGAGTACATATAAATCCTCAGATCAAATCACTGACTGGCAGAAGTATAGGGAACTCAGGAATAGATGTAAAGCAGAGTTAAAAAAAGCCAAAATGAAACACCTCAGACATATCCAAGAAAAGAATCTATCAAACCCTAAAAAATTCTGGTCTCAAATTAATGCCCTTATCAAGGGGAACAATAAACCTGAAGGGAGGGGGGACATTATAACAAACAGTACCCAATACTCAACCCCAGTCGAGGCGGCCAAAGCATTCAACAAATTCTTTACTGAACTAGATACCTGCAAGTCTCCCTGCCCTGGCCCAACCACACCACAAGTTCCCAATAAAAGGTGTCACAACATTCCAGACTTCCACTTTAAATTAGTTTCCAGTTTAGAAGTCCGGAAACTATTACAGGATATTAAAACCAATGGAACAGCAGGCTATGACAGGTTGGAACCCAAACTAATCAATATTGCAGCCTCAGTTATTGCAGCCCCAATCTCGTGACTATTCAATCAATCACTCATTGAGAGAAAAGTCCCCTCCCTCTGGAAAGTGGCCCTGGTTACCCTTATCCACAAAGGTGGTGCCAGAGAGTCAGTGGAAAACTACCATCCAATATCCTTACTCTCGACACTAAGTAAAGTGCTGGAGAGAGTGGCATATTCCCAGGTCATGGATTATGTGGAGAGACATAATATCTTCTCCGCAGCCCAACACAGCTTCAGAAAGAACCATGGTACTGACACTGCCCTGCTTAACCTTACCACTGATATATTCTCTGCCCTTGATAAGAGACTGCTCTTTATTGAGCTCACCAAAGCATTCAATCTGGTAAATCACCAACTACTCCTGGCCAAACTGACACAGATCGGTCTTGATTCTCTAACATTACAATGGTTTAATGATTATCTCCTGGATAGGTCCCAATTAGTTAAATGGCAGGGTGCTATATCTGACAAGATCAAAATAAGAGATGGTGTCCCTCAGGGATCTATCCTGAGACCACTGCTATTCCCCTCATTTATTAATAGTCTGCCAACCTTCTGCAAAGGCACAGAGGTCATCCTCAATGCAGATGACATTGTTATCTACAAGTCAATGGAGGATCCTGATGAACTCAGCAGAAGGTTATCCAAAGACCTAAAGTTCCTGGAAGAATGGCTGTCCACAAATAAACTTCTACTGAACTGCAAAAAAACCAAAGGGATGCTGTTCGGCCTAAAAACCTTGGACCTAATAGATCAAATACACTAAACCTCTCTCTATTGTCCGGGGAAAATGTGGTGGTAGCTGATTTACTAACATACCTAGGTCTCACCATAAACCAGGAACTCAACTTCAAGGCCCACATAGATCTACTATCTAAAACACTGAACTAAAGGATTGGTGTCCTGTACCAACTCAGCCCCTACCTTACCCTGGGGTCACGTGCCAAGATTGCCCTTGGTACCCTGCTACCCAAACTACTCTACAGCTCCTCTGTGCTCCTCTCTGTTAAAAGCACTGAGATGAGTAAACTTAGGACCCTGTACAACAGGACTGGTAAATTTGCTGTAGGGGCACCCCAAAGAGAACACCATTGTCAGATCCTGCAAGCCCTAAACTGACCCATCCTGGAAGGTAGACTACATTATCCATCTTTATGCCTAGCCTATAAACTCAGACTGACTACTGCTCCACCTACTCTGGCAAAGTTACTTCAACCTAAAATAAATAGCAGGACACTAAGGTCCTCAAAGAGACAGCTTCTCAAGGTTCCCCGGATGCAGTCCTCTCAAGGGTCCAGGGCCTTCTCATCCCTCATTCCTCCCTTACGGAACATGCTTCCACCTAAACTCCAAGAATGTGAATCACTCGGGGGCTTCAAAAAGGGATTTAAAACACACTTGCTGGAATAAAACCAATGCACTTGTACTCATTGAATTTCACCTTAGATTCCTGTTGCTTGCACGATTTCTGAGTTTGATTGTTGACCTTACCTAATGTGTACGACAAGAACTAATAATAGTCCCCTTTATATAGTCTGTCCATCAAAATGTTTGTCTCCTCTCATGAACTATAATTAACTGTATGTTGTTGAATCTAATGTAAAAGTTATATCCTGTTGTACTATGTGAAATTAACCCCGGGTCGCCCCGGAAAAAGGGACTATTACTGGTCTCAGCGGGCCTACCTGGTTACCAAAATTTAAATAAATAAATAAACTATTCATTACATAATACAAACGTCATCCATCACACAATACAAACCAACCAACAGCAAGCAGTAGAAATATTAAATATTTACAAGATAAGTTTCTAATCATCCTTCCCAGCCCTGCAGGCCATTTAAGTCAATTGTGTATGGCAGGAAAGCAAACAAACTACAGCTGTCCTGCAAACAACTGAATATGATTTCATAGAACTTTAGCTAAGTGTAGTTCATTTAATTTGCACAAGATTGTTTACTATTCTTGTCAGTGGATATGTCTCAGCTCTTGTGACAAGCTCCAGTACACTCCTAATTCAATTCCTGCCTCAGTCTCAAATACTTGCTACCTATTTCTTCCAGTACTTTAGTGCTGATTTTAAAGATTTTCTCTCCCTGAAGCTGTACTGGTCCATAAAATATTTGGGCACATTTTACATTGCCATAGTCCTGAATCTGAGGCCATGTAAATGTTGACTCCCCACGCTGGTACAGGAATTTGAAGGTGTACTGCTGGTTACGTACTGCTGTGACCTCACCAATGTAGAATGCATTCGAGTAATAAACAACATACAGTTTCCCAACTTCAATTGGGCCCGAGGGCATGATTCTCGTTTTCACTGGCTGCACACTGTGTGTGGTGGTCTCAGGTACCAGAACACGTGGGTCCTTGGGAAAACACTGGTCCTCAGGAAGATCAGTTTGGGTGCATGTTGAGGGGGCTACATCATTCGAGGCAATGTTATTCTGAGTAGCACACACTTCCACTGGTGTAGGGATGTTAGTAGTCTCAGCTGAGTGACCACTAGTTTTGGCAGATCCTGGCATTGGTTCATGTGACTCTTCAGTATGCAGCAGGCCAACATGGGTATTTTGTGAAGTGGGCACAGAAGCCATTGTTAAATGCTTAACTGTCCATTGCCCCACATACTTCCTGTTTTCACATGGTAGCTCTTGTTGACATTGTCTGCAGAAGCATGCAAAGTCTCTGACTGCAACCACTCCTGCTTTCACTGACTTTATACTGTGTATTTGACGGGTCCCTGGTATTGTTTTGATGTTACCATGCATGTTTTGTTTAATGTCATTGCTGCCAACCCAGAAAAAAGTGCAAATCTTATGGCTACACCCATCACTGTCTGGCCCTTTTGTTAGACAGTTCTTGCAGTAATTATACAAGTCTTCTGCATTCGCAATTACTGCCTGATGTGATACAACTGTCTGTGATGTACATGACTTCACGACAGCGCTTTCCCCATCTGACGGTCCTTTCCCATGCCGGGACCCAAAATATGCTCTCTCAATTGGGAATCCATAGTCTGAGGGTGCCAAAGAAATTGCCTGAAAATCCCACTTTGACTTATATTGTCCGACGCAACCATCTGTGAAGTGAACTTGCTTTTGCATGTTGATACCATGGACATCTTTACGGTGGGAGTTTGACATTTTGATGAAATGCCGCACAGCAGGATGGTCATGCTTTAGGTCACTGGAAATGAAAACAAGAGATTCACGGACAGTTTCTTCACAGTTTGTGCACCTGTAATATTCTATAAGAGGGTGAATTGTAGCCTGTTCGTGGTGCCAGTGGCAGGACTGAATCTCATCTTGAAATTTGCAGTTGTAGTTCTCAGCAAAATCAAAGACCATCATGACCCATCCGGTTGGCAAATTTTTCCTCATTGAATTAAACTGCTGTTGCTGCCATGCGGCTACATGCAAGTGGTAGCCCAGAAACTTGAAATCATCTTTTAGTGTTGCCACTAGTTGTTGCATGGTTGTTTCCTTAGTTTTCAATACTTTGTGGCATTGTTTAACATCAGCGCCATCTATTTTTCTCACAATATTTATACCCTCCCACTGGAGCCATTGTACAAGTTCATTGGAATGAGCCTCCAGGAGTTTCTTAACTTTGCTGTCAAAATCATCTGTGCTGCAAAACTCAAATTTTTTCTGGACGCACTCTATTTTGTAGAATTTTTCGGCAGGTGGCTGTTGGCACACTGTTAGTTCAATCACATGGTATAGATTTATGACTTTGCATTGTGGCATTTGTTTACTGTCAGCAATGCGATTTAATGCCTTCAACTTCATCTCTGCATTTCTGCAGTATTCACATAAGCACTGGTCCAGGTTTTGCTCACTGGCAATATTAACGTGTCGTGGTCTCAGGGCACAGAATTTTGCTTTTCAGACTGGCGTTTCTGGGTTCTGTTTGATGAAGTCACTATGAAGAGCCACAAGAGGTTTGGAAAGAAAGGATTTAGTTTGTCCAGTCCTTTTAGAGTATGCCTTTTTATGTGGTAGTGGGGTTGCTGACTCTTCGAAGAAGTTCTCAAAACTTTTGATGGCTTCTAAAGAGAGAGCGGACTTGTGTCTTTTGTTTTGTTGCTTTTGAGCACTTACCTTCATCAGCCTCTTCCAGCTGATCCCCAAGGTATTGCTTGCAGTTCGCAACAGTTTGTATTTCTTTGAAACAAGAACCATTTTAATCAATTCCCGGGATGCCTCCCTACCTTTTCTGTGTGTAATTTGTTTTGCCTCTTCCATTTTGTCCTTCAATACCTCTACTAATTTACCCCGTAGGTGGTCAACCGGTGTAATGATTTTCCACTTTGCCAGTTCTGCCTTCTTGGAGTGTGAGTAGGATAGTAGCAGTCTTTTAATTGTTGCTGCAAAGCGCACTGGTGACCGTGGTAGTCCCTCTCGTGCCCGTTGAACAGCTTTTTGAACTGCCCAGTCTGTTCTCAAGTCCACCTTTGGAGTTTCTCATGAGATATTGTCCGCAGTGGTCAATTCATCAGTTGTGGTTACTGGAATGGTTACTACAGTTATGGTAGTGCTCATTTCATCGATTATGTTGTCTGGTGTTCCTATTTTTGCCACACATTGCATTTGATATTTCTCACGCCTTTTTTCATTTACTCGTCTTCTCTTTTGAGCACTCATTTGATCACGCTGTTGACGTTTTTTCTCTCTCCAATATTCTTGTTGCGCCTGCTTTTTTTGTTGTTCTGCTCTGGTGTTTATTTTGGATGCAACAGTGCTCTTGTCCACCGCAGCCATTGCCCTTTTCCTTTCTCTGTATCTCTGCATTCTCAGCCTGGTCGTCTCATTTTGTGCTTTTTTATTTTCTTCATCCAAATTCTGCCTATATGCTTTCACTCGTACTGAAGCTTTCTGCAAATACTATTGATACCGTTGTGGGTCCTGTTTGATCTTCTCTCTGTAGTGGTGACTTTTGTCTTTTGGTGCCAATGCGGGTGAAGAATTTTTCAATACATTTTGCAGCAGTGCCAAGGCAGAAACACAGGGTCTTCTCTGTCGCGGTTCCATTGTCTATAATCTTGGATAATAAACAAAACAAATTAGAAGAATGCATCATTTACTTGCAATGACAGTATTCTGAATGCTGAGTGAATTCTGGAAATGGCAATATCTGATGTCAGAGCCGACCAGATGAACTTGTAGTTCTCACTTTCATTGTAATGCTTTCATGGCATCAGAAACACTGATGAAAGTCTATGACTGTACACTTCATTCTTAGAGGTTAGACCACACATGTTGGGTACAGTTTGGCAACAAGTGAAGATGGGATCATGGTAAAAGTATGTGAAGTAGAGAGCATGAAAAGGATCCAATTAGAGAACACATAAATTTGCGTATGAGACCACACAACTTTTTGTTAAGAACCGTTACAAGATGCGCATGCAAGAATATGGCATGGGTTTTGTACTTGGAGAACACACAGGTAAGGGGGCAGCCATACATTTTGTTAAGAACCATTACAAGACATGCATACAAGAATGTGGCAAGTGTTTTCTACTTAGAGAACACACAGGTAAGGAGGAGACTACATGTTTTGTTAAGAACCGCTACAAGGCACACATGTTAGAAAGTGGTAATGTTTCCTACTTGGAGAACACACAGGTAAGGACAAGACCACCCATCATTTGTTAAAGACTGTGACAAGACACGTATGCATGAAAGTGGCAATGTTTCCTACTGAGAGAACACACAGATAAGGCGGAGACTTCGCAACGTCCGTTTAAAAACATTAAGAGACATGCATGCAAGAACACGGCCATGGTTTTCCACTTGAAGACAGAAATGTTAAGAGCTATTGGAGCCAATACTGGCAGACAGGAAACACAAAACTGAGCTAGCAGTCAATAACTTTCTATTCTCTGAATTTCTTTTCTCATCAGAAAGTTATCAGGTGACAGTACAGTGCTGGATGTGTTTAACAGCTGTTAGCCTGGTAGTTGACAACTCTACTGCCCCACAATGCACCATCAGCATTATGATCTCAGCAACATCACAGGCAATAAGGTTATAAGTCCAAGCACACTCTAATTACTGCTGTTAAAAGACTGATCCCATCTATAATGGACTCTTCCCTCTCCCCTTTTTCTACCCCCATATCTGTCCCTTCCACATTCCTTTGACCCTGGTTCCAGCTCTAAATTCTCCATACCGTATCACTATATATCTTTTTATATTAGGTTTTATTTGTGTTCGGTGCACCTGATATGTATATTTCTTTACTTTTATGAAAAATTGTGTCCTACCCAAAACTAGCTGTATCTTCTGTTCCAAACATATACTACTGTCAATGCTACCTGCTGATACTTTGTATATTCTGTGTTATTGTATCTCACTTTATTTGTATTATTACTGTTTTCTTGTGTGTTGCATCCCATGTATATTGTCCCTTGTTCCTTGTTAACAAACCCAGGTCCACCTCGAAAATGAGCTTGCTCAACGGTGATCGCCTGGTTAAATAAAGACTTTGATTGATTGATTGATTGAATTCCTCTGGCACTCACTGACTTGCTGTTCCTAAGTAGCACCGATGTCACAGTCAGCGAGGTCACAATACTGATGTAACTGTGGGGTAGTAGATCATCAGCTACCATACTAACAAGCTGTTCCGCACATCACACTTACTAACAGCAAAACATTACTGTACTTACAAGGGAAAAGAACAAGTACCTGAAAAGGGTAATTCTTTGAGTCAGCCTGGTGGTGCAGAGGGCTGAGGTGCTGGTTGCCTCAACTCATGCTATGCCGGTGACCCAGTTTTGGAAACAAACAACAATCATTGTGGTGCTGGCGTGGGTGGGGGAAAAGTGGGATTGAACTGCCACTAGGCAGCTCTCCACTCCCAAGGGCTGGTTGGTGTGTGTTGTCACCCCTCTGGGGTGGAGGTCTGGTGTGTAGCATAGGCAGGAAGGGGTAGCAGTGTTACAGGTGGGCACAAGGTGCTGAGCTGGTGCCACAGTGTATGTGCATGTCTCCATGTGCATGTATGGCTGTGTGCCGGGTCCTTGTGCTGGGAGAGGGATAAAAGCATAGATAAAGATAAAACTCAAAATTAAAAACCATGAAAAAGGTAATGGTTTGCTGCCTAGAGTTCTCAAGACCATGTTCATCCTATCCACACACCACGGAGTGTCCACCTGGGTCCAGATTTTAGTGTCAAAAAAACAAAGCAATAATCCAGCATCACCCAGCCCACAATAAATACAAAACAAATTAGTGTCAATATCAGCAGTGTTTTATTGCCAGAAAAATGCCGACCTCCAAGGTGCATGTACACTGGACCTTGGATTACCAGCGGGGCCCACAAACTTTTAATTGGTTTCACCAGCCCCACTGGTAATCCCTGACCCGGGGTACACACAGTACACCTTGGAGACCTGCATTTTACTGTTAATAAAACATTGCTGATATTTCAAGTAATTCCATTTTGTCCGTGTTGTGGGCTGGGTGTTGCTGTATTATTGCTTTGCTTTATAACTAGTCTTTCCTTAGCAAACCCAGCCATTGGGGTGGCTGTACCATTGTTGCTTAGATTTGTTTCTGCCACAAAGAGGCAGACCTTCCGTTCCAACTCCTGTCCAATGTTGCTTCTTTTTTTGTAATTAAACATTAACTTTCACAATGAAACACCAGAATAATCATACTGCAGTACCACCAAAGAATCCCAATACAGTGTTGCTTCTAAAGACATTAAAGAGAATTGGTCACAGCACTGACCACTGAGGTTTAGATGGTCACCCTCACTTCCTCGGAGCGATCAGTGTTTTTTCCCCACCAATACAACCAAAGGGAGAGAAAGAAGCAAGTGCCTCAGCTGGGACTTGAACACAAGCCACCTGAAATACCATTTTGATTGTGCTAACCAGCTGCACCACCGAGACAACTAGATCCTGGGCTGTCCCTGAACACATTACTCTTTCTCAAATGCAAAACCCAGTGGCTACATCAATATTTAATAGCAATAAAACTAGCTCTCCAGACCAGCTAATTCTGTAATGCAATCATTTTTATTTGTTAAAGAAATTTAAAGTTGTGTCAGAAAAATATACAAGTAAGAAGCCAATAAATAAATATTGCTTTAAACTCACTGGATATTATTAGAAGCCATATCAGCCCACACAGCTTGCCACTAAACAAATATTTACTTGTTACAATTGCACAGGACTGCGGTGTGCATATTATGGAACTCATACAACCAAAGGGAGAGAAAGTAGTAAGTGCCTCAGCTGGGACTTGAACTCAGGCTACCTGGAATACTGTTCCAAGTCCCTTTGTTTGTATGTGTTCCATAACATGCACAGCACACTCCTGTGTGACTGTAACAAGTTTCTTACCACCACTCGTTGTTGCATATCCCCTATTCAGCTTGCTAATGAACTTCAGCTTTGCACTGTTGTTCATCACTATGCAGCCTACAACAAAATGCTATGAGAAATTATCTTTAGTGTTTTTTTTCTCCACAGGATGAAATCTGGGTCTCCTTGCAACCAACATAGTGACACTTACCTGGCCACCAAGCCTCTTCACAGTTCTGGTCTGGACTCCTCAAGTGTTGTCGAAGTGTTGTCGAAGCAAACATGCTGTAACAATAAAAAAAATTTAAATCACTGTGTGCTTAGTTTTTCATCCTGTGACTGTGTGCCAGACAAACACCTTGCATCATTTAGGCTTGATCTGCATCCCCATAAACCATAGTTTGACTGCCTAAGTGGTACAATGGGCTACTGGCTGCCCTTACTGAATGTACCAAGCTTAGCCACTTCAAAACTGGCCTCCGATCCCACTTAGAGCTTGCAGAGGTTTGTGGTTGCTTTAACTAGTCTCCATAAATGAACACAATTGGTCTTAACTTCAATTGTCCATGCGCCATCTCCCTCACTATCCATCCAAATCCTGCTGTGACCCCTACCCCTACACTCCTTCCCCCCCTCCTCCTCTCCTCTCACCCCTACTCTTCCATGCCCTCTCCCCCATTCTCCTCATTACCTACACTTTCAGCTTAAAAATGACAAAACCTTCTCCAGGCTACTCCCCCCACCCCTCTCTTTCAAACAAGTCCCCTCTCAGAGATGGAAGCTCCTCTCCCCTCCTTTCATAGAGGGCAGCTCTCTCCCCTCCCTTCTCCCAACTTTCTCCTCCCAGCTTATCCTCTGAGTTTAAAAACAACAAAGTCCTCTTCAGGCTGCTACCCCCCAACTGTTTCAACCTAGTCCTCTCTCAGTGAGGGCATCACTTCTTCAAGAAGTCAGGGCACCCTACTTTGACACGAGTCGCTTGACTCAAAGGTATTAATCCTAATCTGAAAACAAAAAAATAGCATTGAATAAAACATAGTGCCACATACCTGACCTCCAAGGCTCTTCACAGATCTGGTCTGGACTCCTCAAGTGTCAATGCAAAGATGCTGTAAGACCAAAACAAATTATAAATCACTGTGTGGTTATTTTTTTTATCATGTTGAAGTCCTGCAGCTCTGCCCTTCATTAGCACCACTGATCTGCTCCACCAGCATGCCTCCTCTTAGGGAAGGCCATTTGGTGGCAACACCAAGCCTCCTTGCCTGGGAGGGAAGAGTTGTACTCTGAACACTCAATCCTCTCCCCCTCTCTCTCTCTCCACCAACAGCACACTCACACCCCAAACATGGGTCAGCAGCATGACGGGGGTACGGCTTAGTTGCCTCGGCGCTACATGCCACCGGACCGGCCTGGTGTAACCTTTTTAAAGCCCTTGGGTGACAAACAAAATGGGGATTATGAGCGTATTGGGCCTAACTTGACAAATACCACAAACTGAACAAAAAGCACCTTGGAGAAACAGAAAAGCAAAGAAAATAAGCTAAATCTGGAACAAAAGATGCTACACACTGAAAGACATTAGGTCACCAACTAATTTTACTTTAAGGGAGCTTTACGTTCATAAAAGTCACGTTATGGGTGATGAACATAATGGGGACTACAAGACCACAAACTATGAACAAAAAGCACATTATGCAAACAGAAAAAGCAGGGGAAAAAATCCAAATCCAGCCCTAAATAAAATGCACACTGAAATGCATCAGCCCACCAACTAATTTTATTATAAGGGTGCTTTACTATCAGAAAAGGCTCTTTATGGGTGACAAACATAATGGGGACCCCAAGTACATGGGGTCTAACATAACCAAGACTAAAAACTATGAACAAAAAGCACATTATGACCAAAATACCATAGCAAAACAAGTCAAATATAAAATGCAAGCTGAAATATTTTATCAAAGCATCTCAATTTTTTTAAAGGTGCTTTATTTGATATTGTATTTTGATAAAAACACTCAGTTATTATCCAGGCCTTGATAATCAGATGGTTGTTATTGGATTTTACAAAATCACCATTGAAAAAAACTGCGTAAGGCACACAAACACACACACACACACACACACACACGCGCGCATTCATGATCCCTCCCAATAAAAATATATTTAGCCAAAATGCTGCAACCAAGGATTAAAATTGTGCCAGGTAAGGTAAGACTGTACAGTATACTTGCCCCATTCCCATATTACCACTCCAAACACAATAAAAAAAATTGTTTGCCTCTAGAAGTCAAAGTGAAGCCATGTGGCTTTGGGAAGGGGGCACCCAACTCAAATAATACCTCATCTAGCCCTCATTTCAATAAACAATGTTTTATTCCCCCAACAGTACAGCCAGACTCCCAATGGGAGTGAACAAACAAAGACTCAAGGCAGTTTGTGGTCCCCAAACACTACATCGGGGGACTAATGCGCCTTAAAATGGGTTTAAAAAACCCAAACTTGCACAAACATGCGGGGATGTCTGGAAAAGACATTACCTTAGTCTTGGGGATTTGCTCCAATAACAAGGAGCATCTGGATGGCATTTCAATAGCGCCGAAAGTAACTGCAGCTTACCTGGGGTACACGTGGTCGCTCTCATAACCTGTCATGATGCTGGCTGGACACAGAGATCTTCTCGTTTGCTCTTAGGCTAAGAAAGGGGGCTCCAACATAAATGCAGGGGTTTTTAAATGGAGTTACAGCCCGCCCCACTCTTGGGACACCTAGCAGCTCCAACGGGATTCTTGGGGATAAACAGGCTACTGGAGGGGGGACGAACAAACATACGGGAATCCTGGACACCAGCAAACAGTGGAGGCAAAGGTTACACAAAGCCCGATATCAGCACTGCACTGTAATGTAAAATACAGAGCATTCAATGTAGCAGTGACTCTCTAAAGTTTCTGAGGCAAAATTTCCTGAGGGGAATATTAAAAAATATCATTTTTGGTGCTAAAGACGAACATAACCATTGGGGACTACAGCAGTTACTTTAGCAACCGAATTTTAAAACCTCTAATATCGCTGAAGAGCAACATTTAAAAGGCTAAAGCTTATCTCAAAAGAAAGACAGGACACATGACAACATGAGAAATAACTTTATTGAGGAAAATCACATTATTTATTTTAAATTCCTTGCACTGTTTAATGTGTGGTTCACAATGTCACAATTTAGGCAGTAGAAAATGCATCTTTTGGAAAAAAGTACTGTTTGTTTTTCAAGGAAATTAAAATCAGGCAGCATTGATCTTATGTTTTTTATCTCCCCATGTCACATATTGTTAAAGAGTATAATAATGAACTGGGCACAAGTTTTACATCTTTTAGGAATTACGTGTAAAGGTTTAGACTCCGTTGGTAACCCCTTCTCATGGAACAGCCCATATCTGTTCTTTTATTCTTGATTCCATTAGCTTGCCACTATTGGTGTAAGACTCACCAGTCTGTCTTTCCTGGGATCTTCCTATCCCCATCCTTGTGCAGGGAAATTACAATCAGGAATTACAACCACCACCCTCCAGTCTACCAGCACTTCTCCTATTGTCAATGACTCATTGAAAAGGTCTGCGAAGGGCACTGCCAAAGTCTGTCTCATCTCCTTCAGTACCCTGGGGTGCATCCCGTCTGGTCTTGAGGACTTGTTTATGTTCAGGTCCTGCAGATGATTCAGAACCCTCTCTCCTTAGATATATATCCTGTCTCCTATCTCTAGACTGGTGCTATCTGTATCCTTAAAACTAATCTTGCTGTCCAGGATTGGTCCTGTACCCTCAGTTGCAAAAATAGAACTGAAGAACTAATTTGGCATGTTTACTTGCCCTTTGGTTGGCATATCCTGTACTATTCACTGGTCCAGTAGCCAACTAGTTATGGAGCACTTGTGCAGCATCAGTTGAGTAATAGCTAGGATAAACGCCAGACTCCTCAACTGGTGCAGGCAAGAGGGCATAATGTTTATTGATAACTGGGATACTTTTTGGAAAGACAACTCTCTATACTCAAAAGACCGGCTACATTTAAACAGGAAAGGTGCAAATCTACTGGGGGAAGCCTTTTGGATGCACTAAATGAATTATCTTTAAACTAAAGCATGCAGGAGTAAAAAAAAAAACAGTCCAGTTCCTTTAAAAAGGCCTGATAGAGAACGTTCTGGGAGAATCACTGCAGGAAACAAGATAAAAACGAATAAAATCAAATGCTGTTTATTCAACGCAAGGAGCTTAAACAATAAATATGATGACCTAATGGCCATTATTGATTGAAAAGGCCAAGCCTGATATAATTGGGGTGACAGAAACCTGGTAGAGTGAAGTTTGTGTTTGGGAAAAATACTTACCAGGCTATACTGTTTTCAATCAAAACAGACAAAACAAAAGGGGTGATGGGGTCGCACTATTCATAAACGACAACTGCAGGCCATTGGATATAACAAACAATATTACCAAAAAGCAGAAGGACATTTTTACTGAAACAATGTGGGTGAGCATATTTCCCAGAACACCAGACAAATTTATTGTAGGACTAGGTTATTGCCCGCCTGATTCTTCTCTGGGAGTCACTGAATACATAGGCAGGGAAATTGAAACAGCGTGTGATCTATTCAATACAATTTTTTGGGGTGATGTGAATCTAGGAGAAATTGACTGGTGAACTCTCACTGCCAACACAAACATCAGTAAGACATTTCGAACATCTTGGGAGTAACTAATGCTGCAACAGTCTGTGCATGAACCCACGGGGGGAAACAGCACCTCGGACATCATTCTGGGATCCCCAGGTTGAACTATCAAGGCCTGCATTATAGTCCCACCACTGGGTAGGCAGCGATCATTACTCTATATGGTTTGATATTAGTCTCTCTTATATTTTGCACAGAAACAATACATATTTCTATAATTATAATACAGTTGATACAGAAAAAATATAAAAAATGTTAACGTTGGTTGATTGGGACTTGGCACTATCAAACTATGACACTGAAACTCTGTGGGACTGACTAAAAAGCACAATTTTTGAAGTTTGTAACACTTGCATTCCCCAGTATAAAAAATCAATGGGAAACTACAAGCCCAAACCAAGATGGCTGAATCACAAAGTTACCAAACTTATATGGAAAAACCAAAAAAGGTTGAAAGCTTCTCACAAGGCTCCCACAGCCCTAAACTGGAATAAATATAAACAAGCCCTAAGGATATCTAAAAGTGGAATTAAAAAATCTAAGATGGCAAAAGAGGAATATTTAGCAAAACGTGCTGCTAAAGATAACAGCAATGTGTTTTATGGTTATATAAATTTTTTGAAAAGATCAACATGTAAGTTTGGACCTCTAGTGTATGAGGACAAAGTGGCACAAGAAGTTAATGAAATGGCAGAACTTTTCAATAAATACTTCAGCAGTGTATATAGCAGTAAAGTAAAGACATATTCTGCATTGAACATAGCTGCCTCTGAAAACATAACAATTGAAACTGATGAAATCAAAAGCAGATTATATAATGGTGTGTGAAAATCCTGTAACCTCATTGATCTAAACATGTCTCATGACCACTAACCTACAGCTGAGGAATGGCATTTATAAAAAACATAATTAAACACATTTTTAGTTTATTTTACACATGGGTCCATTGTATAATTGCAATAAGGTACTCCAGGGTGTGAGTTATTGGGTGATTTAGCCACTTCTTGTGTGGTTAAGTCACTCGGCTGCGCCTCGTGACACACCACACAAGGCGTGGGTAAACCCCCAATAACCCAAACCCTGTTGTGCCTTATTGCTTAAATAAACCATGTCAGGGAAAATTGGTCACCAGGCCCTGACCTTATAACAGGTAAAATGATAAAACATATGGCTCAGCATCTAATATAGCCAGTCAAACTTATGTTTGAGAGAGGCTTGAACTCAGGACAAGTTCCCAATGACTGGAGGTCTGCTTTCATAACACCTTTATTTGAAAAAGGGGACAAACAACATGTAGCGAACTGCATGCCTATTAGCCTAAGATCACTGGTAAGCAAAATGTTAGGCAGCAGGGGTTTGTCATGGGCAGATCTGGTCAGACCAACCTGGTGAATTACTATGACTGGGTAACTAGACAGCTGGACAAGGGCCATGCAGTGGATGTCCTTTTTCTGGACTTCAGTAAGGTATTCGACTCAGTGCAACATGGGAGGCTAGGTAGTAAGCTGACAGATACAGGTGCAGGGGTGAAAATGGTGGGATTGGTAGTAAACTGGTTACAGGGAAGGCAGAGGAGGGTGGTGGTGGGAGAGGATCTCTCATCTCTAAGGCAGCGGCAAGCGGAGTACCGCAGGGCTCAGTGCTGGGACTGGTGTTGTTTGGGTTATTCGTATCAGACATCTCAATTGGCATCAAGAGCAAGATCAGTTTGTTTGTACATTCCACCAAGATGGGAGCAGTAGTGTATGATCTAGAAGGATGGCATGGGTTGCAGGATGATCTGTTAAAATCGGAGACCTGGTCAGACACCTGGCAGTTGGGGTTCAATGACAGAAAGTGCAAGGTGCTACATTTCAGGGCAAAAAAAACAAGAAGGAACTACCAGGTGGGAGAGGGTTCAGCTAGCCATGACAGAGGAGGAGAAGGATCTGGGGGTGATTATAATGGGTTCAATGAACAACTCAGCTCATTGCAGAAAGGCAGCTGCAAAGGCCAACAAAATGCTGGGTTGTATTGCCAGGAGTATATCTTCAAGGAGAGGGAAGGTGATCATGCCATTGTATAGGTCACTGGTTAGGCCACACCTGGAGTACTGCATGCAGTACTGGCACCCATACCTGAAGAGGGACATTAAGGTACTAGAGTGGGTGCTGCAGAGGGTAGCAAAGATGATCCAGGGACTAGGGGGAACATACCCTACATGAGCAGACTGAAGGAGGTGACCATGTACTCACTGGAGGAGAGGAGAGATGGGGGATATGATTGAAACCTTCAAGTACATGAAGGGAATAAACAAGACAGGCACAGGGGGACTATTCAAGCTAAGAGAGGATGTGGACACTTGAGGTCACGATCTCAGATTGGAGGGGGGAAGATTCAGGAGGGAAATGAGAAGACACTTTTTTATGGTGAAAGTGGTGTCTGGGTGGAACACGTTGCCTGCGGAAGTGGTATCTTGTAGAACAGTGGACTGCTTCAAAAGGGGATGGGATAGGGTAAGAGGGAGGGTCAGGGGAGGGGAGGGAGAGGCAGCTTCAGTATAATGGTTGCTAGCTACACACTCAAGCAGACTCGATAGACCATAAGGCCTTTATCTGCTGGCAAATTCATATGTTCGTATGCACGTTCGTATAAAGGGAAGAGACTTGAAAACAGCTTGGAGTCATAGATAATTCTCAACACTGCTTCATCAAAGACAGGTCCTGCCATACCAACCTTCTTGGTTTCTATGAGAAAGTTGGTAAAAATCTGGATAATAAAATTCCCTTTGACGTAAGATATATATATAGACTTTGGAAAAGCATTCAATACAGTGCCACACGATGCTATTTCTAAAAAGTTAGCGCAAAAAAATATAGATGCTAAATATGCACTATGGATTAGTAAGTGGTGGGAGTTCAGAACGCAAACAGTGCTGCTAAATGGGTGATTATCGGGGGAGGGCTGGGTGACCAGTGGTGTGCCACAGGGCTCAGTGCTGGACCCTTGTATCATCTGCATTTGTATTGCAGACATTACTGATGATTTAAAAAATGAGTCGGTTAAATATGTAGACTATCTAAAAGTGGGAGGTGCATGTACAACTACAGAAGATTCCCTGACTATCCAGGAAAACTTGAACAAGCTTGCTGAATGGGCAGATAGGTGAGGCATGCGCTTCAACTTGGAAAAATGCAAAGTTATGCATCTAGGTCCTAATAGCAGCTAGCATGGCTACTACCTGAACAATAGTAAATTGACCACAACAATCGAAAAGGATCTCGGGGTGTATATCACAGCAACACTTGATGTCACAAAACAAACAAATGAGATCATCAGTAAAGCTAACAGAACTATCTGGACAATTGAAAACAATATTAAATCTAGAGATGAAAAAATACTGCTCCCACTTTATAGATCCTATGTCAGGCCACACATTGACTATTACTCGCAATTCTGGTCACCACACAAGAAAGAGGATATCAGGTAGCTTGAGCGAATACAAAGGAGATTTACAAAGCATATAAAGGGCTTAAGAAATCTAGTATACAAGGAGAGGTTAAACACTCTGAGTCTAATGTCTCTTGAGACTAGGAGGTGTAGAGATAATCTTCTTTTTGTCTGGGACATTATAAATGACCTTTATTTATTTTTAGAAATGGGCTTCCAGTTTAAACAGGATAACAAGAAAACTAGGGGATACTCCCTACAACTGCATGGTTTCAGATTTAAAACAAATACCAGAACATTTTTTTATACACAGAGGCTGGTAATGGAATGGAACAACTTACCCCTGGAAGTAGTTGCCAGCAAAAATAAATATATCTTTAAGCGAAGGTTAGATAACTGGCTTATGGCTAAGGAGAAATATACTTCTTAAGAGTTATGGGATGGGAACTAACTATTGTCGTCAGCCATCAGTTCCCGGATAAACCTTAGCATGAAACCTCAGTATAAAACCAGTAGGAAGGAAGACTGATGTTGTATGTTAGTATGAAATAG
The DNA here is from genome assembly GCA_016271365.2 of Neoceratodus forsteri. Classification (NCBI taxonomy): domain Eukaryota; kingdom Metazoa; phylum Chordata; order Ceratodontiformes; family Ceratodontidae; genus Neoceratodus; species Neoceratodus forsteri. The sequence goes on along the minus strand of JADMNL010000024.1, from coordinate 49,507,470 downwards.
GATCTGTAGTACTGTTGGATGTATGAGTTTAAACTGTAAGTAGCTTATGCCATGTAGGATTGGCTGTTCGCACTGTGTCCCTGTTACAAGGACTACCAGCCTTTCAGGGTACTGTGATGGTACAGGAATCCTCTTGAGGAGGGTTCCACCACTAGAGGTCTCACAGCGATGAAATAACCTTATGCTAAAGATACCTTAGGGAAGAAGTCCAGAAGGTCAGGTTCAAAGGTGTAAGAATAAAATGGTCAGATAGTACTTTTAATAAGGAGAGAGGAAATGGCAGCTTGATAAAAATGGATAGAAACATTTAGGATATGTATAGATAAACAAAGACACCATCCAGAACAAGCTTCCAGTGGGATTAAATATTTATTTTCTGACCTTCAGTATGAAGGAGAGGGACACATCTTTGTGACAGAAACTTCTGGGATCCAACACCTTTGCTTCCATACCTCTGGGCTTAATATCTTATTAACTTTATTGAAAGGAAGCTGAACATCTAACACACTGCTTAATAATAACAAATGATACATTTCCCTCTTCTTCTGTCTCAAAGGATGACGTGTCCTCTTTATCTGTTTCAGTAAGACTGCTACCCTCTTGATGGCACTGTAGGGCTCAGTCCTGCAACTGAAGGAGTTCCTAAAAGTGTGAACCTCACCCCATAAGACATGAATGCAGATTTATCCCAAATAATCAATGAATGTCAGGGTTGTAGAATGAACCCCAAGTGGAAGGAGAAAATTTAGAACAGCTCCTTCAGGCATGGCTGCCCTAATTGTCTCTTCAGCATAAAAGTACCACGGAAGTAACATTGGGGCTGAGCCCTTGAGGGTCAAGGCCCGAAGCTGCATAATACCTTTTGGGGGCAAATGTATAGAAAGCCCTTGAGGGGCACTGAGCATTGGGGGAGAGCCTGGTAGTCATCGGGAATATCCCTGGTAGTCATTGGAGCATGTGTCTGAAAGTAAGAAGCATGGTATGAATGAAAACATGGTACTACGATAGCTCAGAATATAGCCACATATGAAGTACGATAGTATGAATGCTTATCCCAAGGAAAGGAGTCAAGCCTCTGCCTGGGCAGGCTGGTGGGCATCTGGTATGGAAGGTACAGCAAAACAAAGGCCCCAATCCAAAGTTAGGTCATGTGACCCTGGTTCTGCATGACCTGCACTGACTGCCATTGAGATGGAGAATCACCTTCAAGGTGGGCTTGCTCACCTATAAGGCCCTATGGATAGGGCCTTCGCTACCTGAGTGACCTCTTGACTCCTGTCCGCCCTGTGCACTCGCTCCGCTCCTCCATCGAAGACCTCCTTGCAGTTCCCAGAGCCCAGCTGAAGAACTCTGGAGACTGATCATTTGAGGTGGAAAGACAGAACCTGTGGAACTTGCTTCCAAGATCTCCGAGGGAGGCCCCATCGGTGGAGCTGTTTAAATGGGATCTGAAGGCACATCTTTTTAGAGAGGCATTTGCGAATTGCTTATCAATCCTAGAAATAGTAGACTGCTAAATTTGTATATCTTAAATAAGGTTTTGATTTATGGACTGTTTTTCATTTGTTGTCATTGTCATTGATATGTGTTTGTATTTTGATGTGTTTTATTCATTTTAACTATTGCTTGCCTGTACAGCGTCCAGGGCACAAGATAAACTTTGACTTACTTACAGTAAGCATCCAAAACATCCAGGGCAGGATTCACAAAAAAGATGTGCCTGGCACAACACAAATGCACCGGTGCAAATCAGATGTGCCGAGCACAGACAGCCATTCACAGAGGCATGCACAGTGGGAAGCGCCGAGCGCAACACCACTGTGAATTGCTGTGAAACATGACAGCGCAACCATAGATGCACTGGTGCAACCTGAAATGCACCAGGGCAAGCTGGATGCCCCATAGCCACACAGGGGAGCTATGCAGAGCAAGTGGAGCAGCACAGCTGGGCATGAGGAGCAACCACAGAGCTGGAACAATCACACCCACGGACACAAGAGTTGAGAAAAACATGTCTATAAAAGATTAAGAGCATAAAAAACTGTACAACACATATGAAAAATATAGCACAACAACAACAATACCAAAAGGAGACAGGGAGGTGCAGGGATTGGAAGGAGGGCAGGAAAGGACAGCAACAGTGGACGGTGAACATTAACTATGTACATGTGAGGACCCAGGAAGAGGCAGGGGGCCACTAGCATCACTGTGCTCTGCTGCGCACCATCCTGGCACGACCACGGGCCAGGAGCTGCAGCAGGACACCCTGCAGGGCAGCTGATGGGCGCCAAACAGTCCTGGATAGTGGGCGCAGGGCTGCCTGGATGGTCACTCGGATCCTCTGGTCCATGTCAACATGGGCACCACCAGCCACAGCATGGTGAGCCTGGAGACCTACTGCAATGACAGGAAGAAGACACATTGAGGGCCTGAACATGGTTAACACCCCCACCCACCAGTAACCCTACAGTATCTGAAATGCAGCAACAGCAGAATTCAGCACTCACTTGCCCCTGGAAGGGCACTAGGCCTGGCACCCCTGATCCTCTGCATCCGCACCTTAGCTGAATCTGTGGCCTGCTGCCTGGCATCTGGTCCTGCAAAACACAACAGACAGCACCATGTGTGACCACTGCCACCATGCAGGATGCAGTGTCACAATGCCCCCCCTCACTGGTCTGTGGCCATGCAGCAGACAGTGATGACCAGCCATGAAGCACCCAGTGGCCCACAGGCAGACACAGCCATGCCCAGCAACCCCCCCCAAGGCACAGGACAGATGCAGCCACTGCCGTGTGTGCAGGGCGCTGTCAGACCCATGAGGGTGCCCCATGAGGGCCGTGACACACATACCCAGTACGCGCCACAAAAGGAGACAGATGAACAACACCAACCTGGTCTTGGCAGTGCACCCCTGCGTGCATGGTGCCGTAGCTGTGCCAGCCTCTCTGGGTCCCATATCTGGAGGTCGCCATAACGATGCCTGCACTGCTCCCCTGTGCATGGAATCCCTATACGGTGCACAAGCCGAGTTGCAATGGAGGCCCACACCTGGGCCCTGGGCTCATGGAGGTCATCCTGGCCAAACAGGTGACCCTCAACAGCCATAACCAGTGCTACCAGATGTAGCAACTCCACCTGCAACCAGTTCATGGCCCCAGGAGTCAGTCTCCCTGCCCTAGGCATAATATAATGGTTACTGACAGAGGCAAGGTACAAAAAGGCAATGCACGGTTGAGTAGCCATTATATGTCACATGAATCACTGAGGCATGTGCAGCACAACGCACACTGAGCGTGACGCGTGATAGGTCAATGGCAACACGCCCAAACATGCGCATTGCACTCCGCAATGGCGTGGCAAGGCCAGGACCCAGTCGCGCATGTGTGATGAGCGTGCGGGCACCATGTTGTGCACGGCATGCATTATGAACAACTACCATGTGCCGTGCGCGATCCATGGGCAGTTCAAGCACAGTGCAGCATGGATGGCACATAGTGGAACATGCTGCATGATAGGGTACACAGCGCCATGGTCAGCAGACCTGCAACGGCGCATCAGGTCAGCAGTGAAATGGCGCATCATGGGAGATGCACCACCAGACATGGTGACCATGCATGCACAACAGAATCACCATCTACAATGCCCCCAATACAGGAACAAGCGCCTACTGATACGCGCATGTGCCAGATATGTGCTGTAGGGCCATCGGTGCATCGCACAGATGCTTCGTGCAAATTGAGATAAGCTGGGGGCAATTGTGCAATTCACAGAGAATGTGCCTAAAACAGCCTCATCCAACATGCATGGTCAACTCAGCCGATTAGCATTTCATTACTAGGGGCCCAGGCCTCATTTGCTTGACCTGAGCCATTAATGCTCCCAATTCCTTATGTCCCCAACTCCTTATGTTCCTTAACCAATTACTCCCTGATACAGAGAGATAGGCCTTCCCCAAAATGTGGAGGGGGGGTCGCCCTTCTCTACAATAAACATCTTGATATTACTTTATGCCCACCCACCGTCTCCCCCTCAGTCTGTGAGTCCCTACATTCAACCATTGCCCTTGGTGCAAAAAAACTTCACATTATCTGTGCCTACAATCCATCCACTGGAGGTATCACAGGTCTTCAGGACTTACTTAATCAAACAGCCACAAATGCCAAGCAAAACGAGGTCAAAAACTTAGGAGATTTTAACCTAAACTGGCTGGGACCAACTCATGGCACACTGCTGATGCTAACACAGAGTTATAACCTCCACCAGACCCTAACTGAGCCTACTAGAACCACTCCTTCTCTAGCTACATCCACCTTCATAGACTGAGTACTGGTGAATTGCCTTGACCATGTGCAAACTACAGGCATCTTGGCAGATGCTATTGCAGACCACTCACCCACTTTCTGTGCATGGAATCTGGAGACTGCTCCCCCACCACCTCCACGCTACACCACTATTACCAACTTTGCCAAACTGGACGTGGAAGCTTTTCTCTATGTTGTTTCCTGTATCAGCTGGTCTGACATCTATTGCTTCCATGATGTTCAAATTGCCCTTGATATCTTCGTTAACAATTTCACAGCACCACAGGATTAACATACTCCAAAGGTCACCAGAAGGGTCGGGGTAAACAAACGAGATGGTTACACATGGACCTGCTTGCTAACCTACGCACTCGGGACAAACTCTGGAAGAAGTATAAAGAGTCCAGACTACCAGTGGATTACAATACCTACAGGGCCTCTCGGAGCACCTGCAAAAAACAAATCAGAACTGCAAAGAGCATCTACTGTAAGGAACTGCTCACTAACTCGGCTGGTGACCCTAGAAAATTCTGGACGCATATTAAGACCTTTCTTGGGGCTGCCCAGTCATTGACCCCAGGCGATATGATCCTAAATGGTGTGCACTGAAACAACTCGAACACCATAGCAAATGCCTATAACAGACTTTTCACGGACATGTCTCAGTACACCTCGTCCTTCCCTTCATCTCCCACAACATCTCAGCCTTACTGCACACCTATGAGATCTGCATCTGGTGCTGACCACTGCAAACTACCTACTACCCCCCTTTCTACTTTAAAGCTATATGTAGGTCTGAGGTCCAAAGGCTATTGCAAAACATATCCGACAACACTAGCCCTGGCTCCGATTCACTCGAGCCACGACTCCTGAAGCTAGCAGCACCATTGATTGCCTCACCTTTGGCAGGGTTTTAAATAATTGATTAGCAGTTTTTTTCTTGGGACAATACTAATTATACAGAAAGCATTTATATAGGTTTTCTAGAAGTGTTATGTTTTTTAAACACAGTGAGGCAAGTGCTATGCATTTTCACAATGTTTTAGAACTTTTATGAGCAAAACGCTAATCAATTTTTAGAGTTAAATAAAACCCTGCTTTGGCCAAGATTTTCACTCTGTCTCTTTCTCTTGGCATAGTCCCTGATCTCTAGAAGATTTCCTGAGTTACGCCCATCCTGAAAAAAGGTGACCCAAAGGATATTAACAACTACAGGCCCATAGCCATCCTCTCTGTGCTAAGCAAGCTACTGGAGAAGCTTGTTGCAACCCAAACAATTGCCTATCTCACAAAGAACAACCTTCTCTCAGACACTCAGCATGGTTTCAGTAAAGGGCACAGTACCTCAACTGCCCTTCTCAAATTCACTACTGATGTCCTCTGCAACATGGACAAAGGCCTACTCACTGGAGCAGTATTTATTGACCTAACCAAGGCTTTCAATCTCGTTGATCATCCCCTGCTTCTCTCAACCCTGCATAGACTTAACTTCTCATCCTCAGTAGTTGACTGGTTTGACAGCTACTTATCAAACAGATTACAACTTGTTAAATTCAACTCCGCTCTCTCAGATGTGACCAGCACTGACATCAGAGTACCCTGGGGGTTCATCCTGGGACCCCTTCTCTTCTCGCTTTACATTAACAACATAGATTCTACCATACTCTCCTGCTCAGCTATCCTATAAGCTGATGATCTCGTCTTCTACTCCAGCGCCGACAAAGTCAACATCATCAATAAAAACCTCTTCTCGGATTTCAGGAATGTGCAAACATGGCTAAATACAAATAAACTCATCCTCAACACTAAAAAGACTCAAGCCATGCTACTTGGCACTGCCCCAAAACTCAGGGCCTTTAAGGAACCCCTCCTAGTCCATGACTCTCGGGGGGTCTCTCATTGACTGTGTCACATCTTTCAAATACCTGGGGGTCCTCTTGATAAATCCCTTGATTTCAGTCTGCACATACAGTCAACATGCAAAGCTACAAATGCCAAAAGTGGAACTGCCTACAAGACTAGTCACCTGCTAACACCATCCACTAAACCGAGGCAGTATAGTGCAGTGGTCTAAGGCTCTAAGCTGCAAATCTGGTGACATCCAGCAGACCAGACCTGGGTTTGAATCCCACAGCTTCCACTTGCATACTGTGTGATTCTGAGCAAGTCACTTAACTTCCTTGTGCTCCCAGGTCGCACCTGGAAACAAGCTCCGGCTTAGTGTGCCTTTCCTGGTTGAACAATTTCCCCTTTCCCTTTCCCCTAAACTGGCTATTGCCAAGGGTATTCTGCTTCCAGCACTGACATATGGTGTCTCCACTTTTGCTAATGCCCATAAGACTGATCTCCATAAATGGGATGTCGCATATAACAACATATGTCGGTATGCCTTCTCTTCACATTGCCTGAAGCACCAATGCACACTGTATAACAAACTGGGCTGACTCTCCCCTTCTGCCTACTGACTTTACTCCCTAGGGACCCTCACAGACTCTGTAATCCGAAACCAAACACCCTCCTCCCTTGCAGCTCTACTTGTTCCACTGACACTTGCTCGCGGACTACGCTCGGCAAATAAATTTCTACTTACTGTACCCAGGTGTTTTACTTCTAAAGGCTCTGGAGCTTTTCACTGCACTGCTCCGGCCACCTGGAACTCCCTCCCATCTGCCCTAAGACAGGCAAACTCCCACCCAATATTCAAAAAACAACTATATCGCCACCTATCCTGGGACCCTTGCACATGCTTTGATCCCACTTGAGGCCTCACAGCTAGCCACCCTACCTCACCCAGGACACTGCTGCACTTCTGAACAAGCGTTGCCTTATTTTTATCTTAATAGCTGCCACTTAGCCCAGTCTCAGTTGTTATTTGCTTATACTACTGTCATCTTGTGTCATCTCTACCTAGCCATATGTATAATCTCAAGTACTGTCTGAACTGATCTGTATTCTTACTTTCATGTACTATATACTATGTAACCATATACTATGTAATTGTATAATCTCATCTCTTTTATGTATGTATTCTCCCGGGTCGTGCCTAAAAATAGTCAACTCTTGGCTAGCGCACCTAACCCAGTTAACAAAAACTAAATAAATAAAATAAATAAATTCGGCAGGCTGAGACAAGGTCACTGAGAGGAGTCAGTGCCCAGAGGGTGAGTACACAGCCATGTTAATAGAGCAACAGACCAAACTGGGGTGACTGTGAGCGTGCACACTAAGCAATGCTCCAGTACCCCAGATGTGGAACCAGTACAACCAATATGTGAACCTCAAGGCCATAACGTGGAATACAGCAGCAGAGCTGTACAGAAGGTGCACAGAGCACCAATGGACTGTTCTCTGCCATGTCCACAATGGCGGTACGTGAACCGGGATGTACATATCCCAGCATGTACAACACAGTTCTGCTAAGCGATGATACAGTCGACAGTGTGCCTAGGCATTGCAATGTGGAACAGGGAGGGTATGCAACTTGAACAGATGGGACGTCCACTGTACACAGGGACACAGGAGAGGTACATATGACTGGATGGCACTGGCAATGTGTGGTGGACACAGCAACGTGCAACAGGTAGGTCTGAGGCACACAGTGGCACACGTGCAAGCACAATGGCACCGTCACCAAGCTGCACACTGCTGCACCATGGCTGTTACCACATGTCGGTCTCCCTCCACCCTGTGGCCATTGCTTGGGTGTCTCCCAGGATGGAAGTGTCACCACAGTGGCTGCACACATGCTGCTGAGGTACCAGGACATGCCCATGGCAGGCAGCAGTGTCCTGCCCCCCCCAGGGAGGCCGCACTGTTCCCCCAGCTGTGGACTGGGTGTCATACATGGCATGTGCAGCGTCCCCCGTGGACCACGTACCATGATGCATGGCCACTTGTGCTAGGCTGGCCACCCGTGGACCACAGCCCAGATCAATGGTGTCACAGACCATGTGGGGGGGCAACAGACTGAGGGAGATGCGAGCAGGAACATGTGTGCCTACAGGCGTGACTGACACATGGATGCTTCCCCCCACAGTAGCCAGTATGTATGTCGGAGAAAACAGGTGCTGCCAGCAGGCGGCGCTCCAACTTCATAAAGGATGAGGAGAGGGTGCTCATCGAAGCATGCCACCTATGCCTGGACATACTCACTGGCAGGGAGGCAGCCAGACGGCACATTTGGAAGGCTCGTAGGATGTGGCTCGGCAGGTGAATGCAGTGGCACCATACAACCACACAGTACAAGAGTGCCACAAGCACTGGAACAATGGCTGCAGGAGGGCCAAGGAGAAGGTGGCCAGCATCCAGGCATCCCTGCGGCGGACAGGGGGTGGTCTCAGCATGGCAGAACAGCTCAGCCCCAATGAGGCCCTCCTGGCCGCCAGTATGTCCAGGACAGCCGTACATGGTGTCCCAGGTGGTGGATTCCAGATGGGAAGCAGCCTGTCACAGCATGGTGAGTAGCTGTACGCCCTGGCCAGGCACGTCAACCCGTAGGCAATGATAGGCAAGCATGTCCCTGTGTGCTGGGCACTGTCACTGTGCACCCGGGCTCAGCGTTCCTGGACAGTCAGCCCTGGCAAGGCATGTCCTGCCCCGTGGTGCTGTGGGTGCTAGGCCACAGCGCAGGAGGACGCATGACCACTGTGCACCCATGTGACATGTGAGGCTGCCGCTACACATTGTGCACAATGGGTCAGTGGCAGGCTCAACCACAACATGGGCTGCATATTGCCGTCATGCCCTGGCCCTGCTGTGGACAAGTGACCATAGGCATAGGCAGTTGGTGGTAGCTCCAGGGGCCATAACCAGGGCAGAAATAGATGGAGGACCTCCTGAATAAAGGAAAAATAGAAAAGGAAAACACCCAGGTGACACGCTGGGAGCCCACCCAGTGTGCCAAAAACCTCCCACATTGTCGTTTATTTTTTTTTCCCTGTAAAAACAGAAAATGGTCCCTCGTTGTCTCTGGTGCCCCCTTCCCCAACCCTCACCCACCCTTTGTGCACTCCACATCCCTGCACCCCTCCCTCACCCCATACTTACCTCCAGAGCCTGGCACGACGATCTTCAGTGGACCGGGACCACGTCTGCACTCTTCAAAGCCGACTACGAACTGAAGAAATGCCGGTAAGCTGTATAATGGCATAAATGGGAGTTTTTCAACTTAAGTGGATGTATCAGCCATTTTTGCAAATTTTGGCACCAAATTTTCAACATGGGGTTCTTGAGAACCCACCTCATGAATTCAGTCACTGTCATGTCATTATTCAGTCTCAAAAGGTGATTTTGCGGTCACTGTGTTGAATCGCCTTTCAGGACCGATTAACAAAACAACAGTATCACTATTCATGAGGTGGCCTGCCAAAAAGCTTATGTTGCAAATTTGGTGAAAAAATTCCAAAAAATGACTGTGTTACGAGCGTGCGTTGTGCATTTTCCACACACACTCGTAACTTTGCGAATTTGTAATATTTTCACTCCAGATTTTCAACATTGGCATTTTTTCACACCTTCTTATGAACAGTTAGCTGTCATTTTTTATAACCTGGCTGAAATGTGTTTTTGCACTTCCGGCGCACAATAGCACGGTCGCTGTGGGAAATCAGTGTTCAGGACAGATTAAGAAAATCACAGTGACACCATTCCTGAGTGGAGGTCACAAAATGCCTATGTTGAAAATTTGGTGAAATAATTCCACTAAATGACTGTGTTACAAGCATGCATTGCGCAGTTTCCACATACTCTCGTAACTTCAAGCATTTTTAATATTTTCATTCCAGATTTTCAACATTGCCATCTCTTCACACCTCCCTATGAATGGTACAGCTGTTATTTTTCACATCCTGCCTGAACTGTGTTTTCGCACATCTGGCGCAAAATGGTGCAGTCGCTGAGTGGAAATCAACGTTCGGGACAGATTAACAAAATGACAGTGCCACTTTTCATGAGCAGAGGCCCCAAATGCTTTCATGAGATGGGGAGGGTCACAAAAAGGCCATGTTGAAAATGTGTAGTACAAATACCAACAAATGCCTGGGGTGTTAGGGTTTCTAACCATAACGGCCCACCCTGTACAGACTGACAGGCATCAGGGGTGTGCCTTTGGATTGCCAGCTGTAATGCTCATGCCAAGTCTACCCCAACCCCCACCCTGAAGCCAGTGACAGGCATCAAGGTGTGCCTTGGACTCTTCGGCCCCAGAGTTCACCCCATTCTCCTATACTGCACCCATTTTAGCATGTGTCCTTATGACATGGGGTGACTGTCAAGCCGAACACCCCAAGGCACACATCAACACTTGGTGGTGTCTGCAGGACAGGGTGAGGTGAAATGCTGTGAGTGTTATGGACGACGTCCCAAAGGTACACCCCAATGCTTGTCCATCTCTGCAGGGTGGAGTTGGGGTTGGAGTGAGTTCAATACTTCACTGCCATTCCTATTCTTCATCCGTCTAACTCCTGCACATCCAATGCTAATATTAGCAAGCAAACATTTGGCATTGACAAATGCTTATTTTCAATGAAACATAACAAGGAAAAAGGCAACAGTAAATATATACACAACAGCCTGTTGTCTTTCTGCATAAAAACTTAATAATACAATAACTAATAGTCAATACCCATCATCTACAATTTTCACAATTTTGTTAAAGACAAAAAACTCTTAATGGCACAAAATGCGGGGTTTCGTTGAGATATGCATCACTCATTGTCTCCAACACAATTGAGATTTGGGGTATCTATTACTAAGCTGGGCTGTAATCTTTTCCATATTATAGATACATACCATATGATCTCTCCAAGCTGACAATGTTGGGAATGTAGGTGTTAACCACAGTTTAGTAATCACCTTCTTGACAGTAACCATGGCAATGTTGAATGATGTCCATGAGATAGGGTCCCTTCACCCTTCAGAGGCATCAAGGAATAACACCTTATGACTCTTGAGTTGCAGAGTGACCCCAAAGAGCTCCTGCAATTCTTGTTGTATATCCAAGAAGAAAGACTGTAAACGAGTGCTATTTTAAGCCCCAAGTGTTTTCTGGATGCTTATTTTTTGCAGCAGCAGCAGCCATGAGGCTGCCAGTTCACCTGCTCTTCCTGTCTTCCTCCTACCTGCTGCTTGCCTTCCTCACCGGCTGGCCATCCAAGGCTGCTGCTTTGGGCATCCACCTACTTTTACCTATGCAGCTGAGTTGGTCCTTCTTTGTTCCCAGCTCCATCTGCTGCCTTTGGGGCTGCCTATGGTTGCTGGGTTGCTGCTTTTACTGGCTTTGCTGTGTGGGGCCACTTTTGCAGTTGCCACTCCTACTGCTCCATGTGTGGTGGTTTGCAGCCAGCAGTCTCTGTATCTTCCTATGTTGTTTTCCATGCTTTTCTGACAGCTCAGCTACTGCTCCTCTCAGTTCTGGCACTTGCTGCCACCTCTGTGCACTTGATGCTAGCACTGCTCCCACTACCCACTCCACGTCCAGGTTTTGCTGCTGCTGCGCCATAGTCCACTGTTGCTTCTGCTGGTGCTACTGGCATTCCTCTAGTTCACTGACTGGCAGTCTGCCTCTCTTCTGCTTTTGCCTTCCCATTTTCTGCCCCTCTCACTGCTTTAGCTGGCTGATGCACCCTTATTCTATCCCAGCAATGGACCCAGTGGAACCCTTAAGCCCCATGGAGTCATGGGGGCAGTGCCCCTTTAACTATTGAACCTTGTAGGTCCCAACTCTGTTTAGCTCTAAGCTCCAGGCCCAAGCTATACCTGCTGTGCTGAATAAACTGTCCCTTGGCATCCCTCTGCCACCTTGGCTGTGCTTTACCTTTCTAGGGGCAGGATTCACAAAACAGATGCGTCCAGTGCAACTCAGATACACTGGCACAAGTCAGAAATGTGCCAGAAGCTGATTCAGAAACAGGGTGAAAGCGCCAGCCCAACCGAGATGCCCTGCGGCAAACAACATGCGTCACAGGTGCAATGTAATGACAGGCAGCGCATATACAGGGGGTGCACCCAAGCATACACAGCACAACTCGATTCATAGTGCAGAACCATGGTGCATTAATGGGGCAACACCAGTGCAAAGCCAAGATGCACCATAGAAAGATAAGTACAAAAGAAGGAGACTTACGCCCAGCACACCTGCAGGTTGTGAATGTAATGACTGCAGCAGCACATAGCCAGAGCCAGAGGGGAAGAGGAAACCAGACAGAGAGGGAGAGACACAGCCAGCCCGCAGGCAACAAAGCCAGGCAGAAAACAATGCCAGAGGGCCACACTGACAGCAGCAATGCACCCGGCCGCAATCGCCATAGCTGATGCCCAAATGGAGGAGGAGGAGGGGGCACTGGAATGCACCATAGGCAGCCAGCCCCATGGCGGTATCATGCCTGGCTGTCCTTTGAGCAGCTCACAGATGTAGAGACAGTCGGGCAATACCGCCTGAACAGGGCCATACTGAGACAGCACTGTGAGCTGTGCCATGATGAGATGCAGGCACCCACTGCATGCAGTCATGCCATCTCGGTGGAGACCAAGGTGACAACGGTCATGTGACTGCTCACCATAGGAACCTTCCAGAGGCCTACTCTGGACACCACTGGCATATCACAGGCCTCAACATCCCGCCTTCTCACACAGGTCCTCACTGCACTGCGACCGCATGCTTTGGAATACATCCATTTCCCCAGCATGCAGGCAGAGCAGACAGAAGCCATGCAGGGTTTCTACAGGGTGGCACGCATGCCAGCTGTCATAGGGGCTATCGACTGCACCCATGTGGTGATCCGCGCACCACCTGGTGAGGAGGCAATCACATATATGAATTGGAAGGGGTACCATTCTGTGAATTGCCAGGTGGTGTGCGATGCTGCAGGGTGCATCACCAATGTCTGCACCACACACCCTGGGAGCGCACACGATGCATTCATATGGCAGCAATCGGCACTCTGCATGAGGTTCAAGGCCAGGGGCATCCCAAGTGGCCATCTGATAGGTACACGTGACAGGGCACCAACAGCGCAGGGGGGCACCATGTCCGGGAAACATGGGGTGGGCCGTGGGCAGTGTGAAGCAGGTGCATGGGCCCTGGGACAGCAGGGGTGTGAAAGGGTACAGAGGCGGACACAGGGTGGCATGCATGTGCTGTGCACCACATGACAGATGGGGGCATGCAGGTGCAGCCGTGGTAGGGATGCAGGACTGCCAGGTATGTGGATGCATGGGCGAGACAGCAGGACAGGGGCACACACCACAGAGGGCAGGGATGAGGACAGGGCACAAGCCACAGTGTACCCCAATGTACTAATGGACACACATCTACCCCCACAGGTGACACCGCATACCCACTGAGGTGCTGGCTCCTCACCCCCATACGATGACATGGAACAGTGGTGAAAGAATGCTACAATGAGGCACACATCGTGACACGCGCCATCATAGCGTGTCTTCAGCATGCTGAAGATGCAAGTCCGGTGCCTGTGTCGGTCAGGTGGTGCCCTACAGTACAGCCCTGAGATGGCCTGTGGCATATTCCTGGCCTGCTGTATGCTACACAACATGGCCCATGAACGTGGGATACCTGTCGAGGTCGGTGAGGGTGACAGTTCCGGGGAGGAGGAGGAGGAGGTGGGGGAGGGGGCAGAAAGGGCACCCCCTGACGTCCCGGGAGGTGAAGCCAGGCAGGGACACAGGGATCCCAGGCTGGCAGAGAGGGCATGAGCATACCACATGCATGTGGTGGAGGAACACTTTGGGCCCCGCAGGTGAGTATGCAGGTATGTATGTGTGCAGGTGTGAGCAACACAGTGTAGGGACAATATGACATGTGAACAGTGGACACCAGATGCTGCACAGTGACGCACACACAGGCGCATGCACACGGTGGGGGACACAGACACACAGACACATGGACACCATGCATGCATCAACCTAGCACCACCCTGGCCATGCCATAGACCTCACGGGTCAGAGCGCACTGCAGCCAGCACACAGGCACTACAGGCACCGTAACTCACTCATCATTCCCATGACACATGGCACTACAGCAGTACACACAGACACACTGGACAGCCTGCACAGGTAGCACAGGGTGGTGCCAGGACGGCTGTGCGGCATGTGACTACCACTCACACCGCCACTGGCGCCACCCTCAGGGCATCCAGTATGCACGGGTGTGACAATCTGTCACCACAGGCCTGTGGACATGGGCATCACATGGTGGCCCATGACCACCATGAACACAAGGGGGACCACTGCGATGGCCGTTGGTGGTAGGGGTGCCACAACACCAGTGACCCCGCTGCACTGAGACCATGAAAGGGTGCCCAGTGGAGTGGCCATCCAATGTCCACTGGCCGAGCCATGGACGGTGGGTGTGGATGCCAGTGGCGATGGAGTCAGCAGCAGAGGGTTCACCTGGCTCTGCCACCAGGGTGTAAGGGACGTGCTCCTGGGCGTCTGACTGGATGCACAATGTCCACAGCGTGCTGTGGATGCAGCTACCACCTCCGCAGATGCTGCAATCTGCTCCAGAGCTGCGGTCATGCACACCTGCATGATGCGTGTCTCTGTCAACATCTGAGCACGCCACAGTGCCGCGGACTCATGCTCCTGGACCATAACAGCCCTGTGACTCCGGAACTCCACACAGAGGGCCTCCTGATCCTCCACAGTTGCCCGCAGCAGGTCAAGGTAGGCCCCCATGTCATTGGTAGGTGATGCAGCATGGTGGCGTCGCCGACAGTCAGGGGATGGATCAGCCTGACCAGGTGCATCCACGGGTGGTGGATGCATCCTGGCAGGCTGCGACGTGGACGTGGCTTGGCTGGCTTCCCATAGGTGGTGTGCTCCAGGGCTACTGGAGTGGGTGAGTGCACACAGGTACCCTGCCCGGATGACACCAATGTTGCCAGCACTGCACTGGGCAGTGATGCAGGGAGCACAGCACTCACAGCCATGGGCAGCTATGTGGCCACAGCACCGGTACCCAGCACAGTGGGAACATCAGTGGCACCCAGGGACCTGTGCACAGGCAACCCCACAATGTGTGCACCGCCGCCGGCCATGTCTGCATCGCTGGTGTTGGTTGTACATGCGGCGGTGCCAATGCCTTCTCCCTGCATGCCACTGGTGAGCATGAGGAGGGCATCTGCAATGTCCATTGCTTCATCCGGGTCAGCATCAGACAATCTGGACAGGCTCCCCAACCAAGCGATGTACCCACTGGCAGTCCTCCCATCGCTGGTGGAGGGGCCCACAGGACCCTCCATTACTGGGGCCATGACCGGTGTTGTACGGGACGTGGATGGTGCAGGTCCGGAGTCATCCACGGTGGTGTCATTGGCCCCGTGTGACATGCCCGCATCACTGGCCGTGAGGGCATCACGGTCAGCTATGCACATGGCTGCACCCTGGAGTCATGATGGTGCTGTGGAGAGAGGAAGGGAGACCATGATTAATGCACAGTACACACATGTCACAGTGGTGAAGCACAACTGAACACAGCCATCCACACGTTGCTAGGGCCGCACACCTGTCCACAGCAATTTCCCGGTTACCCTGCCCCGCCTTACCCCCAAGAGGGCGGGACTGCGGCTCGGGTTCTCTCAATTCTGGGCCGCGGGTATAGTATATGGTTGGGAGTGCAGCGGCAGTGGCTACGGCTTCATGAAGACGGAGGCTCTTCCCTCCATTTTTCTGTGATTTTCCTCTGGGAGGCGGGATGTGCAATGACGTCCAGCATCTTCCCCGCCTCCATTAGTTATGAGCGCTGGTAACTGTGAGGCCCCCGGCCTCTGCCAGGGGTCTGTCTTGTGCTGGACACTGTCCTCACCCTCCCTGGACGCTCTATCCTTCTCCCCCGGCTGGCCCTCCGGCGATCCTGGGTCCTTTCCCGAACCCGGGTCACCAGTGTCGCAAGCGGAAATCCAACCACTGCACCGGCGGGCTGGCGTCACCTGGGTGTTTGTTGGCAGGGGGTTGGAGCTGATGGGGATTGGGCACCCCCATCAGCCATACAGTGTGCTGGAGGACACATGATCCAAGGGGGATTGGACACCCCCCTCAGCACACAACAAATGGGGGGGATATTATGCCAACGGGGATTGGGCTACCCCATCGGCAAATGAACTAGGGAGACGGCATGCCGACAGAGGGATTGGGCACCCCTGTTGGCTTTCATGGGGACTGAGAGGTATCCAGCGACAGCTGCTGCTTGCCGTCAATATGCAAACTGCCTACCCATTATCATGGCTGATTGCAGCAGTGCTTTTCTTTCAACTGTATGCCACTGCATCTGAACTGCTGTCATAGACAGCTCGGCCATTTATTGGTACGATGTGGCCGCACCTGCAAAATGGATCAGGGTATTGGCGGATCAGGTGGCGCACCTCCAAAAAGTCGTATGGTGGCACTATGTTTCTTGCGCATGCATGCAAGCAGACATAAAAATCAATAAAGATGAAATCTGCACAAAAAAAAAGCACTCGTTATCCACTGCCCACAGAACACAAGGCACGGCCTGTACTAATATGTTAGCATAGCATTTATTTATTAAAGAGCTACTGATGCCTCAAGGAAAACTTTGAAAAACATAATAATTAGGTACAATTCAGCTTGCATTCCATATATATTCTGTATATTTCTCTTTCCATTATTTATTACTGAGTAAATTTGCATGAATATATGACCTTTATCCCATACAGTTCCCTTAGAGTACATGTGCCTCAATAGCACACTCCCTTCTTCAAGTCACAATTCTCTGTTGTGACATTACAGTCTGTTGTCATGAGAGAAACTGTGATGTCACAAGTAGTGCATTATGACCTTAAGTAGGGAGAAAGTAATAAGAATAGATTAACTTTTCAGGGCCAAAAATCCTATTTTCATGCAAATTACCTAAGTAATAAATAATGAGGAGGAGGAATAAAGAACCAATGTGAAATACAAGCTGAACTGTATCTAAATATTATGTTTTGTTAAAGTTCTCCTGAAGGTGTCAGCTGCTCTTTAATGTATATTATAAGGCTAGTTAATTATTCATAAGCTGTTCCTGCTCTGTGATTTCCTACTGGATCGATCATTAACTGCCAGTTAATGATCGATCCAGATGTGCGAGTTTCTCAAGCGGCCACCTCATAGAAGCTGACTGTATTAAAGCATGCAGCTGGGAACACAGATGTCCATGTCAGCCGGAGTTTGTGGTGACAGCACTGATGCTTTAATTAACATTAGGGTTAGATTTTTGCCCAATTTCATTGCACTAGTGCTACAACAGACTGCGCTCCAGAAAAGGAAGGGTAAAAAAAATCTTTGGTATTGCTGACAGCAGAAGGGGGTGGGCGCAGCGGCAGTGGATATATGGTTGCTAGGCACCTCATTTCTTTCTCGCTACTGCTGCTGTCAACCCTGGCTGCCCCAGTCTCTTTGTGATTCACCCCTTCTTTACCAGTCTCTAAGCAAGCAACATAGTGTTTTTTTTTTTTTTTTTTTACTAACAAAAGGATAACTCCAGCCCTTCCTCGGTTTCCACTCTAGCAGCAGCCCCAATGTGCTAGCCCAGATGGTGAGCAACAGAGACAGGAATAAACTGAACCAGAGACCGACCTACAGAAGTGGGGCTGAGCCACCGCCATCATAATCAGTTCTAAATCCTTTGTTCCCAGCAAAAAAAAAAAAAAAAAAAATTACGAGGACGCAAAAAGCATGCACTAAAATACAGGCATTTATCCACATGCAGAACTAAAAGTAAAACTACATAGCTACCCTGGAGTGTAACCGCAGACCTTCTGAAAGCCATGCTGCTGCACTACTTCATGACAGATTAGCGGACGTGCACACACGTCATCATGATGTGACCTAATGATAGCAGCCTACTTCAGACATAATACAGTCACGTGCGTGCTCCAGCAGCTCCGGCCCAAAAAAACAATATAAATCCTGCGTAAAATTCACAAATATTACTATTGCAGGAAACAATTATCCTTATAATAGCAATAACGACCTCACTGGCCATTGTTTCTTGGGTATTAATGACTACCAGTTCAGTCATTACTGCTTAAACACTCGCTCCATGTGAGACTCTGTCAAAACGCAGTCTGTTTTACAAGGTTACTTTACCTTGGATGCCATGTAAACTGAAGCCCGAGAAAATCTAATCAACTGCATAATAACACCACTTTGCAACATCCAGATATCTTGGCTCTGAATAACCACTTCAGGGCTCAGTGGTTATTTATTTTAAAAGCGCAGTATCTGGTTCCATCTAAATATACGGTAGTGAATGTCATCAGTGCTGTTCACCCTAAAAATTACTGTCTTTCCATAGGTTTAACAGCCAGTGAGCTGCAAGTTTATTTTGTTTCTCATGATGTCCCCGTCCTAAGGAAAGAATGTTACTACTGACAGCTGCCTCACCAACCTTTCAAACATTGCCTAATATGTATGCACGTGCACATGCTCCAGTGACTAGTTTACAGAAATACGGCTGCATGTCAGCATAGCGGGGTTCAGTGCAGAATTCTCATGATAGGTTCTCTACTGTTTGTTTTTCAACATACTGTGCTGACATGGATTGTTACTGAGCCTTCTATGGGTTATCCCACCTGTCCATGTTCCCCATTTTGGCTCAGTGCTGATCCCGCCAATAAATAATCAGATAGTGCATAGGCTTAATTGGTGGTAGAGAACAGCAATCATCTCACTTTTCATAAACGTCACTGGGCTCTTTATGAAGTAAAATTAGCCCTTGACTCACAGCTATGCTAAATCTTCACTCACTCTTCTCCCAGTTAGTCTGAACAAGGAATGCTAAACACTCATGTTCTTCTCACTTACATGCGTACAGTAATAGAACCCCCTGCATTAGAACTCTTATATGATCCACAGGGAATTCCAGGGCCAGCTCTACATATATAACATACTTTATTTGGATATACTTTTAGGCCCCAGTGTTGTGGATTCACAGCTGGTCCCCTGAGATGAATGTTTCCCTGAAACAAATCTGCTACCACTCCCTGGCCTTGGCTAAGACAGGCAACCTTTTCCCTGTCTGAAATAGGTCGAACGCTGCAGGAGTAAGTGCAGGAATGTGCTAGTTCTTCTTATTCTTTGGCACCACTGAACTCCTTGGAGCTGAGCCATACTACAACTCACAAAGCGATGCTTTCAGTTGACTGAGAGGAATTATTTCCTAGTGTCGTTTCTGAGACATCAACATCAGTCGACATTAACTGTCCTGAAGTTATTACTCCAGGGATGGTCTCAGTAATTGTAGTGAATAAGACATTATGAAACTACAGAATGACTATTAATGTAAAGATGTAATGGGGCAGGGGGCATATGCATTAAAGCATGGAAATTATGCCCAGAAGCATTGTAACGTAGGCACACAGCTAAGCACCCCGAATACTGTTACGTGCTATGCACAAATGTGCATGCAGGGCGGGCCAAGACATGGGTATGGCCTATGGACATGTGCTGGGTCATGTGGAGGGACTGTGGATGGTCCAAAATACGTGTTCCCACCCATTGACCCCCCCCCATACATTGGACTGGGTGCTACCCTGCACATAAACATGGAAGGGAATACTGTTGTGGATCAGGGAGAATAGGTAGTAGCAGGGGATGTGCACCCAAGGTACCCGGCCCAACACCAGGGACCAATGACGCAGGATGGAGATACGTTGAGAGATGTGGAGGTCACTGGGCCCATGATGGTGCCTGGACATGGTCTATGAATTTCACAGATGGGCTGGTGGCAGCTATGGTGGTGGATATCTGAGAGAACTATGCCATCCTATGTGGTGCAGAGTCCTTCAAGGCACCTGCTGAGACAAAATCCTGCCTGTGGCTCAACATTCAGGCTGCTACAAATGCAATTAGTCGAGTGGCATGGGCACTGCTGGCCATTAAGCTCAAGAGGCATGACCTCTGCTTGGCTGTCCAGCGGAAGCTGGTAGCTGGCAAAAGGGGTACAGCTAAGCAAGAGTGGTGGCCTAGCCACACAGTTGCTCCTCCTACCCCCATTGAGAGATGGTGGCTGACACCATCTCTTACTTTACCATGCATGCGGAGGAGGAGGGCGTGGACACAGTGCCAGATATGTAGCACACTGCAGGGACAAGGGCCAGGAAGTCCTGAATGCCACGGGCATTGCTAATCATCTTGTGTTGCACCCTGTAGAGTCTGAAACAGTGCCCAGTCCCCAAATGGAGGCTGCACCTACTATGGAGGACAACTCGGATCCCAGGACATGCACTGATGGCCAGGAACAGGAGAATATTGCAGGTATGTGTGTCCCACTTTGCCCAGAAGTTCGCAATGAAACTGCAAGGCAGTGGAACTGCATGTAACCATGCCACTTTCTCTCACCTCCCAAGTACCATTCAAGAGATAGTGGTCATGGTGGACAGGGTGTCCTCCCCTGAGGACACATACGTGGAGACAGTGGAGGAGACACAGGTGGATGTATAGGACAGGGACACAGCAAACACAGACAGCTATCCCACATCCACCCCAGCCCTGCATCACCCTCACTAACACAACATGGTCAGCCACCCTATGGCAAATTGCATGGTACAGAGTGTACCATGGCACCACGGCACAGCCAAATGTGGATGACCTTTGTGCATGCCCTGCTGGCACATGCATAAGGCCTGGGGATACAGGGGTACCCTGGGCTACTACACAATGGCCATTGACAGTGGGGATGAGGGCTCTTCAAACCACCTGCCCAGCTGGCCAAAAAGGGCAGCCAGATGTGGCCTACTACATACCTATATCCCAGAAAGTGCCATTTAGAATGGGATCACTTGCAGGCACAATGGCAGATCACAGAAGGACTGAACTGTGGAGGTGAGTGGGTGCACTGAGGCATTGACTGCATTAGCAACCTACTGGAGTGGCTGACAGAACACCTGATATCCATGACCATCACATGTTCCTCATCTGTTCCCATACCACTGTCATATGCCCCATCTAGTCAGCACCCACCAGCCCCCAGGACCCCGTGGCACACCCAGATGTCACCGGCCAGCCAGCATCCACCAGTCCAGCATTCTGGAGGTCCTGGGGGACAGCAAACCACAGCAAGTTCTAGACACACAGCCTGATGTATGGCTGCACATGGGAGGCAAGGTGACAGCCAAGACCAAGCATTTGGGCATACAGGTGTCAACATGGCTAGGAAGACAACAGGCTAGCAGGAAGTGAACCATGTTGACAGCACCACACCACTACCACAAGTGAACATCTAAAACATACTGTACCCTTTCATGGACCACTATGCACAACCACATAACCCCCCCATACAGTCACAACCCCCCCATATCACTGCCACATGACCCCCATATATACACACAGCCACAGCCCCGCCAAACACGGCTCAATATGGCCACGCACTACAGTCACGGGCATGGTCACATAGGCACCCCTTCGGCAGAAAAGCAGTCAGGTTGGAACAAACTCATCACAATGCCACAACAGTGTTCCCACCCCCATCAATGGAATGCACCCTGCACAAGTGCATGATGTGCCCCCCCCAGATGGTCTCTCACTACCAAGGTACTGGCAGATGCCCCCTCATCATGCAACATGATGCATGCAGTGAATACTCTGCATGCCAAACCAGGAGCAAGCATCATCATGCCATCTGTGTTATCCAGGTACTAGGACCTCATCTTCAGAAGTCCTATTGTCTTCTCAGTCATGGAACAGGTCTTTCTGTAGGCCTCATTGTTTGCCTCTTCCTCTGTGCCAGTCACCAACAGAAACAGAGTCATCAGGTATGGCCGTAGTGGGTATCTGCTGTCACCTATGCAGTGGGGAAATAGCAGCCATTTAACATCATGTGGCAATGCATCCATGTGTGTTGCACCTGCTGCGTATCTGCCTTCACCTATCAGCCATCCATTGGCGCCCCCCACATGCCGCAAGGTGGGAACACAGCCAGGAACCATCGAAGATGCACCAGTCATGACATGACCCATGGTACCTGGCACACACATTAGTGATGATACCACTTGCATCACGAACTATCTGACAATTTATGTTGTGGAACCCCTTGAGGTTCCTGTATGTCTCCTCATGCACAGTCAGTGCCAGGAGTGCCACATGTGTACAATATATTGCCACAGTTACATCAGGCATGCCATACATGGCATGAAATGCCTCCTTAGTGGTCTGTAGCTCTGCCTTTGCAGTGGAGAATGTTATGTGCTCATGCACATGCAGTAGCAGGGCATCTGATACCTGGTGCAGTGCCCTGGGCACGGATGACTGGCTGACACCAGTGATATCCCCAGCAACCCTCTGGAAGGAACCTGTAGCATAGGACAGTGCACACAGCTCCTCAATTTCTACAGGCATCACCCATCATCTCTGTGTTCATGGTGCCACGTGTGCATGGATCTTGTGAGTGACACAGCCCTGCGATCATGGCATGGTCCAGGTGGAATCTTTTTAGGCAGTGTGTGTCCCACAGTTGTCCAGCCTCCAGCCATGATCTGAAAATCTATGTGACCTCAGGCTTGCCCTTATAGTCTGTTGCTGCTCCCTCTTGCCCTCCATCAGGAGAACATTTAGAAGTAGTCCTGGGCACATCCTCAGCCCTTGTGAAATCCCCCTGGTGTGTAGTGTCCACAACCCCTCAAACCACACACAAGTGCTGTCTGTTCTGCTGCTCAGGTGTCCATTGCTGACAGGACCCCTTTAAATGTGTAGTGACCCAACATGACAGCTGGGTGTTGCAACGTAATCAGGCATCACAGGATCACTGGACACAAGAGGGGACATAATGGCAAATGCAGCTGTTCCACAACCAAGGACCACAACAGCACTGGAGAGGTTGATCACATGGGAGTATACCTCCTGCAAGTTTGGAGGGTCTCCTCCATGTCCTACAGAATGATCCCAATGGGATGGAGCTGTGGCAGGTCATGGAGCCTATAGAGGTAATCGTACATCCATCTGGTATACCTGTATGCAACATTAATGTCCATGTTTCCACAGTTCTATATTTAACTTTACTCTGTCAAATTGTAGTATCATTACTGATTACCCTTGCATCATGGTGCATGCCCTATTATGTTGGTATCGTTCCCTATCCTAACCAGAACACTCCTGTAACTGAGTGCAGCATGGTGGAGCATTAGTTCAGGTAACATACAGTACATCGTAAATCAGCTGGGGGCACTGTATGTGTGTAGGTCTGTTGGGTATGGTACTATGTCAGTGATGTGTTCCCCTTTCCTTATACCTCCATAGGAGTACCATGGTGATCTGGATTGAATTGTACTCCAGCATGTACAGCAGCCAGACGGTGCTGTGTCAGTGATGGTGGCCAGGTGGAGGTGTGTGTCCCTGTCTCTCTCCTACATTTTCTTATGGAGGGTAGACTCACAGGATGTCCACTTTAAGGATGACGTAGGGGAGCTGTGGGCTATTGAAGAGCCCTACAAGGCATGTACTGGCAATACAAAATCACACATGCCCCCACAATGCAAAGCATCATGGGCTGCATATGCAAATCACCACCGAATACAGTATTATGCTGGTTCAACTTTACTGGCAATGTTATGGAGGGATGTGTGTATGCCAGCTGTGCACAGCAGAGGCCTGACATGCACAGACCACCCATGACTGTCCTATTTTGTTTTGTTATTCAGAGATAGCATGGCCCTCTCCACCAGCTGGTTCTCGTGCAGTGGTGGTACACACCCACTACTCAAAAGGTGTTGATCAAGGAATCCCAGGACAAGGAGCACTGACCAGCGGGTGTTGGTGGCAACACAGGCTGGTGTTGTCCGGAGCCTCGGCTGGCATGACCATCCATTGACAGTTCTGTAGACATAGCAATGGTATGGTCTGGAGGGCCTATTTGGGCCAGTTGTGTCTGTACAACAAGTTTTCATATTAAAGATATTTTTGTGTACCCAGTGGTGTCATAGTTATTCTGGGTGGTGATAGGTTGCCGCTGTCTGGGTCTGTGGGCCCTGGGGGTGAACTGTTGCCATCTGACCATTTCACCCCTGCATGGTGCCGTGGGGCTTCAGTAACAGTGGTCTATGTGGTCCTTGTGTTTTTTAAAGGGGGGGGCGGGGAAGTGAAGGCCCCCAATTTAAATAAACTACTAAAAAATAACCGAAAGGCAGTTTAGAGATGGTACACTTTACGCTAATATGAATACCTCGTGTGCTTGTGCTAGCTGTTAATTTTGTTTTTTGTCAGTTTGTTTGAATTGGGGGGCCTTGCCCCCCACCCCCACATCATCTTGTTTTTTTCTAAAGGGGGTGTGGGGGACAAAGCCCCACAACTGAAATAAACTACTAAAAAATAACTGAAAGGCAGTTTTGAGAGAGTACTGCAACTTAAATTCTACGCTAATAGCATAGGTCTGCTAGTGGTCCGGTATTCTCCACTATCACTGTTTCTCTCTCCTCTACGAGGTTGGGTAATAACTTAAACTCACCCCTCAGGTCAATTGCCTGTTGTCAATATAGTTCTTATTCACCAAGTATTGCTGCCACTTCTGAATATGTACTTGTTAGGCATTCTTACTGAGCTGTACCACTCTTTATTCTCTGCACATACAACATTCTGTATTTGTTGTAATTTGATACTAAATTTTTAGTGACTGTTGTTCAAATGTTTTGCTACTATGTATTGTGCTGCTGTTCTTTCACTGTTCCTCTACCCTAGGTCGCACCTGGAAATGAGCCTCGGCTCAGCGTGCCCCTCCTGGTTACTAATTTTCAAATAAATAAAATAAATAAATTTGCATGGTTGCAGCTGACCCCTAGTGCTGAGCAGTAACAAATACCTAATAATCTAGTAGACCCCTCTCCACCCAGCCGCTCCTGTACTGTCAAAAATGACAGCTGCCAGGTAGTCTATTGCATCCCCTTCACCCCCAATCGTCCCCATATTCTAAATAATGACAAATCCCTAGTAGTCTATTGGACACCCTCACCACCGATCACCCCATGTCCCATGTATATGTAAACTCCCAGGTGAGCTAGTGCCCCCTCACACACTGAGCCCCAATGACACCCCCCCAGTGCAAGTGCCACCCCTCACCCACCGAACACTCCTGCCCTGCATCCCGTCACTCCAGTCAACAGTCATGCTATGACTAGCAGATCAGTGGTCAGCAAAGCCCTCCACTCATATCCTTTGCCTGCAGCCATCTGGCAGTCACAGACCATGATTGTGAGTACTGTACTTATTCGCATTGTTCTCTGACTGGAAGATGGTGGCCAGCCAAGGAGGTGAGAAGAGGACCTGCCCACCACCAATCTGCTATGATCATACTATGAGTGTTAACTGGGGAGGGAGGGAGGTGGGGTGCTCAGTGGGTGGGCAGGTGGGGACTGTACTGCATTGGGGAAAGGGTCACTGGCTTGGTGAGGGGGGAGTGCTAGTCCACCAGGGAGTTTACATATACATGGGACCCGGGGCAATTGGGGGAAGGGGGTCAACTAGACTACCAGGGATCTGTCAGTATTTACAACATGGGGGTGATCAGGGGGTCCACAGGACACAGGGGCAGGAGACTGCAGTACAGCTGTCCTGCCTTCTGAGATGAGGGAGCATGGCCGAAGCCATGTAATAAGATGCCTTTATTGGATGCGGTAAATAATGTCACTCTGGGGTCTGTTTAGCACCACCAAAGCCATTTCAATATACCACTGCACCATATGCATGAGGGACTCACTCATTTGTATATGTACAGTGGCCGGGTTTTGGCAGTGTTCCAGGGGCCTCTGAATATGGCCCCATCCAGACTGCCAGCGTAAACATAGGTTAGCATGGTCAGCAGTGTCAGTGGCTCAGTAGGTAGCATACTCGCCTCTGAGGCTGGGAGATCAGAGGGCTGTGGGTTCAGTTCCCACATCTGGCACTTGGGTTAATATCCCAGTACTGACACTGTAGTGCAGCATGAGAGGGGTGCTGCACTTCTGAAATGCCGTCTTTTGGATGAGACGTTAAACCGAGGTTCCATCTGCCTGGATTGGTGGTAGTTCAGGTGGATGTTAAAGATCCCATGGCACTTATCGAAAAGAGTAGGGGAATTTTTTATTAGAAAACTACATGAACATACATAACAGTATACATTTCACAGGACAATCAGGATACCATACAAAAGGTATAATAGAAACAGAAAATTCAAAAAAACAAAGCAGAGAATGCACCGCCTAAAATGAAAACATAAGGAATTATAACAGAAAGAAAAGAAAATCCCAGGAACCCCACAGTGATCAGACTTCAGGTGACCCCTTCAAACAAAATCAAAGGCAACGCCCTCCACCAGAATGCCACTAAAGGGGCAGGTAGAGATTTTTTCTCTGAGCAATAAATATTCTGAACTTCCTTCCTAATATGTTCCTGCAGTTCAACCAAAGAAACTCTCTTGTGTTGTAGGACAAACATACATCGGTTGTGCCAGATACACCATTTGCAAACTCCAAACAAAACCCGCACAGTGCCCAGAAAAATTTTCCAACTTGATCCAAAATTCCATATACTAATTCTGATAAGTTAAAGCAGAAAACATGGGCAAATTCCACGACTGACCCAACTGAGACCATAATGGTGCTATATATGCACAGTCAAAAACAGGTGAGACATAGATTCTATCATTCCTGTACACGTGTCTTTGACACAGTATCTTTCAGAAACCTGCTTATGGGCTTGATTACCCTTGACATTTAGCTTGTCATGACAACACAGCCATAGGGTATCCCACATTTTTTCAGGTATTCTATTTTCCAACAATTGTTTTACCACAATTTGAGAGTCGACTGCACAGTTAAGCAGGGACACCAAGAACATAGATTTCAAAACTGAAGAGTATAACAATTTCCTATTCGTAATAAGTTCAAATCACAAGGTATTCTAGTGTTTAATCTTTCTGAATACTTCAATGAGATAACCAGATATCCCAAAAGGAATTTTAGTGAATGGTTTCCACACAGGAGCCCTCCACTTGTCTAAAAATACAAAGACCGAGAATGGAAACTACAGGCCCAACTAACTGTAGAGTCGGATAAACAAGGAAAAATATTAGCATGAATAAAAATAGAGAAGTAAAACAATACTGGATTTATCATCTGTAGACCTCCCTGCTTAATAGGCCAGTATGTAACCGATCTTTTAACCGGGTTCAGTCTACTACCCCATAGCAACAAAAAACAAATTATAAAGACGAGCTTCAAGATGCAGAGGAAGGGGAAAAACATAACTAAGTAATAAAAAAATAGGTAGAATACAAGTTTTAAGCAAAAAAATCAATTTTTTACGGGACATAGGAAACTTTTTCCAGCGTGCAATCTTGTCTTCGGCTACCACCATAGTCGAAATCCAATTTTGCTCCACTGCATCCGATGCACCAAAAGAAATACTCAAAATATTAATATTCCAATTCTGTATACAAATACCCCCAATGTCCTGAGTCATCTCCTGAGGAGAAATATGGACAGCAATCCCCTTACTCTTCGGAGCATTCAACTGGGATCCAGAAATAACAGTAAAAGAACGGACAAGCTGAATTGCTTTCTCACCAGATTCATGGTTTTTAACCAAGAAGCACAGGTCATCAGCGTATGCAATAGCACAGGGAAATACCAGCTCCGGTGTCACAGAAATATGTCGGATGGTACTCTCCTCATTCAATTTCCTGAGCAGAGGATCAAGGGAAAATACATAAAGTAGTGGGCTCAGGGGACATCCCTGGTGTACCCCTCTCTTAATAGGGATACAAGACCCATGTAAGCCATTTACCAAAGGTATGGTATAAGCAAACCTGTACAGGCATTGAATCCACTCCAGTAACTCAGCCGGTACACCATACTTATTTAAAACCGCAAATAAATAGCCATGGGGGACTAAATCAAAAGCTTTAGTTTGATCCAAGCTAAGGATATAACTTTGTGTCGCATTCCCATCAAAAACTTCTTGAAGAAGTTTCAAATTGGAAAACATGGATCGATTTGGGACTGCGCAAGTTTGTGTGGAAGAAATTATTTGAGTAGCAATGGAGGATAGTCTATTAGTCACAATCTTACACAAAATCTTCCAATCCGAGTTTAACAAACTGATGGGACGCCAATTTTCTAAACATTCTTTATCATTTTTCTGCTTATATAAAAAAATCAAAAAACTTTCAGCTAATCCAAGGGGAAAGGGTAGGAAACCTCGCAAGATAACATTAAAAACCTTTATCAAATACGGTACCAATAAAGACTTAGCTTTTTTATAAAACTCGTTAGGAATACCATCAGGACTCGGGGTAACCGTAGTCTTTAACTGAGTAATAACTGCCTCAACTTCCGCATTAGTGATGGGATGGCAGGAAGCAGCAACTACCTCAGGAGACAAAGAAGGAACAGTAACAGAATTCAAAAATCCGTCCCAAGCCTCAGTCTCATAAGGTGTCCCATAGAAAGATTGGACCTGAAACGACACTTCCTTCAAAATATCATCATTATCTTCAAGCCGAGTGCCAGAATGTGCAATCAAAGAGGGCATATATTTAGACTCTACCTGTTGGTGGCTGCTATCATATGGGTTCACTACTTTAGCCAAGCCTTTCCGCCCATATTTTTGCTCCAAGAACAGTGATGTTAGTCTCATACTGAGAAACACGCATCTCAAGCTTAAGCTGTCTAATCTGAGCAGAATAATCCAGACCCCATTCAGTTTGCCAGGATAAAACTTTTGCAATTGCTGCCGACACTCAAGATATCGGAGGTAACGCTCTGAGGATCGTTATCTGGCAAGGATCTTACAAAATTGTTTAATCGCAACCTTAGTATCTTGCCACCAAAAGGTAGGGTTATCATAAAGTTCAAATACAGAAACTTTGTCCTGAAGACAGCCAAATAATTCCTGCCACCACTCTTCATCTCCTAAGATAGAAATATTCATTTTCCAAAATGTATGCGACACAGGTTTGTTCCTAGGACAACCGATGGTGAGCAACAACACACAGTGATCAGAGAATTCGCAAGGCAGAACAGAATATTGTACCCTCGACAGCCAGGGAGATAAGAAAAAATAATCAATTCTTGTAGTTAGTCTACCTCTGTGAAAAGTGTGTTCTGGTGGGTGTACGCCAAAAAGGGCCCCGTCCTGTAGATTAGCTGTTTTATATAACGTATTAAGAAAATTAGAATCGGAATACAATTTTGGGGTAAGTCCAGTTTTATCAGTTAAGGCCAATATACAGTTGAAATCCCCACCGAAAATAACAGATTTGGTTGTATGCAAAAAGGGCTGAACAGATTTCAACATCTGAATACGCTGTGTCTTAATCTGGGGGTTATAAAGATTAATTAACCTCCATTCTTGATAGTCAATAATAACATCCAGAATAAGAACACGGCCCGGTATCAGCTCAATTAATCTAGTGACCTGAAAGTCTACCCCCCTAACCAAAATCCCAACTCCAGAACATACTTCCTCAGCAAGCGACCAGAAAGACAAACCCTCCCTCCAATCCCTGGAAGCTTGAGCAATCTCCCGTAATGAATGGAGCCGAGTATCCTGCAAGAATATAATGTGAATAGGTAAAGACAAAAGAAAGGCAAAAATAGCTCGTCTCCGTTTAACATTTTTTAAACTGTTAGCATTTAAGCTACCAAATGACACAACATCCCTCATAGCAGACATTCACATTCAAGATTTCTTCTTCCCCTACCCTTACCAGGAGATTTCAATTTACACCTTTTTCTTACTAAGTTGAATATCACCAGACACCTGTTCAGAGTCAGACAACATCTCAACCTGTGAGGATGCAATAGAAGAGACATCAGAATCATCTTCATTCTCACCCATCTGTTTCCGTTTATGTAAAACAGCAAACTGATTTTTACTACCACATCAGAGGATGGGGAAGGAGAACAGAGGACCCCTTTAATAAAGAGGCTTCTGGTTTGTCTCTTGTTCCCAACAGATACCCAATCTGTATCTTGGTGGTGGCATATTCTTTTATTACAGGAAACACCGCGTGCTAGGGACTGGAGTTTCTCTTTAACTAAGATAGGGTCAGAAGCCTTTGTAGAAGGTAACCTGGCCATATCCTGAGAACCTAAAACGGTGTCAGACAGGGGCCCTGATAAGGGTGACATACTCAAACCTGGGTCAACCTGAACAGGAGAATGCCCAGAGGGAGGAGGGACCGTCATAGGAGCAAATGGCCGAAAATGTGGCCTAGCCTGAGCAAATTCTTGAGCTTGTGAAACAGTCACATTTTGGGAGTCAGCAGATATTGATGAAGAATTGTGTGATGCCCAAGGGCAATCTTTAAAAGAGTGGGACGTTGCATCACACAAGTTGCAAAGATTCAGGTGAGGACAATCAATGCTCACATGTCCAGAACCCAGACAGGAAGAGCATTTGAGTTGATCACAAGCACTGCTCAGATGAGTATGAGCACCACATCTAAAACAAGATTTAGGCTGCCCAGGGTAAAACACAAAACCCCTATCTCTACCTAAATAAAAACAACTTGGCAAATGCTGCAGATTCCCATTCAATAGGCAATTTAACTTGAATTTTCCACCCTCCAGTCCAAAAAACTCAGAATCTATAATAGGGTAAGGTGGACCCAGTACAGTGCATCTCGTAGAGCCAACCATCTTAGAATATCATTAATTGCAACCTCTCATTCTTAAACAAGACAGTGATATTTTTAATCGCAGGCTTAGTAAGAGGAATGGCAACAAAAGGGGACCATAGAGGAGTATGTCAATCTCTAAATAACGTTGCCAAAAGGCATCTAAACTTAGCAGTCTTGAAACTAATGTCAAAATAACTATCCCCAGATGTATGAATCAAAGCATAGATTTCTGAGGGAGAAAATTTCAAACTGGTTTTAATTAATGTCTTCCCCACATACAGACGATCCGGAAAAGTGTCCAATCCTCCTCGATATCTAAGCTGAACAGCATTACGGCGTTTGGCTTGTTCAGGGGGTTGATGAAACAAACCTGCAAAAGTCTTAGGCCAAGCAGGCCTAGCAGAAGACTTCGATGAATCAACAGCAGGGTCACCCCTCAAACCCTGGCCCAAAGGACCTACAGGGGGAGGCCTAGTAATTTCCCCAGGTGTAGCCAACTGTAGCAAGCCAGTACCCGACCCCACCTCATCCCCTTGAGGGCCAGAAACCAGAGGAAAAACAGAAATTGATTGAGCTAAAGGTGTAAGCACAGGCCCTTCTTCAGCACCAGGTCCTGAAGTAACAGCAGGAACCGGGGTAACACCGACTGGAACAGAACAAATCTCCCCTCCTGCCCGCCAGGTTGGGGGTTGAGACATGCTGAAACCTGAAGGTACTGCCACAGAGTCAGAAATGTCCAATAAGTCACCCTGAATGGTGGGACCAGGTCATGCAGGAGAGGTCCAGGAATCATCTAAGGGGGACTTCTTCCACCCAGCACCCCTAAGAGCCTCAGCAATAGTAAGACCAGAGGCAGAAACATGAGAGTCAAACCCTTGCCCAGGGGAGCCATAAACAGTAAAATTCCCCACACTTTGCTTTCGAGGTTCCAGTACACCAGAGTTCTCCCCCTGCAATGCTACAGTACCTGTCGGTAATGCAACTGGATTTTCCAAAGAGGTTGAAACCAATGGTCCAGGAAACAGCTCTCCAATGGTAGGTATCGGAGTCCGCAAGTCATGCATCAAAGTATTCGTCGTAGAGGGGCCAAGGGGAGACTCTAGGCACTTCTTAGAGAAAGAAACACTGCCAGTCTCCCCTGCTCCTAACAGCTCAGATTTTCCCTGTACCGACCCTCCATCAGCTTCCGTAGCTGGGATCCGTCCCAGAATACACTGCTGCACCTCTTCGTGACGTATCGCAGAAACAGCAACCAAAACCAAAGCAGCCTTAGCAGGCAAATCTCGAAACGTACTGGACTCCGCATCACGCTTCTGGGCAGAACTAAAGTCAGAATCACCAACCTGCAAATCGCCAGCATGCTGCAATCCCGAGAAAGCCAAGGCAACTGCAGGAGAAACGGTAGGTGGAGATAAAATCTCAGACCCAGCAGTTTTCTGGCAGACAGAACCTTCCGGTATTCTTCCAAAGTCCGCGACACTGTCACACAGTGGAACCAACTCTTCGGTCTCCTGGTAAGCAGAGATAGGAAGGGAGACCAACTCCCCTATCCCCAGAGCGTCTTCCTGCTCCGCGTCTGATCCCCAAGTGACCATCCTGACGGCCGGGCCCCCTACAGGGCACAGCGAGACAGCAACCGAGTAGGGGAATTTCCCCAGTGTCCTAGCCAAATTTCCCTCACTCACTAAAAATAACACCAACAGATTAATCTGGTTCAAGGTCAGTTGGCATTCATCTGTATCCCCCTCTCCTGGGCCATGCCTGAAAATAGGCAGGATTTGTCTAGTGCACTTACCCAGTCAACAAAAACTAAATAAATAAATAAATTAACTCATTGGCAACCATGCTAATCTTTTGAATGTGGGACCCTTGGTGTGATGTATGGAACGGTACTTTATCTGGAGGCTGATATATTGAGATCTATTCCTCTTCATACCCCATCAGCATTATGACTACACTGACTGTGACGTCACAGCTGAGCAGGAAGTCCAGTCACCTGCTGCCGGATCAGTTACATGTGCTGTCACAGTGCTGATTAGTTATGAAGAGGACTAGAACAAGACGTTCGTCTCCACATCACACTTCATACTATCAGCTAAAAAAACCTTCTAAAGAGCAAGTGGAAAAGGAAAAATACTTCTTTAATAAAAAGCAGCAAAAATGGGTTACTTTTTTAACTTTGTATTTATTGAGATTTTCTGAGAGAAAGACAAACATATAACAGTAATCTTAACAACAACAGCTGCTATTGAAGGTTACAAGATCAGTGCAGATGATCAAATTCATATATAAATGTTCATAAGGTGGGTGGTTACAATGCCTAATACCCTATTGCACTCAATATGTGAGGGAATGCTAGGTATGAGAACATTTGTAATGTGAGATCACAAAAATTAATCAACTCTGGTAAGATGGTGTTCTGGTTAGAGCCGACAAAGGGGGACCCCTTTAGATCATGGGTGTGAGAGTCCATGCAATGGTCTGGGAATCTATTTATTGCATCAGAACATCTAACAAAGGTTACCTCTCAGATAGGGCTGAGCCCCCATTGTCTTGTACCAGAGACCCATATAGTAGCCTGCAGGGCATGAACCCCAACCCCCACCCCAGCAAGACCAGATCCAGATGTTGTCCGGTGACAAAATCCCTCCTATGGTTCATATGTATAATACCCATTGCCGCCACAAAATTTCACATTTTTAAGCTGATGATGGACCTGTGCTGTTAGTTTTCCCATGTTTATATTCCTATCAATGGGTTACTTTTAAAAATGAATAACATTTCTGCCTTCTGTTTTTGGCACTACTAGCTTTACCCTTATAAGATCCTCCTAATACAATGAGCTGATTGAATCAAGTCAAACAGTAACCCCTCTAGTTTGCTTGCGAATTATAGATTGAGGGAGCAATTACCACTCCTGGCCAGTTGGAGCGCTCCTTTCCTCAGCACATCAAACACTCTTAGTCACTAGCAGAGTAATCTTTCAAGAAGATCCAATGATAGAAAGACATTTTCTAGTTGATCCACCAGGTTCCAGTATGGCAGGTTGCATTTTTTAGTAGGTAGTCCTAGTAAAGAAAAATAATATATGGTAGTGACTGGAATGATTGACTAACTTGACTCATTTATTGTGCAAAGAGTTCCAAGGTCTCAAATGGCGAGAAGTGGGTTGCACCCAAATCTAAATGCATTATCAGTTGTTTTTAGGCAGAACAACTCCATAAGTATACAGGGCATGGGGTCATAATTTCGCCATCAAAATAGCAGGGCAATCAATGTCACAAACAAAATGTCATGCCCTGACATAACGTCGGGTAAAACAGCGACCGTACACAAAAAGCACACCCAATTGAAAATAATAGGACTTTTTGTTATTGTGGGAGGCTCCACCCCCACACCCCCTGATGTGGGGGGTTTGGCCCCCACACACCCTAGACTTTAAATAATCAACTCTGAGGGGGTGTGGACTTTGGGGATGGGGAGAAACTCGGGAGGAGGGAAAATACTGTTTTTTAACAAAAAATTAAAAGTTGTAACACCACAAGAAGTTAGGGGAACCAAACCATGGTCCCAGGTCTCCAACACTGCCATGAGCTGGTACCTTAGCCACTACACTACAGGAACAGCTTGACCAGACACCACACACATGGCAACTTGATCCCTTTCCAGTCTAAGCGCACAGCAACAGGGGTAGTTTTAATTCCCTACCACTATTATACCCCATCACTCTAAATGTTTCCACACTTTACACAGCACAGTTCTTTCCACACTGTTTTAGCAGCTCTATATTGACCTTCTACCAGTACACAAGTGGTGCAATTTTGAGGAAGTCCTGTGACAATACGATATGATATTCAGCCCTCAAAAATCTATGCAAACACATCCATTTGTAGAGCATGAAACATTTGTACAGAACAAGGGTATTGATACTGTATTATACCATACAATGCATTGCCATACCATACCATACCATACCATACCATTCCAAACCATACCATACCATACCATACCATACCATACCATACCATACCATACCATACCATACCATACCATACCATACCATACCATACCATACCATTTGCCTTTACATGGCTCTTTTTATTCAGATTTCATATGAAATACCTTATTCCATTGATTAGAAGCCCGCAGCTTCAATTTCACTTTATGATTTTGAGCTGTGGCTTCTAATCAAGGGTGGCTTCTATTTAAGAGCCACCCTAACTGCTCTATATTTCAAAGTGTATCCTAGCATATGTTGCCTGTTAGAGTGCCCAATTCCCCCAACACACTCCAACACTAGCTACATCTTCTCTACCCCCCACCCCGCATACTCCAACTTGTTTCACAAAATACAGTGTGCCTGCATGACCACTTGCCCATGTGGGTCTCCCAATCAGCAACATGTAATGTACTGGGTATTTTAATTTTACTTCACAACATTTATGGGGCGACATGCAAATAGAATGTGGGAGGAGGAAAACTCAGACAGGTTGCAACAGATTGAAACCCATCAGTGTCAGTGGCTCAGCAGATAGCACACTTGTCTCTGAGGCCAGGAGAACAGTAGGCTGTGGATTCTATCCCCACACCAGGCACTTGGGTTAATATCCCAATACTGACACTGTAGTACAGTATGAGGGTGGGTGCTGCACTCCTGAGATGCCGTCTTTCAGATAAGACGTTAAACCGAGGTCCCATCTGCCTGTTCAGGTGGATGTTAAAGATCCCATGGCACTTCTTGAAAAAGAGCTCGGGAATTTCCCCGGTGTCCTGGCCAAATTTCCCCCATTCACGAAAAATACCACAAACAGCTTAATCTGGTTCAAGGTCAGTTGGCATTCGTCTGTATCCCCCTCCCCCGGGGTTGGGCCTGAAAATAGGCAGGATTTGTCTAGTGCACATACCCGGTCAACAAAAAATTAAAAAAAAACAAAGTCCCACAGTATATGTTCATTTCATAGGAGTCAGTATATCGGGTAACGAGGTCAAGAATCATTAATGTAATTTTACCTACCAGTTTTACAAAGTCGCTCTGTGACTCCATGAGTCAATTGGTGCTTACTGGTGCTTGACTTTCCTATAGTGTGACTGCTTGGGGGGGGGGGGGCATCAAGAGACATACCAAAAAGTACTGTCACAGCCACCCTCAAAGCCACTTTCAACCAGAAGCTGTGGCTTATAAACAACGACAGTTTCTATTTCACTTTTTATTTCTTCAGACGCAGCTTCTATTTGAGGGCAGCTTCTAAGTGAGGATGGCTTAGAGTGCTGTAATATGGTATATTAAAGCTGTGTGAGTGAGCCTGCCTCTGCACATTGTTAATTACACTTATTTAAGGTGGCCCTCCAAAACTTGGAGCACCTGTACAATAAAACACTAAAGAGTACAGTCATAAAAACCACCATAAAAGAACAAGACATACAACCACGTTCGTAAATTCAGTCATCCTACCATTCAGTGCTATTCATATTCACATTATTAGTAATGCAGAGGTTTTATTTTTATTTATTTGCATTTTGGAAGTACCTTTGAGCCAGAGGCTCACTTACAGAGGTTCCACGTCATTACAAAACAGAACAAGGATTACAAAGAGATCAAGAGATAACAGATTACAGCATATAGGTGACTACTAGAGGTAATTCCGAAGTGCAAATAAAACCACAAGGTGCTATACAAGGGTAAATAATAAGGTGCAATAAAAGGGGAGGAGAACACAGCAAATCATGTTTTAACAACAGTTCTTTTGTCGAGGTACAAATGTGATAGCATAGTTTATGTTGCTGAGCGTCAGAGAGAAGACTGCAGAGAGGAGCAGGGTATTGAGAGACAGAAAGTAGAGGAGAATTTAGGGGGGTGGTGCAGAACTGGAAGGGAGTAGGGGCAAGAGGGGGAGGTGGGGGAAGGGAAGGAGCCGAGATTCAGGTAGAGGGGAACTGATTAATAATGGAGGGGAAGAAAGGAAGTGATCAGTGGAGGATGCTCAAGGGAGTGAGGAAGTGGCAGAAATTGATCAGGAGAGGACAGTAGCAGGAAAGAGGTAGTAGAAAATAGAGGAGGACCTGAGTAGAGAAGGGGTATGGGAAGAGACAGTGGTAGTTAATACAGAGACAGCAAGCGTGGGAGAGGCCGGCAGTGCCAGGGAGTTAGTTACCACCGTCACAGCTACTGGTAGATACTAGAAGTGCCTGTAGGTTTGACTTAAACGGTCATAGCTTTGTTTCTTTATGAAAGTCTTTCTGCAGAGAGTTAAGCCAGAGCAGTGCCCAGTATTCATGAGAATGTTGGCCCTGAGAGGTGCGGGGGAAGGGGATTTTAAGGGTATGGTTGTTTACATCCCTAGTACTTCAAGCAGTATTGGGAGTTGTAAGGAGATTTTGCACTCCTGTGGGGGGGTAATACCTAGAGTTGCCCAGAGTGAATTATTCAAAGGTTAACTGGAGTAGGTAGTTTATTTTTGAGAGACTGTACTGAACTAGTGGTGCGGATGCCCTGATGTAGCATGTTCCAGAAGGTTGGGGCAGCCACCAAGAAAGTTTGATGACCATCAGACTTCCAATGGGATGGTGACACCCTCAGCAAACCCCACCTTCTGGATCTCAGGTCCCTGGAGGGCACTTGGGGAATCAAGAGCTCCCCTGGGTATTGGGAGCCCACTCAGTTTATGGCTTTATATGTCACTAAAGCACCCAAATATCAATGCGCCACCTAACTGGCAAGGTATCCTGTGATAATAGCGCTAGCATATGGGTGACCATCAAAATGACGACCC
Organism: Neoceratodus forsteri; assembly: GCA_016271365.2. Lineage (NCBI taxonomy): Eukaryota > Metazoa > Chordata > Ceratodontiformes > Ceratodontidae > Neoceratodus > Neoceratodus forsteri. Next base: position 49,469,788 of record JADMNL010000024.1, on the reverse strand, counting down.
ATATGAGGGCACTATTATCATGAGCGACCTGCTGGAATACCCAAGAGTGCAACTGCGAGGGGAGAGAAGGGCGAGTGGCAAGGGAATATAGCGAGGGGAAGGGGAAGGATAGGGAAGAGGGTTATTTCCCTCTAGTGTGCCTGCTGCACTGAGCCAATCATGTGGTGTGGTGGATAGGGAGGCTGGCTCTGATGGAGCAGGTCTCGGGCTGGGGACTGGAAACATTTTGCTTGTTCCCGTGGCTGTGGGACTTAATTTTTTTTTAAACTGGGCTGTGCTCCCTCCCCAACATGCACCCCGTCTGGAGTTGAGAATCTATAATCAGGGTGGTGCAGGGAGGGGTCTGTACTTACAGTACTGTGTGTGCCCAGTCACCTGCAAGTGCATATCACCTAATTGCTTTTCGGTGATAATGCACTCGCCATAATAGCAATTGCCATTTGGCGATAGCTATTATCACATGGAACCCCCTCAGGGCAGGGCCATCTGGGATGCGTGAACACCCATGATGCCGGTACAAGGATGATGGCAGGGAGCACCTGCCGGCATTGCCTCCATGGCTTACCCCCCAGGGTGGGATGCAGTGTTGGGCCCCAAGGGAGGATGATGGTTTTAGGTCACCCAAGAGTGCCACGGTGGCGAATGGGCTGAAGGAGTGGAGTACCATACATGGTGGCCACAAGAATTTTTTGAAGACCCCACAGGGGGCGTGACATGCAATGACATGGGATGCCTTGGTGCCAATGTCCAGCATGCCTCCCCAGCATCTTGGCAGTTAAGAGCTGCTGATCCTTGCCTCCATCAAGGGTTAGACGAGCACCGAGTGCACTGCCCCCCCCCCCCCGAGAAGGAGAGCAGTCCTAGGGATGCTCAATCCTTCTCCCCCTGGCTGGCCATCTGACTCTCTGGTCTGTTCCAAAAACCGAGATGTCGGAGTCACAGATGGACCCTCTACCACTGCGCTGGTGGGCCAACATTGGCAACATTTTTATGATGGTAAAAGCAGTTCCTTACTACAGAAGACACAAGAAAAACAAACGTCAACTGATTGCCAAGAATCACTTCCAGGCTGCAAACTTCCTTTGCTGCCTAAAATTGAACCCACTCAAGGACCATATATTCTGAACAGTTAAATGATTGTGGGGGAGGCCTCTGACTTGCAGTTTCACTAACTGGCAACCTTAGTGATCCTGAATGGCTGAACCATGTAAATCTAGATCAGTGATACTCAGATTGCAGCTCACAAGCCGCAAGGGGCTCTTCAGTGTATCACCTGCAGCTCTTTAACACCTTATCACCTCCTTATCACCTGTGACTCTTTAATGTTGAAAACCATGGTTATGGTATGAATCTCCGACAACTGTGCACTCTCTGCCACCATTGCTATTATAACCATGCAGAGTGGTGAGAGGCTGAGACTTTCTGTGTTTTAACTAAACATATTGAGTGGGCTGATCAGGGGATTCCCTACCTGTCTCCCTCACCATGTTACTGGAGTGAGACAGAGAATCCTTCCCCAACTAGTGGAGTGCGGGTCTCCCCAGTCCTTTCCTGGCCGCTAGACAGGCTTCAGACAGCACCTGGCAGTCGGAAGGAAAAGCGTTTCTGCTGTGCTAAACAAAACAAGCATTTGTCAATGCCGAATGTTTGCATGCTGGCATTAGCAGTGAACGTGCAGGAGTTAGATGCAGTATAGGAAAGGCAGTGATGTATTGAACTGACACCAACTCCACCCCCACCCTGCAGAGATGGACAGGCATTGGGGTGTGCCTTTGGGTTGTCACCCATAACAGTCACAACATTTCACCTCACCCTACCCTGCAAACACTGACAAGTGTCGCGGCGTGCCTTGGGGCGCTTGGGATTTACACTCACCTCATTCCATAAGGAAATACGCTGAAATGGGTGCAGTATAGGAGAATAGTGTGAACTCTGGGGTTAAAGAGTCCAAGGTGCACCTCGATGCCTGTCACTGGCTGCAGGAGTGGGGGTGGGGGTAGGGGTGGAATTGCATAAGCATTACTGTCGACAATCCCAAGTTACACCCCTGATGCCTGTCAGTCCCTACAGGGTATAGTGGATGCCTGTCAGACCCTACAGGGTAGGGTGTTATGGTCAGAAACCCTAAGGCCCTGGGCATGTCTTGGTATTTTTACTCTAAGTTTTCAACATAGGCTTTTTGTGACCCCACTGCATGAACACTGACACTATCAATATGTTAGCTGAAAAGTGATTTTGCACAGTGACTGTGCCTTTAACACCACAGGTGCGAAAACACATTTCCAACACGATGTAAAAAATGACAGCTGTTCTGTTCATGAGGAGGTGTAAAAAAAGAAAAAATTACTCACCTTAGTAATTGTGTTTCTTTTAATGGAGTCTTGCTGTATTCTGACAATTTGCAGTTAGCTCCAGCTCTTAAACTGCCCAGGAGAGTGAAGGGTTAAATTCTATGCCAGGCATAGAACATTGGGCTCGAGCTCGGTTGAAAACTCTGTCTGTGTCCTTTTGAAACTAAACCGTCAGATTCTTTACTCCACCTCACTGAACAGTCGCTCTGGAGATTTCTCCTTCTGCTCGGTTCTATTGCAGTTAAAGTTTTGGTTTTAGTCCGATTTTCGTTCCGTTTTTCTGGTCGAGACTCTGTCTGTGGTACCGTAAGTACTTAGATTAGTAGCTGTTGTGTGGAAATTGTAAAATTTTTCCAATCGGTTAGGCTGAACCAATCTTGTAGTAAGAGCTTAAAAGAAAAAGTTAGTGTGTGGTTACCGGTCCGTATCGGTTTTAAAAAAAACTTAATTTTAGCGTTTTTTTCCATCACCCGTGACACGGTGAAAACCGATAGGAGAGTCTTGCCTGGTGGTTGCCATATAAAGGGTAAGTTGGTTAGATTGGTCATGTCTGAGAAACCCAAGAAAAAAAACGGGCCCACTGGGTTTCAACACTGCAGTGTGTGTGGGGAGGTCTTTGATAAAGCCGATCCCCACGCCACCTGTGTTTACTGTCTAGGGTTTGACCACCTCGATTCAGACTGCCAAATTTGTAAGAATTTCCCTAAGTCTACCCTAGAAAAAAGATTAGGTAGACTTAGGGATAAGGAGGCCGAGAAATCCGCTGACCCGGAAGGCCAGCCCGGTTCGGTTCCTACCGAACCAGAAGGACTGCCCTCTGACCAGGGCGATACTTCTTCAGGCAAGAGGAGAGCTGATCCTGAGGGATCGTTCCTACAAAAAGAAAATGAAAGGATAAATTGGCTGGTTCGGATTCAGAGCTGCATGTTCCGACCACCAAAGCAATAGCCAAAGCGATTCGGATTGTGGAATCACTTTGTCCGGTTCCGACCTATCCGGCGCCTTCTGGCAGGGGTTCGGTTCGGTCGGTTCCCCCGGTTTAGGATTATTCCCCTGAAGATTTTTACAAACCGGAGTTTGATGAGGAGGGGGATTTTGAAGAGGATGATTACGACGATGAAAGTCTGGATGTGCCTATAGAACCGGACATCTCCCCAGACAGACCTTCTGGTGTTTTCCCTCCTAGGCTTTCTGAGTCTCCTCCCCACTTTCTGTTCTACAGAAAAGTGGCTCAAATCCTCCAGATTCCTACTGAGGAGGCTGTAGAGGATCAAGAGGAGCCTGACTACATAGAGATGATGGACATCCCAGAGTCTAAGAGACTGTCTATTCCCCTTCATAGGTCATTTGGGAAACAGACACAAAAAATTCTTAGGTCTCCCAACTCTGTACCTCCTGTTGACAAGAGAATGGACAAGAGGTACACCTTGTCAGGCTCGGATATGGAATTTCTTTACCAACAATGCAGCCATGTTGGGGTAGTGCAGGCTGCTGCCTGTGACAAGGCAAACATCCCCTTGGCTTCACACCCCCCAGACAAAGATTCCAGGAAGATAGATGCCATGGCAAAGAAACAGTACTTGTCATCATCTTTGGGACTCAGGCAGGCTAATTATATGGCCTGCCAGGTACCAGATGTCCAGGTGGGACACTGTACTGGCACTGGCTAAACAGGCCTCCCCCAGCTAGCCAAGGAGCTGGAGGGGGTGGCTGCTGATGGGACTGAGGCATCAAAGGTGCAATTTCATGCTGCTGTGGACTCCAATGATGTGTCATCAAGAGTCATGGCTACATCTGTGGCTCTTCGGAGAATGACTTGGCTCAGAAGTACTAGCCTTTCACAGGACACCCAAGCTAAGGCCATGGATTTCTGGAACGAAAATATAAAAAAACTGGTGAAGTCACAAGCTTGCATAGAAACTGTGCAATGCATACCAATAATGCAATTATTTGGCAGATTTTTTTATACTAGATTTTCAATATAGGCATTTTGGGACCTCCGCTCATGAACAGTGTTACTATGATTTTCTTAATCTGTCCCGAACACTGATTTCCCACAGCGACTGCGCTATTCAGTGCTGGACTTCTGAAAACACATTTTGGCCAGGATGTGAAAAATGACAGCTGTACTGTTCATAAGAATGTGTGGGAAAATGCCAATGTTGAAAATCTGGAGTGAAAATATTAAAAATTTGTGAAGTTACGAGGGTGCGTAGAAACTGTACAATGCACCCTCATAACACAGTCATTTTATGGACTTTTGTGACCAAATTTTCAACATAGGCATTTTAGGATCTCTGCTCATGAACAGTGTCACTGTGATTTTCTTACTCTGTCCTGAACATTGATTTCCCACAGCGACCACGCTATTCTGCGCCGGAAGTGCGAAAACACATTTCGGCCAGGATGTGAAAAATGACAGCTGTACTGTTCATAAGGAGGTGTGAAAAAATGCCAACATTGAAAATCTGGAGTGAAAATATTACAAATTCACGAATTTGTGAGTGTGCGTCAGTCATTTTTGGGAATTTGTTCCACCAAATTTGCAACATAGGCTTTTTGAGAGCCACCTCATATATGACACTGTCATTTCAGTGACGGTCCCAAAGGTGATTCCACGCGAGTGCCAGAAAATCACCTTTTGGGACTGAATAACCAAATGACAGTTACTGAATTCATGAGATGGGGTCCCAAGAACCCCATGTTGTAAATTTGGTGCAAAAATTCAAAAAAATGACCGAGATATGCATCAACGTTGAAAAAGGGGACTGTGGAAGCCATAGGTCCTGTAGTCCCTTAAATGAACACTGCATTGAGAAATTACCCCCAACGGTTGCTCCCAGCCATCACTACATGTTCAAAAGACTAGGGCAGCAAGTCAGGGGATTGTGTGACCCAATGTGACCAACTAACACTGACTGTTGGGGGCACATAGTTCCTGAGTGCATAGCATGTGCCCTGTCCATTGACACTCTACCCCACAGAGTGAATTAGTGCATGGCGCATAGCCATGCCCCACCCCTGGGCACTCCCTCTGTCATTGTGCACAATGTCATGAAAAGACAGGGGATTTGGTGCAGAAGGGGCACACACCCCTTTTGTGAATGCCAGAGAGGTCTGACAAGGCCCTGATGGGTGGCATAAAGACTTAAGGAAACCTATATGATGCACATATGCAACCTACAGGCTTCATGCATAGACCCCCTAGTAAACAAACACCTGATGCAGTCTTTTGGATGCTAATGCTGTACTCCAGCTACAACTAGAATTAACACTGAGAATTAGGGCTGTGCATTGGTTGAATAGTGTTTGCCGAGCATCACAAATACAGTAGTGGGCTTCCTAAATATTTTGATGCCCTTCCTGAGTAGTTCACTATTTGACACCTATTCAGGAAGGACTTCTTGGTGAGATTTCCAAGTCTTGTAGAGAATTATGGCTGTGTAAATACCTTTTCCTGAATATTTGGCTGAATATTCAGTATTTGGGTATTCACTTTTTAGTAATCAGCCAGGAAGGTTTTTTTTTTAAAGCATAGAAAAAACACTATGAATCCTCCTTCAAACTTGGTATACCGTATACACCTCAATTACACTTCAACAACCAACAGAGACCAGTCGCTGATGCAACATAAGCTACTTGTATGCCACATCACATGCATAGCACTGCAACAACAATATCAAGCACTGCGCTGGGTCAACACTTTAGGGTAGTCATGGTATTAGATCACATGGTCACAGTCACAGGGGCAGTAGGTGCTGTGGCCATAGGCATAGGAGTTGTGGTCACAGTGGCTGCAGTGGTGTTGAAAGAAGAAGGGGTGGCTACTGCAAGGATGGCACTGGTGGTGGTGGGGTAGCAGCCATAGTGGTAGCTGTGGGAACACTGGTGACAGTGCCTGTTGCTTCCTGCACAAGGCATGTAAGCTCTAACGCCCTCCTACTACTGGCATAGAAGGATGTGACAGTGAACGTGCAGATGGAACAGGTGGTGACACTTGTAGTAGTGTTGGTGCTAGAAGTAGTACTACTACTCTCACTCCCACGTCTATCAGAACCATAAGTCTTGATTGGGGAAAAACAGTTTTTTACACCCACCGAATACAGAAAGACTCCAGTCTATCATTGTCTGTGTAGTCTATCTCCCTCCCTTCTCTGGAAGCGGATTATGCAGCATTATAAAATGGTGTGTGAAAATCCTGTAACCTCATTGGTCAATACATGTCACATGACTGTGGGTAAATCCTGCATAAACCACGGCTGAGGAATGGCATTTATAAAAAAACATAATTAAACCCATTTTAAATTTATTTTACAGATGGGTCCATTGTATAATTGCAATAAGGCACTGCAGGGTGTGAGTTATTGGGTGATTTACCCACTTCTTGTGTGGTTAAGTCACTCAGCTGCACCTCATGACACACCACACAAGGCGTGGGTAAATCCCCTAATAACCCACACCCTGTTGTGCCTTATTGCTTAAGTAATATACAGTGGAACAAGCCAGGATGCAATGCAATACTGTGCAGTAAATGACAAGACACAAAATATTACATGACAAGACGGCTTAAGTGCCGTTGAATTACATAGTTCCCTGCAGCATTTTGCAAGGTACTGCACTGCATCCTGTCGGCCACAGCCGTATGAACTGATCTTATGATGTTTTGTGATCCTGTTTTATGCTTGGGCAGGTTATTTGTGGATTGTTAAGTTAGAAGGGCATCTCGACCTCACTTATTTTAACACCACCTGTTTATGATGCATGTCTCTTTACGGGTACACTGTATTTATAGTGCGTATGTACTGGCCTGACATGCCTCCTCACAAAAAACAGGTTACGGTCAAAGCACCAGGGCTTGTCGGCATTTTCTAACTGTAGCACAAATAAATGTACTGGCAACTTTATGCTCTGCTCTTTGTTGTGTTTTGTTACTGCCTTCCAAAGTGCTTCCTTTCTTCTGTATAGATTGTGTTGGGGTTGGCAGCCCAGGGACAGCACTGGAGGTTACTCTCCCGTACATGCTGAACTTTTGTGGGCACAAGTCTGGCAGTGCAGATGCTTTGCTGAGGCTGAACCAAGCATGTTCATGGTGTTGCTGATATGGGTTGGATTGGGTCCCTAGTGGCTAGTGTGTAAAACCCAAACTACTTTTACTATGTAGTGAAGGGCATGTGAAGCTTCACTTAGTGCTTGTGGAAAAACAATAGTGGACAAGACAACCCTAGCAATTATACTGTACTACAAAAAAACAGTAGCAAATAAGAAAAACACTGCTACTAAGAAGATGAAGAAGAGGACAACCGCTTCAGTTGAATGTGGAAATGAGCATGGAACCAGCAGATGACACACAAGCAACTCAGTAAGTCAAGCCTGACCACTAAAACTGCAGCACCTTAATTAAACAAGCATTTGTCAATGTCGAATGTTGATTGCGTTGGTCTGTTGAGCACGCTCACTGGCCCTCTGTCACTCTCTCAGTCTGTTTCTTCTGGTGCTGTAGACTGCTCTTTTGTACGGGGCTCCTGCCTGCATTGGCACCTTGTTCTGCCCGCTAAGAGATCTGCAGCTGTCCCGACAGAGCTCTGTTGAGGTGGCTCACTCCCCCTCTCTCACTCATTCATTCTGTTTCTCCTGGCGCTGCAGGCTGTCCTTTTGTACTTGGCTCCTGCCTCTGTTGGTGGCTTTTTCTGCCCACAAAGAAATCTGCAGCAGTTCCGACACAGGTCTGTTGAGCCTGATGACTCCACCTCTCTCACTCACTCGTTCTGTTTCTGCTGGCGCTGCAGGCTGGCCTTGCATACTGTGTGACCCTGAGCAAGTCACTTAACTTCCCTGTGCTCCCAGGTTGCACCTGTGAAAAAGCTTTCGGATTAGTGTGTCTCACCTGGTTAAACAACTAAAAAAAAAAAACAGGTCACAGTTTCCCCAAAACAAACATTATGCACGGATTGGCAAGAATAACCGACACCTTCCTCAGTCATGCAGGGAACCGAGTCTGCAACCAGATTACAGCAAAAAAAAAACCCCAAAAACAAACTATGCTTCACCTAGAAAAAAAAAAACAACACTGGACTAATGTGTTAGAGAGCAGTGGGGGAGGGGTGTCAGCAGACACCCTTCCTGGTCCCTGTCACTGAGCACAGCAATAAGGAGAAAATACCCAATCAGAAAGACAAACTAGGCTTTTCTAACACTAATCAAATGAGTAATACTGGCCCCAAAAATGCCCAAGAAGTAAACAATGATGCATTTTTGGGCAAGGTTAAGGTCTCAAGTACTGCAGAGCTAGCTTTCTGAAATAACTGTCGCCTGTCCGCTACCAAATCAAGTCTCCTGTCCTCTGCCAACTCAGAGTGAGGAAGTCATATGGTGTGCTTGCCTGTGAGCTCAGAAATGGCCTCTGATTGGCCAGTGAAGCTCTATAGGGCTGTGCAAGTACCTTATTTTGAATATTTGGTCAAGTATTCACATTCGGGGCCTCAAATGTTCGGTTATTCGTTATTCATGGTCAGTAATCATGTGCCTGTGGAAAAAAAGGAAAAAGAAACAGCCCCCACCCTTCTGTGCAGTCCAGTCCTTTAAAATATAGCCCCCACCCTCTGCTGTGATCCCAATCCCACCCTCCTTCTCCCCAAGTACCCACAATTTCATGTTTAAAAGAACAAACTCCCACAATGGGAGACAGGCAGAACCCACCCGCCTCCATGGCTGGCCACAGTCTTTGGCACTTTTTTAACCCAAATCAATGTTTACCCTAGCCTGGCAGCACCCAACTCCCACCCTCCTGCCCCCAAGCACCAAATTTTTCTTTTCAAAGAAGGCCCCTAGTGATGATGATCAAGGCGACTGACACAGTCCACCCTCCTTCATGGCTGACTGCGCTCTACTGATGAAAGCTCTCCAGTGCTTGCTCGCACAGTAAAACAGACAGCTGTTTTATAATGCCAGCAAGTGTGGGACTACTTTTATTCACTAGAAAATGGCCACTGGCACAGTGGTAGCACTACCAGCTGCAACGCCAATTACCTAGGTTCAGGAGTGAACCCAGAGCTGTCGGAGGGCCAGCCAGAGGAAAGAAAGCTGAGCATTCGATGGACTGATTGCCTTCTCTGAGGAGGCAGAGAATCTGGTATCTGGCAACATACCAATCCCTAGTGATGGCTAGGGGGAGGTGAGCGTGGCACCAGCACTGCAGCGAGATTGGTGGAGGCAGTGGACATCTGCACATCAGTTGTGGAAACGTGCCCAGCCATTACGCCAAAGTCATTGTACTCACATCCCAGCCAAGGGAAAGCCACAACTAAGCAGAAAACCCCTTAGACAATGAGCAGTGCATGACAATTTGGGACTCTTACGTGGTGACTCAGTAGACCAATGTGGGGAACATCCCCTAGCTAACACCCAAGGAGCAAAAACAGAGTCATTAAACGGTGGCCAGCCATGGAGAAGGGTGAGTTTTGTTGGTCACCTTCATTGCCTCAGGGCACTGCACACCCTCAGAGCACCGGCCATTATGTGCCTGTCATTAGGGTGCCAAACCTGCAAGATATCCCCTCCCACCCAATGTCTGCCCCCCTCCAGAGTTAGAATCCTAAGTAAGGGGGTGTGTGGGGGACACAGCCCCCATGAGAGAGGTGCGGGGGGCACAGCCCCCCCACATGAAACACGATCGACAACTTACGGGATTGGCACCCTAATGATGGGGCACACAATAGCCAGTGCATACCAAGGGTGGAACCATCACAAGGGGCCGTCTCTGAAAAGAAAAAATTGTGGGCTAGAGGAAGAAGGGTGAGAGTTTGGTGCTGGCAGGGTGGGGGTGGTGGGGAAATATTGATTTTATTAAGAGAAAATTACAAAGAGATGGTGGGCGGCTATTGAGGCAGGCTGGTTGTGCTGGTTGCCCATTATAAGAGTTAATTTTTTTGAAACATTAAATTGTGGGTGCTGGGGAGAGGGTGGGATTGGGATTGTAGCAGAAGGTGGGGGGTTAGGGATTGTATTTTTTCCCCATCATTTGTTTATCTCCTGAGCTTCTGTGGCTACCCCCCTTCCTACTGCCCCTCCATCCCCATCACCTGGTGTCTCCAAGACTTACCTCCCCACTGTTGTTCTTTGCCAAAGGACTGTGGGGGGTGCCCAGTCACTGGTGCAGGGCCTTCAAGGGGTCAGTTGTCATTTTGCAGCTGGGGGGGTTATTTTTACACCAACTTTCTCCATGGGTCCACAGCATGTACAATGGGAGCAGTGTGCAAGCTCCATCTCCACGGAGATGCCCCCAGCACCCCGAACATAGGTTTCCTTCCCTCCTGGTGACAATGCATGCACTGCCACTCAATTGTCGTTGATTAGCAGTCAGACAGTGAGTCACTGCAAGCCCCCTCCCTGAAGGAGGAGAGCAGTCCCACAGACGCTCAGTCCTCCATCACCTGGCCAGTCCCCGAGTGACTCACATTCATTCCTGAACCCAGGTCACTAGCATGACTGGAGGCGAGGTGCACAGTGTCTCAATCTTCCACGCAGCTGGGCTGACTGAGGGGACTGACTGTATTTTAAAGGACTGGGCTGGGTAGAAGTTTCTTTTTTTTTTTTTTTTTTTTTTACAAATAGTATTTCCCAAACAGGAATAGGCATGAATACTGCAAGTATTCGTTATTTCTATCCCATTAATGAATAATGTGTTATTTGTGGCATTCAGGAAATACTGTTCATTACTTGCACACCTTAGCAGTAGCGCACAGAAACTCAGCGAAAAAATTGACCCCACCTTTTTTTTGACTATAAAGGAATTCTAAGCATCTTCCAGTTTTACTTCGTGGTAACATTTTCTAGTTCCTAAAAGCCTGTGTATTTTATAAATGTTTTATTGTATTTTTTTTTCTTAACACACAATAAAGATGGCCATCACATTTGGCTTAGAAATTGCATTGCAGACCTGCCAATAGTTTTGATTCAGAAAATAAAGAAAACTGATGGTGTGCAGCATATGAGGTACCTAAAAAAGTAAGATTTAACAGAAATACTAATATTATTATTAAATGTACCTGAAACTTGCTTTTTGGAAAAATATTTGTCATTACACTGCTGCTTTAAACTGGTATTTTAATAAAAACATGGGAGTGGTGCAGATCCCTCCAGCATACGCAATTATAAAAGTAATCTACTCATTGTTATTTGTAACCCATTTGTGTAACCCTATTTTCAGTATGCTAACTCTACTGTCTTTTGAATGTCCTCAGTCCTGCACTGACTCTATCTTCTTTACCAAGTACTAAAAGAGAAAGCAAATGACATTATTCCTATTAAAACTATTTCAAGCAAGCCAATTATCCATTCAGTTCATTACATAATGGTTAGACACGCAGACATGCCACAGCTGTGTACAAAGGGTTATATTTTAAATCCTGATTATGTCATGTTGTTGATGTTACAGGGATTAAATTAGTTCATGTCCTGCATTCCTAGAAACTGAGAACATGGCACGAACACCCTTGCCTCTGAATTTTTAAATGTGTTGAATTGGCCTTGAAGTTTGCAGAAGTGTACACATGACAAGTCATCAAGTTTCAGTGGCTTGAGAAACATTAATACATTTCTCTGAACAAAAACCTATTGGCGAGTGTCCTTTCCTGTAGGAAAATAGCTATTCTACTCACAGATAGAAAGTTCTTGCGTATCTGGTCACTTTTTGTAGCTGCTTGCTGCTGAGGCTACTATGGGGCCCATTTCGTAGTCACAAACAATGGAGGCACAAAACCAGGCGTAAACAGTTGCCCCATGGTGCCTTTACACTTTGGGGCCATACATAAAAATGAAGCTTAGATGGGTTGAGGAATCCCCCTGGGCCCTTGTGACTAGAGATGTTGCGAAGTTTCAATTTCTTACAATATAGTAAGATGCTTAAACCAGTTTATTTACAAGCTTGACGGCAGCAGCAGTGGAAAACAAGCATTTGTCAATGCCGAATGTTTGCTTGCTGGTATTAGCATTGGAAATGCAGGAGTTAGACAGATGCAGAATAGGAATGACAGTGAAGTATTGAACTTCACGCCAACCCAACCCCCACCCTGTAGAGACGGACAGGCATTGGGGTATGCATTTGGGTCATCGCCCATGACGTTCATGCCATGTCACCTCATCCTATCCTGCAGACACCGACACGTGTTGAGGTGTGCCTTGGGGTGTTCGGCTTTATAGTCACCCCATTCCATAAGGACATACACTGAAATGGGTGCAGTATAGGAGAATGAGGTGAACTCTGGGGCCGAAGAGTCCAAGGCACACCTCGATGCCTGTCACTGGCTGGGGAGTGGGGGTGGGATGGCATGAGCATTACATGAGCAATCCAAAGGCACACTCCTGATGCCTGTCAGTCTGTACAGGGTGGGACATTGTGGTTAGAAACCCTAATGTCCCTGGCGTTTGTTGGTGTTTGCACTACACATTTACAAAATGGCCTTTTTGTGACCCCACCTCATCCAAGCATTTGGGACCTCTTCTCATGAAGAGTGGCAGTGTGATTTTGTTAATGTGTCCCGAACTTTGAGTTCTCACAGTGACCGTGCCATTCTGCATCAGATGTATGAAAACACAGATCGGGCAGGATGTGAAGAATGACAGCTGTGCCATCCATAGGGAGGTGTGAAGGGATGGCAATGTTGAAAATCTCTAGTGGAAATATTAAAAATGATCGTACTTCTGAGCATACATGGAAACTGCGCAACGCATCTGCGTAACACTGTCATTTAGTGGAATTATTTCACCAAATTTTCAACATAGGCATTTTGTGACCTCTGCTCATTAACACTGTCACTATGATTTTCTTAATCTGTCCCGAACATTGATTTCCCACAGTGACCGTGCTATTCTGCACCAGATGTGTAAACGCATATTTTGGGCAGGATATGAAAAATGACAGCTGTACTGTTCATAAGGAGGTATTAAAAAATGCCGATGTTGAAAATCTGGAGTGAAAATTTTACAAATGCATGAAATTACAAGGGTGCGTGGAAATTGCGCAACGTATGCTCGTAACACAGTCATTTTATGGACTTTTGTGGCTAAATTTTCAACATAGGCATTTTAGCATCTCTGCTCATGAACAGTGTCACTGTGATTTTTTTAATCTGTCCCAAACACTGACTTCCCACAGCGACTGCGCTATTGTGTGCCGGAGGTGCAAAAACACATTTCGGCCAGGACAGGAAAAATGACAGCTGTACTGTTCATAAAGAAGTCTGAAAAATGCAAATGTTGAACATCTGGAGTGAAAATACTACAGATGTGCGAAGTTACGAGGGTGCATGGAAACTGCACAACGCAGGCTCGTAACATAGTCATTTTATGGACGTTTGTCACCAAATTTTCAACATAGGCATTTTAGGACCTGTGCTCATGAACAGAGTCACTGTGATTTTCCTAATCTGTCCCAAACACTGATTTCCCACAAGGACCGCGCTAGTCTGTGCCAGAAGTGTCATAAGGAGGTATGAAAAAATGGCAATGTTGAAAATTTGGAGTGAAAATATCACAAATTTGCAAAGTTACAAGGGTGTGTGGAAACTGCGCAATGCACACTCATTACACAGTCATTTTATGGACTTTTGTCAGCAAATTTTCAATATAGGTATTGTAGGACCTCTGCTCATGAACAGTGTCACTGTGATTTTCTTAATGTGTCCAAAATACTGATTTCCCACAGTGACCACACAATTTTGCGCCGGAAGTACGAAAACACATTTCAGTCAGGATGTGAAAAATGACAGCTGAATTGTTCATAAGGAGGTGTGGAAAAATGGCAATGTTGAAAATCTAGAGTGAAAAATTTGCAAAGTTATAAGCATACATGGAGACTGCACAACGCACGCTCATAAAACAGTCATATTTTTTTCACCAAATTTGCAACATAGTCTTTTTGAGAGCCCACCTCATGAACAGTGGCACTGTCATTTTGTTAATCAGTCCTGAAAGGTGATTCCACGCAGTGACCGTGAAATCACCTTCCGGGACTGAATAACACCATGACAGTGACTGAATTCATGAGGAGGAGTCCCAATAACCCTATGTTGAAAATTTGGCACCAAAATTCCCAAAAATGCATGAGATATGCACCAAAGTTGAAAACCCCCTGTTTATGGCATTATACAGCTTACCGGCATTTCTTCAGTTCGCGGTCGGCTTTGAAGAACGCAGACATGTTCCCGGTCAATCCAAGATCGTCACGCCAGGCTCCAGAGGTAAGTATGGGGTGAGGGTGTGTGTGGGGAGGTAGGGTGTGCAGTGGGTGGAGTGCGGGTTGGGGAGGGACCTGACTGGTGTGGGACCGTTTACTTTCTTTCAGGGGCAGAAAAAAAAAAGGCGTGGCGGGAAAGTTTTTTGCAGGCTTCTTTTCGGCACACTGGGGTGGTCTCCCAGTGTGCCACCTGCCTTTTTGGGTGGGGGACTTAAGCCGACAGGGATTTGGCCCCCCCATCGGCAAAGAAAGACTGTTTGGGGGGCATGATGCCGAGGAGGATTGGGCATCCTCCTTGGCACACAAGAAATGGAAGGGCCATTATGCCGATGGGGAGTGGGCTCCCCGTCGGCAAATTAACTGGGCCGGGGGCATGCCAACAGGGGGATTGGGCACCCCAGTCAGTTGGCTTGCCCTCTGCTGCCATGTTTATGGACATGTTACACCAGTCAAGGTACCATCCTGCAATGACGGGTCACTCCCTCATTGCAGCGGGATGGCTGATGCTGAAATGATAAGGCGGCCCCTCATTGCAGCGGCCAAATCATTTCAACTTGGTGGCAATTATGCAGAACCAGTGTCATCAGGACACTGTGCCTGCACTGGGTGAACAGTGCCAAGCCCACAAATGCAGTGCCTGCATTGGCTGCTACAGTGCCACACCTCCACAACCCACTTCTCTCCTAAGCTGCCACATCATGTTTCTTGTGCATGCCCAAGCAAACATAAAAATGACTCAATGTTTCACAAAGCACATGTTTGTGTGAAGCGAGTTGTTTTTACCACTGCTGCAGCTATGTCAAGCTTGTAAATCAAATGTTAAGTGTCTTACTATATTGTAAGAGCATTTTGTCCATTAATTTTGTGACCTAGGGCTTTCTGCTTTTAATGACTGGTGCCTTATACTTGCCTATGTGCTCCATAGTCCCCTTTTTGAGTTGCCTGGTTTTCTAAGTTTGACGTTTTAATGTGCCAGGGAAGCTGCAAAATTGGCCTTCGTAAACTTTTTTGCAAAGTTGCCATTTTGCGACACCACCACTTTGCAATGAATTTTCCTGGCAAAGTGTCCCTTTTTTCCAGCAGAAGTCAGGTAAAGTTATGGCAAAGTGGCAACTTCACTGGGGAATTAAAGTCAATTCTCATAGGAAAAAGAAACACTTCATCTGGTGAAAACTTTGTGAAGTCAGTACTTCACACTTGCCAATTTTGCCAACTTTACAGATTTCAGCCCTTGTCCATCTCCACCTGTGACTAAGTCATAGTGCAAATGAAGCTGCCAGTCTGCACCCACTAACGTGCTGGATTGTCTCCCACACTGTTGTGGCATGTCATAGCACCTGTCACATGGCAGTGGACCCATGCTGACCTGTGCTGCTGCTAGAAGTTTATCCCTCCGTATTCCCCCCTCACCTTAAGGCCCGATTCTGCGCTGGCATGTCAGCTGCTTATTCCACAGTGCTGGGTTATTTCCTGGTGGTATAGTGCCCCCCAACTCCTCATACAGCTGGAGACCTCATCACCCAGTGGCACTCCCCCTCCCTTACCACATTCCACCACACCTGCACTCTCCTGTAATGGCCTGTCAATGATATCTGTCCCCGGCTAGCTCTCCTATTTGCCATAGACTTGCACCACCCCACCACATTAATTTAATAGTTCTAAAGGCATGGGTTGTGGAAACATTTGGTGACAAACTTTCCAGGTGTTGTCTTGCTTTGTGCATGGCCATGTAGGCTGTTTGGGATGGCCACAGCTGCACTAGAAAATGTCTGCAAGCTGCCGTAAGTTACAGAACCGGTTGCAAACAGTTCTGCAATGGAAAATATGATGCATGCGGAAAAACCTTGCAGACCTGCAAGGTTTTTCTTCATGGGTGCCAAAAATAGCCATCTTTGAAAATCCAACACCTAGAGTCCTTTGCGTCTATCCCGGAATCCTACCTTAAGCTACTCCGAGGTAGCTCCTCCCTCTACTCCACTACCTCCCCCTTGTTATCCTCACCATTCCCTGGTTAATAATTCATGTGTAGCCAACCCAGGTGTTTTTAAATCCAGCAATGGATTTTACATTGATCACTATGGTAGGTTGGCTATTCCACTTATCCAGAACCCTGTTCCTGAAAGAAGACTTCCTAGCATCTTTTCTGAAGTAGGTTTTTACTTTGTCTAATCTGTATACAGCATTTCAAACAATGAAAAAAAAAGAATTGTGTTTCAGTAAAACCAGTCTCTCACTACAAACGTAAAAGTAAGCAAGGTAAAATCAGAGGTAATATAAGGAAGTTGTTTCACTCAGAGTGGTAAACTTATGGAACTTATGACGCGGGGTGGAAATTGTATATATATCAGCAGCAGTTAAACATACACATGTGCAAGCTTCCAATCACAAAAATATAGCGCCAACAACATATAAAACAAGTTGGAACAATCAAGCAATCTGATTGGCTGAGAAGTGTCACATAGTGTCTGGTTATTTCAGCATAACTAGACAGGTTGGATGGATCCTGAAGCTAATTATTCACTATTTTGAATCTTTTAAGACTACCTATGAGTGCACTAACACCCTCCAAGGTGTCCGGTTGTGCAGAAATAGACAGACCTTTGGGCTGATTAAAGACATTCAGCTTTCCCACATGCCTCACAAAACACCAAGGGTATCTGTATATTTCAGCATGTCTAGACACCACATTGGGTGTTATTCCTTCCATATAAGATATAATCCAATAGTTTACCATCAATCTAGTAGTCAGATAGAAGTCACAAGGTGCCTAGCTCTTTCCAGAATATGTATGCCTAGGAGGAAGAGGCCATGACTGGGCCTTGGGTTCTAAGAGGTTTCTGTGATTCTGTTTTCACCCCGACCACTTCTGCTGGAAGACTGTTCCAGGCATCAACCACTACTCCTTCACTGAAAGAGTGGTAGGTGCCTACAACGGTCTTCTAGCAGCACTGATGGAGGCAAAGACAGTGGTGGGCCTCAAATCTTGGTAGGGAACCGGAGGGGGAGCTAGTCGGATATTAGGTAGGGTCTACGGTGACAGAATAGGCAGGAAAAAATGGGCAGACTGGCTGGGCCAAGAAGTTATCTTCTGATAAATTCTGTTTCTACTGTAGGTGATTGGCAGTTCCCCAACCTTCATTATGCAAAGTCCACAACATTTAATGGTACTACTTCCTATTATAGCAAAGGCAATGCAAGAGAACGAACTTACGATGAACATTTATCAGAATTAAACCAATATTCCTTGGAATATAGATGATTGAGGGGAAGGAGATATATTCTTACTTCATAAAACCATTAGAGAAGATTCATTATTATGGACACTACATCTGGAAAAACAGAATTGCTAGTGGAGAAATTACAGGCCATAGTTTGAAAGTAGGAGGGGTTTTATTTGTCACAGGAGAAAAAGAAGTATTTCTTCACTTAGAGGGTAGTGGATGTATGGAAAGTACTGCTGGACTCAGTGGCTCATGTGTAAGACCCTTGCCTCCTTCAAAAATCATTTAGGTACATTGGGCCCTAAGCACAAAAGTGTGGAGTGGGTACAGGCTGCGTAACCCTGCTGTGTAGCCCACTCTGCACCCACCCAGACCCACTGTGCCCCTTGCACAGCATTCACAACCAGACGGCCACCCCCCTCAGTGCAGAAGGTCTGGCGGCATGCGGCCCTACACGCAGGGGGTGGACTAGGGGAGGCACAGTGGGTGGTCTGGCACTCCATGGGAAGCACTAACGTGCGGAGTGCTGGGCGCAGGTGTCAGTGCCTTCACCAGGTCAGGGCAGCCATAAGGGCAGAGGGCCTGTTACACGGCCCCCCAAGGGCAACAGCCGCGGGCTGCAGCTGTGAGGTGGGGTCCATTGCACCCCTACTGAGGGAGCACTAGCTTATGGGGCACACGGGGGGACCTGCATGTGGCGTCCGGGCACCCGACCCCTACATCACCTGTGGCGCTCTATGTGCTGGCTCCTCACCTGGCACACGTGGCTGCAGGAGATCCACACTAAGGGGTCTGGGTCAGGCGGTTGATTGGCCCACCCAGATCCGTGTAGTGCCTGACTGCCCCTCGAGGCCTGCGCGCAAGCGGGGTGGGGCCTGCGTACAGGAGTCACACAGTGGCCACTGTTTATGAATGAGGCCTCCCACGGATCTCTCATGGGTGTGGAGCTGCGTGGGCAGGGTATGTGCCACAGGGGTGTATTACCCACCCGTTAGTGCATAGGGCCCATTCTTTTTTTTTTTTGTGCTGCCATGCCACCATTCCTTCCACCTCAGTCACGGCCCCCTCTGCTCCCACATTAACTGCGACTCCCTGATACCCTCTGGCTCACCCCCCCCCCAGGGTGGGGTTGCGGCACCGGCCCTAAGTGCCGCAACGGACAGGATAGGGTGGGAGCCAGCCTGGGAACTCATCAGAGTGAAAGGGCAGGCATCATCCAGGTGGCAGGCAGCTGGCTTTTGTCCTCCTATATGCGGGGACAGGGACATGCAATGACGACCAGCGTCCGCCCCGCCCCTCGTATTACATTATGGTGACAGTCACTGTAGTACCTCTGGCCTCTACCAGGGATCTATCAAGCATCAGACACACTCCCCGCCCTCCCCCAGAGAAGGAGAGCAGTCCTTGGGATGCTTGATCCTTCTCCCCTGGCCGGCCCTCTGATAACCCGGGTCTTCACCGGCGTCGCAAGCGGAAATTATTTAGGTACATTCTTGCTAATAGGGTGCATGATTATGACTGCTGAGAAGTGGGGGATGGTCTCGATAGGCTACTGCCTTCTTCCATCTCAAATTCTTACAGTATCTCCTTATTTAACAATCACTACATATTTGCAAGACTACGCCTATAGTTCAATGGGCAGAGCAACAAACCACACCCCCAATCAGACCCTAAAAGGCTGCTTCTCCTGGCTAGTCCAGGATCGTTTTTCATTGCAGCTGGAGGTGCTGCTCTTCCTCACTCCTCTCACTCCTCTCCCCATTTCTCCTGCATCTCTGCTGTTGCCATGTTTCTCCAGCGCTGCTGGCTCATTGCTTCCTTCATCCACTCCCTTCTCCAGATTCGGTTTGTCCCCTCCTTTTTTCTTTTGTTCTTTTCTCAGTGTATTGCTGTCCTGCCTGTTCTCTTCCCCCTCTGCAATTCTGTTCCCCTCTGTCGTGTCCCCTCTTTTTTCCCCATTTCCTCCCCACTTCTGCTGGTGTCTGTGTTTCCCCAGTACCCCGTCTTTCATCTGCATTCCTTCATTGTTGCCTCCCTTGGGCTTTTCTTGTTCCTTGGGACTGGTGCAGATCCATATACCCTTGGCCTGGATGCTGCACCATTGCTGGCATCCAACCACTCTGCCTCTCCTCACTGTTTCCTCTCTCTCTCCCCCCTTTCCCTTGCCATTCCAGAGCCTCTAAGCTGCCTCCTACTGTTCTTTCCTCTGCCATACATTTTCATTGGTGGTCTCCCGGTTCCACTTCTCCTAGTTCCTGCACCATGTTCCTGACAACTTTCCCATTTGGGGGCATGTGCGTGAGTTTTCTTCTCAGTGCGCCCTCCCTCCCTCCCGCTCCTCGACCCTCCCTGCTGTTTCTGCAGCCCTCAGTCTGGGCTGCTATTCTGTATATCTGCATTCCCTGGGTCTCCTGCCTCTTCCTCATACCTCTCCTAGCCACATCACTTGGTTTCTCCCTGGCTGCTGCTACTTTGTTCCAACGGCACATCCAGGGTTTGCTGTAACCTGCCATGCTCAGTTCCAGTCCCGTGCGTGGGGCTGCATCCTTTGTGTCTGCCTTATTGCCCCCTCGTTTGCATTTCCCTGTCAGCCGTACTTCTGCATTCCTGTCGTCCTAGTCCTACCTGCAGAACTCCTAGGCACTCGATCTCCTCATAATTAAAATCTTCCTTATTGCTTATCAGTACGTACCTGCCTATGGCAGTTTCTCTTTTTGCACATTTTCTCTTTTTTAGCTCTCCTGTGGGACTTGCTGGTGCTCCTATTTCCCCTGCCGACCCCTCAGCTGCTGGCCTTTCATTGTTTTCTTTCCATTTTCTATTTTTCATCTCGACCTGTCAGCCCAGCTACAGTTGCAGGCTTTCCTCAGTTATTATCTCCCTAGTTAATTAGCCCTCAGAAGGTTCCATGGATCTCCCCTCATGGGTCGCTACTTCCAGGTTCGGAAGTACTCGGTGCTCTCCAGAACTGGCTTCGCAGATCCACTACCCTAGACACTGGTGTGCCTACCATATCACCAGCCACTCCACGTGTATTTGCCTCTGCTCTGCTTCATATCATCCTCTTACCCTAGTCCTACGTTTTGGACCACTCGACTCATGTATTCTCCACTCCATGTCAACCTCCATCATTATCGAACCTCATCCTTCCTATCCCCTATCTGCCCTCATACCTAGCCTTACCCATACCGGCCTTCAAGGCTTTCATTCCATTATCATATATTGCCCATTCGTTCTTGACCCTCCTTTCTTCTCATACTGACTTCTCAACTTATCGTAGGCTGCTGGCTTCGTCCGGCTGTCATCGTCTTTCCCCCTCATACCGTTCACTCCCATTCTGCTGTTCCATGCCAGCCTTCAAGGCTTCCCTCCATCAGCATATCTCATATATTCATTCTCGAACCTCTATTCGTCCATTTGACCTCGTAGCTCATACCTCACTGCTCCTGGTACGTCGTACCTCACCCATCGGCTGCGAGCTTCGCCCGGCCGTTCTCGTTTCTACCTTCATGCAGTTCGATCCACTCCTAATTTGGCTTCCCAGTTGACCCAGTTAGCATGCACTCCTGTAGTTACTAATTGCAATCAGCCTTCTCAAGACACACGTCAATGTCTCCTTTGCTCAGTCCGACCTCTGTGTAGGTCTACTCATTCACATCGACTAATCGAGCATACCCCTCATATGGGTCTTATGCTACCTCGACTCGACCTGCTGTCCACTTGGAGACATACCTTCCATGTCCTTTGCTCCATGGCTCAGGGCTAGCCAGTAGCCAATGGTTTCACTCTGCACCCACGAAGTCCACATCTAGAGCATGCGAAGCTCAGAGCAGGGTCCTTTTCCCTGGCCCATAGTGAGAATGTCTTCACTCTGGGTGAACCTTCAGTTGTCCGTAGTTCTGGTGACACCTCTGGATGTAGAATTTACAACTTCAAGCTGCGAGGGGTGGGGCTGTCATCAGCGAGGCACCTTTGGCTGCCTGAGCGGGTTTGGGGCACCCTCTCCACTATTCTCCCTCTGACTGCCTCTGGTTCACCTCGTCTGTTTCATAGGCTCATGAAGGCTGGCCAAATGCCTCAGTGGTCATTTCTCTCCTGCTTTTGGGTGTCTAGTTGCAGATATGTCACTCAAAACCCTCAAAAGCATTCCTGTTAGAAGGACAGAGTGAGAGCTTCTTCCAAATTGGAATCTTTTCCTCTTCTCTCGATCTCAACTCTAAATTGCAGTAGCTGAGCCATCACTAACCAAAATGTCCTTCAGCCTGGAGGGAAGGTGACCTAGGCCTTGGATCCCCAGTGGTTTCCTCCTCAAAGGGGTTTTTTCCTCTCCTCCATGCTGATGGTCATAATATTTAGATAGGGTTAGTGTTTTCATAGGTTCTGTAGTTGTGTTTCGCTGTTGGATGGATTTGGATGGTGGCCCTGGCTGTTCCCTCTCTCCATAGGAAGTCTGCCTCCTGCTTCATGTCAACTTCCATTCCACTAATTATTCCTCATTGTCTCCTGTTCCTCTCCTGTCCTACCCATCTAAACCTATCAACCTCCAGTCTCATCCTCAATATCATTCTGACTCCTCGCCTCTTTCGATGCTTGACACCCTTTTGGGCACTCTTTTGGGGCTCCTTCCTAAGCTACCTTTAGCCAAGGGAATCATTCCCATGGCACCTATGGGGTGGAATCCTTTTCTAGGGTTCCTTACCATCATACCCCTACAGGGTGTTATATCCCACGGATTTAGAGGTGAATAGCCACAATGTATTTAAGTCACATAAGCATACATTATACCAAGTTGTGTAAGCACATTGAATTGCAAGACTATGCCTGTAGTTCAATGGGTGGAGCAACAAACCACACCCCCAATCAGGCCCTAAGAGGCCGTTCCTCCTGGCTAGTCCAAGATCATTTTTCATTGCCCCACCATCCTCCCCTCCTCCTCCATTGGCTCATCTCTCTTTCCTGTGGGATTCTTCCTAAGCTTCCTGTAGCCAAGGCAATCATTCCTGTGGCACCTATGGGGTGGAACCCTTCTCTAGGGTTCCTCGCCATCGTACCCCTACAGGGTGGTATATCCCATGGACAGAGAGGTGAATAGCCACAATATATCTAAGTCACATAAGCATGCATCATACCAAGTTGCATAAGCATGTTGTACTCATATAGCCATAATACTGCATGCTACAACTGACTACATGGCAAGAGGAGACAATAGTTGGCCCTTGATCTTTTTAGTCTAGCATTTCCTGAGTTCCTTAAGGAGAACAAAGCATCTAATTTTTTTGCCCATTTTGTTCTTATTATTTTTTTGGTTTATTTTGCCTTTTGGTAGGAATTCCTCTGAGCGAGTTGTAGGATTGCACTCCAGGGTGGGTAAGCAGTACTTCAGAAATTAAACAGATGCCCACAGAAAAGGAAAGAAAAAACATACAAAGAGCTGAAACTGATGGAGTTCATTACAGTTACTACTCTTACAGTACCATGCACATGTAAAATAATGTATGGACAACTTCACACAATGGTATACTGTTAAGAGGGTGAATGAATAAGGGCACCAGAATTTGGATGCTGGCAATAGTGTGTGGGTGATTGTGTATGGGGGTTTGGGTCGTGGTGCAGCCTACATGTGTGGTGGTGTTGCTGTGGCAGTGGGACTGTCTAACTAGGGACTGCTTCTGAAGCTGTGTCATGTTTCATAGGTAGATTCAAGCGAATATGGACTATAAGTCTGTGGTGCTTGCTAAGTATGTTACCCAAAACAGAATTTCACGTCATCTCCGATGGCTAGGTCTAAGCTTAATTTGAAATAATCCATATCAGGGCAATTTACTACAGCTACTGGTTGATTATTCCATGTTTGAATGACTCTGTTATTAAACCATTTTTTTCTTCGCAGTGTATTCCATTTAGCTAAGACTAGTTGTTTATTATGTTTCCTAGTACTTGTTCAGTGTTCACTAGGTATGATCCCCAGATCATCCTGAAGGGTTGGATCAGTTGTAGCTTTGAAAAGGATGCACATATCCCCTCTAAGTCTCCTGTAGCGAAGTGTGTACATGTTTAGTGATATAAGTCTATCCTTATAGGTCTTATTACTCATCCCCTCTAGAACCTTAGTGGCCCTACGTTGGACCCCCTCAAGCCTTTTGATATCTTCTTGACTATAAGGTGACCAAACCTGGACACAATACTCCAGGTGGGGTCTGACTAAGGCAGTGTACAGGGAGAGAATTACTACCCTTTTTCTGCTAGTAATGTGTCTGAGGGTACAGTTTAGTATTTGATTGGCTTTTTTAATTTGGGTCCTGCAATGCGATCAAAATTTCAAATCAGAAGTGACAGTTATTCACAAATCTTTTTCTTGGTAAGTTACTACAAGATCATCGTCCCCTATCTTGTATACATAATGATTTTTATGGGTACCCGGGTGCATAACTTTGCATTTATTGGTATTTAGGAGTAATTTGCTTACATTCAGTCCAGTTGAGAATTCTATTGAGGGCTAGTTGGAGAGTGGCATAATTTTCAGGGCCATTAAACGCAGTACCTAACCGACAATCATCTGCAAATTTCAAAATCCATATATTGGGTATGTTAATTTTGAGTGAAGCAATATAAATATTAAAAAGACAGGGGCCCAAGACTGACCCCTGAGGGACCCCACTAGTAACCCAGGCCCAATCAGATAGTACTCCATTGATGGATACCCTCTGTTTCCTTCCCCTAAGCCAACCAGTAATCCAATTTAGGATGTTAGTAATTAGTTGGTAGGATGCAAGGGTATCTACAAGTTCTATGTGTGGGAGCTTTTCAAAAGCCTTGGCAAAATCTAAGAACACAATGTCAACAGAGTTTCCCTGGTCTATTTCCCTGCTGACAGAATCATAGAAAGTTAGCAAATTAGTTTGGCAGGAGCTAGATTTTGTAAACCCATGTTGCAAGGGATCAATTAGCCTGGATTGTTCGATGAATTTTAGGATGTGATCTTTAATAATGCTTTCTAGAATGTTGCATAAGATTGAAGTTAAACTAATCAGTCTAAAATTCGCAGGATTCGATTTGGGTCCCTTTTTATGTTGATTGCACGCATGCACAAGAAACATGTTGCAGCAGGTTTCTCCACAAGCAGGTTATGGAGGTGTAGCACTGTTGTGGCCAATGCCCCCACAGCCTGAAAAGGCTTGTCCCGCTTCCCCCAATGCTGTGGCATGCTGCTGCTGACACTAGTTCAGCCAGCATGCCATCAACTTGTAAAAAATCAGCCACTGCAATCAGAGGCCACCTCGTCATTGCAGTGTTAGCCATTCACTGCAATGAGGGAGTGACCCGTCATTGCAGGGTGGGATCTTTTGTTTGTGAACATGGCGGCGACTTGCCACCATGTTCACAAACAATATTAATCTCCACTGCCGAGGGAGGACCCAATCTCCCTCAGCAGTATGTGCCCTCCTGACCATGTTTAGTTGCCGATGGGGGCCCCAATCCCCATCAGCTGCAGTGCCCCCAATATTTATGTTGCCGACAGGAAAGCCCACTCCCCATTGGCATTATGTCCCCCCTCCCGCTTTTGTTGTGTGCCGATGGAGGTGCTCAACCCCCGTCGGCTACAGCTGCCCCCCCAAAGGAAGACTCCATTGGCATGCTGGAAGCCCACCCAGCGTGCCACATGCCCCTGCAAAATCAAAATGGTCCTGCAATGTCTTTTTTTTGTAACCTGTAAAGGAAAGCGGTCCCAATGGTCTCCCTGCCCCCTGCAACCCGCACCACCCACTGCTCCCTGCCTTCCCACAACCTCCACCTCATACTTACCTCTGGAGTTTGGCACGATGATCTTCAGTGGACCGAAAATGTCTGCACTCTTCAAAGCGACCATGAACTGAGGAAATGCCGTAAGCTGTATAATGGAATAAATAGGGTTTTTCAACTTTGATGCATATCTCAGGCATTTTTTGGCACCAAATTTTCAACATGTGGTTTTTGGACCCCTCCTCATGAATTCTATCACTGTCATGGTGTTAATCAGCCCAAAAGGTGATTTTGCGGTCACGGCGTGGAATCACCTTTCAGGACTGATTAATGAAACAACAGTGCCAGTGTTTATGAGGTGGGCTCTCAAAAAGCCTATGTCGCAAATTTGGTGGGAAAAATCCAAGAAACGACTATTTTATGAGCGTGCATTGCGCAGTTGCTACGCACGCTCAACTTTGCGAATTTGCAATATTTTCACCCCTGATTTTCAACATTGGCATTTTTCCAGACCGCCTTGTGAACAGTACATCTGTCATTTTTCACGCCCTGGCCAAAATGTGTTTTCACACTTCTGGCACAGAATAGTGTGATTGGTGTGGGAAATCAGTGTTCCACACAGATTGAGAAACTGACAGTGGCAGTGTTCGTGATCAGAGGTCCTAAAATGCCTATGTTGAAAATTTGGTGACCATACTCCTTAAAATGACTGTGTTACGAGCGTGCGTTGCGCAGTGTGCACGCACGCTTGTAAGTTCACGAATTTATAATATTTTCATTCCAGATTTTCAACATTGCCATTCTTCTGCACCTCCTTATGAACAGTGCAGTTGTTATTTTTCACATCCTGGCTGAAATGTGTTTTCGTAGTTCCAGTGCAGAATAGCGTGGTCGCTGTGGGAAATCCATGTTTGGAACACATTGTGAAAATGACAGTGACACTGTTCATTAGCAGAGGTCCTAAAATGCCTATGTTGAAAATTTGGTGACAAAAGTCCATAAAATGAGTGTGTTACTAATGTGCATTGCGCAGTTTCCACACACGCTAGTACCTTCACAACTTTGCAATATTTTCACTCCAAATTTTCAGCATTGCCATTTTGCCACACCTCCTTATGAACAGTGCAGCTGTCATTTTTCACATCCTGGCCAAAATGTGTTTTCACTCTTCCAGTGCACAATAGCGCGGTTGCTGGGGGAAATCGGAGTTCAGGACAGATTAAGAAAATCACACTGACTCTGTTCATGAGCAGCGGTCCTAAAATGCCTATGTTAAAAATTTTGTGATGAAACTCCATAAAATGCCTGTGTTACGAGCATGTATTGTGCTGTTGCCATGCACCCTTGTAAGTTTGCAAATTAGTAATTTTTTCATGCTAGATTTTCAACACTGGCATTTGTTCACACCTCCTTATGAACAGTACAGCTGTCATTTTTTACATCCTGGCCAAAATGTGTTTTCGCACTTCCGGCGTAGAATACCGCAGTTGCTGTTGGAAATCAGTGTTTGGGACAGATTAGGATCAAGCGACTGGGGGAGGGAGTGATCGAGCTCAACTGAGCTCTGTCAGGACTGCTGTGGATGTCTTTGTGGGCAGGAAAAGGTGACAACGCAGGCAGGAGCCCCGTACAAAACAGCAGCCTACAGCGCCGGGAGACATAGAATGAGTGAGTGAGGGAGGGGGAGTGAGTGAGCTCAACAGAGCTCTGTTGTGACTGGTGCAGATTTGTTTGTGGGTAGGAAAAGGCAGCAATGCATGCAGGGCCTGAGTACAAAAGGGCAGCCTGCAGTGGTGGGACAAACAGAATGAGCAAGCAAGAGAGGGGGACTGAGCGAGCTCAACAGAGCTCTATCATTACTGTTGCAGATTTCTTTGTGGGCAGATAAGGGTGGCTATGCTGGTAGGAGCCCAGTACAGAAGGGCAGCCTGCAGCACCAGCAGAAACGGAATGAGCAAGTGAGACAGGGGGAGTGAGTGAGGCCAACGGAGCTGTGTCAGGACTGCTGTAGATTTCTTTGTGGGCAGACAAAAATGCCGATAGAGACAGGAGCCCAGTACAAAAGGGCAGCCTGCAGCACCAGGAGAAACAGAATGAGCGAGTGAGACAGGGGGAGTGAGCGAGCAACCTCAACAGAGCTCTGTCGGGACAGCTGCAGATTTCTTTGTGGCCAGGAAAAAGCGGCAATGGAGGCAGGAGCCCAGGCCAAAAGGCCAGCCTGCAGCACCGGCAGAAACAGAATGAGCGACTGAGAGAGGGGGAGTGAGCGAGTTCAACGGAGCTCTCTCGGGACTGCTGCAGATGTGTTTGTGGGCAGAAAAAGCTGGCAATGCAGGCAGGAACCAGTACAAAAGGGCAGTTTGCACCGCAGGCAAAAACAGAATGAGCAAGTGAGACAGGGGGAGTGAGTGAGGCCAACGGAGCTCTGCCGAAACTGCTGCAGATTTCTTTGTGGGCAGAACAAAATGCCAATGGAGGCAGAAGCCCAGTACAAAAGGCCAGCCTGCAGTGCCACGAGAAACAGAATGAGCGAGTGAGACAGGGAGAGTGAGTGACCTCAATGGAGCTCTGTTGGGGCAGCTGTAGATTTCTTTGTGGGCAGAAAAAGGTGTCAATGCAGCCAGGAGACCAGTACAAAAGAGTAGCCTGCAGCGCCGGCAGAAACAGAATGAGCGTGTGACAGAGGGGGAGTGAGCAAGCTCAACAGAGGTCTATCATCACTGCTGCGGACTTCTTTGTGGGCAGGAAAAGGCGGCAATGCAGGCAGGAGCCCAGTGCAAAAGGCCAGCTTGCAGTCCCCACAGAAACGGAATGAGCGAGTGACAGGGGGCGAGTGAGTGACCTCAACGGAGCTGTGTCAGGACTGCTGCACATCTCTTTGTGGGCAAATAAAGCCACCAATGCAGGCAGGAACCCAGTACAAAAGGGCAGCCTGCAGCAGTGGGAGACACAGAATGAGTGAGTGAGGGAGGGTGAGTGAGTGAGTGAGTGACCTCAACGGAGCTCTGTTGGGACTGCTGTGGATTTCCTTGTGGGCAGAAAAAAGCAGCAATACATGCGGGGGCCCAGTACAAAATGGTAGCTTGCAGCGGTGGGAGAAACAGAATGAACGAGTGAGAGAGGGGGAGTGAGTGAACGAGCTCAACGGAGCTCTATCATGACTGCTGCAGATTTCTTTGTGCCCAGAAGAAGGCGGCAATGCAGGTAGGAGCCCAGTAGAAAAGGGCAGCATGCAGCACCAACAGAAATAGCACAAGCAAGTGAGAGAGGGGGACTGAGCGAACTCAATGGAGATCTGTCAGGACTGCCGCAGATTTGTTTGTGGGCAGAAAAAGGTGCCAACAGAGGCAGGAGACCACTACAAAATGGCAGCCTGCAGCACCAGGAGAAACAGAATGAGCGAGTGAGACAGGCGGAGTGAGCGACCTCAACAGAGCTCTGTTGGGGCAGCTGCAGATTTCTCTGTGGGCAGAAAAAGGTGCCAACGCAGGCAGAAGCCCAGTACAAAAGGGCAGCCTGCAGCACCAGGAGAAACACAACGAGCAAGTGAGAGGGGCAGTGAGCAAGCTCAACAGAGCTCTATCATGACTGCTGCGGATTTTTTTGTGGGCAGGAAAAGGCGGCAACGCAGGCAGGAGCCCAGTACAAAAGGCCAGCCTGCAGCGCTGGCAGAAACGGAACAAGCGAGTGAGAGAGGGGGAGTGAGCTACTTCAACGGACCTGTGTCAGGACTGCTGCAGATTTCTTTGTGAACAGAAAAAGCTGCCAACAAAGGCAGGAGCCCAGTACAAAAGGGCAGCCTGCAGCGCCAACAGAAACAGGATGAGCGAGTGACGATGGGGGGGGGGGGAGTGACCCACCTCAACAGAACTGTGTCGGGACAGGAAAATGTGATGTTGGGACTGTTGGGACTGTTTTTGATATACCAATGTTATCTTTGTTAAATACAGTACAGAAATAACTGTTCTATATATCTGCAGCTTCTTTGTTTTTAGCAATTTGTCCAGATTCATTTAAAAAGGGGCCTATGATATTCGTTCTTCCCTTTAATTGATTAATATGGGAGAAGAAGGCTTTTTTATTATTCTTAACCTGACCAGCCAATTTGAACTCATACTGTGATTTAGCTTTTTTAATTTTGACTTTCACTTTTTTTTTTTTACCAGTTCCCTATACTTAATGAGAAGTTGAGTTTTACCATGCTTTATGCATTTGAACATTTTACTTTTCCTGTTAATTAGTTTCTTTATTGAGAGGCTCATCCAAACAGGTGCTAGTCTTTTGTTTGCATCATACTTCTTTATTGTTGGAATGTGTGCTTTAATAAGATTTTTTAGTTTATTAAGCAATAAGTTCCATTTTAATTTTAATTGGTAAACTCCTTAGCCCAATCCAAGCTTGCCAGGCTGGATTTTATTTTGTCCAACTTGGTTCTTTTGAAATTTAATATTTCAGTTGAGCCAGAGGCCCTTTTCATTTGATTACCTAGGGTTTAAAATTTAACTACAATATGGTCGCTGTTCCCCAAGGATGCACTAATGGAGATGTTAGATATACAATTCACTGTGTTAGTTAGAATCAAATCTAGAATTTTATCATTTCTAGTAGGTTGTAGGACCAACTGTTCTAACCCGAGCTGATCAAAAGTTTCCATATATAGTCTATCACTTTTAGTAGTTGTTGCTGCCAATGCCCAATTGATATTAGGTAAATTAAAATCCCCAGTGATCGCTATGTTATTAGATGGTTCCAGATTTGCAATGTAATTTAGTAGTTGCTTATCAATATCAAAGGTTGTTGATGGGGGTCTGTAAACTAAGCCAACGGTAAATAGAGTGTCTCCTTAGGGGATAGCTTAACCCGGATTGACTCGGTATCACCTGTGTCAATTGTAATCTCCTCACATTCTATAGTTTCGTGGGGTAGATAGCCACTCCTCCCCCTTTTCTATATTTCCTGCTTTTAGAGAAGGCATTATAACCTTGGATTGTGTTTTCCCAGGTATCAGCCTCGTCCCATCAGGTTTCAGTAACTAGGGATATCTGGATGTCATTTGAAGCTAGTAGGTTTTTGAACTCATCAAATTTGTTGGTCAGACTTCAAGCATTTATCAATACCCCATTCCAGATGTAGTTCTTGAAATATGTCCAGTTGGTGTCTGCCTTACTATGGTATTTATTATCCCTGGCAGCCCTCCTCCAATCTTCCAGTTCAAATGAAATTTCAATACTTTGTTAATTCCCCCCCCCCCCAACATTCTAGTACCAAAGTGGTTCAGATGCAAACCATCCCCCTTAAAGCAAGTTGCATTATTAAATGTAACTGAGTTGTACATGCATCCAATATTTTCAGAAAGGCATAGTTGCCTTAGCCAGGAATTTAACTTATGGATAGATGAATTTCTATGTGATTGTCTCCCATTGGTGGGTAAGACCCCGGATCATATAAGTTCCCCATTTTTTTCTTTAATCTGATGCACAATTTTTACATAATCAGCCTGAATGTCTTATCATATGCCATGTGGCAAGATCATTGGTTCCTTCATGAAGTAGGACAATAGGATCGGATGTGTTTTCCAGTAGTCCATCCAGGAGGTACACAATATCACTAGTCTGCACCCCAGGAAGTGTGCTTGCTGTCACATGTGCTTTCTGCCCCTCACAAACAGCAGTGTCAACTCCCCTTAATATTGAATCACCAATTACTACAATATCCCTAGGAAAACAAGAAGGTTTATGTACTGGTTCAGTCCTTATGTACTTTGGTGGTAAAGGGTTAGCTGACTCAATATCTTTAGTAGGGGTAGTAGCAAGGCTGTCCTCTTCCATTGCGAGGCTCTCAAATTTATTAGACAAAGCTAATGGTGCTACATGTTTTATATGGCTTGTGGGGGGGGTGCACCCTCAAAGGGGAGTACTGTTCAGCAGGGGGGATGATAAATACTTCAGTTGGTTTGTTACCAATACAATGAGTGTGTTTAATACTAGTTTCAAACACTGCTTCATCAATATAGTTTTCAAGGAGCTTTATTTCTGTTTGGGTCTCAAGTCTCTTGTGCAACTGACAGATTTCTTCTTGAAGTGTACTGACCAACAAACATTTATCACAAACTCCTGATTAGGGTTGTCTTCAACAAACACGCTACATTGGGAGCACATTTTCCTCTTATTTTTATCTCGCTTCCCCTTAACCTGAGCCATTTTATATGTTCTTGTGCAGCTATGTATACAAATACAATTAATTGTTCAAGGATTTGTACTGCTCACCTATTCTCCTCGTCCTTAGGGTCTGCCCAGCACCCCAGTGTCCCCAGCAGACACGCGCAGATGCGCGTCTCTGTGCAC
This sequence comes from Neoceratodus forsteri, assembly GCA_016271365.2. Taxonomy (NCBI): domain Eukaryota; kingdom Metazoa; phylum Chordata; order Ceratodontiformes; family Ceratodontidae; genus Neoceratodus; species Neoceratodus forsteri. Next base: position 49,437,900 of record JADMNL010000024.1, on the reverse strand, counting down.
ATCTCTGTGTGCGCTACGCATGCCCCACTCACAGCAGGGCTCTCTAAATAGAGATATATGCCCCGGAAGTGCTCTTGTGGGGTCACGCAATAGTGAGTGACAAAATTAAGCTTTTTAAAGCACTTATTTTATTTTATTTTTTTATTTATTTTGGAAATCAGAATTACAACCCTTTGAGTCATAGACTCGTTTCCAAAGGCTCCACGTCAGAATAAAACATAGACATTCATACAGTACATACATAGAATAAATGTGGGTGAGCAATCATACAGAGTATAAGTACAATGAGCACCGGTTAATGTCTATACATTTGGTAGCTAAAACAGGGCAGAGCTATCGACATATTTACCTAATGACGGTTAAGACCTATACAATTGGTAGCTAAAGCAATGCATGATATGAATTGGTAGTAAGCCGCCTCAGGGAGGCCTTGTCTTATACATAATACCATGCATTCATAGTCCAGTGCAACTATATGGTAACCAAGGGAGGTGAGGAGCCTGTAGGCTAGAAATAGTGAGGGCTCTCCACTGCCTGGCCAAGGGCGGGTGCATGGCCTAGCGGCATGGTGCAGGATCCATAGGTTACCAGTTACACTGACATTGATGTGAGGAGAGGATATGGGCCCTTAAGGCAGCTTTAAAAGGTCCTAGACCGGTGGTTGATGTGACTTATACAGTCCCAAAGTGGCCCAATATAGCAGTTTTAAACAAAGGCTGCAACGGAGCCTAGTTTGGCCATTTTGTGATGTAAATCAATAAACTATGTGCACCGAACAGACTGTGAGTCAGTCTCTCTGCCTGCCACACAGTATTAAGCAGGGTTCCCAGAATAAAAGCAGACAAATACAATACTGCAATGTTTCATTCAGCTAAATCAGTCTAACCCCTAGCAGCCCTCAGTTTGTACTAGTTGGCATTCAGGTTGCTATGTTGTGTTTCCAGGTGTCTGGGCGTGTGGTTGTCATGGAGTGTGTTTCTGTGTGGTGGAGCGTGACAGTTTCAGGGATTTGAGTGTCTTGCTGTCCTTGTATTCCGATCCTCGGTACTGCATGTGATCATGCCATGGCTGCTCGTCTTCCTTTGGGCTCCCTTTCCAGATTTCAACCTCCTTCAGAATTCGCCTTCTCCTCCCTGATATGGGTCAGGTGGAGGTCATTATACACATTTTAAGGGGGTATGCAGTGGGGAAGAGACAGAGCCCCCCTGCATACAGGATGCATGCAACATGCAAGCTGGTGTGTGGTACTCTATGTGGTACTGCATAATTTACACTACTGCATACAGAATGTGGGTGGTTTCAGTGGTGTCTACATACTGTGTGTGTTTTACCCATATTGACTCCCACTCTGTTTACTTGCAGTCATTTATCTGTGCTCTCATTTTCGGCGCTCTGTTTGTTTTCTTCCTAAAGTAGGTGAAACTCACACAACATGGCTATGTTTCCATTGAGGGGTGAGATGACATCATAGACCTCGAGAGCAAAGCTCAAGACAAGGGGCCAGATTTTCAAAGGTTGGCACAGTGCTTGTGGTAAGCCCTGTGAAAACCCTGTCATTGATGTAATGACGCTAGCTGGGAGTGATCACCAATCAGTGTGGTTCACACTCAGTATGGGGAAGCAAATGGGAGGCACGGGTAGCAGTGTGATTGATTTTAGGGGGGCAGACTTCAGCAAGATGGGGGAAATTCTGATAAAACACCTGAGGGGAATCCATCCAAACATGGATGCCAATCAAAAATGGAATATCATTAAAGCAGGGCTGGCAGGGGCTACTGGGACATGCAGTAGGACACACAGTAAGAAGGGAAGGGCTAAGAAGCCCAGTTGGCTGACCAAGGAAGTAATGGCAGGAGTGACAGCAAAGCAGAGAGCATTTCAGAAATTCAAGGGAGGGGGAAGACGGGGAGGTGTATACAAAGAAGTCCAGGGAGGTTGCAAGACTGGACAGAGCAGCCAAGGCATAGAGCTGAGGCTGGTACAGGGCATTAAGGATGGGGAGAAGGACTTCTTTAGATACATTTGGGGAGAGAAGGAAGATCAAGAACAGGATAGTGAGAATAAAGAAGGATGGGGGTGAGTAGAGAAGGGGGAGGAGCAGGCAGAGGCACTAAGTGAGTACTTCTGCTCTGTATTCAAAGTAGGGGGGCAGATATCCCAAGGGAGGGGTGCAGTGGGCTGGGGAGGGCAGAGGAGGGGGTGACAGATGGGGAAATTATGGAGAGCAGGGTACTGGAAGGACTGAGGGCACTGCAGGTGGACAAGGCACCGGGGTCTGATGGCATTCATCTTAGGATACTCAAGGAATTGGCAGTGTACCTGGCAGAGCCACTGGCTGACCTATTCAATACCTCACTGAACACGGGATGCATACCACAGGACTGGAGAATGGCCCATATGGTACTCATTCACAAAGGTGACCCAAAGGATGATCCAGGTACTTACAGACCGTTGAGCTTCTCATCAGTTGTGGGAAAACTCATGGAGACAATCCTTAAGGAGATACTGGTAACATTTTTAGAGAACAACAGTCTCCAGGACAGGTATCAACATGGGTTTGTCTCAGGCAGGTCCTGTCAGACAAATCTGATTGAGTACTATGATTGAGTAACCAGGAGGCTAGATGAGGGCCGTGCTGTGGACACTCTGTACTTGGACTTCAGCAAGGCCTTTGATTCTGTGCCACATGGGAGGCTAGGGGTGAAACTGGAGCATATAGGGGTGGGTACTAAGATGGGCAACTGGATCAATAACTGGCTGAAGGGGAGGCAGCAAAGGGTGGTGGTGGTGGAGGGGAAACTCTCCTCACAAAAAGAGATGACTAGTGGGGTGCCACAGGGATCGGTACTGGGACAAGTGCTGTTTGAGATATTCATAGCAGATATCTCACATGGGACCCAGAGTAAGATCAGTCTGATCGCAGATGATACCAAGATGGGAGCTGTGGTGGATGATGACGAGGGGTGGAGGGGATTGCAGGGAGACCTGACTAAACTACAAGAGTGGTCAGAAGCATGGCAGTTTGGATTCAGTGCCAATAAGTGTAAGGCACTGCACTTCAGTATTTTTTTTTTTTTTTTTTATTTTATATTGTCTCTTTTTCCCCTCCTACGTGCCCCAGAGTTACCTCTCCTTCAGGGCGCCTAGGACCCGGGCGTTCCCCTACTATCTCCCCTCAGCCACCTACCTCATTTGCAGCCTTCGGCCAGTCTGGTAACCTTGCACCAGATGGGTCCCTCCGAGGAAAGGCACCAGCGGGGCAGAACCAGTACACTACTATTCTCTCGGACCCTCTGAGCTGCTGAGGCAATTGTGGCTCTCAGGGAGTGTTCTAGGGATGTCCGGGGTCAGCATCCACATCCGGTAAACTTCCGAGCGGATTTCGCTTTTTCTTGTTCCTCCTTTACTACATCGCCACATGCATTGCCTCTAGTCTCCACTAGGGCCTCTGCATGAGCGAAGATGTTCTAACCCACCCCAGGACAGGAGAGCAGTCCGCCGGATTCCGATCCTGCCCTTCCCTGTCGACTTTCCCGAGACCCGAGTCCGTTCCCGAACCCGGGGTCGCCGGTGTGGATCGAGGTAAGACGCCAGCGCCTCAACCCTCTACTCCACCGGGCTGCACTTCAGTATTAAGAACCAGAGGAGGAGCTATCAGCTGGGAGGGGTGCAGTTGGGAAGCACAGAGTAGGAAAAGGACCTGGGGGTGATTATAATAGGGAAGATGAACAACTCAGCGCAGTGCAGGAAGGCGACACCAACAGCCAACAAGATGCTGGGCTGTGTAGCGAGGGGGATCTCCTCAAGAAGTAGTGAGGTGATCCTTCCCTTGTATTGGTCACTGATCAGGCCACACCTGGAATACTGCGTGCAGTACTGGTGCCCATTCCTAAAGAAGGACATCAGGCTACTGGAGGCTACTGGAGGATTGCAGCACAGAGCAACGAAGATGGTCCAGGGTTTGGAGGGGAATTCCTATGAGGAAAGACTGAACAGGCTCAACATGTATTCCCTGGAGGAGAGGAGGGATGGGGGAACATGATTGAAACCTTTAAGTATCAGAGAGGGATAAACAAGGCTAGTACAGGAGAGATGTTCCGGATCAGAAGGGGGACGGAAACTAGGAGGCATCAACTGAGGCTGGAGGGGGGAAAATTCAGGAGGGAAATCAGGAGACATTATTTTATGGAAAGGGTAGTAGGCAAGTGGAACACTCTACCTAATCAGGTGGTTTCTTGTAGGACAGTGGCTTGCTTCAAGAGGAGGTGGGACAGAGTAAAGGGGAAAATGACCATGGGAAAAGGAAGGAGGGGTGGGGCAGCTGAAAGATAGGGGGCTAGCTGCGCAGATGAGCAGGCTCGATAGACCACATGGCCTGTTTCTGCTGGCATTTTGTATGTTCATATGCACCATTCTTGGTTGCCGCAACTGCTGCTCGCTTTTCCAAGAGGGGCACAGTTGTGACAGTTTCCCTGCTTTATGGCAGCTTGTGCCAAATGTCAGGTACAAACTCCATGTCAGGAGTCCCAAACAATGATGCACACTACCACAAAGAGATGGTCTAGCAGGCAATGGAGAGACACAAGGGATGTAAACTCCAGATACTTTGCCGCAAGCTTGGTTCTTCGTATCTTCAGCACATCTGGAGCTTGAGACAATTCAGGCTGGCTGAAAATCTAGCCCCAGGTCACTGTGATGTGATGTAATGTCAGCCCAAGATGGAAACATTAGCCTTGTGTGGTGCCCGGAAAGTGGTAAGAAGGATGTTGACATGTGCTGGGTTTCCACATCAATAAAAAAAGGGGTAAATAAGCAGCTGTGTCGATGACACCAGTAACTTGCACACAAATTACTAGCACAGGTCCAAAAGGGGTGGATGTTGGCACCAGACAAAGAGAGGCGAGATTCCAGAAATAGATTCCACATACTTCACAAGGTTTTATTCTTACCAAACCAGGGAGGGAAACACGGTCACGGGGAACACTTTCTGAAATTACTCTCCTGTACAAGGAGAACTCTCATTCAAATAGCTGTAACAACTCTGCTTTATGAGCGGTCTACACTCTATACCCTATATGAGGGTGACTCTGTGCACACTTTCAGTCGTCCACTGTAACAGCTCTGCTTTTCGAGCGGTCTACACTCTAGGTTAGCAAATCTCTATACAGTATTCAAATACTTCCCTGAGGTGCACCTCTACCTAGTGTCTAACTATCTGGAGTGCTCCACTCTAAGGAACCCTAAAAAGTATTACTTTAACATTTTATGTTCATCAATAAAAAGGCAGTTCGTGCACAGGTGGACTTTCTCTGTCATCGGGGAAGAAATTGAGTTGCAGGATAAAACAAAAGAGAAACACTTGACTGACGGAGCTAACAACTAAGGGACTGCAGAGAGGATTTTGTACAGGCCATAAGTCTCTCGGCCACACCCCACCTCTCTAGAGCTGCAGACTCTTTAAGAACAAAGCAATGATTCTCTCGGCTCAGAACCCACTGAGGGCTGCCGGAATTGAAGCACACCAAACCCGGCCACAGCCCTCTTCTGGATTGCTGGGACATGAGGAAGAAGAAGAAGATGCTGACCAACCGGCCCAAAGTCCTCTTCTGGACCGCCAGGACACCAGGAAGAAGATGAAGATGTTGACCAACTGGCCCAAAGTCCTCTTCTGGACTGCCAGGACACGATGAATATTCTGAAGAAAGGAAGTCTGTGAATCAGAAGCAACAATGGAATTCTGGGCACCAAGGCCATATGAGCCAAGGACTACATAAAATAAGAAATGGAATGGTGATAAATCTACTGCGGCAGAAGATCTGGATAACACTTTGATATGAACAACAAAACAAGAAAATGGACGGTACCTTGGGACAAGGCCAGGCTGTACTTTGTGGAAACTTTGAAGAGTGGAAAACAATAAACAGGACATTGCAAATGACTGTGGCATGGTTCCTTGAAGATCTGCTGCTGGCTGCTTTAAAGATGCACTGGAGACAACTTCTGGAGTAGAATGAAGAAGATTGATTTGGATACCTGTGGTGAAAAGATTCTGGAAAGCTTTGGAAGACTGATTCAAACACCTTGCAAATTGGAAGGCTGGAAACAAAGCAATACTTTCTGGCACAGTCACTGCTTGTCGCAATAGTAGCATGCAAAATAAAGTCTCAGTTCTTGTTGTAGTGGTCTCTTATTCAGTCTTAATGTTCAAATCACAGTAAATATACAGGCAATTCACTTTTCTGATTGAACACTAGCACTGGTGGACCTAACTAGCAGTGGTCCCTCTGACTAAATCAGGTTCTTCCTGTTACTGCGACTCTGTATGGCTAGCTAGGCTCCTTAACATTCTGGGTCATTAATGCTGTTGGGCCCCATAACACCTGGGGAATCTAAATGGCTAGCAGTGGATCTAACTTGCCCCTTTAAATGGCAGAGCATGTGGTGGTGGGCCTAACTTGCCCCTTTTAAGAACTGGTGGGCCTAACTTTCCCCTTTAAAAACTGGTGGGCCTGATTTGCCCTCTTTAACTAGTGTGGGCCTGACTTGCCCCTATAAGAACTGGTGGGTCTGACTTCCCCTTTTTAACTAGCGTGGGCCTAACCTGCCCCTTTAAGAACTTGTGGGCCTGACTTACCCCTTTACACAGCAGTGGGCCTAACTTGCCCTTTTAAGAACTGTTGAGCTACCCTTGCCCCTTTACACAGTGGTGGGCCTAACTTGCCCCTTTAATAACTGGTGGGTCTGACTTGCCCTGTGGGTCATAAACTACCCTTGCCCCTTTAAATGAACATGTGGGCCTGTATTGCCCCTTTAAGAACTGGGCTTGGCTTTGTCTGGACCCCTTTTAAATCATTGGGCCTTTCCTGGGTGGGCTCCCTTTCAGTGCTGGGCCTCCTTGTAACCCTGGCCCCTTTAAGTCGTTGAGTCTGCTTGTAACCGTGGCCCCTTTAAGCACTGGGCCACCCTTTGGTTCTACCCCTGCAGACACTCTGGGGTGTCCTGAACTAAGCCCCTATTAAGTCACTGGGCTTCCCTGGAATCAGCCCCTTTAACTATGCTGGGCTTCCCTGCAATCTTGGCCCCTTTTAATCACTGGGCTGGCTTGTTTCAGCCCTTTTAAACACATACACCACACACACACACACACACACACACACACACACACACACACACGTCCATTTACTGCTGGGCTGGCTGGGCTACACTGTCTCACTTCTGGCCAGTCATGCCTCTCTCATAAATATGTATGTCCTTCTTGCCCTTCTTAGGCCTTTTCTGTAGCTGACCCCTCCCCTGTGGGCATCGCTTCACCCCCAAAGGCTGTAATTATTTAAATCAGGAGCCTCTGGCCTACCCCTCCATGGTGCTCGGCTGTTTCTCTTTGCACCTGGTGCAAACTATTTAAAATAAATAAATTCACTTTCCTTTCTCTTTCAGGGTGGCCAGTACGTTACAATGTGTTGCCGCCAACTCAACCACACCACCAGAAGGCAGGAACGGGAGACGGGAGGCGGGAGTGCTGCTCGAGGGGAAAGGGAGCTTCAGGCAGTTGCAGGACGACTGGGGACCTCACGAAAGGTCCAGAAACAGTGCAAAACAATGTGGCAACGCTACCGCCACCACCGAGGGACTGAAACTGGATTTTTAAATAAAAAAAAATAAAACGGAGTCCCAAGCCCTCCCGGGGCACAGCAGGACGTCGTATAACTTCACAGGCAGCTCGGGACGGCACCACAGACCGGACTGCTGCGCAGGTACATTTTCTTCAGTGACTGGAGGCAAGAGGCACACAGCAAAGCCCTCAAGGACAGCTTCAGCCCTCCTGGCAAGCCCTTCTCATCTCTCCTCGCTTTCTGTGTCCTCACTCCTCCACAGTCACCGTGATTCTCTCTAACAGTAAATTATTTTTTAAACTGCAGCACTCTGTATTCTGGTTCTGGAAGCAATGCAGGTGCCATGCTGTGGGCATTCTATTAGCTCAGCTTAACATTTCATTAGCTGCAGCAGGGCAGAAAGGCTTATTTGGTGCATTATTTCTAAATTATTTACATTATTCTTGACAGGTTTTGTGCTGAGTTTTGTGTTGGCATTTTAAACTGGCCACCTGGGCATTTCTTGGGCACTGGTTTACTGCACTAAGGCACCTATAACTGGCACTTTTCTATTTCTGTATTCTTCTGTGGTGCCCCCAACTCTGGGGCACTACACTTCTTGAGTATAGTTGCCCATATGTAATTTTGTGTAGTGTATGTATGCTTTAATTCATTTACCTTCTTTAAACTATGTCTTGAGCTTTTTTCAAAAAACAGAAAACAGAGCAAGCAACAGGTTAAGATCAAAAATCTGTAATGTGATTTTAGGTAACAGCTATGTGAACTGGCAACATTTTTATTATTTTATATTTTAACAAACAGTTCTCTTGAAGTGTTTATTGTCTTGCAGAGTACAGCATGAGGTGTATTTCAGCACGAGATGATGTCTTCATTAAGAGGCATCGGCAGAGTAGGTAAGTATAAGGAATCTTAATAGACATGAGATTCTATGCTGTCGCACCACAGTAGTGACATAGCTACTGTTGTACAACAGCATTTTAACATTGCTGGGGGGAGGTATGAGGTCTGTTTTATAGGAGTTAAGAGAGTCGGATTAGGTGTCAAAGGTAGGCACTTTGATAGCCTGCTGCTGAAGAAATAATCCTTTAAATTCATCCTTTGGGAGAGGAGGAAATGGTCAGTGTTCAGTGGGCAATGTGAGCTGGCCCCACTCCTGGTATAGTAGTCTTCAGCCCTTTCTGTGGTGGTGTACCGTATGCAGTACTCAGACTAATTTGGCATTTTCTCTGTAATTCCAGGACAAAGCTTTCTGTGTTGTCCTACATAGAAACATAGAATTTGACGGCAGATAAGGACCGCTTGGCCCACCCAGTCTGCCCATTTCCCTACCTACTGGACAAGCTGCAGATCCTAGTTAATCAGCAGCCTACTTCTTCCTACCCCCACCCCCTAGAATGGCCTTATGACCGTCCCATGCATGCTTGAATTCCACCACTGATCTTGACTCCACAACCTCCTCTGGAAGGCCGTTCCATGCATCCACAACCCTCTCTGTGAAAAAATACTTCCTTAAATTAACTCTGAGCCACCTCCCCCATCTTCAAATTGTGCCCTCTTGTTCTTGCACACCTCTTTTTTTGAAAGATGCTACCCTCTTGGACTTTGTTGATTCCCTTGAGGTACTTGAACGTTTCTATCATGTCCCCCCTCTCCCTTTTTTCCTCGAGGCTATACATATTAAGCTCCTTTAGTCTCTCTTCATATGTCTTCCGTGCAGACCCTGCACCATTTTAGTTGCCTCTCTGGACAGCTTCCATCCTGTCTATGTCTTTATGGAGACTGGGTCTCCAGAACTGCACGCAGTACTCCGATGGGGTCTCACCAGCTGTCTGTACAGAGGGATAATAACTTCCTGTTTTCTACTGGTGATGCTCTCCCTATGCATCCCAGTATCCCCCCAGCCTCCTTGCTGCCCTCTCACATTGCTTGTCCACCTTTAGGTCATCTGATATGACTACCCCAGGTCCCTTTTCATTTTTGTTGTTGTTAGTATCTCACCCCCCATTGTGTACTCTTCCCCTGGGTTTTTGTTTCCCAGGTGCATTATCTGCACTTCTTAGCATTGAATCTAAGCTGCCATACATTTGACCATTCCTCTAACCTTGCCAAGTCCTTTCTCATCCTTTCCACCCCACCTGTGCATCAACTCTTTGCAGATCTTTGAGTCATCTGCAAAGAGACATACTTTTCTTTCCAGTCCCTCTGCAATGTCGCTTATAAAGACATTGAAGAGGACTGTCCTACTACTGAACCCCGCTGTACTCCACTAGTAACCCTCCTTTCTTCTGAGTGGACTCCATTTACTATTACTCTCTGTGTCCTATTCTCCAGCCAATTTTACCCAGGCTGTCATCTTGGGACCCACTCCCAGGCTGGCTAACTTGTATATTAATCTTTTGTGTGGGACTGTGTCAAATGCCTTGCTAAAGTCTAGGTAGGCCATGTCACACAGCCACTCCCTGATCTACTTTGGTCACCCAGTCAAAGAAATCTATCAGATTCATCTGGCATGACCTTCCACTGTGAATCCATGCTGCCTAGGGTCCTGTGCCCCTCTGGCCTCTAGATATCGAAAATTCTTTCCTTCAGAAGTGATTCCATCATTTTCCTATCACTGAGGTTACACTAACAGGTCTGTAGTTTCCTGCTTCTGCCTTGCTCCCACTTTTGTGAAGGGAATCACATCTGCCCTCCTCCAGTCCTTGGGTACCACCCCATCCTCCCATGATTTGTTAAAAGGGTAGTCAGTGGTGTCACTAGTTCTACCTTAGTTCTTTTTAGAATTCTGGGATGAATCTCATCAGGCCCCATTGCTTTGTCCACCTTCAGTTTTAAGAGTTCTTTCAGAACCCTTTCTTCTGTAGATGGCTGGTATCAACTTCTGTATCCAGAGTGTTTCTACTGTTTGTTTTAGGTACCTCCTCTTCATTTGTAAATACTGAGCAAAAATATTTGTTTAGTATCTCTGCCTTTTCACAGTCTCCTCTGCCCACCCTCCCTCCCTTTATTAAGCCTCACTATCCTTCTTGGTCTTCCTTCACCCCTGATGTACCTATAAAAGGTTTTATCCCTTCTTAACTGAGTTGGCTATCTTTTCCTCAGTTTGGGCCTTTGCTGTTCTGACTGCCTTCCCAGCCTCCTTTGCTTTTAACTGATGCAGTTCTCTGTCCTGCTCCTTCTGCGATTCCTTGTACTTCCTGAATGCTTTCTTTTCTCTTGAACCTTCACTGCCACTTCCTTTGAGAGCCATAGTGGTTTCTACATTGTTTTGTTTTGTTTATTTGCTTCATACAAAGGCTCACACTTCTGTGATGGCAGTTTTATTATTCCCCATTGTTCTTCCACCCTCCTTCCTGCACATTTGCTAGTGCATTCCTTAGGCACTCACCCATTTTGGCAAAGTCAGCCTTCCTAAAGTCCAGTACTTTTGCCTTTGTATGGCTTGACTCTATTGTTGTGTTTATTGTGAACCATACTGTTCAATGGTCGCTAGTTCCCAGATGGCTACCCACTTCTACATCTGTGATCCTGTCTTCATCTCCATTTGAGAGAACCAGGTCTAAGATTGCTCCCTCTCGAGTGGGCTCCAATACTAGTTGTCTAAGGCATGCCCCCTGTAGGGCATCTAGAATAATCCCACTCTTGAAGTGGCTGCTGCAACTGCACTCCAGTTAACATCTGCATATTCAGATCACCCATCAGCAATATCTCCCTTTTTCTGCCATTCTAAGTATACTTTCTATCATTTCTAGTCCATTTCTCCCCTGAGAAGGGGTTCATACAACCCCAGCGGATTGTGGTGCCATTGCCTGTCTCCAAATCTCTACCCACAGTGCTTCTTCTCCTCCCTGTTTACCCTTTTGTTCTGTTGCTTTTATTCCTTCCCTTTGTAAAGAGCTACTCCTCCTCTTTTTACCCTCCTGTCCCCTCCTGTAGATAGTGTGTCCTGGTATGTTTACGTCCCAGTCATGGTTTTGTGTGTACCATGTTTCTGTGACTGCCATGATATCCAGATGTTCCTTCTCCATCAAGACCACTAATTCAGGAAGCTTGTTACCCAGACTACGGGCATTGGTACTCATTGCTCTCCATTTTTTGATGGCTTTACCTTCTGTTGCAGCATCCCCCACTGACCTGTCTACCTCGGTCTTTTTCTCATTTAGTACCCTGTTTTGTAGGGAGAGGCTGGGATTTTTCTGCTGCTTATCAGTGCCTCCCCTTTGACTAGTTTAAAAGCTTGCCAATGAAACATTTAAACCAATTGCTCAAAAGACTTGGTCCCTTCCTGGACAGATGCAGACCATCCTGCCAGTATAGGCTGGTGTCCCTCCAGGTGGAACCCCAGTCCCCAATGAAGCCAAACCCTGTGCTCCACCATTTTTCAACCATTCATTATACTGCATGGTGCTAATTACCTCGCCTCCCATGCCATTGACAGGCAGCACCTCTGAGAAGGATACTGTGTGCTACTTGTCTTAGGCCCCTCCCAGCTCTACAATGTCCTCCTGCACTGCTCTAATCTCATGATGAGCCAAGTCATTTGTCCCTAGGTGGACAATTATGTCCAGCTCAGACTCCCTTGCAGCTGTTCTCGTGATCCTGAGGATGTGCTTCCTGTCCCTCCAAGCCATGGCACCAGGCAGGCACCTTACTTCAGTTTTTCCAGCTCCCCCCAGTTCTATCCCCCTAATAATTGAGTCTCCCACCAGGAGCTGCTTCCTTTCCCTGTGGTGTCCTCTGCCTCATTCCTGTGGGCCTCCCTTGTGACAGTTGTCATCAGTCTTCTCTTCGGGTGCATCCATAGGGGAGCTATGCTCCCCCAGAATGGTGTATGGATTGTGGTGTGGAACAATTGACTGGGTGTGCCTTGTCCTGTAGATTATATTTGCTCCTATGGAAGCCAAATTGCTCAGTTTTCCCATATAACCAGTGCAACTTTATGGTAAAAGTCATGTAGCATAAATAATGCTGTTTTGTGAACACATCTTCATGATAAAAGAGACTTCTCACATATAATTCAAAGTAAAGTTTGCAAACTTCCCCTTGATTTTTCATCCTACCCCCTCCCCCTCCCAGACCTCCTTTAAATGCACACAGTCTCTGCCCACTCCTATCTGATGTTTCAATTTATTGGTTACTAACTGTCAACAACTGCAATTCCTCCCATCCCCTTTTTGCAACTAAGCCTTCTAGCAGCTTTATCTCATTCTGTCTTGCTGAGGCATACCATTTTGCTACTTTAGGTTTGCTTATTGCTCACTGGCATATCCTGTCTTGCTAAGGCAGTTGATTTAGGTCAGGTGATCTCTCTAGTACTTAGTCTCTCCAGAGTAGTAGCTAAGAAATTTGCTTCAAAGCCTCTCTGCCCCTAGTGCTACTATATAGTCAGGTGAACTCTTTTCTTATTAGCCTGACTAGGAGCTGTACTTAAGGATTACTGCTTCAGGCTCCACTGCCTATAGTAGTATTCTGCAGGGATTAAGAAATTCTCCTCCATTGAGAGTCCCTTCTCTTGCCCGCACTTGTAGTGCCCATTGGGTGATAGTCTCATAATGAGGGCATATTACCTGCTTCTATGCTTGTCTCTGCTCATCTTACATGTATTGGACCCGAACGTGAATCAAAAAATAACTCCTATCGTGGAGAATGGCTCTCTTTTTACATTGTCCGACCGGGACTTTTCCTATCAAGTAGAAGAACATGTATGTGCTCTAACTTCCCCTAGCCCGCTGCTGGTCCTTCACCTGCACTGACATACAAAAACTCTCCTAGAGCCTGCCCACAGGGCTACACCGCCTTCTACATACTTCCCCCTACTCCCATTGACTCTCTTGGTCAGGGTATTATTGTATGCAGCATCAAAAAAACTGGGAACTAGCCTCAGAACTCCCTATACTGCCACAGACAAATCATGTAACCGAAAGAAGACCCAGCCACCCACACTTCTCCTAGCACTCTGCAGAAAACTCTTGTTCCTGCTTTTACTATGCTCAGAAAATGTTGAGCTTAATCCAGGCCCTCTGGCACCCATGGAATCCCCAGCAGAGCTATAAAGCCTCAAAGGGCTTACATTATTGCATGTTAATGTATGTAGCCTATTAAAAAATCACTTCTGTTCAGGCCTGGGTATGTCCTACTGCTCAAGATGTTCTGGTGATTACGGAGTCCTGGCTTGGACCAGCGACCAGTAACAACGGAGTTAACATCCCCTCCTACTCTTTGTTCAGAGCCGACAGACAACCCAGAGGTGGTGGGGTAGCTATTTACTGAACATCAAGGATAAATTCCCTGCCTCCATAATTGACTCAACCTCTGTCCCAAAAGAATTTGAAAGCTCATCATTAAAGATTGAAATTGCCACCGGTGTCTCATTATGTATGATAGGATGCTACAGACCCCCATCAGCTGGACTACAGTTGTTAAAACAGCTCGAAAACATCCTGGGTTCAGCATCTTCAGAGTGTATCATACTAGGGGACTTCAACTTAGACTGGCTCTCCAGTGCCTCCACCCCACTTAAAATGTTTTGTGATTCCCTTGGGTTGTCACAGCTAATAAACGAATCTACTCATCCTAACAAGCTCAACCCTAATAATAGTACTCTCTTGGATATCATTTTAGTTAACAAACCCCATTTATTCTCCCATGCTGGCGTCTTTTCCTCTGATATTAGTGACCATTGCTTCATCGCATGTGTAAGATCCACTCTTAAATCCACAACTGTACCAAAATTCTCCTTTAAAAGGTGCATACACAACTTTGATCTCCGTGGGTAAATACCAGACCTAAGAGACTCCATGAGATGGCAGGACTTCTATCTAGCCAAGTCCCTGACTACGGCTTATGACATTTTTTCAGAAATTGTGCTATGGGCTCTCAACAAGTATGCTCCCATAGTAAAAGTTTGTGCCAGAAACAGATCCTATTGGTGGTTTACAGAAGACCTGAAAGATGCTTTGCGGAGTAGGGATGTACTCTGGAGAACTGCTAGGAAAACTAATTTAATAAATGACTGGAATTCTTTCTGGAGGGCAAGGAACCTCTGCACCAAAATGGTCAGAGAAGCCAAAGCTAATTTCTACCACTCTCAGCTGTAGAGCTCCTCAAGAAATGCTTCCAAATTCTGGAGGACTATCAAAGACATTGAAGGTCACACCACTGTAAATTCCCTACCTACTAAATTATTGATCGACAATACTGTCATCTCCGACAGACCGTCTTTCATCAACGTTCTCAATAATTATTTTGCCACTGCAGGGCTAGCCTTTGACTCCTCTCCTGTGAATATCCTCCGCCAACAACTTAGATTGGATACACAAGAAAAACCCATCCCAGTCCATCCTTCTCTGCAGCCTACCTCCTGAAAGAAGTCAAGATCTTCTCCTTCAGCTGGACACTAGGAAAAGTGCTGGGGCTGACCTCATTGACCTGCATTTTAAAGGTTGGCTACCGTGTCCTCGCAATCCCAATTACTCATCTCTTCAACTTATCCTTGTCCCAGGGTGACATACCGCCCATTTGGAAAAATGCACTTGTGGTCCCTTTGTTCAAGTCAGGAGATCCTAGTGACCTCAATAACTACAGGCCAATCTCCCTACTTCCAATCCTGTCAAAGATGCTGGAGAAAATAGTGAACTCCCAGCTCCGGAAGTACTTGGAATCAGAAAAATTGCTCAACCTGTTACAATCTGGTTTTAGAGCACAGAAAAGTACAATCTCTGCTCTAGCCAAGCGGGCAAATGACTGGCAGCCTGAATTAGACAAAAAAAACTTTGTGCAGTTTTCTTGGAGCAAAGCAAGGCATTCAATACCGTTGATCACAGACTGCTTCTGTTGTCCCTCCGGAACATTGGTTTGGATTCCCTATCCCTTAAATGGTTCTCCAACTACCTCTCAGGACGACTTCAACAAGTAAAGGCAGAAGGGAAATTTCTCCACCAAAACCCCTATTGAGGGGTGTACCACAAGGTTCCATTCTTGGTCCCTTGCTCTTCACCATTTATATTAACAATGTAGATACCCCCATCAAAGAAGCACAAATACACCTATTCACGGATGATACGGTACTCTATGCTAGTAACCCCACACCTGAAGCGGCCTCTAAAGCCCTTCAAAATTAATTTAATCTGCTGCAACGTCAGCTTATAAACCAGAAACTGCTCTTAAATGCAAAAAAAACAAAACAAAGCAATGTTCCTCTCGCCCCTTCACAATGCAATAAATCCTGCAATTGCTGGGACACTTCCGCAGATCACTACCATTCTAGGTGAGCAGTTGGACTATGTTCCAAAGTTCAAGTACCTGGGGTCTGGTTAGACCATAGACTTACTTTCACAGATCACTTAGAAGAACTGGCAAAGAAACTTAGACAAAGACTTGGTCTGTTCTTTAGGATTAATAATCTCCTCACAAGAGACGCTAAATTGAAACTGATTCAAACTACCTTTATTTCCCTATTGGATTACACAGACTTTGTATATAGTCAGAGACCTGCAGGTATCCTAGCCAAACTCGATACGCTTTATCACAGAGCCATAAGATTTATCACGGGTCTTCCATACTCAACCCACCACTGTGCACTGTACACGACAGTGGGATGGTCATCCCTCGCTTACAGGCAGCAAAAAAATGCTGCGGTTTGGACATACAAAGCTATCTCAAATAAACTGCCCCAGTATATCTCTGTCTGTTTACCTTTGTGCACTCTGGGGAAGTATGCCCTGAGAAGCACCTCATATATCTACCTATATGTTTACAAAGCAAAATCTCACATTGGCAGAGCAGCCATCAGCTTTGTGCTCCCTCAACTGTGGAACAAGCTGCAAAAAACTTTGAAATTAACTCACCCCACCAGCCTAGCAGCTTTTAAATCTCTATATCTACATCATAATAAGGAGTCCTGTGCCTGTCTACCCTAAATAGTGACTCCTATAAGTCCAAGCACACTCTAATTACTACTGTTCAAAGACTGATTACATCTATAATGGACTCTTCCCTCTCCCCTTTCTCTACCCCCATATCTGCCCTTCCACATTCCTTTGACCCTGGTTCCAGCTCTAAATTCTCCATACCGTATCACTATATATCTGTTTATATTAGGTTTTATTTGTGTTCGGTGCACCTGATATGTATATTTCTTTACTTTTATGAAAAATTGTGTCCTACCCAAAACTAGCTGTATCTTCTGTTCCAAACATATACAACTGTCAATGCTACCTGCTGATACTTTGTATATTCTGTGTTATTGTATCTCACTTTATTTGTATTATTACTATTTTCTTGTGTGTTGCTCCCCATGTATATATGTCCCTTGTTAACAAACCCAGGTCCACTTCGAAAATGATCTTGCTCAACAGTGATCGCCTGGTTAAATAAAGACTTTGACTGATTGATTGATTGAATATTTTCATGTCCCCTAGTCTCTCAAGACTAAACTTTATTTAACTCTGTTTATGATGTCATTACTGTGATCCAGAACTACTACTAGAAAGCTGGAAATGAGGCTCACTCACCACAGATGTGGTGATTGAGCCTCATACCCAGCATTGAAGCAGCTGTTAGTGTCTGCTGTTGGAACCGGCACCTCCCCCATTTTCTTTATGTTACAGATACTGGGACCACACTGGCTGTTGTGTGTGATCCAGAACTGCCACAATGAGTCGTGTTTACTTGGACTGTCTTGACATTCTTAAAGTAACCATGAAGTTACTGCACAACATGAAAACAATTCTGACTAAAGGTGTTCAGGGTAGATCACCTAACTATTCCAGACAGATGAGAAGATTATTCTGCCTGTTTTAATCATCTGTTAATTGAACTATCTCTGTATCTTGCAAGTTTGGTAATAATAATTCTGTCACTGAGGTTCTCACCGGCATTTTTTTCTGCACTTCCAGGCTCTGTTGTTGGTATAGAACTTCAGTTATGCTGCTGCTCTTGTGTTTTGTGAATTGTTCAATAATCACAACTGTCTTATCTCTTGACCTGTAATGTTACTCAGTGCTCATTTTGCTATGGATTTATCACCACAGGTCAGTGGATTCCCATAATATCAGAAGCACATGCCAATGCAGATTAATCAGTCTCAGTTTTAGCTCTATTAAAGCATCTTCAGTTCCTTCTGTAACTCTGACTCTCAGGAGCAGTCACAATATAGGACCTTGGAGGCTCTAGGATTTGTGTCATAACAGCTGATTCCCATCCTTGAGCAGTTGGCACCCTGACTTTCTAACATATTTGTAATGCAGGTAATGGTTTTGTGTTTCTGTCATACTATTTGTTTTGCTGCTCTTTTTGATGCACAAGGCACTGCACAACTTGGTCAGTGTTCAATGCACATGACTAATAACTGTTAGTTATTGGGAACAATATTTTTTTCCTTTTACCCATTAACCTTTGTATCAGTGAACTAGGATAGTCATCTCAGGGGGTATTACAATAATGCAAACGTTCTAAATATAGAGTTCTGCCATCCTTCATAGCCTTCTGAAGAACGTTCTTTGCAATCTGTAGTTTTCTTGCCTAGTCCATTGGACTATGGTAATTGTTGACTTAATGTAGTGTGCTTAAACTGGAATTGTTCTGCAAATTCTTTGAACTACCAGCTCACAAACTGTGGTCCCTTATCCGTTACCAACTCATCTGGTATGCCATGATGTGCAAATCTTGACTTACTGTATTATGAAGCATGATTGACTTGCCCCTTGTGTTTTCTAAATTTGCAATTTCCAAATATTTTGAATAGTTGTCCACTAACAGTAAATAGGCAGCATTGTTCAGTTCAAACAAATCCACTGCAAGTTTGGTCCACCACACCCAGTCAGGTATCAGGTGCATAATTAGTGTTTTTTTTACATTTTGGCATCTATAATTTTCCTACACAGTGCAGTATGATACAACTGCTTCAATTTCAGCCTGTATTCATGGCCCGGAAAATACATCTCATGTTATACATTTGCCCTTTCTATTCCTAGATGTGAGCTACTGTATGCATCAATCTTAACATCTCTGGTATCATCCTAGTTGGAATGACATCTTAGTCTCCTTTATATTAAATATAATCCTGAAAAATGATCTCTTCTCTATAATTCCAGTATGATTTAATGGCATCTGGTGTACTGGTTCTTTTTACAGGCCAGCATTATAGCATTGCTGTTTTAAGAAACTGTAACACAGAAAAAGAACAGTTATGTAAGAACTTACCATAACAGTAGATCTTCAAGGGAATCTCAGTCATCAGGTCACACCTATGGAACTTAGCCATCAGGTGTCAGGATCTCATGGAAGCTTTTTCTGCAGCAGTCTATTAGGGGCTGCCCACGCTGACATCAGGCTCAGATGTCACAGGCGCGGACGGCCCTGCTCCTTCCTTAGTTCTTTCCTTAGCCAGAGGCCATTGGAGAGAGGAGTCCCACTAGGGAACTGAGGAGAGAGAAGGTGCCTGGCTAGCAAAAAGGTTAGAGCTACAGGACGGCCGAACTGGAGAGAGAGAGAGAGAGAGAGAGAGAAAAGGAGAATGGAGGGAGGGATGACAAGGCCTGATGACAGAGATTCCCTCAAAGATCTACTGTTATGGTAAGTTCTCATGTAACTATTCTGTCTCTTTGATGATGTATCTGTCATCAGGTCACACCTATAGAAAGAGTACTAAGCAGTGCTGACAGCAAGGATAATCTGGATTGCAGGAGGCCAGAGGCCTAAGAAAGAAGGCCCTGAAGCACGGCTAGACCAAAACCTGCCCTTCTTCTGAAGGCAATGTCCAGACTGCAGTGCTTGGTGAAAATATGGACAGTATTCAAAGTGGCAGCAGCACAAATCTCGGCTGCAGACACGCCCTACAACAGGCAACAGAAGTGACCGTACCCCTGGTGGAGTGGCCCTTAACAACCCCAGGAAGTTCCTTGCCATGCTTTCTGTAACAAAAAAAAAATAATACAGTTGGCCAACCATTTGGACAAGCAACATTTTGAAACTGGAGTGCCCTCTCTACCGGGGTGAAAGAAACAAACAACTTCATACGGTGTGTATAGTAATGCAGAATTCTGTGTACATCCAAAGTATGGAGCAATGCTTCTCCTGGATTGGCATGTTCTGAAAAATAGGCAGGTGGATGGATTGATTTAAAGTAAATGCAGACACCACCTTAGGAAGAAACCTAGGACTAATATGCAAAGAGACCCTGTCCTTGTTGAAAATCAAATAAGGCTGCTCACACGAGAGCCTGTAGCTCTGAAATTCTTTGAGCAGAAGTAATGGCAACTAAAAATAATGCTTTCCACGAAAGAAAGCATAGCTCGCAAGACATGGCTGGCTCAAAAGGAGGCAGGGACATCTTCTCAAGAACAAAATTCAGGTCCCAAGCCGGAACTGGGTTACAGATAGGAGGCTTCAAGTGAAGAATGCCTCTCAGAAAAGTACAGGCCACATCCAGCTGTGCCACAATATGGCCATCGATGGGCACATGAAAGGCTGATATAGCTGACAGGTGCACCTTAAGACAGGAGTATTTGAGTCCTGCATCAGACAAGGTCAGGAGATACTCCAGTACCTGGTTCATGTTATGTTATGAGAAGCAGCCAGAGTGCAAACTACTTCTAGTTCATGTCTCTATCTCCAGGGTTCCCACCAGACAGAGTGGGCAGGTAGCTGGGGGTCTGGCAGCGCCTACCAATCCCCTTCTGGCCGTGCTATGTAATGCCAGGTCAATGAGGAACAAGACTGCAATTATGGTGGACTTGATTTCCTCAGTTGTCCTGGCTTGCACTACGGAGACCTGGTTGGGTGACGACGCTGGACCAGTGTTGGAGGCGGCTGTTCCCTCTGGGTTCTCTGTAGTGCACTGCCCGAGGAGAGAATGCAGGGGTGGGGGTATGGCCATCTGCTTTAGACCTGACTTGAGCTTCACTGTGCATCCAGTGGTATCAGCCAGGTCTTTTGAGTGTGTGGCAGTGCATGGGGGTCCAGGTGCAGGTTGCAGGATTCTCCTCATCTACCACTCTCCGGTGTTGGGGTGGGGAGATTTCCTGCAGGAGGCCATGGACTTCATCATCAGTGAGGTGTTGGAGTCCCCCAGATGTTTAATTTTGGGGGACTTCAGTGCATGGGTCAATGACAAATGCTTGCAATTTGTTTATGACCTCCTCCAGTTGATGTCATCTCTGGGCCTGACACAAGTCATTACTTCTGCGACCTGCACTACAGCCACATGCTCAACCTGGTCTTCTAGCTGGGGTTTGAGGTTGCTAACCTCAGGACTGACCAAGTCATTTGGTCTGATCATTGCACAGTGAAGTTCTTGTTCTGGGCCCCCTGGAAGTCCCGCCCCTGCTGAGATGGTCAGCTACTGCCCTTTAAGGGGCCTGTCCTGAGAGGTACTCCTGGTGGTGGCTGACCTATATAGTGCAGATGCTGCATGTGTGGTTAGTGTGGGTGAGGCAGTGGCTGCCTATAATAGGGTAGTCTCAAGGCAATTCTGACGCCATCGCACTAGTCTATATATGACCCAGATCCTCTCACTTGAGATCCCCCTGGTTTAATGGGGATCTCAAGGAGGTGAAAATCAAGGGTTGGAAGTTGGAGCGTTGCTGGTGGAAGACCCGCTTGGAGGAGGACAAACTGGCCTTGCGTGGGGCGGGCAAAGAAAGAAAATGTGAGGGGCGATGAAAGAAAATGGGAAAGGCAATGAAAGACAAGTGGGAAGTGTTGGTGCAAGACCAGGACAAGTTTCATCCAACAGGAGGAGAGAAACTACAGAAGGTGGACTTTTTCTCAGCAATAGGAAAGAGACTGGGGGTGTCCAGGGGGAACCAAGAGGGGTGGTAGGGAAGGAGTGGGCACTGGGTGACGGGCTAAGGCTCACAAATCATTTCATCCTGCTGCGCCTGTTGGTAGATGAGGGGAGTGAGGGGGATGTTAATGATGATGTTGTTGCTGGTGAAGTTGAGGCAGGAAAGGATAGGAAGAGTGAAGGGGGAAGAGGCAGGGATTGAAGATGGGGAACAATATGGGGTGACCCAGACAGGATGGGGGAAGAGGAGTAGGGGGAGAAGAAAAAGGAGGATCAGATAAACTAGGAGGAGGCTGTGGGTACGGAACAGGGGGCACGACAGGCAGGAAGGCGCAGGACATAAATGGGATGACAGAGAGCAGGAAGCAAAGTAGGCAAACAGATAAGGTGGATGGATTAGTCAGGAGTGGGGATAGAGATACAGAGAAGGATACTGGGGTGGGGAGGATGAAGAGGGCCAGGACAGGAGTAGAGGGGGTGACCAAGGACAATAGGGAAGGGGATACCTTTGACACCCAAATTGTGGGAGGTGAGAGGAGCTGGTTGGGGGGAAAAACTGGACAAAGGGAAGAGGAGAAGGACGGGAAACCTGAGGAGTGAACATGTAAGCAAGAGAGATGCTAGAGTACTGCTATTGGGGGACTCCAGGATCAGAGGCATCCAGTGGAAGGGGCAGGGGGAGGGTAAAACCTGTCTGATCAGAACCAAATGCCACCCAGGCCTGATGGTGCACAAGGCCAAACATGAGTTATAGTCACTGGCAAGGGAATGTGGGGAGACCCCGGACATATTAGTGCACTTGGGGACAAATGACATAAATGGAAATGATGAATTAGAAATTCAGGCAAGGTTCTGGGAGTTGGCCAGGGTAAGCCTTTCTAAAGGCTGTAAGATCTCCTTTTTCGGAAACCCTGACAGTGCCAAGGGCTACTGGGGAAAACAAGAAGAAGATTAGGGAGACAAATCAGTCGCTTAGGGAGCGGTGTGGGGAATTGGGGTATGGTCTGTTGGGGGACTGGGGGGAAGACCTGGAAGGATAAGGGGCTGTACACTAAGGACAGGCTCCACCCAAATTTGGAGGGGAAGGAAATTCTAAAGCTCAAACTAGCTGCTTTCATGAATGAAAGGTGGGATTTAAACTTGTGAAGGGGGTAGGGATCAAAAAGGGTCAGTGCCACCAGGCATAATAAAAGAGGGACAAGGTCTCAACTCATCTAGGGAGCTAGGAAGATATGGAAATAGATCACCAGGTAGAGCTGATAAATGGAAGCTCAAGAGGAGGAAAGGAGAGGAGGGAGAAGGGTTGGAGGGTGGTCCTGATAAATGCAGGGAGTTTAGGAAACAAGATGCCTGAGCTGCAGGCAATACTAGTTGAGGGGAAGGTGGATGTGGCAGCAATCACTGAGACCTGGGCCACCCAAGGGCATGAGTGGGACCTAAATCTGGAGGGCTACACTATGCTCAGAAAGGATAGGGGGAGGGAAGGGGGGTGGTGCAGCACTGTTAGTCAGAAATGGCATTGGTATTGGAAAGGTAGAGAAGGTTGGGAGAAACGTGGAGGCTATTTAGGTCACCCTGCTGATGCAGGGGGGTAAGAGAGTAAAGGTCGGAGTGGTGTACATACCACCTGCACTGGCGGAGGCTCTGGAAGAAAGTTTGGTGGCAAATCTTGAGGGACACTGTAGTTTGGGAAAGGGAAGGGTAGTGGTAATGGGGGGCCTCAACATGCCGGAAACAGAATGGGAGACTATGTTGTCACCAGTGGCCAGGGAGCAGAGGCTGCTGGATGTTTTCCAGGATGCATTCCTAACTCAGCAGGTGGGTGAGCCAACTAGGGAGGCCCGGACACTGGACATGCTCCTGGCAGACAGTGATCAGATTAGGGGCCTAGAGATGAGGGATCCATTGGTGGGGCGTGATCACACCACAGTCTGGTTCTTCCTGGACCTGGGGGTCAGGAAAGCTGAACAAGGACGGTAGTAACTGACTTCAGGGGTGCAGACTTCAGGGAGATGGGAAGGATCCTTAAAGAATGTTTGGACAGGATAAGACTGGATATGGATGCTGATAGCAGGTGGGAGATCATTAGGAGGGGAATACAGAAGGTTACTAGATCCTGCACAAGGGAAAGGCACAAGTTCACTAAGGCCAGAAAACCCTGTTGGTGGACCAGGGAGATTGAGGAAGTGGTGAGGAACAAGAAGGCAGGGTATAGGCATTTCAAGCACTAATAGAGTGAAAGGGGTCAGGGGGAGCAAGAGCGGACAGCCAAAACAGTCACCAGTGTGGTGAGAGCAGCTAAGGTGAAAAAGAAGCAGTCCTTGCCAAGGGGATCTGAAGGGGGGGACAAGGGGTTCTTTAGATACATAGGGGAAAAAAGTAAAGTAAAGGGGCAGATCAGCAGGATAAGGATAGGGGAGGGTTGGGCACAGAAGGTGGGGGAACAGGCAGAGGTCCTAAATGAGAACTTTGCATGAGTTTGTACAAGAGGGGATGGAGGAGCTATGTCTTGCAGGGGGAGCGGTGGAAAATCAGAGGAAGGGAAGGGACCAGTAGGGATCAGGGGCCCTGATGGGTCTGGGGAAGGGAGTGGGGTCAGGGGCCAGCAGTACAGGGTGCAATGGGGAAGGAGGTGGAGGCTGAAATCCTGGTAGAGAGAGTAAGGGAGGCCCTCAGGTCTCTTTGGACAGAGAAAGCACCTGGGCCAGATGAGATACATCCCAGGATGCTGAGCGAATTGGTGGATATCCAGGCAGTCTCCCTGGCTGGCAGAGCTCTTCAACATCTCCCTGAGGACTGGATGGGTGCCCCAAGACTGGAGAGTGTCCCATGTCATGCCAATCCACAAGGGGGGGTCAAGGGAGGAGGCAGGGAATTACAGGCCCATTAACTGACGTCGGTGGTCGGCAAGGTGATGGAGGGTATCATCAAGGAGAGGCTGGGGGGGGTTACTGGAGCAAAATGGGTAGTTGGACGATAGGCAGCATGGCTTTGTCCCGGGAAGATCATGTCACACCAGCCTTGTGGAGTTCTATGACTGGGTGGCAAGGGCCCTGGGCTGGGGTAGGCTGGTGGATGTCCTCTTTCTAAACTTCAGCAAGGTGTTTGATTCGGTACCCCACAATGGCCTGCTGGCTAAACTGAAGGAAATAGGGGTAGGGAGACAGTCATTAAGATGGATAGGAAGAAAAAATTACTCACCACAGTAATGTTATTTCTTCTAATGGAGTCTTGCTGTATTCTGACTTAATGCAGTTTGCCCCAGCACTTGAACTGCCCCAGAGAGTAAGGAGTTAAACTCTATGCAGGAGCATAGAAGGTTGAGCTCCAGCTCGATTTTCAAACTTCTGTCTGTGGTACTTCCCAGTGTAACCGTCAGATTCTTACGAGCAACTAATTAGCTGAGTCTAGATATATCTATATATAAGAGTGTGTGTGGAAATTGTTCTAGTATAAGCCAAAAGGCAACAATTTGAGCCCAGAAGACTCAAGTCAAGAACCTAAGAAGAAAAAAGGTAGCGATAACACCAAACAGATTCATAACACAAACAGAACTAATAATAATCCACCAAGATGGGGGGTGCAAGGTACACCCCTGAGGTGCAACACTGTACCTTCTAGCCCACTTCCCAAAAACTAGGCTCTGAGAGGGGAGGCAGCGGGAGAGGTCAAAATACAGTAAGACTCCATTAGAAGAAACAACATTAGTATGGTGAGTAATTTTTTCTTCAAACAAAATGAAGTCTTGCTGTATTCTGACTTAATGCAGACTACCAAGCAGTTTCCTATGGAGGAGGGAATGCAGAACCTACTTTGGGAACAAGATCTGCAGTACTGCTGTGCCAAACCTAATATCACTCCTAGCCTGGATGTCCAGAGAGTAATGCTTGGTGAATGTATGTACTGTTTTCCAGGTGGCTGCTTTGCAGATCTCTAACAAGGGTATATCTCTGGCCGCAGCCAGAGTAGTGGCTGTACCCCTAGTGGAGTGAGCCCTCAGGCCTGATGGAGGTGTTTTCCCCAATTTGTCATAGCAGAATTGTATACAAGAAACAATAAACCTGGCAGTAGTTCTTTTCGTGGCAGGTCTACCTTTCCCCACCTTGCCATAGGTGAGAAACAACTGAAGACAGTCATTCCTGTGAGCCTTAGAGTGCTCTATGTAATAGCTAAGAGCTCTTTTAACCTCCAAGCTGTGTAGCCTTCTTTCACTAGAAGAGGAGTGGTCAGTGAAAAACAAAGGAAGAGGCATAAACTGGTTCAGACGAAAATCTGTTACCAGTTTGGATAAGAACCTTCTATTTGTTCTTTGGACCACTTTATCCCTATGGAAGGATATGAAGTCAGGTTCCACTGACAAGACCTGTAAGTCACTAATCCTCCTGGCCAAAGTAATGGCTACCAGGAACACAGTTTTCCAGGTCAAGTATTTCAGCTCAGCCGAAGCCATGGGTTCAAAGGGGGGCTGCATGAGCTGTACAATGCAGACATTTAGATCCCAAGCAGGGGTCGGTTCTCTAAATGGAGGGTTTGTATGAACCAGAACCTTGAAGAACTTTTTAAACACATGATGAGGGCCAGGGAAGAGCCCTTCCCTGCTGAAAGGAAAACAGAAACTGCTGCTAGGTGAATCTTTAGAGTTGCAGGCCTAAGGCCTAGGCTATTGAGGTGAACCAGATAATCTAAGGCTGTGGAGATGCCTGCAGAATCAGGGGCAATGACTTTCTGAGAACACCAAATGGAAAACCTCTTCCATTTGGAATCATAAGTCTTTCTAGTAGATGGTTTCCTGGAACCCTTCAGGATATCCATGACTGCCTAAGAAAGATGCAGGTCTGCATTCTTCTAGCTCTTAAAGAGCCAGGCCTTGAGATTGAGAGACTGGAGATCTGGATACCAGATCCTCCCCTGGGAAGAGGACAGAAGATAGTGTCTCTTGGGAAGGGACAGAGGGTGAGACACTGTTAGGGACAGGAGCAGAGGATACCAAGGGTGTCTGGCCTGGTCTGGAGCCACTAGGATCACTGTGAAAGGCTGAGTTCTTGATCTTGATCAGAACTCTGAACAGCAGAGGGAATGGAGGGAAGGCATAGAGGAACCTGCCCTTTCAATCCAAAATCAGGGAATCCTTTGGCACAGTCCCCAGGAGTGGAGGTCTGCAACAGAACAGAGGGAGTTGGTGATTCTCCGGGGCTGCAAAGAGATCTATCTTTGGAGTGCCCCATCTGGAGAAGATGATCTGCAGTATGAGGGGATTCAGGGACCATTCGTGATGTCCCTGGGATATTCTGCTCAGAGCAACTGCCAGTACATTGTCCTTCCCTGGAAGGTGAACTGCTACTGGGGAAGTCTGAAGAGAATAGGCCAGAGACCACAGTTTCATGGCTTCCGTGCACAAGGCCGAGAACCGCGTGCCTTCTTGTTTGTTGATATACCACATTGTGGTCATGTTGTCTGTTCTGACTTGGACCACCTTGCCCTTAACCAAGTCTGAGAAGCACTGAAGGGCCAGGAACACTGCCCTGAGTTCCAGAAGGTTGATGTGAAGGAGAGACTACTGTGGAGACCAGACCCC
This sequence comes from Neoceratodus forsteri, assembly GCA_016271365.2. NCBI lineage: Eukaryota > Metazoa > Chordata > Ceratodontiformes > Ceratodontidae > Neoceratodus > Neoceratodus forsteri. The sequence continues at coordinate 49,410,926 of JADMNL010000024.1, read as the reverse complement.
TTGGGCTGTCAGGGCCCCCAGGTGGGCTCCCCAACCTAGGAGAGAAGCATCCGTAGTGAGAACTACCGAAGGAATTTGTGGGAGAAATGGGACTCCTTATCTGAGGTTGTCCTGATCCAGCCACCCCTGGAGAGCTTGGACCAGAGTCTGAGTCACTGGAATCAGTTTGGTAAGAGAATCCCTTTTCTGAGACCAGAAGGACCTTAGGTGAAATTGAATGTCCCTAATCTGGAATCTTGCTCCCTGTACCACTGCAGTGGAAGCTGCCATGTGGCCCAGAAACTGGAGGAAGTGTCTTGCTGGGTGAGAGACCTGAGGTCGAAAAGATGAAGCAAGATCCATTAGGGCCTTCACCCTTGCCAAGGGAAGGAAAGCTTTTGCTTGTACAGTGTCCAACTCTATTCCTGTAAAGCTGAGATGTTGAACTGGTTCGAGGACAGACTTTGGAAGATTGAGAAGAAAACCCGGGGAACTGAGTAGGTCCTGGGTAGTTTGCAGAGCTGACTTGACCTGTAGAGATGACTGACCCACGATGAGCCAGTCATCCAGATATGGGAAGATGGTGATACCCTGTCTTCTGAGGTAAGCCACCACTACTGCAAAGAACTTTGTGAACACCCTTGGAGCAGATGTTAGGCCAAATGGCATGGCTCTGAATTGCTAATGGCCTGAAGACAACACGAACCTGAGGTATTTTCTGTGGGAGCACCTGATAGGGATATGGAAATAGGCATTCTTGAGGTCCAGAGATGCTAATCAATCTCCTGATCTTACAGAGGGAAAGATTATTTCCAGAGTTACCATTTTGAATTTGGGCTTTGAAATGTGCTTGTTCAAATACCTTAGGTCTAGGATGGGTCGCCACTCCCCTGTTTTCTTTGGGGTAAGGAAGTACCTGGAGTACAGTCCTTTTCCCATGTGCTGTGTAGGGACCTTCTCTATAGCTCTGAGAGCTAGAAGAGAGGAAACATCTGCCTCTAGGGCAAGGGTTTCTGAAATTGATGCAGGTGGAAGTCTTTTTTGGGAACTTTTTGAAGCTGAGGGCCAGTCCCTGGCTTACTACTTCCAGGACCCATTTGTCTGAGATCACAGACTTCCAGGCCTGGAAGTAGTAAGCCAGCCTGTGTCCTACTGGAATTGGGGAGTCGACCCGGGCTGACACATCAGGGTGTCTGCTTGGCAGCTAGTCTTAGACTGGGAGGAGAAGGGAGCAGCCCTGCTCATCCTTTTCCTGCCCCTCCCTCTGAAGAACCCCCTCTGTGGGAAGGGAGAGGAAGCCTGGGCTTGGTAAAAAGGCCTGTGAAAAGGTCTGCCCCTGCCCCTGCCCCTGCCCATAGACTGCTGCTTTTGTGGGGTGGCTTGCCTTTCCTTGGCCTGTGCACTCCTGTACGTGGTCCTGTATTCATCCATTTTCTTCATGTAAGCCTCTCTTTGCTCCCCAAAACAGAGAGTTATCCACTACAGGAAAATCCATAGCCTTAGTCTGGGTATCCTGTGAAAGGCTAGCACATCTGAGCCAAGCATGTCTTCTGAGAGACACAGATGTAGCCATGACTCTAGATGCCACATCACTGGAGTCCACAGCAGCATGAAATTGCATTTTGGATGCCTCAGTTCCATCAGCAGCCACCTCCTCCAGCTCCTTGGCTAGCTGGGGAGAGGCCTGTTCAGCCAGTTCCAGAACCGTATCCCATCTGGATTTCTGGTACCTGGCTGTGTAGGCCATATAATTAGCCCTCCTGAGTCCCAAAGAGGATGCCAAATACTGTTTTTTGGCCATGACATCCACTTTCCTGGAGTCCTTATCCAGGGTGTGTGAAGCCAAAGGAATGTTAGTCCTGTCACAGGCTGTAGCCTGCACTACCCCAACATGGCTGCTATGATTATAAAGGCACTCCGTAGCTGAGCCTGATAACATATACCTCCTGTCCATTCTCTTGTCCACAGGAGGTATTGAATTAGGAGTTTGCAAAATTTTATGTGTCTGTTTCCCCAAGCACTTATGAAGAGGGACAGACAGCCTTTTGGACTCTGGGATGTCCATCATTTCCACAAAATCAGGCTCTTCCTCCTCCTCTGCAGCTTCAACCAAGGGAAGCTGAAGGGTTTGGGTCACCTTTTTGTAAAACAAAAAGTGTGAAGGGGACTCAGAGAGCCTGGAAGGAGAGACACCCTAGGGCCTGTTTGGGGAGATGTCTGGTTCAATGGGCAAATCCAGACCCCCCTGGTCATCATCATCATCATCATCACCAGGATAATCTTCCTCTACCTCCCACTCCTCATAATAAGTATCTGGATCATAATCCGAAGGAGACAGATCCGACTGAATCGATCACCTAACCGGCGGTACCGGTTCAGACGGAACCGGTCTAAGCGATTGAACAATACTAATCACTTTGGCTATTTCGTCTGTGGTTGGAGAATGTAGTACAGGATCTGAACCAGTGAACTTACGTTTGATGGAACCGTTCCCTCAGGGTCGGCTCTCCTTTTGCCCAAGGAGGTATCGCCTAGGTCAGTAGGCACCTCCTCAGGTTCGGCTGCAACTGAACCGGGCTGGCCATCCAAATCTATGGACTTCTCGGCCTCCCTTTCCTTCAGCCTACTCAGTCTCTTATCTAGAATGGATTTACAAAAGTTTTTACAAATTTGGCAGTCCAACTTGAGGTGGTCAAACCCCAGACACTAAACACAGATGAGGTGGGGGTCGGCCTTGACAAAGGCCTCCCCACACTCAGTACCGTGCTGAAACCCAGTGGGACCGGTTTTCTTTTTGAGTTTGTCAGACGTGGCCAACCTACTAAATTACTCTATAGAAGCTTTCAAGCCAGGTAATGAAATAATCGATCAGTTACAAACCATGTCACGGGTTTTGAAAAAGAACCAGAAAAGGCCCAGTTCTTTCGAAACTGATCGATACTGGAACACCACTCTAATCCAAGAAAATTTTTCTCAGATAATAGAAATAACACAAGGTCGGTTCCTAACTGGACCAACCGGAAAGAAATCGAGGAAAAGAGTAATTTCCACACACACTTGAAAAATAAACACAGTCACTACCTATCTACAACACTACCTCTACCGTAGACAAAGGCTGGAAATTCGAAAAAATAACAAATAGAATGGTTTAAACCGAACGCTTTTTAAACTTTACCGAACCGAGCAGAGGAATCTCCGGAGCGACTTCACTGTTAGGCAGAGTAAAGAATCTGATGGTTACGCTGGAAAGTACCACAGACAGAGGTTTGAAAACTGAGCTTCAGCTCAACGTTCTATGCTCCTGCATAGTTTAACTTCTTACTCTCTGGGGCAGTTCAAGTGCTGGGGCTAACTGCATTAAGTCAGAATACAGCAAGACTTCATGCTGTTTGAAATTGTTTTTTTAAGCTTACTCTGGGGGGGGGGTGGTTGGGGGGCTAGCCTCATCCCCAAAGTGGGTTACTAGTGGGGTGTCCCAGGGGTCAGTGCTGGGGCCACTCCTGTTCAACGCCTATGTCTCAGACATAAGGAAGCAGATCAGGAGTGAAATGAGTCTCTTTGCAGATGCCTCAAAGCTGGGTGCAGTGGTGGATGAGGAGGAGAGGAGGGTGGCCTTGCAGGAAGACCTGGAGGCTCTGAAAAGGTGGTCAGGAAAATAGAAACTAAAATTCAATGTGAGGAATTGCAAGGTTCTGCACCTGAGAGTCAGAAATCCAGGCCGGGGTAAACCCTGGGAGGAGACAAAATTCAAGTCACAGAGGGTGAGAGGGACCTGGGAGTAGTGGTAGATGTCAAAATGAACAACTCATAGACCTGTAGGAGGGCAGTGGCAAGGGCAAATGGGATGCTGGGATGCATCGCCAGGGGGATTACCTCCAGAAAGGCAGAAGTGATCCTACCTCTGTACAACTGCTTGGGTAGGCCACACCTCAAGTATTGTGTGCAGTTTTGGAGACCACGTTTAAAGAGTGATGTTGCAATCCTAGAGAGGATCCAAAGGAGGGCAACCAAAATGATCTGGGGCCTGGGGGAGAGGAACTATGAGGAGAGGCTCGGGGAAATCGACATGCACACCCTGGAAGAGAGGAGGGAGAGTGGGGACATGATAGAGCTCTTTAAGTACATAAAAAGGATCAATGGGGGGGCCCAGTCAGGATGTTCCAAAGGAAGGAGGAGGGGACAACGAGGGGAAACGGGTGTAAGCTGGAAGGAGACAGGCTCAGAGGAGAAAGGGGGAGGTGTTTTTTCACTGAAAGGGTGGTGAAGCCATGGAATGCGCTGCCCAGGGAGTTAGTAGAGGCAGAGACTGTGGCCAGGTTTAAGAGGGGATGGGACAGGTACGGGGGGGAGGGTAAATCTGACCAGGCCCAATGCAGCTGGTACATATGTGATTGAGGACAGTATAACCCAAGGGGGAGGGGAGGACACCAAAATCGGCCCTCAGTGCAGGTGCTGAAAATCGAGCAGACTCGAAAGACCATTAGGCCTATTCTGGCATTTTAGTATGTTAGTATGCACACTATCATGAGTATCAAGGGGCAATCAACTGTAAGAAGGCAGAGTTCCTGTTCAGGGAGATTGCCACAGGGAAAAGCAGACCATCTCAGCTATTTCAGACTATGGAAAGATTGCTACATCCTGTCTGTCTGCAGCCAAAAAAAGCTTTTCCAATCGCACTGAGCCAGGAGTTTGCTCTGTTTTTCTCTGACAGTGTGTCCTCCATCTGGCGGGGATTTCATTAGTAAGCAAGCTTTGTCTTGCAGTGATCAGCGTGGAAGGAGCAGAGGCACTCCATCAGTCTGGGATGAGTTTAAACTGGTGGAGGTGGCTGAGGTCACTGAGGTGATCTCAAAACTAAAGCACACCTACTATGAACTGGATCTGTCGCCGACTCATTTCTTGAGGAGATGCATTGGGTCCGTCGGTCCAGTGTTCGCTGGGATTGCCCAGTGTGCAATGTCAGAGGGAACCTTTCCAGGCACCTTGAAAGAGGTTCTGGTGAGATCCCTCCTGAAAAAACTATCTCTCGACCCGGACATCCTGGCGAATTACTATCCAATCTCCAACATGCCATTTTTGGGCAAGGTTGTCAAGAAACTAGTGGTGCAACAACTTGAAGAACACCTCATGTCCTTTGACATCTATGAGCCATTCCAGTTGGGTTTCAGGGCTAGGCACAGCACCAAAACAGCATTAGTCGGGTGCACAATGACCTCCTCAGGGCTAGAGATAGAAGAGACAGGTCAATTCTTGTTCTCCTGGATTTTTCTTCAGCCTTTGATACTGTGGATCACATGGTGCTTCCTGATCGCCTTCAAGAATATTGTGGACTCATCGGTACTGTCATCAACTGGTTTGAGTTCTATCTCTCTGGCAGGAAGCAGCTGGTGGTGATGGGGAATTTCTCCTCCTCCCTGAGGCCCCTGTCATGTGGAGCACCTCAGGGTTCAATCTTGTCACTGATGTTATTTGCAGTATACATGCTGCCCCTGGGAGAGCTCATCAGACAATACAGTGTGGGGTTTCATTGCTATGCAGATGATACCCAGCTGTATTTGTCTTTTGCCTCCGGAACACACAATGCCATAGAAGTGATTAACAACTGCCTGGCCGAGATCAACAATTGGATGTCCTCTAGCTGATTGTGACTGAACCCAGACAAGACAGAGGTACTGGTGATTGACCCGGGTCATGGGTGTGATGGGAGTGCCTCTGGAGTGGTACAGGATTACTTCTGAGACCCACACCATTGATGGCCTCCCCCAGGATGCAGGATCTTGGCATTGTTCAGGACAGCAGATTGACACTTGAAGCTCAGGTGTCTGTGGTCAAAAGTGTTTTTTACCATTTGAGAAACCTCGCCAGGATTAAACCCCTAGTTCCCCCCAAAGACCTGCCATCACTAGTGCACGCCTTTGTGACTTTGAGACTTGATTACTGCAATGCTCTTTACTTCGGGGTCACGGGAGGGACTCTCTGTGGACTGCAGCTGGTGCAGAATGCAGCAACTAGGTTGTTGATGGGCCTGTCAAGGTCCAGTCATGTGACCTGGTCCTACGGGCTCTGCATTGGCCGCCTATCAGGTGGAAGATCATCTCCAGGGTGGGCTTGCTCACCTATTAGGCCCTATATGGACTGGGGCCTGGTTATCTGGCTGATCTCCTAACACCTGTCTCCTCAACCCGTTACCTCTGCTCCTCGACTCGGGACCTCCTTGATGTTCCCAGAGTCAGGTTAAAAACATCACGCGACCGTGCATTTAGTGTCGCCAGGCCGACCCTGTGGAACACTTAACCAGCTGTCATCAGGAAGGCCCCAACTGTCGAGTTGTTCAAAAAGGGGCTAAAGACCCATCTTTTTTGTTTGGCCTTCCCTGATGAGGGTGACTCACCTGTATTCATATTTTTAAACTTTTAGTTATGCTGAGATTTATTTATGCATTTATTTTAGTTTTATTGTATGTTGTGCTGTATTTACCCTACCTTTTATTGTAAGGTGCCCAGAGCCTTGGGGATTGGGCGCCAGACACAGGGCCGGTGCCAGGTTTTTGTAAGCCCTGGCTCATGCATCTCCAGTGGGCCCCCCTCAGAGTCAGACCCAATGACCCGTCCATCCATGTAAAAAAAAAAGGCAAACTACAATAAAACCAGGTGCAGGCCTAGCCCCAGCGCTTGAGACAGATGCAGGCAGCCCACCCACCCCCAACCTGAGCCAGGCATCGCCGCATCAGCACTCAGCAGTGTTGGCAGTTACATTATTACTTCCTCCAGCCCCCCCCAAACAGCCGGAGTGGCTTTCGTGGTGGTCAGCACAGATTGTTCCCGACCCAAGTCTCGACTCCGCCTGCGCCTGGTGCTTCACTGCTTCTAAAACCATCACCGAAAAAGAGAATGGGAACGTTCACTATTACAAGGTACGTCACTGCATTAATGCTGACCTGCTGAATAAGTTGTTGATGACTGACCTGCTGGTGCCGTGCTGCCTGGTGGCTTCCATAACTCCAGATGCTCCAGTCTGACTCTGCTGCACTGCTCCAACCGCTCCCTCAACCCGCCGGATGGATCCACTTGTTCGGTGCTTGCTGCCTGCCTGCCAACCCCGGCAACCCACGACTGCGATGGCACAACCCAACCCATTCCCGTTTCACAGCTCAGTCTCCCCCATCCTCCTCAGGCCTGCCCCCTCCCAACACACAACGGGTTGTGATGTCCAGACTCTCCTCGCTCTCACAAGTCATGATCTCGATGGACCTGGTCCCAGACTAGTGTGCACTCCACCATGCAGCAGCCGCCTGACTCCTGCCTTCACAACAGTAACAGTCAGATTGATAATGGCGGGGCGGCTCAGCCCCTGCCTCAGGCCAACCCCTCCACCACACTATGACTCCAGTAATTGGCCACCTGCACCCACGTCCCACCCCCATAACCATTAAACACTCCCTGTTGAATTTGGGCCCTGCCAGTCAAGCTAAGCAGGGCTAGCATTCATTCAGGGCCCAGGGGAGGGACTCGGGATTTAAATGTAGTTTGAATTCACACGGCAGCAGCGCCATGCCCGCCAGCAATGTTGAGCATCATACAGCAGGCTCAGAGTTCAGCACAGCATTGGATGCCATTTATTTGGCAACAACATTAATTTAAATAATCTGGACTGTACCACGTACTACCAGCTAGGTTGCAGATGGAGGCGGAGCAGAGCCTGTGCAGCATAGTAGCAGCCAGCCAGCTCAGAAAAATTAGATGCTGTTCAGGGCAGTGCTGGATTCTTGGAGTCGGATGGCCCCCCTCTGGTGCTGGGGCCCTGGGCAATGGCCCGGGTGGCCCGGATGCTGACGCCAGGCCTGGCCAGATAAATAAAATTTGCCTTGCCATAGAGCAAGTGGCCCTGGTGAAAGGTTTTCTGTTGGCCACCAGGCCATCAGCCACATTGTGAGGCACTGCAAATCAAGCAATGGCTACATCCTCAGAAGCTATGCATGCAGGTGGAGGGAGTTGAGGTCTGGATAGACCATGGTCTGCTGAGCCTGTGTCAATAGGTCCCTGCAGAGGGCTGGAGATTACACAGCCAGTTGCTGCAGTAATGGAAACCATATCTGCTGAGGCCAGAATGGTGCCATCAGAACTAGGGTGGTGGCTTCCATTTGTAGCTTGATGAGCACCCTCTGAATCAGAGAAAATAATTAGATTAGAGGGGCGTAATCTGGCTGATTAGTTCTGTAACTGATTCAATCAGACAATCATGCATGCACTTTAGAGTCCCTTCACAGTCATACACTCCGGAGCCAGGAGGCTCAGTTCATGATAATTAGACAAAACAGCTAAATCAAATGACACACTTTGATTGAGCTGTTGTTGCAGGGAGCTACCCTGGTGTTTACTCACGCTACCCAGTACAGGACACAGGATGGATGAAATGGAGACTGCAGGATGACTTGCTGGTTTGCCAGGAGAAGCAGGGCCCACACGATTCACCGTGGTGTCGTTCCTGTTTGAGGTGTTGAGCAGGGGGCTGATCCCTAGGCAGGTCTCTCATCGATGGTTTTCTCTGCATCATGAGTAGCTGGCTGGGCCAAGTTGGCAGGGTCCAGGCCCGGTGAACAGTTCAGATTCAGTCCGGTAAATGCTGGATGCAGCTTCCAGCAAGCATGAGACAATTAGGCAGTGGGGAGCCAAATTGTGACCCACTAACAGCATTCAGCACACTTATAGTAAAAGAAAAGCAATACCACATTTCGGATGACAGTCCTGTTGCAATTTCAGCTTTCCTCAGCAAAAACGTGATCTCTGTGGTGATTCAGACATCTTGACAGGTTGATCGCGTGGAGCAAATCTTCGGTCTTCTTCAGGCAAAGGTACAGTCATAATTCAATGACTTTTGTCACAATTGGTTTGGATACAGTCCAGTTATTTAAGCACTCTTTAAGGATCCCTTTTGAGGGACAGCAGGCAGACAGGCCAAACTCAGCCTTTCCACTAGTTTCCCGTGCAACTATGCAGGAGCAGCTGCTAGAATCACTCGAGCTGTTCACTCTCTCAGCTCCAAACTCAGACTGACACTCTGCTGCAGGCAGCACTGGGACTGCCTTCTGATTCAAAAAGGGTTCGGTTGGTTGATGCATATGTCTGTCAAAGCAAGGGCTCCCCCTCCAGGTCCATTTAGGTGCCAAAGTGAAAACACTACAGTTCCTACAGAAATTCACTCCTACAAGACCCATGGGGACAGATTCCATTTTAAGGTCCCCAAAAGGTACTGATTGGTGCAATACGGAAATGTTCATGCTGTAAGAAAGGCAAGTTAGACAAACCTTTAACACCATTGTTATTAGAGCAGCTAATCAGCAAACAATTACCAGTTCTAACAGAGCTCCCTCTGTACCATTAGCAAAGGCAGAACAGAGCAATATTACTGCAGCTCGGGTGGGACTCAAGCCTGGAAACACTCTGTCCCTACCCAGATTAATTATACACTACAAAAATAATGTCTCTTAAAGAGACAGGCATGGAGGCTAACAGGCCACTCGCATGCAAGCACTTTCACACCTGTAAAGACACAGAGCGTCTGCCTGGCAGTGGGCATTTAAGCACACCCAAGGAAGACTTTAAGGAACCCCCATTCATAGGGTGGGTTACACTTACAAATGGAAGGCCTTGGTCTACTCCCGAGCTGCATATGATAAAGGGAATGAACAGACTGAATAGACCTGCTGGAGGCCTACAGGTCATTGATAATGTCCTGCACATCAGGTCCAAAGAGTTTGTGCCCACAAAAGGGGCATTCAACACCTTTTCAGCTGAAAAGCCTGAGACACTAAGCCATGAGTGCCTCCTAAGGCAAATGCCTGAGACAGCCGCCCTAGCTGTTTTATCAGCAATATCATAGATGGCTCTGAGAAGATGCATACTGACATCTTCTGAGGCCTGGAGGACCTTTAGAAGCTCTTGATTCTGGGAACCCTCAGGGAGGGCCTGAGCAGCTGCTCTGCCCTTCCTCCAGAGGGTATTCTGGTACGTGATCAAGTGATCCAAATAATAGGCAGTTGTAAGGCTTGGGGTGGCAGAGGGAAAAGTCCTCTTGCCCCAGAGGTCTAGTCTCCTAGATTCCTGGTTGGGGGGGTAGGGAACTAAGGTGCCCATGTGCCTTAGTCCTGTCATAAGTGGTCTTAATAACCACAGAGTCTGTTTCCAGCTGGACTGCATAAAAAGGCAGCCCTTGAGGTACCTGGTAAAGCTTAGCAGCCATTCTGGACATGGCTGGTATCAGATTGGGCCTATACCAAGTAGCAGTGGCAGCATCATTTATTGCTGGCAGCAGAGAAGGAATAATGTTGGGTACAGATTCTGGAATCTCCAAGAAATCCACTAGATTGTGACATCCATTTCCTCAGTCTGGAACCCCATAGTGGAGAAGAGATGCTTCATAATATTGAAGAAAAAAGGGTCCTCAGAGGGGGCTGCGGGTATGTTTGACTGAGTCATCAGTCCTGGAGGAGTCAGTGGACCCATCAGAGGATTCCATTTCAATGTCTTTCTCCTCATCCTCTGCCTCAGGGAGGATGAGGTCAGGGCATTATTCTTCCTCAACATTGGCCTGCTGTGAATCAGGGAGAGACAGTTGGAGTACCGACTGCTCTCTGGAAGGCACAGGCAAATGGGTCAAACAGGCAATGATGGACAGCCCAGGCTGCGGAAAAAACTGTTGTATGGGAGACATGGTAATGGAGGAAAGAACAGAGTTAAGGTCAATGGTGGGAAAAGGAATCATCGTCAACACAGACATCGATGGAGAGGGTGCAGAGTCCAGTTTCAATGAAGCACCACTAGCAAAAGTGGAAGCGATAGGGCCCATCGCCTAAGGACCCCAAGTTTTGTGAGGGCTTGATAGTGGAGCTGGGACCGACGACCCAGAGGCTAACAGTCCCTCCACAGCCCTGTGATGGCTGGGAGAAGACTCCTCCATGGGGAGCCTGATAGGAGCAGAGGCCTGAATGGAACAAGGCACCAATGCCAAAGCAGTCGACAGAGCAATCATGGGAAAAGATGAAGAAGAATCCTATGGGGATTGGAATCACTGACAGGGGGAATGGTCCTTAGGCTGGTCCTTGTCCTGTAGAAAGTGTTTCCCTGAGGATTTGTCCTGGGTCTTCCTGGCCAGAAAGCCTGAAGGAAGCACCAGCGATTGGGAGTGGGCCTTGGAGGACCCCTGCTCTGCCCTGACTACCTGTTGCACCATGAGGAACTTCTTCAGGGCTTTCTTTCATTGGTGCCGGGTGGTGAGGTTGAACTTCAAGCAGAACTCACAGGCAAAGACATTGTGGGCCCAAGACAGCATACACAAAGTTCATGGTTGTTGGTTGAAGAAACAGTCTTTCTGCAGTGGCAACAGTGGAAGAGAGCTGATGAATGATTAGTTCTCAACATACAAAGGTCAAAAGAACATAAGAACATGTAGGCATAAAAGAATCACTTTAAAACTAAAGTGACTCAAAGCCAAGTATCAAAGAAAAAAGAAAGTAGTTTTGGCGTTTGAACTGAGTGATGAAGCTTCTGTGGAGTCCGTGTGTGAATGGTCGATGGTGGGAAAGAACTGAGGAGGAAGTGGGGCCACATGCACTTTTATATGGTGAGTGACAGAGCCTGATGTCAGCATGGGCAGCCCCTAATAGGCTGCTGCAGAAAACGTTTCCATGAGATCCTGATGGCTAATTTCCATAGGTATGACCTGATGACAAAGATATCATCAAAGAAGAAGCCAGAAAGGGAAGGAAACATATTCAATTCAGTGCTTTACAGTAACTGGTAATTGCTATTTTTCTTTTAAACTTAGATTGTGGGCTTTTAGGGACACTGTACTTTCTTTGTTGTCTTTACTTAGAATTGTTTTTGGGCTGTTGAAAATTTAAAACGTAGTGGTAGTGTATTTCTTTGCTGTCTTTAATTGCTGCAAATTTAGTCTTGGCTGGTCTGACTTGCCCTGTAGTTTGGGTGAGGGGTGTTAATTGTCTGGCCTCTGACCTCAGCTACGTGATAACTGGAGGTGGGGCTTAGTCAGAGTTGAGGTAGCAAGTGAGTTTTATTTTCTCAGAAGAAGCCAGAAGGGGAAGGAAACATATTCAATTCAGTGCTTTACAGTAACTGGTAATTGCTATTTTTCTTTTAAACTTAGATTGTGGGCTTTTAGTGACACTGTACTTTCTTTGTTGTCTTTACTTAGAATTGTTTTTGGGCTGTTGAAAATTTAAAACATAGTGGTGGTGTATTTCTTTGCTGTCTTTAATTGCTGCAAATTTTCCCCCCTTCCTCCAACTCTTAATTATATGCCCTGTTAAATCTGATTGACAGGAGCTAAATACAGGGTATAGTAAGGGGTGTGGAGTAGGAGGGGCATAAGGCGAAGAAGCCCACCCTCAGCACGACAAGTGTTTTGACTCATTTATTTATTTATTGGTTTATTTTCTTTTTTTTTTAAAAGAAAAGTATCTGAGAATCAGTGGCAGGATTTTTAGGACAGTAAATTAATAAAAAGGGAACTAGGAGAGCATCAGTAGCAGACAAGTAGTGGAATAGCAGTATAATTGCAGTATAATGTGGGGAGTGGTGCAATGCAGTGGCTGTGGGGCAGCCATATTCAGGCAGACCTTCTGGACACTGAGGTGCTGCCCCATCTGCATGCATCTCTCTGGACGCTGGAATGAGGTAGCCAGACTCAGAGCGGAAGTAAACTGGGTCAGGAGTACCATCACCTCTATCCAGAGACCACCCAGTCCAATGCAACTGCCTCAAAGGATGCCGAGAACGAGGAGCACTTGGATGACAGTGGGCTCAAGGAGGGTTAGAGCGGTCAGGCAGAGGCACATCCCAGATCCTATTCCACTCAAGAACTCATATGCCACACTGGCAAAAGGGGACAACCAAATAGAGGTATCCAGAGAAGTGGAAGGAAAGGATGTGGAGGTTAGCCAAGGAGGTGACCTCAGCGGGAAAGCAGTGGACCCCAGAGGAGGAGGAAGTGAATCCTGGTGGGGACTCCATCATAAGAGGATCCAGCTAGGAACACAGGAGGGGAGGACAGGGAGGTGAGGTGCTCACCAGGTGCCACGGCATGGAGGGATGGAAGGAAGATCCTGGGGATCACTGGGAAGGCAAACGGAGAGTGAGCTGGATGTCATTATCCACCCAGGTACTAATGACCTGGCAAATGGGGAGACCAAAGGAAGTTCAGGAAGAGTTTAGGAAATTGGGAGGGTCTCAAGCAGTAGCTACTTCTCACTTTCTAGAAGTACTACTCAAGTAGAGGCAAGGGAGAGTTAGTGCATGCACCAGGAACTTTAACTCATGGTTGAAGAACTGGTGCTGTGAGGAAGGGTTGGATTCACTGGTGACTGGGGACCCACCTAGAGGGATGGAGGTTTGTTCAAGCCTGATGGCCTGCATCCATCCTGGAGGAATCCAAGCACTCAATGATAAGTTTAAATGCTACATTGACAAGCATTTAAACTAGCAAAGGGGGTGGCAGGCCAGCAAGGAGGGTACCCATTGCTCACCCCCACAGCTAGCAGTAGAACCAGTGAACCAGAGGAGTGGCTATCTCTACAAAGCAGTGTGCAAAATATGGAGATTAGTGCCCAAGAGGTGGATAGGCAGAAAAGGCAAAATTCAGCAGAAGGGCAGACAACAAGGAGAACCAGGGATAAAGGACAACCAAGGAAGGGGCTGAGAAGAACAGTGAAACAGTCTAGAGAGGTCAAATCATGGAAAGCCATGTGTGCAAATGCCAGAGACCTTAGCAACAAGATGGAAGATCTGGAGGCTGTCATGGTGCAGTCAGACCTGGACATTGTGGCCATCACTGAAACCTGGTGTAATGATAACCATGACTGGGAGATGGCCATACCTGGCTACAACATATTCAGAAGAGACAGGGCAGGCAGAAAGGAGGAGGAGGCACTGTATGTGAAAAATGACATAAGGGCCACAGAGATCCAAGAGGAACAAAATGGGGAGAGATACTGTGGGTTAAGCTGGAAAGGAAAATGGGGCCAGCCATCCACACAGGTGTGGTCTATAGACCACCAGCCCAGGAGGAAGAAACAGATAGGAGTTGATGCTAGCCATCCAAAGGATGGCAGACAAGAGTGAGTAGTACTGGTTGGAGAGTTCAATATTCCAGATGAGACTGCAGCATCCCAGTAGCAGCATCAACTAGAGCAGATTTATCCTGGACTCCCTTTAGGGTGCCTTCCTCAAGCAACTGGTCATGGAACCAACTCGGCAGAAGGCAATACTGGACCTTGTGCTCACAAACAGGGACAGTGTGATGGGGGTAACAGTGGGGGTGCACCTGAGGAACAGTGACCACCAGTCATTGTGGTTTGAAATCACAGAAAGAGCAGACCCAAACCACACAAAAACACATATCCTGGATTTTAGGGGCAGACTTTGGGAAAATGGGAGATACTTGAAAGAGGCATTAAGGAATGGGGCAGGAATCAGGGGTTGAGGAACAGTGGGCAGTATTTAAAATGGGGATTACAAGAGCAACATAATTATGCATTAAGCAGGTTAGCAAGAGGAAAAGGAAGAGGAGATTATGGTTTTCCAAAGAGGTAAAAGAAAGTGAAAGCCAAAAAGATTGCATTCAGGCAATACAAAAGACAAAAGCAGAAGAGGATAGGAGAAGTACCAGGAGAAGCAAAGGGAGGCAGGGAGGTCAGTAAGGGAAGTCAAAGCTCAGACAGAAGAACACTTTGCAAAATCAGTGGTAGAGGGACAAAACCTTTACAGGTACATAAGGAAAAAGAAAGGCAAAGGAGGGATAGTGAGACTGAAGGGGAGGATGGGGCATGGAGGATGACAACAGTAAATCTGACATATTGAACAGGTATTTCTGCTCAGTCTTTACTGAGGAAGAAGAGGGTAATGGGTCTGAAGGGAGTACAAGGGGTGAGAATGGTGCAGAAATGGACACAAGTCCCTTTACAGGAGAAAGGGTCCTGAAGGAATTGGAAGCAATAAGAGTTGATAAAGCAATGGAGCCAGATGGGGTGCACCCCAGGGTCCTTAAAGAACTAAGAGTGGTGGTGGCTGAACCTCTGGCTATCCTGTTTAGCTGATCACTGGAAACAGGGGATGTACCCAAAGACTGGAGGATAGCAGATGTAGTCCCCTTATACAAAAGTGGGAACAACGAGGAAGCGGGGAACTGCAGACCAGTCAGCCTCACCTCAGTAGTGGGGAAGATCATGGAAGCACTATTGAAGGAGAGATTGGTGGAATATCTGGTTGTCAATGGACTACAGGACCCAAGGCAGCATGGTTTCACCAGGGGGAGGTCATGTCAGACCAACCTCATTGAATTTTTTGACTGGATGACTAAGGAGGTGGATCAGGGGAAGGCAGTGGACATGGCCTATTTGGACTTCAGCAAGGCCTTTGACACTGTGCCACATAGAAGACTATTACACAAACTGGGGAATATGGGTGTGGGCAGGACAGTGGTGTGGTGGGTAGGTAACTGGCTGGGCGGCAGGACACATAGGGTGCTGGAAAATGGCTGTGACTCCACAGAGGGAAGAGTGACCAGTGGAGTACCACAGGATCAGTGCTGGACGGTCCTATTCAACATCTTCATCAGTGACATTCGCAGGACCTAGAAGGCAGAATTTCACTGTTAGCTGATGACACAAAGCTCTGTAACAGAGCAGACACACCAGAGGGTGTAGACAGAATGAGAAGGACCTGCAGAAACTTGAAGAATGGTCAGGGGTTGGCAGTTGAAATTCAATGCAAAGAAGTGCAAGATAATGCATATGGGGAACAAAAACCCTGGCACAATATATCAGTTGGGGGTGAGGATATAGCATGCACCAAGCAGGAAAGGGATCTTGGGGTCATCATCTCTGATGACCTCAAGGTAGGGAAACAGTGTGACAATGCAGCAGGTAAAGCAAATAGGATGCTGGAATGAATAGGCAGGGACATCACCAGAAGGAAAAGGGAGGTCATAATTCCACTATACAAGACACTAGTGAGGTCCCACCTGGAGTACAGTGTACAGTTCGAGAGACCTTACCTACGTAAGGACATAGACAGGGTAGAGAAGGTTCAGAGGAGGGCAACAAAGATGGTGCATGGATTGCATCACAAGTCCTATAAGGACAGGTTGAAGGAAATGAACATGTACTCCCTGAAGGAGAGGAGGGAGAGAGGGGATATGATAGAGACATACAAGTATCTTACAGGGAGAAACAGGGTGCAGGAATACATTATTTTTAAGCGAAAAAGATGTTCCAGGACTAGAGGGCATGGGATGAAGTTGGAGGGAGGACGATTCAGAGGAAACATGAGGAAGAATTTTTCACAGAACGGGTGGTGGACAAGTGGAACACACTGCCAGAGGAAGTGGTGGGGGCTGAAACAATCACGGGATTTGAGAATGCATAGGATAGACATAAAGGAATTCTGGAGGTCAAGGGTAAGGGGCAACAGACTTCTAGGAAAACATAAACTGAACTTACAAACTCAAATGGGCAGACTGGGTGGGCCATAGGCCCCTATCTGCCGACACTGTCTATGTATCTATGTATCTATGAAAACAAGTGAATGAAATTCACAAGGAGGAATTTGCAAGGGGTTTTAGCAAAATTTGTTAGATAAAATCATCCTGAAACAAATTCTGCTTTGAAAATTGGATGTTTTGGGAACAATCCTGTGAAAATAGTCACTCAAAATGTGTTTATTTGACCACACACTTTTTCGGATGTGCGGCCTTAATGGGATACACTTCCATTTATTATATCGCTAAAACAGGATTGTTTTACGCTGTTGCCTTGTCACCATATGGACTTGCTTCCAAAACATTAAAATACAGCCGTTGTGTTCCCCCTAACAGTATTCTTGACAAACAATGTTTCAGATCTCTAAATAATGGATTGAAAAATGAAGTTCCACTACTCAGTTTTGGAGTTCCAGCAATAGAAAGCTAAATTTTACCCCCTTATATTCTTTAGATGCATCAGTTTCCAATAACTTTTATAGTCATATCTTCAGATCTTTGTAAAAAGCATCATTTCCATATCCAACATATAGATTGGGATAAATTGTAAAATTTTGAATTGAGACAACCCAAACCTCCCCTATTTCTGGGTGCTGTCAGTCCAGACTAAGTTATGCATAGTTGTCATGCCAAAGGAATTTAGTAACGATTCTTCTAATATCCTTATACCATTGTTTGGTCAGTGAACAACACATATTTTAGAAAACATAAAGCAGATGAGGCATGACTGTCATCTTTATTGTATCGACCCTTACTTATTGGGATAAGGACAGTTTTTGCCAGTTTTCTAAAATTAACCTGATTTTTTGTTTAGCATTATCATAGTTCTCATTATAATTTTGTTTTGATTGTTTATTCATTGTATTCTTAAATATTTAATGCTAGTATCAATTTAATTTTTTTTTATTTCAGGGAGTGGTATTAAGCTGTTTTTGGTTATCTGCATTATGACTGATTTATTCTTATTGGCTCCACATCAATCCTGCAAAACCAGTACTGTGCGGTAGAAACAGCACGGACAAAGCCGCGCAAGTTGAAACTGCGCCAGAAGAATACAGCCATGAATCGTCATTTTAAGTGTGATTTACTATTAAAATACCATGCCGCCATGGACCACCGCTCCAGTAAAATGTGTTAAATTATGTGTTTTTTTTCTGGTGGTATTCCCAGGTGCAGTTGTAACTTGTGTGGTTTTGTCTACGCTGTTTCTGACCATGCTAGATTGTATGCCACAGACTTGACGTGCTAGCATTCTTATTCAGGCTGCAGGCAGATCCTAATTAAAATTTTTCAACTTCAACCAGGAAATTTACTAGAGAGTCTTTTATACTGTGCAATTTTTAATAATACATTGTCTGCAAATATACTCATTTTAATAACTTTAGTGCCTATCTCAATGCCTTGTATCTTTTCATTGAGTCTAACTATTTGCAAAACAGGTTCAAGACATAGTATAAAGTAGGGGATAAGAGGCACCCCTGCCTTACCCCATTCAGCATATCGTGTTGTAGTGTTAACCCTTAGGCTGCTGACAGAATCTGAACGTATAGGAAATTTGAATGGATATATCAGTCCGCAGCACAGCAAGGATTAAATATGAATTAAGTTGGAATCTCACTGCTGTTTGTTTATACAGTAATTCAATAACAGTTATTAGAATCTCTGATATTTTCCAACCCCATAGCAATTTCTTTATATATTCTGTGGCCCAGATATTCAAAAGGGTTGCGCATGGTGCAACAGTGTTGCAACATGCACAACCCACTGATGCGCCTCGGTGCGATATTCAAATGGTGATTGTGCCTGGCACAAATCCCGATGCGCCGGAGTGCATCAGTAATGTATGCAGCGCAGGTGGGGGGGGCATGCCCATGCATACTCCACACATCCCGATATTCAGCCTGGGATGTGCTGAGGCCATGCATGCGCAACCCCTACTTGCGCGGCACACAGGTGAGCCAAAAAAAAAGGAACAACGGCTGGCCACCCACAGGTGAGCTGCCATATTGCAGGGTGCAACACGGCAGCTGCCACCTGTGGGTGGCCACCTGAGCTCCGGCAGCACCTGGCGGCACCCCCCCATGCCTGATCGTGGGCATTTGTAAAATAAAATAAGTTCCTACATCCCTGGTGGTCCAGTGGACTGCTGTCAGCCTGACCACGGGCATTTGTAAAATTAAACTGACGTCCAATATCCCTGGTGGTCCGGTGGATTGCTCGCAGCCTGATCACATGCATTTGTAATATTAACATACAGTCCTATATCCCTGGTGGGCCAGTGATCACCGTCAGCCAATGCGGGCTATAAATAACAGTAAATCCCTATATCCCCTGATGGTTCAGTGATCGAAAGCCCGATCAAGGGCTTAAGTACAATAAATAAACTATATGCAGGTCTGCGGACCACTGGACCACCGCCAGATCATGGGCCGAAGCATAACTAACAACCCCATATCTCGAGATCCAGTGGTCACCGCAGTTGATCGCTGGCTTGGCATACCGCAGTCTGCGTCTGAGATTCAGGTGACCGCCAATCGCTCAACTGGCAGCATTCATAGCTATAAAAAACATTTCCAATATCCTGCAGGTCCAGCCCTACCCCCATTCACCCATTGAGCCCACCGCCACCCCCTGGCCAGCAGCAGGTGGCACCTCACCCACCCGCTGCCCACGCCCGCTGGCTGACACTGTAGGTAGGCTGCACTGGTCCACAGCGTGAGCCAATGGGCACCTAGCTCAGATAAATATTCCAGATATGAATGGATCCATTCACATATCTGAATGTGGTATGGTACGGAGCTGGTACGCCCATTGCCCACGCCTGTGGACCAATGGGCGACAGCCCTACCTATGGTGCCAGTCGGCGGCGGCGGGCGACAGGCGAGGGTTACCGCCCGCCACTGACCGGGGAGGCTAATGGGCAGGTGAGGAGGGGGTACCGCTGACCACCAGAGATATTGATTAATTTTCTTAATACAAATGCTCGCGATTTATTGACAGCGGTCCACTGACCACCAGGGATAGAGATTTATTTAATTTATAATGGCCGCTGACAAGAAAGGTCCACTGGACCACTAGGGATATAGGGATTTACTTTTATTTATACTTAAGCCCACGATCAGGCTGACAGCAGTCCACTGGACCACCAGAGATATAGGGATTTACTTTTATTTATACTTCAGCCTGCGATCGGGCTGACAGCGTCCACTGGACCACCAGGGATATAGCGATTTACTTTTATTTATACTGAAGCCCACGATCGGGCTGACAGCAGTCCACTGGACCACCAGAGATATAGCGATTTACTTTTATTTATACTTCAGCCTGCGATCGGGCTGACAGCGGTCCACTGGACCTCCAGAGATATAGGGATTTACTTTTATTTATACTAAAGCCTGCGATCGGGCTGACAGCAGTCCATTGGACCACCAGGGATATAGGAATTGATTTTATTTATACTGAAGCCCGTGATCAGGCTGTGGGGCATGTTGCCGTGCTGTGCAGGGGCATTGGTCCCTGACGGCTGCTGCCTGGCAGGGCGCCAGGCGCAAGTCACCGGGGATCAGCGCACTCCATGCAAATGAGTTATAATGACATGCAACGGTCCTATTTGTGCCTTTGGGTATACATTATGGCCCATTTGCATGCACTTTGAATATTGCAGTTGCTGCACATAGTGCAATGGAACTTGCACTAGTGCATACCCCTACTCCACTCTGGCCACTTGTGCTGGCACAGTGCCACTGCGCCATGCACACTGCAGATGGCCAGGGTGCGATATTCAACTATGCTGTGCCATGGTGCAACTTAGTTGAATATCGCCCAGTCAATGCCCCTGCGCAGCCAAGTTACACTGCACCCAGGCTTGCCCCACAGCCTGACACAGTTTGAATATCTGGGCCTGTGTCTATAAAATCAAAGGCTTTACTAGCATACAAAGCCACCCCATGATAATATTCTTTTCTAAAGTCCGGATGTATGTTTACATATTCAAAAAGGGCCTTAACTTTGTTTGTGGCCTGAAATATGTTTCTGCCTTTTATATATCAGTTTCGGTGGATGGAGTCAGGCAAGCCCACCTGTAATCTTGTTACAAGTACTTTAGCAAATATTTTGTAATCTGAATTCAGTAAGGTTACTGGGCAATAGCTATCGGGGTTTTCTTTCGGTTTACCTTCTTAATTCGTCAAGACTCCAGAGACTCAAAACCCTAATGTTTTTTCTTTTTGCTGCTTGGGGGTGGGGATGGGGAGTTAGGGTTGGGAAACCCTGACGCCACATTTCCCTACTTTTGTGGCATTAGGTTACCCTAGCTGGT
Organism: Neoceratodus forsteri; assembly: GCA_016271365.2. Classification (NCBI taxonomy): domain Eukaryota; kingdom Metazoa; phylum Chordata; order Ceratodontiformes; family Ceratodontidae; genus Neoceratodus; species Neoceratodus forsteri. Next base: position 49,390,078 of record JADMNL010000024.1, on the reverse strand, counting down.
GCATTAATGAAGTTTTTGCAAATAATTTAACACAGTAAGATCCAAACCCACTTTCATTTAATATATGAAGATCCAACCCCACTATGGTATCTCATTCTTCTCCCCCTTCTTTACACTTCCCCCTAAGCTGGCAATATACATACACATACAGTCATATTTTATAAATTATGATTATGATATACAGACTTTTTTGTTAGAAAAGTATCAGAGTGCAACAAATTATATTAAAGAAAAAATTATAGGAAATGCTAACAGGTTTGAGTGGAAGGTATTTACATTTAATTAGATGTTGTGTTTACTTTTTCTTTACATAGAGAGTATTTATTAAATGATGTGAACACTATTCAGGATAATCTTGAGTTAATAGTATTGTGAGAATTTATACATGAGTTATAAATGAACATTTAAACAAAAATGTTTTCTATATGTTGTGATAAAAATAGCAAATGTTAAATGTTCCAGATTCCCTATATACTATAACATGATATTGTATTATAATACTATAATATAATATTGCAACTGTTACTGACTCATATTGTAACTGTCCCCTGCACTTATGTAACTGCTTGTAGCACACTCTGATTGTAATAGTCTCCTGCTTTCTCAAATGTCACTATGTTAATTTGTAACCTGCTCCCCTTCATTCCACTGGGCACTTTTGAAAAAGGGTCTTTGCCCATTAAAGTTTCCCAGTATAAAAACCAAAAATTAAATTAAATATTATCAGTATTTGTCTTTATATAACTTCTGGATGTGATAAAATATTTTTGGAAAAAAGAAAACTATAAATATTAAGATAATATTACCTGTTATAATTAGTTACTTCATTGTTTAGGATATATTTTTCTAAAAGACAAAGAACCTCTGTGTGCAAACACTGAGGCAAGGGTTACCCCAAACGGCATTTGGCTGGGAAGCCAAGTTTCAAGAAAATACAAAATCACACATGCCCACAAAATGCAAAGCATCATGGGCTGCATATGCAAATCACCACAGAATGTTATGCTGGCCCAACTTTAAGCAGAATTGCATGGTGTCGAAAGACCTCTCACACAGTTTGCAAAGGGTGTTAACAGATGACATAGACACGTGTTTCGTCCTACCAGGACTCATCAGTATGCCTTGTCTGTTTGACACCCCAGTGGAATGGACCAGCTACCCTAAGACAGTGGGTCTTGGATACATTGTGGTGAACCCATTAAAATAAAAAACTATTTAAAAGACAAAGAACTTCTGTGCGCAAATGTGGGTTACTGCCTTTTCTTGTGATCTACTGGTAGGTATGTTTTCATTAAACAATTAGTTGAATGCTTAGTGTTGCATTATTAGTAGAGATGTTACAAATTTAAACCTCATGACCCAAACACATGCCTTCCTTGTGTGGCTGCTTTGGTTTCTGTGTGCATGAATTGTTATTTACTGTGCTTGACTGTATTGTGTGTACCACCTTGACTTGTATGTTGATTCTAATGTACTGTATGTGCCGTCTAGTTGGCCTGGATCATTCCTGAAAATGATCCCTCAGACCAGTGTACCTACCTGCTTATCAAATAAATATCAATGACTGTGAAGCCAGCGATTTATGTATTTGATAACACAAAGTTTCCATGGACCTGATGAATTATGACTTTGCCAAAATTGCAAAGATTTTATCACAAATTGACCTTTTTTTTAGGTGAAGTGGCCATTTCGTGCACACGTTTTCGTAAATTTACCAAAAGATGGAGACTTTGTGAAGTAGGTGGAAAGTGTGAATTTCAGCCACTTTTCCCATCCCTTATATTTAGGGATAGAATATTTTAATATACATAGTTTACTGTTATGATGTTTATAGTTTTATATTAAAAAAATTAAGATGAAAAAAACAGTCTTTCACAGTTTCCGGTTTTAACTGTTTAGCTTCTGGTTCAGTTATAGGCAAAATCTGAATCTCACTGACTTCCGATTCATCAATAGCTGCATCCCACATTTCTTCAGTGTGCTCCGTCATATGTAACTGGCTCTGAGGTGCATGCTATCTGTTTCATTGCCATGTGATTATGGTCAGCTTTCACTTTCTGCTTTTGCAGCTTTAATTTTGAATGGCAGACTTTTTCAACATGGGGCTCCATTTTTAAATGGCAGGGAATGCACCAAACAGGAATGATGTAAGGGGCATCTTGCACCACACCATGCACCAGTCCTGATTTTAGTATGCAGCTTGTACCCGCAGCAGGGCCACCTGTACCAAACTGGCTAACGCCATGCTTGTGCCAGTGATCCAGCTGCACCACGGTGGAAAGGGGGCTTGTGGCACAACCCAGATGCACCATCCCCTAATGGTTAGACCAGCCAGAGCTGGTCTAACAGCCCCATGTGCCACCACCATCCATAGCAGCTGAATAGCTACAGAGTCAGTGATACACAGGATGTCCTGCTGTGGCATATGAGGGCAACAACAGCGTATTATGGGGTTGTTCCCAGCACTGTTTGCTTAATGTGCATGACAACCCCCCCCCTTTGCTGTTAGGGTGCACAGAGCCCCCCCTACCATCAATGAGTAGTGATGGGAGTGGCATGACACCACTGTACCCGCTCCCTGAGCCATTCTTCTGTGGGGTTCCTGCAGCAGTAAGGATTGATGGAGGTGGGTGGCAGGCCCATTTGAAGACTATGTATCCTGAGACAGCTGCAGGTGTTAGGAAGTGAAAGGCCCATCTCCGCTAGTCCTCACTCCCCGCCGTCATGCCATATAGCATCACTTGTACAGTCACCCAGTCAAAAGTGTGGCACAATAAGACAGATCTGATGCAGCTTCATCAGACAGGAATGATGCCCAGGAAGAATATAGACATCATAATAGTCCCCAGAGGCTGACTTCTGTGGGTGGGTGTCCTTCCAATGAGTGTGCCACGAATGTACACCTGCACCTTGTGGACTGCTGCAACCCAAAGACATGTGTCCCAGGTGCTGGCATCAGTCTAAGGCTGGGCAGTTGGTATGTCATTGGCTGCAGACCATGGGTGTGTGTTGTGTACTCAGAAGCTGGGGTAGTGTACACAGTGGCTGACATATTCTAGGACATGGGGTTGCAGGTGTGTTGACTGCAACATGGTAGTGCTCCTCTAGGTGTACGCTGTGTGTGGACCTGCAGACTGCTATGTGCACTCTGTCAGTTATGGGCACTACAGCTACTCCACATGGTCAGCTTCAGACAGGTGGGTGATGCCATGTGAGTGCAGACACTGGTGTCAGTTGGGAGCGGGGTCAGCTATGGCATCTGATAGTGTACCGTTGGCTGCCAGAACTCACAGTTTGGATAGTAGATATATGCATCAGATGGTACATGCATTCCAAAGCAGTACATAACAGTATATAACTGCCATAGCAATATGTGAAATCAGGTGTGGCTGGTGCAAAACATACAAAACAACATGAAATAACAACTGGAAGTCACACATAACAGATCTCCTCCTAGGGCAGCTCCTGTGATCACTCTTCAAGGCAGCACTAGTTCTCCATAGTGTCAGGGGATCAGCATATCATGTTTTGCAACAGTCCTGTACGGGTTGTAGAGGGGACTGTACTGTGACATTTTCATTTTGTTTATGATGCAAACTATGGCACAATAACATACACAATACTGGAAAAGTGGGTTAGACCACAAAGGTATACATATGTAATATTCCTATTACGTGTGCAACCATTTTGTATTAGTCAAGCAGTCAATAACGTACAACTGCTTAATAGGAGGTCACATTACTGCCCACTGGACAGACCAGCCACTCACTGTAGTTGTGCATACTGGTGGCCATCCCCCCCAGGTATGGGTTGTGGGGGGAACCACAATGTCAGTGGGGGACTCAAAAGTGTAACACGTACGTACAGTATCACAATGTGACACATGTATCAGATGTATACCATACTTGCTGCAGACAGCTGCAGGCTTCAGGTGGATGGTAAAGTGTAGCCATGGTACCATCTGTTGTTGAGCTGCACATCATACATCTACGGTTGATGGTCCAATGTCTGATTCATGCTCCTCGGGCTCTGGGTTTATAGTAACACAAATGGCAAGGCAAATTTTATTTTTATGGCGCTCAATCCCAGAGGTTCTGGGCACCTCACAATAAACACAATACAGGAAATATATTTAAATAAAATAATAAAATGTAGAGTATTGATACACAATTATAAAATCCTAAAATTCATAATCAAAGCAAAGGTCAGAGATGTTATAGCGCAAACAGTCAGGGGGAAAAACAAACTACTCCGGGAAGGCCAGGCAAAAGTGGGGGGCCTTTAGCCTCTGCTTGAATACCTCAGTAGAAGAGGTCTCCGGACTGCAGGTGGAAGCAAGTTCCACAGGGTCGACCCAGCGTCACTAAAGGCATGGTTGCCCGATGTCTTGAGCCAAATCCTGGGAACATCCAGGAGGCCCTTAAATGAGGAGAGGAGGGAGCGGACAGAGGTAGCAGGTGTCAGGAGCTCAGTCAGGTAACCCAGACCCAGTCTATATAGGTCCTTAATGGTGAGCACACCCACCCAGAAGAGGACCCTCCACCTGATAGGCAGCCAGTGCAGAGCATGCAGGACTGGGGTCACATGACTGGACCTAGAAGGGCCCATCAGTAACAGAGTCACTGTGTGATGCTCCAGCTGCAACCTGCGGAGGGTTCTTCCCATGACCCTGAAGTGAAGACAGTTACAGTATTCGAGCCTAGAGGTAACAAAGGCAGGCACTAGCATCGGCAGGTCTTCAGGCAGAACGAGGGGCTATATCCTGGCAATGTTCCTCAAGTGGTAAAAAACACTTTTGACAACAGAAGACACATGATCCTCAAGTGTCAATCTGCTGTCCAGGACCATGCCAAGATTGCGCACCCTTGGGGAAGCCACCAATGGAGCCCATCCCAGAAAAAGTCCTGTGTCAGCTCTGGAGTGGTGGTCGAGGAAGTGGAAACTGAAGTTCAATGCAGGGAAATGCAGGGTTCTGCACCTGGAGGTCAGAAACCCAGGCCGAGTGTATAACCTGGGGGGAGACACACTACAAGTCTCAAAGGGTGAGAGGGACCTGGGGGTGGTGGTGGATGTCAAAGTGAACAACTCTGAGACTTGTAGGAGGGCAGCAGCCAAGGCAAATAGGATGCTGGGATGCATCGCTGGGGGATTACCTCCAGAAGGAGGGAAGTGATCCTCCCTCTGTATATTTCCCTGGTTAGGCCGCACCTCTAGCACTGTGTGCAGATTTGGAGACCGCACCTAGAAAGGGACATTTCACTCATGGAAAAGGTCCAGAGGAGGGCAACCAAAATGATCTGGGGCTTGGGGGAAAGAACCTACGGGGAGAGGCATGAGGAGCTCAACATGTACACTCTGGAGGAGAGGAGGGATGGGGGGATGTGATAGAGGTCTTCAAGTACATAAAGGGGATTAATAAGGGAGGCTCAGTCGGGTGTTCCAAAGGAAAGAGGGGGGCAACGGATGACATGGGTGGACGCTCAGAGGGGAGAGAGACCCAGGGGAGAGGAGGAGGTGTTACTTCACTGAGAGGGTGGTAGAACCATGGAATGTGCTGCCCAAGGGGCTGGTGGAGGCAGATACTGTAGAGGGGATCAAGAGGGGCTGGGACAGATATAGGGGGAGGGTGAAGCTGAAGGAGTCCAATACAAGGTAAATATCTTGGACTGGGGATAGAGAAACCCAAGGGATGGGGGGGGACGACTGAATTGGTGCCCAGTATGGGTGCTGGCTATCGAGCAGACATGAAAGATCATAAGGCCTACTCTGGTGGCATTTTAGTATGTTAGTATGTTAACTCTAGGTACCCTCCCATCTTGCCCATGACCCGTCTCAATCACCAGCACCTCTGTCTTGGCTGGATTCAGTCACAACCAGCTGGGGGAGATCCAGTCATTGATTTTAGCCAGGCAGGAATTAAGCATGTCTACAACATTGGATATTCCAGGAGCAAATGATAAATACAGCTGGGTGTCATCCGCACAGCAGAGAAACTCCACACTGAATTGCTGAATGATCTCGCCCAGGGACAGCATATGCACTGTGAACAACACTGGCAACAAGATCGAGCCCTGTGGTACTCCACATGACAGGGGCATTGGGGAGGATAAGAAACTCCTCATCACCACCTGCTGCACTCTATCATATAGATAGGACTCAAATCATTTGATGACAACGAGGCAGCAGTACTCACAGAGCCAATTGAAAAACATGAAGTGATTCACAGTGTCAAAAGCTGATGAGAGATTGAGGAGAAAAAAATTGACTTGTCTCCTCCATCTCTAGCTTTGAGCAAGTCATTATGCACCCTAACTAATGCTGTTTCAGTGCTGTGTCTGGCCCTATAACCTGACTGGAATGGCTTGAAGATGTCAAAGGATACAGGGTGACCCTCAAGCTGTTGTGCCACGAGTTTCTCAACAACCTTGCTCAAAAATGGCAGGTTGGAGATAGGACGGCAATTCGCCAGGACGTCCGGGTCGAGAGATTGTTTCTTTAAGAGGGGTCTCACCAGGTCCTCTTTCAAGACCACTGGGAAGATCCCCTCTGGCATCAAGCACTGGGTGGTCCTGACGAATACTGGGCCAACAGACCCAGCACATCTCTTTAGGAAATGCATTGGGACTGGGTCCAGCTCACAATATATGTGCTTTAGCTCAAAGATCACCTCAATGACCTTGGTCACCTCCACTGGTTTAAACTCCTCCCAGATTGACAAAGTGACTCTGTTCCTCCCAGTTCAACCACTGTGAGACAATGATTGCCTCACTGATGGAATTCCCAACCGTATAGAGGACACTCTGTCAGCGAAAAACAGAGCCAACTCTTCACATAAAGTGGTTGATAAGATCTTTTTTGGCTGCACACAGGCTGGATGAAGTAGCCTATCTACAGTCCGAAAAAGCTGAGAAGGTCTGTTTTTCCCTTCAGCAATTTCTCTGGACAGGAATTCTGCCTTCTTATGGGAAATTACCTCTTGGTACTCACTGTATTGAGCACACAGGGCCAGTTTGTCATCCTCCAACCGGGACTTCTGCCAGCAATGCTCCACTTCCGACCCCTGATCTTCATCACCTTGAGATCCCCATCAAACCAAGGGAATCTCAAGTGAGAGGATCTGGGTCATATATGTACTGGAGCGATGGCATCAAGCACCTCAGAAACCACCCTGTTATAGGTGGCCACTGCCTTGCTGGTGTCAATTTCACATGCAGCATCCACCCCAGATAGGTCAGCTAATGCCAGCAGTCCCTCTGGGGACAATCCCCTCAAAGAGCAGTAACTGACCATCTCCACGGGGAAGGACTTTCGGGAGGGCCCCAAGCATGAACTTCACCATGCAGTGATCAGACCAGGAAACCTGATTAATCTTGAGGCTCCCTACCTCAAGACCTAGCTGGAACACCAGATCAAGCATGTGACCATGTTGGTGGGTTGCAGAAGTAATTACTTGTGCTAGGCCCAGTGATGACATTAACTGAAGGAGGTCATAACCAAATTGCAAGGATTCTTCTTTGCCGCAGACATTGAAGTTCCCCAGGATTAAACACTTGTGGGACTCCAACACCTGGTTGACCATGAAGTCCGCAACCTCCTGCAGGAATTCCCGGCCCCCCAAACCCAGGGGGTCTGTAAATAAGGAGAATCCTGCAGCCTGCAACTGGACTCCCACGCACAGCCACACACTCAAAGGCTATGGAAGTTCCAACCAGGTGCATAGTGAAGCCCAGGCTGGATCTAAACAAGATAGCCACACCCCCACCCCTGTGATCCCTCCTCGGACTGTGCACTACAGAATACCCAGAGGGGACAGCCACCTCTAGAACTGAACTGGCATCATCACTCAACCAAGTTTCCATAATGCAAGCCAGGATGACCGAGGAAATCAAGTCAGCGATAATTGTGGTCTTATTCCTTGCTGACCTGGTGTTGCATAGCACCATCCGAAGGGGATCTAAGGGTGCTGCCAGACCCTCAGCTGCCTGTCCACTCAGTCTGGTGAGACCCCTGGGTATGGAAACCAAACATGTCTGGCCTCTCTCCAGGCTCTGTTTAAACCCAGGGCATCTCCTGCACCTGACCACCACAATGCTACTCACCTCCCCTACCACAGCTGCTCCCTGCCACTGACAACTTTAGCATGTAAACCCATCTTGCTGCCTGTAGTAGCAGTCGTGTCCATTTCTCCCTCTAGGTGTGGGTTTTATATGGACAGTCCCCATGTACTGTGGCTGTTTTGCTGTGGAGCAATGTATCTATACACAGAGTACTTCCACTATGGAATCTTTTGTAATGTTTCCGCTGTCCCTGTACTGTTCTTGCACATGTGTAGTGGGCGTATAGTGCTTCCCATATTCCATTTCTGGCAGGGACGCTGGCGTATGCAGACAACAGCTGTAGTACAATGCAGTAAGACATGACTGCACACTTTAATTTCTGCTTTTGGACAGACACACTCATCACATTGCGGCACATTATCTGCAAATGTTGCAGCACCCACGTTCATTCAAACCTTTTGGTCATGGAACACGCATGTTTGGAGGTCAGTCAGTTTATTCTGGTAGAGTGACTCCTTACCAGTTACTCCCTTTCCCAAGGTTATATGGCGGGGTTCATACAGCGGTTCAGGCAGACCTCTGGCACTTTGTCAAATTGCTTCTCATCACAGTACCACTTTGGCATGCGATTGAGTTACATTCTGGCCTGACTGAAATTCTGACATTTCCTTTCTGTCTTTGTGCACAATGATCCTTTCTGCTTTGACTGCATGCTCTTTCCATAGGTAGAGTTAGAGGGACAGATTTCCATAGGCCAGGGGCTGACAGAAGCCTCTATCAGTCCCCTCTGTATGTCAACTGTTTGGCACACAGGACTGTTTGCAGCATCATAGAAACAGAAACGTTGAATTTAATGGCAGATAAGGACTGCTTGGCCCATTCACTCTGCCCATTTCTCCATATCTTCACTATTACCACAAACTGTACCCGATCTACAGCTCTTTCTGCCTCCCCCCTTCTTTTCTACTGTGATTCCCTTATGCTTATCCAAGCATTTTCATTTCACTGACATCAGTGGGTTGTAATAGTCATTAATTCTCTGAGGAAGCCCTTGAGGCAAGGGATGAAACAAAAGAAAAATTGTACTGCTGCTGTCTATACTGGTATGCTGGATTAAAGCAACATTCATTTGAACTAGACTTTTGTCTCTGGCTCCTTACTGCAAGGGTGTGTGCTGCACCTATTTCTTTCGAATTGTAACTACTGAAGTGTTATTAGCACCACCGGCTGAGTGCCCTCCTCTACTTATATTGCTATCAGTCATAAATTGCCTTTCACACAGGAGTTGAACATTTTCTCCAAGCTTGTTCATGAGGTGGGGTCATAAGAAGGCTACGTTAAATAATTTGGGGTAAAAATCTTAAAAAACAACAAAGTTATGATCCTGCATTGAAATTTGCTAATTCAGGCTTGTAACTTTGGTAATTTTCAATATTTTGACCCGAAATTTTCAACCTTCCATTTCTTCACAGCACCATGTAACAGCTTTCATTTTTCAAATCCTGGCCAAAATGTGTTTTCGCATCCGGAAAGGTGATTTTGCGATTGCTGCGCAAAATCACCTAACGGGCAGGAATCAAACATTTTCTCTGCCCTTGTTCATGAGGAGGGATCATAAGAAGGCTATGTTGAAAATTTGGGGGTACAAATAATAAAAAACAACAAAGCTATGAGCCTATGTTGAAATTTATGAACACAGGCTTGTAACTTTGGTAATTTTCAATATTTTGACCCCAAATTTTTAACACAGTCATTTTTTCATACCACCTCATGAATGTGACAGCTGTCATTTCTCAAATCTTACCCAAAATGAGTTTTAATGCTTGTGGTACAAAATAATGATTCAGCCATTATTTTATAAATGACACGTCATGCTCAGAAGGAGTGGTCATAAAAAGATTATGTTGAAAGTGTGGAGTAAAAATGTGAAAAAACAACTAAGTTATGAGGAAACTAATTGTTCCAACATTTACTCAAAAACTTTATTTTTTGCTGATTTTGGCCCCTAATGTCCAACAAACCCTTGTGTTACCCCACCTCCTGAACATGGCAGGTATCATTTCTCAAATCCTCTCCGAAACTTGTTTCCACAGTCGCACAGTGAAATCACCTTTCGGTTGGAATTTAAAAAATTCCAACTGACTTGATTATAACATTAGGTCATAAAAAGACTTTTGGACATTTGGAGTCAAAATGTTGGAGCCCACTTACAAGTAGATATTGCCTCTCAGCTGCCCTGTCCTGGGTAATTACAATCTAACAACAAGACGAGCTGAAAAGAACCACACAGCAGAACTGATTAATTTTATTTTTTCCATTTCAAACTTGCAAGGTTTGTGTAAGTGAATCTCTGATTGAAATAGTTTTTTGCAGGGTATATTTTCTGTTAAATTGTTGTGCAGGTTGTCTTGCTGAAAGAAAGAAAATTAGTTACTGGGGTGGTGGATCAGAGCTGTAGCTGATTGCTTCCTGAAGGCACAGGCTTGGTCCCACCCACCTGCCCCTCACTCCACCACCCCAAGTGCGTCATTTCCTTTATACCAGGTGTTCTGACATCACTTCCCCTAAAAAGCAAAGGATATATACCTGTCATATCCTTAACAGCCTGGCACACTGCATAGGGGGTAAATGCACGCACACACTAACAAAAAAAAATCTTTAAACAGGAAGGGAGAGAGACATTTGGGGAGTGGTGCAATGCACTGGCTGTGGGGCAGAAGTCTTCTGGAAGATGTTCTGGAGGCTGTGATGCTGCCCTATTTGCAGATACCTCTCTGGTCTGAGAGTGGAGGTTGCCCATCTCCAGGCTGACCTGGCAAGGATTCAGGAAACCTCCCCCCTCCCCAGGGATCACCAGGGCTGCCACCACTGCCTCAGAGGTTGCTAAGAAAGAGAAGCGGTTGGACCACAGTGCACTCAGGGAGGGTGAGGGTGGTGGAACAAAGACGCATCCCTCCAGTTGTACCTCTCCACAATTCATACACCATTCTTGTGGAGCGCAGTTCCCCTATGGAGGCACCCACAGTGGAGACCATGGAGGATGCTGGGAACCTCCACAAAGGAGACCCACAGGAGGGTGGCATGGGACCCCACAGGGGAAGGAAACAACTCCTGGTGGGGGACTCAATCATTAGGGGTTAGAACTGGGGGATGCAGGGGAGAGGAAGGTAAGGTGCCTGCCCGGTGTCATGGTTTAGAGGAACAGGAAGTGGATGCTCAGCATTGCGGGACCAGCTGCACGGGAGAGGAAGTTGGATGTCATTGTCCACCTAGAGACAAATGACCTGGCTGGAAATGGGTTCAGAGCAGTGCAGGAGGAGTTTGTGGAGTTGGGGAGGAGCCTTAGACAAGTAGCATGACCAGTAACCTTCTTGGAGGTGCTGCCTGTCTATGGCATGGATGAGGCTAGGGTACTCTGCATGATGGGATTCAATGAATGGCTGAAACACTGGTGTGGAGCTCAGGGTTTTGGCTTCATCGGGGACTGGGGGTCCACCTGGAGGGATACAGGCCTATACTGGTGCGATGGTCTGCATCTGACTGAGAGGGAAGGGAACCAGGATCCTAGGTGATAGGTTTCAATGCTTCATTGGCAAGCATTTAAACTAGCCAAGGTGGGAGACACTGAAAAGGACAGGAAAATCCCAGCCCCCAAATATACAGGGTAGTTAGCGAGTTAAACACCAAGGTAGAGAAGTCGATAGGGAGCAGGACAGGGGTAAATGGAGAAAAAGGCAAAGGCAGTAAGGACAGGGATGGGGCTAAAAGGGGTAAGGCCCATCAAAACATGGAGGGCGGTGAGTACCACTGTCCATAGTCTGGGTAACATGCTCCCTGAACTAGCGGTCTTGATGGAAAAGGTATGCCTGGATATCATGGCAGTCACAGAAACATGGTACACAGACAACCATGACTGGGATGTCAACATGCCAGGGTACATAATCTACAGGAGGGACAGGGAGGGTAAAAAAGGAGGAGGAGCAGCTCTCTACATAATGGAAGGGATCAAAGCTACAGAACTAAAGGGTAAACAGGGAGGAGAGGAGGCACTGTGGGTTGCTCTGGAGACAGAAAATGGCACCACAATCCACATGGGGGTTGCATACAGACCCCCATCTCAGAGATAGGCATTGGACAAGGAAATGATAGAAGGCATCCTTAGAATTGCAAAAAAAGGGGAGATATTGTTGATGGGGGACCTGAATATGGCAGATGTTAACTGGAGCACCTTTGCTGCAGCCACATCCAAGAGCAGGGTTATTCTCTATGCCATACAGGAGGCATGCCTCAGACAGCTGGTGTTGGAACCCACTCAGGAGGGAGCAATCTTAGACCTGGTACTCTAAAATGAGGATGGAGAGATGATCTCAGATATAGAAGTGGGTATCCATCTGGGAACAAGCTACCACCAAACAGTGTGGTTCATGATAAACACAGCCACAGTCAAGCCATACAAAAGCAGTGTACTGGACTTTAGTAGGGCTGACTTTAGCAAAATGGGAGAGTGCCTCAGAAAAGCACTAACAAACGGGCAAAAAGGTGAAGAACAATGGGAAAAATTTAAACTGCCATCACAGAGGCAACAAACCATTGTGTGAAGCAAATAAACAAAACAAAATGAATGAAAAAATCACTATGGTTCTCAAACAGGTGGAGGGGGAGGTTAGGGAGAAAAAAATAGCATTCAGGAAGTATAAGGAAACACAGAATGAACAGGACAGGGAACTGCACCAGTTAAAGCAGAAGGTAGCAGGGAAGGCAGTCAGAATAGCAAAGGCTCAAACTGAGGAAAAGATAGCCAACTCAGTTAAAAGGGGGATAAAATTTTTTATAGGTACATTAGGGAGTGAAGAAAGACCAAGAGAGGGATAGTGAGTCTTAATAAATGGGAAGGGGGGTAGAAGATGACAGTGAAAAAGCAGGGATACTGAATGAATACTTCTGCTCAGTGTTCACAAAGGAAGGGGGGGGTACCTAACACAGACAATAGAAGCGCTCTGGATAGGGTGGTCGATACTGGTCCATTCACAGAAGAAGGGGTTCTGAAAGAACCCCTAAAACTGAAGGTGGACAAAGCAATGCGGCCTGACGGGATTCACCCCAGAATCTTAAAAGAACTAAGGGGAGAACTAGTAACACCACTGACTACCCTTTTTAACAACTCATGGGAGGATGGTGTGGTACAGTACTTGAGGACTGGAAGGAGGGCATATGTGATTCCCCTTCACAAAAGTGGGAGCAAAGCAGAGGCAGGAAACTACAGACCTGTTGGTTTGACCTCAGTGGTAAGGAAAATGATGGAATCACTTCTGAAAGAAAGAATTGTTGAATACCTGGAGGCCAGTGGGGCACAGACAGGACCCAAGACAGCATGGGTTCACAGTGGGAAGGTCATGTCAGATGAATCTAATAGGTTTTTTTGACTGGGTGACCAAAGTAGTAGGCAAGGGAGGGGCTGTGGACATGACCTACCTAGACTTTAGCAAGGCATTTGACACAGTCCCACACAAAAGATTAATACAAAAGTTAGCCAGTCTGGGGGTTTGTCCCAGGGTGGTTGTCTGGGTAAAAAACTGTCTGGACAACAGGATGCAGAGGGTAATAGTAAATTAAGTCCACTCCAAAGAAAGGGGGGGTTACTAGCGGGGTACCGTAGAGTTCAGTACCTTGACCGGTCCTCTTTAATGTCTTTATATGTGACATTATGGAGGGACTGGAAAGAAAAGTATGCCTCTTTGCAGACGACACAAAAAAAAATCTGCAACAGGGTTGATACACAAGGAGGGGTGGAAAGGATGAGAAGGGACTTGGCAAAGTTGGAAGAATGGTCAAAAGTATGGCAGCTAAGGTCCAATGCAAAAAAGTGCAAAGTAATGCACCTGGGAAACAAAAACCCAGAGGAAGAGTATACAATGGGAAGGAGGTACTAACTACAAAATGGAAAGGGACCTGGGGATGGTTACATCATATGACCTAAAGGTAGGCAAGCAATATGAGAAGGCGGTAAGCAGGGCTGGGGGGATACTGGGATGCATAGGGACAGGCATCACCAGTAGAAACAAGAAGTTGTTATCCCTCTGTACAGACAGTTGGTGAGACCTCATTTGGAGTACTGCATTCAGTTCTGGAGACCCCATCTCCGCAAGGACATAGACAGGATGGAGGCAGTCCAGAGGAGGGCAACTAAAATGGTGCAGGGTCTGCACCAGAAGCTATTCAAAGAGAGACTAAAGGAGCTTAATATGTATACCCTCCAGGACAGGTGGGAGAGGGAGGACATGATAGAAACTTTCAAGTACCTCAAGGGAATCAGTAAAGTCCAAAAGGGTAGCATCTTTCAGAAAAAGAGATGTGTGTAGCCGGCCCTTAGATGCTTTGGTTAGATTTCCACTTGTGATGCTGGCGACCCGTGTTTGGGAATGGACCTGGGTTGCTGGAGGGCCAGCCGGTGGAAGTAGGATCGAGCAACCCACAGACTGCTCTCCTTCTCCGGGGGGGGAGGGCGCAAGTTGCGCACGGCTCTCGACTGACCCCTGGCGAAGGCTGGGGATTCACGCAGCTACCAGCGCTAACAGTCTGAGAGGAGGGGAGAACCCTCGATGTCATTGCACGTCCCTGCCCCTGACAATAGCAAGGGAAACTTCTCGCAGCTGGCTGCACTTGTGAAGCCTGCCCCCGGCTTTGATTAGCCTCTAGACCTGCTCTTCCCCGGGCAGTTACTAGTCATGTGGCACTTGGGTGCTGCATCCCTGCCCTCTGGGGGGTACATCAGGGGTACTGGGGAGAAGAGAGCATAAGGGGCTCAGAGGGGGAAGCACAGGGGCATCAAGACCAGGCTGATGTATGGCAGCTGGCTGCAGGGGCAAAATAAAAAATATAAATAAATAAATTAAAAAGAAAAAGATGTGCAAGAACAAGGAAGCACAATTTGAAGATAGAGGGGTGACAGCTCAGGGGCAATGTGAGGAAGTATTTTTTCATGGAGAGGGTGGTGGATGCATGGAACAGCCTTCCTGAGGAGGTTGTGGGGTCAAAAACAGTGGGGGAATTCAAGAATGCATGGGACAGACATACAGCAATTCTAGTGGTGGGTTGGAGGAAGTAGGCTGTTCTGGGATCTGCAGCTTATCCAATAGGTAGGGAAATGGGCAGACTGGGTGGGTCAAGAGGTCCTTATCTGCCATCAGAGTCTATGTTTCTACATTAACAATGTGTCAAAGCAGGACACCACTTAAAATGAGATATTTCATCCCATCTGCTCTATTCTGGCTAAATGTATACTAAAAATGTGTAAAATCAAGACCCGGTACAACAGCAATACCAGCGGCGAACATTCAGCATTGACAAATGCTTGTTAAAATATGCTTAGACTGTTTATTCAGCTTTGATATTGGTGGTAGCTATGGTCACATGTATTCCATGTCATAGTGACATCATATTACTTGTATAAAATGGCTACGGTTTGTGGCTTTGTAACCTCTGAGGAAGCATCAGGTCTGACAGTGCAAAGCGTTAGTTTCTTGCCCGTAGTCATCCTGCTTTTGTAGTTGGTGGTAGCAGTTTTTAACACTGAAGATTTGTACTGAAATAAAGTCTAAAGGAAGCATGAATATTGTCTTTGTGGATTCCTTATTACACCAATCGAGGGGAGAATACTGGTCCCTGACGAGGTGCACATGCACGTAACCAGGCAGGCCTCAGCATTGACAGAAGCCTCTACTCTGGGTGAGCACACTGCACTTTTCACTTGCAATGTAAGTGTCTTTTTCATTATTAGTAAATGCGTTGATAGTATCTGGGATTGGTGCTGCTTTTGATGCATGTGAGTGCTGTCTCTCATCTATTTCTGCGTTTGTGTGCTAAAATGGACCAAGGCATCACCATACCTTGGAGCTCACTCATGAACTTTTCTTCAATATTTAGACACACTACAACTTAGATTTTATTTTTTTGCTATAATTCTCACCTTCATTTCTTTATTACTAAGGACATTTGCATGAACGTAGGATCTCTGCCAGCTCAGCTCTGATTGCTTGTCTAAACCTGTCATCACAATTCTGTGTATGACTTTCTATTCTGTTGCTGTGGAAATAATTATGATATATTGCATGGTTGACTGGTATTGCCTACTGATGTCAGTGAAATGAGAAACTGTGTTTTCCATATTAGTGATGTTACTTCTGCAAAAAATGACAGATTGAGGCTGGCCCCATGATGCAGAGGTTAAGGTGCTGTGGAGCACCTTACCTCATGCCGAGCCAGCAACCTGAGTTCAGGGACAAACGCTGGTTGCTGGAAACTGGTGGGGGACAGGCTGGGAGATGGAATGAGCAGCCAATAGGCTGCTTTACTTTCCCCGCCAGGGGTGGTTTGCCTTCCCAGCTCTTGACTGCCACCAGGTAGAGGCCTGGTAGCAGCACCAACACTACGGGGGGGGGGACTAGACAGATGTCTGGGTGGGTGGAAGAAGGCCGTGGCTCCAGAACACGAGTGCCTCCACACACATGCACTTCTGTGCTCTGCCATGGCGCCAGGACCTTGGGGAGAAAACCTGGCACAGCCGCGGCTTGCAGCATTCTGCAACTTTTGAAAATCTAGTCCTTAGAGTCCACCAAGTCTACCTAGAGCTACTATTACATGGCTCATTCCGCTACCCTCCCTACTATTCTGTCCTCCTCACCTTCCCCTGATAATACTACCTTTTTTAGCTTTCTCAGCCAGTTTTGTCCAGCAATGGTTTTTGAGTTGTCTAGTGCACTGGGCAGGCTATTCCACTTATCCACCAACTTCTCCATAAAAGTGCTTCCTGAGATCTTTTCTGACTCCCTCGTCAGCTTTAAATGATGCCCCCTGGTGGAAGAACTTCCATTCAGTCAGAATAGCTTCTTGTACAGCTGCAGGTATTTGTATGTCTCTGTCATTCTCCTTCCTCCCTCCTGTCCTCCGTGGAGTACATATTGAGGCTCTCTGACCTGTCCTTACAAATCTTACCCTGCTGTTCCTGAACCATCACCGTTAACCTCCACTGCACATCTACAACCTGCCCCTATCCTATTTCAGGTTTGGACTCTAGAACTGCACAGAGCCTTACCAGCAGCCTGCACTTTGGCATAATTACTTCTTTCTACAGCTGATAAGTCCTCACCTAGTACACTCCACCATCATCTTTGTCTTCCCATATGCCATGCTACAATTGGATGTGGACTTCATGTTATCACTAATTATGAAATGGATGGCCAAAATCCAGAAAGCTGATTGGCTAAGGACTTATTCAACTGGGACAATGTCTCAGTACATCATTTCCAGTTGAAAGAAAGTCCTGCCATCAGCCTTTGAACTTTAACACAAATCCTTGTGCCCCCCTGCCACACTTTTCCCCACACGGTTCATGGCTGCCATGGCATCACCACTTACACTGCCCATTCTGTACCACTGACCGTGGCTTCATTTTTGCTGCTGACTACTGCTTCATTTGTGTTACACTCCACGGCTTCATTTATGTTGCCGACTGCGGCCTACAGCATCTCCTCCTCCTCCTCCTTTGTCCAATGCTCCAGTTCTTTAGCACACGTACAGCTTGATGGTCAGCACATAGTGTGCCAGATGGCTCTCAACCAACCCCATAAGGGCTGCTTGTGAAATGGAATGACCTACTCTCTGTCTGCAAGGAGGAAGAGGGCTGCCATGGACAGCACATACTGTACCACACAGTGGCTTGGGTGTGGAGATACAGTTTTACAATGCAAACCCCATTGCCCACGTGGTAGCACAATGCAATACAGTTGTGCTATCTGGGGGCTCCTTAACCTGGCTTACGCTCTGATATCTGCTGCCTTTCAGCAATATCCTTCACTTAGTTTGCTATGAGCATTTCCTCGTAACTGTGTATTGATGCCTATGAAGAACTCAAGGGTTATTTCGTCTCATGACGCTGCGGGTAGAGTAAGCCATGAGCCTGAAGCCACAACTTCATTCAATGAAAAAGTACCTTGTTCTTCACCACCATCATTTTTTTTGTTATTCTTTCTTTCTTTCTTTCTCATCTCCGGACCCCAATGCTTTCAGACCTCATGAAGCATCTTTGGGGCACTCCTACCATACCAGAGTGTTGCCTCCTACATGTTACCTCAGGATGCCCACCCTATGTGGGGTCAGGGTGGGGGCCTTTACTCCCAAACACACTGCCTCGTCAGGAGCGCACAACTGGTTAGTGAAGTGCAGCCACTTATGTACTGGGGTCTTTCATTTAGGAGACCAAGTCATTTGTTTTCTAGTTTTTCTGCCTCCCTCCCCCCCAGAACTCTCACATACACTGACATCATGGGACATGTACTTGCACTGAGTGTGGCAGCATCAAAACATCTATGGAATAGAAACATAGACTTTGTCAGCAGATAGGGACCACTTGGCCCACCCAGTCTTCCCATTTCCCTACCTATTGGATAAGCTGCAGAGCCTAGTTAACCAACAGCCTACTTCCTCCTACCCTCCACTAGAATTGCCTTATGTCTGTCCCATGCATTCTTGAATTCCCCCACTGTTTTTGACCCCATGACCTCCTCAGGAAGGCTGTTCCATGCGTCCATCACCCTTTCTGTAAAAAAATACATCCTCATGTTGCCCCTGAGCCACCTCCCCAACTCCATCTTCAAATTGTGCCCCCTTGTTCTTGCACATCTCTTTTTCTGGAAGATGCCACCCTCTTGGAGTTTGTTGAGTCCTTTGAGGTACTTTAAAGTTTTTATCATGTCCCCCCTCCCCCTTCTTTCCTCAAGGGTATACATGTTAAGCTCCTTTAGTCTGTCTTTGTATGGCTTCTGGTGCAGACCTTGTACCATTTTAGTTGCCCTCTTCTGGACTGCCTCCATCCTATCTATGTCCTTGCAGAGGTGGGGTCTCCAGAACTGCATGCAGTACTCCAGATGGGGTCTCACCAACTCTCTGTAAATCCCATGCACCCCAGCCCTCCAGCCGCATTGCCACCTGTGGTCATCCAGGAGTAGTATTGCAGCATAAGACGGTAACCCACCCTTCCCAGAGAAGGAGTGTGTCCTGTGGGATGCTCAGTCCCTCTCCCTCAAGTGGCCCTCGATGATACAGGGTCAGTACTGAACCTGCTTTACTTGCATTGTGAGCAGTAGCGCTTCAGCTGTTCTGACAGGTCAGTCCCAGAATCACCAGTATCTAATCTTCTTGGTCATATAGAGTAAATAGGGGAGGAACAGTCAGGGTGCTTCGAAGGAAGGAAGAGGGGGCCACTAGAGGGCATGGGTGGAAGCTGGAGGGGGGAAGATTCACGGGAGAAAGGAGGAGGTGCTACTTCACTGAGAGGGTGGTGGAGCCATGGAATGCGCTACCTAGGGGGCTGGTGGAGGGGTTCAAGAGGGGATAGGACAGGTACAGGGGAAGGGTTCTGGAAGCAAAATCCAGTGCAGCGAGAATATCCCGGACTGGGAAGGGAGAAGCCAGAGAAGGCGAGGGGGGCAGCAAGGTCAGCTCCCAGGGTGAGGGCTGACCAAATGAGCAGACACGAAAGACCGTTAGGCCTGTTCTGCTGGCATTTTAGTATGTTAGTATATGCAGTGGATTATGATGCGAGGTGTAGACACAGCCAGAGCAGATATAGTCTCAGAAACAGTGAGCTTGTTTTCACGCAGATATCCTCAGTAATAAAAAAAAAAGAGGGAAGGAATTACAGAAAATACAGGGCATGTAAACGGTGACGCCAGGGGCCCCTTAAATGTATGCCTTTGCATCCTGTTTTGTTATCTCATTGAATGAAAATCAAGAAAAGGAAAACCAGGGCTTTCTGTTCTTGAGAAAAGCAGGCTATTCATTACTGGGGTGGGGAGGGTTGCCTGGGAGCTTAGCCTTCTCAGGTTGTGGCAGCTCTGTGGGAGGGACAATTTAGGAGTGACATTTCAAGTTTGTGGCTATAGCAACAGAAACATTCTTAGCTATCTGTTCACATTCTAACAGCATTCACTCATTACTGTAGCAAACAGTGGTGACAACGACCTGCTCTGTCACTCATCCAGACAGAATAATCAATTTGCATGTCATAGAAGAGCTATGACTGTCCTTTATGGCCTGAGCCCTGTATAATGCAAACCTTTAATTAAACTATTTTGAAAACCCATCAGGCTTGACAATTTTATTTTCACTTTCTCATGCTGTCATATTTTGTTGGCTTTTAAAGCTATTGAACAGTCTAGGCACCCCCATCTCTACGATTCAGGCTTCTGACTCCCCATACTCCTACAAGAACAGCTTGGTCCATGGAACAAGGGCTTTCCTAGGTCCCTGCTATCTACATAACCTCCTGAACCCCTGCACTCCTGCACTTCTGCAAAAACAACTGGGTCCATGAAACCAAGGATTCTCTGGGCCCCCAGTATCTCTGTGTGTTCCTGGCCCCCTGCACTCCTGCACGAAGAACTAGGTTTATGAAACAAGGGCTGCTCTGGGTTCCAACTATCTACATGATCTCAGGAGCGCAGGACCTCCTAAACTCCTACCAGAATGGCTAGGTTCTTGGGTTAGGGGCTTCTCCAGGTTCCACCATCCTATTTGAAATCAGCAGGGCACCACGTCTTTGCAGTGGTGGTCCCGGTTCTGTGGAACTCAGTATCAGCCAACATTGATCTGTTCACTACCTCTGAAGTTTTCATGCCTTTTTTTTTTATTTTTAGTGTTTTTGGTCCAGTTCTCCCTTCCCCCAAAGTGAGCTCAGCCCATGCCTGCATGCCATCATCCCATGCCAATGCTTACCCCCTGGGTGGGTCCGCCGAACATGCACTCCTCTCCACAGTCATTGGTATCTTTCCCTGGCTTGTCCCCAAGGGTGGAGCCACGGGAGAGGGCCCCCCCCCGGTGGACACTGGTGGCAGCGGAGACGATGGTGGAGCAGGGTGTCACGCTTGAGTGACCAGAACTTTTTTTGTTGGCTTGCAGCAATCCCCCTAGGATTGACACCAGCGTCTGTCCAGAGCACTCACCCCCCTCCCCACCGAAGCAAGAGAGCTATCCCTCAGATGTGCAATCCTGCCCCATCCAGCTGACCCACTGACTCCTGGGTCCATTCCCGAACCCAGAATGTCAGCATCACATACGGACACCTTGCTACACTGTGCCAGCAGGCCGGACATGTTTTCGTGTCTTAACTGAAATGACTAAACATCTCATGAACCCAATTTTTCCTTGTTCTTTTATACAGTAGATACTGTTATTTAAGAGTTGTAATATTTGCTATTTTAGTTTTAAACTTTTGCAAGTGATTTCTTTTTTTTTCCACCCCAGTTCCCCCAGGCTTTGGCCCCTGCCCTCTATGCTGCCCCGTGCTCAGGCTTATCCTCTGGGTGGAGCCGCCGGGTGTGTGTCCTCTTCTCAGAGAACACAGCCTCTAGCACTGGCTTACCACCCAGGGTGGGGCCACGGGTGTGGGACCCCTCAGCAGACTTTAAGTCACAGAAGGAGTGGTGGCGGAGGTAGGGTCATCATGAATGGGGGCTGGAATTTTGACTATGCTTATCCTTGGGATAGGGACATGCAATGATGTCCCATGTCCATCCTGCCCCCAACAAATGACAGTGCCAGCACTGTGATTTCCCCAGCCTCTGCCAGAGGTCCATGGTGTGCCAAACACTCTACCTCCCTCCCCCCTCAGAGAGGGAGAGCATTCCCTAGGATGCTCAGTCCTTCTCCCCCCAGCTGGCCCTCCGATGTTCTGAGTCCGTTCCTGAACTTGGGGTATCGGCATCGCAGAAGGGTGCCCTGCCTCTGTGCCGGCGGGCTGGCCATGTGCATGGGATTTCTTATTTCTTATTATATTTTACATGTTGCATTAGCACTTTATTGCAGCCTAGTTCATGTCTTTCTGTTGCTGTATTGTTAAAGAGCAGCCCTCTACTAAACTGAAATATTTAGAACAATAACATTTACAGCAATTACATTTAAGGGGCCCTATGCACATTGCCAACATGCCGTGTAAACCAGGCACATTGGCATTGCTACATCTGAATACCATGATGCGAGGTCCCGCGGACCCCATGTGGCATTCACAGATGGGATACATGGCAACTACATGGCTGATCCCCCTGCCGTGCAGACAGCAATGCGCCTGGGGTAAGTGGAGGGCATGTCAGAGGCGTGTCCGCACTCCACACCATTCACAAAGGTATGGAGTGCTGGGTATGGTGGCTGCATGCTACGCTGGGCAATATCCAAGCCATAAGAGATGCGCACCCCCCCCAAGATGTCGCCACCAGCTGCGGTGAAGACATTGGGGCACAGCAGACCCTCCTTCACATGCCGCCCCCACCCATGGGGACTACAAAAGAGGAGCTGGGGTGTCCAGCTAGGCACCCACCTGCCCCAGTGCTGGCGGTGCACAGTGCACCATCTGCCTTCTTCAGCACCCTGTGGGCTCAAGGGATCCAGCAGCAGACCGGGTCTGGCCATCCCATTGGAACAGTCCTCCATGCATCTGCATGCTGGAGGGTTGGGGCCACGGATGAGAGCTGCGCAGTGGACAGTGACTGTGAATATGACCACTTCACAGCCATCTGTGGCTGCGAAGCTCCAAAGGCAGGATATGCACCTTTGGTGTGTTATTCCCACCCGTTAGTGCATAGAACCCAACGTTAGTATTTTCTAATTTTGTGTTTCACTTTCTTCTGTTCTTGGTTTACTAAATACTTAACATAATACAACATGTATTTCACAGAGTCTTTCAAAAAGCATCTACTGCTGGTGATACCACAGCCTGTTGTCACGGTGATCACTATGATGCCGTAAACAAAGGCAATATGAGGTCAGTTGGGAACGGTCAAATGTTTTTTATATACAGACATGTCGACTAGGCTACCAAGATGTGTTATGCACCGGGAAGGAAAACTGACAATTGCAAAATGCAGTCTCAGGTAATTTGTGACAGCTGAAACCTTGTGTTTGTGACAGTACACATAGTGGGTCTCTGGCCCTGTTCTTTTTGCATCAAGACAAAGGCACTAAGAAGTCAGATGAGAGCAGTCAAATGCTTTTTTGGGAGGATGGGTTTCAACAAGCTTACCTATATGTATAACAAACCCTGGACCAGAAAACTGAAAATTAAAAAATGTCCTCTTTTTTTTTTTGTTTTGCTTTGTTTTCTGTGTGAGAATTTAGTGCTCATGAAAGGTGCTGGATTGACAGCACTGGAAACTGAAGTCCTCTGCTTATCCACAAAACAGATACAGCATGGGTGATTACAGTGAATGCTTCCTCACACTGTCCTGCAACTCTGCATTGGAGGGATCACCACTATGTAGGTGAGAGGGCAGTTCAGACTCCATGGCCACTCAGTCTTTGGCCTCACATGTGAGACTATCAACAAGGCTACCAATTAGTGCAAACTGCGTGGGTGCTTTTGTGATGTGGATACTGGATTGGGAACTCAGACTGAGACCACCACAACTCAATTCACACAAGCCACAGAACAGCCCTCAGGTGATAATGACTATTCAGCCACTGCTGACCTGTGCTGGATTTGAACCAGTGACCTAGAGGTGAAAGGCACCTTAACTCACTACCAGTCCACTGAGCCATCCAGTTTCTCGGAAAATGTATTCTCTATTACGTTGCAATAGCTAAAATGTCATGTTTATGAAAATACTGAATTGTATAGCTGTTCAGTGGCTGAAAACAGTACCATTCAGTTTTTTTATAGTGTTCAACAGAGTGACTACAATGGGGTATGTGTCCTACCAGCCAAATAAAAAGATTATGTGGACATGAGACAGGCAGTCTCATGAACATCCCCATTAACAAACCTGCTTTAGCCTGAGGAATGAAATGTAAGTGATCACTCTCCAGTTACACTTGGAGACAAAAAAAATACCCTACCTGTACAGTACTTCCATACAGTATACCAAACAGCAGTCACCTGAGATACATCACACAGCATGTGCCTGTAATAAGGAATAACACGGGCCTGCTTTTATAATTCATATCACTGACCTACATAACAGTAATCATTTAAAACTGTATTGGGAATGTATATGAAATCTGCAATGGCCTTCACCCAGAATATGACATGTATTTTCATGAATGTGGCGGCAGAACAGTAACTCATGAGTGGGTAGATTCACAGGTGAGTTAAGTAAGTCCTGCCCCCTCAAGTGATGATAAGTAACATATTCTGAGTTAGGCCATTGTGTGGCCAGTTTACGCAATGTATTTTAAATCATAACCATGACACTTTTAAATGTGTTCTTTTTATGAAGCTTAGCATTAACACAAAAACATTTAGTATATGGAATTTGAAACTTACAGGTTTGTTGATTCTTTGATACATAGCTTTAAAAAGATACTTAGTTTGTGAGTTATTTACAAAAGTTTGTTCCATTTCTGCACATGCGCAGTGCAAAAATTGCTGTTCTAAGGAAAACCTACTCTGTATAGAACAGAAAAACCTTTACAAGCCAAAAACAAACAAACAAATCTGTGAACAGCTCTTGGTCAAACTGTTGTGGCCAAGTATGTAGTTTGTAAGGCTGATTCTTTTATGTTGCTTATTTATTTTATATGAAGAGTTTACTCTTTATTTTGTCTTTTTGAACTGAGTGAGAGATGAAACCCATTTGTGGTTTCATCACTTTTGATAAGTACCTGAACTGCTTGATTACTATGACACATAACCAGTAACAAAATGATTTGTTTACTGATGGTGGGTGCCCAGTCCCACCACTAGTGTCCCCCCTCCATGCTGGACCCAGATGTCATACTGATAGATGGCAGCAGGTGCCAAATCCTGCTGCCTGTATCCCTTTCTCTCCTGAACATGGCAGTGAACAGAAATGTTCAGGTGGTACAGTAAGTGCCCAGTCTGGCTGCTGGTGTCCCTTCTCCCACCTGAGCCACTTAAAAATGTGTCCCAACCTCTAGCACCCATGCCCCTCTCAGTACCCATCTGTGCTATGAGTTAATAGGGCCTCCAAGATGTGTCTCTTATGGCATAAGAGATGCCGAGCGTGATGTTTGGGCAAAAGGACTGTGAAGCGAAGCTGAGTAGGTCTGCCCAAACCTCACGAGAGGTGCCCCTTATACCATAAGAGACACCTCTCAGAGGCCCTATTAACTTGTTATAAATCATTCAAGTTTAGCTTGAGTGAGTTGTAATAGGTTTAGAGTCTTCAATTTCTATTTATTTATGCCATCCTCCCCCCGATGCTAGAAATGGATCCCTTTTCCCTAACACTCCCACATAAGAGCACACTGTACACAGGATACGATGTACAGGGGCTCTGCTCACTGACTGGCTAGCTGAAATCATGCTAGGGATTTATAATGTTGATTGTGATCCCTCAGCGTGAATCCTCAGGGTCCTCCAGTGCAGTTCCTCATTGTCCCTTGACTCATTCCTCTACAAGCAATGAAAGAAAAATGTTGAGAAAAAAATGCAACTATGTGCATGGAATTAGGTGCTTTTTTTTTTTTTTTTATTTACCGTTTTTGTACCGCCAATAACTTGACCACTTTCACTCCAATTTTTCAGGTGGCAATATCGCCACCCCACCTCGCAAACTTGTAAGTGTCACTTTGTAAATCAAACCCAAAATGCATTTTTGGGCACATTAACAAGCTGACAGTTACCTTATGTGTTTGCAAGGTGGAGTGGTGACTTAGACACCCTAAAAATTTGGGATCAAAATGTAAAAAAAATTGAATAAGTTATGAAAGCAAATTGGAAAACAAAATGAAAAAGATAAGTCCATCAGCATGTGCATTAGGTGCACTTTTGGACTTGTTTTTTGTGTTTGTTTGTTTTGTTTAAAGCTCAAGAAACAATTTCTAATACTAAGAAAACTAGATATTGAATAGGGCTACCTTGATATATAAATGTTCACATGGGCATAATTCTGTACACCTCAGCAACTAGCTAACTAAACCAACTCAACCCTACTCATGATCACAGCCCAACAACCTGCTGCAGTACATGTACAGTACTGTACCAACCAAGGATAAGCAATAAGACACAAAAGAGTGTTGGTTTCTATTTGTAAACCCCACACCTAGGTGTGTTGTGAGGCACAAGGTGCTTTTGCTGAGTGCCTTCAGCTACCTGGAAGTGCAGTTTACAAATCAGAATTCACACCCTGGAGTGGCATATTTTGTTTATAAAATGGGTAGTGGGAAAAGAAAAAAAAACACACACACAAAGAAATTTTAAATTTTAAACCTGAATTAGATAAGCTGTATTTGTTTATGAACTAACAGTAGAAACAGTCACATCATTTGCGGGGGGTAGATAAAAACGCAGCAAACTGCTTTCCCTTTCTGACCCCCCCTTAACACACACACACACACACACACACATATATCAACCATACACACTCACTGTGGGTATATGACAGAATAAAGATTGACTTCTGCAGATTTTGTTTTTTATTTATTGTTTATTTGTGAAATCCTTCATGGAGTATTTATAAGGGACAGTTTCAAAACGTTTACAAATATTAAGCTGACAAGACAAAGAACTTTGGCACAAAAGCACTGAGGCAAGGGTAACTTGAAAAGGAAAAGAGTACTGGCAACAAAGCCAGGTTTCACAGAAACAGAAAATCACACAAACACTAATAATGCAAAGGATCATGGGAAGTATATGGAAATCACCATGAAAATTTAGACTGGTTCTGCTTTATGCAGGAGTGCTTGGTGCCAGTTTGTCTCTCACACAATCTGCAAAGGCTAAGAACAGAAGATACAGACATGTGTTTTGTCTTTCTTAGGACTCATCACTGTGTCTCATCTATATCTCAACCCAGGTGAAAATGAGCTAGTCTTATGTGGTCCTACGGGTTTGAGTCATGGTGAGCCCAAAATAAGAAAGTAAGCTAAAAAGACAGAATCTCAGCACAGATATTGTGCCCTATTTATGAACGTGCGGAAAATGTGTGCAAATGTGATTTAACACAGGTGCACAGCTATGCACCCTGGCCAGTTGAAAAATACACACAGCATTCTCAAAGGCACATGTAGCTGGAGCCAGAGCAGATGCATGGCAAATGGATGCATGCAGTGCCACAAAAAGGGACAGCAGGGAGTCCCAAACATATGCTGGTTTCATTTTTATCCACCAAACATATGTGTCCCTTGACCCCACCATATATGGGCATGTGCACTGCCCTGCATAGATACAAGGAAGTGAATATTGTGATGGAGGACTGTGGAACAACAGGACATGGAGATGCAGTTGTTGCACTGGTGACAAACATACCCCTGCAAGAGGCTGCACACCCAGGCCAGAGACAGGTTGAGTGCCGTGGAGGGTGTATGTCAGGTAGTATCACCAGGGCCTGGTCCAGCAATTTCATGGGTGGCCAGGTGGCAGTCATGGTCTCAGGCATCTGAGACAACTATGGGGTGCTGTGTGGAGTGGAGTCCCTGAAGACTCTGCCGCAGGTCGAGGCCAAGATATGGCTTGACATCCAAGCTGCTGTCAATACGGCTGGTCTGGAGGCATGGACACCTTCAGCAATCAAGCACAAGTGGCGTGACCTCTGGTCATTCATGAAACAGAAGCTTGCTGCCATGGAACAGGCACAATGTGGCACAGGAGAGGGAACACCCATGGAAGTGCCAACACTCTCACCCATTGAGAGGATGGAGGCCAACACCCTCTCTTTGGTCGGCCTACATGAGCAGATGGAGGGCACTTACACCTTGCCAGGTATGAGACACAGTTCAGGGACACAGGGTTAAAGGTATATGACTGAATGGAATAAACAACAGTCCTGTTTTTCACCCTGCAGATCAGGAGACCACAGGCAGCACCCATGCACCACCGGCAACCACAGTGGAGAAGGAAACACAGGGGGGCACAGACACGAATGGTGCAGGTACGTGGACCACATCATGACCAGCTGAACACATGCCAATGTCTGCCAATGCACTTGTAAGTAACCAGCCAATGTACTCTCATCCACAGATGCAACGCAAGAGAAACAAGACACAGCACTGGAGGTATGCACCCTGAAGGACACCGACTCTGAGACCATGCAGGGAACATCAGAGGATGCGCAGGACCTGATCCAGACACCTGAGAGGAGCCAGCAAATGCCCCCCACCCTGAACCAATCCCACAGCCATCACACAACCAGATGCCCAGTGCTGTGTGACAGGTCCCCAAGGAGCAGCTGACACTACTCCGAAGGCCTACCCATCAAGCCATCAACCCGGCTCAGTCACTAGCACTTCCATCTTGTTGGTGTTAAGACTCAGCCAGTTTGAGGACATCCAATTCTGAATCTCGGCCAGGCATTTAATTAGCACTTCAACAGCATTTTCAGCTCTAGGGGAAAATGACACATACAGCTGGGTGTTGTCTGGATAGAAGTGGAACCCCAGACTGTATTTTTTAATGAGCTCTCCCGGGGCAGCATGTACACCGTGAACAACATCAGTGAAACCCATATGGAAAAGAACTATATTTTGAATATATGTTTTAAGATATATTTTAAATAGTTTTTGAAATATATCCAGAAATAGATTTATGTAATGGTTTCCAAATATATGCATTATATCTCAAATTGGCTGGTTTTGAAATATTTGAGATATATCTAATGCATATATTTCACATATATCTTAGATACTATTTATTGTACATATGATAGAATTATCTTGTTAATATTCTGTGAATTATTATTTTCCCATATAGAAAATAAATATATTTTAGATATATTCATAAAAATGTAT
Source organism: Neoceratodus forsteri (assembly GCA_016271365.2). Taxonomy (NCBI): domain Eukaryota; kingdom Metazoa; phylum Chordata; order Ceratodontiformes; family Ceratodontidae; genus Neoceratodus; species Neoceratodus forsteri. The sequence goes on along the minus strand of JADMNL010000024.1, from coordinate 49,361,288 downwards.
TTATTTGCAGACTGTATGTGACAGATATATATCAGATATATCATAAATATATTTTCATGATATTTTTATTATAGGTGCATGATATGTATTTTATATATCTGTGTTTACAGTTTGAATATTAAATAGATATACTTTTTATATAGTTGACATATTTCTAAAATCGTTTTTTTAAATATATGCATTGTTAAAAATATCTTAAAATACCCAAACAATAGATTAATCTTGATGTTGCATATGCACAATTGTGCATTTGGAATTCCTCTTAAGCAACCACTGAGATAATTACAGTATAGAACACTTATCATTGAATAATGCACATTACTACTGATTTACAGATTACATATATATACTTACACGTAGAACTTACCTCTTGATCTCATTATTTTGTAAGACTCAGATTGGTATTTATACCACCCCTGTTTGGTTCCTTTTTATGTCGGGGTGAGTTCCAACATGTATTTATTTTTTGCTCTATACCTTTCCCTCTGGTTTGCAAGCTAATGCTATCAATTCAAAACTGGAAATTACCATATTTTTGGTTGATAAACTGTACATTTGAAATTTGCAAATCTGTACATAGTACAATAGAAGCATTTGCATAAATATATTTGATATATATATATATATATATATACAATAATATATTCGGCATATATTTTACACATACGTTATCTTGCAGGCAAACAAGATTCATATTTTGCTGACAGCAGAAGCTCCAGAAGGCACTTCTTGGATTTTCCATCACAACATTTATTTGTACAGTAAAAGAAAAATTGTTAAACTGAAGCCAAAAGTAGCAATAGTGAAAAACAGACTTTCCCACAGCACAAATATTTCACTCTTTCTTAAAGCACGGGAACAGCACAAAATGCCAGTCCTATGGGGAGGTCTGACATTTACTACATGTATTGCTACTTTTGGCTTTGGCCTTACATTTTAACTTCTACATAGAAATAGTGCATTCAACATATATTTACAGAATGTAGCTTATGTGTATTTTAAATGTATATATAATATATATTCCAGTCCTATTTATAAACTATAAAACATATTTATTTGCTGTGTGAAACATATATTTAGAATGTATTATCTGTATATATAATACATATATTACAGATACTTTCCAGATGTATATCAGGCCGAACCTATATTAACATATATAAAATATATCTCAGAATATAAATCTCTAATATATTGAAAATATATGTTTGCTAACATACACTTATTGTAGAAATTGCAGGGTAAAATTCTGCTTACATAAAACTATAATGATTTTTCATTTTAGAGTCCATAAAAACATTAAAAAGTAAAACAAAATATGTTCTTTGACAGCATAACAAAACATATACATTTATAATATCAATGCCAAGTATAAGACATACCTCATTGAATTCTGCAAATGTCTAAAGTATAACTGGAAAAATGCACAGATATCAGAAATATGTGATGTATTTGGCATATTCAGATATAATCTAGATACTAACAAAATACATTATAGTTATTTTCCCTATGGGCTTATATGAAACAATTGCTGGTGATCCACAAGAGAGCAATGATAACATAGATTATTAAAATAATGTGCATATTATTGGGCATGAGGCAAAGCCAACTGGGCCTTTGACAACCAAAAAAGTATAAACTGCTTTACCCAAGTTCAAAACTGTTCTTTTAAATGTTGGGTATTTTTGCATCTAAGTCTTTATAATTTAAACATATTTTATTAATATAATTGTAGGGTTTCTATGATAATTACCATAGATAAGGGCCTCAAAAAAGTAAATAGGCACAGGTAAATCATAATATATATCCTGGACATATTCAAAATACGATATATATATATATATATATATAGTTAAAATAAAACTGCATGAACAGATATTGCAAACTTAATTCTTAATTTAAAGAACTATATTTCAAACATATATATATATATATATATATATATATATATACACACATATATATATCAAAGATGTTTCCAACTTATGATACATCCTGAACCATTCTGTGAATATCTTACATATATCTGAAAATATTTCTGAAATTATGACTAATATTTGACATATATTCGAGATATATTTATGGACACTAGGATATATTTAAGATATTTTAAAAAATATAGATCTTTTCTATATGGGAAGGATCAAGCCTTGATGCACTCCACATGGCAGGGGCTTTGAGGAGGAGGAGGAGGAGAAATTCCCCATCACCACTCTATGGGCCAGATATTCAAAACTTTGCCCAGGGGCTAAATTAGCACTGTCCGGCAGGAAAACTTAGCCCGGAGCAGAAAGCAAGCTATATTCAAAAGGAATAGCCCAAGACAAACAGCTTCTGAATATAGCATGGGAATGAGGCCGAGCAAACTGGGCTGGGAGTGCAGGGCAAACTTAGCCCTGGAATAAGACAGCTCTGAATATAGCAACCAGGAAGTGCAAACCACAACAGCAACACAGTGCACAGCGACGTGAAGGTAGGTAGAAGTGAACTATGTGGTCAATGTGTGTGCCAGCAAATGTGTGGATCCAGTACAGCTGCAGGCAGCAGCACATGTGAGTACAGTGTGCAAAATGTATAATATTCCCCGAACCATTTGCGCGGCGCTAAAACGTTTGCATGGGTTTAGCACAGAGCTAAGCCGATTGCCCAGTGCAAACACGTTTGCCCGGCACTAAACTTTGTCATATTCAAAAGTGACATGCAAGTGAGCCTACTTAAGCAATATCTGGGCAAACATCCAGATTAGCATCTCATTATGCCCCGATTTGCATGCAGTTTGCCCAACATTACTGCGGGGTCCCACAGCTCCACCTGTAGGTCAGTCTGGAAGTACAGGGGCTGGCCAGGTCTGCCCGCAGCTCCACCTGTAGGTCAGTCTGGCAGTGCATGATGGTAGCTGCAGGCTGCATGTATACAGTACAGCACAGCATATTGTGCCCCAGGGGACAACACAGCAGAGGCACAGGTGGTGGTGGTGCTGCATGCAACTTGTCACACTGTAGGTTATGCTACAGTGCACAGCAGACACTACAGTAGCAAGGGGGCCAGCATCGTGAGGGACACAGCAATGCCTGTGGTGTGTAGGGCAGTGATGACCACTGTACTGTACACAGTGACAGGCCCACCTTGCAGGTGTTTACAGATAGTGGACATTACTGTTATGCTGTTGTGTGACCCACAGATGCTGCACCTCTGGCATGGGATGCTCACAGTGACATATACATGGCCAGCTGCGTGTGCTGTGGTGTTTGTACAGCTATGTGGTATGTGGCTGGGGGGGAAACATATGATCAGACAGGCACACTGGTGTTGGAGTATTCCCAACACTGGCCCATGTGCACAGCATGGCTTGCCCCAGCCATGTGGCCACACCCAGTCTGTGATGCAGCCTGACCACTTGTACACCCTCCCTCAACACTCCCCATGGCCACAGTGCTGCATGTGTGTGCTGGCAGCCGTTGGTGTCCACCCAAGGGAGGTCTACAGGTGTGTGCTATATGGCTGCACTGCCATGGTGTCCACTGGGAGCTGAGTCACCACTTACTGCCTGGCATGGCTGGGATTGGTGGCAGATGATGACATCATTGTGATGCCATCAGTGGGCAGCATGTTTCCTCTATGTTTGGCATTTTCTTTGTGTCATATGTATTGGTTAGGGTCACGCAAAGCCACGCAAAAGCCACGGTAATGCCATGCAAAGCCACAATGTCACGCAAAACTGGTTTGCCCAAGGTTAAGACTGCCTTTTCCTGGGTGGTGATTTGCACTGCACAATGTGTCATGCTAAGTCATGTAAAACCACGTTGTGTGGCGCTATTTGATGAATATAGCATTGCGCTGACACGACCCCTCAGTTTGCCCCTTGCATACATTATGATTTTGCCTGGTGCTAATGCAATTTGCGCATGCTATTTGGCCTTTTGAATACAGCGGACCCACATTAATCCTACACTAAACCTGCGAAAATGGTTTGTGTCCAGTGCAAAGTTTTGAATATCAAGTCCTATGCCTCCTGTCGGAGAGATAGGACTCAAACCGTTTATGACTGTTCCAGTGTCTCCACAATATCCTGTAAGGTGATCCAATAGTACAATGTGGTCCACAGTGTCAAATGCTGAGGAGAGATCAAGTAGAACAAGAATTGACTGTTCTCCTCTATCCCTTGCCCTGAGGAGGTCATTCTGCACCCAAACTAACGCCATCTCAATGCTATGCCTAGTTCTGAAGCTGGACTGGAACGGCTCATAGATGTCAAAGGCTGAGAGATTCACCTCAAGCTGCAGAGCCACTATTTTCTCAACAACCTTCCCTAAGAATGGGAGGTTGGAGATAGGTCTATAATTCATGAGGATGTCTGAGTTGAGTGATGGCTTCTTCAGAAGAGGCCTCACCTACACCTCCTAAATATGCCCAGGAGCACCACTCTGAGAGTGAACACCTGACTATTCTGGCGACCACTGGACCAATGACCATGGCCCTCCCACTAGGAGATGGGTTGGACCAGGATCCAGTTCACAGTATGAGGGCCACAGCTTCGAAATCACCTCAATGACCTCAGCCACCTCAACCGGCTGAAACTTCCCCTTGACAACTGGAATACCTCTGCTCAAAACAGGCCAACCACTACGGGGCAACATTTGTCCCACTGGGGAGATCCCTGCCCGAATGGAAGATGCCCTGCCTGAGAAGAACAGAGCAAACTCTTTGAACAATGCGATTGAAAATGCTTTTTTCGGCTCTGGACAGACCATGTGTAACAGTCTGTTCATAGTCCACAATAGCTGAGCTGGTCTGTTCTTCCCAGCAGCAATCTCCCTGGACAGAAATTCTGTCATCTTACAGTTGATTGCCCCCTGATAGTCATTATGATGATTTTTCAGGGCCAGGCTCTCCTCCATGGACTAGGTCCTCCGCCAATAAAGCTCCAACTTCCGACCCCTGGTCTTCATCTCCTTGAGAGCCCCATCAGACTGTGGGGATCTCAAATGAGAAAACCTGGGTCATGTATGGATTGGTGCAATGGCATCAGCTGCCTTGGTAACAGCCCCATTATAGGCTATCACTGCCTTGCCAGTGCCAATCGCACAGGCAGTACTCATGCCAGAAAAATCTACTACTGCAAAAACTCCGACTGGGGACAATCTCTTAAAGGGCAATAGCAGATCATCTCAACGGGGGGACTCTCGGGGGGCAGGGAGGGAGCCCCAAACAAGAACTCCCCTGTGCAGTGAGCAAACCAAGTGACCCGATCAATTCTGATGTCAGCAACATCAAGCCCCAGTGACAATACCAACTCCAAGGTCTGGCCATGTTGGTAGGTCTCAGAGGTAATTACCTGTATCAGGCCCAGAGATGTCATCGTCTGAAGGAGTTCATAGCTGAAAAGTGAGGATTCGTCATTGATCCAGGCATTGATATCCTCCAGAATTAGCCATCTAAGGGACTCCAGCAATCTGCCGTCGATGAAGTCTGCTACCTCCTGCTGGAAATCCCACTCCCCCATCCCGGAAGAAGATAAATGAGGAGAATCCTGCAACCTGCACCTGGACCACCACACACTGCCACACATTCAAACGATGAAGTAGAACCCAATAGGTGCATAGAGAGGCTCAATCTGGATCTAAAACAGATGACCAGTCCCTCACCCCTGCATTCCCTCCTCGGGCAGTGAACCACCAAGTATCCGGCGGGGACTGACGCTTCCAATACTGGCCCAGTGTCATCCCCCAACCAGGTCTCAGTGATGCAAGTAAGGTTGACTGAGGAAATCAAGTACACCATAACAGTGGTCTTGTTCCTCATCAACCTGGCATTGCACAGTACCGATCGAAGGGGACTAGCAGAGATTGCTGGCCCTCTATCTACCTGCTCACGCAGTCCAGTGGGAACCCTGGGGACAGGACCCAAGCATGCAGGGCCTCTCATGAGGTGCCATCTAACTCCAGGGCACCTCCTAGTCCAAACCATCCCAGTATTATTCACCTCCACTTTGCTAGCAGTATCCCACTGCCTGCGCCCCCACCCTCACTCAATACCTACCTCCTGGCACCGTCTCACCGCAACCATTATGAGGGAAACATCCACAAAGGGGTGGAGGTCATGTAGCAGGGATGCAGCAGAGATGGTTTCAAGGGGGCCCAAGACCTATACATATTCCCCTTTTCCCACAACTTAAACTATAATAAAACCGGCCAGGTGGCGTTGAGGGTTGAGGTGCTGGATGCCACACCTTGTGCTATGCCGGTGACCAGGGTTCGGGAATGGATTTGGGTTGCCAGGGGTCAGAGGGGAGAAGGAGGATTGAGCATCCCAATGGGTGCTCTCCTCCTCCTGGGGTGGGATCCTGGGGTGCTCTGAGCACCCGATGCACCAGTGCCGGTGGAAGCAGGGGCATCGGGGCACTAGGCAGCTCTTCAAGAGTCGGGGTGGGGAGAACGTTATGGCATTGTGGGCATTTGACAATGGCATGTGTCAGCACACCATCTGTCCGGATGTCAGTCCTCTGTGCTGACGCCCTTAAGGGAAGGAGGAACCAAGGGAAGAAAAATTGGAAAAAAAAACTCTTGGCCAAGGATGATGACCGATCCAAGCCCCAATCACCTACCCATGGGCAGACCCCACTGTGCAGGCTTTCCAGAGGACAGAGGAGCAAGGTAGGGAGACAACGGAGTAAGCCTGGCACTCTAGGGGCAGACGCCATGGGAGGGATTACAGGGGATTGATCGGTCCGAAGGAGTGAACCGAGTGAGCAGTAAGGAGTGGATAAAAAGAAAGTGCAAAAATAAAAAAAAAACTATAATAAAACCAACCAAGGGGGTTAAATCAGAGGAAAGGGAAGTTACGAATGGGGTTCCTCAGGGATCTGTCCTGGGTCCAGTCCTCTTCAACATGTTCATTAGTGACACTGGTAAGGGAATCCATGGCCGGCTGTGTCTCCTCGCAGATGACACAAAACTATGTGGGAGAGTGGATAATGATAAGGAAATACAGGATATGTAGAGGGACCTAAAAAAAACAGAGGGGTGGCCAAAGGTCTGGCAGTTAAAATTCAACACCATAAAGTACAACAGGGAAAAAGGAACCCCAAGATGGAGAACTGGATGGATGGGGTGAGACTTAGCACTACAGAAGAGGAATGGGCTCTAGGAGGTGTCATCAGTAACTCCCTTAAACAAATGTGCCAGTATAATAAGGCCTATAGCAAGGCAAATGCAGAATGGCCTACTGGGATGTATTGGGAGGGGTACTGATAGCAGAAGAAAAGAGGTAATACTTCCCCTATACAGATCCCTGGTGAGGCCTCACCCGGAGTGCCACATCCAGTTCTGGAGCCTTCACCTCAGAAAGGATAGGGATAGACTGGAAACAGTGCAACACAGAGTAACAAAAATGATTCACGGGCAGCAGGGCAGATTCTATGAGGAGCATCTCGAGGCACTAAATATGGTTGAACAGCGAGGTAGTGGAGGTGGTGAGAGCAAAACGAGAGGCACACCAGACGTATAGGAGGATGGGGAAGAAGTGGACAGGGAGGATTATGCAAGATGGTCCAGAGAGGTGACCAGAAAAATGAGAGAAGCCAAGGCCCAGAGGGAGCTGAGATTGGAGCAGGGAATTAATGAGGGGGAGAAAGACCTTTTCAGATTCATCAGGGAGAAAAGGAAGTGCAAGGAGACAATAGTGAGGATAAAAAGGGGTAAGGAGTGGATGGAAAAGGGAGAGGAGCAGGCAGAAGCACTGAATGAATACTGTTGCTCAGTGTTCATGGAAGAAAAGGAGGGACCACTACCACCATGCGCTGGGAGGGCGGGGACAGGGGGAGAGGAGGCAACAGATGGAAAAATTGAGGCAAGTAGAGACCTAGAGGGACTGAGGGCACTGAAGGTAGACAAGGCACCAGGGCCGGATGGTATCCACCCCAGGGTGCTGAGGGAGATGGCGGAGGTGTTGGCAGAGCCACTGGCAGATCTGTATACCACCTCACTGGAGTCGGGATGTGTGCCACTGGACTGGAGGATGGCACATGTAGTACCATTACATAAGAGCGGACCAAGGGATGAACCGGGTAATTATCGCCCAGTACTGTAAGTCTCACCTCCATAGTGTGCAAACCCATGGAAACAGTACTACAGGAAAGGCTGGTGTCGTACCTGCAGGACAATGGCCTCCAGGATGTGAGGCAGCATGGGTTAATTTCAGGTAAGTCTTGTCAAACCAACCTGATACAATATTATGACTGGGTGACAGGTGAGCTGGATAAGGGTCATGCGGTGGATGTTCTTTACTTGGACTTCAGCAAGGCCTTCGATTCTGTGCCTCATAGGTGGCTTGGGGGGGAAGCTAACTGGTGTAGGGGTAGGGGCAAAAATGATGAACTGTATTACAAGCTGGATGAGTGGGAGGCTGCAATGGGTGGTGTTGAGAGGGGAGCTCTCAACTCCAAGGCCAGTGATGAGTGGGGTGCCACAGGGCTCTGTGTTGGAGCCAATACTGTTTTGGCTCTTCTTATCAGACATTGCACACGGGGTGGCGAGCAAGGTAAGTCTGTTCGCTGACGACACCAAAGTCGGATCAGTGGTAGATGGAGAGGAGGGATGGAAGCAGTTGCAGGGGGACCCAAGCAAACTAGAGGAGTGGTCAGAGAGGTGGCAGCTGGGGTTCAATGCAAAAAAGTGTAAGGTTATGCACTTTGGGGTGAAGAACCCATGGAGAGAATACTGGCTGGGGGGGGTTAAGCCGGGGATCACCGAGGAGGAGAAGGGCCTAGGAGTAATGATAACGGACCATGAACAACACTGCCCAGTGCAGGAGAGCGGCTGCAAAAGTGAACAAAATGCTGGGATGCATAGCGAAGGGGTTTTCATCCAGGTGAAAAGAGGTGATCTTGCCCCTCTACAGGTCGCTGGTAAGGCCGCACTTAGAGTATTGTGTGCAGTTTTGGAGGCCATACCTAAAGCGTGATATCAGTCTACTGGAGGGGATGTAGAGGATGTCAACAAAGATGATATGTGGAATAGAGGGGAGATGCTATGACAGCAGGCTGGGAGACCTAAATATGTACATCCTGGAGGATAGAAGGGACAGGGGGGACATGATACAGACATTCAAGTATCTGAGGGGAATCAATAAGGATGGGGCAGATGGGGTCTTTAAGTTAAGGAGGGGAGGGTCACCAGGGGGCATGGGCTAAGAATAGAGGGGGGAAGATTTAGGAAGGAAATAAGGAGACACTATTTCACAGAGAGGGTAGTAGCAAAATGGAACACCCTACCAGAATGGGTGATATCATGCATATCTGTGAACAGCTTCAAAAGGGTATGGGACAGGGAACAGGCGAGAGTGAGGTTGGGGGTGTGGGTGGGATGACAAAGTGGATGGGGGTGGGGCAGCTGCAAACTAGGGGTACCAGCTGCACACTTCAGCAGACTTAGATAGATTGGGTGATCTGTTTCTGCTGGCACATTCGTATGTTTGTAAGTTCGTATGTACTCACTGGAAAGCAAAAGGGATAGGGAAGATATGATTGAGTCCTTCAAGTTCAATGAAGGAATTGACAAAGCAAACTGCGGGGAATTATTTACCCTGAATACCAACTCAGTGTAATGTGATCATGAGTGAAAATTAACAGGAGGGAGGTTCTGGAGGGATGTGAAGAAGTACTTCTTTACAGAAAGGGTGGTGGAACCTTGAAACAGTCTGTCGGCCGAGATGGTGCAAACACAGTCAGGGGATTCAAGTAGTTATAGGATAGAATGAAGAGAATAGTGGTTTCCTGGGGCGATGAGACAAGGGAAGAGAATGGGGATAGAATGGGGAGAGTTAGTACCCTGGAGGAAAAAAAGGTTCAAGGGAAGGTTTCAGGGATTATAGGGAATATGGGCAGATTGGATGGACCTCTGGTCTTTTTCTGCCATCATGGTCTGTTTCCGTGTTTCTATGTTATGCAAATGTTGAAGTATGATGTCCATGACCTTGACATGGACTACTGACTTGACACCTGTGACATTCCCCTCAACCTTCTGGAAGGAGCCTGTGGCATAGTGTGACAGGGCACACAAGACTTTTGCTTCCACGGACATTGCATGTGACCAACGTGTCGGGGGTGTCAGCTGCTTCTGGAGCATGTGGCAGAGCCCTGAGATCATATCATGATCCAGGCGGTACTGCTCAATGCATCATATATCACGGAGCTGAGCCATAGTGGCATGGGGCCTGAATATCCTGGGCCTGTGTTGTCTCCTCAGAGCCCTTTCCCTCTCACCCTCCCACAGGAGTACATTCATGAGTAGCCCAGTGCACATCCTGCAGACCCTGTGAGGTCACTGCACCGCATGCTCTGAAAACTGCTACTCGGTATACGCCACACAGTGTACCATGTGGAGCAACTATTGGCACAGCTGCAGGTCCCCCTTTCATTGGTCCATTACCTGATGTGCCTGTGGGGTCATGCACATTGTCGGATGTTGCCCCACAGCATGCCATTCTGCAGCTCATCATGGCAGCTGCAAGTGCTCCACACTATGTAGGCATGTTTGTGCTCAAGGTTATGTGGCTGGGTGTATACCCCGACAAACTGCAGCGGGTGTCTTCCACCTCATACATGGATGACTTCAGGGGAGGGACCTTCTGGGAGGTGACAGAGCCTAGGAAGGTGAGTAAATGTGTTCTTACCCTACTGTGTGCTACTGTCCCATCCATATCCTACTGGTCTTGGACATACGGGGTATCCATGGTGTGTACACCTATTACCTGCTGCATGTCCACCTGCAGTGTATACCTTCTGCTGTCCACTGCAGTTGTCCCTGTGTGTTGCCCCTACTGGTGGTGTCCATGTGTGTCCAAGGTGTTTTGTGCTGTGCTGCTAACCTTCTGCTCTCACTTTGTCTCCATAGGTCTTCCATTAATGGCTGGATGTCATTGTCCTGGAGTGGTGGGGGCACAGAATACCCCTCTATCCACCATAGCATCTGTACTGGAGGATGGGCATGTCCAGTGTCCACTACAAAGGACAAGGTGAGGGATATGTGGGCCATCAATGAACCATCAAAAGTATGTTGTGCTGGAGACTGTGATTCATCTGTGTCTGATGTTGCCAGTGTTGTCCCACTGTGTCCCCATCTCCCTATCACTCATGGTTGTCCTCTCTCTTTTTTCTTTTCCAGGAGTATCATGGACCACTGCAACGCATGGTGCTGCACCTCAGGGGCTACACCGCTACCACCTCACCATGGTCCAGCAGGAACTACAAAGATGTGGAGGACTAGGGTGGGAGAGTAGTCAGATTTGCTTTTGTTGGCCTGTGTGGCCCATGTGATGTACCTTATGTCTGTTGTCTAATTAAAGATGTATGTTCTGCATAAACTGGTGTCCTCAACATTCCCAGTGATGGTGTGTGTCCACCATCGGGGCTGGGGGGCTGCATTATACATCTTTGCTGACAGACCACTGCACCTAGTACTGCCTGTGGGTGTGCTTGGTTGCACTGCGAGGGAGGGGTGCACTGTCCCTACAGCCATCATTTTGGCATGTGCCATCGTCACACCATTGGCATACATCGGTGGTCCCTAAGGTGCGGTGCTCATCCAGGCCATGGGGTTTGTATGTGTTCTTCTCAGTGCTTGCCATGTGTGGCAGTGGCATGCACTGGCTCCATCCTGGGTCTGCACATGGTCTGTACACCTGTGTTAGTGGCTGGGTCCTGGAGAAGAAATACTTCCATGGTTTTCCATCTGCCGCTCTACTCTGCATTCCAGGGGCACTGTCTGGGAGCATGGGCAGGATGGGGGATGGTCAACTACACCCATGGGGGCTGGCACCTCTTTGTGGCTGTCACACAGTATCCACAGCACCCTCTGTGGTGATCCCAATGCTGTTCGATGAATGGTGTGCCATATTGTGAGTGTCTTCTTCTGTGTCTGTCTATTCCACTATGGTAATGTGCCCAATGTCTTGTACATTCCCTTCTGCCAGTGCACACCATGTCCACCAATGGGCAACCTGCAGGGTGTCACCCCTGTGTCCTGTGTGCTGTAGGGGTGTCCTTGAAGTAGCATGTGCAAGGTGCTGTGCCTGTGGGACTGTGTATGCCAGCTGTTCCCTGGTGCACCTTGTGTGTATGTGTTATGCACCTGGGTTTTATGGCTGCCTTCCTCACGTATTGCTAAGCATCCTGGTCCATACGCCTGGCTGATGTAGCGCAGGCTGTGCATTTGTGTACAGCAACGCATGTACACGGCTATGTGGCCATGCCCCCAAGGTGTGCCCGTACTTTTTTGGGCATGTAGCTATATGTCTTCCTTCTCTACGCAGGGTGCACTGTCATTCATGAATGTCACCATGGTGTAGCGTGAACAGTATACTGTTATATACTGTTGCGCCCGTCACTTACATGTCACACACGTGCAGCTGGGGCTTCATGAATAGGCCCCATTAAGCTAAAAAGACAAAGAACTTCAGCATAAAACACTGAGAATACCCAAAAAGAGCACTGGGAACAAAGTTGGGTTTCGAAGAAGTGCAAAATCACACATACACCAATAATGCAAAGCATCATGGGATGTATATGCAAATCACCATGACAAGTTAGACTGGTTCTGCTTTAAGTAGGAGCATATGGTGCAAAATTGCCTGTCAAACAATCTGCAAAAGCTGAGAACAGAAGACACAGACCCTTGTTTTGGTCTTCTGTTCTCAGCCTTTGCAGATTACGTGCAAGGTCATCTGACACCATGCACTCCTTAAAGCAGAACCACTCTAAATTTTCACAGTGATTTGCATACATCCCATGATGCTTAACATTACTGAGGTATTTGTGATTTTCTATTTTTGTACAATATTCATTCCTACCTATTTGGGTGCCTCATCCTGTTTACTGAGAGGAAGAGGTAAAAAGTATATGTTTATTGGTTGCCAGAGGTGCAGGAGAGACATGTGGCTTGGAGCATTTAAAAATAAAAGTGCAAGGCCTGTGCGGAAGACAAAGCAGTGACTAGACTGTGAAAGCAGAGCTACAGATTTGAAGAGACACTAAGTGTACAAAATAGTCTACACTGCAGGATTGTGTTGTCAGCAAATTGGTTGCTGGTAAGAAAATAAACTCCCCACCTGTGCTTTCTAACTGTATTTCCATAGGCAATTGCCAGACATGGAGAACCAGGAGATTCAAGGTGAGTGAGAATATTGTACTCAGAGCCATGTTACATGAGTTTCAATATATTATTTAATTAAGAGAGCATGGTTTATCTTCTAGGCAGGATAGTAAGTGGAAAAAGTATAGAGGTGTCACATTTTATGAAAAGTTGTTAATCTAGAAAATGTGTGTTAATTACAGTATGGAGAATGGGGGTTTTGCGTGTCAGTGTGTTTTAGTGCTGAGTGGAAACTGTGAATACTGATTTCATTAACATTTCTGAATTTCCAGGTTTGGTGAAATCCAAATACTCTTGAGTGTGTTCTGCAAATTTGCACCTTGTTCCATGAAATTTTCTGGCTGAATTGCACAATGATACTTATGAACTGCGGAATGACAGTTCTGCAGACTTCCATTCTGCAATTTAACACATCAGTCTTCAATACATACATTCGTTGCAGCATTCTAAGTCAGACTTTTATGAAACTTGCCAGTGCATTCTGAAATTTCATGGAAGCAAAGTTATGACTTTCACAGTAATTGTGCCAACTGAATTTTATTTATTTATTTTTTTTTGCGCACATTACTATTTTGGTTGGAAAATGTTTTATACAGTTTACAGAAATGAGAGTGGTACTCTTAAATACCACACCAAGATGCTGGAGGCAATTATTCAATCATAATACATTTCTGAAAGGTATTTCTACATGAGGATGCTGCATCCTGGTTGATGGAGGAAGTTGTGATGCTATGGGTTTTCACTTCTAAATGACACAGTGTCTGAATTTTCCAAGCCAGTCAGGATTCAGGAAACCCCATACCAAGTTTAAAATGACAAGTGCCATGAAATATACCGTAAGCAATACAATGCTGTTACATATAGCTAAATCTACCATTCGCTGAATAAGACGTTTAATATGTCATTGTATACTGTTTACTTTTAAATTGTTAATGTATGTATATTGCGCAATCAATGTTTCTCTGTAATCAATTGTTCGTTGCACTGTCAAGTATCTCTGCAATTACTTTCAGGTTGCCTCTGAAAAATGAGACTCCTGTAGGCCCAGTGGGTTTACCCAGTCAACAAAATTCAATAAAATAAATAAAAGTTTACAAATAAGGTTGCAATGGCATTTCGGGGGTCGGGTAACAAATATATGCCACTCATTTATAAATACCACCAAAACCCATCAATGTCATTACAGCCTTTCTTATGACTGTGTGTACTTTATTCCTTATAAATGTTTTAAACAAAAGATGTGTGTGGGCATTCACATTTTAACCTGCAGCGAACAAGCAGTACAGTGTAAACTACCCAAGGATCACTTGCATTTAGAGGAAGGATGGACAGGTGAGCAGCACAGGTTCTGTAGAGCACGATTGGCTCAATTGCATGTGGTAGGCCAAAAGAAAGCTTTGGACACATGGGTTCCCTAGATAGTACACTACATCTAGTGCCATCATATGAAAGACAAAGAGAGAGAGGCAGCGTGGACATTGAAATGAAGCACCTAGATGAATCTTTAGGTGCTTGACAGAGTGTCAGAAGGCATGTATTGTCACAGCAAGGCTCCTCAAAAGGCATACACAGACTTTGATGGCGGAAGAAGACCCAATGGCCTTTGATGTCTGCATGGATACTTACCTGAAGCCATGTCTGGCCTACACTGGACCAGTGTTATTTGCTGATAGCCCTAGTGACTTTCTGGCACCCCTTGCCCTAGAATTCCTCCAGTCCCCTTTTCTTGTGGTTTATACTATTCTCTTCTGTCTTTTGCATCCATGTTTGGACTCAGTTATAGACTTTACATGTATCACCTCATCGGGTAATTTAGTCCACTTGTCTACCACCCTTTCTGTAATGAAGAACTTCCTACATCTTTACTGAACCTTCCCTCATTGATTGACACATGTGACCTCTAGCACAGTGCCCTCTTTCCTTGTGAACAGTTCACTACAACCCACCCTGTGGATTCCCTGCAAGTACTTATATGTCTCTATCATGCCCTCCCCTTTCCATTCTGACTTCCAGTGTGTACTCATTGGTGCTCATAAACCTCTCCTCATACAATGTCACCTGCTACCATATATCATTTTAGTTTCCCTCTTCTGGACAGACTCAAGGTAGTCCCTGGACTTTAGGTGTGGATTCCAGAAATGTGAACAATATTCCAGGTGTAGCCTCTCCAAGGATCTCAATATCACCTCCCTACGTCTACTGGAAAACCCTCTTCCTTTGCACCCCAGCATTTTGTTAGCTTTTACAATTGCGTCATTGCATTGAGCAGTAGATATGAGGCTGTCATTGATAATGAATCATAGGACTCTTTTCTCTGTGGTTTGATCAACCCATACCTCTCCATTTATCCATGGTTTTGAAGTTTTTGTTGCCAATGTGCATAACGTTGCACTTTTTAGCACTGAACTTGAATTCCTATATCCTGGACAACTCTCTAACCATTGCAGATCCTTTTTTATGTCCCTTATTCCCTCCTCAGTATCCAGTCTGCCACAGATCTTTGTGTTGTCTGCAAAGAGACAGATCTTTCTCTGTAGTCCCTCCCCTTTGTCATTGATGAATATGTTAAATAGTACCAGTCCTAGGACTGATCCTTGTGGTAGCATGCTGGTTACTGTACCTCTCTGACCCCTGTGTACTTCCCATTCATGACCACCCTCTGATTCATTCCTCCTAGCCAAAGTCCTGTCCACCTGGTCAGTTTTTCTCTGCCCCCAAATCATCCAGATTTTTTGTGAACCTTCTCTGGGGTACATAATCAAAGACTTTGCGAAGTCTCAGTATGTTATATCTACTGCCTGTCCCCTGTTCATTGCTTTCATAACCCATTTAAAAAGTTAATTAGATTTGTCTTGCACAATCTGCCCACCACACCACTGGCCTCCAAGAGTTTCACTATATACTGCTTTATAGTGGTTTCCCATGGTTTCCCAGTGATTGAAGTCAGGCTGATCACTCTTTAATTTCCTGGGTCATCCCTATCTCCTCTCCACTGGAGTGGCATCACATTGGCCATCCTGCAGTCAACCAATACCAACCCCATTTCCATGGAGCAGTTAAAGAGGTCAGCAAATTGCACCACTACCATGGCAAAAGGAAGTCCACCAGCTCATGAATTTTGAGGAACATTCATGAATGGTTCATGAACCTCCAAAACCTTCACCAAATGTTCATCACCTTAGTTCAGGAACAACATTCATGAACTGCTCATCAATGCAAAGTTCATGAAGTTGTTGATCTTTTAATAGATCATTATGAACTGAGACAAAAATCAATTTGCATAACCCTTTTCCACATAAGAATGCACAGTTTCCCAGGGTTACTGGCAAAAGCATTACAAAATCCAAACTTTTCCAGTAATGGAGTGTAAAATATATTTTCTATAAGACAGTTAACTATTTGAGCATTCCAAAGGATTAACATTTAAACTTAACATGAAATAAAATATTTTCAGATTTTGCTGAAATTAAATAACAATTTGGCCTTTCTGTTGATTAAAGGAAGGTGAATAGCCATTCCTTTTGAAAGAACAACTAGGACAAAAGTATAAGGTAAGCTACTTGTGAGACCTTACCTTTGCTAGGGGTTTCCATGGCAGAAACTCCTCTGGCCCTTGGTGGGTGGGCTACACAACTATTTATATTTACACCGGGAATCTGAACAGCAAGGCAATGGGTGACCCTAAAGCCTCAGGGTGCAACAGAAGCACATACTGCACTCAAATGCCAATGTCTCCTCACAATGTAGAGTCAAGCAATATATCTGTATTCTGTTAACAGTTAATTTTAACACTGGCACTGTGCTGGTACGCCCTCATATTTTCTAAATGCTGCTCTTCTATCCTTGTTGCTTCCCCTACCTCTGTGGAGAACCAGATTGGGCTTATGTATTTTGTGCTTGTTTTCATCTGCCTCATACAGGAATTAATTTTTTCCACTAACCCTTTCTTGATGATGTCCCATATAGCATCTACTTATACTGCATCCCCATGCCACTAATTTCATTAAGCTTTGCTCCTAACTTCACCAAATCTTGCCTACTGAAGTCCTGGATCATTGTCCTTGAGCTGGGTCAATGGGTTTCTAGTGTTATACTAAATCACACTGAGTTGTGGTCACTAGTCCCTAGAAGATCCCCGATATTCTTGATGATGTCACCATTAGAGAGCACACAATGTAAAAATTGCCCACTTCCTGATAGGTTACTTAATCCACTGTACAATTCTAGGATGCACTCAGGAATCACATCCACCAGAGCCTGACTCCTAGCACTTTTGGCCATTAATATTTCTCAATACATAGAAGGCAGGCTCCTTTGATATGTTGTATTGCTATATATGACTACTATTTTCGTAATGCTGTTAATACTATTTTTTTTATCTTCTTTACCCCTCATTCCAGGATGCATCTGGAAATGGGCTTCAGTCAGCTCAGTATGTCTTTCCTGGTGAAACTTTTAAAATAAATCAATCTGTCAATCAATCAGTAACTAGATACTTACATGGATTGTTAGAAACAGAAAGTCTAAGTCCATCAGGTCTGTCCTTTTACTTCTATGTTGTTTTACTTTGCACTTTCACAGTTCTCCCCTTCCCCACACCCCTTTTGTTCTGAATTACCCCTTGAAAGTGTCCCATTGTGTTTGAGCCCCACAAAAGTCCCAGCATAGATCACACTGCTGGGTTGACTGTACTGCCTGTCCACCACCCACTCCACGAAGAAATCCCTTCCGACATTCTTTTTGAATTCCCACTTCACATTTGAGGTTGTGCCCCCCTCCCCGGGCAGTTGTCTCTCATCTTAAAAAGCTCTGTGGAGTCCACCCTATTATATTGTTGCATGTATTTGTATGTTTCTAGCCTATTACTCATTTCCCTTGTGCCCTTCAGAGAATACATGCTAAGGCTGACTAATCTTTCCTCATACGTCTTCTTACCCTGCTGCTTCTAGATTCTTTTTGTAGCCCTGTATATAGTCTCTAACCTTGTCCTGTCCACCTTAAGATGTGGATTTGTTTGTTTATTGATTGATTGATTGATTTCAAGAGTTTCACCAGGAAAACCATACTGAACTAACAGCTGATTTCTGGATGTGTCCTGGGAGGAAGGCGATGTAGAGAGTGCAGTAGTAAGTTACACCAATAATGTAACAATTCTGAAACAATAATTATAAAAAGTACAAATTATTCAGTAGACAACTGAGAGGAAGCACCAAATAAGTCGTGTGAAGCGTTGCATATCGATAGCATATAAACAGCAGCAGTTCTGCAAAATGCAACTGGCAGAAAAATGAGGAAGGGAAGGTAGACTACGAGTACAGTGGGGGACGAGTGAAAGAGAAAGTGGACCAATAAACCAAGGCAGTTGGGGGAGGGAATAGTAAGGAAGGAGGAGGAGGAGGAGGAGTGGGATTAATCTAGGATCAGCAGCAACTGCAGGAGTAAGTATTGAGTAGTAACGTCACTGAGGATGGAGTTTAGTGATATGGAAGAGGGAGAACTGTGAATAGCAACCAGGAGGGTGTTCCAAAGTTTGGGAAAGCAGAAGGAGAAAGCAGCTTGACAGCAGAGGATTTTACAGGGGGAGAGTGAAACAGTGGGCATCAGAGCTATGAAGAGAGTAGGTGGTGGAAGGAGGGGAGGATAGGAGGGAGGAAGGGTGAGGAGAAGGCAACCCAGCCAACATTTGGAGATACCCTTGTCAAACAGATTTATGTTGTTAGCTGGATATAACTATGAATGACTATCTGGTAATGATGTGTGTGCTACAAGTCTGGTAAAACAAACCACTAAAGGGGTTACAGATATCACGTGGAATATAGCTGGCTGGCATAACAAAATTGTTGATAATGTATGTAAACGTATTTTATTAGGGTTTGATGTCCTCTGTCTATAGGAATCTTGACATACCCTGAATGATAATATCCAGTTAAATGGATATGAATGCTTTCAGATGCCAGGATTTAGAATGACAGGGTTTGGCAGACACTCTGGTGGTTTAATTATTTTTAATAAGATTGGCAGCTTTTATGAAATTGATGACTGGAAAATTCTTAGTAACTTTATTGTAGTCTCCCTTAAAGAAGGAATACAAGAGATAATTATTGTAAACTGTTATATTCCTCCAGAGAATTCTAACTACTACTCCAATCTAATATGGAATAATTTTACCAATCTTATAATGGAAATCTTTCAGGCATTTCCATCAGCAAATTTACTGTTAGTGGGAGATTTTAATGCCCGTATCAGTACATATGATGGTATTCTGGAATTCAATGTTTGCATACTCTTATCCAACTGAATCTCTTCCTCCAAGAAAAACAAAGAATACTAACGTAAATAACTCTGGGAGAATATTACTAGAAATTTTAAAGGAATACAACTTATGTCCCCTGAATGGAAGATTTAAGGGAGACATGGAAGGTGACCATACTTATATATCTGCTAGGGGTGCCTCTTTAGTGGACTATGCTTTTTGGACAGGGACCCTGTTCTAGAGTCTAAAAAATACAGAGAAACTGAACAGATCAGAGATACAGATACTCTTGTATTTACAGAAATTAGAGCCTCTAAAAGAATTATGTGGAAGCAGGATACACATAATGATATACTTCCGATATTTTTAAACACCATTTTAACTGAATCAGTACAGTCTCTGATTATCTTGGATTTATAAACTTTGCTCCAGTCGATTAATCTACTGTTCTCAGAAATTAAGCTTAAATTAGAACAACCTGTTATCATTAGACAAAATGTTCACATGCATTCCTGGTTTGACAGGGACTGTAAAAAGCTGAACTCCAATATCAGGAAACGGTATAAAACCTATACAAAGTCTAGATGTAAACAGACACTTTTAGATCTTAACAAGAAAAGAAGGACTTATAAAAAAAGAATAATTGTATATAAAAAAAGAACTATTATGCAAAACAATGGCTCTTGATGCTGACTGTGGTTAAGAATAAAGATTGCAAAATGTTCTGGCCACTTGTGGTTAAGAGGACTGATAAATATAGATCAGACACTGATACTTACATTTCTGAAAAAAGATGGTTGGAGTATTTCACAGGTATTTTCTATGATCCGACTGAAAATGGTAATTTTATCAATTTGCCCCTAATTAATGAATTATTTACACCATTAACGCTGGATGAGGTATATTTGCTACATATTCATTAAAAATAAAAAGCTGCAGAACCTGATGGGATTGCGGCAGGGGTATATCTGTCTGCTACACCATTATGGTACAGATTTCTGACGGTCTTTTATAATAAATGCATTTTGACTAATAGTTACCCTGAAACATGGAGTGGTTCAAAAATAGTACCAATACATAAAAGAGGAAGTTTATCAGATCCTGCGATGTATAGGCCTATTAGCCTTTTAGATGTAAATCTACAAATGTTCTCTAGAGTAGTATTAGAAAGGTTAAAAAATAAGAAGTGGATAGAACGGGAGGAATATCACCCTATCAAGCAAGCTTTAGGTCTAATTATTCCACAGTTTATAGTAATTTTGTTTTAAAACATCTTATTGAAAAATATGTTAGACTCAGTGGTCAAACGTTGTATGCAGTATTCATTGTTTACTCTAGTGCCTTTGATAATATTTCATGAGGGATCCTATGGGGAATCCTTATGGACAGAGGTGCTGACCAAAATTTAGCCACGATAATAGCCCACCTTTACACAGATACCTGGACCAAAATTAGAATGGGGTATAACATACTAACATACTAAAATGCCAGCAGAATAGGCCTAATGGTCTTTCGTGTCTGCTCGTTTGGTAAACCCCCACCCTGGGAGCTGACCTTGCTGCCCCCCTCGCCCTCTCTGGCTTCTCCCTTCCCAGTTCTGAATATTCTCTCTGCACTGGATTTTGCTTCCAGAACCCTTCCCCTGTACCTGTCCCACACCCTCTTGAACTCCTCCACTGTCTTTGCCTCCACCAGCCCCCTGGGCAGCACATTCCATGGCTCACCACCCTCTCAGTGAAGTAGCACCTCCTGCTTTCCTCCTTGAATCTCCCCCTCCAGCTTCCATCCATGCTCTCTAGTTGCCCCCTCCTTCCTTTGAAGCACTCTGACTGCTCCTCCCCTATTTACCCCCTTCATGTACCTGAAGACATCTATCATGCCCCCCCGGTCCCTTCTCTCTTCTAATGTGTACATATTTAGCTCTTCGAACCTCTCCCCATAGGTTCTGTCCCCTAAGCCCCAAATCATTTTGGTTGCCCTCCTCTGGACCCTCTCCAGGAGTTCAATGTCCCTCTTTAAGTGTGGCCTCCAAAACTGCACACAGTACTCGAGGTGTGGCCTCACCAAGCAGTTATACAGAGGGAGTATCACTTCCCTCCTTCTGGAGATGATCCCCCTAGTGATGCATCCCAGCATCCTGTTGGCCTTGGCTGCTGCCCTCCTACAAGTCTCCTAGTTGTTCATCTTGACATCCACCACCACCCCCAGGTCCCTCTCAGGCCATTGAGACTTGTAGAATTCCCCCCCCCCAAGGTGTACACTTGGCCCGGTTTCTGGCCCCCAGGTGGAGTACCTTGCATTTTCCTACATTGAACCTCAGCTTTCACTTTCTAGACCATCTTTCCAGAGCCTCCAGGTCTCCTTGTAGGGCCACCATCCCATCCTCCCTAACCACCACTGCCCCCAGTTTTGAGTCATCCACAAAGAGACTCATCTCACTCCTGATACCTGTCCTTATGTCAGAGATGTAGGCATTGAACAGGAGGGGCCCAAGGACTAATCCCTGTGGGACCCCACTAATGACCCTCTTTGGGCATGAGACTATCCCGCCAACTACGACCTTATGGGTCCAGTCCTGGAACCAATTGCCTATCCATCTAATCATCTGGTTCCCCACCTCCATTTCTCCCAGCTTATCCAACAGGGCTCCTTGAGCAACAGAGTCAAATGCCTTGCTGAAGTGTAGAAAGAGGACGTCCACTGGTCTACCCATGTCCAAGGCACTCATCACCCAGTCATCAAACTCCACAAGGTTTGTCTGACATGATTTCCCAGGGACAAATCCATGCTATCTATTGTCCAGGCACCCTGACTTTTCCAGGTCCCCCCCAGCCTCTCCTTGACAATGCCGTCCATCACCTTGCCCACCACCGATGTCAGGCTGATCGGCCTGTAGTTCCCTGCCACCTCCCTTGATCCGCCCCTTGTGGATAGGCACTATATGCACCACCTTCCAGTCCTGGGGCACCCACCCTGTCCTCAGAGAGATGGTGAAAAGCTCCACCAGGGGTTTCGCCAGGACATCCACCAGTTCCTTCAGCACTCTGGGATGTAATTTATCCAGCCCTGGTGCTTTCACAGTCTTGAGGGGCCTGAGGGCTTCCCTCACTCTCTGTGCTGTGATTTCCACCTCCGCTACCTCGTCCCCCTGCTTAGCCTTCCCCCCTCCTGCCAGTGATGCCTCTCCCTCTCCCCAGACATAAGAGACATTTATCAAGTTCCCTTAAAAGTAATAGGGGTGCAAGGCAGGGCTGCCTGCTTTCCCTACTCATTTTCTCTCTCTCTATATAGAGAAGATGTTGATGGACTGTGAAATAGTTGACCGAGACTCCCCAAAAATTAAGACTATCCCTTGTCTGATATTAGCATATACAGATGATATTATTTTTTCACTTACCAAAAAGGGTCGATGGACTGAACTAAATTTCATATATGAAAAGTCAAAGGAGTTAAAATTAAAGATTAACATGAATAAATCTAAGGCTCTCATACTTGGAGGAAAAAGTAGATGGCAACTGGTATGTAGGTAGCAACAAATCTGAAGTTGTATCAAGTTATACATATTTAGGAGTAGTGGTCCAAGAAAACTGTTACTGGACTTTGCATATGGAAATGCTATTAGAAAGATTGAAAAAAACAATAGCAGGACTAACCAGATTTAACATTAAATATGGAGGAATGACAATAAAACCTTTGATTCAAGTAGTAAAAGTAAAATTTGAAGCACAGCTCCTATACGGTTCTGATATATGAGCGCTAAAAGACACAAATAGATTAATGGCACCATTGTATAAATCTCTTCGAAGTATGTTAAGATTAGGCCATTCATGCCTGGCAGCCTATTTCAGGTAAGAATTGGGACTAACAAACATTAGTGCACTTATTGAAAGTCGAAATCTCAATTACTGGATTAAGTGCATGAGGATGGACGATGGTACATTAGTTAAATAATGCTTAAGTGAGAAAGAACTTTGGCATACTCTGGGATATAAGACTTGATACTAGTTCAATACTATAAACTTCTTCTTAGAAAAACATAAACTAATTAATCTCAAATGGGCAGTTGGGCAAGGAATAGTATTAAGTCTAAAATATAAAAAAATATGTCACCAATAAGGCGTGTAGGTACTGGAATAGATTAGATTTGGATTCCATTGCTGATTCACACTATTCCAGCTGGTTTTCACTAAACAATTGTTACCATGGTTATAAGCCATATTTGGATATTATAACTGACCAAAAGTTTAGACTCACTTTTTTGAGCTACAAGTTTGAGCAATTCCACAATAACATTTTGGCACACTGATATAAAAATACAATTGTACAGTCAGGGGACTGTGACTGTGGCTAAGGGGAAAAGGAAGATTTAATACTGTACACGTTCTATGAAACTGCAGATAGTACTTGAAGCAAAGGCAATACTGATTAAGTCCTTTTATAAACAATATGTATTAACTAGATAAAAAAAACACTTACAAATATTCTAATGTATACTGAAGATGGAAACAGAAAAGTTGGACTGGATGGCTGTAACAGAAATGTGGTTCATGGAAAACCATGGATGGGATATGGCCATTCCTGGTTGCAATCTGTTCAGAAAAGATAGGCAGGGCAAAAAAGGGGGGGAGGCATAGCCATTTATATTCAGGAAGAAATAAAAGCCACAGAAGTAAAAGGGCAACCTGGGGACTTCAAGTCACTGTGGCTAACAGTAGAAATGGGCAAGGGAAAACCCTTCAGAATCAGCATTGTGTACAGGCTCCCAAATCAAGGAGATAAAGGAGACAAAGACCTAATAGAGGAAATTCACAAAATGTCTCATAAAGGTGACGTAATACTGGTGGGGGACTTCAACTTACCAGATATTAACTGGAGCACACTAATGGCAGCAACAAGAAGTAGGGACAAGGGGAGATGCCATTCTCGATCTTGTCCTCACAAACTCAGAGAGGATCAAGGACATTGAAGTGGGATGCCATATGAGCAACAGCAACCATCGCACGGTAAGCTTTAAGGTAAACATAACACAGGACACCACCCACTCAAAGGTAAAGGTGCTAGATTTCAGAAAAGCTGACTTCCAAAAAATGAGGAACAACGAAAGTAGCCAGTTAATGGAAATAGAGGTTGAGAAGATGGAGGTCATGTGGGGGAGACTCAAGAGAGCAATAAAGACTGCCATAGATCAATGTGCCAGATGGGTCAGCAAAGCAAAAAGAAAAAGAAATCCTCTATGGTTTTCCAAGGAAGTGGCTACCACAGTCAAAGCGAAAAAGAAGGCGCACAGCATATACTAGGAAACCAAAACTGAGAAAGACCGGGAGTTGTACAAGGAAAAAAATGAGAGAGTCTAAGAAACAAATTAGAAAGACAAAAGCCCAGACAGAGGAAAAGATAGCAGAAAGGGCAATGAGAGGAGACAAATACTTTTTTAGATACATTAGGGAACGTAGGAAGGCAAAAGGGGGGTATAGTAAAGATTGCTACTGAAGAAGGGAAATGCACCAAACATGACCCAGAGAAAGCCAAAATCCTCAACAAACACTTCTGCTCAGTGTTTACCAAAGAGGACCCAAGGGATGGCCCAGCCTTGAAAAAGCACAACACCCCAGGACCGGGGTAGACACGAGTCCCTTTACAGAAGCTGAAGTACGGGAGATGCTAAATGAACTAAAAGCAGAAAAAGCCATAGGACCAGATGAAATGCACCCCAGAATCCTTAAGAAACTGGGGAAGAATTAGCTTCCCATCTGGCACTTCTAGTCAAGAAATCCTTGAACAGCGGTGTGGTACCCAAAGACTGGAAAAAGGCAATACTGGTTCCACTTCACAAATCAGGCAGTTGCAAAGAGGCTAGTAATAACAGACCGGTGAGCCTCACATCTATAGTAAGGAAACTAATGGAGACACTACTCAAACAGAGGATCATAGCATTCCTCAAAACTAGTGGCTAACAAGACCCCAAACAGCATGGTTTCACAGCAGGTAGGTCATGCCAGACAAATCTGCTTGAGTGTTTTGATTACGCTACAAAAATAGTGGATGACGTTGGGGCACTAGATGTGGTCTACCTAGACTTTAGTTATGCCTTCGACTCGGTTTCACACAGAAGGCTGATAAAGAAGCTTGACCACACAGGGGTTGGTCCAGAAGTAGTCAGATGGGTACAAAACTGGTTGCAAAGCAGGACTGAGAGAGTACAAGTTAATGGAACACAACCGACAGAAGGCAGGGTGACCAGAGCTGTGCCCCAGGGCTCAGTGCTGGGGCCACTACTCTTCAATGTTTTTATAGCAGACATCACTGACAGACTGGAAGGGAAGGTGTGTCTGTTCACAGACGACACCAAGATATGTAACATGGTAGACACCTCAGAAGGAGTGAGCAAGATGGAAGTTGACCTCAAGAAACTAGAAGAATGGTCTGGAGGGTGGCAGCTGAGATTTAATGCCAAAAAGTGCAAGGTCATGCACATATGTAAGAAAACTCCAAGAAAGAAGTATTACCTAGGAGGCGAAAGACTGGTGGCCTAAAACCAGGAACGAGATCTGGGAATCATGATCTCAGACAACTTGAAGGTTGGTAAGCAGTGTGAGAAGGCAACATTGAAGGCCAACAGAATGCTGGGCTGCATTGGGAGGGGAATCATGAGCAGGAGGAGAGAAGTGGTACTACCACTGTATAGATCACTGGTCAGGCCTCAACTGGAATACAGAGTCCAGTTCTGGAGGCCTCACCTCAGCAAGGACATTGATTGGGTGGAAACAGTACAGATAAAGGTGACAAAAATAATTCAGGGTCTTCAGTACATGTCCTATGAGGAAAGACTTAGGGAACTGAATATGTACTCCCTGGAGCACAGAAGAGAGAGCAGGGACATGATTGAAACATTGAAGTACATAAAAGGCACTAACAAGGTACAGGCACAGAAACTTTTTCACTTCAAGAAGGGCTCCAGGACCAGGGGACATGACCTCGGGCTGCAGGGAGGGAGGTTCTTTACCAACACCAGGAAGTTTTTCTTCACAGAAAGAGTGGTGGACACCTGGAACAGCCTGCCCCAAGAGGTTGTGGGGGTCAACACTGTGGGGGATTCAAGAATGCATGGGATAAACACAAGGGAGCCCTGACTACAAGTGTCAAAATAGGTATAAAACAAATGGGCAGTGTGACAGTGTAAACACTACCCTGGGAAACAAGAGGTTAACACATTTTCTGAGGATCAGGAAATGCATGGAATGCAACATGAACAGGCAAGGGGGGGTGCCTTCCCAGGTGTTGCTGATTAAAGGGTTTGTTGAAAGGCAGGGAGAATCCAGCAAGGAGTCAGTTGGAAGCTGGAAACTTCTGCAGGGAGGAGATACTCCTAGGCAGAGAACCCTGCAAGATGGAGAGTGGAATGTAAGACAGGAACCAGAGCAGAAAGCCAAGGAGAATGGTTAATTGTTGGAGAGAGCCTTTGGGGGAAGTTGAAACCTGCTGCTAAGAAAGAGACCATTTCTAGAGCAGAGTCCTTAGGTAAAGGATACCCGATCAGCCTAGCCAGCTGGGCCAAAAACAGTGAGTGGAATGTACTGCTGATAGCCCGCAAATAAGGCTAAAAGGGAAAACTGTGTTTTATCTGAGACTGTACATTCAAAACTGCTGGCCCATAAACTGTGTGTTTTGTTTGAGACTGTATATTGAAAAAACTGCTGGCCCATATAGGTAGTTCAAAGATTCCTTTTGTCAAGTCAGCCTGAAAGAACTGTTTTGTGTTAGCCTTTATGTTACCTGACCAGGCTGGAGAAGTTGAACTGACTGATTATGCTTTTCTGGAGCAATAACTTACATTTGGATCAATAAAAGTAAATTTTCTTCTGTGAACTTTAAACCCAGTGTGTTAGATCTCCGTCTTCAATAGGCCAGATTGTCACACGTGGTGTTAAAAGTGGAATTTGAATCCCTGCTGGAGTGAGCAGGACTAGTTACATTCTGGAAAAATGGATATGGAGAAATTACTGAAGTTCCTCACTGAACAACAACAACAGGCTTTCAGGCAGCTGGCTTTGCAGCAGCAGGAGGCACAACAGTGGGTGCAACAAGCACAACAGGTTCAGCAACAACAGGTTCCCACCCAGCTGGCTCAGCAGTAGCAAGAGGCACAACAGTAGGCCCAACAAGCACAGCAAGCCCAACAGGGGGCACAAAAGCAGTTTCTTATACAGCTGGGGCAACAACAACAGCAGCTCCTGCAGTCCCTGGTGCAACAGCCGCAACAAGATCCTACTGGTGAGGGTGGTCCGGCTATCGTGGGGCCAGGGGGTTCCTAGGATGAACCGCATGCTGAAAAAAATGACATCTGAGGATGATCCCGAGGCCTTCCTGGTAACGTTTGAGTGAGTGGCAGAAGCTGCTGTATGGCCCAGACCCCAGTGGGTTGTTCGCCTTGCCCCTGTCTGACCGGGGAAGCCCAAGTGGCCTATCGAGCTATGGACAGTACCACAGCTGGGGAGTACACAGAGGTGAAAGTAGCAATCCTGGACCTCCTAGGCATCAACTCAGAAAGTTACTGACGGAGGTTCCGGAGCTTCAAATTTGCAGCAGGTGCACAGCCTAGAGCAGTGGGACAATTGTGGGACCTATGTTGGCATTAGCTAAAACCCGAAGGACGCAGTGGCACCAAGGTGGGCAAGCTAATCATTTTGGAACAATTTCTGAACATCCTTCCCCCAAGAATTCAGAGCTGGGTCCACAAATAAACTATCACCATGCTAGCGGATGCCATGCAGATCTCAGAACAAGTGTTGGATGTTGAACTTTCCTCACACCCCGTGACCCAGCTTGCAAGGCTACCTGGGAAGATGAGGAATCATCCTGGGAAGATGGGGAATCGTCCCGGGAGCTGGACTGAAAGAATATTGGCTGGAACTATGAAGGGATCTTGGACATGTAGGGAGGTGGGTTATGGTCCAAATAAGGGTCAGATTCTGGGAAAGACGACAACCCAGCAGCCCAGGGAGACATTTCCTGAGGGCCCACTGCCTAAACCAGGAGGTTCACCCCATAGCCAAGACACAGGGGCATGTTTCTCATGTGGACAGAAGGGTCACTTTGTGAAGAACTGCCCCCCACATGGACTGTACCTTTATAGTCTGCACATTTACAGATGTGTATTCACTGTACAGTGGGGGTGGGGGTGCTGAATCCTGAGATTTTGTAGTCCCTGTTGAGGTAGAAGAGATAGAGATGGAGGCTCTGGTGGACTCAGGAAGTCACTAGACCCTAGTCAGGGTGGCCCTTGTGAACCCCCGATGCTGGCAGGACCAGAACCCCGTCCCTATCTGATGTGTGCATGGGGATGTAAAGGCTTACCCTGGTGCTATGGTTACACTTTCTCTGGGGGTCCGAACAGAGACTATAAAGGTGGGGGTTGCCCCTGGGTTACTCTATCCAGTGTTACTGGGGAGAGATTGGAAATGGTTTGATGACTTATGGAAAGTAGATTCATCTTTGGTAATTACCCGGTCTCAGGGTCATGATTGAAGGGGGGGGGCCAGTCACCTGCAGCTGGGAGAATTTTTTCCCTTTCTGGACCCATGGATTTTTAACTCCCAGATGAGAACCAACAAATCTAAGCGAGAACATAGGGCAACAAAGAAAAGGGGTCCCAAAGGGGCAGGTGCACAGAAGGGAGGTAAAGCAAAGACAAAATTGGGTCCAGACCCACAACCTGACCCTAACACTGACCCACCTAACCAAAGTCCTGGAGGGCCGTCCTTATCAGAGCAAGATGTGTTAAAGCACTGCCTGGACATTGCCAAAGAACAACAGGCCGATGGTATACTCAGCTGGGTAGACACCCAGTTGGCTGTCAGCGAAGGAGAAGTGGTAGATGAGAATCGGGCAGCATGCTATCCTCATTTTGAGTTACAAGGGGGTATCCTATATCAAGTTAGTAAGGAGGCCCAGATGGGGGATACCAGTATCAGTTGCTAATCCCTCGAGTCTTTCAGGGGGAATTACTATGCCTCGCCCACTCTATTCCTGTGGCAGGGCACTGTGGGGTAGAGAATACACTAGCCCAACTGTTACCCTGATTCTTTTGCCCGGGCATCTATCAACATGTTAAAGATTATTGTACATCTTGTCCCGAGTGCCAGTTAGTAGCTCCAAAGAACAGTCCAAGGGCCCCTTTAGTGCCCTTACCTGTTATGGAGGCATCATTTGACTGGATTGGGATTGATATAGTGGAACCCCTTGAAAAAAGTGCAGGGGGGTACCAATACATTCTGGTGATTGTAGACTATGCTACCTGGTACCCTGAGGCCATCCTGTTATGAATTATTTTGGCCAAAATTGTAGCCGGGGAACTATTAACGGTCTTTAGTCACATGGGAATATCGAAGGAAATGCTGACTGACCAGGGAATTAACTTCATGTCCCGCCTGACTCAGAAGGTTTGTACTTTATTGGGCATCAGCTCCATAAGGACCTCTATCTACCACCCCCAGATGGATGGCCTCATGGAGCGATTCAACAAAACCCTTAAAAACGATGCTTTGAAGGTTCATAACCACTGAGGTCAGGGACTGGGACAAGTTACTTCCCTTACTGATGTTTGCAATTCGGGAGGTCCCTCAATCTTCTACAGGGTTTTGCTCCTGTTGAACTCCTCTATGGGTGCCGCCCACGAGGTGTTCTTGATGTAGTAAAGGAGATGTGGGAGAAACCTGACCCCAGAACTGAAAATGTAGTGCAATATATCCTGCAATTGAGGGAACGATTAGATAGGGTGGGTAAATTTGCCTGAGAGAATCTGGTGAAGGCTCAACAAAGACAAGAGTACTACTATAATCAGGGAGCCCAGTTGAGGGAATATAAACCAGGGGCTCGGGTACTAGTTTTGTTGCCAAGCAGCCAGAATAAGCTTCTAGCCAAGTGGAAGGGGCCTTACAAAGTTACTTGGAGGGTGGGCCCAGTTGTCTATGAAGTTTGCCAGCCAGAGAGGTGAAAAGAGACCCAGATCTACCATGTCAATTTGCTGAAATTCTGGAACCAGAGGGATAGCCTATTGATTTCCCCTGAACCAGACATAGTGGATCTGGGACCCCAAGTGCCGTATGAGAATCTGGGGATACAAGTCCCAATGGGAGAACAGCTGTCTCACAAACAGAAATGGCAACTAGGAGAGTTGGTAAGCCAGTTTTTGAATGTTTACTCCTTCCTTCCGGGACAACCCATATGACAGCTCATCATATAGAAACAGAGCCAGGGAAGAAGGTGTGGTAGCGACCATATCGCTTGCCAGAAGCCGTACGAGATACTGTTAAGAAGGAGTTACAGGACATGCTAGAGTTGGGGGTGATTGAGGAATCCAGCAGTGATTGGTGTAGCCCCATAGTGTTAGTACCAAAAGAAGGTGGGGCTACCCACTTCTGTATTGATTTTCACTGGGTCAATGCCATCTCGAAGTTCGATGCCTACCCCATGCCCTGGGTAGATGAACTGTTGGATAGACTAGGGGAAGCCAAATACATCACAACTTTGGACCTAACAAAAGGGTACTGGCACATCCCTTTGACCCTGGAGTCTCGGGAAAAGACAGCATTTGCTATCCCTTTTGGGCTATACCAGTTCCGTACCATGCCTTTCTGCTGACATGGGGCATCTGAAACCTTTCAAAGGCTCATGAATTGCTTGCTGCCCACTATGCAGCTGCTTACCCAGATGACGTGGTGATCCACAGCACTGATTGGGAGTGCCATGTATCCAAGGTGGCAGCTGTACTACAGTGCCTTGTGAGAAGCAGGACTGATGGCCAATCCAGTGAAGTGTGCTTTGGCCAAAGCTGAAACAAAGTACTTAGGGTACTGTATAGGCAATGGACAGGTGAGACCCTTGATTAGTAAGGTTCAAGCCATAGCTGAGTGTCCAATACCCATCACAAAAACCCAGGTGAGGGCCTTCTTAGGACTGGCAGGGTATTACCGCAGGTTCATACAACACTTCCCCACTCTTGCCAGCCTCCTTACAGACCTCAACTGGAAATCTGCCCCCAGTAAGGTCCAATGGTCAGAGGAGTGTGACCAAGCCTTCACACAACTCAAAGCGACACTGTGCAGAGAGCCAGTGTTACGCAGTCCTGACTTCAACAGGACCTTTATCCTTCAGACAGATGCCTCTGAAGTCGGGCTAGGAGCCGTGCTCTCCCAGGAGTTTGAGGGGAAGGAACATCCTATCCTCTACCTCAGTCATAAACTCTTTCTCCAGGAGAAAAACTATGCGGTGATACAGAAAGAGTGTCTCGCAGTCAAGTGGGCTGTGGACACCCTCTGCTACTACCTGTGTGGCCAGCAGTTTATCATGGTCACAGATCATGCCCCTCTGAGGTGGCTACAGGTGATAAAGAATGACAACCCGTGCATCATCAGGTGGTACTTGGCCCTCCAGCCATTTTCCTTTACGGTGCACCACTGGGCCAGGACCCAGAATGGAAACACGGACTTCCTGTCCTGGGAGGGGAATGGTCAGGAGCCAACCAACTGAGCCTTCGCACAAAGTGGGGAGGTATGTGACAGTGTAAACACTACCCTGGGAAACAAGAGGTTAATACCTTGGTTGAGGATAGAGAAATGCAAAGAATGCAACATGAACAGGCAAGGGGGGGCCTTCACAGGTGTTGCTGATTAGAGGGTTTGTTGAAAGGCAGGCAGAATCCAGCAAGGAGTCAGTTGGAAGCTGGAAATTGCTGCAGGGAGGAGGTACTCCTAGGCAGAGAACCCTGCAAGATGGAGGGTGGGATGTAAGACAAAAACCAGAGCAGAAAGCCAAGAAGAATGGTTAATTGTTGGAGAGAGCCTTCGGGGGAGGTTGAAACCTGCTGCTGAGAAAGATACCATTTCTAGAGCAGAGAGTCTTGAGGTAAAGGATCAGCCTAGCCAGCTGGGCCAAAAACAGTGAGTGGAATGTACTGCTGATAACAGCCTGCAAATAAGACTAAAAGGGAAAACTGTGTTTTATCTGAGACTGTACATTCAAAACTGCAGGCCCACAAACTGTTTGTTTTGTTTGATACTGTGTATTGGAAAAACTGCTGGCCCACATAGGTGGTTCAAAGATTCCTTTTGACAAGTCAGCCTGAAAGAACTGTTTTGTGTTAACCTTTATGTTACCTGACCAGGCTGGAGAAGTTGAACTGACTGATTATGCTTTTCTGGAGCAATAACCTACATTTGGACAATAAATATACATTTTCTTCTGTGAACTTTAAACCCAGCGTGTTGCCTCCCCATCTACCATAGGCCAGCTTGTCACAGGCAGACTAGATGGACCTAGCGGTCTTCTTATGCTGTCAACTTCTATGTTTTTAAGATGTTTGGACACTAGACAGAATAGTTAATTTTTTTCATGCCATTAATGAAATAAAGAAAAGAATAAAAGTGCTGGCCCAGTGGTGCTGAGGGTTGAGGCACTGGATGCCACACCTCGCACAACGCCAGCAACCTGGGTTCAGAAATGGACTTGGGTCATTGGGGGTCAGCAGGGGAGAGGGAGGATTGAGCATCACGTGACAGCTCTCTTCACTCTGGGGTGGGTAAGCGGGTCTGCGTCACTCTGCAGGGGCAACTGGTGGAAGCCAGCAGCACTGCAGACAGTGGAGTACAGCTGAGGGTTGTAGCACGGCGGATATCAGCACTTAGTGCTCTGATGCCATTGCATGTGCAGCTTCAGGGGAGGAATATAAGGTGGAAAATTGCGGGGCAGTCATGGTGGCTGATGGTCATGCATTGTGCCTCTGGACATGAGAGGTGCGCCTTCCCAGGTATCAGATCCAGGTCCCATGGGGGGAACTCTGCATGCTGGCCCTGAGTTGAGGACAGTGTTTTGGTGGCCAGGCTGGGTTTGAGGGTGCAGGTGCCAGCAGCTGGATGGCCTGTCAGCCTGCTCCTCAGTGAAGGGTTTGTGTGATAATGGCGAAAGCCTAAAGGCGATCGACGTTATCGCGAAGTCAGAGTGCTAAAAATTTATTTTGGCACTCTGACACCCCAGCGCACAGCAAAACAGCACCAGGGACTTACTTTTTTAATGTTTTATGTGGGAGCTACACCTCTGCACACACCCCCACAGTGGGCTCCGCCTACCGCATCCCCCTACCTAAGGATTCTCAACTCCAGGGGGTGCATGTCGGGGGGGTGAAAAACATTTAAAAAAATGATCGGGCTGGGTGCAACAAAAACATACCAGCGCCCGGACCCGAACCCAGTACCCTGCCCACCAATGCCACCAACCCACCCACCATACCACAGGGTCTGCTCAGCAAACCACTGTGGCACCATGCCTCACGTCCCCTCTCGCCCCTTGCTGTACGTGCTCGCTCCCCCCCACATGCGTTCGTATAGCAACATCCCGTCGCTATATTCGCTGCTCCCCCATCAGGCCGCCCTACCTACTATAGCCTCAATGATATGAGCTGGGATTGCCTTTTGTTAGGCACCCAACCCTGACACCCATGTGACATGTGACTACCACAGTGAAGGAGGAAAAAGAGTATTGTGATAAAAAAAAAAGAAAAGAATAAAAGTGGTATGAAAGTTGTAAAGATGGGATGTATCTTGTATATTCAACTGTACTGCACCTTATAATACATACACAAGCTGCTATCCTGTTGTATATTATGCACTTTTTTAGCTATGAGATGCACTGACTTGAATGAATTTATGTTTTTGTTTATTAATACTTTTTTTTTACTAATATTGTTTTTAAGATGTTTGTATTGTGTTGTTATTTTTGTGAAGGCTATTTAGCCATACAATAAATATAAATCTGAACATTTGGAGATAAAAGTGGCACAATGAGCAAGGCGCCTGGCATCAAGGGAGGGTAAGGGAAGGGAGCAATACAATGAACTGTGGTAGATTCTGGGGAGGCAATCCGGGGCAAAGAGGCAGAAGGAGTGAAAGAGTGGATCTAATCTAGCAAGGGTGGACTTGTGGGCAGCACTATATACAATGTTGCTGTAATTGAAGATAGGTAGACTTATCTTTGTGATAATCTCTCTATGAGCAGGAAGCAGGACACTTGCTTTATTCTTATAAAGTGGTCCAAGTTTAGGGTGCAATTCTTGAGGATGGTATCTAGATGAGAAGAGAAGTCCAGATGACAATCCTACCACACCCTAAGGAATTTAAAGGAAGAGACATCCTCAATCACAACACCATCAAGGGTCTGGAGAAATGGGGAGGTAAGATCAGCTTGGCAAGCCTCTGTCTAGTACCAAGGATCACTGAGAGCATTTGTTTGTCATTGAGGGACAGCTGGTTGACCTGAAACCAGTGCTGGATGTTATTGAAAGCCAGTTAGAGATGGATTGTGAGGTCAGAGACAGTGGAACCAAAGGAGTAGAGAAATATGTTGTCTGACTGCATATGAATAGAAACAGAGGCACAGACAAGGGCAAGGTTGTACAGGAAAATTGAGAATAATATGAGGCTAAGGATGAATCTATGGGGATGCTAGAGCAGATAGGGAGAGGAGGGGAGATAGTATCGCTAATACTTACAGCCTGGGTCCTACCAACAAGGTATTAGCAAGACCACTCAGCGGAGAAGAAGGAGAGCCTAGCCTCTTTTAGTTTGCCCAGGAAGATGGGGGGGTGCAAAAGTGTCAAAGGCTTTGGCCAGGATGACAAAGATAGTCAAGGAGACCAGCCCCTGGACAATGCCAATAAGGCATGGATAAGCCTAAAAAGTGAGGTAGTGGTGGAGTGGGATTTTCTAAGCCAGACTAGAAGGGAGTGAAGAATGAGACGTTCACAAGAAAAGGGGAAAGTTGGGTTTTCCAAAGTTTAGCCAAGGAGGGAAGGAGGAAGATAACATGGAAGTGCCAGGAGGGAGGGAGGGGTCTCCTCCTTTGGGAAGGGGGGTGAATATGGTCTGCTTCCACAGATCAGAGAAGGAGCAAGTGAACAAACAGAGTCTAGTGCACTATCACCCACCATGGAATATCTGTTAAGTTTAAGATTCTTACTGCCTAAATTGGAAATTTTCTTACCTTTATCTCCATGGAAAAGGGATTTTTTTAGTCTTCAGATTGGATTTCTAATGTTAACAAGCCAAACCACCAGACACCAAAGTGGAATCCCATGGTTTGGTCCAAGCTATGAAATGCCTGCAATGTCTACTCTTATAGAGTTCATAGCCTTAATTGGCACCTTTAAAGTAAAGTGCTCTTACCTAAGTAATTCACAAGTGACCTGAGGCAAGTGACAAGGAGTGATTGAGAAGGTGGATGATGGGAAAGGCAATGGCCATGGAGAAGAGAGACAGGAGTTTGGAATCAAGTCCATTGGGGCTCCTTCCCTCCCTCCTTTGTGTGAGTTGAGAGCAAGGAGTGCCTTGAAGGTCACAGATGGAGTAATAGGAGAGAATGCAAATGGATGGCGGGGGGAAGGAGGAGCTAAGAAGTGCGGAGGGGCTGGGAGGGCAGGGAGAAGAGGACATGGATGATCTTATAGATCTTTATGGGGTGATTACGGTTATTCTGGTTCTGGAGTGTGGATGCAGAATTGTCAACCTTCGCATGCCTAGCAGCTCTGGTACAGGTGATATATAGTGATGTATATTTATCAAGGTCAGTTGGGGAGCCAGTGGACTTGAGGGTCTGTCAGGCAAGGTCATGAGCATGGTGATAGGCCAGCAACTCAGCCATGATCCAAGAGAAGTGTGAACCTCTGACCCAAGTTTTGTGAAGGGGGAGGCATGATGATCCTAGGCTGACAGGAATTTGGAATTAAAGAACTTGAGAGCTGTGCTAATGTTGCTGGCTGTTATCATGGTGGACCAGTCAGGCCATTGGGTCAGCAAGTAGTGAGGATAGATCCAAGGAGTGAAAGGATCTAAGCTGGATGAATTTTATTTTGGGGGAGGCTTTGGCGAATTGGATTTTGTTAATGCAGTAGACCATATGGTGGTCACTGAGGGTGTTGGGGAGGGTACCAGCATCCATAATGAGATGGGAGTGAGAGGACAGGATCTAGTCCAGAAAGGAGTGGTTTTGGGCTTGGGTCTGGTGGGATCTGAGATGAGGTGGATAAGCTGGAGCAATGTTGTGTTTTGGCATAAGTTGTGATGGGAAGATGAGAGCCAGTTGAAGTTCAGGTCACCTAGGATGGCCAACTCATTGGAGGAGACATGGGAGTGCAATGTGGTGAGGAGCTCAATGACAGAGGGAGGGGATGTGCCAGGGTAGCAATAAACTCCAGCAATTAATATGGGGATAGAAAAGGGGAAGGGGAGTTTCAGGAGGAGCATCTCATAGACAGAAGGGGAGGAGATGGAGAGCACATGTTCGAATTGGGTACTGGAGAAGAGATAGATGGTTATGCTTCCTCTCCTCTTGGTATAATCCTATTGGATGGTTGAGAAGCCTGGGATGGCATTGGCAGTATGTGGGATCTTGGGGGAAAGTCAAGACTCTAAGATCACCAGGACATCAGGATTGAGGTTTACCACTAAGAGTTGTAGAAGGTCAAATTTGGGGAGGTGACTATGTATGCTAACATAGGCTACTCTCAACCTTTTGAGGAGAGAAGAGGCAGTTGACAGGGCAGGACTGGGGGTTCGCTCAGTGTCACCTGCTAGAATGAATAACAAGAAGATGAGAAGCTTAAGGAGCCTATGAGACACTTGAGTGAAGTAGAGGTAGGGGAGGGTGAGTGAGGGATAGGGAGGAGTGATGGAGGCTTCTAAGTGTGTCAAGGTGGATCCAGGTGGAAAGGAGGAGGCTGCACCTACTGTAGGAGGTCAGTGTGAGTGTTGAAGAAGGGGGAGACTGGCAGAAGGGAGGGTGGGAGAAGAAGAGGGGGAAGGGAGATGGAAGACAGAGGGTAGGGAAAGGAAGATGGGTGAAGCTTCAGAATGGGGCTAGCAGGGAAAGAATAGTGAGGGCAATTAACAGCATGGTGAATAGATTGTTTGTAGTTACCCTGAGTAATAGAGCAGGCATATAGAAGATGTACAAAAGAGTTGAGTTTAACAAAATTAAACAGTGGTACTATAAAGCAGCTTTAAAAACAGGTAATACAAATTAAACAGCAGTGATGCTATGGGGCAGCTCTAGAAGTAGACCATCCAAACTATTAAAATCAGAGGTGCTATGAGTCAGTTCTAATGATAGATAATGCAAATTATTAAAAGCAGTGATACTACAAAGCAACTCTATAGACGGATATTACAGGTTGACAAAAGCAGTGGTACTGTGATGCAATTCTATAGATAGGTAATATAGGGGAACAGGTTTACTACTGGTTACAAGACATGATAGTCCTCTTGAACTAAGTGCCCATACATAAGTAGTTCTGAGAGTCTAAACATGTAATTCTTGGAGAGATGATGGCCTGTCCCAGGGGGTGGGGATGGATGATAGGGGTTTCTGGAACATAAGGGGAGGAGGCCTCGGCACCCAATTAGGGATCTGAGGTTCAAGCAGACTCAATAGACCGTAAGGCCTAATCTGCTGGCAACTAGTATGTTAGTATGTTAGTGTAGGCTGATCACTTGACCCACCAGGGCACCAATCGGAATGAAGTTAGACAATGGCCAGGTTGGTGGAGGCTCCTCTTCAATGGCTGCACCCCTCAGAACCCCACTGCAACATGTCCAGGATGGAAGGTGCATTCCAGCAGAACCAGTGTACTATAGAAAGCTGAATAAAGGTGCTGCCCTGAGAAGAGACAGAGAAACAGACCAGTATCAATACCAAACAGTCCCAAGGTGTCTCAATCGGTAAGTAAAACTCCAACTCAGGCAAGAGAAGAGGGAAGCACTCTTCACCCCCCGTACAGCCCAAGATAACACCAATTAAGACACCCAAGTGCAATCTGGTGAGGCAGTTGGATACTGAAACCAGTGCTGTCAACAGAGGACAGGTTCCAAAAATGTATTCGATACCCCAGGTGTGGTCCAACTATTGATCTGTATACTATATGTTGGTACGTACCCCAGAGCCACTCGTTGCTGTATGAGTGGCTTCATGCACCTTCAGCTGGAGTGAGAGCAGCAAAGCAAAGCTGAGCTGTTCTGACTCAAGCTGAAGGCAAGTAAAACCACTATGCTGTACTGTTGAGGTGTTTTCTTTTGGATGATACAGTAAACCCAGGTTCCATCTGTCAATCTCTGGTCACTGTCCAGGTGGAAGTAAAAGAACCCATGGCACTTATAGATGAAGAGTAGGGGAATTCTTTATTTATGAAACCAAAATCATCAAAATAACAGCAAAAACAATACATAATGTCTAAACCATTCCTACAGATCTATACCATTATTCATAAAAAAACAAACAAGAGGAACAAATACTAAAGCAGAAATGGCACCTTTAAGACAATGAACATGTCTGTATTATACAATGGGGTATGAAAATCATGTAACCTGATTGGTCAAAACACATCACATGACCATGGTATATCCTGTAATAACCCACAGCTGAGAAATGGCATTTATAAAAAACATACTTAAACACATTTAAAATGTTTTTTATACATGGGTCCATTGTATAATCACAATGAGGCACTCCAGGGTGTGGGTTATTGGGGGATTTATCCACTTCTTGTGTGGTTAAGTCACTCGGCTACGCCTCGTGACACACTGCACAAGGCGTGGGTGAATCCCCCAATAATCCACACCCTGGAGTGCCTTATTGCTTAATTACCCTGTCCCACCCAGTGTATTCCTTTCCACAAAGTCTTGAAGTGTGATCTCTCTAAATATGAGAATTCATTCTGGTATACCTTGTTTATTTCATACTGGATTATATATATGAGGTCTATTGTCATGGAAGTCTTCTGTTGGAGTGTCCACTGACATCTAGTTTGCCATATTGCCCACTTTATACATGCCAAAATAACATATGTTGTTCTGCTATGCCATTTTTTTCCATGAGTTGTAGTAGTAGTAAACATTTTATTCATTATAAATAATGAATTGGTAACTCAACTGAGTCGAAACTCAGTTCCAGTGAGATCCATTAAATTTTGCATACATTAGTTACAATTCCACATATATTATAAATGAATACATATGAAAATCAACATGCTACAAATGTACAAACATACAGACAATTCATCAACTATGCATGCATATATCATACAATATAATATTGCACTGCATTCCTCTGCCTAGACGGATACTGTGCCTTTTTCTTTTATCATTTAAGATTCCTTTACCTTCCTTGACCTGAACCAA
Organism: Neoceratodus forsteri; assembly: GCA_016271365.2. Taxonomy (NCBI): domain Eukaryota; kingdom Metazoa; phylum Chordata; order Ceratodontiformes; family Ceratodontidae; genus Neoceratodus; species Neoceratodus forsteri. The sequence goes on along the minus strand of JADMNL010000024.1, from coordinate 49,321,668 downwards.
TTTTTAATCTGTCCCACCCTTCTTTTACCATCATTAATCCTAATCTCTACTGGTAATAAATTCCAAAGAGACGGTCCTCGATGAAAAAATTACCTCTGCCCATATTTGTATTATATTTTGAAGCATCTAAATGTCCTAAAATCAAAGTGTCACAAGACAGATTAGAAAAGCAGGGTTCATTCCAAGTTTGAGCCAATAAGGCCCAGAAACTGGCTATATAGGAACAACCAAAAAATAAATGTCTCATTGTTTCTTGTTCCATAAAGCACAGAGGTTGCAAACACACACTATCTAAAATTCCTTTATGTCTTTGGTTTCCTCTTATATTAAATTTTTCGTGACTACATAGAAACATAGAAATTGATGGCAGATAAGGACTGTTAGGCACATGTAGTCTGCCCATAGACCAAAGCTTTATCTGAGGCCACTGTCCCTACTTGGTCATCAGCTTTAGTCTCTTCTTCCCATCTCTATGATTCCCTTATGTCTGTCCCATGCATGTTTAAATACCCTCACTGTGCTTGCCCCATCACCTCCTGTGGCAGACTATTCCATGAATCCACCATCACTTCCTTGAAGAAAAACGTCCTCACATTTCCCCTAATCTCATATTACGCCCTCTTGTTCAGGCACTTCTCCTATATTGAAAGATGTTGCCCCCTTGCACCTTGTTTATGCCTGTAAGATACTTGAAGGTTTCTATCATGTCTCTCCACTCCCTCCTTTCCTCCAGTGAGTACATATTGAGGTCTTTTAATCTCTTCTCATATGTTTTCTGGTGCAAGCCATGAACCATCTTAGTCGTCCTTCTCTGAACTGCCTCCACCAAGTCTATGTCCTTACAAAGATGCAGTCTCCAGAATTGTGCACAATACTCCAGATGTAGCATCACCGATGTTTTATACAGTGGAACCACCACCTCCATCCTTCTGTTAGTGATACCCCTACCTATGCACCCCAACATGCCACTGGACCTCTCTGCAGCCTTTGTACTCTGCTTGGTCACCTTTAGGTCATCTGAAATGATAACCCCCAGATCCCTTTCTTCCCTGGTGACTGCCAAAAACTCCCCCCCCCAACCTGTAGCTCTCTCCAGGGTTTCTGCATCCCAGGTACATTATTTTGCACTTCTTCACATTGAACCTCAGCCGCCACACCTCGGACCATTTTTCCAGCTTCTGTAGGTCCCTTCTCATTTTTTCCACCCCATCTGTAGTTTCCATCCTGTTGCAGATCTTGGTGTCATCAGCAAACAGGCAGACCTTTCCCTCCAGTCCTTTCTCTATGTCACTAATGAAGACATTAAAAAGGAGTGGCCCCAGGACTGATCCCTGAGGTACCCCACTGGTCACCTCTCTCTCCCCCCAGATTGGATCCTATTTACCACCACCCTCTGCTTCCTGTCTGTTAACCAGTTACTAACCCAGTTGACCACCTTGTGGCCCATGCCCAGGCTACCCATCTTGTTAACCAGCCTTTTATGTGGGACTGTGTTGAAGGCCTTGCTGAAATCAAAGTAGGCGATGTCCACCTCTCCCCCGATTCACCTCCTTTGTAACCCAGTCAAAAAATCTAGCAGATTCGTTTGACATGACCTACCTGCTATTACTCCATGCTGCATTAGATTCTGGGCTCTGCTGGCTTCCAAGTGTCCAATTATCCTTTCCTTAAGCAGTGCCTTCCTGCCCACTGCTGAGGTGAGGCTGACCGGCCTATAGTTCTCTGCCTTCTCCCCGCTACCATTTTTGTGAAGAGGGACTACATAAGCCCTCCTTCAGACCTTTGGAACTGCTCCTGTGTTGAGTAACTGGCTGAACATGGTTGCCAGTGGTTCTGCTAGCTCCATTCATAGTTCCTTCCATAGCCTAGGATGTATGCCGTCTGGTCCCATTGCTTTGTCCACCTTCAGTTTACTGAGCTCCTCCAGGACTCTGTCCTCTGTAAATGGACTGGTGCTCACCTCCGCCCCCCTTTTATCTGATGCCCAGCTATGGTCCCTGTCCCTCCCCTTCTTTAGTGAATACTGAACAGAAGTATTTATTCAGTATTTCTGCCTTCTCCAGGTCATCCTCCACACCATACCCTTCATCCACTCTGATCTCTACAATACCTCCCAGCCTTCATTCTTTTGCTGACGTACCTATATAATGTATTGTCCCATTTTTTGCTACAAAGCCAAATAACAGCCCACTTTTTAACTGGTATACGTTTATCAGTAGTAGCCTCTAATATACTTTCTGTGGGAACTCGGTTACTCCCTGAAAAAATGGGGACTTCTAAATAATGTTCATATAAAATCAAAGAATGTATTTGTTTCCTTCTAAGGGACTTAATCTGAGTTTTTGACAAATCCAATTTTCGAAGATGCAAAAAACTATTTTTAACAAAGCTTGAGGGAGACAGAGATAGGTTAAATTTTATTTTTCCTTTTTCCCATATTGGAGTAAAGGTTCACATCATTCTTTAAACAGAGTAACCCATGGTAAAGAACTATCTTTGAGAATGAAAGCAATATTACTGCAAAAAAAGATGCAACAGAAAAGAAAACACAGGATTACCCATCCCCAGGCCTCCTTCTTGAATAGGTCTATATATATGACAATGTTTCACCGGATTTAATCTACTGCCCCACAATAAAAGAAAAAAAATAAGACAATGAATGATGAAGGTGAAGAGTAGGGGGACTTCCCTGGTGTCATGGCCAACATTCCCCCATCAATAATAAAAAACAGGTTAGAGCACCCCTCCACCCCCACCCCACCCCCAACGCACCTGGAAACAAGATGTCACAACTTTGTGTACCTTTCCTGGTGAAAATTTACAAATACAAAATAAATAAATATGATGTTCTGCATTAGGCAGAGGCTTTCAAAATATTGTTACTTATCACCCTAGGTCCCTCTCCTCTTTTGAGTTCTCTGCTGTGGCCCCATTTTTTCTAGTGTGCAGCACTTTACATTTCTTGGCAATGAATTTCAATTGCCAAAGTTTGGACCCCGTTCCAGTTTTTCTACCTTTCCTACTGCCAGTGCCCTTGTCATTACCCACTCTTCCACAGAGTGTTGTGTCATCTGTGAACAGACTAGCTTAACCACGTAACTTCACCCTGATGCCACTTACACACTTGTTAAAAAGTATTTAGATTCAACTGGATGTCACTGAGTGGGTGAGATATGTTGCACTGTGCTTTGTGACCCCTTCCCCCAATTGTCAATTTCACTCAAAACAGAAGGGCAGAAAATACCATTATTTAAACAAATGTTGTTTTCTTTCATGCTGCTTAAACAAAATAACCTACTCTTAAAACAAATTCTTCCCAGAGTAATTCTTAATTAACAATTAAAAACAGAGGGGTCAATTCTCAAAGGATCGGTGCAAGTCACGCCAAAGGTGACTTGCGCCTATTGCTGATGCACTAGGGACCCTGCACCTCATTCTCTATTGGGCAGGGTCCCGCAGTTAAGTCCTATGTCATGCAGCAATCCCAGCAGTGTGCCAAACAGAGGGCACACCTGGACAGGTTGCCGCAAGACTGTGGTAGTATCCACACCAAGGACACAAGTGCTCCCCAAGACCCGATCCCCTAAATAATAATCAAAAGCACTGGTGGGCTAGCAGATCTCCTCAGCCCCAATCCCCAAAATATTAATTAAACAGCCCTTGTGGGCTAGTAGACCCCCCTCAAGCCCTGGTCCCCAAAATTATTATTAATATAGCCCTTGTGGGCTAGCACACCCCCCAAACTCTGATCCCCCATTGCAAAAAAAAAAATAAAACAGTGGTGGTCCAATGGAGCCCCATTCCCAATCCCCTGTAACATGCAATCCCAACATACGTGGTGGTCTAGTGGACCCCCACCCATCATTGCCATACCAGCCAGCTCCCCCAGCCCGTACCCAGCCAGCGACTGGCACAGCCCACTACTCACCACCGTGGCCAGCCACTGACTGAGCTCTGTATGAGCTCATACTGTATATAGTGTGCACTCAGTGAATGACAGCAGCTGGTAGAAGCAGCAATCACTGATATGAACAACAGATCTACTGAAGAAGTCTGTGCAGTTTCTACCTCACATTTCAAACCAAACATCAGCAATGCACCTGAAGTTAACCGATCTAACTGTGTCTTTTAAGAACGAAAAGAAGATGCCAAATCCAACAAGCAGTGGATCACTGAGATTAAGGGGAGACCACCGAGCAGTGAAGAGAAAGTAGAAAAAGAAAACAGAGAAAGAGTACATAATAGTGGAAGGACCGCCAAGTTAGAAGAAAGGATGGAAGACCATGAAGTAAAATATACAGTAGAAGGAACAACTGGAGAATTATAGGGATCCCTGAGGGATGGGAAAGATCTAATACGATCTCTTTTGTAAACAACCTTTTGATTAAAATTTCTGCCCCACCACCACCGATTTAACATCCTAAACACTGGAAAGAATGAATATGTCTTTGGAACTTAAGCCGTCTAATGCAGAAAAACTGAAATCAACTATAATCACATTTCTAAACATCCAGCAAAAGGTACACTTGCAGCATGCTATAAGGGACAAACCTTTTATAGAGCATGAAGGGACCAGAATTGTACATTTCCATGAACTCCCATATGGACTCATAGAAACGTGAAGCTTTCTTCCTTACTAAAAGACAGTTCAAAGAAGCTGGTCTTAAATACTGCATAGCCTCCTTCATTCAACCAATCTGCATGTCTGGACTATGAAGGAGCAAAGAACTTTCAAAGCTATTAAGAAGCAAAGGAAGGACTTAAGCACTTGCCAATAACGAATGCTCACCACTGGTATTGCTGTTGTACAGGGTCTTGCTTGTTCACATTTCCGTATTATATCTACCAGGACAGAACAATGGCGTCCTGTTTTGACACATTGTTACAGTGTAATTACCCAGGATAGGGCAGCTGAGAGGCGATATTCTACTTTTAAGTGGGCTCTCACATTTTGACCTCAAATGTCCAACAGTCTTTCTACGACCTGATGTTCTGATCAAGACAGGTGGAATACTTAAAATCCCTTCTGAAAGGTGATTTTGCTGTGCAACTGTGGAAACAAGTTTCAGAGGGGATTTGAAAATGACACTTGCCATGTTCAGAAGATGGGTAACACAAGGGATATGTTGAACATTAGGGACCAAAATCTGCAAAAAATAAAGTTATGAGTAAATGTTGGAATAGAATAATTCCTTTCCTCATAACTTTGTTGTTTTCTCATATTTTAACCCCAAATTTTCAACATAGCCTTCTTATGAGCCCACCACATGAACAAGCGTGGAGAACATTTTCAAATCCTGACCAAAAGGCGATTTCATGGGACAGGTGCAAAAACAAATTTTGGCCACGATTTGAAAAAAATGACAGCTGTCACATTCATGAGGCGCTGTAAAGAAATGGCTATGTTGAAAATCTGGGATCATAATGTTGAAAAGCACCAAAGTTACGAGACTGCATTTCAACATAAGCTCATGACTTTTGTTCTTTTTAAATATTTTGACCTGAAATTTTCCAGATAGCCCTCTTTTGACCCCACTTCATGAACACGGGTGGAGAAAATTTTGAACCCCTGCCTGAAAGGTGATTTCACGCAGCAACCATGAAGTCACCTTTCAGGAAAGATTTGTCTAATTTTACTGCCATTGTTCATGAGGTGGGGTCTCAAAACTGGCATGTTGAAAATTTGGGGCAAAAATATTCAAAAATGGCCAAGTTATGCCACTAAGTTGAAAACCCCATTGAAATACATTGAACTGCATACCTGATTTTCTCAGTTCATTGTCCAGCGTTGAAGAGTGGAGATGTGTCTGCAGTCCCAGAGAGGATTACAGTGTTGGACCCCTGGTGGGTAAGTAACACACAGTTGCCTATCCATTATTCTCTATATATTTGTCTAATGGGCATTGTACATTAGACAGGCAAATGCCTATTGTCAGTTATGGCCAGTGAGTATGTCACATGTGTCATACATGTAGCTGCGGTGGTAGGTGTCACCAACAGCATTTGGATGTGGCCACCATCTGTTCTGTGTACACTGCCCATGTTATTTAGCATGTGTGACAGTAGTCATATGCTAGACAATGCATGGTGTACTATTATATGGCACAGAGTGTTCCACTTTTGTACTGGTCACTGTGTTGGCATACACATACAGTACCATGTCTTCCCCCTACTGTTGTACGTGTATTCCTCCTTTGCCACAGTTGTATGGTACCTGGTGCACCATGCCTCATAATACATACTATGAGGCGTACATGGCCTTCAGCTGGTACGTATGGGTCTGTTTGGCAGGGGTATGGAGGACAGCTCGATAGGGGAAATGCATGGTCTGTCATACATTATGCTAGGCCATACTGCAACAGAGGGATGTAGCACTCCTGCTTGGACTGGGCCATGGCATACCTATGTGTGTGTGGTGCCACAGCAGTTCACAATGGTAAGATGTAGACCTGTGTGGTTCTGTCCAGCCACACCATGCACATGTGGTAGCTGGTGCACAGTATCGTCATATGGGGATGTATACTGTTTAGGTTTTATGGTACTGCGCACTGTGTTCCACTGCATGATATTGATCATGTCTCTCTTGCCTTCCTCTATAGACTTCAGCAGCCAGCAGCACCAGACCAGGGACCATTTACAGCAGGGGTGCAGACAGGAACACCAAAAGGACTCATCAGGCTGTGATGGGGCTCAGCAGAGCCATTCAACAGAGCGGTATTAACTTATGTCCCCTGCATTGTGTTGCACTCAGGGTTGCATGCCTACACTAAGCTGCATGCTTTGTTGTGGTTGGAGACTGGTGTGCATGTGTGACTCAGCATGCTGCACTCATGCCTGTGGGGATATCACCTATGCATCTGTGGTTGGCAACACTCACCCTGCACTCAGGATATCATCCCGCTAGTGACACTGTGGTGTGTCATTGTCTGTGCAGTCTACTGTTGAGAATCTACTTGAGGTAGACATGGTGCCCTGTGTATGTGTGTGCATGTGTGCGTGCACTGTGCCTTGTCATGCATTACACCATGCAGTAGCATGTCCTCTGTGCCACCAGCCAGGTGCACCCGGGAGCTGGCAGTAATTCTCACAGCCCCAGCTGGTACACCCGTAATTGTTGGTCGGGTCTGCATGCTGTGCCACATGGTCAGGGCTATGTACCCGTATCTGTCTGGTGCAGGCAGGCATGGGCCAATGTCATACCAACACATCACTGTGTCATGTTGTGTGCATCATACAGCACCTGTGGCAGTCTTCATGCATCGGTGCCATATCCAGTGCCATATGCAGTGTGTCACACATTGTATCTTACCAGAGCCGGGCTTGTATGTGGCATGGTGTCAGCAGCAGGGGAGTGCAGTGGTGGGCATTGCACATACCTTACCATATGTGATCAGGATTGTGATGCATACTTGGTAAGGGTGTCCAACCAACACAGCAATGATCAGAGTATGATTGTTCCACTGTATACAGACTGTACATAGACTGGACCATGCATACATTTGGAAACAACTCTGTCTTTGCGGGGGCCATTGTCTTGAACTGGCTCTGTATGAGTTGCAACTCTGTTCCTAAGGTGGTGATGACATCTGCTGAAAGAGGGACCTGCATGCAGCTCTGCATCACACAACGATGTTGTGCTGACAAGGTTGAGTGCATATGGCGCCCACCTGCATACAACACCGCTGCACTCGCGTGTTACCTCAGCTGCTGCACACAGTGTTGGGTGATGGTGCCATCCATATACAACTGTGCTGTGGGTAACCCATGTATGTTTGGGCCTGCCCTTGCAGTCAGCAAGGGTGGATGATGGATGTCTGTTGTTTTGCACACCTGTGTTGGCCTGTATGCTGCATGACTGGTGTGTAGGGCACTCTGTGTGTGTGTGTGTGTGTGTGTGTGTGTGTGTATGCAGCCCCAAGCACCTCAGGCCATTACATGGCCCATGACACTCTAGCTTGGTGCTTCTGTTGCTTCTACTGCATTTCCACATCTGGCATGCCTGCCAGTGTCGTGTATTGCTTGCATGGCTTGGTCTGCACACTCATTGTATGTGCAGTCCTCTCCTGTTTGGGTCCACAATGCTCTCTCTGTTATGCCATGCACATTTCTTTGTGGCAGTTAGACTCCATCTTCTTATGTGTGGCATGAGAGCCCGTGTGTTGGATGGTTGTATGACTGTTACGCACATAACACCACTCTTGCGTCCCTTGTCCTGAGTGCAGCTGGCAGAGTTCAGTGTATTTCAGTGCTGTATTCAGTGCTGTGCATCTGCACTGGCCTCTGTCCTCAACACTGTCTTCAGTGCTACATTCAGTGTTGTGCATTTGCACTGGCATCTGTATTGAACAATATCCTCAGTGCTACATTCAGTGCTGCTCATCTGCACTGGCCTCTGTGTTGAACGCTATCCTCAGTGCAAGCCACGGGAGCTGCTCTGACCCCGGTGGCTGTTCTAAGCTGACCCACCTGCCTCACAGCCTACAACCAGGCATCCTGCCCAAAACGGGTGACTGCCTCCTCCTGCAAGCCGCGGGATCTGCTCTGACCCTGGCTGCTGTTCTGTGCAGACCCACCTGCCTCACAGCCTACAACCAGGCATCCTAACCAGAATGGGTGACTGCCTCCTCCTGCAAGCTGCAGGAGTTGCTCTGAACCCGGCGGCTGTACTTCGCTGAGCCGAATGCCACATAGCCTACAACTAGGCATTCTGCCCAGAACAGGTGACTGCCTCCTCCTGCAAGCCACGGGAGCTGCTCTGATCCCGGCAGCTCTTCTGCACTGAGCCGCCTGCCTCACAACCTACAATCAGGCATCCTGCCAAGAATGGGTGACTGCCTCCTTCTGCCAGCTGTGGGAGCTGCTCTTGACCCGGCGGTTGTTCTGCGCTGACCAGCCTGCCTCACGGCCTACAACTAGGCATCCTGGCCTGAACGGGTGACTGCCTCCTCCTGCAAGCCACGGGAGCTGTGCAGACTATGGTGGCTGTTCTGCACTGGCCCACCTGCCTCATAGCCTACAACCAGGCATCCTGCCTGAATGAGTGACTGCCTCCCCCTGCAAGCCATGGAAGCTGCTCTGACCCCAACGGCTGTTCTGCGCTGACCCGCCTTCCTTACAGCCTGTAATCAGGCATCCTGCCCACAATGAGTAACTGCCTCCTTCTGCAAGCCACGGGAGCTGCTCTGACCCAGGCAGTGTTCTAGCCTGACCCACCTGCCTCATAGCCTACAACCAGGCATCCTGCTCAGAAGGGGTGACTTCCTCCTCCTGCAAGCCGCGGAAGCTGCTCTGACCCTGGTGGCTGTTCTGCGCTGACCCGCCTGCCTTACAGCCTTCAACCAGGCAATCTGCCCAGAACGGGTGACTACGTCCTCCTGCAAGCCTCAGGAGCTGCTCTGACCCCAGCAGCTCTTCTGCATTGACCTGCCTACCTCATGGCCTACAACCAGGTGCGGATTCTGAAGAGCAACCCAGAGCTGCCAACAGGACTGAACTTAGCACTTTCTGGCTGATTGACTGCACTTCTACTGCTCCTGAGCTCTGATTGGGTGCAATGCTATTCCTCCTTCTCTTATTGGCTCTTACCTCTACCCTTTCCAAGCTGTTTTTTTTAATATGAAAACTGCTAGTGCTGAGTTTTCCAGTACCGACTGTTTACTAGAAAAGGATTGTTAAAGTTATAGCTTTTTGATTTTTACCGCATAGAAATGTTAATAACTGCAGCTTGTAGATTTAACTGCATAGAGTATTAGACTGTCTGCATGCTTCTTCCTCTAACCAAAGCTAAACACCTGCATTCTTTTTCCCTATCCTACTCTAAAAACCTGTCTGTGTCTAAAGTGGGCTGTGAAGCACCCTAAGGACTCCCCTGCTTGAACTAATTGCCCTGATCTTAAACATAGAAACATAGACTTTGACGGTAGATAACTACCGCTTGGCCCACCTGGTCTGCCCATTTCCCTACCTGTTTGATAAGCTGCAGATCCTAGTTAATCAACAGTTTACTGCTGTAGTCCCTGTTCCCAATACTATTTTAATCCCTCTGAACTCTCAGACCACAATTCTTGTGGTCATCCTCTCTCCCCTCCATGCAGGGGTTTACTGCTCCTGAACTCTAATTGGGTGCAACGCTATTCCCCCTTCTCTTATCGGCTCTTGCCTCTATCCTTTCTAAACTGTCTTTTTTAATGCAAAAACTGCTACTGTTGAGTTTTCCGGTACCGACTGTTTAGTAGAACAGGATTGTTAAAGTTATAGCTTGTTGATTTTTACCACATAGAATTGTTAATAACTGCAGTTGTCTACTTTCCAATTTGCAAATTATATTGCAAAGCCACTAGAGGACAATAACTCACAGAGGTTGTAATCCTCTTCCCACTGCTCTCCCATGACACTTCTAATCCTGGGTCCTTCAAAATCTTGACTGCTCCATGGTAGCTGTATGCTCCAGTTTTAACTGAACTTCCCTCAGATAACTTGATTATCGTTCTCAGCTGAAATTCACCCCATAGTATCGATGACAAGAACTCTGTGATCACCAAAATGCCCCTCAAGTCCGAGGGAATTTCCACAAGCCTTGTCCTGCTCTCTGTAATATCACTTGCAGGTCCACCCAGAAGACTGCACCCTCAACCCACACAATGGATCTCCCAACTAGCAGTGCTAAATGCTTATGGGACCATCACATCCCATGGCATTGGAGTCTCCGAGCACACCTCACACGGGTGCTCAATGCCCTGGTCATGAGAATACTAACTTAGTGGTCCATACACACTGTCACTCTTCCTTGGGATTGTGACACAGTTCAACACTGTGAAAGAGTGACCATCTAGAAGAAGAATATGAGGAAGGAATCTAAAACTCATACTGTGCCATCTTGCACACCTGCTCATGCTCCTACTCCTACAATCAGGCAATGTGCACCTCAATCCAGGCCCGCCACCACAACAGGTGAATCGAATGGCCAACGCAGCTGGACTTATTCTTGCCTCAATTAACATATGCAGCCTGCTCCCTAAATTGGATAACCTGAAAGCATGGGTTACCCAACACAGTCCGGACATTCTCTCAGTGGTGGAGTCTTGGCTCTCTCCCAAAGTACTGGACTCCGCTATCCTTTTACCAGGCTACACCTCATTCAGACAAGACCATCTCTCAAAAAGAGGTGGGGGCTGGATTCCCTTCAAGGGCACATCCTCCCCTCCCCAGTAGTAGCGATAACCTTCAGGTCCTAACCATAAAACTCCTTCTGGGGTCACATAGCAGGGCTCGCACCATACTTTCTGTATACATCTCACCCAAACTCACTGGGGCTGGTACTGGGGACTTGATGGACTATGTGAGCACCCTGAGTCTTAATACTTTAATCATGATGCTAGGAGATTTTAACATCAACTGACTCTCCTCTACTGCCACCTCAATCAAAGATGCCTTAACAGCCATCCATTTCTCACAAATGGTTGAGACTCCAACCCTTATCAGCTACAAAACTGAGACCAGCACACTCCTTGACAGGGTTCTATTCAATCGGCCTGCCCACAGCCACAACACTACTGTTCTCCCTGATTGCCTGAGTGACCACTCTCTGGTCACGTGTTCTTGGTCCTTTAACTATTGTAAACCAACCACCAAAACAATTACAAACCGAATCTTAGTAAAAGGGCACCAGGAACTGCTAAAAATGGACATCAAGAGCACAGATTGGACAGCACTCTATAGTGCCAGTAATGTGGACACAGCCGTGGATCACTTCATAAAAACATTCAACACCATCTGTGACAAGCACACCCCAATAAAAGCCAGAAAGACAAGAGGGCACAGTGACCCCTGGATCACCCCTGAACTTCTAGAGCAACTACAAGCCAGAGATCACTTACAGCAGATAGCGAGAGCACAAGGTACCACCACTAACATACAGAGGTATAAAAAAGCTCAGAATGAGTGCACTAAAGCCGTCTGACTTGCCAAAAGCAAATGCTACAAAGAAGCTCTCTCCAGCACCTGGAATGACAGCAATGACATAACCGGCACCAGCCATGCTCTTGATCGAAAGCGTACTGTCCTTGGATCACATGCACATTGCCAGCACACTGAACATCACATTCCCGGACCTACCCAGTGTGCTACCAGCAGACTACTTCAACCCCTCCACCACCACCGACTGATCCTAATACGGCCAAACAACCATCACTTAATCGCCCACTCTTCTACTTTAAAGAAGTCTCCCAAGCCGATGCTAAAATTACCTGGAGAAGGCACAGGGGAAATCTAGACATAGTGGGGACAATCTGGACCAAAAACATTTCATCAAGCTGGCCCTGGCTGAAGTCCTAGGCCCACTCACCAAACTAATCAACCTCTCCCTCTGCCTCTCACAGTTCCCCCAGAGATGGAAATCAGCCACAGTAACTCCAGTGCAGAAAGATGGTGACAGGACCCTACATAACAACTACAGACCTATCTCCATACTCTCCGCTCTCTCCAAAGCCTTTGAGTGGATAGTGGCAGACCAGTTAGTCGAACACCTGAACCAATGCCAACTTCTCTGTCCTCAGCAACACGTCTTCCTATCAGGTCACAGTACAATCACAGCCTTGCTTGAATTCACTGGACACATTCACCACTCAATTGATCAAGTTCTCCTGGTTGGGGCAACTTTCATCGACCTATCAAAAGCATTTGATACGATGCATCAAGAGCTCCTGCTGGACCAACTGTCAGCTATGGGACTGTCCTCGGAATCAGTACGCTGGTTCAGCAGCTACCTTCATAATCACTCACAAAAGGTCAAAGTAGGGGGGATCACCTCTGATAACAGACCAGTGTGCTCAGGAGTCCCACAAGGATCAAAGCTGGGACCCCTACTGTTCAGTTTATTCCTAAACGAACTGCCATCTGCATGCCCAGGCCAAATACTCCTATATGCAGATGACGCGGTCCTATTCAACAGCAATCCTAATCCCGAAAAACTGGCAGTGGATCTCCAAAAGGGGTTCTCAGCTGATAAAAAATGGTTTACAGAACACAGACTAGTCATGAACTTCAAAAAAACTAAGACTATAATGTTCCTCAGCACACAGGACAAGTATAAGGCCTCCCCCTTGCAATCAGAAGCACCTATGGGGACCCACTGGAACACATCCAGCAGTTCAGGTACCTAGGCATCACACTAGGCATCACACTCGACTCTACACTTTCATACGCCCAACACATCAACAACACAGCAAGGGCAATTAATACAAGAATAAGGATCCTATACAGGCATAGACACTGCCTAAAACATGAGGCATTGAACCTGGCCATCAACAGCTCAATGGTCTCCCTCATCAACTGTGGCCTGACAATCTGTGGGTCGGCGACAGACACTGCCTTAAACTGCATCATCACTGCGCTAAACAAGGTGGGCTGACTGCTCACAGGTGCGGAAAGACTAACGCACACCTGAGAGCTCTACACCAGGGCAGGTTGGCTACAACTGAAGGACAAAATAAACTACCAAACATGCCTCATCGTCAAGAAATGTTCCCTCAACCAACTACCCATAAGGGTCCAGAACCTCCTAACTCCTCACTCAAGCGCCTGACCCACAAGGATATCCTCCACTCAGACCTACAAAGTTCCAAGATGCCACACAGCCATGGCACAATGTGCCTTTCACTATCGTGCTCCACTATGGACCAATGCCTTATCTCCTGACTTATCAACGCGACATCTATTAGATCATTCAAATGCAGACTCCTGCAGCAACTAGCAAAATCTAGTAAATGTAACTGCTACCATTAGCACCCTCACGGAGCAACAACCAACTACCAGCACTTACCTCCTGACAACTCATTGGATTGAGAGAACCCACTCCCAGCATTTTAGGTTACACCTGCACCCTCTAATAATGATATCGCTCCCACTTCCCTACCCTCTCAGATGCTCCAAACTACCTTACTCCTTCCACCCATGTTTGCAACTCCTTCTTTTCACCTCTGAGAGGTTACAGATAGGGTGTTAACCTCTGATGCTGGCTAGCTGCTATACTGCCTAAGCTGTTTAATGCTGTTGTACCTGTAACTTACCTGTACCATATGTAACCCCATCATCTGTACTGTATTGTCTATGTGACTGATGTGGAACCTATAAATGAGCATCTCCTCACTGGTGTAATCCAAGACCTACGCCATAACTCGGAGACCATAATTTTGGGTGATTTTAACAAAAACTGGCTTTCACCTGAGGCCTGCACCTACAAGGATGCTGTCACAGCACAGCACCTCACACAGCTTGTCCCCACCCCCACCAGATGCAACTACAGGACGGTGACCTACACCCTAATTGATTGGATACTGTCAAACCACCCCGAAAGAATCTCTAAGGTGTCAGTACTTCCTGATACTTTTAGTGACCACTCACTCATTATCTGCTCTTGGGCTAACAATTTCACTAAGTCCCCTCCTAAAATAATACACACCAGGGTAATCAAGCAGGGGCACCTTCTGCTGCTAAAATATCATCTAAGCAGGCTGGACTGGTCAAAAATTGGCTTATTCAATGACACAAACAAAGCCTTGGAACTGCTCATCAGCCACTTAACTGCGGCTTGTGATATCCATGCACCACTTAAAAAGATGAAGGTTAAAGGCAGGTCTAACCCATGGATAAACTCAGAGCTTGTAGCATGGCTCAAACAAAGGAACCACCTCTGGCACTGTGCTGGAGCCACATCAGCAGAAGGGGACATTCAAAAATAGAAATCTGCAAGAAATGGCTGTACCCAAGCTATACAGAAGGCTAAAAGCAAATACTTTAGGGAGGCACTCTCCAACTCCTGGGGTGATGGGAAAATATTTTGAAATAACTTGAAGGACCTCACAGGCAAGGATACTAAGGCACCACCCACCATGCTCAACATTGATGGAACACCTACGCTAGACCTAGGTACCATCTCCAATTCGTTCAACAATGCGTTCTCCAACCTGGGCAGTGTCCTTCCACCTGATTTTTTCAAAGCCCCCACCACAAATTCCCCCTTTGACGCTGCGTCCCAAGTACACACAGCTCTGCAGTTCTTCTTCAAAGAGATCCCAATGCACTTAGCCAGAACCTATATATGCAAGGCCATCTGCAGAACTGGCCACAGTGGTGACTCACTCGACCTGAAGTTGCTTGCACCAGTCCTAGATGAGATCCTTGAACACCTGACAAAGATCTTCAACCTTTCCCTAAGATTGGGTCAATTCCCATCACTCTGGAAACAGGCGACTATCATACCTGTACACAAAAGTGGAGACAAGTCACTGCACACCAACTACAGGCCCATCTCCATCCTCCCCCATCTAAAGCTCTGGAACGAATAGTCTCAGACCAGCTTGTCGAGTTCCTGGACAAATATGAAATCCAGTGCCAGGAACAGCATGGCTTCCGAAAAGGGCACAGTACCACCACGGCACTGTTGGAGTTTACCGGATTTATCCATGACACCCTCAACTAAGGAATCTGGGGGGGGCAGTATTCATTGACCTGACAAAGGCCCTTGATACTGTTAACCACCCACTCCTATTCAGGCAACTGACCACTCTCGGGCTCTCCAGTGATGCACTGCCCTGGTTTGCTAGCTACGTTGGGGAAAGGGTCCAATGTGTTAGGATTGCTGGAGTCACCTCTGATGAAAAAACAGTCCTCTCAAGTGTCCTCAGGGGTCTATACTGGGCCATTACTCTTTTCTCTCTTCCTGAACAGTCTCCCTAGCATCTGCCAACAGAGAATATTACTCTATGTAGATGATGCAGTACTGTTTACTAGCAATCAAGACTCTAAACAACTTGAGAGTCAGTTGCAGTGTGATTTCGGGCATGTACTGTAGAAGACTGGTTTAGTTCACACAAACTCGTTCTGAACTATAGCAAAACTAAGGTCCTGACATTCTGCAATGCATGGAGCAAGTATAAACCTCTGTCCCTCACCATCAAGAGCCATGCAGGGGCTTCACTTGAACATGTTCCTGAGTTTAAATATCTTGGCATCACCTTGAACAGTTCCCTTTCTTACATGCAGCACATTGGCAATGTAGCTAATTCTGCCAACAAACAGATCAGCCTGCTCCACAAACACTGCATGACCACTGATGCCCTTAGACTGGCCATCTACAGCTCTGTCACCTACATCGTCGACTAAGGTCTAGTCATCTATGGCTCTGCTTCCTCTACTGCCCTCTGGAGGATATCGGTGACACTCAACAAGGCCTGTAGGCTTCTAACAGGTGCCGCCCACCTAACACACACCTGAGACCTGTACGCCCAGGCCGGATGGCTACCACTCCTTAGTAGAATACAATACCAGACCTGCTTGATAACCAAAAAAGTTCTCCTCTGGCTCATGCCATCAGGAGTGGCAAAGCTACTTATTGCCAACAGCAGTACCCAGCTTACATGCAGTACTCGATATCAGACCTTCCAGATCCCCAGATGCCTGACCACTATGGGTCAGAGGTCTTTCACACACAAGGTTCCTCAGTGGTACAATACCCTTAACAATGAAACACTTACAACAACGACGCTTGGTCCTTTTAAAAGGCAACTCCAACTATTCCTCGCCTCTACCACTCAATGTGACTGCCTCTACTAAATAACTGTCTTCTCACTTTACCCTAGTCGAAGGTGACCTGTAACCTGCCGTAGAACTTCACACTTTTGGCACCAGCTTCCCCCACTCTCACCCCTAACCCCCCTCCCCACACACCCCTGCTTCACCCACTCCCTCCCCTCTCAACTGGCACTTTCAGACATGGGGCCCTCCAGCCCATCCACCTCACACTTTTACCACCCATCTCTACCCTCCGACAATGGCCCTATAGCCTGCCTACTTCTTCCTGACTCCTTCCTACCCTATACTAACTATATACTGTTCACCCTGAAACTTGTCAGAAGCTGGCTTATGTTGCCTCTCTCCATTTTTGGCTGTATAATTAATTCTTAGTCATCTTTGTGTTTTAAGACTGCAACCATTGTTGACTTTTGTATGTATGTTACCCTACATCCTTTGACGTGGAACCTTTGTAAATGAGCAGTTCCTACTGAAAGGTATTTGTAATGCTAGAGTTTAATCAAATAAAAATAAAAAAGACCTCAATAAATAAAAATAAATAAAAAATATTCAGTGCTGCGCATCTGCACTGACCTCTGTGTTAAATGCTATCCTCAGTGCTATTTTCAGTGCTGCACATCTGCACTGGCCTCTGTGTTAAATGCTATCCTCAGTGCTATATTCAGTGCTGCACATCTGCAGTGTCCTCTATGTTGAATGCTATCCTCAGTGCTGTATTTAGTGCTGTGCATCTGCACTGGCCTCTGTGCTGAATGCTATCCTCAGTGCTATATTCAGTGCTGTGCATCTGCACTAGCCACTGTGTTCAACCCATCCTCAGCACTGAATTCAGTGCTGTGCATCTACACTGGCCTCTGTGTTGAACACTATCCTCAGTGCTGTATTCAGTGCTGTGCATCTGCACTGGCTTCTGTGTTCAACACTATCCTCAGTGCTATATTCAGTACTGTGCAACTGCCCTGGCCTATATGTTCAATGCTATCCTCAGTGCTATATTCAGTGCTGTCCATCTCCACTGGCCTCTGTGTTCAACACTATTCTCAGTGCTGTATTCAGTGCTGTGCATCTGCACTGGCCTCTGTGCTGAATGCTATCCTCAGTGCTATATTCAGTGCTGCACATCTGCAGTAGCTTCACTGTTGAACGCTATCCTCAGAGCTGTATTCAGTGCTGTGCATCTGCACTGGCCTTTGTGTTGAACACTATCCTCTGTGCAATATTCAGTGCTGTGCATCTGCACTGGCCTCTGGGTTGAACACTGTCCTCAGGGCAATATTCAGTGCTATGCATCTGCACTGGCCTTTGTGTTCAATGCTATCCTCAGTGCTATATTCAGTGCAGTGTATCTATACTGGCCTTTGTCTTCAACACTATCCTCAGTGCTACATTCAGTGCCTTGCAACTGCACTGGCCTCTGTGTTTGACACTATCCTCAGTGCTTTATTCAGTGCTGTGCATCTGCACTGGCCTCTGTGTTCAAGACTATCCTCAGTGCTATACTCAGTGCTGCACATCTGCACTGGCCTGTTTGGTGAACACTGTTCTCAGTGCTATATTCAGTGCTGTGCATCTGCAGTGGACTCTGTGTTGAACAGTATCCTCAGTGCAATATTCAGTGCTGCGCATCTGCACTGGCCTTTGTGTTCAATGCTGTCTTCAGTGCTATATTCAGTGCTGCACATCTGCACTGGCCTCTGGGTTGAACACTGTCCTCAGGGCAATATTCAGTGCTGCGCATCTGCACTGGCCTTTGTGTTCAATGCTATCCTCAGTGCTATATTCAGTGCAGTGTATCTATACTGGCCTTTGTCTTCAACACTATCCTCAGTGCTACATTTAGTGCCTTGCAGCTGCACTGGCCTCTGCGTTTGACACTATCCTCAGTGCTTTATTCAGTGCTGTGCATCTGCACTGGCCTCTGTGTTCAAGACTATCCTCAGTGCTATATTCAGTGATTTGCATCTGCACTGGCATCTGTGTTGAATGCTATCCTCAGTGCTATATTCAGTGCTGCACATCTGCACTGGCCTGTTTGTTGAACACTGTTCTCAGTGCTATATTCAGTGCTGTGCATCTGCAGTGGCCTCTGTGTTGAATGCTATCCTCAGTGCTATATTCAGTGCTGCACATCTGCACTGGCCTCTTTGTTGAACACTGTTCTCAGTGCTATATTCAGTGCTGTGCATCTGCAGTGGCCTCTGTGTTCAATGCTATTCTGAGAGCTATATTCAGTGCTGTACATCGGCACTGACCTCCATGTTCAGCACTGTCCTTTCTCTTTCCTGGGGAGGGATCCGGGGCTGCTCTGTTCTGTAGCCGCACCTGTTGGTAGTCGGGTACAGCACAGACCCTGCAGTGCTGTGTACAGTCAGGGAGGAGCTTGGCAGACGGCAGATCATAGTGTACAGCCGCCATTGCATGACCTAGCTCCTCAGGGACAGAAAAAGCACAGAAAACACCTCTGGAAGCTCCAGTGAGATAACAGTAATCCCATTTGCAAACCCACATCCCAATGCCAGCCCAGCACACCCAGGAAACTCTCCACGGCCAACCCGACAATGAGGTAGGTCTCTTTAATTCCAGAGAGTGCCGTCAAGGGAGGGTGAGCCCTCTCCCTGAGGGTGATCCGGGGGTCTGGACCTGCCAAGTAGCTTGGTGGTGAGCCTGAGGAAAGTGGCGGTTCAGGCAGTGAGTGAAAGGCATAGCCGAGAGGCTACTCTGAAAGGATGCCCTGGGCCACAGAAAGAGAAATAGAGTTAAAAAAAAAAAACACAATCCACAGTGCTGTATTCAGTGCTTCGTATCTGCCCTGGCCTCTGTGCTGAATGCTATCCTTAGTGCTTTATGCAGTGCTGCACATCTGCATTGGCCTTGGTGTTGAACACTATTCTCAGTGCTATATTCTGTGCTGCACATCTGCAATGGCTTCAATGTTCAATGCTATCTTCAGTGCTATATTCAGTGCTACGCATCTACACTGGCCTCTGTGTTCTGCACTATCCTAAGTGCCATATTCAGTACTAAGCATCTGCCCTGGCCGTTGTGTTCAGTGCTATCCTCAGTGCTATATTCAGTGCTACGCATCTGCACTGGCCTCTGTGTTCTGCACTATCCTAAGTGCCATATTCAGTACTGCGCATATGCCCTGGCCGTTGTGTTCAATGCTATCCTCAGTGCTATCTTCAGTGCATTCCATCTACACTGGCCTCTGTGTTCAACACTATCTTTAGTGCTATATTCATTGCTGTGCATCTGTACTGGCCACTGTGTTGAGTGCTATCCTCAGTGCTACTGTATATACAGTGCGGCGCATCTGCACTGGCCTCTGTGTTCAACACTATCCTCAGCACTTTATTCAGTGCTGTGCATCTACACTGGCCTCTAGAAACGTAGAAACATAGAATTTGATGGCAAATAAGGACCGCTTGGCCCACCCAGTCTGCCCATTTCCCTACCTAATGGATAAGCTGCAGATCCTAGTTAACCAGCAGCCTACTTCTTTCTACCCCCACCCCCTAGAATTGCCTTATGGCTGTCCCATGCATGCTTGAATTCAATCACTGTTTTTGACTCCACAACCTCCTCCGGAAGGCCATTCCATGCATCCACAACCCTCTCTGTGAAAAAATACTTCCTTACATTACCTCTGAGCCGCCCCCTCTATCTTCAAATTGTGCCCCCTTGTTCTTGCACACCTCTTTTTTTGAAAGATGCTACCCTCTTGGACTTTGTTGATTCCCTTGACGTACTTGAATGTTTCTATCATGTCCCCCCTCTCCCTCCTTTCCTCGAGGCTATACATATTAAGCTCCTTTAGTCTCTCTTCATATGTCTTCCGGTGCAGACCCTGCACCATTTTAGTTGCCCTCCTCTGGACAGCTTCCATTTTGTCTATGTCCTTGCGGAGATTGGGTCTCCAGAACTGCACACAGTACTCTGGATGGGGTCTCACCAGCTGTCTGTACAGAGGGATAACAACTTACATAGATACATAGACTTCCTGTTTTCTACTGGTGACGCCTCTCCCTATGCATCCCAGTATCCCCCCAGCCCTCCTTACTGCCCTCTCACATTGCTTGCCCATCTTTAAGTCATCTGATATGACTACCCCCAGGTCCCTTTCCATTTTTGTTGTTGTTAGTATCTCACCCCCCATTGTGTACTCTTCCCCTGGGTTTTTGTTTCCCAGGTGCATTACCTTGCACTTCTTAGCATTAAATCTAAGCTGCCGTACATTTGACCATTCCTCTAACCTTGCCAAGTCCCTTCTCATCCTTTCCACCCCACCTTGTGCATCAACTCTGTTGCAGATCTTTGTGTCATCTGCAAAGAGACATACTTTCCTTCAGTCCCTCTGCAATGTCAAGCACAAAGACATTGAAGAGGACCGTCCTAATACTGAACCCTCATGGTACCCACTAGTAACTCCCTTTCTTCAGAGTGGACTCCATTTACTATTACCTTCTGTGTCCTATTCTCCAGCCAAATCTTTACCCAGGCTATCATCTTGGTACCCACTCCCAGGCTGGCTAACTTGTATATTAATCTTTTGTGTGGGACTGAGTCAAATGCCTTGCTAAAGTCTAGGTAGGCCATGTCCATGGCCCCTCCCTGATCTACTACTTTGGTCACCCAGTCAAAGAAATCTATTAGATTTGTTCTCTGTGTTGAACGCTATCCTCAGTGCTATATTCAGTGCTGTGCATCTGCACTGGCCTCTGTGTTCAATGCTGTCCTCAGTGCTATATTCATTGCTGTGCATCTGTACTGGCCCCTGTGTTCAGTGCTATCCTCATTGCTATGTTCAGTTCTGCGCATCTGCACTGGCCTCTGTGTTCAGTTCTATCCTTAGTACTATCTTTAGCGCTGTGCATCTGCACTGGCCTCTGTGTTCAACGCTATCCTCAGTGCTATAGTCATTGCTGTGCATCTGCACTGGCCTCTGTGTTCAATGCTATCCTCATTGCTATGTTCAGTTCTGTGCATCTGCACTGGCCACTGTGTTCAATGTTATCCTCAGTGCTGCGCATCTCCCCACAATTGACCCGACAACAAGATAGGTCCTTCTAATTCCAGAGAGTGCCGCCAAGGGATGGTGGGCCCTCTCCTAGAGGGTGATCCAGGGAGGCCCTCTCCCGGAGGGTGATCTGGGGAGCTGGACCTGCCAAGTCGCTTGGTGGTGGGGAGCCTGGGGAAAGCGGGGGTTCAGGCAGGGAGTGAGAGGCACAGCCAAAAGGGTATTCCCGAAGGATGCCCAGGGCCCCAGATAGAGAAATAGAGTTAACAGAAAAAACACTATCCTCAGTGCTATATATAGTGCTTCGCATCTGCCCTGGCCTCTGTGTTGAATGATATCCTCAGTGTTATAGGCAGTGCTGTACATCTGTACTGGCCTTGGAGTTGAACACTGTTCTCAGTGCTATATTCAGTGCTGCACATCTGCACTTGCCTCTGTGTTCAACACTACCCTCAGTGCTATATTCAGTGCTGTGCAACTGCACTGGTCTCTGTGTTCAGTGCTATCCTCAGTGCTATATTCAGTGCTGCGCATCTGCACTGGCCTCCGTGTTCAACACTATCCTGTCTCTCCCCTGGGGTGGGCCCTCTCCTGGAGGGTGATCCGGGGTCTGGACCTGCCAAGTTGCTCAGTGGGGAACCTGGGGAAAGTGGGGGTTCAGGCAGGGAGTGAGAGGCACAGCCGAGAGGATACTCCCAAAAGATGCCCTGGGCCACAGAAAGAGAAGTAGAGTTAAAAACAAACAAACAAACACAATCCACAGTGTTGTATTCAGTGCTTCACATCTGCCCTGGCCTCTGTGTTGAATGCTATGCTCAGTGCTATATGCAGTGTTGCGTATCTGCACTGGCCTCTGTGTTGAACACTATTCTCAGTGCTATATTCAGTGCTGCACATCTGTACTATCCTCAGTGCTTTATTCAGTGCTGCACATCTGCAATGGCTTCAATGTTCAACGCTATCCTCAGTGCTATTTTCAGTGCTGTGCATCTACACTGGCCTCTGTATTCAATGATATCCTCATTGCTATATTCAGTGCTGTGCATCTACACTGGCCTCTGTGATCAGTGCTATCCTCAGTGCTATATTCAGTGCTGTGCATCTGTACTGGCCTCTGTGTTCAACGCTATCCTCAGTGCTATATTTAGTGCTACGCATCTGCACTGGCCACTGTGTTCAATGCTATCCTCAGTACTATATTCAGTGCTGCGCATCTGCAATGGCCTCTGTGTTCAACACTATCTTTAGTGCTATATTCAGTGCTGTGCATCTGTACTGGCCACTGTGTTGAGTGCTATCCTCAGTGCTACTGTATATTCAGTGCTGCGCATCTGCAATGGCTTCAATGTTCAACACTATCCTCAGTGCTATATTCAGTGCTGTGCATCTGTACTGGCCTCTGTGTTCAACGCTGTCCTAAGTGCTATATTTAGTGCTGCGCATCTACACTGGCCACTGTGTTCCATGCTATCCTCAGTGCTATATTCAGTGCAGCACATCTGCAATGGCCTCTGTGTTCAGTGCTATCCTCAGTGCTATATTCAGTGCATTCCATCTAAACTGGCCTGTGTTCAACACTATCCTCAGTGCTATATTCAGTGCTGTGCAGCTGCACTGGTCTCTGTGTTCAATGCTATCAGTGGATTATTTAGTGCTGTACTTCTGCACTGGCCTTTGTGTTCAACATTATCGTCAGTGTTATAATCAGTGCTTCTCATCTGCACTGGCCTTTGTGTTGAACGCTATCCTCAGTGCTATATTCAGTACTGCACAACTGCACTGGCCACTGTGTTCAGCGCTATCCTCAGTGCTATACTCAGTACTGCACAACTGCACTGGCCACTGTGTTCAGCGCTGTCCTCAGTGCTATACTCAGTACTGTGCAACTGCACTGGCCTCTGTGCTCAACACTATCCTCAGTGCTGTATTCAGTGCTGCACATCTGCACTAGCCTCTGTGTACAGTGCTATCCTCACTGCTATATTCAGTGCTGTGCATCTGCACTGGCCTCTGTGTTCAGTGCTATCCTCACTGCTATATTTATTTAGTTTTTGTTAACTGGGTAGGTGCACTAGCCAACAGCATTACTATTTTCAGGTACGACCCGGGAGAGTACTGGACATGGTGATACAAGATACATGAACATTTCAAACAGGTACAGAGCAAACCATACACTTAACATAAAATAGGTACAGAGTAAACCATACACTTAACATAAAATAGCTACAGAGCAAACCATACACTTAACATAACATAGGTACAGAGCAAACCATACACTTAACATAAAATAGGTACAGAGCAAACCATACACTTAACATAACATAGGTACAGCACAAACCATACACTTAACATAAAATAGGTACACAGCAAACCATACACTTAACATAACATAGGTGCAGAGCAAACCATACACTTAACATAACATAGGTACAGAGCAAACCATACACTTAACATAAAATAGGTACAGCGCAAACCATACACTTAACATAAAATAGGTACAGAGCAAACCATACACTTAACATAAAATAGGTACAGCGCAAACCATACACTTAACATAAAATAGGTACAGCGCAAACCATACACTTAACATAAAATAGGTACAGAGCAAACCATACACTTTACATAAAAGAGTGCATTGTGCAAAGATGCAGAAGCAGTAAATGAAAGAACACAACATATTAAAAGATACAGGGCAGCTTAACCCTTTCCTAGGAGCATAACAGTAAAAACAGAAAGTATAGGGCAACTTTACACTTTCCAAGGAGCATAACAGCTAACAGGTGGTACAATATAAGGACACTGGAACGTAACATAAGCAAACCAAATAAGAAGGAAGGCAAACAAGTAGCAAATGGAAGTATGTTAGGAATAAGAAAATACAGAGAAACAATTTTAAGAGACTCAACTGGTAGTTCTAACTGCTGTATAATAACTGACTCTGCCTTTTTCCATGGGAAACGTGGCGTAATTTGCCATTATAAAGGAGATTTATAATAGCAAACATGTCACAATTCCCTTCCTCTCTGCAATAAGCGCAGCGCAGCCAGCCGAGACCGCTCACCGCTTCCGTGTTATGGGAAACAGAACCGCCACAAGAACTCGGCGGTAAGTCCTTTTCTTTTCTTTTCTCCCCCCTTATACCCTGGAAGCACAGAAAGACCTCAAGAAATGAAAAAAAAAAATCATTTTAAAATACAAAAATCTCGGCACCGGACTAAAAGGACCGACGTTAGGATACACTGGGAGTGTACACAGAGCTGTTTATTTTATATAATTGCTGAGGCAAAAAAGGGAAACCCAGCAATTATATAAAATAAAAAATGGGTCGGGGTGTAAAACTCAATTTTACACAGACCCTCGTTGTGGGATGCTTTTCACAAACCCCTCGGGCTTCGCCCTCGGGGTTTATGTAGCATCCTACAACTCGGGTGTGTGTAAAATCTTGTTATACACCCCGACCCATACTTTATTCTTTATAGGTTTTATGAATAAAAGAGTAGCAGGAGGTGGGCAGGAAGAATACAGGAAGGTAGCAAGAGGAAGGGAGGATTGGTAGGCGAGGTAGTGCAGGTAAGAGCTGAAAAGTGGCGAGGGGTGATAAGGATGGGGGGAGGAAAGAAGAACAGGAGGCAGGGTAGGAGAACAGGAAAAGGGGAGAGCAGCTGAGGGACCAAACATATAGAGGGAGGAAGAGCAGGTTAAAGGAAAACAGGAGGAAAACAGTAATAGTCTTGTAGGGCAGGTGAGCCAAACAGATCCATAAGAACAGGACAGGACAAGTGCTCAAAGGGGGTCATTGTGGGCAGTCAAGCTTCCCAAATCCATCAAGTGGGGTCAAAGCAAGCGCAGGGGTCAGTATGCAATAGATGTCACCATAAGTCATTTTTAAAGCATTGGTGGGATTCAGCCTGCCTAAGTTCTGGGGGAAGCATATTCCAAAATTGAGGAGCCACATGCTTGAGGGCACCAAAGCCTTTTGAGGTATGACACCTGGGCACGTTTAGGAGAGATTTGTCAGCTGTCCTCAGTCCTCGAGAGGAGGAGAGGGGA
Organism: Neoceratodus forsteri; assembly: GCA_016271365.2. NCBI lineage: Eukaryota > Metazoa > Chordata > Ceratodontiformes > Ceratodontidae > Neoceratodus > Neoceratodus forsteri. The sequence goes on along the minus strand of JADMNL010000024.1, from coordinate 49,296,011 downwards.
ATTAGAAGCTCAGCCAGAGATACTGGGGTATTTAGCCTGACAGTAGAGTCAGTAAGGGGGCCAAGATAGTATTGTCTGGATGCAGAAGGGGAGAGCCAGCCCAAGTCTTTGTAAAGTCGACAGCAGTGTTTTAGTTGACAGGGTAAGGACGCATAACGGCATATATTGTTACATGTGACTTCCTATTTCTGCAGGGAGGTTTTCTGGACAGTCACAAGGATGGGGGCACAATAGGTGAGGGAAGGGAATAGAATTCCTCTGGCAATGGCCAGTTTTGTAGATGGTGCTAGCATGTAGCTAGTCTTGTATGCTGCACCCAGTTTACAATTTACTGCTTTACAGACAGATAGAATATGGAGGTTAAGATCAAGCGATTGATCGAGTAAGACCCCAAGATAGTTGAAAGACGTGACAGTTTCAAGTTTAGTACCAGCCAGGTCATGTACCACAAGGGACGTGGGACATGTTCTAAGTTTAGGGGCTGAGCCAAGGAGCATGACCTTTGTTTTCTTGGCATTAAGAACCAGTTTGTGATCATAGAACCAGCTTTGAATGTTCTTGAAGTCCTCAGGGAGGTCAGCATTTAGGTTATCAACTTTATTGTCACTGGTATAGATAACAAGATCATCCACGTATAAAAGAGATGAGCAGTTTTGCAGGGCACCAGGAGCATTATTTATAAAGAGTGAGAAAAGGAGCGGCCTCAGGATGGAACCTTGGGGCATGCCGATGTTTATTGATGCGCAGTCAGATATAGTCGAGTTGAATTTCTCTGTTTGAGACCTGTTCAACAAAAAATGCTGTGCATCTGCACTGGCCTCTGTGTTCAGCGCTATCCTCACTGCTATATTCAGTGCTGAGCATCTGCAGTGAACTCTATGTTGAATGTTATCCTAAGTGCTATATTCAGTGCTTTGCATCTGCACTGGCCTCTGTGTTTGACACTATCCTCAGTGCTATATTCAGTGCTGAGCATCCACACTGGCCTCTGTGTTCAACACTATTTTGAGTGCAATATTCAGTGCTTTGCATCTGCACTGGCCTCTGTGTTCAGTGCTATCCTCACTGCTATATTCAGTGCAATGCATCTGCACTGGCCTCTGTGTTTGACACTATCCTCAGTGCTATATTCAGTGCTGACCATCCACACTGGCCTCTGTGTTCAACACTATCTTGAGTGCAATATTCAGTGCTTTGCATCTGCACTGGCCTCTGTGTTCAGCGCTATCCTCACTGCTATATTCAGTGCAGTGCATCTGCACTGGCCTCTGTGTTTGACACTATCCTCAGTGCTATATTCAGTGCTTTGCATCTGCACTGGCCTCTGTGTTTGACACTATCCTCAGTGCTATATTCAGTGCTGACCATCCACACTGGCCTCTGTGTTCAACACCATCTTGAGTGCAATATTCAGTGCTTTGCATCTGCGCTGGCCTCTGTGTTCCGCGCTATCCTCACTGCTATATTCAGTGCAGTGCATCTGCACTGGCCTCTGTGTTTGACACTATCCTCAGTGCTATATTCAGTGCTTTGCATCTGCACTGGCCTCTGTGTTTGACACTATCCTCAGTGCTATATTCAGTGCTGACCATCCACACTGGTCTCTGTGTTCAACACTATCTTGAGTGCAATATTCAGTACTTTGCATCTGCACTGGCCTCTGTGTTCAGCGCTATCCTCACTGCTATATTCAGTGCAGTACATCTGCACTGGCCTCTGTGTTTGACACTATCCTCAGTGCTATATTCAGTGCTGAGCATCTACACTGGCCTCTGTGTTCAACATTATCTTGAGTGCAATATTCAGTGCTTTGCATCTGCACTGGCCTGTGTGTTGAACGCTATCCTCAGTGCTGTATTCAGTGCTGTGCATCTGCACAGGCCTCTGTGTTCAGTGCTATCCTCACTGCTATATTCAAAGCTGTGCAAATGCAGCAGATATTCAGCTCTATATTCAAAGGCTGTAGCACCAATGCAATTTTTTTGAATATAGCTTTGGTGGGGACCGGCACAAGTGCTGCTTACTTTCAGTGCTAGTGCTGCTGTCTGAATATGGGGCCATAGAAGTCATCAAATTAGAAGATTGCTCAAGGAGCAAAACATAATAAAAAAGGTTTTGAAAGAAGTGTGGGGGGGTGGTTCTTCTAGGTTACTGTATCTCCATCTCCTAAGTTTCATAAAAAGTATTATTGTAAGCAGGCACGGGGTCATCTTGTCACAAACAAAAACGTGGCGTCACTATGCCGTGCTGTCAAAACAGCGACTAGACATAAAAAAAGTAAAATACTTGTTGCCCCCGCACCCCCGCTATGGGGGGCTGCACCCCTGACCCCCCCATTAAAATAACCTTCTCAGGGGGACAACGCTGAGACAGGGTGAAACTCCTGTGGGTGGAAGGAAAAAATACAGTAACCTAATCTGGGACCAGGAATTGATCCCCAGTCCACAGCCACTCCATTGTCCTCCAGCACCAATGGCTCTACTCCCTTAGCCACGGCAGCTGCTCTACAGACACCCTTCCAGCACAGCTATTACCCTCTGCAGCATAGCTTTCCAGAAAACAGCTACAGGGTCACCGCTACCGCTCCACACTATTTCTGTCATGCGGCATTTTGTACCCTGCATCTGTTCTTCCACGTGCTGTTACTTTTGTGTGATTTTGCCCTGTGGTATTATATCTACAACACACTGACCCGCTACATTTTATGCATCAAAAGACTAACACTGTCCAGACCTAATACTTCTCCTAGCCTCATTTCTTAAATCTCCTCTCACCTGGCCATGTCTAAATTATTTAATGATTATTTGCTTAACTTTATTTCTTGACTTCTTCTCTCTTTCCTTGATAATGAATAGTAAGAGGGAGTTCCCCACCTGTATCAAATATCATAGGGGATAATTAATTCAAGGGGATATGAAGGTGAGCCAACCTTGGGAACCGCTTTTGTTAAGGTTGCATAAGTGCCATATGCTAGAACAGTTAGTTATCCTATGTGTTCTTGTTTGTTCTTCTACTACTGAACTTTTAGATTGTTTTCTGAGTTATATATGTTTACAGTCTGCAATTTATGGTTATTTATGTGTGTATTCTTAAACTGAAAATTCGATAAAGACTTATCTTGAAAAGTATTAGCCCCAGGACAGACCTCTGAGATACCCTGCTTATGACTCCCCCTTCCAGACATCAGAGAGTTTCCCATTCATGACCTATCTGAGTTCAGTCTTTCAACCATTTCCCAACATACTTAGCTCGTCCCCTAGGTAGAAGTCCTCTAGCTTCTGTATTGGCCTCCTATGTGATACTGAATCAAATGCCTTTCAGAAGTCCAGGCACAAAACGTCAGCCGTGTGGCCCCTATCTACCATCTGTGTAACCAAATTGAAGAAATCAATCAAGTTCATTGATCATGACTTGCCTCTCATGAACCCATGTCTGTAAGGTTATTTTCTTCCAGGAAGTCAACTGTCTGTTCTTTTATAATTGCCTCCAGCTAGTCGCTTACCAACTATTAAGATTAGGTTCACTGGCTTATAATTTCCCAGGTCTTCCCTATCCCCACCCTTGTACAGGGGGCAATGTTTGCAACCCTCCAGTCCATCTGCACTACACCTGTTACCAGTAACTCATTAAATATGTCAACTAATGAGACTGTCTAATCTACTTCAGAACCCTTAGGTGCAACCCATCTGGCCCTGGGGCTTGTTTACAGTAAGGTCCTGATGTCCCTTTAGAACTCTCTCCTTGGGTATACAAAAAGGGCTGGATTTTCAAAGGACAATGCAGGGCTTGTATTAAGCCCTGCATCAAACCCTTTTTTTTTTAACCACAACTGCGCCAACACCTTTGCCACAAACTGTGCACAATTTTAGTAGGTTGGGTACACTGAGCAACAAATTTGCTAATTTCCAGGTGCATCCCTTTACCAACGGCACACCTACAGGTGAGCAAATTTGTTGCTCAGTGTGCTTTTCCTGGTGAAACTTTTCAGTCAATCAATAAATAAAAGTTACAACACCTGACCCAATTTATGGCAGCCTATGCCAAATGGTAGGCACAAGCCCTGTAAAAAGGGTACCCAGGATTGCCGTAAGCTAGATCAGAAAAAGTTGGTGTAACATGCGACAACTTGTGCACAGGGTCGAAATTCCCACTTGCCAGCCAGGAGAATGCTGTAAGCCCCATGCGCCAAATGTTCAGCACAATCAGGGCTCTGCCCTTTGAAAATCCAGTCCCATATTTCTAATCTATGGCTAGTAGAACTCTTGACTCTGTTCACATGCACATATGAATGTTAGTAGAAATGCTGACTTTTGGGATGTTGTTGAAATTAGGAACTGGATAGGGTCGAGCACAGAATGCTGTGGGCACCAGTCCCAGGTGGGTGAGGAAGGTACGAGGTATCACCTGTACAGACCGACTGTGCCAATCAGACAGGTAACGGCAGAACCGGCTGGCCAAAGGGTTAAAAAGGCATGCATCACCATGTTTGTTAAGTAGGAAGGAGATGTTAGTGGGAGGTCAAAAGCTTTGGCAGGATTGACAAAGATAGCAGAGGTGAGCAGACCCTAACCCACCCAACAGAACAGGGTCAGTGAACTGGAGGACAGAAGAAACAGGGAAGTGGGTCTTATGAAAGCCCAACTAGTATGATTATGAGCTGCAATATTAGCTCTTTACAAGTGATGCTGAACAAAATATTTATCCAATTAAAACTTTTGTCAAAATATAAAAACTATTAAAAACTGTTTCTCTAAACACAGTTATACGCACACGCAGATGCAAGTACACAAGAAAAGTGTAACAAAAGTCAATGCAAAAAAGAACAAAGCATTGACTTGGCCAGCAGGACAATAACATTTCCCAGCTAGAACTCCTACAGGCATTCCCAAAGCTACCCCAAGGAAACACGTGGGATTTTTATGGGCATTCCTTTCCAAATCTGTCCAGTGAGCTTAATAATAGGCCGGCAACAATTCTACATTCATACTCTGGCATCTCCCTTCTCTGGGTTCTGTACTAAGCACAAAACTTTCAGTCTGCCCTAAAGGCCCCATGGGCAAGGAAGATGAAGAGTCAACAATGCCTTCAAAGGGGGAGAAGCTGAACAACTTAACTCTTTGTTTCCCATAGGCTGCAGAACACTCAGTTCTCCCAATGAGCTGTTAGCTCACTGTCTCCAGAGGGTAGCACATGCACAAAAAGTTATTTTTCTTTTTTTAAAGCAGCAGATATATTTTGTTTCCTACATCCCATGGAGTCTGCGCACTGTAGGTCATGATCTGCAAAGTGAGCTTTGGTTGCTCTACAGAGTTTTACTCATAAGCAAGCTTCAGCATTACTGGAGGGTACCTTGACTAAACTATACACTTGTACTGCACTTTAATAATTAATTATGTCATTATTTTATTTTCAGCTTTAACTGCAGTTTTCATTCCATTATAGTCTGGAAATTGTGAAATATACATTTTGACCACCAGCAGGGCCACAAAGTCATGCTGTTGATTGGAAACATTAAATATTACATCACAGGGCTCGTGGAGCAGATCTCTGCCAACGTTCATTATGTTTTGTTTAGTAGGTGCCTGATGGCCACAATGCTATTTGCAGGTATACTACATTAAACATCACACAACCTGATAGTCTGCCCACTAGGAGTGTACAGTATGTGGTTTGGGTCTGATCCGACTGGGCTAACTAATTGGAACCAGAACCAAACATGTATAGAAAACTGAAATGGTGCTATCAATTTAAAAACACACACAAAAAAGTTACACAGCAGGTCTGGATCTACTGCACACAACACCAAATGTAGCTGCCCTTCTACAGTATCTGAATCCCGTTCTTAAGCAGCTCTCTAATATTTTTTTTTATCAGCTGCCCTTCTACAGTATCTGAACCCTATTCTTATGCAGCTCTCTAATATTATTTTTTTTGTTATCAGTTACAAGCAGCTGGTTTCTTTTCACTCTCTGCAATGCAATGTGTTTAATACTGGATATCAGTTACATAAACAAAGTGGAGAAAACCATTAGTGAGAACTCAAACTTACAGTAAATCTTTGTTTGTGGCTGATGTAGATATGATTTAAGATTGCCTTTGTTGAGGCAAATTTACACATGTATTATTGCACTTGTATAAAAATTAGATGTCTTGTATTTTAAAATATGGCTCTGATGTACTCTAAGGTATAATGTGAACTTATTCATTTTGAGCCTGTAGTTGTATTCTAGTTTGTTGCTCTGAACATGTACTATTGTCTATATGCTGTTACTCTGGCCCCACCTGGGTGTGGATGAGATCGTTCTTTGTCTGTTCAGTGTGCTGTGTACTGTACTCCATCCTGGCCTACTTGTAGTTGCGGGCCTGTATGTCACCCTGAATATGTACCATTGTTTCTCTGTACCGTAACCTCTCGGGTCGCACCTGAAAATAGGCACTAGTTGTCTAGTGTACTTACCTGGTTAACAAAAACAAATAAATAAATAAATAACTGATTATGTACGTAGTGTGGTTTTATGTAAAGCTTTTTTTGTATGATTGCAATGTTTTTAATAAATCTAAATCTAATTTAAATCTATCTCTAAATTAATAGGACAACTTTTTTCCCATATGCATTTTGTCTCACAGGGCACTACAGTAAGATTCCTTCTGCTGAGATCCAACCCCTAGCCCTGGCACTACCTCGCAATTGACAGCAGATCCATTGGTGGTTGGGTCTCTCGGTTGGTAGTGCAAAAACTGTTGGTTGTTGGCATCATCTTTCCTGCCAATGTTTTTTTCTACCATTTTCTCCACTGGGTTGCCAGCATACTATGAAGCATGCTTCCATGTACATACGCATGGCCAAGCTGCCATCTGGCAGCATCCCCACCCCAGCTCTGAACCTCTGAGTGTGCTACCACCAGGTTTCAGACAGGTAGCAATCACATAGCAGAGTACATTGGCCCCCCCATCCCAAAGAAGAATTGTCCATGAGACACTCAGTCTCTTTTCCCTTGGTGAGCCCCCATGTGACCCGAGTCCAATGACAGACCAGGGTCATTGGAATAATATCCAGTAGTACCACAGCAGCACTGCCAGGTTAACGGTACATGGGGCAACTGCCATTGGCTATTATCCCTGTTCCTGCTGGTGACTTCTTCTTCTTCACTGTAATTATATAATTTCCAGTACTGTATTTTGTTCTAGCATTGTTTTCAGATCTAGCATTTGTATATATTGTTGTACTGAACTTTAACATGTGCATACACACTCATATATTATTACTATAGCAAGTGACATCATTGTAACAGTTTAGCATTCTGAACACTCATTCTGTTGGGCAAAGTTAGGTAACTGTGGTCTGTGGCCAAACACCTTTCTTTCCAGGTAAGGCTGCAGCTGTTGCAGGGCACACACCATCCCCAAGACATTCTTTTCAACTGTGGCATAGACTTCTGTCTTAGGCAACATTTTCTGGCTCAGGTATGAATCTGGATGTTCTTTCTCCTTGGGCACAACCTGGCTCGGAACAGTACCTTATCCATGGCTGAAAGCATCCACATGCAAAATGAATATCAATAATAGTGAGGGCTGGCTAGCATGCGAGCCCGGCATAATACCTTTCAGCTGGCTAAATGTCACCTTGCAGCATTCGGTTCCCCACACAGATTCCAGCATTTTGTTTTTCATGAGGTCAGTCAAGGTTTTTTTCGTATCATTAAAGTTTGCCACAAACCTGTGATAATAATCCCAAACTTGAGGTCATGCTTCTGCAATGCAGGGTGATGTGAAAATAAAGGGCAGCCAGCACTTAGATTCCATCCAGACAAACTGCAGATATTTTGTACACTCAAAAAACAGTCACAGGAGCTGGACTCAGATGCCATAAAAAAGTGGGAGCCCCTGACGAAGCTGTGGTTTGGACCAAAGTGCTGGGGAACTTGGGCCACAACCTATGGCTGTAACGTTTGCACAAAACTGGTACAGTGGTGTATATTGGCAATTTATTTTGGATACTTATGCACTTTAATGAGGAACTCTTAGGCAATGAATGGAATACTTGAGCAGCTGCTACTACTGACAAACTGTATGTCTTAAATAAAAGTCCTTTGTGGCATCAGAATTCAGGTCCAGGGTTTCCTTTCTGACACAAACCTGTGTTAATACCATGCAGTCCTCAGAAATGCCATCATCTGTTTCTTAGTGGTCAGCGTGGGCCACCACTAGAAAACCTAATCTTTGCCAGTTCAGGCCAGATGTGCCCACTGCCTACACTGTGACATAGGTAGACATCTCTGCCATGCTAATTTGGCACGTCACTTTACAGGGGAATAATGTACTTCTGGTGATGTCACTGTCAATGTCAGACTAAAGTGGCAGAGCTCCTCTGGGCTAAAACTGATGACAAAATGAAAAATAGCAGAGATAGTCATGGCTACAAGGCAGCAGCTTTGAGATTTTGTGACTGGCAGACCTAAAAAGATAAATCAACTGTGGCTGAAACAACGTGCAGCCATTCCTCATTGGGGAGAACCAATTCGTCAGACTCAGTGCTCAGAAGCAACCTAGAGGAAGATGAAGAAGTTGCATTTACCATCACCTAAAAGAGACTTTTCAAAGAACTTTGCCAGCTGCAGGGTATTAAATAATTGATTAGCAGTTTTTTCCTTGGGACTATACTAACTGTACAGAAAGTATTTATATAAATTTTCAAGAAGTGCTGTGTTTGTTAAACATAGTGAGGCAAGAGCTATGCATTTTCACAAAGATTTAGCACTTTTATGAGCAAAACGCTAATCAATTTTTAGAGTTAAATAAATCCCTGAGCTGGGGGACACCATCTCACAAATCCAAAGTGAGGTGGCTGAAACCTACCAGGAGTAATGAGTGCAGCAGAAAAAACTAGAAGCGGTGGTCAGCCACACCACAAATCTTTCAAAAACAGTGGACATGCAGAGTGGAGCTATTTTACAATTACATGACAGGGAACTGTTCATACAAAAAAAAAAGATGGAAGATCTAGAGAACCGGTCCTGTTGTATCGATATAAGAATCCACGGCATACCAGAAAAAATAAAGACCAGTAATATAATAGACTTCATGGACAGATTCCAACGAGAGGTACTGAATCTCGATCAAACCTACCAGCTTAATCTCATCAGAGCATATTGTGTTCTTGTGGCAATGCCCACTGACCAGAAAGCCAGAGCTAGATCAGTCAACTTAGCCTTCCTCGACTACAGAACCAAATCAGACATCCTCAAAAAGGCGTAGGAGAAGAAAAAAAATTTACTTGGGGACAAGAGACTGTTTTTCGAGCATAATTACATACCACTGACTATGGATCAAAGAAAACAGCTTTTTCCAGTGGTAAAGGTCCTAAGAGAGAAAGGGATGAAGGCAAGAGTGGACTACCCAGCAGTGTTAAGGGTTTTTATGGACTTGGGAGTACAAACTTCCCTATTCTTACTGATGTAAAACAAGCCTTTCTAAATGGGGCATAGGTGTAGATGAAATAATAGACCCTCAGAAAATAAAAGAGAAGGAGAGGAGATGATGGAAGATACCTGGGGAAGCAAGGCCTGGCAATGGCACCAAGGTGGAATTTTTGGCAAGAGCATCATCATCATCATCATCATCATCATCACTGTGGGACACATTGGCAGCCAGATGGGCAGGCTCTACAATGACTCCTACAACATCTGTGAGTGGGAAGGCAAGAGCGGCACCATCACCAGGCAGACAGAATGAAGAATGGACATCCTCACAAAGCAATTCAGAAAATGAGACCTGAACATGGAGCTTGGCACCTGCTTAGAACTCCTGTAGCCCTTTGCCAGCGAATGACAGGGATCCTTTCCCCATAAAAAACAGTTGGTCTGACAGTGTGTTTTATTATAGATCTTTCCATTTTTCTCTTTAGAGGGTTAATAACATTATATAGCATAGTGACGCCATCATGTATCTGCAACTGGCTGAAAAACTGATCATTTGCCTCGCATAGCCAACAACTTTGATTACAGAACTGACTAAACCTGAGGCATCACTGGAGGTATATGTATTTTTTAGAGATAATTTTCTCAAATTGACTGCAGGCAGATGGTGGATTAGCCTTTGTTTTATTAACTTGCCTCGTGGCAACAGGTTCAAGATGTAGCAGCTAATAATACTACTGCTTTTAGACTCTGTTCAAGGTTATAGGAATGTTGGGGGGCATGCGGAAGGGGGGATGTGCTTTGTGGCCCTGGGCACTGGGCCGAGAGCTCTCAGTGGAAACCCTTCATGGAAACACTGAACAGACTTTCCTTGGTATATATATTTTTTTCTCTTTGTGGGTTGCTGGCACTGTTTCCTTTGGTTGGGAAGGGGGCAACCATGGTTGTTTTTCCTGTTAACCACAGGGGTTCTGACCCTCGCAGCCAGTTACAGGCCTTCAGAATTATGATGCATAACGCAGAGATCAGCAGTGGACAGCACAGCCCAGAGCCCAAGCCTCTTATCATGTTTCACCTGGTGGCAATCTGGGTGAGATGGAGACCTGGTGGAGGAGCAAGCCTCGGTGTGTCCATGCTCTCCATGAGGACAGAACGCCTACTGCTGATAGGTGCAGTTCAGTTCTACTGCATCACCCACTTCCCTGCATGACAGACTTTCTTTGATGACTCTCAATGAGTTGGGTAAGGTGAAAACTTTGGTAAGCATTCAGGTTTCACCTGAGGAGGGAAGGTGATCTGGTTTACACTACTCTATTTCACATGGTTTGCTGTATTTACAGTTCTTATGATCAATTACTGGTTATAGTTTGCCATATTTTCCATCGCTTAGGCTGTTTGCTCAAGAGCATGCTTGTTTGTTATTGACAAGATGTAGAAAGGGGGATGAGGAAGGGGAGAACAATGGATTTGTAAACTTTATTTATTTTTTTAAAAGTTGATAACAGGGAAAAGGACACTGAGCCAAGGCTCGTTTCCAGGTGCGACCCATGGGCACAAAGCGTGTAGATACAACAAAGGAAAAGAGAAATTGCAACAACAATTTCAACAAATAATGAATACAAATCAAAGTATTGCAACATATTCAAACAATAGAAGGATTACAGCAATAATTAGCGGAGTGGTGTCATAAAACAATGGAATACAAAAAGGGAGGCAGTATGTGCACAGGAGGGCAAAACAACAGAAGCAAGAAATGTGAGGGAGAGTTGGGCAGGGGTGCATTATCTCAAGGGCTGATGGAGGGGTGTGGGGAGACAAGAGCAACTGTAGCCAGGAAGAAGACTTAGCAAGGATCTGAATGAAGAGAGCGAGGGGGAGTGCCAAATGTTGCGGGGGAGAAGATTCCTGAGAGAAGGGAGACAATAGGAGAAGGCAGACTGCCCTGCTCTGGAGTGAGAGCATGGGAGGGAAAAACAGTGATAGTCCCTGGAGTGAAGGGACTATGAGAAAGGGAGAGCAGGTGAAAGGTGGGAGCATAGATAAGAAGGGAGTGTACCGAACCAGTATTTGGCAATGAGGGAGAGGCAATGGATCTTGTGCCTATAGGAAAGTGGTGCTATAGAGAGGGAGGAGTAGAGGAGACAATGATGAGTGAAGGGAGGGAAGGGGAGGAAGCTGCAAAGTTACAGAAGGAACTGAGGAGAGTATCAAGCCTAGAGAGGTAAGTTGCAGGGGCTGAACCATAAACAACATCGGCATAATCAATGACAGGTAAAATGGTTTTCAAGACAAGATCCTGATGGTTGGGTAAAGACAGGCATCCTTTGTGTCAATACAGGATGCCAAGTTTTGGGTGAAGTTTTGTGCAGAGGGCATCGATATGGGAGGCAAAGTCCAGTTACTGTCCAACCAGAACCCTAGATATTTGAAGGTGGGGACAAACTCCAATGGGGAGCCGTCCAAGGAGAAAAACGTAAGGGAGGAGTGAAGTCTAGAAAGCATTTGCTTGGAACCAAAAATCATGGAAACTGTTTTTGTTTTGTTTAATTTTAGCCGGTTTGCCTGAAACCAGAGCTGAACTTTCTTACGGTCATGCTGTATGGGGGTGAATGCCTTGGCGGATGAGGAGCCAGAGGTGTAAATCACAGTGTCATCAGCATACTTATGTATGTGGGATGAAGTGCAGATAGAGGGAAGGTCATTGATAAAGACAAAAAAATAAATTGGGACTGAGTATGGAACCGTGAGGGATGCCAGCTTGGATACAGAGTGGGGATGATAGGGCAGTTCCCACTGGAAGTGATTGTTGTCTGATGTGCAAGTAGGAGCTGAACCAGTTTACTGCAGGAGGAGCCAGGCCAGCTGAAAAATGTTGGTGGAGCAGATGGTGGTGAGAAATGGAGTCAAAGGCCTTTGCCAGGTCTACAAAGATGGCAGCAGTGGCTAGGCCTTGATCCACTGCAGAGTGGATAGATTCGGTAACTCAAAACAGGGAGGGGATAGTAGGGTGCTGTTTTCAGAAGCCTGATTGAGATTTGAAATAAGTGGCTTTGGCTTGTTCGATAGCCTTGGCTGTAGAATTTCTGTGGGATCTGCATAGATGCAGGTGGACTGCAGACAAGAAGGCTTTGTATAGTGCCCAGTATTGGTCCCGAGTTTTACAGAGGATTATGAGATCTGATGAGATCCACAGGTGATGGAGACTCCTGACTCCAGACTTTTTTAGAGTGGCATGGGTATTCCAGATCCACATTAGGGTGTTTGTGAGAAAGCAGAGGGCCAAGTCGATTTCAGAAGCAGATAGTAAGGGAGACCAGTCTGCATAGGATAGGTCTGAAAGAGGGAAGTGGAGTCCAGGGTACAGATAGGATGATACCAAATATATTTGGGGGCAGACACTTTTCTTATACAGTAGGTGATGCAATGATCACTGAAGGCATCGGGGAGAACACCAGCAGCAGTGATACAGTGGAGGTGAGAGTCCAACACCCAATCCAGGAGGGAATGGTTTGTGGAATTTGGATTTTGGTGGGATGGCTCTGATATCAACTGTGTAAGGTATAGGGACTCCAAATTGATGAATGTAGAATTAGATGAGGGAGAAAGACAGTCTAAATTAAAATGCCCGCAAAGGATGAGCTCGCCCTTGACTGTGAGGGAGATGATAGAGGAGATACAGGTGACCAAGGAGTCATTAGTCTCTCTGGGGGGGAGTACAGAACACCAATATAAATAGGGATAGTGGAGGGAAGGGAAAGGAGGGTGACAAGAAGTTCATGAGAGGAGGGCTGAGATTCATGCAATGAAATGGAGCTTGATAGAGATTCTTTTACATACATGACTACGCCGCCAACACGTTTGTGACAATCCTGATGATATAGGTTGAAATCAGGGATGGAGGTGATGGAGTCAGGAATCTTAGCAGACAGCCAGGATTCAATGACACATAGGACATCTGGGGCATGCTGAGTGACCCAGACTATAATGGAATCCATTTTAGGAAGCAGGCTCCTTGCGTTTATGTGAAAGATGTAAAGACCTTTTGGCAGGACGGTGGAAGTGGGGCCCAGGGTTAGGCTCAATGTCGACACCTAAAAGTAATAGAGACAACATTAGAAAGACAAAGGCATACTGTAAAGGGTATGGCACAGAGACGATGCAACGTTTGTTGCGTTTTTTCACATAGCTAGCAATAGAGTACCATTGTTTGTATAACAAGAATTGCAAGTTGTGAGGGCATGCAGGGACAGCTATTAGAGTGTTGGAAAGGGAGAAATCATTGACGTGTGGTAGCTTATCACTAGATCCCAGTTCGTTTGGCAATGTGTCTGTGATGGTTGTTAAAGCAGTCAGGGTGGTGAGTACAAGCACAGCCAAGTAAGGTTTGTCCATGGTTGTTTATTTTATGTGTTTATTTCTTTGTGAATGGACTAATTCCAAAAGGGCAACTCAGGAAACATGGTTAGGGGAATAAAATATGTAAAAACAAACGTGGGCACCTTCTAAGTTTCATTTAACTAAAGTATGCAATAATACAGAATATGACTGACCTCACAGTAATTTCCTATAATGTCAAAGACCTTAACATGCCAGTAAAATGAGCCAGAATGTTGTAGGAGCTCAATAAACAAGAGGTAACAGTTGCCTATCTGCAAGAAACACACCTGACAGATGCTGAGCATAGCAAGTTTTGGAGCCCCTGGGTGGCAGAGGTACCTTTGGCCTCCTGGGCAGCAGGCCCACACTGCAGGAACACAGCCATATTCATCTGCAGGGACAGTCCTCTCCAGATCCAGCACACAGAAGTAGACCCAGAAGTCAGAGTCCTATGCTTCAAAGGGATATACAGAGACCAACACTGTACCCTTTTAAATGTACAGGCACTCAATGCAGATAGGGAGAATAAAGCATTACTTAAGAAAGTGGTTTTAGATACAGTGACAGACCCAATCTCCCTTTATATTGTCAAAGGAGATTTTCACATGGTTATCTCTGCGCAACTGGATACTTACAGCCTACATGCCAGCACAGGAAACAGAGCAGGTGGTTTAATGTCCCACCTATTGTCAGAAACAGGCCTAACTGAGGTCAGGAGATCATTGCATCCACAGATAAAAGACCACACTTTTTTCTCCAATCCATATGGCAGTTACTAGTGTATTGGTATGTTTTTAATATCTACAAAATAGATGCAAAAAGTATCAGACTGCAGCATACTGCCAATGCCTTCATCTGACTATGCCCCCATCCACCTAGATTTGGAAGGGTACAGCCTGTAGTTCAAGGAGGCGGTGCAACTGGCCACACCCACCTTTAGCCTATTTAAGGGCTGCTCTCCACACACAAGACTTTTTTCCTTGCAGCTGGAGGCTCTGTTGGTCTGTCTTTTCCTCTGGAGACTGCTGGGGCCTTGCCCGCCCCCCACCCACCGTGTTGCTTCGCTGTGGGCTGTTCGGTTTCTGCTTGACTTTTGTTTTGTGTCCTCCTGCTTTTGGTTAGTATTGCTTGCCTCTGGCTGCTGCATGCTTCTTTGCGTTGCTTGTTCCTGTCCTCCTGTGTTTGGGTTTTGTTTGCATTTTCATTTTTGTGTGCTTTCTGGTTTTCTAGCTTCCTGTTCATTTGTTTGTATCATGCTAATCCTGTACTGGTGCTATGAGGCTCCCATTTGCTCACTAGCTTTCAGCAAACCTTCAGTGCAACTGCAATTGTTATCTGTATCTTTCAGCTCAGTTTCTGCTTCCCTGCTTGCTGCCTCAGTGCTTATCCACCTTAATTGTTTACACCTGTGCAGGCTCACACTGCAAAGCTAGCCCACGGCATTCAAACCTGCTTTCATGCAATTGCATCAAGCAATCCTTGCTGTTGTTTCAGTACCTTGCCTCTCCCTGCAATTCCACTGTTTGTTTCGCTTGTCTGCTCCTAGAAGCTATAACTATTTGCTGCTGGATTCTGCTCATTACTTTTATATACTGCTTCATTATACTCTGGAGGTCAGCACAGATACAGCTGTTCCTGTAAACTAGTTTTAAAATCTGCATGTGGGTCATGGCGCTTTACTGTTGCTTCCTTACGAACATACGAACATGTGAAATTTGCCAGCAGATAAAGGCCTAGAGGTCTATCAAGTCTGCTCGAATGTGCAGCTAGCACCCCTTATTCTGAAGCTGCCCCTCCCTTCCACCCTTCCCCTTCATTAACCCTCCCCCTTGTCCTGTCCCATCCTCGTTTGAAGCAGTCCACTGTTCAACTGCATACCACTTCAGCAGGTAATGCATTCCACCCAGCCACCACCGTCTCTGTAAAAAAGTGTCTCCTTCCTTGTTTTTCCTACAGCGGGCACTGGAGGTTGTGGTGAAGTCATGGCCCCATGTAGTCCAAATTCGTCATGTTCGAATCCTACCTCCGCCGCACAAATTCTCTGAGTATTTATGTCACCTTTAATTGGCTTCCTTAATGGGACTGGCTGGCTTGCCTCCCTGCAGGTTATGTGAATTGCTGCGTCTCTGACCTACGTGCATTGCTTACTCTGCCTCACAGACCTACGTGCAGGTCCAATCATTGCTTACATGGAAGTTTTCTACTATATGCTTGCTATAAAACATGTCTGACTTACGTGAGGGTCTCCAATGCTCAGCACTCCTTTAAGCTCTCCGAGGAGGCATGCCAACCTCGGCCATTAGTTACCATGGTGCAGGGCTCACCCTGCAGCCGACGGTCTCACTCTGCATCCCGAAGTCCGCATCTTGAGCATGCGAAGCTTGGGGTGAGGTCCTTCTCACCCGGCCCATAGCTGGGAATGTCCTCGCTCTGGGTGAACCTTCAGTTGTCAACTGTACCAACGGCACCTTTTGATGTAGCATTAAGACTTCAGCAGCGAAGGGGTGGGGCACTCATGAAGGGTCCCTTTAGCTGCCCAAGCAGGTTTGGAGGCACCCTTCAAAGCTATTCTCCCTATGACTGCCTCTGGTTCACCTGGTTTGATTTTAGCCTCAGCAGTCGTCACCCTCCTCCTCCTCCTCCCACCTTGGAGGAGCAGTGTTGCAGAGTTAGCCTTACAACTCTTCACAGTGTTGCTGTTAGAGGAATAGAGGATAGCATTCCTCCAAATTGAAATATTTTCCACCCCCTTTAATTGAGTTTTCAAACTGCAGCAGCAGAGCTATTACTAATCAAAAACATCCCACGCCTGGAGGGAAGGCAACCTAGGCCATGGATCCCCAGAGCTTTCCTCCTCAAAAGTTTTTTTTTCTCTCCTCCATGCCACATGTCATAATATTTAGTTAGCTTTAGGCAATAATCCCTATGTCACTTAGGTAGGTTTCCACTGTTGGGTGGAGTGGGTGGCCATCCTGTAAGTGTCCTGTCTCCCCCTTTGGCTGTTCTCTCTGTCCTTAGGAAGTCAGACCTCCATGTCGTACAGTCAGACCTTCGAGTGGGTCACTATTCACCTGTTGTTTCCTGCCTACTCTGCTCAAACATACTACTAACTGATCCATGCTACCAACTGATCCCATACTACCAACTGACCAAGTGTTCTCTACCTTCTATGCTTTGCTTGATACTCTTTTTGGGCTTCTTCCTAAGGTACCTTTAGCCAAAGGGATCACTCCTGTGGCACCTCAAGGGCGGAACCTTCCCCTAGGGTTCCTATAACCCAAGAGGGTGGTATATCCCATGGATAGAGAGGCAAACAGCCAAAGATTATCTACATTACACAAGCATGAAACCAGTTGCACAGGCACATTAAAATTAACATAACCCCAACCCCTGGTAATGTAAACTGGAGATTTAATGTGGGGTGTCTCAACTCTGTGCCGTTTAAAGAACTGATAGGGACCACTATTAAGGACTACCTTATCCAGAACCCTAAAGGGTGACAACACCCTCGAAAAGATGGAATGCCTTGAAGGCAGTGCATAAGGTGGCCATGATAACATTGTTCTGGGGTCAAAAAACAGAGACAAGCTATGCAGACACAGTTGGAGACAGAAATATGAGAGGCAGAATTTCAATGTAAAATAACCTTTAATCCACAAATTAGACATCAGTGTGGGTCCAAAGCACAGGAGTTAAGTACATTACAACCCAGATAGAGGGTAACTTGAAGAGGGCTCAACATCAGTATTGTGAAGGGGACAACAGGGTGGGACATATATTAGCAGTAGCTCTGCAAAAACAGCAAGGCAGCAGAGCAGTGCATTGCCTTAGTGATCCACAGAGGGAAGGGCAGTCTGTTGCAAACAATCTTGACATAACAGGCCTGTTTGCTAAATATTACTCCACACTATATACTCAAGACATGGACCCAGATAGGTTCATCTGTCAGGTAACTCTTCTAACCCTTGTAGGATAGGCAGGGAGCTACTGGAACGGCAGTTTGGACTGTTAGAAAGAGGGGATAAAAATGACAAATGGCAAGCCCCCTGGTCCTGATGGGTTGCCATCAGAATTTTGCAAGACATTTGCAGAGTTCTTGTTGCCTCTTCCGTAGGATTACTACCAAGACATTCTGGAGGGGGGACAAATCCCTGACTCCTGGAGGTTTGCACAGATTTCCATTTTACCTAAACCAGGGGAAAAAAAACTGTGCACTGCGGTTCATGCTTCCCAATATCCTTGCTGAATGTTGATCGGAAAATCTTTATTTTGGCAGACCGCATCCAGTGGGGAGTTCCCACTGTGGTACACCCCAATCAAATGGGGTTCTTATCAGGATGCTTCTTGCAAGACTATATAAAAAGGTGCTTTAATATCATATCTTCTCAGCGGGGCAAAGGGCATTCCGACTGGCAGTCTCCATAGATGCGGAAAAAGTTTCTGATAGGGTGATTGGCTATTTTTACAAAAAAATATGGAGAAAATGAAATTCAGTCCCAAATTAATAGCAGTTCTGTCAAACTTGTACACAAATCCTCAGACAGTGGTAGGAGTAAACAGTACCAAGTCATATTTTTTCCCATTTTCTTGTGGAACTAGGTAGGGCTGCCCTTTGTTCCATCTGCCATTTGCTCTCTATCTGGAACCACTGGCAGCCACAGGGAGGCAGGATGTTAACATTAAAGGGGTGACAGCAGGAGGAGGTGAACAAAACATATCGTATGCAGACAACTTCATTTTTTCCTGAGCCATCTGGAGAAATCAGTGCCATGCCTTATTCACCTATTGGACACGTTTGGCCAGGTTCTGGATAAAAAAAAATAATTTTGAGAAATCAAAAACCCTGAAATTGAGTGGAGCCTGTCCCAGGGGCTTTAAAGAGCAACTCTCTATTGTAATATAAAGCCTAAAAACACTAGATTTACACCAATTATGTTTTATTGTTATTGTTTTTTAGTTATTCGTTTTGTTTATTACTTTCCCCTGCTGTTAGTCTTATAAATATTGTACAGTAGATGATGCAGCAATTATTTAACTGAGTCTTACAAAATATATCTGTCTCTCTCCTGCTAACCACACAACTGCTGTTTGTGACATCACAGTCTGCTGCTACGGTGAACACTATGATGTCATAAACAAATGCACTGTGAGGTTAACAGGGGAGAGGCAAATATTTTCAGGTGTTTTCTATACAGACATTATAGATGGACTACTAAACTGTCCTGTAAATCTTTGAAAGGTACTTAACAACTGAAAATATGTTATTTTTGAAAGCACATGCTGAAATGCAGAGTTGCTCTTTAAGGCTACCTTCTCATTTGCCTGGGCCAAGAATAACCACATTCAGTATCTGGGAATACATATTAATGTTAAGTATCAGAAACTCTGGGTAGAGGTGCAACAAGATTTGGCAAGGTGGACCCTGCCTCCTCTAACTACGAACATATGAAATTGCCAGCAGAAACAGGCCTCCCAGTCTATCGAGTCTGCTCGAGTGTGCAGCTAGCACCTCATCTCTCAGCTGCCTCTCCCACCCCCCTCTTCCCAGTATTCCTTCCCCACACCCTATCCCAACCTGTCTTGAAACTGCCCACTGTCTTACAGGACACTATGTTGTCTGGTAAGGTGTTCCATTTGTCCACCACTCTTTCAGTGAAAAAATGTGTCCTCATCCCCCTCCTGAAACTGCTCCCCCTCCAATCTCAGTCCATGCCCTCTCGTGTCCCTCCCCCTTCTCATCTGGAAAATCCCTTCTGTGTTGGTCTTGTTTATCCCCTTCAGATATTTAAAGGTCTCGATCATATCCCACCTATCCCTCCTCTCCTCCAGCAAATACATATTCAACTCTCCCAGCCTGTCCTCGTAGGGTTTGCTCGCTAATCCCTGGATCATCTTTGTGGCTCTTCGTTGCACCCCATCCAACAATCTGATGTCCTTCTTCAGGAATGGGTGCCAGTACTGCACGCAGTACTCCAGGTGGGGCCTGACTGTAGCAGGTTGTATAGATACTGTCTAGACAAACATACTTCCCGGGTACCAGGTACCTTATTCTGTTCAGCACCATGCCACTACCTGTACCAACAGCTTATTGGACACCTCTCCTTGGAGGTATTCAAAAGTTCATATGAGGAGGGTGTAGGACCTGCATTAGCCAAAGGGTTCTGATGCTGCCTAGGGAACAGGGAGGACTCATATTGCCAGATTTGCATTATTATTATTATCTGGTGAGATAGACAGCAGTGGTCTGCACATGGGCCAGACAGAGATAAGCTTCAGGCTAATATGAGACTGAAAATGCAAATGCAGGAGGCCAGCCACTGTTAACTTTAACCGTGGTCCTGGAATCCGCCAAATGTATTCAAACTGTAGCCAATACCTGGGCTAATCACTCATTGAACATGCTAAACTTTATTTTATTTTTTTTTTATTTATTTGTTAACCAGGTGAGTACATTAGACCAAGGCCCTTTTTCAGGTCTTACCTGGGAATACAAAGTACAGAATTACAGAATATAAAACAGCATAAAAACTTACAGCAAAAATTAAATAGTACATTTAAACACTGGGTTCTTCAGCAGAAACTGTTTTAGCATAATGTTAAAACAAGGAAGAGAAGTTGCCAAATGAAGTGACACAGGTAAAATATTCCAGTATAAAGGTGCTGCAGTAGAAAAAGCACCTGAGCCAGCCGTATGCTCACGTACAATTGTATTTAGTAATAAACCATTGGCAGATATGAGTTTAGATGGAACTTGAGCGAACAGAAACCAAATCAGATAAAGGAAACAAAGATTTAAAGAAAACTGATTCAAAAATCATAAATAAATAAATAAGGTCAGAAAGTTATTGCATTCAGAAGCCCCATTGGGACCACCTCTTTTATAAGATACAATTCTGAGGATCTCCCACCTAGGCTTGACAAGGGATATACTAGATGGGAAAGAAAGGGTCTCACGTGTTTCTCTCAGCTGCTTGAGAATGGGTCCTGCATGACATTTGAGGCACTGAAAGAGAAGTTTAACCTGGACAATGAAGACTTTTGTGAAGCACACAGTAAGCATGGGGCTTAATGTTAAACTGCCACCCCTGTAAGAGCACTTAGAACCTGCATGTATCTAATTGTTGTGCTGTCTGGCAGTGCCATGTATGCCTGTCAGTCAGAGAAATTGTCAGTCTGGGGCTCGTCCTCATGAAGAGAACATCTGTTGTATAGAGAATAAACCTGTATTTCTTACTTTATGCGTCCGTCCAGTTATTTGCACGGCCCAAATGGCATCCTCACCAGCATCAACCGAAGGGTCTGGCAGACCACAGAGAAGGTGAGGGGTCCTTTTTGTGGCAGATCAAATATTCAAAATGCCACAATTTCATGGATTCCTTCAGGTCAAACACTTTATTTATAGTGACAGCAATAAAACTCAATTTACCAGACCTATGACACCCTCAGAGGACTTCCTATATTGGGTAGCGACATGGAAAGAGAAACAAAAATGGATTTCTGGCATATATAAACTTTATAGTCCTTTCGGGCAGATTCAGCATGGGAAGTGGAGGAACTGTGCACTACCTCTGAGGGAGATTGGAAAAAGTGGTTCCAGGGTGACTGGAGGGTGACCTCCTCTCCGATTTGGTGGGAAGATTTCTGGAGAATCCTGGTCCGGCATTTTAGAACCCCAATTATCATTAAGCATTTCAACACCACTGCCACAGCAGATTGTTGGAGGCAGTGTGGGGTTATCCTACCACAGACACATATTCTGGAGTTTGAAGGCAAGGGCCTGTAGTCTCCTAAGCTCAAGAAGACAAGCAGAAATGTCTCATAGATAACTGAAGGTGCTGAATGCAAGGGTTAATAATAGAAAAAAGCAATCCCATGGATTATTTCATCTGCACTCAGAAAAATAAAGCCACACTAGTACTGCTGACTTTAATCACTTTTATTTTTTTTTTAAAGATAATTTTTTTTTCTAAAGGCAGTATAGATGCTACAAAAAATCCATCATAGTGCAAAATCAGCAATTCAGCAATTCACAGTGTAAACCATTTTCAACAAGAGCTATGTGCAAACCATTGTGTGCAAAAATTGCAAAATAAACCTTTATGCCTGTTAGGTCCCAAGCTGTGGTAAGGAGATGTTAAAATGCCACATCAATCCCCCTGTTTCTTCTGGCTCAGTTGCCTAAATCCACAGTCCATAGATCCTGGTATTTACTCGATTCAGAGCGCTTATCCAGAGCTGCTGCACCGATTCAAATGCTGTTTGTAGAGGAATCCTCTTACATTATGCTATGGTCAGCCAGGAAAGAAACCTCTCCCCACACCTGGGGTAGCTGCTGCCGCGAACATGCTTACGTTTCAGAGTGATGATCACTCCATCATCAGAGCTGGTGCAGCTGTTATAGTCACAGAAATCTCAAATAAAGTTTATTATTGGCCCCACTGTGGCTGTGTGTGTACACAGGGCAAGAGCAGTCAGACAAAATAAGTCTTTGACTTGTGCCACCCTCCAGAAGAGAAAAAGAGAGAGAGAGAGGGGGGGAGAGAGAGAGAGAGACAGAGAGAGATCATTGGGGGCCAAAGAGAAATGTTATAGTCACAGAAATCACGTATAAATGTTATCCTTGGCCCCAGTGTGGCTGTGTGTGTGCACAGCGTAAGAGCACGCTGGCAAAACAAATCACAAAGTTATCAGCCTGCAATGAAATTTGTGAACACAGGCTCATAACTGTGGCAATTTTCAATATTTTGATCCCAGATTTTCAACATAGCCATTTCTTCACAACACCTCATGAATGTGAGAGCTGTCATTTTTTCGATCCTTGCCAAAAAGTTTTTTTTTTTTGCATCCTGAAAGGTGATTTCACAGTTGCTGAGCAAAATCATATTTTAGGCAGTTGTTGAAATTTTTCTCTGCACTTGTTCATTAGGTGAGATTATAAGAAGGGTATGTTGAAAATTTTGGGCAAAAAGATTCACAAACAACAAAGTTGTGAACCTGTGTTGAAATTTGTGAATGCAGGCTCGTAACTTCAGCAATTTTCAATATTTTGACCCCAAATTTTCAACACAGCCATTTCTTCACAGCACCTCATGAATCTCATAGCTGCCATTTTTCAGATACTGGCCAAAGTGTTTGGATTTTTTTTGCATCCCAAAGCGTGATTTTGCAATCGCAGCGCAAAATTACCTTTTGGGCAGGAATTGAAATTTTCAAAATTTAAGCTCAGAACTGCAAAAAAAAATGCTTAACAAGCAACCAACATTCTGCATTGACAAATGCTTGTTTTAACTTACTGTTTACTGTTGTATAGTAGCTTGTGTTAGACTTATTCTGTTAACTTGCAAGCTGACATTTTCTGTACTATAAATCCTAGAATCCCCTGCAGCTGTCATTAGAGGAAGGCTGCAGCATTGGGAGATTCAATAGCCTGCAGTGTAAGTTGCAGTTTTTATAAGCCCTGATCTTTTGTTTGCTGGTCCCGCTGTACTCCCTGGACTAAATACAATCACAGAGGATTAGAAGAATGAGGCAAGATCAGCACAGCTCCATGGCAGAAAAAAAGTAGCTTTATTCAAATTAAAAAGGCATACCAAATAAAAGCTCCACACGGGAAACAAAGAGCAGTGTGAAGACCCTGACCGGTTTCGCAACTAGTGCATCATCAGGGGGATGGTCTTAGCGCTGGTTTCAATAATCTTAAATACAGTGATTTCTTAAAGGCACAGCAATCATTCATCAGTGCAATTTCTGTATAAAGTGCTAAGTGCAAATAAATAATTATATATAATCTAGTAACAACAAAACCATTACCATATTTATATACATTATTTTGACTGTTAAAAACAACCTAATATTCAGATCACAGTAAGCACGGTGTAAAAATATGTGTTAATTAGATATATGTATTGGCTGGCTAATATATGTTGAAAGTCCAATACTGTCTCACAAGCCCTGTACACTATGCATTCCTATATGTCAGGGAATTCATTTCCTGTTCCACGGACATCTGGAAAGGGAATACATAAGAGAATGTGAGTAAAATCATAATAGCTAAGCATCTAGATAAACCCATATATCAAATAAACTCAAAAAAGTCAAAGAGAGCAGGACAGCAGTTCGAGTTTATCATTTAATCCTGGTATTATCATTGTCCCAAGTGTATAGATCTAAAAGGATTCTCTCTGTTTCAGTCTATCATCCGGATCCCCACCCCAACGCTCCAATCGGACTTTTTCCACCCCACAAAATTTGAAAACATGACTTCGGGTACCTGCTGTTTTACAGTGGTTAGCGAAGGCATTACTTGTATCCTGAGCTATACTGGCACACAGGTGTTCTTCAATTCTTACCTTAAACTGTCTGGTAGTTTTACCTATGAAAAAGGAGCCACAGGTGCATGTTGTGAGGTATACAACATACTCTGTGTTGCAACTGAAGAAACTTTTCATTGCAAATTCCTTAGCGCTGTAACATGTACTAAACGTGTCTGTTCTCAACATGGTATCACAGAATTTGCAGCGGCCACAGGTATAATTACCACATGCTAATGGTGGCAACCAATGTCTCAGGTCAGTTTGCATCTGGATTGGGAGGTATCCTGTGACATGTGTTACTCGCAAGTGGGCGCCTACCGAAACAGTGACTCACTTGCGGCGCATGTCGACAGGACAAGGGAGTAGGCAAGGTGACCAGATGGGGTGGCTTCATGAATAGTGACAGGATGTCACTATATTACACATGTGCGGGGGGGGAACAAGCACGCTGAGTGAGGGGAGGGGAGTGAGGGTTTGTGAGGGGTGCTGCCACAGTGAGCTGCTGAGCTGGCTCTGTGGTGTGGTGGGTGGATGCTGGGCTAGGGTGGCCAGGATGCTGGGTTCGCATCCAGGCGCAGGTATGTTTTGTTGCTCCTGGCCCGGGTAGTTTTTTTTTATTTTTTACAATTTTGCACACCCCTGGAGTTGAGAATCCTAAAGTAGGGGGTGCAGGGGCACAGCCCCCTGCATTACATTAAAAATCTGAGTCCTTTGTGACATTTTGGTTTCCGCTGGGGGTATACATAGCAAAATTGAATTTGGGTGATGAACACTCGCCATAATGACGATTGCCTTTTGGCGATCGCCCTTATGACATAGAACTGGATTGGGGCCTGGTAACTATGTACCTATTTGTCCTTCAAATTGTTTAATTTTTTTTTTCTTATAAGAGAAAAATGTGTTGTTCCTGTATCTGTTATTTTCTTTGTTGGAAAATGTAATAAATTATGTGTTACAAAAAGATAGTGAAAACCAAAAACTATTAGCCAGGGTTCATTTCTATGATTAGACAGTAGCAAATATACAATACAGTGGGAGGGCCCATAACATCAGGGGTAGCCACAGTGCAGCCAATGAACATTTTGTCTGCCCTAATAACTAACTACCTGGCAAATATCACATTAGATAAGGCCCAAGGGAAGGGCAGGCTACACCCCAGGAACATAGTGGAGCTAAAGGAATAGTTGGCAGTGCCACTTTATAATCTTTCAGGAGACTGTATGGACAGGTGTGATGCCAGAAGACTGGAAAGTGGCCAATGTGGTCCCCATCTTGAAGAAGGTGGCACAGTCAGACCTGGGCAGCTGTAGTCTGTCAGCCTGACATCAGTGCTGGGCAAGGTCTTGGAGGCCGTTATTAAAGTGATTTTCTTAGTTTTTGTTTTATTAAAGATATTGTAGTTACATACCCTTTATAGGAAGTGTCTGTGTGTGGTTTTTTATTCCATGTAGTTGAAGTCTGTTTTTTCAGTGTTTGTTACCTGACTAGTGCTCCTATTTCCAAGCCTCCTAGTAGTTCTTTGTGGTGTTGAACTGTGACACTGTGATGTTGTGCAAGGGAAGCAAACATGGCTATCAGCATGTGTGATAGCAGAGATTATACCAGTGATTCTGATTCTGATGAACCATCTGTCTGTCCATCTGAACCATCTCTCATTTTGTTTTGCTGTGCATTAAGGTACTTGTGATTGCAATCTGCATGTATAAATACACATACAGTTATTTTTGCTGTCATGTGTGTGTCAGTGTTTCTCAACCACCACCCCCTGAACAGAAAGTCATCACACATCTTTATTTTCAGTTTTGTAGACACTCATAGCACTTTTTAGTAAAACTGTTCTGGCATTTAATGTCCCATTTTTATGTTTGCTTGCACGCATGTGCAAGAAACATAGTGCCATCATCCGAGTTTTTCGGAGGTGTGTCAGCGTTTTCCAATTCAGTCAGTGTGTTTGCAGGCGCGGTTGCAGTTCTCCAAACACTGCTGGAGCTGTCTATGACAGCAGTTGAAAATGCAGTGGCATACAGTTGAAAGAGGGAGCTACGCTTCAGTGAGCAGCGATAAGATATCGCCTGCTCATGCGTGCTCCCCCTTACACACACGCGCACACATACTGTGTGCTCGCCCCCGCCACACACACACTGTAAATATTAAAGATTCAAGCTAAACACACAGTAGAATGTGGAAAGTTTCACTATTGTGTTTACTCGTACAGTGTTTGGGATTTGGAATAGTAGAATGTTATGCATTTCTGCTTTGAAGACAGCTTGTACAGCTTAAATACGTGCGGGCTGCGAGAGGTAAAATGACGTAGGTCCACTTTAATCCGGGACAGATGTTCGGTGTCCATGTCCATTCCCTAACTGAGCCCACTCTGCTCCTCAAAATCTCTCACAGTCCTGCTTTCCAGTCCCCAGCGAGCTAACGCAATGAATACAGAACTGGAATGATTTTTTATAGTTATGTAAGGAATGGGAGTGAAGAAGGCGAGAACACTTTGATCATCTACAAGAACTGAATCTATGAGCGGCCAGCAAGCTGCAGTGCTTTCCGGTGGTGACGGTCGCCTTGGAGACCAACAACTTCCGGCTTTCACTCAGCGAAGAGAAGATGGCGGAGGAGATCAAACAAACAGTGAGCAATGAGAGCTTGCGGGTGATAAGATTGACTGGGAATTGCGGGCGGGGGGAAGCAGTTCTATTCTTCTCATCTGTTACACCTTATGAATTAAGTTACTTGTTTTACTGATCAGAAGCTCTGTGTCACACAAGGAGATGGTGTCTTCGCCTTAGAAATTTGTATTACTTGAACTTCCATTAAAATTAAACTTCGTGACCAGGAAACACTATTTTCCACAGTTTTTTCAAGGCTTTATTGGTCTAATTTGATAAGGTGTCACACATTTTATCTCTGGCACACATTTTAAGGGACTGTAAAACATATATTAAAATTAAAACATTCCTTTTGAAAGGCAGTGTCATGTATGTGAATGACTTGTGGTTGAGAGGTATGGGTCGGACTCGGACACAGTGATAGTTTGAAAGATCTTTAAAGGCTAGAGTGGTCCCCGCTTGTCTCTTGCTTCCCCCTTCTCCAAGTAGGTAGATAACCAGCTTGTCAAAACTTCATGGCTAACCTAGTTCTTTGAAATATGGAACAGAAAATGGCCAGACTCAATGATGTCAAGTTAAGAACCAGGTCTCACTTTTAAAATGAAAAGAATTGCAGTACAGTTCAATCAGTGCCTCATTCTTTAATTTCTGAAATCAAGAGATTCACTGTGCCTTTCAACAGGGCAGTTAAAGATCCTCACTTTCCTTTTCACTTGTCCCATCCTACTCATTTTTATGTTTGGACCTCGACAACTATAGGCTTGTCATGTGTAATATATTCTTAATTAGTGGGGCTTGAGTAGTATCCGCTGGGGTTGAATACCATCAGATACTTTCATTTTTATGTTTGCTTGCACGCATGTGCAAGAAATATAGTGCCATCATTATGTTTGCTTGCACGCATGTGCAAGAACCATAGTGCCATCATCCGAGTTTTTCAGAGGTGTGTCAGCGTCTTCCAATTCAATCAGTGTGTTTGCAGGTGCGGTTGCAGTTCTCCAATCACTGCTGGAGCTGTCTATGACAGCAGTTGAAAATGCAGTGGCATACAGTTGAAAGAGGGAGCTATGCTTCAGTGAGCGACGATAAGATATCGCCTGCTCATGCGTGCTCCCCCCCCTTACACACACGCATACTGTGTGCTCACCCCCGCCACACACACTCTGTATGGCGAAGGGGTGCCCAATCCCCGTCGGCTGTGCTGCGCTCCCCCCCAAACAGAGTTCCAGATGCCATGCTGGGTGCCCACCCCAGTGTGGCAACACATCCGTATGGGCGAGGGGGTGCCCAATCCCCCGTCGGCTCCAGCCCCCCAACAGCCTTACAGCTGCCACACTGGGAGCCCACCACAGCGTGGCACAAGTCCATATGGCTGATGGGGGTGCCCAATCCCCCATCGGCTACAGCCCCCCCAAACAGCTTTTTAGCTGCCACGGTGTGAGCCCACCCCAGCGTGGCAAACATCCCTCGTCATCTTCCTGTTAAAAAAAAAAAAAAAACCTGTAAAGAAGAAAACGTTCCCTCGGCGTTCACCCAGCCCACCCACTGAGCACCCTGCCTCCCTACACCCCACCCCACCCATACTTACCTCCAGACCCGTGCAACGATCTCGTGGACCGGGAACACGTCTGCACTCTTCAAAGCTGACCGCAACTGAGGAAATGCCTGTAACTGTATAATGGGATAGACAGGGTTTTTCAACTTTGCTGCATATCTCAGGCCTTTTGTAATTTTGCACCAAATTTTCAACATGGGGTTTTGGGACCCGTCCTCATGAATGCTCGCACTGTAATGGCATTAATCGGCTTGAAGGCTGATTTACAGTCACTGCATGAAATCACCTTCCGGGACTGAGTAATGAAATGACACTGCCACTGTTCATAAGGTGAGCTCTCAAAATGCCTATGTTGAAAATTTTGTGGAAAATTTCCTAAAAATTACTGTTTTACGAGCGTGCATTGCGCAGTTCCAACGCACTCTGGTAAGTTTGTGAATTTTCAATATTTTCACTCCAGATTTTCAACATTGCCATTTTATTACACTTACTTATGAGCAGTACAGCTGTCATTTTTCACATCTTGCCCAAAACGTGTTTCTGCCCATGTAGCGCACAATGGCACAGTCGGTGTGCAAAATCAATGTATGGGACACATTAAGAAAATCACAGTGACACTGTTCATGATCAGAGGTCTTAAAATGGCTATGTTGAAAATTTGGTGAAAAAATTCCTAAAAATTACTGTTTTACGAGCGTGCGTTGCGCAGTTCCTACGCACGCTTGTAAGTTTGCGTAATTTTCAATATTTTCACTCAGATTTTCAACATTGCCATTTTATTACACTTCCTTATGAACAAGTACAGCTGCCATTTTCATGTCACCCAAAATGTGTTTCAGCACATGTACCGCATAATGGTGCAGTCGGTGTGCGAAAGCAATGTTTGGGACAGATTAAGAAAATCACAGTTACACTGTTCATGAGCAGAGGTCTTAAAGTGGCTATGTTGAAAATTTGGTGACAAAAGTCCATAAAATGATTGTGTTACAAGTGAGCATTGCACAGTTTCCACGCACCCTCGTAAGTTCATGACTTTGTAATATTTTCAGTCCAGATTTTCACCAGTGGCATTTTTCCACACTTCCTAATGAACAGTACAGCTGTCATTATTCACAACATGGCCGAAATGTGTTTTCCCACTTTCAGCGCAGAGATGCATGGTCGCTGCGAGAAATCATTGTTTGGGACAGATAAAGAAAATCACAGTGACACTGTTCATGATCGGAGGTCCCAAAATGCCTGTGTTGACAATCTGCTGTAAAAAATCCCCAAACTAATTACATTACGGGTGTGTGTTGCACAGTTTCTATGCACGCTTGTGACTTCACCAGTTTTTTAAATATTTTTACTGCAGATTTGCAACATTGCCATTTTTTACACCTCCCCATGAACAGTACAGCTGTCATTTTTCACATCCTGTTCGGAATGTGTTTTTGCACCTGTGGTGCTAAATGCCGTAGTCGCTGTGCATAAGCAGCTTTCGGCTAACAAACTGATATTGCCACTGTTCATGAGGTGGAGGTCACAAAAAAAA
Organism: Neoceratodus forsteri; assembly: GCA_016271365.2. NCBI lineage: Eukaryota > Metazoa > Chordata > Ceratodontiformes > Ceratodontidae > Neoceratodus > Neoceratodus forsteri. The sequence continues at coordinate 49,266,204 of JADMNL010000024.1, read as the reverse complement.
CATGTTGAAAATTTGGAGTGAAAACAGCAACAAATGCCTGAGGTGTTAGGGTTTCCAACCATAATGCCCCACCTTGTAGAAAATGACAGGCATCAGGGGTGTGACTTAGGATTCTTGCCTGTAATGCTCATACCATTCCACACCCTGCAGCCAGTGGGAGGCATCGAGGTATGCCTTGGACTATTCGGCCCTAAAGTTCACCCCATTCTCCTATACCGCACCCATCTCACCATATTTCCTGATGGAATGGAGTGCGCATAAGGGCCAAAGACCCCAAGGCACACCGTGACACTTGTCAGTCTCTGCAGGGTAGAGTGTGGTGAAATGGCGTGGCCATTATGCCTGACGACCCAAAGGCACACCCCAATGCCTGTCACTCTCTGCAGGGTGGTGGTGGTGGGGTTGGCTTCAGTTCAATACTTCACTGCCATTCCTATTATGCAGCTCTGTAACTCCTACACTACCACTGCCAATGCCAGCAAGCAAACATTCAGCATTGACAAATGCTTGTTTATTGTGCTTCTCAGTATGTGTTTCTGTCATGGTATGCCTTGTTAATTTGCCATTATTTTTAACCCACTTTGAGCAGGTCGGAGCCCACTGAAATTCAACCATCTCAGTGGACAGTCCAGTCTGCGGCTCCTCACTGGAATACAAATCCTCGAGACCTCGGGATCACTCACATGTCACAGCCTCCCTGCCTGGCCAAGCTGTCAGAAGCACTCAGCTGCCAGATGGGAGGTCACTGTGATGGGAAACGCAGTCCTGACTGTCCTCACACACCAGCGTTGACGAAATGTAAATTGTGACGGTGTAATTTGTCTAATGTCTCAAGTAACTGAAAAACAGTGGCAAAGCAAGGTTTTCTTGTTACTTGAAAGTGTTGCTGTGTTTTCCAGCTCACAGTGGTAGTCAGGAACTGCAGTCAGTATTGAAACTCAGTTCTATGTGAGCTGCTGTTTTTTAGCAGCGATAATGTTGTAGACAGGCAGCTCGTGGTAGTTTTCTCATAACGATTGGATTTATTTGTTAGTGATAACAACGCTGCAATCATAATTGTACCCCTCTATGTGTGTGTGGTGTTTCTCAGTCATTGAGTGTGTCTCAATGATTTTTCCCCCTCCTGGTGTAAAAGTCAGCAGTCTCGCAGGACCGTAGTGTCCACGCAGGCTTCATCTGTTAGCACCCTTTGCAAACTGTGTGAGAGGCCTTTCGGCACCATGCAATTCTGCTTAAAGTTGAACCAGCATAATATTCTGCGGTGATTTGCATATGCAGCCCATGATGCTTTGCATTGTGTGGGCATGTGTGATTTCATGTGTTGTGCTGCCTAATGGTGATTTTCGTTCGTGGTCAAACTGAATTGTTTTCTGCAGTAACATTATTTATGTTAGTAATACACTATCAGTGTGTGCCCCCTGTTCAGCATTAGCTGATTAAAATATGATACTGCAGTTTTGTCATGGGGGTTCATGGACATGACATGTCAAGCAAGCAGACAAGTATAATTCCAATGGACACTTCAAAACAAGAAACGAGACCTCCTGATTCAGAGTGTTGTGTTTAGGAAAAAAAATGCTTATTGTCAGTTTCAAGCCAAGCCTTGCACGTGCATCACAACTAGCTTGAGCTGAATATTCTACTGGACAGCCGTTACATCGAGAGCTGCATCTCTATTCTCAACAGTGAGTCAACAATAACAACATTTCTAAAAGACTACTGAACACGTAATTGTCATGTAGGCTTCCTTTCTATGGATCGACTCTTTGAAACAAAATATGAAAAGCAAAGTTTGGGCTCTAAGATTAGACAGTGTCCAGCTGATCTAGTACTTGAATCAGGTACTGTGAGCTCTGATGGTGAACACTGCACTGTAGCCACCAACACTGCCCTAGTCAGCACTGTTCATATCTTTCATTCATTCCAACCGTTAACTAAATACAGTACTCTCTTCTTTATATCTTACCAGAATCAGTACAGAGCAGTGTGATGGATAGTATTTTGAACCCTTCCCCCCGACTACGCTAATATGCTGAATAAATGTAGATCGTTATCAGGCACAGTTTTGCCATTTCCCAGTCTTGGTGTTTAGGAATAGATAATACCACATAAAATGTTTGAAATTAAACTGGCCCCTATACTGACAGCACCCACCTAATCACAAAATACTGACAGCTCTAGTCGCCAAATCAGGTACTGTGATCTTTCGAACAGCTGATTACCAGTATTCTCTGTCTACAAAATGTGATTACCATGATTGACTGCTATAGTCATCAAATCAGGTATTGTAGTAGCTAACACTGACCTAGCAGCCACCCGACTGCCTAATAGTGCTGACTGATTGGAGGAGGAGGGGAAGGGGAAGTGGGCCTAGTTGGATCTGGTTGAGGCTTCTGTTTAGAGGCCCCTTGTTGAGCCACACTCTTTTTTTTTGTGCTTCCCTTATTATAGAATCCTGACTGACACGATCTGTGCGGTTGTGTGTGGTACATGGGCAGGTTCTATATGTGTGGCCAGGGTCCGCACACAAGTTACACCTCATTTCTTCTTTACAGTCAGAACTGTGATGACCAAAGGACAGGCAAAGATTGCATTTTAACCTATCACAAGCTGAACCCAAATGAGTTGAAGCCCCACATTTGAAACACGCCTGCGGTTGCCCAGGATAAAAGCAGTGACCCCTTTCATTCCTTAAAAACACACTGTTTGGTAAGTGAACTGGGCCCAAACCATTGTTCCTCAACCACACTTTGTACTTCCAACCACCATTCCACAAATGTTCTGTATCAAAAATTGGTTGAGCAGAATCAATTATATCACATTTCTTCTCTAACCAAAATGTAATGTCATGCACTGATACTAATTCATTCCTAAAAAGAATCGTGACATTTTTAAGAGATGGTTTAGTCAAAGGGAGGACACGAAAAGGTATCCATACCTCAGTATACTTTAAGGCGTCATATTTGGTCCAAAAATAATCTAACCCCTGTGGTGTATTAAAACTAACATCATATACCTTTGAACCTGAGACATGAATTAAGGCATGTATTTCATTGGAAAAAAAAACCTAAGGCCATTTTTAACAAGGTTTTGCCAACATACAAACGGTCTGGAGCTATTTCCAGACCTCCTAGATATTCAATACGAATAGCATTTCACCTTTGTAAGGGGGGGGGACCAGAAAAAGGGTCCTTTTGGCGAAACTGTTCCCAAACATTCTTGGACTGTTCAAATAAGTTTTGTTGAGGTAAGTCATGATCTAAGGTCGGCCTATCACCCCATCCTGTAGTGGGTATCTCAGAGCCTTCAGAGTCCAAGGACGCTGACACGGATAAGGGAGGCATAGCAGAGTCATTATTCACAAGCGAATCATCTGAGCAGGCTGCATGATGCAAACAAGACCCATCTTCATTCATAGACTTAGAAGGAACAGGAGCAGAAAGATTATTGTCCTGAGATAAAGGTTGTCCCGGTATAGGGCTGTGTGAGGGGTCAGGAACCCAAATACCCGACTCTCCTCTTTTCCATCCCGCACTCATAAGCGAGCGCTCTAAGGAAGTTAGGGAATTTTTACTTTTAACAAGAGGAGACGTGTCATTGTGTCGTCCTTTGTGCAAACCTAACTTAGGCAAAGCTTCACAATCATTTATGTGATTCAACGAGGAAAGATTACTCACAGTTTCAAAAGGCTCTTTGCAGTTTAGCGGCATTTCAGGCTGTAGGTTAGGCTGCACAGTAGCTGTCACTGACTGCTCCACCCGCTCTGACACAAGTGAGCAGAATTCTTTTGATGAACTGATGTCACTAGGAAGATTCCCAATGCTTTCAGCTGGGGCTGCATTTGCCAAGTCAAGTTTAGGCAAGCCTTGTAGAAACAGCGCTGACGCTTGCAACTCCTCATTGTTCAGCAGTTCCTCCTGAGCTTCAGTAAACTCCAATGCAGTAGTGTGGGAGACTGATTTTTTGACCCAAGTCATCATATGTGAGCTGTTTATTCTGCTTTAGAATATTGGACAGCCAAGCTTAGCCTGAGGCAAAGAGACCTGTCAGTGGACTTGCTAAATCCACCGCAATATCGGATAGATCATTCTCCATATCCTTAACAGCTTCAAACATATCAAAAGTCTCCTGAGCTGGACCTGTGGGTTAGGAGACCTGCACACCCACAGGTACACCAGCAGAATGAGCAAGCAAAACACCTTCCTCCATAGCAGCAGCTCCCCCTACTGATGAAGAGTAGGGGTATTTCCCCTGTGCCCTGGCCAAATGTCCCCCCATTCACTAAAAATGCCACCAACAGCTTAATCTGGTTCAAAGTCAGCTGGCATTCATCTGTATCCCCTTCCCCCGGGTCGTGCCTGAAAATAGGCAGAATTTGTCTAATGCACTTACCCGGTCAACAAAAACTAATTAAATTAAACTAAACTTAGCCTGTCTCTCCAAAATCTAAAGCACTTCTCTATGCCATCTGGCATGTTCTTCCGTAAGGTTGCATAAACTCACTGGTATGATGTACTGGTTGTACAGTCTTACACTGCAGAAATGACAGAGATAGTATACTAATTTTCCATGCACTGTTTGAGTTATACATAAGCTGTTATCCTCTAATTGCAGTTGCTCCCACTGCACCGCTGTAATGTCTAACGTAATGCTCAGCTTACTTTAATGTAATGTATTTGTCTCCATTGAAATGTTTTTACCTTTGTCTGTAACTCTCCTGGGTCATGCATGAAAACAGGAAAAATCTTTGCCTAGCGCACCTACCCAATAAACAAAAACTAAATAAATAAATTATGTACCAGATCCACAGCAAAGGTAAATAACTGAGACACATGCCAACCATAAGGAGAGAAGTCATCGGCAGCCTTACAGTATGGTGACTCTATAGTGTTCGAATGCAGGAACCAGCCAATCAAATGGGCTGGCAGTATAGCCCAGAGGTTAGAGTAATGAGCTGTGAATGAGTGTGGCACCTCGAGCAGACCTGGGTTTGATTCCCACAACCTCCACTTGTGTACTGTGTGACTCTAAGCAAGTCACCTAACCACTTCGGTGCTCCCAGGTCACCCCTGAAAACAGGCACTTGTGCCTAGTGGGCCTTATCTGGTTACCAAAAGAATAATAATAAAAAAAAGAATATTTTATCGGAGTAGGAGTGATTGCTTACATCATAAACCATGGGGTGCCATTACTGATGTTGTCCACCAAATGGAAACATTACTTCTTACATGCTTTAGCTACAGTGATCTCTCAGTCACTGCTAGAGATGTGTGAAGTCTGAAATTTGCTCCATGAGGTAATTTGCAGATTTCGCGGAGTGATTTTATGAGATTTGCGGCTGCGAATTTCTCGGGTCATTCTACGAAATGCGAAATTTTGCCCTCAGATTTCATGCCCCAGCTGTGAAATTCGAGCATCGCTGTAAAAAACTTCACATTTTGATGAAAGGTTTGTGCAGATCGTGTGAATTGAAGTTCCGAAGTTTTTCCAAAACTCCACGAATTCCGCAAAGTGCAAATTCTTGGCACTTCAAGTGAAATTTGCAGGTAAAGTTTAACTTCGCAATATCTCTAGTCACTGCTGCTGCACAATGCTTTATTATGGACATTTGCATGAATTTATGATCCTGCTTTGAAATCTGGGTATTTATGATTGCAGGACATGTCCATGTACTTAGGATCCTATTATAAGGATCTCCACAAGATGCAATATAATTTCAGTAAGCCACAACAACCCTGAACTGATTCATCCATCATTCCTCTACTGCGTCTTCTCTACACACGTCATCAAGATCACTGCAATCGATTTGCAGCCATATTGGCTCTGGCCAGAGATTGTTTCTTTAGTGGGGGAAGGGGCTGCCAGTACATGTTTTTGCATACCCCTACCCAGTGTTAATGTGGCTTTGTCTTTCCCTAAGTGAAATCAAATATTCCCAAGGAAATGAGACAGATCAGATAACTCCCATTATTAATCAGTAGGAGAATTCCTGCAATCTGGTTGGCAAAGAATTCATATGTGGTTGGGCTGACAATATTGCCTAAATGTTAGAGTAATGAGCTCTCAACGAGCTTGGTACATCCAGGAGACCTGAGTTTGATTCCCACAACCTCCCCTTGCACACTGTATAACCCTAAGAAAGTCATTTAACTTCCGCAGTGCTGCCGGTCTCACCTTTAAATTAGTCTTGTGCCCCATGGGCACTACTCTGCTAAAAAGAATAAAAAAGTGAATAAATAAAATAAAATCAAGAACTATTCCTAGCTTTGGTGATATCTCGTAACACTGCAGTCTGATAAAATTCCAGCCAACTCGTTCCTTACATGCTGTGCCTGTAAATCATTTGATCATATCAATACTATACTCAAGAATGTGTGTTATTGTTTGGGATAATGCCACTTCTCACATGGCTATATCTCATGCATCACAACACACCAGAGGTACAGCGTTGTCCCATAATACCACACACCCTGCAATGTATTATTGTGTAATTATCTAGGCATTGTTGAGTGATGTAAGTAGCTCAGTAGGTTTCATACTTCCTTCTGGAGCCAGACAATTGGAAGGTCCTAGGTTATAGTCCCACATCAGGAACTGACACTGTAGTGCAGCACTACAAAAATGCTGCAGTATGGACTTGCCATGCTTCAGATTAGACATAAAACCAAAGTCCTGTCTGTCCGTATCTGTTCATATGTAATGGCTGTCCAGGTGGATGCTGAAGCCCCCATTGTACTTATTATAAAAGTAGAGGAGTTTTCTCAGTGTTCTGGTCAACATTCTCTGTCAATAAAAAAGGGCCATGTAACCCCCCCAAGGACACACGTAAAAAGGAGCTGTCACAGATCATTGTGCTTTTCCTGGTTAAATATTACAAATAAATACATTTTCTGATTAACTGCTATTTGCTGTTGCCCCAAGATAAACAATCTTAGTTGAAAAGCTGCCCCCCTTAACCTCCCCAAAGAGAGTAGGGAACTCCAGGAACAGGAACAAAAGCTTGAAACAGCTGAACAGTCTATTTAGACTGGAGGACACCACATACCCCTCAATGTTCAGTTATAAAATGCAACAGGTGATTGATTTTGGAACTATAGTTTGGTTGTATGCCAGCCAGTCAGACAGGCCATTTAAAGGCTGTGAGCCTGTGTGATGAATCTTGCCTCTACATTTTTTGTCTGAAAGCAATTTTGGTTTGACAGACACATGCAGCAAATTAGAAAATGATGAGGAGGACTTTTTTTTAGAATCAAACCTTTGCTGTAAAAATAAGCAGGAAGAAAATAATTGAGTTAGGAGAATTCAGAGCTGCACTTCGACTGTGTGGGATGCATAAGTCATTGCAACAGACAGACTGAGAAGAATTATCTAATGTGTGCATTTATATCCCCAGTGCCTGGGGTTAGCTGACACATGAGTTATGTAGGCAGCTGGTATGCTGTCCATCTCATCATGAGGTGGCTGAGACCCCAGCAAGGGTGCCAACTTCTGAGGGTGGAGATATTTTGCAGCTACTTGCAGTAACAGTGCCAAAGTAGCCTCATACTTCACTCTTGCTGGCAACGTTCATCCCTGTGCCAAACAAGGGTGAGGAAAAGTAAAAGAAAAATGCCTCCATAACCATACATCTCAAGTGTCCCGGATTTTCAGGGATTTATTTAGTTTTTGTTAACCACGTAAGCACACTAGACAATTAGATGATTTTTTCAGGCGTGGCCTAGGAGATTACAACCAAATCTACATACGGTAGAAATATATTGTGTATTACAATATACTGTGGAGGGAAAAACAAAACCATAAACTCCCTTTTTCACTTCACAAATTTCCTTGGTTCCTCCTAAAATGGGCATTTCTGCATTGGAGAAGTAGGGATCTGAAACATTAAATAATGCCACACATTAGGTTTTTTTTTTTGAAATTTCAATTTATCCATTCCTACTGCCTGCCAGCCTCGACCCTTCAGGGCATCCAAGGAGTCAGCATCCTGCCTCATGCCCATTCAGACTCACCTCCCAGTCCCCCATGGAGCTTCGGCTTCCCCTCCAAGTGGGGATGTGGTGGGGTCTGTACCCCCAAATCCTTCATTTCGTCAGGCCCGTGGATGTGATCTGGTGAGCGGGACACATAGGAGGCACGGTCCGGGAAGCCCATCTTCCCAGAGCCGGTAGGAGTTTTTCCACTTTTTCCTCCCTCGGGCACAGTGAGAGTCCCCTGATGTCAGGGCGCACATGTCGACATCCACTGCATCTTGATGGCTGCCCGTCCCCTTCGTGGGGCTTGTGGTCCCCCTGAGCCTTCACCCAAGGACACACACAAGTTTTGTGGGCATCAGCCAACACATCCCATCCCCCTGGAGACAGCAAGCTGTCACAGGATGCTTAAGCTGTTCTCCCCCCCAGCTGGCCCTCCAGTAACCCGAGTCCACTGCCAAACCTGGGTCGCTGGCATCGCAAGCGGAAATCCAACCACTGCGCTGATGGGCTGGAGATAATGCCACACATTAGTGTCACAGTCTTGCTCTCCTCTAGGAAGTGCTTTTACCTCTAAGCCAGATGTTGTGGTAGCTTTTTGAGCTGATATGACCTTTTTTGACACAGTATGTGTCCCAGATTGTTATCGATTGCACCTGATTTTGCTGAGCTTTGTCCCTGATTTGGGATACAAGAGGTACGGCTGTTGCCCTTCTCGCTTCCGTCAGCAGTGATTCTAGACCTAATTACTTGTGGTTCCCCCTTCACCGCTCCCTCTCCTCCCTTCTGCCCCAACCCACATCCAAAAAGTGGAAAAAAGTCTATGAATGCAAGTGTGATAACAACACTTTTGTGACATGATAGAAACTTTCAAGTACCTCAAGGGAATCAACAAAGTCCAAGAGGGTAGCATCTTTCAGAAAAAGAGACTTGCAAGAACAAGGGGACACAATTTAAAGATAGAAGGAGGGCGGTTCAGAGGCAATGTGAGGAAGTATTATTTCACAGAGAGGGTAGTGGATGCATGGAACAGCCTTCCTGAGGAAGTTTTGGGGTCTAAAACTGTGGGAGAATTCAAGAATGCATGGGACAGACATAAGGCAATTCTTGTGGGGGGCAGGAAGATAAAGGCTGTTGGTTAACTAGGATCTGCGGCCTATCCTGTAGGTAGGGAAATGGGCAGACTAGATGGGCCTAGCGGTCCTTATCTGCCGTCAAAGTCTATGTTGTTTTCTGTGTTGATACTTTCTGCATTTCAAACTGGTCTCTTCTTAGACTTTGTACTTTAGTACGACCCTTATGTGCCGGTGCCCCAAGTGGCTGCTTGGTTCACTTGTGCCTAATACAGCCTCTGGCTTCTGTCAATGAAAAATGCAACAAAGTCATCAAAATACATAATTTTCACAAAACAAGTTTTAGTTTCAGCCACATTACAGTTCAGGTTTTGTAAGAACACAGGAAACAATCCTAGGAAACTAGCAGTGACGGATGCATCTACAGATGGGGTCATGGGTAAGGGGGTCTGTTCTGTTCCTATAGCATGTGTAAACTAAAGATTGGCGATGAGACAGCTCTGCCCTAGTTTATATTCTGGCCTAAATCTCAGGGAATTCAGCCTTTAGGATCTGGCTCAGTCCACGTCTACTGACCTCAGAGAAAAATTTAGAATTAATGTATGCACAGCAACCATCAAAAGAACCAGCAGTTGAAGGTCATACAGTTATAAAAGGTATTGTTTTTCTCACCACTGTTTGGATTCCTTTTTGCTATCCTCACTGTGATGTCATCCCATGTTGTGCTTGTTTTCTTTATTCTTATCACTCCTTCCACCTCTGTGAGTCATCACTGCAGGTACCTGTTGTGGTTAGCAACACACTCAATATATTAATGAGCACAGCCAATCTGCACTCCGGTCTGACCTTTACGTGCAAAGTGGAAGCATGCCATGGGTTAATGAGCACAGTCTGGTCATGCTCACAAGGGAAATGACAGCAGCCAGCAGTCTGCTGTTCTGGTTTTAGAATAGGGGCTGACAGGCACTGACACGTGTGACACCACAAAGAAATAGAATAACATGCAACACACCAGTGCATGCCTTACAGCCTCTTCCGTTATGGCAGCAAAGCCAATAAAGGTGCCCCCCCCCCCAGTTCAAATGGCTGTGACCCAGACAGAGCACTAAAAATGTAAACTAAGTAACAAGCAGGTCAGTACACAGTTTCAATGGTACCCAGATTGCCTGGCATTTTATTACTGAAACTGCCAACAAAGCATTAAATAGCTGTTTTCCTTTACAAAAAAGAAGACACATAAGGCCCCATAGTCAAAGGTTAGTATGGGTGGCAGACATGGGTTTGCACCAGTACTCCAGGCAGGGTCATATTCAGAGGTCCCCAGAGTGCAGCCCAAACCAGTAGCGCAATCATGCTAAACATAGTGCAGCGCCTATGCAAATGAGCGAGCCCCTCATGCATAACAGTGCAGTGGTATATTGAGACAATTCAACAGCACTAAGCAGGCCCCAGAGCGGTGCTATTTACTGCCACCCAAAAATGTGTCTTATTGCAGCACTACTGCTGTACCCCAACCCCTAAAGGCAGGGTGGCTGTACTGCAGTCACCCACCATGTGTCTACTGGCCCCCTTCCCCCTAGCACCCCCCTTAATATACAGCACGTAAGATCCATGGTAGTCTAGTGGACCTCCCTCCCCATGATCAAACCCATTCTATACATATCCGATGATCCCTACTAGTGCAGAGGTCCACTCTCCACCAATTGCCTCCATTGTATTCATATCCAGCATCTCTGTAGTGTTAGTGGATGCCCCTTTCCCCGATTGCCCCACATCCTTGTAAAATGAGATTGCCTGATGGGCTAGGGCCCCCCCACACACAGCACCATAGCACTTCCTGTGCATTTGCCATCCCACACTTGTCCACCTGCTGAGGACCCTTGCCCCACCCCCCCTCCATTGACCCTGGTCACCACTCACAAGTAAGAATGGCTCAGATAGATTTCCGGCACAGCCCTTCACTCACCTCCTCGGCTGGCCACCATCTAACAGTTACAGAGCGTGATCATGTACGTGATCATGCTGTACGACTGCCAGATAGCAGCTAGCCATGGAGGTGAACAGAGGGCTGTACTGACCATAGAACTGCACTTTTCTTACTGGTGAGTGGTGACCACAGTGGGTGCGAGGTGGAGATCCTCAGCACGTGGGAGGTGGAAAATGCCAAAAGCATGGGGGGGTGGGCTTTGGTGCTTGTTGGGTGGGGATGATAATCCACCAGAGATTTTCATTATGCAGTGGACATGGAGTGATTGGGGGGGACAACTAGATTACCAGGGATCACTGGATATGTATACAACAGGAGGATCAGGGGAAGGGGGACCACAAGTAGTGGTGGGCTGTTTCATGCATCCACCACCCTCTCTGTGAAAAAAATACTTCCTCACATTGCTACTGAACCTCCCCCCCATCTTTAAATTGTGTCCCCTTGTTCTTGCACATCTCTTTTTCTGAAAGATGCTACCCTCTTGGACTTTGTTGATTCCACTGAGGTACTTAAAAGTTTCTATCATGTCCCCCCTCTCCCTCCTTTCCTCAAGGGTATACATATTAAGCTCCTTTAGTCTCTCCTTGTATGGCTTCTCTTGCAGACACTGCACCATTTTAGTTGCCCTCCTCTGGACTGCCTCTATCCTGTCTATGTCCTTGCGGAGATGGGGTCTCCAGAACTGGATGCAGTACTCCAGATGGGGTCTCACCAACTGTCTGTACAGAGGGATAACAACTTCCTGTTTTCTGCTGGTGATGCCTCTCCCTATACATCCCAGTATCCCCCAGCCCTCCCTACTGCCTTCTCACATTGCTTGCTAACCTTAAGGTCATCTGATATGATTACCCCAGGTCCCTTTCCATTTTTGTTGTTGTTACTACCCCCCCCATTGTGTAATCTTCCCCTGGGTTTTTGTTTCCCAGGTGCATTATTTTGCACTTCTTTGCATTGAATCCAAGCTGCCATACTTCTGACCATTCCTCCAACCTTGCCAAGTCCCTTCTCATCCTTTCCACACCTACTTGTGTATCAACCCTGTTGCAGATCTTTGTGTCATCTGCAAAGAGGCATATATTTCCTTCCAGTCCCTGTGCAATGTCACTTATAAAGACATTAAAAAGGACTGGACACAGTACTGAACCCTGTGGTACCCCACTAGTAACCCCTCTTTCTTTAGAGTGGACTCCATTTACAATTCCCTTCTGTGTCCGGTTGTCCAGCCAATGTTTTACCCAGGCTACCACCCTGGGACCCACTCCCAGGCTGGTTAATTTGACAATTTTTTGTGTGTGACTGTGTCAAATGCCTTGCTAAAGTCTAGGTAGGCCATGTCCATAGCCCTTCCCTGGTGTACTACTTTGGTCACCCAGTCAAAGAAATCAATTAGATTCATCTGACATGACCTTCCCACTGTGAACCCATCTGGCCTTGGGTCCTGTGCCCCACTGGCCTCTAGGTACTCAACAATTCTTTCCTTCAGAAGTGATTCCATCACTTTCCCTACCACAGAGGTCAAACTGACAAGTCTGTAGTTTCCTGCCTCTGTCTTGATCCCACTTTTGTGAAGGGGAATCACATCCACCTTCCTCCAGTTCTCCGGTACCACACCATCCTCCCATGATTTGTTCAAAAGGGTAGTCAGTGGTTTCACTAGTTCTCCTCTTAATTCTTTTAGAATTCTGGGGTGAATTCCATCAGGCCCCATTGCTTTGTCCACTTTCAGTTTTAGGAGTTCTGTCAGAACCCTTTCTTCTGTGAAAGGACTGGGATCAACCCCCCTATCAAGAGTGCTTCTATTAATTGGATTAGGCACCCCCCCTCCACTTTTGTGAATACTGAGCAGAAATATTCATTCAGTATCCCTGCTTTTTCACTGTCCCTCTCTGCCCACCCATCCTCCATTCTATTCAGCCTCACTATCCCTCCCTTTGTCTTTCTACGCTCCCTGATGTACCTATAAAAGGTTTTATCCCCCTTCTTAACCAAGTTGGCTATCCTTTCCTCAGTTTGGGCCTTTGCTATTCTGACTTTCCTCCCTGCTTCCTTCTGCCTTAACTGGTACAGTTCTCTGTCCTGCTCCTTCTGTGTTTCCTTATACTTCCTGAATGCTATCTTTTTCTCCCTGACTTTCCCATCCACCTCTTTTGAGAACCATAGTGGCTTTTTCTTTTATTTTGATTTGCTTATTTGCTTCACACAAAGGCTTTTTGCCTCTGTGATGGCAGTTTTGATGTTTCCCATTGTTGCTCCACCCCTCCTTCTAGCCTGTTTGCTAGTGCTTTTCTAAGGCACTCTCCCATCTTGCCAAAGTCAGCCCTCCTAAAGTCCAGTACCCTCACTTTTGTATGGCTTGACTCTGTGGCTGAGTTTATCGTGAACCACACTATTTGATAGTCACTTGTTCCCAGATGGCAACCCACTTCTAGATCTGAGATCCTCTCACTGTCCACATTTGAGAGTATGAGATCTAAGATTGCTCCTTCATGAGTGGGTTCCAAAACTAACTGTCTGAGGCATGCCACCTGTAGGGCATCGAGAATGGCCCTACTCTTGGATGTGGCTGCAGCAAATGTGCTCCAGTTAACATCTGGCATATTCAGGTCTCCCATCAACAGTATCTCCCCTTTCTCTGCCATCCTAAGAATGCCTTCTATCATATCCTTGTCCATTCCCTCCCCCTAACATGGGGGTCTGTATACAACCCCTGTGCAGATTGTGGTGCCATTTCCAGTCTCTAAGGTGACCCACAGTGCCTCCTCTCCTCCCAGTTTACTCTTTTGTTCAGTTGCTTTTATCCCTTCCTTTACATAGAGAGCTACTCCTCCCCCCGTCTCCCTCCCTGTCTCTCCTGTAGGTTATGTACCCTGGTATGTTAACATCCCAGTCATGGTTCTCTGTGTACCATGTTTCTGTGACTGCAACGATATCCAGGCATTCCTCTTCCATCAAGGCCGCCAGTTCAGGGAGCTTGTTGCCCAGACTATGGGCATTAGTACTCATTACCCTCCATTTCCTGATGGCCTTACTCCTTTTTCCCTGTAATCCACACCCATGTGCAATCAGGAGTATCATCATCAACATCATCATCAAATCTTTATTTATTCAGGTGAACATCATTGAGCAAGGCTCATTTACAAGATGGACCTGATAAGGTCAAGGTTCAATAGTTGATACACAACAGATACATCATACACTTATATAAGACAGTTATACATACAGGGGAAAATGACGTTTATAAACACAGTGATGTACAGTAAATTCACATGATAAAAATCGGTTACAGGAAAGTTAAGCTAATATTTACAGTATGTACAGTATATACATATCCCAGTGGGGGGGCCATGGCAGACACTCAACATAATGTAATACTAGGATGGTGAAAGTATTACTGGGTGCCATAAGATAGGGTGTCTGTCTGGAAGGAATATGCCATATATGGTTTGGAAGGGAGATTTGTGAGATGACAATGCTAGCTCTAGCGGTAGCAACTGCATCCCGGCATGCACTGTGGTACCCACAATGCTTTGAGCTGCTGCCACAGTCATGACTGGGCACTCACTCAAGCTGTCGGAAGGCAAATGTGGATGCTCCAACAATGCACAGATATTACATATTTTTATGTTTGCTTGCACGCATGTGCAAGAAACATAGTGCCATCATCCGAGATTTCGGAGGTGTGTCACCCCCTCTTCCAGTTCAGTCAGTGTGTTGGCAGGCACGGTCCCTGTAAGCCAATGCATACTGGAGCTGTCTATGACAAGCTCCAAAATGCAGTGGCATACAGTTGAAAGGGGGAGCTACGCTTCAGTGAGCAGCGATAAGATATCTCCTGCTCATCGCAGTTCCCCTACACACACACACACACACACACACAATGCGCGTATACTACGTGCTGCCTCCCCCAGCACAAATGTATGGCGATGGGGTTGCCCAATCCCCGTCGGCTGTGCTACGCTCCCCCATGCTATCACCAATGGGGTGCCCAATACCCGTCGGCTTCCTCCCCAAGTACAAGGTGCCACACTGAGGCCCACTCAGCGTGGCAACAAATGCCATAGCCCGGCAGAGTGCTCAATCCCAAGTGACTCCCTCCCCCTCAGCTGTCCTTCTGCCATGCTGGGAGCCCACCAGCGTGGCAAGCGTCCCAGCGTCTTTTTTTTTTTTTTTACCTGCAAAGCAAAAGCGGTCCCGCGGTCTTCCTGGCCCTCCACAAGCCGCCACCACCTCGCACCTACCTCCCTACACCTCCCTCACCCCATACTTACCTCTCGGAGCTCGGTGCAATGATCTGCGGTGGACCGGGAACACGCTGCACTCTTCAAAGCCGACCGCGAACTGAGGAAATGCCGGTAAGCTGTTTAATGGGCTAGATAGGGTTTTTTCAACTTTGTTGCATATCTCAGGCATTTTTTGGACTTTTTGCACCAAATTTTCAACATGATGTTTTTGGGACCCCTTCTCATGAATGATGTCACTGTCATGGCGTTTTTCGGGCCTGAAGGGTGATTTCGCAGTCACTGCGCGAAATCACTTTTCAGGACTGTTAAATGAAACGACACTGCCAGTGTTCATAAGGTCACCTCTCAAGAAGCCTATTTTGAAAATTTAGTGTAAAAATTCCAAAAAATTACTGTTTTACGAGCGTGTGTTGCGCAGTTCCTACGCACGCTCATAATTTCGCAAATTTTCAATATTTTCACTCCAGATTTTCAACATTGCCATTTTACCACACCTTCTTATGAGTAGTACAGCTGTCATTTTTCACATCTCACCCAAAACATGTTTCCGCCCAGGTAGCGCACAATGGCGCGAGCTGGTGTCGAAATCAATGTACAGGACAAATTAAGAAAATCACAGTGAAACTGTTCATGAGCAGAGATCTTAGAATGGCTATGTTGAAGAAATTTGGTGAAAATTCCTAACAATGACTGTTTATGAAGCGTCGCGTTGTATAGTTTCTAAGCCGCGCTGTAAGTTTGCGAATTTTCAATATTTTCACTCCAGATTTTCAGCATTGACGTTTTACCTTCTTATGAGTACTATAGCTGTCATTTTTCATATCTTGCCCAAAATGTATTTCCACCCATGTAGCGCGCAATGGCGCAGTCGATGTGCGAAATCAATGTATGAGACACATTAAGAAAATCACAGTGACACTGTTCATGAGCAGAGGTCTTAAAATGGCTATGTTGAAAATTTGGTGAAAAAATTCCTAAAAATGACTGTTTTACGAGTGTGCATTGCGCAGTTCCTATGCATGCTCAGAAGTTTGCAAATTTAATATTTTCACTCCAGATTTTCAACATTGCCATTATATTGCACTTCCTTATGAACAGCACAGCTGCCATTTTTCATATGCCGCCCAAAATGTGTTTTCCCACATGTAGCACACAATGGTGCTGTTGGTGTGCGAAAGCAATGTTTGGGACAGATTAAGAAAATCACAGTTACACTGTTCGTGAGCAGAGGTCTTAAAATGGCTATGTTGAAACATTTGGCGACAAAAGTCCATAAAATGACTGTGTTACGAGTGAGCATTGCGCAGTTTCCACGCACCTTCGTAAGTTCATGACTTTGTAATATTTTAAGTCCAGATTTTCACCAGTGGCATTTTCCACACTTCCTTATTTACAGTACAGCTGTCATTTTTCACAACATGGCGAAGTGTGTTTTCACACTTTCAGCACAGAGATGCATGGTCGCTGTGGGAAATCATTGTTTGGGACAGATAAAGAAACCACAGTGACACTGTTCATGATCGGAGGCACCAAAATGCCTGAGTTGACAATCTGCTGTAAAAAATCCCCAAACTAATTATATTACGTTGTGCATTGCACAGTTTCTATGTACGCTCATGACTTCACCATTTTTAAATATTTTACTGCAGATTTGCAACATTGCCATTTTTACACCTCCCCATGAACAGTACAGCTGTCATTTTTTACATCCTGTTCAGAATGTTTTTGCACCTGTGGTGCTAAATGCCGTAGTCGCTGTGCATAAGCAGCTTTCGGCTAACAAACTGATATTCCCCCTGTTCGTGAGGTGGGGTCACAAAAAAACCACGTTGAGTGAAAATACCAATGAATGCCTGAGGTATTAGGGTTTCCAACCATAACGCCCAACCCTGTAGAGAATGACAGGCATCAGAGGTGTGACTTGGGATTCTTGCCTGTAATGGTCATACCTTTCCACACCCTGCAGCCAGTGAGAGGCATCGAGGTATGCCTTCGGACTCTTTGGCCCCAATGTTCACCCCATTCTCCTATATCACACCCATCTCACCATATTTCCTAATGGAATGGGGTGCGCATAAGGGCCAAAGACCCCAAGGAACACCGTGACACTTGTCAGTGTCTGCAGGGTGGGGTGTGGTGAAATGGCGTGGCCGTTATGCCTGACGACCCAAAGACACAGCCCAATGCCTGTCAGTCTCTGCAGGGTGGTGGTGGGGTTGGCTTCAGTTCAATACTTAGCTGCCATTCCTATTATGCAGCTCTGTAACTTCTACACTACCACTGCCAATGCCAGCAAGCAAATATTCAGCATTGACAAATGCTTGTTTAATCTGCTAGATAAAGTGGCAAGGCCATAGTTACATAGTACTGTAGTAGCAGAAAGGGCTGAATATCCATCTAAGCAGCCCCTTCTGCAGCACAGCAAAGACTTCACCCCAAGTTGAGTACTGACACACGTCTATGCTTAATTGCTGAAATGTTCCCCCCACTCAAGTTTTGCAACCCTCAGTGCTATTCTCCATCAAGAATCTGCTTAGTCTTGCTCTGAAAACTTGTGCTGTGCTAGCTTCCAGAAGCTGACTGGGTAGGCTACTCCAAATGCTGATCCATCTCTGTGTCGTATAAAGGTTTCTGATGTTTTCCCCTACCCTACCCCCATGTCTGAGTGAATGCCTTCTAGTTCTACTTGAATTCACCAGCTCAAACAGCTACTCCACCATGTCTATCCTTCAATGTTATTCAAAGCACCATGATCTCAGTCATCTCATTTCTTTTCTCAGCTGAATATTTAAAGGATGTATTGTCGTTTTTCTAAACCTGTGCCCCATTAGCCACTAATCAGCTTGCTGGCCTTGTGCTTGACCATGTAGACTTCTCCAGTACCATTTATTTACTGTGGTGACCAAAACTGGATTTACTACTCCAGGTACAGTCTTCCATACATCTTGTACAGAAGGGTAATCACCTACCTTGAGCTGCTCCTTTTCCCCTTCAGTACATAACACAGCACATTGTCTTCATGGTTTTTAGTTACTGCCCACAGTTTTCTCAAACCCTTTTCTTCTGTGGTGCTGTCCATTGTGCTACCACACAGGGTGTATATGCAACTTATCCCTCCCCCTAGGTGAAGTACCTTAAATTTCCACACATTAAATCCTTCCTCCATAGCATGGACCCATTGTGTGCAGGCCCCTGCAGTACTTCTCTTTAGTCAACTGCGTCTATGGTTTGGGCCATTTTAGTGTCATCAGGAAATGTTAGCATTCTGCCACTACTTCCCTTCCCTGGGCTATTGATGAATATCCCAGAAAGAGGGGATGGTGAGCTGCCCCACCAGTGGCTGATTGCAGAGTGGCATTTGCACTGGCTGTAAAGTCAGCAGATTTCCCACCCTCCTAGGCTGAGGATGGGTGCTGCTGTGGTGGCTTCTAACATCAGGGTGGTGACTGGGGGATTCACAAATGGGTAACATGACATAAAAAGAATATGTTAAAAGGAAGCAGGCAATTTCTTTTGAACAGTAAATGGACCCACCTGGTACAGACCAGCTGACTAACCATTACAGCAACTGGAAGATCACAGAAATCTCTGTAATATGATGGAAGACAAAACTTGTCTTCTTGCTATACTTCTTCACCAACAATTTAAGTTACACCTGCCTATTTAAGACAGACATGAGTTGTATGCAAAGTATAGTATAAAGAAGTGCTGCTGACAGCTATGACTAAGGGATGAAAAGAAGATGACTCCCCGGATAAGAGTGTTGATGAAAATGATGATAGTAATGGGGCTGGCACAGGTGGTGATGATGATGGCCATGACTCTGGTGGCTTTGCTTGAGTGAAAAAGGGAAGGGGAGGAGGAGGAGGAGGAGGAGGAGGAGGAGGAACAACCTAGTGAGAGGGGAAAGACCAAGATGATGGAGGTGATGGAAAACAACAGGCAAAGGATTAATGGTAAGTAAAAGAAAAGGGGACAGGAGAAAAAAAGATGACCGAGTCCCTTACTGATGTTTTAGAAACATAGAAACAGAATTTGACAGCAGAAAATGACTGTTTGGCCCACCCAGTCTGCTCAGATGGTCCTGCCTAGTTTGTCTCTGCAGACCCCAACTGGTGTCTGGCGACCCTCCCTCCTCCCTGCTCATTTGTTAATAGTTCTCTGTGTCTATCCCATGAATGCTTGACGCCCCCTACTGTTTTTGTCTCCACCACTTCCACTGGCAGTCTGTTCCAGGCACCCACCACTCTTTCAATGACAAAGTATTTCCTCATATCCCTCTCAAATTCCCTCCCTCCTGCTTCGTCACATACCCTCTAGTTCTGGTGCTCTTTCTCATTTGAAAAGAGACTCCACCCCTGCACCCTGTTCACAGCTATGAAGTACTTGCAGGTCTCTATCATGTCCCCTATTGCTCTCATCTCTTCCTTGATGTACATGTGGAGATCCCTCAGTCTCTCTCAGAGGTCTTTTGATGCAACCCTTCACCATTTTTATTGCCATCCTCTGGACTGACTCAACCCTGTCTATATCTTTTCTTACATACGGCCTCCAGAACTTGACACAATACTCCACGTGGGGTCTCACAAGCGAGAGATACAGTGGCAACACCACCTCCCTCCTTCTGTTGGAGGTGCCTCTCCCTATGCATCTCAGCATCCCACCAGTACTACCCACTGCTTTATCACACTGCCCTGTCACTCTGAGATCATCCAATATGAGAACCCTAAGGTCCCTTTCCTGCTTAATGACTGTCAGTATCTCCCCCCATTATACACTCAGCTCCTGGACTATTGTGCCTGAGGTGACCGATTCTGCAGCTGAGTGTTGCAGAACTCCAGTACTGGGACAGGTTCTCTTCAATACCTTAACAAGTGACATTGCAGAAGAACTGAAAGGGAAGCTATGCCATTTTCCAGATGACGACACAATCTGTAATAGTGTGGACGCTCAGGAAGGGGTGGAGAGAATGTGCAGGGAGCTTGGGAAACTCGATGAGTGTTCAGGAGCATGGCAGTTGGGGTTCAATGCCAAGGATCACAACTCTGTGTTGCATCATAGTACAATCCTGTGCTGCAAGCATGGGACCATGTTCTCCCCTCTCTCTGTGCTGGAGGTCTATATACCACCCTTGTATGGGGAGCAGCCCCAGTACCTGTCTCCAGGATGACCCACAGCACATCCAGTCCTTCTTTTTCTTCCAGGTTCCCCTGTACTATGATTTTTTTTTTAATATTAAGTGCCTGCTAAGAATCAAACCGTTTTGCCCAAAAATGTAGACTAACACAATATGGCTGTTCTTTCAATTTGACAAAGGGCAATCACTATTACGTAGTCTATTCTATAAAGTTAGTCATGAGAGGACTCACCAACTAGGAATGTCATCCAAGCAAATTCACCCGAAACACAAACTTCATTGCAATCGGGGATAAAGGTAGAGATACAGGTTCAGGAACAGGCTGGCAGGGGATGGTACCCTGAAGTGAAGAAGAGTGGTGAGATTGTACTAGCACCCTCTGACTGTAGTAAGTGAAGCATTTTGCAGCTTTTGTTCAGATCACCATCACTATTAATTTGTTAATGCACAATCTGCTGTCCAAGAACCTCCAGGCTAACAACATTACTGGTACAGTGAAAAAACTGGGTCACTATTTCAAGTCAGTGAAGGCATGAAAGTCATCTAGCAGGCAACTCAACTGGCATTACATAACCTGAAACTGGATGTAGCAACCCATGTTATACTGGTTCCAGTAACAACTGCTGGCTGTCCACAAGTAATTAGTTAGCTGGCACACGAAGTAAGTTGGTTAGTTAGTTGGTTGGTTGGTTAGCTCGCTAGTTAGTAGGTTTATTTTTGTTTACCAAATTAAAGGGCTCATGTACTGCCTAAAACTAATATTAATTTTTAAAAGCAGTCAACCATTATCTTTTATATCTGGGGTACTTTTTCTTTTCCCCTTAGTTAATTAGAAGATTTTTTACCTGATGTTAGTTGGAGTGATGTGTGGAACCCCTTCTGGCCATCCATGCGCCGGTCCAAGTGTGCCCGTCAACAGGGCGCCAAAATCCCTGATTTGCCACTCCTTCCCCAAGGTCCCCCCCCCCCAGAGCTAGAATCTATATATATATATATATATATAGGGGGTTGGGGGAAACAGCCCTCCCCCGCATCAAAAGCAGGATTCAAACTCGAATCCCTGGCATCCGAATGATGGGCACACTTGGACGGGCACCGTCCAATGGTGGAACCGTGTGGGACAGCACTCAGCCTGGCAGCTGACATATCTATCACTATCCCCCACCACCACATCAGCAGCATTGTGACCTTACTGACTGTGACATCACTGCTGCTTGGGAACAGTCACTCAGTGGCTGCCAGGTCAGTCACCTGTGATGTCACTGTAAGTAAGACAACAATGCTACTGATGTAGTGGGGAAGGGGATAGAGATAGATACGTCAGCTGCAAGGCTAAGAGCTGTTCCGCACATCCAGCACCAATTATCACACAGAAGACTTTCTAATGAGCAAAGAGAAAAAGAAAAATACTTCTGAAATAAAAGGTTACAACTGGCTATGTCTTAAAATTTGTATTATTTTCCTGTCTACCTGTTCTGGCTTCATTAACTCTTTATTAAATCCAAAGCTCACATTTTCAGGGATGACCCAGATTTCAAAATGAAGTGCATATAAGTGACGTACACCATAAAATTGCTTTTAAGAGAACAGAAACAGCACATATTAAAAGTGTATCAGATCAATTTTTCAAGCCTTGAGGTTTAAAAAATGTACAATAATAAAGTACATAAACTATAAAATTTCCTAGCAAGTAAGAAACTGATCTGGTATATAACTGTTAACACATTAAATTCCAGTTGTGGACATAATGCTTTTGGTCAGCAATTGATTGCTTATTTAAAACTTGGTAACTGAAACCATTTGAGGCAATCACACAAGGCATCAGCTCTGATCTATAATGTATGGGGAGCCCTTATTACTGTCTGAATTCAGACAGTTTACCAAGTTTTTATGGTATCGATGTGATGTCAAGAGGTTGTTAACCCTTCTTGACTACGTCACATCATTACAATAACAACTTGATCCTCAGTGCACATGCTCAGATCAACGGCCACGGTGGTGAGCGCTGCTATAGAGGGAGCCTGGAGCAACAGCAAAAAAAGTAAGCTTGATTTAGCCCTTATCACGGGGCGTCTGACCAACAGCCTCAGCGGTTCCTCCATTAACTTTTATAATGTATTTAGCCCCATACACTAGAAAAGCTAATGGATGGGAAACAGACAATAACCACACTGAAATCGCTTCTTGCGGTTTCCATGACAACTGTAAACCTCTTGAGCTGTGCTCTCAAGGTTTACCTAGTTGTCATAGAAACTGCTCAATGTGATTACAGCATGGTTATTGCCTGCTTCTCATCCATTATCCTCTGTTATGGCTTAGCAAGATTCTACCACACATTCATTTTTGGTAACTTGCTGTACAGCACATAACATTTTATTTCCAGCAAAAGAAAAACACAGTGATGGTGTGCAGCTCCAAAGGTCTGAGTGCTGTATTTGAAATGGACTGGACACTGTGTTCTGCCAGCATTTTTCTATCCATGTTTCAAAGACCAAATGGAACACATTCTCCCTAAACAGTTGGACACAAATGGAAAGAAATTCTGTCTGAATGCATCAGTGATTGGAAGGCACTACAGAATAAGCACAGGAGGAAAGAAAATTCAATAAAAAAGAAATGGACTGCTGGGAGCTGTACAAATCACACGACGAGTCAGGCAACTATGACAAACCAACCCAGGTTCTTCAAAAGTAAGAAGACATCTGTCTTTGACTACATGCAGTTAATGTCTTATGCCAGCATAATGGGACACAGCTCTCAAACTGCCCACCGGAATGTAAACCAGTGTGAGAAGGTAAAAATTAACGTCATGTCTAGAACTGGAGGATAACAACGTGGCAAACCTCGTCAGAAACCACCATCAATTACTTAAACATTGCTTGTTCCAGTGTGAACTCTCGAGTGAATCTTTAGTGTTGCTAGAAGCATCGTGATGGACAAGAAACCCCTTTTAACCCCATATTACCTTAATTAAATAGAAGTCAATGCAAAAATGGCAACACACGTAGCTCTTACATGTGAAGGGGCTAAGAGTCACAAATGCAGAGTGACTCACCTTCCCAAAAATGAATATGAGTGACTTCCACCAGGAACCACAGAAGACCATAGTGTTAGCATCTGACCTAAACAAAAATTAGTAACGGGGATGAGGAAGAGGAAGTGGAGCAGGAAGATTAGTATATAACTTTATACGTCATCTTTCAGGACAACTGTGGGAGGATTTTCAACATTAATAGCTGCTTATTTAATTAGCTTAAGGTGGATGATTGCTGTCTCCAGAAAATCATCATTGTTCCTGTATGTATTTGTTGATATTGTATGTTTCACTTCTGCAACTTTTCTTCCCTTAATGACTAACTGACTATGTAACTCATTCTGACAAACTGACATCTGAATCCCATGTGACCTGTTCTGGCCTTACTGTGTCCACCCTATACCTCCAACTCCATCATAGCATTCTTCAGACTTCTGTTTAATTTGCATATCATAACCATGGGCTGATTTATGTAGTCTGCTCAGTACTGTGTGTGCTGCCATAATACACCATGGCTGCCTGCCTGTTTTCCATATTTGCAGTGATGAGCTCAGTTCCTATGTGGGCTATACTCTCTTGTATAAGTCTACAGGTCTGATTGGAGGATCTGCTATGGGTAAGATATCACCTCATGCATTCTTAAGATGAGAAAACTGCAAACTGAAGTACAGCAGTTCTGGCATCCCAAAGATGCAAGAGCAGATACTCTCATATCCGCAGGAGGCCCTCCAACCAAACCCATAACATTATAATAGGCTTTGCTAATTTTTGTTGTTTAAAAATACTTTTTTCCTTTAAAATGCTGATGACACTAACAGACAGCAAGAAGTTGGTTACAGCAGCACAGCACATGCAGCACTCTTACTGGAAGAGTTTATCATGTGCAACTGAACGAATAGTCGTGATTGGTCGGGAGTGTCACATGATGATCCCGTGATGTATAATGCCAATACTACTGAATTAATTGGAAGGATGAACATGAAGATATGCACTGAATAACTAAGAGTGTATGTAGAAGAGCAAGATAGTTTTGTGGGCAGATCATTATTACATCTTTTTTTAAGCTTAGCTAATTGTGGATGGGAGCAATCTCCTTAAATTAAGAATTTCTGTTGATGTACACACTAATGTAAACACTGTTCTCCTCTCAAGTCACTTTCAAACCAGCGCATACATGTGACCTAATGACCTGCGTGGTTTACTACCATGAAATCCCATGCCCACCTGCTATTGTCTATACTGTATCATCATGGTGACCAACTGACTTCCCATGTGGCATTTGCCACCTAATACAAACTACCCATAGTACCTTCCTGCAGTGCCAGCCTATTTGGCCTGGCTGCCTACTCTGGCCTGTGTTCTGCTGACTGTGAACTCACATGATAATGCCATCACAACTCTTCTAAGACAGACAAACTCTGGATATCACATAATGAACCTCAGCTAAGCAAAAATTATTCTGAAGATTTGACCTGAAGTGGGTGTACCCTGAATATGGTTAACTTCTAGAAACTAAGCATGTTGAGCAATTCATATAATAGATGATATCCAACATCATTTTGTAAGGAGGGGGGAGTCATCAACCTAGTTGATTACATTTCTGATGAGGTAAGCATAAGGATAGGTGGGGATGCTGTATGCATAGGGCAGGATATTTAGAAGGGGTTGCGCATGGCGCTACACAGTTATGTCATGCACAACCCACTGATGCACCCCGGTGCAATATTCAAAGGGGGATTAAGCCTGGCACAAATCCCGATGTGCAAGAGTGCATCAGTAATGTATGCAGCGCAGGTAGAGGGGACGTGCCCATGCATACTCCTCACATCCCAATATTCAGCCCAGGATGTGCTGAGCCCATGCATACACAACCCCTACCTGCGCTGCACACAGGTGAGCCAAAATAAAAGGAGCAACAGCTGTCAACCAACAGGTGAGCTGTGTATTGCAGGGCTCAACACGGCAGCTGCCACCTGTGGGTGGCCACCCGAGCTCCGGCTGCACCTTCATGGCGGTGCCCCCCATGGCCAATCGTGGGCATACGTAGAAAAAGGATAGTCCCATATCCCTGGTGGTCCAGTGGACCGCTCACAGCCCGATCACAGGTGTCAGTAATAAATAAATACACACCAATCCAACCCTGGTGGTCCAGTGGTACCCCCTCCCCACCCACCTGCTGAGCCCCACTGCCCCGCTCCCCAATGGTCAGCAGTGGGCAGCAGCTCCCCCCACCCACTTGCTGCCCTGCTGCCCGCCAACTGACTCCATACAGTAGGGCTGTATGCCCATTGGTCCGCAGCGTGAGCCAATGGGTGTGCATCCCATACCAGACTACAGTCCAGATATGTGAATGGATCCATTCACATATCTGAACTGTGTATGGTATGGGCTGCATGCCCATTAGCTCACGCTTGTGGACAATGGTGTACAGCCCTACTGTATGGAGCTGGGCAGCGGGTGGGACTGCTGCCCACCGCCGACGGGGGAGGGCAGTGGGGCTCAGTGGGTGGGTGGGGAGGAAGGTACCACTGGACCACCAGGGTTGAATTGATGTGTATTTATTATTACTGACACCCACGATCTGGCTGTGAGTGGTCCACTGGACCACCAGGGATATAGGACTATTGTTTCTTCCACATATGCCCGTGATCGGGCTGCAAGCGGTCCACTGGACCACCAGGGATATAGGACTATTAATTATAACAAATGCCCACGATCAGGCTGCGAGCAGTCCACTGGACCACCAGGGATATGTGACTATTATAATGCAACATATGCCCACAATCGGGCAGTGGGGTGCTTTGCCACTTGTGCAGAGGGTGTTGGTCCCCGACGGCTGCAGCCTGGCAGGGCGCCAGGTGCAAGTCACCGGGGATTGGCACACCTGCATGCAAATGGGGCCATAATGACATGCAAATGGCCCCATTTGCATGTGCACTTTTGAATATCACAGTTGTTGCGCCTAGTGCAATGGAACTTGCGCTACTGCATCCCCCTGCTCCACTCTGGCCACTTGTGCTGGTGCAGTGCCACTGCACCATGCACAGTGGGCGGGTGTCCAAGGTGTGATATTCAACGATGCTGTGCCATGGCGCAGCTCCGTTGAATATCACCCTGTCAACGCCCATGCGCATCCCAGTTGTGCTGCACCCAGGCTTGCACCACAGCCTGGCGCAGTCTGAATATCCCACCCCAGTATATTTTTACAGAACTTATTTTAAGATTGATGGCAACATAATTTTTGTTTCCTGTTGTCATAAATGTAGTGGCAATAAATATGAAGCAACATAATCTGAAGCATACAAAAATAGTTCTGCAGTGTTCCACTGGGAAATATTCTGTCACTGCAGTCACTGACCTGAATTATCATCACTGTAACAAGCAGTGTGTCAGCTAAGTCATGGCGCAGTTTTTCTCCCACTGAAAAATGACAAATTGGATCTCTTTGTATAAAAAGCTGGTTAGTCTATCTCTGTAAGTTTATATTTCATTCTTTTATTCTATAAAAGATAACTATCTATAAAGGTATGGGAGTATAAACAGTAAAATACTGGTGACCTAAACGTCAGCATCAGAATACCATGCATCTGAAAAAAATCAGGAAAAGAGAAGTAGAGATAAACACGCTGGCACAGCCCTTCAAAAATAATACTGTAATTATTCACTGACCTACGCAGCCAATATAGTGCTATGCTTGTGTAACTGTGTTAGTTTCGGTTGTGGCCGTTCGCACTCTCTTTTCCAGAGGAATTACCACCCTGTAGGGGTACGAAGCATGGAACTCTCAGAGAAGGTTCTGCCCCTAGAGGTGCCACGGGACAGTTCCCGTGGCTAAAGGTACCTTAGGAATCCCCCTAAGAAGAGAGCACTGCCGCTGGAGGAGGAGGGGAGGATGGTGGGGCAAAGACAACATGCATCACAGTGAGGCTGAGAGGAACTGCTTATATAGCTCAGAAGTAGGAGTGGCTGGTTGCTTGGCCACTGAATTACAGGCAATCCTTTCAATTCACTGACCTATGCAGCCAATATAGTGTTATGCTTGTGTAACTGTGTTAGTTTTGGTTGTGGCCATTCGCACTCTATTCCAGAGGAATTACCACCCTGTAGGGGTACGAAGCATGAACTCTCAGAGAAGGTTCTGCTCCTAGAGGTGTCACAGGATGGTTCCCGTGGCTAAAGGTACCTTAGGGATCCCTAAAAGAAATGCAGTATCATCCCCAAAGGAGGCAACATGATGGGTATGAGCAAGCAGTAACACTGACGTAGAAGCAGTAACTGGAACAGAGTAGTACAGAAGAATAGTGATGGCTTGCATTGAGAGAAGGGGATCCCCTAAGGAGAGAAGGAACAGGGGGACATCCTCCATCCAACAACGGAACCTACCTAAGGAAACTATGGGAAAACTATGTTAAGTGTTATGACCTGAGGCAATGTAGGAGAAAAAAAAAAAACTATGAAGAGGAAATCTCTGGGGATCCAAGGCCTAGGTCACCATCCCTCCAGGCTTGGGAAAATGTATTTAGTGACAGCTCTGCAGCTGAAATTTGGAAAACCCAATTAAAGGGAGGTGGAAAATATTCCAATTTGGAGGAAGGCTCTCACTCAAACCCTCTAGCAGGAACGTCTTGGAAGGTTGCAAGAAAACTCTGAAACAGTACAAGCATCCAAGCTGCAGGAGGAGAGCAACAACTGCTGAGGTACTCACCTGGCCTACCCGCCCTAAATCAAACCAGGTGAACCAGAGGCAGTCGTGGGGAGAGTGCGGTGAAGGTGCCTTGCTAGGGAAACCACTAAAGTCAATGGCCAACCATTATAGTGGAACACTAGAGCCAAAGGAGATCGTCATAACCACCCTTCACCACTAGTCCTAAATTCTACACCAGGAGCTGCTGTTGCGTAGCAGGCAGCTAAAGCCAAGCCCAGGGTTAGGACATTCCCAGCTATGGGCCAGGTGAGAAGGATCCCGCCCCAAGTTGTACATGCATGATGATGCGGACTAAATGCAGAACGAGACCATCGGCTGTAAGAACCTGCGCCAGATAAGAATGGCTGGCATGCCCCAGAATTGATTGAGAGCTGTAAAGCTGGTGCGCTGAATGAGCACAGCATGCTGAGATCGTAATGAGCATTGAGTGCCGACACCTTGCAAGGTCGAATGCAGATTGAGAGCAGGAGAATCCCAGGCCGAAGCCGAGGGGATGGCACTAGGCATGAAGCAATGGTTTGCATAAGCAAGGAGCAAAGTTTGCATAAGAAAATGTGGACCTGATAGGTCAGTAAGCCGTAGTAGTAATAGGTGGACCTGCATAACAACTGTATAGCAAGTAAACAGCACTGAGTTAGGGGCAAGCCAGCCAGACATGAATAGCCACATCAAGGTGACAAACTCTGAGGATTTTCAGCAGGGAAGACAGGATTTAGAACAAAATTAATTAACCACACAGGCCACAACCCCCCAAACACCTCCCAGTCCCCACCGTAGGACAAACAAGGAAGTGATGAAAGGCAGAGAACCACATGCAGATATAAAAGCTAGTTTAATAGCCTCAGCAGGAGCTTCAGTTAACCTCAGAGTAAACAAGGTAGAATAGGAATGGGTGTAAACAATGCAGCAGCAGGAAGCAAGTGGACTTATACAGCAGTAGTTAAATGAGTAGTGTTAAAACACAGGCACTGGTTACAATAGTAATTAAAGTAAACAGCAGCAGTGGCTGAAGTTGCAGGTAACTGAAAGCAGTAGCACGAGCTCCAAGTAGGTTTGCAGTTGCAGTGCAGTAAATTGAGAGTTGTGACTGAAAGCAAGCAGAATGAGCTCTGTAGTAGCAGTATGCTAGGAGTTTTAAAAATAAAAGCCCTCCCCAAAAGAGGAAACCAAAACACAGCAAAACAGAAAACAGGGAAGGTCCCCCCAAAAAAACAAGAAACAAAATACAGGAAAGCATTCAGCCCGGATGAAAGATACAAACCAGAAGCAGGAAAAGAAACACTGAAGTCCAGCAGAGACACACAGAAACAGCAGGCGGGGGGGGGGGGTGTTAGGCCCCAGCCAGCTCAGAAAACAAACCAATATAGCCTCCGGCTGCAAAGACAAAATGCTTCACAGTGAGGCTGAGAGGAACTGTTTATATAGCTCAGGAAATGGGAGTGGCTGGCTGCTTGGCCACTGAATTACAGGCAATCCTTTCAATTATAATAATGCAATTTTCATTCACACTTTTAGTAAGGCTTAACATTTATGTTTTAGATAAAATATTACCTTATTATCTATACATGTCAACAGTAACATGCTACCATTGACTTTTAAAGCAATGCTCTCTGCCCCCACACCCCTACTCCCTCTGCCAGCAATGCCATCCATTAACCCATCACACATTTTAAATGATGATTTATTTTAAAATATTTATCCAGGAAAAAACTTTACAAATTAATGAAGTCTAAGTGCTCAGAACAGCACAGTGCTCAGAGGCAGCAGCAGTAGGTACACATTACACACCAGTAAATGGAGTGTGCTTAACTCTCAGGGTCCACATGGGGGATCTCAAGGCCACTGACTCCCCACCCTTCTGGGACCCCGACTTACCATTTGAACTGTAATGCCAGGGGAAGTTCCTACCTCCTCTGTAGGGGAGTGTGGAGTGATAAATTCCACTGGCAGAATTCTGACAGAATTGTCATCCCATTTTCAAAATGTTTTGTGGTAAGCCCTTCTCAGGGGAGGGGGCGAACTTTATTTGAAATTGAATTCATTCTAAAAGCAGCAGCTAACACAACATTCTATTAGTCATTAATTTAGTAGTGATGTATTTCTTACTTCCTTAGATTCAGCACTGGTGCACTTTATATTCCCCTTATGGGTAGCCCATCTGAACAAGTGTCACCCTGCTTCTTTGCACCACTGACACCCCATAGAGAAAACAAAGGGTAAAAGCCTTTTGGGGAATGTTAAACCATAGCAAAACTTCATAAATCTTAAAGTACTGAATGCTGTCGATCTAATGTTGTTGTAATTAGTAAACCACCCAAGTAACACTTGTTAAATTGTGAAACTGTGAAGCCATTTTGGTTCGAGCTTGTTATTGGGATACTTGATAGATTTAAGAAGGAAATAGTTCCTCTCCATTGCAAGCTCCCAATCACAGCAAATACATGATCCTGTGCTTTCATTGGTTGTATGGAGGAATGTCAATTGGGTCATTGAGCCCTGTGCTATACAAATAGCCTGTCTTGAACAGTTAGGGAAGTTTTAAGAATGAGTGACAGACCAAGAGAGCGAGAAGGATGAGAGAGATGAAAGACAGACAGAGGGAAGGACTTTCCCATGCCATGCTGTTGGATAGATGTGGAAAGAATGAGCCATCCTTTGCCTGTTTGTGGTTATTTTTGTTTTTTACTTTTGGTCAGCTGTTCATAGTGGAATGAAAACATACCAAGCCAGGAGTATTGAATGCGATTTTTATTTCTGACTTATTTTATTTCTGAGTTCCCTGAATGCTCTAAAGAAAAAGAGCCACACTCATAAAAACTGAAAAACTGATGGACATAAGTAACTGCAGTGAAGGTGATTTAACGGTGGGCTGCTGACAGAGGGACTAACAGAAAATGCCACAGTGCTTCAAACACAATGGTTCTTCCTCAGGATGTTTACTTAACCTTGTCCACACCAGGATTGCTTCATTCAGATATAGAAATTACAGTACTTAGCAAGAGAGTCTCGGGGGTTGGGGGGCACAAATTATACAATGGTACGTGTTACAAAAGTACACAATCAAAACATATAAATTCAGCAGAATGTGTAGCACATAAAACTCATTCCTTTTGGCAGGTATAGGATGTGTGGATGGGATTATAAAGCATTGATTAAAATAGGGGTAGTGATTGGACATCCTTTACATTCTGAGGGAGCGTGTTTCAACGTGAGGGTGCACAGTACCAGAATGCCCTTTTGTTGTACAAATCACTTAGCCCTTGAGATACCTAGAAACTCACTAACATGGAATCTCAGCCAGTAGACACTTGCAGTTCTGGTTAGGCAAGGGCAAAGATAGCCGGGATACATATTGTGCATGCATATAAAAATAAAGCAAGCCAAACATAGCTTTTGCCATCTTTCAAAGGAGAGTAGCCCTAGATTTGAGCTGAGATCACAGTTGCAAGCTTGGCAATCACTGCCAAAGTGTAACCCTATAAAGGTTGTAGCAGTTCACTCTTATCTTGCTTAGCACCAATGCATTAACTCTTCTTTATACAATAGGGATGAAGTGATATACCATCACTTAAATAAGCATTTCACCACTCCCTCCTGATAAGTAAGATGTGATGTGTACACAGAACAAAAGATGTGAAAATATTAGTACTCTGTACACATCACATTTAAATATCACCCCTTTGTACAGGTCGGCTTCAAAATGGGCTGGTCTACTTAATGTCATGTTGAAGAACCAATGCAGTAAAGTAAATATTACTGAGTATTGAAGTGAAAATGTTCCCTTACCATGAACTTAAAAGGTGTCATTAAAACATATTAACAATGGTTTTGTGCTGCATTTTCCTTTCAAGGCATTAGTATATAAAACTCATTGTGTGCTATAGCGTTGATGCTAAAGGACCCCTTGGAAGAAAGAAGATTACTGCGATGAGTAATTTTTATGTTTGCTTGCGCGCAGCACAAGAAACATATTGCAGCAGCTTGGTGCCGAAGCAGGTTCTGGAGGTGCGGCACTGTTGAGGCCAATACCGGCACGGCATTTTGGGGTGTGTGTGATGTCCACCAATAATGGGGGACACAGTCGGTGACACTAGTTTGGAACCTTGCCACCAACTTGTGAAAAAATAGTCGCTGCAATCAGGGGCCGCCTCGTCATAGCAGCGTCAGCCATTCGCTGCAATGCGGGAGTGACCCATCATTGCAGGGAGGGACCTTGCAGCCCTGATATTCTTTGTGAACATGGCGGCGGCTTGCCGCCTGTTCACAAACAATATTAACCCCCTCCCCTGCCGAGGGGGTGCCCCTCAACACGTTTGTTTGCAGAAGGGGGCCCAATCCCCATCAGCTGCAGTGCCCCAGATGTATGTTGCTGACAGGGGAGATCACTCCCCGTCGGCAGTATGTAATGGCCCCCCCCACTTTTCTTGTCTGCTGACGGGGTGCCCAATCCCCATTGGCATAATGTCTGCATTGTATTGCAATGATTTACCAATTCCATCAGCATAATCAACCCCATTGTTGTGTGCAACGGGGTGCCTAATCCCGTCAGCATAATGTACCCCCTTGTTGTGTGCCGACGGGGTGCCCAATCCCCATTGGCTACAGCAGTCCCTCCCAAAAAGACTTAATTGGCATGCTGGGAGCCCACCCCAGCATGCACACTGCCCTGTAAATAAAAAACCTCCCGCAATGTCTGCTTTTTTTTTTTTTTTTACTTGTAACGAAGGAAACAGTCCCCTGGCAGTCTCCCTGGCCCACCTTCCACAACCTGCACCCACCCACTGCACACCCTGCCTCCCCGCACACACCCTAACCCCATACTTACCTCCGGAGTCCGGTGCAACGATCTTCGGTGGACCGGGAACACGTCTGCACTCTTCAAAGCTGAGGAAATGCCGGTAAGCTGTATAATGGAATAAATAGGGGTTTTTCAACTTTGATGCATATCTCAGGCATTTTTTGGAATTTTGCCACCAAATTTTCAACATGGGATTTTAGGGACCCTTCTTCATGAATTCTGTCACTGTCATGGCGTTAATCAGGCCCAAAAGGTGATTTTGCGGTCACTGTGCGGAATCACCATTCAGGACTGATTAAAAAAATGACAGTGCCAGTGTTCATGAGGTGGGCTCTCAAAAAGCCTATGTTGAAAATTTGGTGGAAAAAATCCAAAAAATGACTGTTTACGAGCGTACATCATGCACAGTTGCTACGCACGTTCGTAACATCGCGAATTTGCAATATTTTCACCCCAGATTTTCAACATTGGCATTTTTTCAGACCTCCTTGTGAACAGTACAGCTGTCATTTTTCACACCCTAGACGAAATGTGTTTTTGCACTTCCGGCGCGGAATAGTGCAGTCAGTGTGGGAAATCAGTGTTCCACACAGATTAAGAAACTGAGCAGAGGTCCTAAAATGCCTATGTTGAAAATTTGGTGACGATACTCCATAAAATGACTGTGTTATGAGCATGCGTTGTGCTGTTACTACTCACGCTTGTAAGTTCACAAATTTTCAATATTTTCACTCCAGATTTTCAACATTGCCATTTTACCACACCTCCTTATGAGCAGTACAGCTGACATTTTTCACATTTTGCCCAAAATGTGTTTCCTGTATGTAGCGCACAATGGCGCAGTTGGTGTGCGAAATCAATATTTGGGACAGATTAAGAAAATCGCAGTGACACTGTTCATGAGCAGAAGTGTTAAAATGGCTATGTTCAAAATTTGGTGAAAAAAATCCCCAAAATGACTGTTTTACGAGAATGTGTTGCACTGTTCCTACGCACACTCGTGCGTTTGTGAATTTTCACTATTTTCACTCCAGATTTTCAACATTGCCATTTTACCACACCTCCTTATGAGCAGTATAGCTGTAATTTTTCACATCTCACCCAAAACGTGTTTCCGCGCATGTAGCGCACAATGGCACAGTTGGTGTGCGAAATCAATGTTCGGGACAGATTAAGAAAATCACAGTGACACTGTTGATGAGCAGAAGTGTTACAATAGCTATTTTAAAAATTTGGTGAAAAAAGTCCACACAAGGACTGTGTTAGTAGAGCGACCATTGCGCATTTTCCACGCACCCTCGTAAGTTCATGGATTTCTAATATTTTCAGTACAGATTTTCACCACTGGCATTTTTCTGCACTTCCTTATGAACAGTACAGCTGTCATTTTTCACACCATGGTAGAAATGTGTTTTCGCACTTCCAGCACAGAAATGCGTGGTCGCGGTGGGAAATCACTGTTCGGGACAAAGTAATAAAATCACAGTGACACTGTTCATGAGCGGAGGTTCCAAAATGTCTGTGTTGACAATCTGCTGTAAAGCATCCCCAATCTAATTGCATTATGGATGTGCATTGCCCAGTTTCTACACACGCTTGTGACTTCACCAGTTTTTTTAATATTTTCACTGCAGATTTTCAACATTGCCATTTTTTCCACCTCCACATGAACAGTACAGCTGTCATTTTTCACATCTTGTTCAAAATGTGTTTTCGCACCTGTGGTGCCAAATGGTGTAGTCGCTGTGCAAACTCAGCTTTCGGCTAACAAACTGATATTGCCACTGTTCATAAGGTGGGGTCACAAAAAAAAACATGTTGAAAATTTGGAGTGAAAATGCCAACGAACGCCTGAGATGTTAGGGTTTTCAACCACAACGCCCCACCCTGTAGAGACTGACAGGCATCAGGGGTGTGATTTAGGATTTTCGCCTGTAATGCTCATACCTTTCCACACCCTGCAGCCAGTGAGAGGCATCGAGGTGTGCCTTGGACTCTTTGGTCCCAAAGTTCACCCCATTCTCCTATACTGCACCAATCTCGCCATATTTCCTGATGGTATGGGGTGAGCATAAGGGCCACAGACCCCAAGGCACACCGTGACACTTGTCGGTGTCTGCAGGGTAGGGTGTGGTGAAATGGCATGGCCATTATGCCTGATGACCCAAAGGCACACCCCAATGCCTGTCAGTCTCTGCAGGGTGGTGGCGGAGTTGGCTTCAGTTCAATACTTCACTGCCATTCCTATTATGCAACTCTCTAACTCCTACACTACCAATGCCAATGCCAGCAAGCAAACATTTGGCATTGACAAATGCTAGTTTCTTCTTACCTCAGGAGTCCTTTAGCATCAGTAACTTTAGCAGTTAGCTGGCTAGGTGCAACTGTATCGATGCATTAACCCTTCTATATACATCTGCATATTCAGGAGACTGGGGTATATTTTTTTATATTTCAGCTGATTTCTTACATTTTGTTTAATGTAGTGGTGATCCACATACTGTATACTGCAGCTTTCAAAAAAATACAACTTAGTTTGGGGAATTGGAAAGAGTTTATGCAGCTAGAAGTTGAACAGGACTTTTTTCTCCTTTTTAGAGTCGAACCACAGATAGTTAAACAAACTGTTCCTCGTCCAACCCACATCTTTCAAAAAGTCAAAACTTGCATAGTTCACTTAGCTATAGAAATTTTTTTTTTTTAACAAAGTAAATCCACGTATGCATTGTTTGAATTAGTATTCAAATCTGTAATGGGGCCTATAAGCACGAGAGGGCTTACAATACCCAAATAAATATTTCTGAACAGAAAACTGCCATCTGAAGTTAGATGTGAACAAATACAGCAGAAACAAAGACGTGGTCAACTAACTTTAATTAGCAATGTATCTTTCAGGGACTTCCTCGCAACGTTCAATACAGTACATCAAAACAAGAACGCAGAAGTAAACACTAAGACATGACTTTGGAAAATAGAGCTCAATTTTATAGTGCTGCATTGTCATGCAGTCAAATGAGACATTAAATATTCATAATGTTGATTATAAGGGCTGTGCTAATGACCAGCTGAATGCGCCTGAGAACCATGTGTTTTCAGAGAAGGGTAAGGATAAAATTACGCCACAGAGGTGTCACAGTGTAACCCTGTAACAGCTACTGTATACTTTTTACAGAATGTAGCAGTACACTGTTAAGGCTAGGTGGCAGTCACTTATCCCAGGCTCAAACAAATTAAATTCCTAGATTCCCATTGCCAGAAATAGATACTGTAAGAAAAGGATCTAATAGCCTTGATCAGTAATCTCACAGCAAGAACACGTGCCTCCTCTTTCACTTTCACACTTAAAGATCTCTGGAAATATAAAATGTACTTTGTGTTCTTTTTTTCTGCTGAGGGGTATTTAGAACACTTTTTTTTTATTTAAAAATACAACAGTAACATGTATTGATAAAGGCCGGTTTACATTGCTGCATTTGCAGCACGACAACCAACTCTTGTTGCTGCAGTACAAATGCAGCTGTGTGGATACTTACCCGAACTGGTAAGACAATCCTCTCTCTCTCTCTCCTCTCCCTGAGGTGCTGCAGAGTTGGGGATGCATTAAGGAGTGAGCGGTGTAAGCAGCCATGTAGACAGGCTGCACCGCTTGCTCTGATGCATAAGGAATGCTCCCAGCACCCTCCTCTGCCCTCCCATGATACCCTCAGCTGGAACACAGACATTTGCTAGAGTGGAAGACCAGCAGGCATCCGGATCCCCAGCAAACCTTTTTTCAATAAAAAGATCTGTTAAGTATTACAACCTCTCTGTGGTTAGTGTTTATTATCAGTCGAGTAAGTGCTGCATGGGGTGAAGGGCATCATTTTTTGCACTGCAGCTCATGGATGCATCACTGCTGATGTCACCAAGCAACTGAACACCCCTCAGACTCATGGCTCTTCTCCAGCACAGCTTGTGTCAGTGCTGAGAGGGGCCGTGCAAACGTGACTAAGGATCAGCTCGGGAGGTCTGGGCAGCACTGCAGCGGACTGCAACTTGGAGTGGAGCAGTCATGTAAACACTCCTTGAATTGTGTTTCTGTTACTGATGTCTCTGCTTTGAGCTCCCAATTAGTGCTGTGCAAAATTGTAATATTTCGCCTTGAGAAATATCTCACGTAATTCCGCAATTTATGCAACATTTTTCACCTAGGCAAAATAAAATTCTGCCTGTTTTTATGATTTCACACAATGGTAACATTTTGTGTAAAATGCTTTGGTGCAATTTTTTCACCTAGGCAAAGTGAAATTTTGCCTGGTTTCACGATGTCACGTAATGGCAAAATTTCACATAAATGCCTTTGTCTGCCAATTTCACCCATTGATGCTCAAAATTTCATCTTGTAGCACAATATTGCCAGCCTAACTTTTGATTTCACAGGCAAAATTTTGCTCCAAAAGCAAAATTTGCAATGAATTTTGGATAAATAGGTCAGATATCATGTGCAGCTTGTTTACAGCTCATTCTGCTGCGTGTTGAGTGGGAGAGTAGTCTGCTGCGGTGCATCAGAGCCAGTAAAGCCTTTTAAAATCTCATTAAAACTTGTTTTTGAGCGCTAATTGCTCCAAATTATACAGTTTTTTCTTAGTGCTGCTAGGGAACATTTTCTAATTTTGTGGATTTTTGTGTAATACTTAGTTTAATTAGGTTTTACTTTTCTCCGTGTCTTTGAAGGAGTTGAGTGGGGTAGGGTAGGAGTGTAAAGCAGTGCAGGCTGTTTCTAGTCTTTTACAAACAGATGCCTCACAAATTGTGAGTTATTTTATTTACTGTTATTTCTTATTAATTTTGTTATATCTTGCCATTTTTTTCTCTGAAAAAGTTACTCCTTCCTGTTTGAGAGAGCCCCTGCCACTGTTAGCCTGTGTTATATAAACCATTCTTCCACTTTTAGTTGTGATTGTGAATTCTAAAGTTTTAAACACACAGAGCTGAGCCATTATTTTATTTGGTTGTGATTAGTTCTGTTTGCTGGAGTGTTAACTTGTGTCACTTAAACTGTGAAAATCAACAGTTCTATATTTTTTTGTGTGTTTACTTAAGTACTTTTACTGGATCACTTGAACTTGTCCATTTACAGTCACACTGCTTTGTTGAATTGCTCCTCTGTATTTTATTGCTGGAGTTTGCCTCTGCACTTTGCACAGCGTTCCTGTTTTAGTTGACTTAGCTTACCCTTTCTCTGTTACAGCATTGTTTCTTTAACACCTGATGCGCCCATTATAAAAACAACTATATATTAATAAAGTCATTTTCAAGAGATTGCTTGGTGATCCCTCCCATCCAGACCACTGCCATAGTGTGTGGTACTCACCTTTGTTGAGGTTTTATGGTTGTCTCTGCCCTTATATAATAAAAAAAAATAGTGGTACTAACTAAGTAATAACACACTACAGTACTTTATTTGTCCAGACACAGGTGATCTGTATTTAAAGTCGGTCACTTGTGCCCTTTTTCCTTGTGTGTTTCTTTAATTCCTGTTTGGGGAAAGAAAAAAGTTACTCTTTTGCTTTTACTAGAATAGGTTACCTACCATACACAGTATTAGTTGTATTTTAAGTGCTGCTACCTGTTCTGATTGTGTTTGGACTTGTAAGGAAGCCAGTACTGTAGGTGTGACATCACGCGTGAGGTGTTATTCACACAGTTAGTAATATATCCTTCCTTCAAATACTCCCAGAGAAAGGCAAAGCTTTGAAGCAGCAGCCAGCAAAAATGCCTGCAAAGAGAGACGGCCCAGTACAGGGGGAACGGCAGGGGGGGATGAGGGAGCTAAGAAGTCTGCTGAAAAAAGTACAACTTCAGTTCCAGTTCCCCATAGCAGTGAAAGCACATGTATGTCTGCATCAGTATCTTCTGATGTGGTCTCTGGTAGTGTGGCAGGAACCAGCAATGGAGTCGTTGGCAGAACTGGGTCTGGCATACCTGTGTCTTACTTTTTTAAGGCTCAAACTGTTGCATCCATGCTAGTGGGGGATGATGACAGTGAGAAGAAGGGAGGCACTGACACCAGCACAGGAACAGTGGTCTAGGAGGAGGATGATAAGTCTGTCAGTGTGACTGTCCATGTTTCTGCAGGAGTTGGTGATGATAGTGTTCAACCAGAGTCTGATAATCCTGGAGATAGGGATAGTCAGCCCCCTGAGATGGTTGTAGAAAAAGAAAAAGGTGCCATGCTCCAAGAAAACAGTGATAGGGAGGAGAAGGAGGAGGAGGAAGACAAGGACATCATCGCTATTGATGGTGATGATGATGACTGGGATGATCCTACATGGGAGCCTGAGTTAAAAAAGGTCAAGGGTGATGTAGGCCATTTACATACACAGCCCGTGGGTCAGTCTGTCACCAAGCCTATAAGCAAACCTCCAAGCAGTCAAGTACTCCCCCCAAAAAAGTAGTCTTATTGAAGTGATGAGAGCAGCCCAAAAAACATGCACTTCCACACCTGTTTCTGAATTATCCCATTCTCAGAAGCATCTGAAGTCCAGAGGTCAAAAGCCCCTAGTTTGGGACTTTTATGTGCTCGATCCTGCTGATGACTCCATAGCAATATGCCAACTTTGTCAAGCACGTGTTAGTCAGGGGAAAAAAGGGAAGCCACATAGGCACCGGTGGCCAACACGCCCACCTGAAAAACAAGCACCCGCTGAAATGGCAGCAACACCAGAGCTATTGGTGGCATCTCCCTTGGCAAAGTAAATGAAGTAGAGCAAGAGCAGGAGGAGGGAGGGCAGAGTGGGTTGGTGGTGGAGGAAGGGGGTGAGCAATCCTTTGATTTCTCGAGTAGTGGGCATAGCAGTGGAGGTGCCAGTCCCAGTCCCAGTCCCAGTCCCAGTCCCTTGAGTCTGAAAAGTACACCACCACATCCACAAGCAATCAAAATAACTGGTTTCATGTGGTCTACACAGCCCCAAGAGTCAAGCGTTACCCCTAAAAGAACATCATTGCTACCACAAGTACAACGTTCTGGTCGAACAGCCCCAAAGATGCAGCCCACTCTGAAGACCATCCTTGAGTGGCAGACAAAGTACCCCCCCATCATGCTGCTGCATGAGAGTTAAATTCTGCCACTGCTGAAATGCTGTCCATCAATCTGTTGCCATTGTCGTTCGTGGAGAATGCTGGTTTCCGCAGGTTGATGGCCCATGCCTGTCCCAAATGGCAAGTTCCATCACAAACTTATTTTACTATGTGTGCCATGCCAGAGCAGAACAGTAGAGTTGCTGATTCCATTAGACATGCATTGAAGCATAGTGCATTACAATATATCCATCTTTGCCTGGATATATGGACCAGTGGACAAACAGCAGCAAGCTCATATCTGTGCATAACAGCACACTGGGCATAGTTGCCTGGGGCAGTACTTGATTTTGGGCCTGGCAAAACCTGCGTGAAGCAAAATTGTGGTGGTAGCAATACATCTGGTATTTGGCAGCATGCAACCCTGAGCATGACAAGTGTTACTGGTTCTCACACGGCTGCAAAAATGTTTAATGTTTTGCTGGATGAGATTGTTGGGTGGCTACACACACAGTCACTCATAGCAGGATTCATCGCAAATGATAATGGCTCCAATGTAGTGAAATGCATTAGCAATGATGGTTTCTTTAGGGTACCATGTCTGGCACACTGTCTTAATATTGTTGTTCAGCAGTTTCTCAACCATGCAGACATTAAGGAAACAGTTACTGTTGCCCGTCGCATCTGTGTCAACTTCGAACATTCTGCAAAGGCCCCTGACCATCTACATGAGCTACAGCTCAACAACCATCTGCCTCAGCACCGGATGAAGCTTGATGTTGTCACCAGGTGGAACTCCACACTGTACATGCTTGACTGGCTGTATGAACAGTATAAAGCTGTGTCAGAATACTTGCTGCTGCACGCCACCCGTGACAGTGCTGGAGTATCCATCGCTCTAACAACAGAGCAGTGGTGCCAAATGGATGGGCTAATACACATTCTCCATCCATTTGAGCATGCTACACAGGCAGTGAGTGCGGACACTGCTTCTACAAGTCAATCCATACCCCTCATACGTGTGTTGAGGCAGACACTAGTGAATGTGCGACACCAGACAGAGGCAAGGGGGAGCATCATGGCAGTTGTGATCTAGTGGATCACATGCTCCATGTGCTGGACACAAATACCCATGTATCCGGTAGTTTACAGTCGGCTGGCTTTGCAATCGCCACCATGCTGGATCCACATTACAAACATGGCCTGCCCTCTATAATTGAAGGAGGTTGTCAGCAAGTACAACAGTTGACAGAGAATCTCATTAGAACTGTACATGCTGCACACATGAAAAATGCACGCACTGTGGCAAAAACAGGTGTTGCTACCACCACCAGCAGCTCATTGGCAACCCAATCAGAGAAAATGGGCAAGGCAATGCAGGAAACAGCAAGCAATCCCATTTGGGATGTTCTCTTTCAGGTGGGAGTGGAAGATATGGAGGAAAAGGAGGAGGAGACAGACAAGGCAGCTGGACTCCGGGCAGCAGAACAAATGGTGGAGGCCTACATGGGGGACCCAAAGCACCTTGCCATTACTGATGACCCACTGCTGTACTGGAGCAACAACATGACTGACTGGCCAGCACTAACATTGGTTACTGTGAAATACCCGAGCTGCCCACCATCCAGTGTGCCACTGTGGAATGAGTGTTTAGTGCGGCTGGGTCATTGCAAGAGATCGTAGGACCAATTTGTCACCCAAGAATGTATCCATGTTAACATTCATCAAAATGAAAGGCACATTCCACACAACACAGTGATGTCAGTGGTGTTGTCACAGGAACTGTGTCTTGGTGATGAGGATAATGACGATCCCTCGACTAAGGCATCCACCAGCAGCAAGGTGGATGAAGCAGCAATGGTGAGAGAATTCCCCCCTGGTGAGAATTCCAATCTTGAAGACTGTGAGTGGTGCTTCTTGGATGAAGTGAAAGTGGAAAAAGACTGAGTTTACTCGAAGGCACCACCACCACTTTCAGATCAGTATGGTGTGCTATACCTTATTTTAAGCTATGTATCATTGGATTGGTTATGATGATATAGTGTATGGTAGATCCTTATTGTACATGGAAACTGGAGGTTCTAAAAATGTTGTTCTGCTGCAGTTCAAAAGGTCATGGAATGTGATTGTACCCTACTGCAGCAAAACAACATTTTGAAAACCTCTAGAGGTTCCACGCGCTCAGGCACCTACCTTTACTCGGCGGAAATGGCAGGCTCCACACTCCCCGTGACGGCGGTAGAAGCAGTCGCATCATAGTCTCAAAACACACAGGATCAACCAGATATTTTGAAATGCAGGATCAACCAGATATTTTGAGTTAAAAAAAAAAAAAGAGCGATCCCCAAGTGAACTCCCTCTCGCTTAGCGAGTGCTATGACCGCTATTTTATTTTACTTGAAAATCCCTCCCACACTGGAATGACAGCCAATAGGAGACTGCTCATTAAACAAGGACATGTCTGTTCCCTAGCAACGACGCACACCACCTAGCAAGCAGCCCTAACTTGAAGAGCACGATGGAGCAACAAACTTTTTTTTTTGTATTTTAAAAATGAAAACTGTAATTGAAATAGGGGTCTATACATGTTAAAAAATAGCTCATGGGCAACCTCATGCACAACCAGCCTCCAGTGCCACCTCGGGGTTCTGATTACCTTGGACCTCTCGCGCTTCGCTCTCAAGATCTGAGGTAATCAGAACCCCTGTGTGGCACAATAGGCTGGTTGAGCATGGTTGCCCATGCACTATTCTCTATGTGTTATCTGCTGCAGTGTGTGTAAGTTTCATTTGATCACCCTTTGCCGTAACCCGTTGTTTGGTCATCACCAGTCCCCCAGCCTATATAAAACAGCAGCAATGTAATTACGATAACCGTAAAGATTTTGC
Organism: Neoceratodus forsteri; assembly: GCA_016271365.2. NCBI lineage: Eukaryota > Metazoa > Chordata > Ceratodontiformes > Ceratodontidae > Neoceratodus > Neoceratodus forsteri. Next base: position 49,223,312 of record JADMNL010000024.1, on the reverse strand, counting down.
AATTGCACGATTATAGTTATAATGTTTTGCTTCCAAAAAATATCTTACTTTTCATGTTGACTATTAACCCCAACTTACAGCAAGATATGTTGTCTTGACGTCCCTAAAAGTGCCCATGCTGGCAAATGCCACATTCCCCCCCGCCCCCTCTCGTCACCTAATCTGACACACCCATGCACTCCATGCGACTGAAAAAATATTTTCTGCCACTTAGCATCGGTGACATGTACAAGAACCCTGGCTCCTAGTACAAGTAGCATATGAATGTAACACGCTAGTTCAACCGTTAACACCACAAGTTGAACAAATTTTGAAAAATGTTGAATGGTGGCCATCTTTCATGATGCAAGTCATTAATTACAAAAGTAATCATGAAAAGGCTTAATAACTTTCATCAAATTCCCTTAAAAAGGTTACTTAAGCTATACTACTAGATTAAGGTTCTTGTGCCGAAATTGTGATGGTTCCGGGGGGGGGGAGGCAGGGGAGGTGCTTGCTGTCCTTACTTTGGATTCAAAATGTTCATGATTACTGCAGCTATGCCACCTCAAATGATTAGACAAGACATTAGCCCCCTCCACCTAATTATTTACTAAACACCATCTCAACCATCCATTTCCACATATAGTTCCTCCCTGTATGTGGGTGGCATTGATATTTACTTGTTAATGGTGTGGACACCAGTCCAGTGGCCAGCATCATGGTTCAAGGAACACCGCCTGTCTTCCACACAACACAACTCCTGCAGGGCCTAGATGGATGTAGTCATCATACAGAGATACAATGAAACCTCAATAGAGGAAAATGACCTAAGCAACACCAAAGATAAGAAAAAATGATGAATACTCATCAATCTGCATACCTGTTTTTATCAAGCAAGTTGGAAGAACAAGCAGAGAAAAAAATGTTACATTTACCATACCCCATGATGTCATTAAACTGCTGAAATTGACCCCAGGAACATGCTGTGCGGTGCACATGATTCCAAACCAAGGTCCATGATGAAGCACAGTAGCAGGCATTTCTCTTCCCCTATCAGTACTGTGTACCCTGAAATAAGACAAAAATAAGGAAACATTTTGAGGATTGAAAAAAGTTACAGCCCCCACCACCACCACCACCACCACCACCAACATCCCCCCCCCACCCCACAGAAGACCATAAAAAATTAAGAAATACTTACCTCAGGGACTGTGAAAGTGAAACCATTGCACAATTAAATAAATCCCCCAGATCTGGTTAAGCAGCAGTGGCAGCAGGAACGAGAGTTAACTTCACCGGAATTCCTGACGTAGACAAAAGCAAAAAAGAACACAATTACTATCAAACTCAGACATCCAGATGGCAGTAACAGACATACTACACTAGTAATCAAAATTTCAATACTTACCATCTGCATTGGGAACTTGGGAAATGTGGTGCATTCAAACATCCCTAGATCCTAATCCCGGCATGGCATGATGATGTCATCCACAGCACACTGAAAAATAATATAAAAGCAGTACAAACATAGTAGAACTCAAGACGTCATAATACCAACCCACCAACAACCTTATCTTGCACAGGAAAAAAAAATAAAGACAGATACTTAGGTGTTCAGCAGCAGCAGAAGTATGGACTGTGTGAAGATGATCCACCATCAACCATCCAGAACAGTACTTCTTGTGGCAACTTGGCAAGTAGTAGTCAGAGACAGCAGCAGGCAGCAAGCTGCAGTGCCACAAATTGTCATTCACCCCCACCGCCAGGCAAGCTATAACCACAGAGTCAGTCAGTCAACACAGCCAGGCAATCAGTACAGCAGCATAGGGAAATAATAATTGTACATTTCTATCTCAATCAATTGAAAAAGCAGCAGCAGGAGGAAACAACTGCAAGTAGCAGCAGCATTTTGCAGGAGGAATTAATTTTCTCTGCATGGGTTGGCACCCCTTTTCAGGTCCCTGAGATGGTGGCACAGCATGTAACATCAGGCCTAACTGCAGATTTCAGTCTCAATTTGATGTACAATTTTTGGGGAAACATTTCTGGACTTGTAGGCCCTGTTTGACACCAGCAGCACCAGGTTTCATGCATAAATCATTGGTAAACAGAGCCCAAAACAGCAATATAATGTCCGGGTGGAGGTGGCAGGGCACGATTCACATCATGACTCAGACCAGATTTCTGTCTCAGTTTTATCTCCCATTTTTTCCTGTTGCATTTCTGGACATGTACAGCCTGTCCTATATACACAGAACAGAGATTCAGCATGAGATGACTTGTAAACAGTGGACCAAAGACCATCATTTGGTCTGGGTGGGGGTTTGGGTGCAATAAAACATCATGGCTGAGACCAGATTGCTGTCTGAATTTGATGTACCATTTTTTAGAAAACATTTCTGGACATGTACTGCCTGTGCTGCACTCGCAGAAACAAGACGTGGCCTAAAACCAATTGTAAACAGTAGCCAAAACAACATTTTAATGTCTGGGTGCTGGGGGGGCCCATAAAACTTAAGGCCTGACACCACATTTCAGTCTCAATTTGATGTACCATTTTTAGGAAACATTTCTGGACATGTACTGCCTCTGCTGCACTCGCAGAAACAAGATGTGGCCTAAAACCAATTGTAAACAGTAGCCAAAACAGCATTTTAATGTCTGGGTGCTGGGGGGGTGGGGCACCATAAAACATAAGGCCTGACACCACATTTCAGTCTCAATTTGATGTACCATATTTTAAGAAACATTTCTGGACATGTACTGCCTCTGCTGCACTCGCAGAAACAAGATGTGGCCTAAAACCAATTGTAAACAGTGGCCAAAACAGCATTTTAATGTCTGGGTGCTGGGGGGGGGCACCATAAAACATAAGGCCTGACACCACATTTCAGTCTCAGTTTGATGTACCATTTTTTAGGAAACATTTCTGGACATGTACTGCCTCTGCTGCACTCGCAGAAACAAGATGTGGCCTAAAACCAAGTGTAAACAGTGGGCCAAACACCATCATTTGGTCCGGGTGGGGGTTTGGGTGCCATAAAACATCATGGCTGAGACCAGCTGTCTGTCTCAATTTAATGTATCATTTTTTAGGAAACATTTCTGGACATGTACTGCCTGTGCTGCACTCCAGAAACAAGATGTGGCCTAAAACCAATTGTAAAAAGTGGCCAAAACAGCATTTTAATGTCTGGATGCTGGGGGGACACCATAAAACATCAGGACTGACACCACATTTCAGTCTCAATTTGATGTAACATTTTTTGGTAAACATTTATGGACTTGTAGACCTTGTTTGGCATGATCAGCACCGAGATTCTGGCTGAAATACTTGGAAAACAGGCCCGAAAACAACTATTTAATGTCTGAGTGGTGGGGGGACCACATCACATCCTGACTCACATCATATTTCAGTCTCCACTTTATGTACCATTTTTGCTGTCACATTTCTTGACATGTACAGCCTGTCCCGCAGTTGTAGAACAGAGATTCAGCATGAGTTGACTTGTAAACAGTGGACCAAAGACCATTTTTTTTTGTTCGGTGGTGTCTTGGGTGCCATATAACAACATGGCTAGGGCCTGATTTCGGTCTGATTTTACTGTAACATTTTTTTGGAAACACTTCTGGACTTGTAGTCCCTGTTTGGAACCAGGAGTACTGAGTTTCGGGCTGAAATCATTGGTAAACAGTGGAAGAAGCTGCATTTTCAGGTCCCTGAGGTGGTGTGGCACAGCATGTAACATCAGGAATGACAGCAGATTTCTATCTGAATTTGATGTACCATTTTTTTGGAAACATTTCAGGACATGTACTGACTTTGCTTCACTTACTGGAACAAGATGTGGCATAAAAACAATTGCAAACAGTGGACCAAAGACCATCGTTTGATCCAGGTGGGGGTTTGGGCACCATAAAACATCATGGCTGAGACCAGATTTCTGTCTGAATTTAATGTACCATTTTTCCTGTTGTATTTCTGGACATGTATGGCCTGTTTGGCACACCATGGAGGCAAGAGGCTGTGTTAAACTGTGGCCCAAGTGCACATTTTGGATCGAGTGATGGTGGCGGGGCACTATAGAAAACATCATGAGTGGAGGGGAGGGACACCAAGTGAACATTTGTGACAACTAAGCCCAGGGGACTGTTGTTAAGCACAAAAAACATATCTATGTTTAACGTCGCAATAAAAGTGCTGCTTATTTAGGTGTCTATGTTGTGTACATATTCAGACTTATGCTGCAGCTGCACACAGCAAAAACAACTGCCACAACATCACAAAGCTTTGGGAAAAAAATGTGTTCATACAAACAAATTAAAATACTTGACATCTGTGGACAGGAGAAAGATTAACATAAAACAAGAAGAATGGTACAGTGTTTATAGGTAAGGTACAGACTGACTAACAGTAACATACACAGCGGGGGATATGCAGGGTAGTAGGTACAAGGGTATTCATATCTGAGAGGGGAAAGAGAGAGAGAGAGCATAAACAATACATAACACAAAACGCTGGACAAGAAAAAGAAACAAGAGAACACAGAAAGAGGAAGAAGATTAAATATTTTTTGGGGGGTGCAGATGAGGGAAGAGTGATAGTAGTAAAGCAAGGACAGGAAACAGAAAAGAAAATTCAGCTGCTGTGCTCACGGCCTGCCTCACTTGCAAGTACATTATGAACCACATTATTACATGGTGCCAGCACCAGGCTCTGATTCCACCCTGCCACCACCATTGCCACAATGAAGCTCCACCAGGAGGTCCAAAACTTTATGTTGATCTTCCAATAGTTTCCTTATGTCCCCCCCTGACCTCCTGGTAAAACTCATCAAAATCTTGAGGCACAGCTGTTACCTCTTGCCATACTGCCACCAGGTCTTCTTGGCTCACAGGAGGACTGGCTGGGGTTGATGCAGGCTGTCCATGTTCACCTCTAGCTTGAACCCGGCACCGCCGCTGGCTGTGGGGTGAGGTGGAGGGGGTGCTGCTGCTGCTGCCTGCTGCTGCTGCTTTCACTGGTGCTGGTGGGAACATCTGGGCTGTTGCTGAGCTTGGGCCCCTTCCTCCTGCTGGCCACCTTCCCCTTGGGCCACACTGCCTCCTACTGCTGCCAACTCCTTTTGCTTTTGGAGCCACCCTGCAGCATGGTGGGGCCGCAGATGGCTCCTTTGGCTACCAGTTCCAAAATGGCCCCCTTGCTTGCCCCTTTGCACAGATCTGCTGCACAACTTGCAGATCACAACACTGTTGTCAATGTTGTTTATGGTGAAATAACACCACACGGCAGATCCTTTATGCTGAAGGGAGGAGGGGACACATACTCCTGCGGGGAGGCATTACTCTGTGACTGCTGTCCAGGGCCACATGCTCCTGCTGCTACTGGTCATGGAGGGCTATAGGAGTATTCTGCTGCTGGGTGGTGGTGGATGTGGAGGGGGCAACATCATCTTCACGCTGCTGATGGGGGGGCAATGGGCTCATGCTGCTGCTGCCACTGCTGGGGAGTGGTGGCTACATCTCTTGCTGGGCCTGGGAGAGGGATCCTCAGACTCAGCTACCCTAAATACCCACCTGTCGAGATGGGCAGTGGGTGCCTTCCCCCAGTCCCCCTGCCCTTACCTTTCCCTTCCATCATTTAAAAAATAAAAAAATAAATAAGGTTTCCAAACAGAAAGGGAGAGAGGAAGTTGTACACACACACACACACACACACACACACACACACACACACAATCTACACAGACACCTAACAGATATTATCAACAAACACAATCAAAATATATATTATGAACAAAAAAATGTGTAAAAAACACACCCAGTGTAACACACTGACCCAATAAACTTTCTAAAAATCTCTGTTGCTGGCTGCCTGCTTCCTCCAAGTCTATAGCTACACAGAAGGGAGAAATGAATCACTCACTTCCTGCCTGTATACAGTCACCAATGTGACCTGCAGAAAGTAGATCACGTAAAAAGCCCAATTTCACTGGATTTCGCTGACTAGAAAGGCAAGGTGAAATCTAAGGTGACATTTGCCAGCAAAATTTTGCCACAACAGCATAATTATGCAAAATATTACATGTGGCAAAATTTGTGATTTCAGCAACATTTCGCTTGTGAAATTAAATTTCGCAACATCTCTATTCCCAATGCCACAGCGTTCTGTAAGAAACAACATGACATCTTTTTTGTCTCAGACCAGTTTTCATCCTGCCCCAAACAGGTAAATTGACTACCTTTGTAAATAAAAAATCAAGCATATGACTATACATTTATGTTTTATTATTTTTAAGAAAGAACTTTTCATAAAGGACTGGTGTAGAAATAAGACTAAAATGACACCATCAAGGTAGTGTGTGCATCAAAGATCAAGGATGAAGAAGTAATGAAAAATGTCCATTATTGTCACAACCCCCATGGTAAATTGGAGGAAGTTTGTTCTTACGTAAACACAGTTTCTATTGCTATTACATGCTATCAGTAAAAATTGAACAACCTACTATATATAATTATTGTTTATACAGTTTTATACACACATAATAGTGGTGTAATTATCTGTTACAACCAACCATGTGTAATTGGAAGCTGTCAATCAAATGCACAGCTCTCAAAGTGGGTGGCTCAAACTCAGTTATTTGCAATAAACAATCCTTTGAAAGTTTCTTTATGGAATTTAAACCTCACACCACAGCAGATTCAATATAAGGTAATATATTTTTCTTCTATCTGTCCAATACCTTCTCAGCACAACCAGCAACCTAAAAGTGAGAACAAAATACTGCATCTTTATTCAGTCAGTGTGACCAGCAATTATAAAAAATAAAATATGCATGGATGGGTGTAATCCAGAATTTTGTACACAACAGTGTGTGTGTGTGTGTGTGTGTTGCTTTTATAACCCTTCCCCCGAGCTTTGCTTTCAGGGTTTTTGTAGCATCGCACACCTCGGATGTGTATAAAATTCTGGTTACACCCACTGACCCATGAACTAGTCTCTATTTTAAATATTACCATCGCTCTTTTAGGTTTCCCTACCAACAGCTGAGTACATTAACTGAGTATTTTAACAATTCCCTAAAAGGTGTCCGTTCTGCTGTCGAAGGCCTATTTTCAATCTTTATTGTTTATTTGGTCTTCCAGCTAACACTTCTCACCTTACCTAAAAAAAACAGTCATACAGGTATGTGATTTTGAGACAATGTAAAAAAAGCTACTTGAAATATAAATTCAGCTTCTTCTGCTCAGTGTGCTATCACACCTGACAAAAGGACCTGTATAGCCCTAAAAGGTTGTATAAAATAATACCTTTGTACATGATATACCTTGGTCCAGTGGAAGGCATTGTGCTATCCAGTGACTACTGGTTTGTGAGAACCAACATGGATATACTCTTTCATTCCCACAATAACTGAGGTAAAAACATATTGCACATCTTGCAATTTTGAAGAATTTTTAAAGGAAGCAGATGTTCCTTTTAATTGATCCACACCCAGAGGTTAAAGTAATGTGCCTTGGTGGATGTCAAAAATGTGTCTGACTCAAATTTGGAAGTCATTCCAGGTTGTCTAGAAGTCAAAATAGTTTCAGTGTCTACCACTTTTAATGTCAGTATTCCAAAAGAGAAATCAAAAAAGATATTTCCAGAATACCCTCAATCTTGATACAACAAGCAAAACTAGTAGTTCGGAGGTTCTCATCTTAATAGGCACATAAGGAAATCATGCTAGAAGAATAACTAATGGATCCACTCTTGCATAATGAACAAAAATATTTTCACCTTTATTAATCCTTCAAACACACAATCAGTGTTTTGTGTCTCCACCACTTCATCAGAAGAAGGCAGTGTTTCAAAAGAGGGGTAAAATGACAACATAGACCTTGAGAGCAAAGCTCGAGAGGTCCTCATGATGTGATCTCCAACCCCTGAAATGGAAACACAAGCCTTGTTGTGTATGGTTATAATATACCATCTTTATAGCATATGGTTTTAAAACAGCTGAAGTTTTAAAAATGACAGAGTTCAGTAAGTTGACAGAACTGACCGCTGTATTGAAAATCCATTCTGAAACTGTTGAAATCAATAAAATAAGGAGAAAAATTAATGAAACGTCAGGTTAACAAGTAAAATCGGGCCCTTTTTTGGCAGTTAGTATTGTTTTTTAGAAAGGATACTGCTACTCAGTACTTGACTCTTGGTCCATCTGTTAAACAGAGTAAATGACAGTTTGAGCTACAGTAATTGATGCCTGTCCCCGCACTCCTATCAGACCATTCATGAAAACTTTTTTTTTTACTTTCTCCCACACACCCTTCAATTACAGGAGTTCTATCAGCAGAGGCGAAACCCCGACCACTGCACCGATCTGGACTTCACCTCTCCAACACCCCCTGAAGGCACCACATTAAATTAATAATCTTTGCACCTCAGCACTCATAAACACTGGTAAGTCCTCTGGTGGGCCTGGCATTTTAATTATGGCACTTGTGAACATCCCATGAATCTTGCTCATAACATTGTGAGATGATGACGTTGCCTTGCCCCTTCCTCAATATTGCCATTATGTATGGATATTTTACAAAGTTTATGTCTCTGATGCCCAGTGCTATTTTTACAGAATTTACCATAATCCCATATGCCTGCCATACCCATGGGATTTAGGCAAATTCTGCAAAAATAGCACTGGGCATCAGAGATATAAACTTTGTAAAATCTCCATACTAATAGCACTATTGAGGAAGGGACTAGGCATCATCATCATCTCGCTGTGTTATGAGCAAGATCATGGGACGTTCACGAGTGCCATAATTAAAATGCCAGGCCCACCAGAGAATTTAGCAGTTTTTACAAGTGCTCAGGTAAAAAAAAAATATTAATTTAATATGGTGCCTGCAGTGGAAACCAGAGAGGTGAAGCCCCGATCTGTACAGCGGTCGGGGCTTCACCTCTGGATTGGTTTAGTTTTGTGACTGTGACCTACCTGTGGTACGGAGTATTGATGCTTGCAGTTTTGGCATGAGGGAACAGAGTAGCTACCCAATTCAAAGGAGAAAGATGGTGCAGTATTGTTGTGATGCCAGAACAATACTTTTTATGACCTTTTAACTGTACTACAATAAGAAATGTTGTGTATGGAAATCCAAACCCAGCAAGGGCAAACCATATATTACTGTATATATATGTAAACTTACATCATCTACCTACTGTACGTACCTACTTTAGCTTCCAACTATTGGTCTATTTTTGAATACTTTCTAGAAGAATAAATGGATAGCTTCACTCCCGTATAATCACATCAAAAACACACTGAGCACCCACCATCAAGGACTCTTCACACATGGAAGTTGTAATAAAAAACTATAGCATTGATTCAAAAAAGTGCAGCAATGAATCCAACACAAGTATTGTAGACGGACAAACCGTCAGAAGCTACAGACGCCAGTGAGACTATGTGAAGAGTCCTTGACAGTGGGTACGCAATGTGTTTTTGATGTGGTTACTATTTGTATTCGGGTACCACATACTCCTGTATAATAAACAAAAATATGTTTGCTTGTATTAATCCACCAAACATACAACCGACATATCATGGCTCCTCCACGTCATCTAGAGAACAGTGGTCATACAGTGCCTACATGTTAAAAAAAAAAAACATAAGAGGACCAATCACAGACACGGTTACATACTGACGAAGTTGATCTGATACTATTTACTAAACCACAACTAGTATCTTAAATTTTTTCTAATTGATAAAACGGTTGAGGTTAATTTCTCTTTTTGTTAAAATCCTCTGTGTCTTTGCATTTTAGAATAATATATCATTGAACATCTTGTGATATAATTTGTAAAAAAAAAATTTAACAAACTGTTTTAGGGAAGCTAATGAATGGACAACAGAAATTTATTGCTGAAGAAAGCACTCCACTGTAATAACTGACCATGTTTCCAGAAGCTGGAAGCAAAGCACAAACATTAAGAGTAAAAGAAAAGACATGGCTTCAGTTCATTCAAACAGAAGGGACTCTGAGACAGAAGAAAACCAGTGTGGGACCGATGGTAATACTACCCCTATAAGCTCGCTTGATGATTCACAGCAATAACGGGCAATGAAATATTGTTTTTTTAACCCACACCTAGCCATTAAAGCTTGAGTTAAATACACCAGACTGTGTAACAGAGAATAGTAAGTATTTGGTATCTTATTATTTGATAGAAGCAGGAAAAAAGTGACATTTGTATTACGGAACCTGGAGTAAATCCTGTGAAAACCTATGTACTTTGAACTTGTTTGTATTTCTCGTACCTGTATTTTTGAATTTAAATGATTTTATAGCTATCCTTAGAGCAATTTACTCCTGTTAATTATACTAGTGTCCCTGAAAGTACTTGTTCCTGTGATCATTTTGCCAGGTGACTTGATGTACTTTATTTATTAATAAGATGAAAGGGGGAACAATGAAATGAGAAAGTAGTTGAGGATCCGAAGAGCAGGAGAATCCTGCAATTCTGGATATAAATTAGATTACTCCAGGTGAATTTAAGAAAAAAAGAAAAAGCTAAATGCCAGTGAGAGTAGGCAACAACTGACATCTTCCTCAAAATTGGGGGGGTACTCCTAAGGAAGAGGATAATTACATATTACAGCTACTTAAGGGGTTGGAATTGCAATAACAGGAGCAAAAGGCAACTGTAGCAGAGAAATTAAACATAACAACAATGTCTCAGTTACTAAAAGAAGGAGAAGAAGAGCACAAAAGGGCAGCTATTAGAGCAATTACCCAAATTATGACCATGAAAGATGTGTAGCATATGCCACTTAGAACAAACACTGACATGGCTGAAAAGGATATTAATTTGGATATGCCAAACATCAGAACACTAGATAAAAAAAAATTCTGAGAGGACTTCAAACACTTTATAACCCCCTATATGGAGAAAGTAAAACTAGATCCGACTTCCAGCCACTTAGATATATCGCATTTATGGTCTACAGACATGGAGGCAGGCAAAAATAACCAGGAGGAAAATATTAATAATTCGATCAGAGGAGGATGAATATGGTCCACTGTGAAAATGTATCCATTTTGAGTTAATAAAAATTAAGGGTGCTCTACTGCAAAATAACTTTCTTTTTAAAGGTATTCTTTAATAATAAAAAGTACAGTCAAAATATAGAAAAGAAGAGGGAAATAGACCGAACAAAATAATACAGAGAAGAAAAGGGAACAGGAAAACATAAAAAGAGCTCGAACAATTAAAAAAAACATGAGAAACAATTAGAGAAATCACTGAAGAAGTTATAAGGAGACAGTGGGAAGATATATTAAAGGTAACACAAGCAAATAATCAGAAGCATGTATACATGCAAGTCATATTAAACTGTTCCTCGATTTAGTTGTTTTAACATTTCTGATGAGTTGCATAAGTGTTGCTTGATCTAGCAACAAACTGTTTCTTAAGAGTTAAAATGCAGTTCTGCATTGCATAGTAACTGGACTGCAGATGAATTCCAAATGAGTTGCGAAAACATTTTATAAACATTGCTCTTGAGCTGGTTAAGCATTGAAACACAATGCAATATGAGTTGCTAATGCATTGCCAACTCTAAAAAACAATGCTTAACCGACTCATTGGTGGAAGAGTTTACTGCGACTTGTACAGTAGTATGTTTTAATCACATATCTAGGGAGATATTATAAAAGAACAAGAATAATTACTTAATGCATTACAGGAAGATAAACACTCTAATATAAAGAAGAATGGAAATCAAGAAAAGAAGAAAAAGGAAAAAGATAAGGCAATTTACATGTAAAGCAAGACACTAAGGAGGAAAATAACAATAAATGACAGTACAGATTTCTCAGACCATGAATCAGAAGAGGAGGAGCATGTGTGTGTGTGTGTGTGTGTGTGTGTGTGTGTGTGTGTGGGGAGGGAGGGACATCATAACATGAGATGAACTAAAATCAAAGAGATGAAAACTAATATGAGCCATGGGACATTAAAGCTATCAACTGTGTATATTAAATGGGGTACCCAAGTCAAGGAAAGAAAGTGTGTTCCTCCTAAATATTGCTGTTTACAATATTTCTGAAAAGTTTGTTAAAAGGCAGACAAAATTGGGAGAATATAAAAAGTGCAAGCAAGAAACGCTCCACAAATAACAACTGTGCTCAGTCAAAGGTATGAACAGCAAACAAAAACAGAAACACAGAAACATAGAAATTGATGGCAGAAGGGGACCGCAAAAGCCATCTAGTCTGCCCGATGGGAAACTACCCCCCCCTTTATCGTTTCTGTGAAATGGTACCTTTGTGCCTGTCCCAGGCATTTTTGAACCCATTTATAATTTTGGCTTCCACCACTTCCTGGATCAGGCAATTCCATGGGTCAACCACCCTCTCAGTGAAGAACTTTTTTTTTAGTTGTTTAACCAGGACTAGCACACTAAGCTGAAAGTTTTTTCACAAGTGCGACCTGGGAGCACAGGGAAGTTAAGTGACTTGTTCAGGGTCACACAGTCTGCAGGTGGAAGCTGTGGGATTCAAACCCAGGTCTAGTCTGCTGGATGTCACCAGATTTGCAGCTCAGAGCCTTAAACCACTGCACTATACTGCCTCCCCTAATTTCCTAACATTGCTCCTGAATCACCCACCCTTGAGCCTCATATCGTGTTCTCTAGTTCTGATACTTTTCTTCTCCTGAAGGCGCTCCTGTACCCCTACCTTATTTATACCATACCCTTGATATACTTGAATGTCTCAATCATGTCCCCCCTCTCCATCCTCTGCTTCAGGGAGTACATTTTGAGCTCCCTTAACCAATCCTCATTTGCTATTTGATGCAGACCCTGAATCATTTTTGTGGCTCTCCTCTGCACTATATCAATCCTATCGATGTCTTTCCTAAGGTGCTGCCTCCAGAACCGTACGCAGTACTCCAGGTGAGGGCACACCAGCACCCTGTAAAGTGGCAGCACCACCTCCCTTCTGCGACTCGTGATTCCCCTCCCGATGCAGCCCAGCATACCACTGGCCTTTAGTGCCACCTTTTCACATTGCTTCCCCACCTTTAAGTCATCTGATATGTAATGACTCCTAGGTCTTGCTCCTGGTTGGTGTATGCCAGCTGCTTCCCTCCCAGGTAGTATCCAACCTTGGAGTTTCCCTTGCCTAAGTGCATGACCTTGCACTTTTTGGCATTGAACTTCAACTGCCAGGAATCTGACCAGTTCTTGAGTTTCCTCAGGTCTGATTCCATGCTCTTGACTCCTTCTGGGGTGTCCACTCTGTTGCAGATCTTGGTATCATCTGCAAACAGACACACCTCCCCTGCCAATCCATTACTGATGGATTGGCACATTGAAGAGAAGGGACCACAGCACAGAACCTTGAGGCACTCCACTAATCACGTCCCTCTCTGTCAATATCACTCCATTTACCTGCACCCATTGTGTTCTTCCCTTCAGCCAGTTGCTCACCCAACCCACCACTTCCTTACCTATGCTGATGTGGAGCAACTTCTTTATCAGCCTTCTGTGTGGAACTGAGTGGAAGACCTTACTAAAGTCCAGATAGACCGCACCCACCACTCCCCTTGGTCCACTGTCTTCTATACCCAGTCAAAAAAGTCAACCAGGTTTGTCTAGCATGACATTCCAGCTGTAAAACCATGCTGTTTTGGTTCCTGTTGCTCGCTGGATTCCAGATGTGCTACTATTCTTTGCTTGAGCAGTGGCTCCATCAGTTTTCCTACCACCAATGTGAGACTCACTGGATGGTAATTTCCAGCCTCCTCCCTCCTCCCTAATTTGTGAAGTGGGATCACTGTTGCCCTCTTCCAGTTTTCAGGCACTGTCCTGCTTTCCAGTGATTTGGTGAAAAGCTCTGCCAGGGGCGCTGCTATCACAATCCCAAGTTCCTTGAGAATGCTTGGGTGAATCTCATCTGGCCCCATGGCCTTTTCCACCTTTAATTTATTTAGGGCTTCCAAGACTTGTCCCTTCATGAAGGGGCTCGAGTCTACCCCTGGTCCCAGGGTGCAACTGCTTTGCAGGTTTGGGTCATGTCCTGCGTTCTTCCTAGTGAACACGGAACAGAAATATTTATTTAAGACTTCTGCCTTCTCACTGTCCTTCTCTACTAGTCCCCCTCCTGAAATTGCTAGCATCACTATTCCTCCTTTAGTCTTTTTCCTTTCTCTTATGAACCTAAAAAAGGTTTTGTCTCCCCCTCTAACACCCTGTGCTATCCTTAGCTTGGTGTGAGCTTTAGCTTTTCTTATTACTTTTTCCGCTTCCCTCTGTTCAACTATGTAAGTTTAACTGTCTTCATCCTTGTTTGTTGCCTGATATGTCTCGTAGGCCTTTCTTTTCTTTCTTACTATATTAGCCACCTCCTTGGAGAACCAGATTTAGTTGCAGAAACATGCTGTAGTGTGGGAAGAGTGGTGCAAACACGTGGTGGCAACCCCCGTAACTCTGCAGTGACTCCAAGTAAATGCACTCCCATGAAAACAAGACTCCAGAAGCAGATATGAAAATAAAAGATCTTTACTCTTTATTTTCATATCTTATGTAGTCTTGTTTCGTGGGAAAGTATCTTTGGAGAACCAGAGGGGTTTCCTCTCTTATTTACCTTGCTGAGCCTCCTAGTGCACTGCTCAGTTACCTCCTTGATAGCTCCTTGTGATTCTCCCACATCCCCCGTGCCTGAGTTTCTCTGCTAGGGCTGGTTCTCATTTTGGAAAAGTCTGCCTTTCTGACGTCCAAAACTCTGATCTTGGAATGACTGGTATCCATAGTTGTGTTGATTTTGAAACCGACTATACGATGGTTGCTATTGCCAAGATGGCACCCTACCTTGACCCTTTTGTACCCTGTCACTGTTGGGCAGAACCAAGTCCAAGACAGCTCTACCTCTAGTTGGTGAATCAACAAGTTGCTTCAGTCCTGCCCCTTGTAGGGCCATTACAAATTCCCTGCCTCTTGTTGTCGATGCTGTCTGAGAACCCCAGTTAATGTCTGGTAAGTTAAAGTCCTCTACTATAATTGCCTCGCCCTTGTCCACCATTTTATGTATCATCTCCAGTGTTTCTGGAGAAAGAGTTTAATGCAACTTGTACAGTAGTACAGCAGTGCTACTGGGAGACTCACAGTCTCCCACTGCTGCTGCTGCTGCTGCTTTTTTTGGCTTGTGAGTATGCTTTGTATATCAATGTTTTAATGTTTATGTAATAAAGCAATTTTGTAGTTTACACCAGTGCCAGTTGCTTTTGCTTGCAGGATATAAAAAGTACCTATCAATACAAATCATGCCTGCGAAAGGAATAATTTGCATGCTGCTAACAAATCAATGGATAAATGAGTGAAATGTTAAAAGAGTTTTCCCAATTTAAAAAAATGGAATGTACAATAAAGAGACTAGAGATGCAACAACGTTTTAATTCTCCAATGAATTTCTGGCAAAGTCGCCAATTCAGCTCTGTGGATCAATTCACACATTTTTCCTGCTTATTAAAAATTTGACATTTGTAACTTTACCTTACTTTGTTTTTTTTTAACATGCAAAATAAAACTGTCCCTGGTGTCTCGTGGCCCCTCTACCATTTGCCTTTTCGATAATGATCATTCCTTGTTGTCTAGCGGTGCCTCCTGCCATTGACCAGCCCAATGTTACAATTATTCCTGGTATCTAGTGGTCTCCTCACTGATCACTGTCTGGATGTTAAATAAAAATCTTTCCCTGGTGTCTAGTGGTCCCTACCCCCACCAATCACTGGCCCGATGTTAAATAATTTCTTTATCTTTCCCTGGTGTCTAGTGGTCCCTCTCCCCCCACCTGCACCCATGCCCAAAGTTATCTGTAATATTCCCTGGTGTCCACTGGTCCCTCCCCCCCACCTGATCACCCGCCCAACATAATGTCACATCTTCCCTGGTGTCCAGTGGTCCCCCATCCTGATCCCCTGTATTAGGAAGTGATACCATTCCCTAGTGTCTAGTGGACCCCCCTCCCTATCCCCAATCCCCTGTAATAGAAAGGTAGTCAATTCCTTGGTGTCCAACTTCCTAATACAGGGAATCAGGATTGGGGGACTACTGGACAAAAGGGAAACTGTGACATTATGTCAGGCAGGTGATCGAGGGGAGGGAGGGATGACTAGACACCAGGGAATACTACAGATAACACTGGGCATGGGTGCGGGTGGGGGGAGGGACAGATAGACACCAGGGAAATATAAGGAAATTATTTAACATCAGGCCAGCAATCAGTAGGGGTGGGGATAACTAGACACCAGGGAAAGATTTCCATTTAACATCAGGCCAGTGATCGGCAGGGGGGAACACTAGACACCAGGGAATGATTTTCCTTTACATCAGGCCAACGATCGGGAGGGCAGCAGATACCAGGGAATGTTCATTATTGGGCTGGTGAATGGCGGGGGAGGACCACTAGACATCGAGGACAGTTTTAGTTTGAACAACTTCTTTTAAGCCAAACTCCACTGGAAGTTTCCAAACTCCACCGGTGGAGTTGCCAACTTTGATTTGGCACAGTTATCAGTTTTATGCAGATTTGGACTTCACACCATGGATTAATTTCCCAACTCCCAACTTCGCACATCTCTAAATGAGACATTGTAACTGACAGAAAAAGGTAAACAGTCCAGTAAAGGTGCAAATACAGTTGCTGACAAACATAATAACAAAAAAAAAATAGACAAAATTATACTAATAAATGGAAGAACAAACAACAACAAACAAAATATTAACAAAATAGTAAAAATAGGGGCAAGAGTTATCAGAGTGCACTGAAGAATAAATAAGAGGTAGAAAGGTGAGGGGCAAAAAGGTAAACACATATGTGATATAAGGCACAGAACAGGAATCTCAAGGGAGGGATTCGTTTCATTTATGTATGTGTTTATTTATTTAAAAGTTAATGACCAGGAAAGGCGCACTGAGCCAAGACTCATTTCCAGGTGCAACCAGGTGAAGAGGTTGTAGGCAGAACAAATGCAAATGCAATTTGGAGTCAGCATATCGATTCCAGGATAACTGGTGTACACAGAAGCAGCAGTAGAATGTGCTGGTATAAAATAAATACAGCACTGCAAACAGCAGTGAGCAGTAAACAATCACGTGTGCTGCAAAGTGCACAGTGCATGTTGGGGTAAGGGTGAAAAGGTAAGAAACAGAGCAGGGGATGGTCAAGGGAGTGAATACAGGGTCAGGGAGGAAGTAGACAGGAACAGGAGGGTGCAGGAAGTTGCCTTAGGAGGAGTCTTAAGGCAGAGAGAAAAGGGGACAGGCAAGGGGGAGGAAAGCAGATTCCAGAGGGAGTGCAGGCAGTAAGAAAAGGCCGCTTGGCCAGCAAAAGAGAGAGGGTGGGGAATGAAGAAGGTGTGGGAATCCCTGGAGCGAAGCGGGTAGGAAGAGTATGAAGCGGGGATAACAGGGAAGAGAGATATGAGGGGAGGGACCCAAACCAGTATTTGGCAATGAAGGCGGCACAGTGGGCCTGGCGACGTGACAGCAGGGGGAGAATGGAGAGGTAAGAGTAGAAGGAGCAGTGATGGGTATGGAGGGGAGAGTCAGTGGCGAGACGGCAGAAGGCACTGCACAGTGTATCCAGTCTTAAACATCTACATTATATACTGAAACACATCCATTACATAGCATAACATTTCAAATACACTATGTTCTAAGATTAGTTCCACCCTCTGGAATGGCCTGTCCCTGCACTAATTTCCTACTGAACACAAGAAAATACTTGTCTGATGAGAGGATGTCTAAAGGTAAACAAAAGGGGGCTATCTCCTCTATTTCTACGTCTTTATGGGGGGGGGGTTCATCTTGTTTTGCTTGCACGACGTTAATCATACTGTATTTCATAAAACTGTGATGTGACAAAAAACTTTTAAAGCTAATTAGAATATAGTTCATTCTTTTTGCTGAGTGGTGCCTTCATTTACTGTTAACACACATTTATTTTGGTAACTAATACATTACTTAGGATTTCCATAACATCGACATGAAGATTGTAGCCCTCACCCTGGATGAACCTATACAGTAGCCCCGATCATGAAGCTATTTAATAAATCCCTCCAGCTTGGACAGTTCCCCAAGCAATGGAAAATGGCCCACGTCACACCTGTATTCAAAGATGGAGACTGGGCCTTACACTCAAACTATAGACCCATCTCCATCCTATCCACACTATCCAAAGCCCTGGAGAGGGTTGTGTCCGATCAGTTAACTGAATATCTAAACAAATACAATATACAATGCCCACAGCAACACAGTATCTGCAAAGTCCACAGCATCACCACTGCATTCATTGAGTACACAAATTTCATTCATACAGCACTAGATAGTGGCAAGCAGGTGGGGTCCATCTACATTGACCTCACCTAAGCTTTTAACTTGGTGAATCACCAACTTCTGTTAACAAAACTATATGACCTAGGACTGTCCCCAATATCATAAACTGGTTCTGCAACTACCTCACTGATAGAACCCAGCAAGTAAAAGTCAATGGAACCATGTTCAGTGTTAGGAAGGTATCCCTTGGTGTCCCCTAGGGATCCATCCTGGGACCTCTTCTTTTTAGCCTATCCCTCAACACCCTCCCCAACGCCTGCTCCTCTAACATTCTGCTACATGCGACGATGCTGCAATATTTGCTAGCAACACCCAACTAGGTTTACTTACCAGTGAACTACAAAGCAGCTTCATGGAGCTGGAGAAATGGTTCAACCAAAACAGACTGCTCCTCAATTACAAGAAGACTAAAGTCATGCTGTTCTCAAACCAACAGGCTAAGAGGAAAGCAGGCCAGCTAGATATACTCAATGAGAAGGGTAAAACACTAGAACAGCTAAAAATGTTCAAATACCTCAGCATCACACTCGATGACACCCTTACTTTCAACCCCCATACTGATCATATTGTCAAAACCATGAATGTAAAACTATGAATACTATATAGACACAACAGCTCAGAGGCCATGATCATTGTTGCCACTAGCTCTATACTATCGGTTATCAACTATGGACTGGCAGTCTACAGCGCAACCTCTGACATCTCACTAAACAGAATCAAAATGGCCCTGAACAAAACCTGCAGACTACTTCTCAGCACTGGCAAACTCATCCACACCTGCGACCTATATGCCCAAACTGGCTGGCTCCCCCTCAGAGAAAGAATCAAGTACCAGATCTGCCTCATGGGTAAGAAAGCATAACTCAAGCTAACGCCTCCAGGACTCCAGACACTAGTACAACCAGTGACCACCCCTCACCATACTAGAAGCATGACCAACAACGCACTCTGTGTACCCCACAGAAGGACAAGCCTGGCACAGCAATCCTTCGCCTTTAGGGCCCCAAAATGGCTCAATGGTCTCCCCCCAAAAGGGAATGCAGAAAAGATCAGCCTTTTCAAAAATTAACTCAAAACACACCTCTCACAGGCAGTAAAATGTGAATGTTTTGGATTACACCTAGCAATCTGCAACACTCGCTAGCGGCCCCTAACCCTAACCTACCTTACACCCTATCCCAACCCCTCAACCCTCACTGCTCCCAATTTCCTGCCCCCTAACCTCCATTCCCCTATCCCACTCGATCACCACAAATAATCTACCTCCCTTACACTGATACCACCTACCTCCCTCCCCACCACTGACACTGACTCTCTAGTGACTCTACTCACCAGTGAATCCCATACCTCTGACTCTCTATTTCCACTACCCATCTGGGAATCCCACTGTCCCACATGCTACACCACACACATCAACATACAGGCTGTATAACCTACTATGTTACTGAATGACAAGGCTCTGAGTGTATAGCAATTGGTTCTATGACAAGGCCGATGGCTGCCTACTGCACATAAGCCTACTCTAAACCTTGTATTAGCTACTTATCTTAAGTTGTACTGAATGTTTAGAAACCTGTGTACCCAACTATGAATGTATGTATCATGTATTTTTGACGTGGAACCTTTGTAAAAGAGCTAATAGCTCAAAGGTAATGTAATCCAAAGCTTTTAATAAAAAAAAACATAACAACATCACACCATGTAAACATACTTTAATTACTGGTTCTCATTTTTTACATCTGAATAACCAGACTTTTAAATCTCATTACAACCGCCTGGTTGATATTTCATGTTACAACCTGGTGGTTGTAATCAGTGCCTCTCAATCAAACAAGCGCTACGTAGCTCATTGGCTGTTAGTCTCTGTGTGGGTGGGCTGAACATCTCTGCCAACATGACAGCTCCATTGCTCAGTAACTGAGTTGCTGGAGTTATCCTTTGCCTCACACTTCATGCCAAATATTTTTTATCTGGTTGATCCTGCTAGTCTTACCCTTCAAGCAGGGCTCCACATCACAGCTGTATTCCCAACAGATTGTGACCGACTATCTCTGATTCGTACTGCTTTCAAAAGAAAAATGAATGCCTGCACTGGAAATGGAGAGACAGGCCATGTGTGTGTGTGTGTGTGTGTGTGTGTGTGTGTGTGTGTGTGTGTGTCTGTAAAAATGATGACCAGCAAACAAATAAAATAATACATGGGTGAGTGTGCGCAAAAAGCCCCATCTCCTTCAGCATAATCCTCCTCTTCATCTTCCTCATAATTATCCAGGGCCTCCCCTTCCAAGGAGTGGAAGGAAGGGAGAGGAGAAGGGTCCTGGTACAGCCTCTTATGAGGAGAGGCAAGGGAGATGAGGAAGGCTGTAGTTGAGGCTGTGGTTGAGGCTGTTGCATGACTTTCATTACTTCTAGTACAGCCTGGACAACTGAAACCACGTCAGTGGATGGAGCCATTTATGGGTCAGGAGAAGCAAGAGGAGGTGCCTCCATGGATTCCTTAGTGGGGGGGGGCACAACTGAAGCTTTCAGGCATGGCTGTGGGTAAGGCCAAGAGCCAGAACCAGGTGAAGTCAAATCTGGTGTGAGGACCACTGAGCCCTGTATGAGACTGGCTTAGACAGTGGTGGCAAGTCCAGTAACACTGTCAGGCTAAACCACAAGTCCATGCTGGAGGACTTCTTTGATGGGGCCTGAAATGGCAAAGTCTGCGAATGCTCAAATGCAGCCGTCATCAATGAGGAGCCCTGGTCCATGCGAGAGGACTGAGTCATCAATCAGTAGTGACCTGTTGTTGGCTGAGGAGCCGTCGTGGTCAAGACCAATAAGGCCTGAGTGAGCGTCGATGATGACAACACAGGTGAGGCCGTTGTCAACTATGTGGTCTGTTCCTTGATGTGGGAGGCCTCATAACATTGGGCCAAAGCCACAAGGACCATCTGGGTTTTCTCAATGGGTGTTGGAGAGGCCTGGCTTATCGGTGGGCGACTAGAGCTGGCAGCTGTTGATGGGTGGGTGTCCTTACCATGGCTCATCAATGCTTTTTCCTTCTCTCAATGTTTGTGCTTTGAAAAGTGTTTGGAGTGCGATGCCTGGGAGGTGTGGGAGGTTGTCGACAGCAGATGAGATGTGGAGCGGGGCTGTATCTCATGCTCGAGGAGCGCTACCTTCTGCTCCATGAGGAATGCTTAAGCTCCTGGAGTCATCGATGATGTGTTGCCTGGTTGAATTCTTGGCAGTGGGCACAAGATCGCACATTGTGAGCAGCCCCCCAGACAGCGGACACAGATGGTATGGTTGCCGTATCTATACATTTTCTGGTCACAATGGCACTTCAAGAACAACGAATCCGAAGAAGACATTCAGTAAACTGAAAAAACAATAAAACAGGATTTGGTTGTTGATTTCCATGTAGACAAATGCATCGATACACATGCTGCGAGAGCTACACATGCAGTAAGCTGGGAGATGGTGGGAAAAGAACTGAAGCCGCTAGGGGCTGCCAACATATTTATAGACATAAACAGAGTGACGTCATTGTGGGCAGCCCTCAGCCAACACTGCTGGTGAAAGCTACTGTCGACGAGAGTGCTCTCTGGCGCATACCCAAGAGTATGACCTGCTGCAAGAGATACCCTCGAAGAAGATTCAGAATTTTACACACACCCTTGGTGTGGATGCTTTTATAAATGCTTTGGGCTGTGCCCTCGGAGTTTATGAAGCATCCCACACCTCGGGTATGGGTAAAACTCTGGTTACACACACCAACCTATGTATTATTCTATATATAGTGGATTGCATGTATTATTCTATTCTAAATTGAAGTTTTGTTCTGATTTTCTATTGCTTAAAAGTACAATTATGTGCGATCAAGTATAGTGCTCCCTCTTTTATCTGCCAACCTCCATACATCCTAAATTGTAGTGGATAAAAGGGGGGTGTTGGATAATAGAGGGTGGCAGTTAAAGGAGGAGATAACATTTCTAGAAAATAAGACTGAAGCTCACATTGGCAGTAAACAAGGGTGGCGGATAAAAGGGGGGGTGGATAAAGGAGGGAGCACTATACTGTTAGTCCAGCAACTTATCTGAGCTGAATGCTTGGGAAAGTCAAACATGGTAGGAACTGTGATGCTGTAAGCAAATAGCAGAACACTGCCACCAAGGGCGTTAAAAATGAAAATGAAGACAGCATGAATGAAACAGAGCTCAAACCAGTTCTGTTTCACTCCGAGGCAGCCAAGTGTTTCACAAAAATGCCTGCTGTGGACTGAGAACCAGTAGGACTGTGATCCAGTTCGTCTGATGCTGGGAGCGAATTTGAGAGGGAAAGCAGCCAGAAAGCATGTGGGTGCCTTACAGCAAACAGTTTTAAAGCAATTCTTCAGCAGCATATAGCCCAGCTGGATATCGGAGTATTGGATGAGGCTGGTGGAGATCTGAAGCAAAATTAAATTAAGATTAAATAAACTTTAATAAAGTTGGAAAAAAAAAGAAACATACAATCTGTCACAGAAAAGGACTGCTTAGCCCACCCAATCTGCCTAAGTGTTCCCTGCCTATTCTGCTTCCACATACCCTAACTGATCTCCGACAACCCTTCCCCCCTCCTCTGCTCTACTATATCCCTGGTTTTATCCTATGCATGTTTGAAGACCTCCACTGTTCTAGGCTCCAGCACTTTGGCTGGCAGTCACATCCATGAGTCCACCACCCTTTCAATGAACTAATATTTCCTCACATCCCTCCTGAACCCCCACTTTAGCTTTATGGCATGCCCCTTAGCCCCGGAGCTCGTCCCCATTTAGGAAAGGCTCCCCTCCTGCACCCTGTTTACCCCTGTGAGGTACTTGTAGGGCTCCATCATATCCCATCTCACTCTCCTCTCTTCCAGGGGGTACATGTTGAGATCTCTCAGTCTCTCCTTGCAGGGCTTCCCTTGCAAGACATAAGTGCATTAGCTGGGGGTTAAACCCAGGCCACTTGGAATATCATTCCATTGCACTACCAGCTGTGCCACCAAGGCAACTAGATAAAATAAAAGCTATTACGCAAAGAAGACAACACTTAAAAACAAAAATACTTACAAAAACAAAAGCACTTACATGCACACTAACCCCAACTGCACTCCACAGTAATTTCCCATGAAAATGAATATGGTCTGGTAACTCTCTCATTATTAAGAAATCTTTGTTTATCTGAATTATGATTTTGTCACCCGAACAGTTTGGATAAACAGGATTTACTGCATCACCGACAGCTTACTCTGGTTCGGTTTCTGTTAGTCTGCATTTGCATTCCGCACCGACACACACCAATGATGCTGAAAAGAAGCAGTACTGGCCAGCCCTCCTTTCCCAGTCAACAAACACTACCTAAATAAATGAAAGTAACTGTTTCCCTCTGACTGCCCTTCTGCAGGGTTTGCTTACACTGCAATTCAGCCATTAGTGTGTCCACACTGAACTCAGAGCTGATGTGAACTCTGAAAAGATGGCAGCCAAACCCACTAAATCAGTCCAGCCAGCCCCATTTAAGCAATTAATGGTGGGCTGCCCTTCACTAGTCCTGCCAGCAACTTTGCAGCCTTTAAACAAAGAACTAGCATGTTAAACCAAGTGCTTAAAAGGGTCTCTCTCGCAAAATCCTGGCTCAATGGGTTCAGCTCCCCCAGCACCCCTGACAAAACCCACCAGTATCCAGGAAGGTGATAGAAAGTTGATGGGGAGTGCAAAGGGTAGATTTATCCCATCACAGTGTCTCTGAATAAACTCTGTCTTGCCAAGAGAGCACCTGGTGTCCCCGCTATTCATCTTCAATCTTCTGAGTTTAGTCATAGCCAAGAAAAAGAGCTGAGCACTCACATCACCAGCAGGAACTCCGAACGCTGGATTAAGGATTCATGGCACCCTTCATAAAGCACCAAAGTTTAGCAAAAAATATCGGGGAATAGTTTGTGGGGAATCATTTGGCTACTACTCAATTTTCTGCAAATTAAATCACTTAAACTGCATCCTGAATCCAGCATTTGTAGTTTTCAGTAGTGGCTTCAGTGCCTAACTTTTGTTTCCTTTCTTCTGTGTTGCTGTGAGCACCACTATCTCTCCAAGTGTTTTTTTTTTTTTTCCTGAACTGGGTAGTGTCTTAAAAATCAACAGTAAATAGCCCAGTACTATAAGAATGAGATTACACAGATTTAGTTGATTTATGCTTAGTCTAATAAAGTTTTATGGTGAAAACATTTTGTATTTTTTTTTATTTCATCACTGTTCAGTATCTTTTTAAATGATTTAAATCCCTGATCACACTGACAGTGAACTCCAGTATCATAGAGGCAGCTGCCATGCGCTGTGACCTCACTAAGGTCATGGCACATGCAGCAGCTTTGCATTTTGGTGCCAAATCCAATCTGACAGCTAGGTCCATTTTGCGAAGAGCTGTCAGTGTTTTCGGCTACACATGGCATGTGTTTCAGATGCCAATCTCTTCATTGAAAGGCTACCTCTGCAGTTCAACGAGTGAGCAACCAGCTCTGCCTATTTTCTGAGCTATATATGCGGTTCCTCCCAGCCTTCATCTGAAGCACCTTCTGTTTGCCAGCCAGACGCTCTGTTGGTCTGACTTCTTACTTTGGGCCTACTGTGGCCTTGCCTGGGGCCTGCTTCAGCCTTCCCCCCCCCCCTTCCCACTATCAGTGCTGTGGGACCTATGTGGTTCTGCTGGATGTTTTTGTGTGTTTCTCCAGCTTTGTTAGAATTTGTTTTGCTTCTGGCCACTGTGTGCTTCCTCCTGTCCTTGTTTTCTGGTTTCCTGTGTTTGTGTGTTTGTTTTGTCTTTTCTTTTGGTTTTTTCTTTGCTCTTTGTTTGTGCTATATTAATTCTGTGCCTGTGCTCAAGCACCTTTCCTTTTAAGCTGCTTACCACCCTCAGTTTTCCTGTATTTGCTGTATGTTTCAGCTTCCATTCCATGTTCTCTGCTGCTGCTTCCGTTAATTCAATGTACCAGGCCTAGGCTCCTGCTCTTAGTTTGCTGCTACTCCCTGTTGCAGCTTGTTCTCAGTTCTCAGTGCTAGCTCTGTTCTGATACTGCCAGCAACCTTGCATTGCAGTATGGTTCTTTCCTGTTTATTTACCACAGCATTTCATTTATTTACTTCACAATTCCTTCCGTATGCCCTGCAATTTTATATTACTTTCTCCATGTGATTCAAACCTGTTTAAATGCAATTGTACCAAGCAATCATTATTGTTATGTCAGTGCATTGTTGCCCATGCCTACAAATTTCTATACTTGTTCAGTTGTTCAGCTCAGCTACTACTGGAATCTATAACTAATTACTGCTGGAAGCTATTCACTATTCGTATAATGCTTAAGTTTTATACTCTGGAGGTCAGCTCAGCTACAGCTGTCACTGTAAACTAGTTTTACTATCCGCTTGTGGGTCACGGGACTTTACTGTGGCTTCTTTGTTTTTCCTACGGCGGAGGACTGGGGGTTATAGTGGAGAGTCGTGGCCCTGTGTGGTTCAGTTACCTCATGTTCATATACTGCATTCACTGATAGAATCCTCTGGGTATTTATGTCACTTTAATTTGCATTCATTAATGGACTGATTGGCTAGTATTCCTTTCTCTTTACTTGCATCACATGTCCTATAATCTTACCAGGCAAGTGCCTCACACTGAATAAAGGACTAGGTTACCCTCAGCTTTTTTGTGCAGTTCTTACTGCTATCATGCTTCTGCGTACTAGTTCTCTACCATACTGCAGATTGCCTGTTACTCACTGCATTACCACGTATGGCCTGCTCCATTGCCAAAGGTGTTTACCATGCTGCACGTTGCCTGTTACTCCCTGCATTACCATGTATGGACTGTTCCATTACTAAAGGTGTTTACCATGCTGCATATTGCCTGTTACTCCCTTCATTACCATCTATAGCCTGCTCCATTGTTAAGTGGGATTAGCCAACCATGGGCATTAATTTAATGGCTCTGAGCTCATTCTCAGCTGTCGGTTTCACTCTACACACTAGTCCGTATCATGAGTGTATGAAGCCTGAGTGGGATCCTTCCTTTCTGGTCCATAGTGGAAATGTCCTTACTCCAGGTGGAGCTTTAGCTATTCATGTGTGGTGGTGCTTCTTGTTGTGGAATTTATGACTAGCTGCGAAGGATGGTTACATGCATTTCCCCTTTGGCTGTAGTATTAATTTACTACCATTGCATCATGAATGCTTCTCCCTATGACTGCCTCTGGTTCACCTGGTTTGTATTTTAGATTGGTAAGCCGGCTGTATGCCTCAGTGGTTGTTGCTCTCCTCCTCCTGCCTTGGAGGTGCTTGTTGCAGAGAATCCTCACAACCCTTCTGGCATTCCCATTAGAGGGATAGAGTAAGAGCCCACCATCAAACTGGAATATTTTCCACCCCCTTGAGATGAATGTCAAACGTAGCAGCTGAGCCATCACTAAAAAAATAGCCCAAGCCCAGAGGGAAGGCAATCTTGGCCATGGATCATAGAAACTTAAAAACATGGAAGTTGATGGCAGATAAGGACCGCAAGGCCTATCCAGTCTGCCCATTTCTTTTTCTACCTTATAAATGTGCCATTGGATTTTGCTCTGTCAATGGCCTATCTATTCATACTTATCTTTATTTCTTCCTTATGCCTATCCCATGCCTGTTTGAAGCCCTGCACTGTATTCATATCCACCACTTCCTGAGGTAGGCCATTCCATGCATCCACCACCCTTTCTCTGAAAAAGAACTTCCTCACATTACCCCTTAATTGGCCTCCCCTCTCATCTCATGAGGTGTCCTCTTGTCCTGCTATTTTTCTTATATTGAAACATATTAGACTCTTTCACATTGTTAATGCCCTTAAAGTGTTTGAATGCTTCGATCATATCACCTCTCTCCTTCCTTTGCTGTAGGGTATACAAATTGAGCTCCGTTAATCTGTCCTCATATGTTTTCTGTTGCAGTCCCTGCACCATTTTGGTTGCCCTTTTCTGGACTGCCTCAATTTAGTTAATGTCCTTGTGAAGGTCTGGCCTCCAGTACTGCACGCAGTACTCCAGATGGGGCCTAACCACTGTCTTGTAAAGAGGGATTATTACCTCCTTCTTCTGACTTGTGATACCCCTACTAATACACCCCAACATCCCCTAGCCTTACCTACTGCTTTAGTGGTCTGCTTGGATGATTTCAGGTCATCGGTGATGATGATGCCCAAGTCTCTTTCTTCCTTTGTGACTGCCAGCAACTCCCCTCCCAGCCTATAGGTGGCTTCAGAGTTTCTCTTCCCTATATGCATGATCTTGCACTTCTTTGCATTAAACCCCAGTTGCCACTCTTCCGACCATTTTGCCAGTTTATCCAGATCTCTTTTCATTCTGATCACCCCATCTGGATCATCTACTCTGTTGCAGATCTTGGTGTCATCTGCAGACAGGCAAACCTCACCCTCCAGTCCATCTGCAATGTCACTGATAAAGATATTGAACAGGACTGGCCCAAGGACTGATCCCTGAGTTACCCCACTTGTGACTTGCATCTCTTCTGACTGTATACCGTTTACCTCCACTCTCTGTTTTCTGCCTGTCAACCAGTTTGCCACCCAGTTGACCAACTTCTGAACCACCCTGAGCCTACCCACCTTATTAATCAATCTTCTATGTGGAACAGTGTTGAAAGCTTTGCTGACGTCAAGGTAGGCAACATCAACTGCTCCCCCTTAGTCCACCACTCTGGTTACCCAGTCAAAGAAATCTATGAGATTAGTTTGACAGGACCTTCCTTTTGTAAACCCATTCTGTCTTGATTCCTGTGCTCCTATGTATTGCAGGTGTTGCACTATCCTTTCCTTAATGAGTGCCGCCATAATCTTGCCCACTACTGAGGTAAGACTAACTGGTCTGTAGTTCCCTGCCTCCTCCCTGTTACCATTCTTGTGGAGCGGGATCACATGAGCCCTTCTCCAGTCTTCTGGGACCTCTCCTGTGCTCAAAAACTCACTAAACACTTCTGATAATGGCTCTGCTAGTTCCATCCTTAGCTCCTTTAGTACCCTGGGATGTATGCCATCAGGTCCCATTGCCTTGTCCACCCTGAGCTTATTAAGTACTTGTAGGACCCTTTCTTTTGTGAAGGGACTAGTGCACACTTCCCTCCCCCCTGTATCCATGGTGCTGAGCTGTGGGCCCTGCTCTACCTTCTCTTCAGTAAATATTGAGCAGAAGTATCTATTTAGGATAGATGCTTTTACATGGTCCTCCACCTCACATGCCTTATCACCTTTGATCTTAGCAATACCCCTTCTGGACTTTCTTCTTTCACTAATGTATCTATAGAAAGTCTTGTCACCTTCTTTTACTGTTTGTGCTAGTGTTTCTACGGTTTGGGCCTTTGCCTGCCTTACTGCCTTCCCTGCTTCCCTTAGGGAAGTTTGGTATGCCTTCCTATCTTTATCCCACTGCGTTCCCTTATATTTCCTGAAGGCCAGCTGACCTTTTCTGCTACTGTTCTTGAGAACTAAAGTGGTTTCCTTCTTCTTTTGCACTTCTTTTTCTCTCTACCATAATGGGATGTTGCTTCAAGTATTGCATCCCCAGAAACTTCCTCCTCAAAGGTTTTTTTTCTTTCCTCTGTGCAACAGATCATAATACATAGTTTCAGTAATATTCTTAGCTTACTTAGTAAATAAGTAAAGTAAACGTTTATTTATAAGTGCTTTTCAAAACCAAAGCACTGTACAATAACAACATTTAAAATAATAGACATAATATTAACAGTAAAATCATTCTTTAAATGCTTTTAAAACCAAAAAGGTTTTAAGCTCAGATTTGAAACACTCGACGGTCAGGCAGCCTCGTATCTGGCAAGGTAGAGAATTCCACAGGGTGGGGGCAGTGTAAGAAAATGCATGTGCCCCAGATGTCTTTAAACGAACCCTGGGAATCTCTAGCAATCCCTCGTCAGTGGATCGTAGTGAGCGAGAGGGACAGTAGGGAGTAAGAAGATCTTGCAGATACCACGGTCCCTGTTCATGTAGGGCTTTATAGATCAGTAACCTAACCTTAAAGCTGATCCACTACCTACTTAGGTAGGTTCTGCTGTTGGATGGAGATGGGTGGTGGCCCTACAAGCTGTTCCCTCTCTCCTTAGGAAGCCCCTTGCTGTCATCAGTGCAAGCCATATTATTGGAGCTATCCTGCTAACTTGTGCATTTCATTTACATTTCATTAAGCTGTCTGTTGCTGTCAGTCTGCTTCTCTACCTCCTAGTCATTGATCACTGCTACAATTCTTTTGGGGTTCCTTCCTAAGGTACCTTTAGCCAAGGGACCCTTCCCACGGCACCTCTAGGGGTGGAATCCTCTTACTGGGTTCCTTGCCTTCAATACGCCTACAGGGTGGTAATTCCTAATGGAATAGACAGTACAAATGGCCACAACATTGTTATACAGTTGCACAAGCATAACATCATTCTGGTTGCATAGGCCATTGAATTGAAAGGCTATACCTGCAGTTCAATGGGTGAGCAACCAGCCACGCCTACTTCCTGAGCTATATAAGCAATTCCTCCCAGCCTCACTCTGAAGCACTTTCTCTTTGTCCCACTATCCTCCCCTCCAGCGACTCACCTCTCTACCCCAAGGGGGTTCCTTCCTAAGGCACCTTTAGCCAGGGACCCTTCCCATGGCACCTCTAGAGGTAGAACCCTCATATAGGGTTCCTTGCCTTCAGTACCCCTACAGGGTGGTAATTCCTAATGGAATAGAGAGTGTGAATGGCCATTATACAGTTGCACAAACGTAACATTATTCTGGTTGCGTAAGCTGGTGAACTTTAATTACAGTGTCATTTACAATTGTTTCTGTTTTGCTACTTTACTGACTTCAGGGTAGTTTAGTGTCTGACATATACAGTTTCTCTTATTCTGTTTATTGATTTTAGTAGCAGCAAAGATATATCATCACAACTTGGACAATTTTTTTAATAACATCAGTTTAAATTACTGAAATCATATCTGTTTTATATCTATCCCGCGGAATTTGTTTCAGACAGTTTTGAATCCCATTACAGTCTTTACAATATAACGGCATGCAGCTTTCTCACGTTGCTTCTATAGATACTTCCCCCATATCAGCATACACAAAGATTTGAATCAACTTTATATTGTCTGTTGATGTCAGTTTTTTTTTGCTAGCAAAACATGTTGATCTTTTTAATGTAAGCATTTTCAAACTAATGCTTCTGTCACTTATCACAGTCCCACCACACACTCGCCTCATCAGATCCCACACCTAGACATACATATGCTTGCATAGTTTTACTTCTATTTGCATTCCCTACAGTCTAATGAAATATCAGATGTGTTAATTCAAGAATGGAGAGAGACTGGAATCTCTTTTTCTTGTTATGCTGAGTACAAAGTGCAGTTTCATTTAGGTTAGTGGGTCTGTGGCCACAATCATCTTTTGGATAAAAATACAATTTAGATTATGGTAAACATCAACAAAACATATATTTCCTTTTTCTTTTATGTCTAGCCAGCCACTGATTTTAATGATGATTAAAGTGAATGTGAAATGACTGTTAATCACTGACAATATGAATGTGCATGTGTTTGCCATAGAAACCTCTCAGTGCACACACAGGCTTGTGTGTGGCTGCCCATACATTATCATCTATTTTCCATACATGTATTATATATATATGTATATTATAGTGGCGCAGTAACGCCACTTTATTGCACCACTATAGTTAGGGTTGCGTAGGCAATTTAATGTTACACCTCACATTTTGCACTATAATAACTTTGTAACTGTTGAATAGATTTGCATGAAATTTGGTATGTGCTGTCCTGTGGCATAGTTCTCTTGACGTACCAAGTTTTGTTTCAATTGGATTTGCAGATTTTGTGCTGCACATAGTGAAAAAACTGTAAAAGTAATTTTGTTCCTAATGTTTTGGCGTTTTTTCCTCACCATGCTGCAGCCACACTGTTTGGACTGACATTTTCACAGTAGACAGAGCTTGCCCCAAAGAACAAGCCAGTATTGATTTGGTGAACAAATATTAATCTGTTCCATGGTTATTCAATTTTGAAATTTAGGATTCTGATCATGGTCAATTCAGTCTTTTGGAGAGCTGCATGATGAGAAAAAAGATTTAGGGCTCACAAAAAGGGATTTTTGACAGCTCATGAAGAGGGATTCATCCCTCTTTGTGAGGAAAGAAATTCCCTTATCGCAGGCCACCATCTTGTATTCATTTTTTCTGCCCAAACAAAACATTGTAACTTTACCCAGGGATGTCTTCTGCAGACATCCACGCATGGATTTTGTTCATATGGATATCCTTTACAGTTCTCTGCCTTTGGTTTACTTTACTGTGGCCCCAAAATGTTCATTTTAAGGGACTCTGACACCTTGCAAAAAGGGATTTTGACAGGTCATGAAAAGTGATTGGGTTGTCAGACCAGGTGCCACTACATGCAATCCTTAAAGGGATTTTGACAGCTCACAGAAGGGGATTCAGCTCGCAAAAAGAGATTTGGATACCTCACGAAAAGGGATACATTTTTCAAATCCCTTTTCATGAGCTGTCAAAACCCCTTTTTGCGATTACCTGCAGAGCCATCTGGTCTGACAACTCAAATCCCTCTTCATGAACTGTCAAAATCCCTTTTTGGTGAGCCAAATCCCTTTTTGTGAGCTGTCAAAATCCCTTTTTGCATCATGAAAAAGGATTTCTGGCAGAGCCATCTGGTCCTACAGTCACAAAAAGGGATTTTGACACCTTGCAGAAAGGGATTCAGCTTGGGAAAAGGGATTTCTAATGTTTACTATTTCTTTGCCACTCACTGCAAAGAAACAGTTTGGAATTTCAGGGTTTGAAATTTTCAGGGTAGAAAGAGCTTGCCCCACAGATGTGACTTTTGCTGGTTTAGTGATGAAATTTACATTGTTTCCATAGTTATAACATTTTTAAGTTTGCAAATTTCCAGTAGGATAACATTGTGGCAGATGCAGTACCTTTCAGCACTATATCTTAAAAATGGCTCAAGATACAGATTTTTCGCTAAATGCAGCTTGCATACATGCTGGTTGCCAGGACGTGATTACAACTGCGGTGGAATTTTTTCCAAGGTTGCTATGGTTACTGAAATATTGCACCATTTGCATCACAAGAGTTACTTGGAATATCTCTAGGTCTGTGCTGTGTCTCTGCACTTATGCGTTGGTGGCAGCACAGGGCCCAGAGGGCCCTGCATGCCCACATAAGGATATAATTTTGCAGTAATGGGAGTGCAGGGCCCTCCATTATGGAGATAACAGTTAATTTCAATGTCTCTACAGTTATGGCTAGATGGCCCTCCCACAAATGGATACCATTATGGAGTGATGGGAGTGTAGGATACCAATATGAAATGATGGGAGCATAATGGGTGTGTAGGGCCTGGAGGGCCCTGCACTCCCACAGGGAGATGTTACCACAACATACTATAGACTGAAGGGCATGCAGGGCCCAGAGGGCCCTGCACTCACACAAACATATAACAGTAAAATTATGCTTACACAAAAAGTAAGGAAATTTATTGCAAAAGACTTTGTTAATGCATCAGTTAGGATTGAAGCAATGAAAGTAGGGAAATAAGACATTAGGGTTTTGAACTCTAACACTCCTCCACCCCTACCACCCCACCCCACCCTCCACACAACAAGGCACACCCCGACCAGGATTGGCCTTAGCTCTCCTGGAACCTTGTGTGAACCTTCCTGCTGGGGCCCCATATCAGAAGTCACAAAGCCCCCAAGGAACATCCCCATCCCTATTATGGTCTCCCTGTAGCTTCTTTTTTAGCTAATTTTGTGCCATTTTGCACTTCACTTAAATTAGAACATACAGGACCAGGAAGATGGAGGCCAATTGGACAGCTGAGTTTTGAGGGCACTCTGTTCTTGGGGCCCTGTGCAAATCCACAGTTCACAACCCCCCTAAGGCCAGCTCTGCCCCAATGCCTGTTGTTGCGTGGAGATTGGGGGCAAGGTGGGGTGGTAGGGGTGTTAGGGGTGTTAGGGTTCAAAACCCTAATGCCTCATTTCCCTACACAAGGATGTATACTTGAGGGGATGAATTAGGGATGTATGGCCACTAGCCTGAAGGGTGAGTGGCTTTATTCCCCTACTTAGCCCCCGAGATGGGTATACTTCTGAGTGTTCCAGCCTTACCCATTGTTTGTTGAATACAATACATTACAATGGTTATTGTTATGGATGTTGCATTTATGATTACATTAAGGCACCCAAAGCTCTCTTGCAGCAAGGAGGGAATGGTGTGTAGTGAGTGCAGGCAGTATTTTTGGGATTTCTTAGTTTGGGAGTGTTTTTTGTATGTCTTTGTTTCAGGCCCTTTTACAACTTGTTAATTGGTTTGGCTAACTTCCTACTGATGTGTTAATTATGTTATTAGTATTGTCCTATAGAGTTTAATGTAGTGTAGGTATTTACATTTTATTAGTGTGGGTATATACTTTTAATTGTTTGATTAGTGTAGTATATAGCTGTAATTGTTTAATTAGTGCAGGTGTATAATTTTAATTGATAGAGTAGTCAGAGGTATATGGGCAAATGAAGGATGGCCTTTTCTATGGGGAAAAGTTTCCATCCATAGAAGTGAGCTGCAGGAAGAAACAAGTTGTGGGTATATTACTTTTCATTTTTAAACGCATTATTATATACTGACTATTTTGAGTCTTTATAAACTTTTTTAATAAACACAAATTTGTGATGTTATAGTTTCATGTTGTATGTTGCTGTTTATTATCATACATAATACTGTATATGACTTGCTATAGAAATAAATCGTTATGATGTGTTTTTTCAGGAAAACACCACAATGCCATACTGCACTGCTATAGGATACACAGATGGCATTGGTTCAGGGATGAATTTTTATAGATTTCCTAAAGAAAACCAAAGAAGGAAGAAATAGGGATCTTGATGCAAAACGATAAACTGCAACCATCAGAGCATAGTGTGTTATGCTCAGACCACTTCACAAGTGATTTTTTTGACGGACGCCATCATTCTGAAAAGTACTGGATTCAAACCAGTTTGAAGAACTATACTATTCCCACTACATTTAGTGCTTATCCTCTGGACAGAGAACAAATAAATAAGGAAATAGATAAATCACAACAAATCAAGGTTAACAATCTTACTTAAGAAATATAAATGAATACATACGGCTTCATATTTTCTTTACATTTCTGCATATGTTTTGCAATGAAATTTTATTCACCTGCATATCATAGTTACCTAACACAGTAATTATTTATTCTAACACTGATTCATATGCATTATTGGTATTGCAGGGTTTTATTTAACTCCAAAACTTGATTAGCGTTTTGCTCA
Organism: Neoceratodus forsteri; assembly: GCA_016271365.2. Lineage (NCBI taxonomy): Eukaryota > Metazoa > Chordata > Ceratodontiformes > Ceratodontidae > Neoceratodus > Neoceratodus forsteri. The sequence continues at coordinate 49,188,520 of JADMNL010000024.1, read as the reverse complement.
TAAAAGTGCTAAAACATTGTGAAAATGCATAGCACTTGCCACACTGGGTTTAACAAACAAAACACTTCTAGAAAACCTATATAAATACTTTCTGTACAGTTAGCATTGTCCCAAGAAAAAAAACTGCTAATCAATTATTTAAAACCCTGGTATTGCAAATTTCTAGCATATATTTTTTTAAGTTTCCCAAAACTACAGTTAACATATATAAAAGCATATTTCACAATTTGTCAAGCTGTCCAGAGAAATTCTCATATTATGTCTTGTTACTCATCTGATGCTGAATATTGTTATCAGGATCTGTACTCTATTTTCTGAGTGCCTGGATGAATGGTGGTTGTAGGTTGGAGCATATTGTTCATATGTAATGTGATATTCTCTCACATCCTGCCAGTACTGAGTTCCATGTGCCGAATGGTGAGGTTAGTACCCTTTTCAGTGTACTGTTCATAAATGTTGATTTAAAAAGAAACTTACTCTTTACTGCATTATAATCATTGGTATCATACTGTTCTTGATGACTTACAAGATTACATTTTCTGCAACTGCATAGCACATGGTTCAATGCAGTTGACATCAGAGACGTGCTATAGGAATGGGAGAGTCAAAATCCTTCAGTGTATGTTAACAATTTTATAAGCCCACAACAGATGTTTGCCAGACTCAGTGTTTTTCAGAATCTAAGCACTGTGCTTCATGACTGTACTGTATGTGACCAAGGACAGACACTTTGACCACCAAAAAAAAAAAAAGATCAGAGTAAACTATAGCTTGACATGTAATACAGTAGATGATGTGGAATCTCTCACCGCTACAGCCATGATCTGATGTCAGCTGTATGGGATTATAGTATTTGTAGGTACAAAAATGCCAGTTTGCAAGTCAACATAAATCAACTGATAAACTCTACCATTGTTTTTCTTTTCTATATTCTGTTTTTATTCCCCATCCATTGCACCATTCCTAAGGGCATGCCAGCAATGATATTATGGCATCTTCCATGACTTACTTACCTGCTTGCCAACCAATGCTAGAATTGACCGGATACCCCCAGCCCACGTGAACACGAAAGGTTCATTGGTCTGGCCCTGGATAGCTGGGTGTGGGGGATGATGGCGACTAGCGTCATCCTGGTGATCAGGCTTCTCCCAACATATAAATATATAGAAACCTCTGTGTGATGAAATATGATGGTATTTAAATGATAAGATACACCAGGGCATGGGTTGTGCTGGGTTTACCACACACCCAAGGGTTGACGTCAGTTCTTCTGCAGTGTCATGCCTCACAATGTCCTTGAGCATACTGTAAACCCAACACAACCCACACCTCATTGTGTCTTAATGCTTAAATACTGTACCATCATATTTACAGCAGTGCAAGCCAGGATGCAATGCAGTCATCCTGCAGTATATCACAAAACGCTGCAGTATACTGCATAGAACAATGTAATTCAATGGCAATCAAGTTCCTCTGTGATATAGGATTTTGTGACAACATTTACTGAAAGCTAATATATTGCATCATTGCTGGCTTCAGTGTATGTCACAACCATAAAGAGAAAAAAATGGCAAATATCGGTGATGTTTTAGTAACCATGTGGCCTAAGAGTGAAAATATAATTGTTATTCTAAGTTCCTTTTATCTAAATAATAGGTCTGTATTTGCAAAGTAGGTGCTGTGTCCCAGTAAATTGCATTTTGAGATTCACCTTCATTAAGTGATTCGGTAAAGGGCCTTCATAACTCTAAAAAAAAATCTATAACACAGTAGTAATCCTATTGATACTATACCAAGTTTTGTAACAACTTTTCATATCTTTTAGAGTCCCTGTAGTACAGGAACATAAACATTGCTTGTATCACATCATGAAAGCAAACCTGCTGCTATTTCTTGTAGCACACAGACAACATGAAGTAGAAATTGGCATTAGTACTCAAATTGATTTTGATAGTCACAGATCTATTTCTGTTGGCACACAGTGCAATTTCAATGATGACAATGAAAAGAGCTTTGTCTGATGAGTTCTCTGACTCATTCTCTAAATGACGACAATGTTAACAATGAATCTGACTGGATTTTTCCATCAGATTGAGCTTCAACTACTGAAAGAGGAGCGATAAATGTGTTGATATGCATACAGAAACTTTTTCAGATCAGTACATTTTTCCCCAACTTTTTAAAAAGATAATTGTCGTAAATGGCTAAGCAATATACAGTAACAGACATGTCCATACTCGATTGTAAACTTGTTTGAGATTAATAATATTCAATGATTCAGGACCTAAAAGTCTGATTTAAATATGTTCAGACTTCAAACAAAAAAACAGTTACTCCACCACAGAAAAGGCAGTTGTGCTACCAGTTCAAAAAGACTGTGTGTAAACACGAAAAAAACAGTGCACACACCTGCTCGATACTATATGCCACGTTTTTCTTAATGGAAAAGTTAGCCGATATCACTGCGTAGTAGAATGAAATACTAGTTTATTCCAGTCAATTCTTTCTTACATATTCCGTAGTGAAAGCAGAAAGATTTGATACATACAGTTTCTAAGCTGGTTAAAAGATGCACTTCACAAGACATAAATGCTTTAACATAACAGTTTGTATGTAGAGAGAAAGCCTACCGGGTCAATAAGTCATACACTTAATAGCGTACTTTAAAGACTTATGCCACAAGCAAGAAATCATGCTGTACTGGCAGCACATGTTTTGCATGGGGCATAATGTCTTGTGACATTATGACCCCGTGCTGAGACAAAGAGCCACAAAGGTGACCAAAACTGGCACTTCGCCCCATCTGGGTGGGACTTTTTCAAAGGTACTTATATTAGGTACCAGTCTTTCCTTTTATGTGATACTGGTCATAAATGACTAAACAATATAATAGACATATCTGTACTCAGCTGTAATCTGTTTTTGAGATAATTAATACTCAATAGTTTGAGAGCTAAAAGTCTGATTTAAAAATGTTCGGCATGTAAGCGAACAAGAACAAGGGGGCAGGATATGAAATTGGAAGGTGGCAGGTTAAGGGGAAATGTAAGGTAGATTTTCTTCAAGGAAAGGGTGGTGGACACACAGAATAGTCTGCCACAGGAGGTGGTGGGAACGAGCACAGTGGAGGCATTTAAACATGCCTGGGACAGGCATAAGGGAACCTTAGAGGTGGGAAGGAGGGGTGAAAATCAATTGATCAGGTAAGGTCAGGGGCCACAAACTAGTGTAAGGCTTACAGGCAGACTCAGTGGGCCTAGCAGTCCTTATCTGCCAGCAGTTTCGATGTTTTTACATGCTACAGTAGCTATTATCCATTTTTACACTTAAAAATATAACAGGACTAGTCACGTATCATCATAACTAAATGATGGGTTAGATAATATTTGGTATTAAAAATATCCCCATTTCTCTGTTTGATAAGTATTAAATACTTTTTCATACTCATTCAAGAGACCAATGTGGTTAATGTGGAATGGTAATAGATGTAGTTAAGGAAAAAACATAAATAAAAAAGAAGCCCTTCAACAGCTGTAATAACAAGAAGTGTGATAATGACTTTGGTGGTGGGGATTACAAAGAAAGAACCACAGAGAAGTCAAATTGGGCTGCCAGTATAGCCTAGATGTTTGAGGAATGAGATGTGAACGAGCTTGATACATCCAGCAAACCAAACATGAGTTTGATTCTCACAACCTCCACTTGCATACTGTGTGACTCTGAGCAAGTCACTTAACTGCCCAGTGCTCCCAGGTCACCCCTAAAAACAGGCACTTGTGCCTAGTGGGCCTTACCCAGTTACCAAAGACTAAAATAAAATAAAATAAAATAGACTGGAAGAGCTATTAAAGTGTAGTTGATTCAAAATAAAATAATGTCTAATATTAATTTCTATCTGTTACTTCACTTAGTAAGTTTATTTGTTTGACCATAAAACACATAAGAACTAATGTAATGTTGCCCATATGCAACAAGCCTGTGTTTCCATCGAGGGGTTGAGATACCAGCGTAGAGACCTGGAAGAGCGAAGTTTGAGAGGTCCATGCTGCTATCTCAACCCTGAGATGGAAACACAAGGTGAGTTGTGTATGGTCCCCCATATTATATTTCTTACAGTGTATGGTTTAAAAAAAAAGCTGCTGATGGCTTTTTTTTTTTTATTCACGGTTACCATAACACTGAGGTACAGTGAGCAGAGAAAGTGAAACCAGGCAGTGGAGTCAGTACAAGGGAATTGCAACTGCAGTTAACGACAGAACATGCACAATAAGGTTTTTAGAATGTGCACAATTTTAGAACGTGCACAGCAAGGTTTTTGAGCTGCTTGAATTCCATGCACAATAAGCCGTAACCATATATTATAAAATAATTACAGTTATTACAAGTATTACAGTAAGTACAATAAATACAATAAATATAATTTCACCTTTCTATACAGTTGCAGGTTTCATTTACACATCCACTGAAAAGTATCAGTGAAACATACCATATAATGATAAGTGAAGGGTGAAGATAGGTGCAAAGCCATTAGCTAAAGTCGCTCTTATTTGGGCATTTAAACCTACTGATGATGACTGATGAGTACTGATGGTCTTGAGATCTCTTACCATCAACTGCCCCCCAGCAGGTAATCTGTATACTGTTACATGCTTTATAGAAGCAAAAAATGTTGCTGGATCTAACTTCGTCCTCCCATATTAATTCTTCCATTTTTTCCTTCTTTTTTTATTACAGATGAAAAACACTACAGTGATTTCAGTATCTTTTTTTGTCATTGGATAAGCATAATAAACAGAACATCATATAAACAATTAAAATCTGCCTTTAATAAAGTGCTATGGTATTATCTCTTGCATCTTTGTAGAGGATGCATTGCACCATTATATGCTGAAGTGTTTCTTCAAAGCCCATTTTACATGGGCATTCTGTAGTTGCACTGACAATGTTTTGATTTGAGATTTTTTAGGCACATGATGTTTTGAGGTGAAAATTTCAAATCTTCCACTGTAAAACTTTTCCTTTGATCAGGGAGAATTGGTAGTGCAAGATAATCCTCCCTTCCGTGTGATATTTTATTTATTTTGTACCATGGCACACATCTCTGTCCCCTTATTTTGTCTATATCCACTTTTTGTATTACTTTATTACAGAGATTGCAAGCTGAAAAGTGATAGTTGCAAAGCAAATAAATGATGACTCATTGTTTAGCAGTGTGCGTTACTTCTACTTTTTCAAACTTGTATTTACTGCCAATCTACTTGTAAAGTATTTCTTCTGAGAATCTTTAGCAGTTTAATTTGAATCAAACAAGTATGCAAGAATGGTCATAAAAAAACTTGGGAAAATCAACCAAGACACTTTGGAATGCCACTTGGCAATCTTCTTACAGCATGTTGAATCATTTTTACTGTAAGCAGTACAGCCCTAGTTTTAAAATTTCTAAATTGTTTGAATATACCTTCAGTCTCCATAAGGACATTTGATCTAATGGAGGTTCCTACCTAGCTGAAGCCATTAGAAATGTGTGGAGACCTCACAGGGAGAATCTCATAAGTACATCCCTTTGTGGATGTGTGATTTTAGGTGGTGACGACAAATGCAGTTCACCAGGATATACTGCAAAGTAAAGTTCGGTGCACATACTTTTATGAACTTTAAGCAACAGTCATAGATATTCAGCTCATTTAGGTACTATAAATTATCTTCTTTGAACATAATTCAGCTTCATATCTTGATAGAAAATGCCATGTCTTTCACTAGAGCACATGCCAAAAGAAATATGTGCAGTGGTTTTTATAGAGAGTTATGTATGGACAACCATGCATAACAGGACTGTATTTCAATAAAGCAGTTCGGATGGCAGTATATTCTTCTCATGAGACACACAACCCATATGGTGTTTGTGGTTGCATATGTATTTTATTTCATTTAGTATACTATTGTTTTACACATATGTGACTGAAGCACCCTTCCCCCAAACCATTTACTTTTAGAATATTTTTTATAATGGCAGTAAGACACTCCGAGGAGTTAGATTAACAGTCAGTAATTCACCCCTCAGCACAAAATGGTACTCAGCTGTGTCTCATGACATATTACACCCCTGGTATTAGCAGACTGTCAATCTTACCCCCATATCATGCCTTATTGTTTAAAGAGTCTTTAAATGTAATCTTGATCATATTACAAAACAATGAAATGCCATTTTTTTTTAATTTGGGGGTGGGGTGTTGCACTTCTGTGACTCAAAAAAAAAACAACGGGCCAGATATTCAAAAGGGTTGCGCTATGCGCAATAGGGTTGCTCATGCACAAGTCCGAAAATGCGCCATGCTGCCATATTCAGCGGGAAGCAGTTGCGCTACCGAAAACATGCTGAGCAACAGCGCAATGCAAATGAAGGCATGCGCAACCGAAGGGGGTGGATCCATGCATAAAGAGTGCAATGCAATATTTAAAGGCTTCGCAATGCACAAGCGGATCAGGCGAAGGTGCGCTTACGCGGAAATGAGCCAAAACAAAAGGCTCAAGGAAGAGGCGCAAGAACGCTAAGCAGGGAAGCCACATGAGGCAGGGAGACAGACAAGGTGACAGTGGCAAACAGTGCAGGCCAGGAGTGCACAGGAGAAGAGGAACAAGGGAGGGTGTGTGGGGCCACAGACTGCAGAGGCCAGTAGGTGTACCCGGTGCAGTGGAGGTAGCAGTCAGGACAGCGGGGGTAACAGAGCAACAACAGCCAGGGGAACACAAGCCAGGGACATAGACAGTGCCAGCTTCCTCATGGAAGCTGTAATGAGGGTGAGAGAGCATGCTGCAGGGGGCGTGGCGTGGAAGGCCCCCATCGTGATACGCCCCAAAGGCGATACCGTGCCCACGTCAGCTTTGAGCTGTACACGGATGTAGAGATTGTGGGCCGGTACCACCTGAACAGGGCAATACTGAGGCGGCTCTGTGAGCTGTGCAGTGATGTGATGCAGGCACCCTCATGACGGAGTCACGCTCTGTCAGTGGAGACAAAGGTAACAGCCTGCATGTGCCTGCTCACCACGGGTACCTTCCAGAGGCCGACAGGGGACACCACAGGCATAACACAGTCGGCCACGTCATGCATCCTCACCCAATTCCTCAGCACACTGCTGCCACATGCTGCGGAGTACATCCATTTCCCCAGCACCGCGGCAGAGCGTACAGCAAACATGCAGGAGTTCCACAGGGTAGCACATATGTCTGGCATGCTAGAGGTGATAGACTGCACCCATGTGGCTATTTGAACACCACCTGGCCCTAATGGGGCTGCATACCAAAACTGGAAGGGATTCTCCAGTGTCAACTGCCAGGTGGTGTGTGATGCCAGTGGGTGCATCATCAATGTCTGTGCCACACACCCTGGCGGAGCACATGATGCCTTCATATGGTACCAATCTGCACTGTGCCATTGATTTGAGAGTGGGGACATCCCCACAGGACATCTAGTGGGTGAGTATGCATGTAGGAATGGCAAAGTTGGGGCAAGGGTGGGAAAGCCACAGGTGCCATGGTAGTGGCACACAGGGATATGCGCAATATGGACCTGACCATGATACTCATCTCCACTATCTCCACACAGGTGACAGCGGATACCCACTCCATCCCTGGCTGCTCACACCCTACCGGCGCCCCATTACCCCATCGCAGCAACGCTATAGTGAGGCACATGCCGCCACATGCAACATCATCGAGTGGGTGTTTGGGATGCTTAAGGCACGCTTCCGATGCCTAGACACCTCCAGCGGTGCCCTACAGTACAGCCCCTCAAAGGCCTGTGGGATATTCCTGGCCTGTTGTATCCTGCACAACATGGCCAAGGACTGTGGGATAGCTGTACAGGTCAAGGAGGGGGACAGCGATGGGGACGCCGGTGACGCCAGTGATGATGGGGATGAGCAGCCCCCCCTTGGACTGCGGGACCCCCGACTGATCTGGCAGGCCCAGCTGCACTGGGACACCATCATGGAGGAGCATTTTGCATGACACAGGTAAGTCAAGGGGCCATGTGCAACCAACACTGTCTAGGCGCAACCCACAGGCACACAGGGTAACACACCAGGGGTGCATGATGGAAAAGGGAGTGAAAGGGTCCAGGCACACAAACACATCATCAGGGAGGGGTGAATAGTCATATGGACACACACACACACACACACACACACACACACACACCAGGCACAAAGTGTACATGGGCAGGTGCACAGCAGAGCAGGAACAGAGATGGCAAACACACAGATCAACAGACCACCCCCACCACCTGTACTGTCCAGGTACATGTGTCAGATGCTGGGCACCCTTGCACCTTGGTGTACAGTACAATGCAGGCATCATCATGCACACGCACCTGTGGACAGCAGTCGGGTGGGTGTACAGGTGGTCCGTGTGTTGGCGTGTTGGGCAGGGCACCCACCAGTGCACTGCCCACCATGACACACATTGCACACAGGGCAGCATCAGTCAGGGCCCGCACTGGGAGACAGGTCACTCAGGTGGCACTGTGCCACGGCCACCTCGGATGCGTGGGCGGCCCCACCGTGACCCAGCAGCACTGGCAGGCTGATCATGGGCCACATGGGGTGGCACCGATGGACCATCAGGGGTCCCACTGCATGATCGTGACCTTGTCCACAAAGGGGTGTGCAGCATGCCAAACATACCTGCACCAGGTGTGCTCAGGATGCCCACAGCAGAACCCGGCGTCGACAGGCTGGGTGTCATGACACCGAGAACGGGGAGTGGAGCGCGAGCTGTGTGGGGTGTGTGGTACAGGGGCACCTGACTGTGTGCCTAATGCGGCCACGACAGAGACCACTGCCTGGGTCAGCCTGTCAATGGCAGCGGTCACATCCGTCCGCATTCTGACCATCTCTGCAAGGATCAATGCATTGTCCCTGCTGTTCCACTCCACAGCCATGCACAGTGCCTCCACGGACGTTGCAACCCGCATCTGCTGCTGTACTGATGCCCACAGCAGGTGGGTGTGCTGGTCAAATGGGTCCTGTGCCACATCGGCATTCTGTCTCCCAGAGTATGGAAGGTCCTGATGCTAAACACCCCTTGAGGGTGGGCGCTGTTCACCAGGACCAGGTGTGGGCAAAGTCAACAGGTGGTGTGCATGTGCCACCGCTGGACCCTGTACCCCCAGACCTGGTGGGTGACTGCTGCTGCTGCCCCTCCAACTGCTGTGCCCCAGGGACCACTTGTTCCACTGCTGTGGCCGCAACAGTGCCAGAGACCTGCACAGCCACCGGTGCTGCCCAACCGGTGCTGACAGGCACAGCCTGGGACTGTGCTGACGTGCTGGCACACACGTTGGAACCAGCTAGGTCCAGGGGCACGTGCTGGCCTGCTGTGTGTCTGTAATGAGACACACACGTGTCACTGCCCATTGCAGTCCTTGCATCATCAATGGTGCAGGTTCGTGCAACAGCCACAGTCACAGCGTGCTGGCATGCTTGCATGCCAGACTGCTGAGACACAGGCTGTGCACCCCCCACACCTGACTCACCGACAACAGAGGTGGCAGCCAGGCGTGCATGCTGGTGCAGTGCATGCCAGCTGACAGCAGAGGTGGATGGACCCTTCACCAACTCTGGCAGGCCTTCCACACTGCATGGTCCCACCACCACCATCCCCTGCAGATGAACAGGATCTGTAACAGAAAGTGAGAACATGTTAGTGCATGTGATCAACCTCCCCCCCAACACCGCCACCACGTCATACCGTGCAGTGATGGGCTTCCACCTGTCTGGAATCCACCTCCTGGAACGCCCTCTATAGCACTACACTGCATTGATACAGCCAGACAGTCCTCCACCGGGGTCAGCTCCGCCACCTCTGACTGGCCCCCGCCTGTGTCAGCGCGTGCCGCCCTGAGGGCTGCCACCTTCTCTTTGACCCGTCTCTGGTCTGTGCCCATCTTTTTTTTGCATTCCTGCACAGAGCACTGGTGGCTTCCATGCAGGTTTACTGCACGGGCTACCCCCTCCCATGCAGCAGCACAGGCCTGAGGGGTGCCCCGCCGTCCACTCAGTAGTGGCTCCTCTTCCAGGTAGGCCTGGAAGAGTGCCTCTGTCTCTGACTTGGTGAAGTTGGGCCTCCTCTTTCGCCCACCATCTTCATCCTCATCTGGTCTTTGCTCGGTCATGTCGGTCTGTATGGGTGGAAGTGGACACCTGTCACTGTGCAGTCTACAGTGTTAACCCATGACCATTGCCCAGAACATCACACAGCATGCAACTCACCTCTCACCTGCAGTAACCGAATCTGGCCAGCGCTGTCCACTGTCGCATATTGATAGCGCAATGCATGCAAATTAGGAGTGGCGCAACTGTAATGAGATGCAAATCGTGCCACTGCGTCTTTGAATGGCTGATCAGCTGATTTGCATGTGTCAGCTGAATATCACGCCGTTGCGCTTTGCGCGATACGGTTGAGCTGGCTGAGCCAATGGCGCATTTCTGTGACTACGTAGTACACCGTATTGCGCATGCCCAGGTAGCTTACGCAGGCGTCTGCTGCGCTGATGGCGTGCTGTGCGCTAACAGCAATTCAGGACGACGCACCATTGTGCTGAGTGGTGCTGACGCTGGTCACCAAATGGCGCTGTGGCACAACTGCGCAATAGTCCACTGTGGCACTGGCACGCAGGTGACCGATCGCGCAGGACGTGTAGACGTCCAATGGTGCTGTGCGTGGCCTTGCGCCACTGACCCATGACCTTATGCCCAACCTTTGCCCCCTGGCACTGTACGTCTGGCATGTGTACAGCTCTATCGTGCTGTTCGGTGACAGTGCGATGTGGACCGACGGCGCTGTACGAACAGCGCGATAGGGACTCATGGAGTTGTATTGTGCAACATTTCCACGTGGGGTTGCCGCAGCTGCGGAGCGCCATATTGCCACTGTACAACTGTAGAATGGCATGCAGGAGAGCTCCACAGTGGGGGGCCTTGGAGCTGGCAAATCTGGTGGCTGTGGTGGAGCCTCACCATGGGACACTGTTTGGGGGAGTGCCCCTGCAGATGGCACGCACCCATGTGTGGCAGCAGGTGGCAACTTCCCTAGAGCAGGCCACTGGGCAGAGGAAGACTCCTGAGCAGTGCAGGCACCGCTATAGTGACCTGCAAAGGAGGGAGCGTGCTCTGCTGGAGTGCCTCAGGGCTCGTGCCAGGAGGGGCATTGTGCCTAGGCCAGGTGGGTGTGCTGTGTATGCACCGGTATTGTCCGCATGGGTGACACTGTGTGATGTGACCTACGCATGGGGGTGGGTTGGGCTATGGTCTGCTGTGAAGGTGTTTGCAGGTGTGTGCTGTTTGGGTCTGGTTGTGTGGGCAGGCACACTCAATGGGGCAAGGGGCTGTCTGCTTTGGGATCTCACTGATGTGTTTCTCTTCATTTGTCTCTCACAGGCGTGGAGGAGCGGAGGCGGGCCCAGGCTGAGGCATGGGATGGCGGTGCCAGGGTGGCTGGCAGAGGTGGTGTGCCACAGCCACAGCAGCAGCAGCAGCTTGATGAGGGTGAGTGTCATTACATCATGGATGCTATTGCATGCTGGGAAGGGGCATGGCCACTGTCCATGGACAACACTACCATGCACGCAACATGTGACAGTCATCACTGTCCAGTGGCACTGCATGTGTGTGTGTGCGTCACTGGTGGTCCATGCATGCACTGGGCACATGGCTGTGGCACTAGCATCCCACCACGTAGCCACATCACTGGGCAGCCTTGGTTGTGCTGTAATGGACATGGGTGGTGTGTGTGTGCAGTGGTACACATGGCTGTTGCTGTCTGGTTGGGCATGTCTTGTGCACGGTCACTGTGGGTGGGTGCAGTCCATCACAGGAGCGGGGCACTTGGCTGTATGCCATACATGATGGGTGGGATTCAGGGATGTGGACAGTCACAGCCATTTACTCTGATCCCTTGTCCTAGGTATCCAGATCCTGCGTCGGATCGAGCGAGCACTGCGGAGGCTCACACAGGTGGCCATGGATTCCCACGCCATCCTTCTTGACATGCAGTGGCATGGGATACAGTGCCGGAGGAGGGCCCGGGCACAGCACCAGGTGGAAGGAGGGCAGGCTGCCGGCTGGTAGCTGACCATCACCACACCCCACCTTCCCTCTCCCGGTTGTTCACCCCTGCCCCTTACCCACCCCTACCTTATACCCATACCCCCACCCCTGCTTTGTATATATGTACATAGTTGCTTTGTTGTTCTTGTTATTCTTCTTCATTACATTTATATTTTGATATGAATACTGTGGTGGTCACTGATTTGCAGCTGGCTATAGGTGCTCAGTTGCAGTGGTGTGCACAGCATCTGGGGTGGTATGGTCATGGGTATGTGTGTGCGTGTGTGTGGGGTGGTGTCTCTGGTGTGGGTGTGGCTTCCAGTCAGTATTGCTGTGTGCTGCCACCCACTGCTGGGTGCTCATGGTGGGTTTGGCTTGTATAGTTCTGTGGTTCACGAGGTTGCAGTGTGCCAGGGGGGGCCTGGGGATTCCTGCAGTGCTGGTCACTGCACATGGGTGGTGTCTTGGGGTCACAGTGCTGGGTGTGCTGTGCACACGGGGAGGGGCTGCTGGACACTGGGGTGGTCTGCCCCCTCTGTGTGGCACTCTCAGCTTGCCAGTGGGTGTGCTGCAGTAACACGGCCGGGATGTGCTTTCTTTGCTTGTCCCCATGGTCCGGTGGCTGTTCCATCCCTCCCCCAGTTATGCTGTGCTTGGGGTGTGGGGGTACATTGTTGGTTCTGCAGTGTGTCCCTGTGCCCATCTGTGGCATGGGTGGTGGGCCCCTGCCTACCTCCCTGGTTGTGCAGTTCCATTGCTCTGCTGCTGGGGGTCTCTTTGCTTGCGCTATGGTGCCTCTGGACTGCTCAGCTGGGCTGCCTTTGTTGTGCTATGGCACATCATCTCTGCTCAGCTTCCCCTTCTTGGTTGCGCTATGGCGCAGGTTGTGCGATATTCAGACATTGGCTGGTTGCACAATTTGTCTTGCTCCATGTTTGAATATCGCGTGTATTGCGCATGTGCACAATTGACTTGTGCTTGCTCCTGCTGTTGCACACTTTTTGGGCACAGTTTGAATATCTGGCCCAACATGTACTATATCAAATAAAATATGGATAACCATAAACAATGCAGCATGTGTTTCCATCTTGGTATGGAGATGACAGCATGGACATCTTGAGCATCGCTCCCGAGGTTCATATGCTGTCATCTCAAGTGTTACACAAAACATGGCCTTGATGTGTGTGATTAGCCATATTTTTATGTACACTATATTACATCCTATTATATCACTTCCATTGTTGTAAGTATAATCACAAACAAAGCTGTAGACCAAATGTGAAAAGTTAGAAAATCATAGGAATGAAAGTGACACCATTTTTACAACCATATCAGTGATCTTGATGTATCTAGTCATAGAATATTCATTGGCATTGACTAATATTTAAAGAACAAGAGCGTTTCATGATCAGTGGATAAGATGACTTGGATGGTTGGGGCACACATTAGTTCTATGAAGAATGTTAATTGTGTGGTTTGCCAAACTATGGTTGAATAACGTGACAAGTGTCATTTTGAGAATAGTTGAGAACGCATTATATTATTGGAATATCAGTAATGCAAAATTTTCAACACATTTTTTCAGATAACAATTGTATGATGAATAGAATGTGTGGATGGAAAGATGTGTGACAGGTGGAAAACATCTGTGTTTGTACAGTTTTACCTATTTGTACCAATGATTTAGCTTGGTTTATGTGTGTCAATTTAATTCATAAGTGGATCAGAACACTGTTTATGTTCACAGTAATACACTTTGTGCATTTACTATGTTAATTTTCCTATATTTTCTTGTTTGGAATACTACTTTTCTCTTGCAGTTTTGCCACACTACTCAGCTGGTAGTTTTGAGGACCTGGTACAACCACAGCCAGAAATCATGTCATGCTATGTGCACATTTAGAGTTCAGAGTGTGTATTTGCTTTTAATAAATTGGTTAAGAAAATGGCACTTTCAAGAATATTACATTTTGTATCATGAGTAATGTTACTTTAAGAACTGGTATTTTATGATCTTGGTGTATTTGTAATTTATTAACAACTATACTTCGGTGTTCTTTTTTTTTAAATATGCAGAGTAATTAAATAAAAAATTCTGGGCTACATTCACAAAGAGAACAAAAAAATCCACACGTGTGGAAAAAAGACTTGCCAAACTGTGGAAATGCAAGTGAGGCATATTTACAGTCAGAATTTCTGCAGTTGCGGAAAATCACAAAACAGGCGAGTTTCGGAATTCTGCAAGTGCTGAAAATCTGCAACATGTTTTCCTCAGCTGTGGAAATAAGATAAAAGGCCCAGCAGACAGAATAACAGCAGAAGACTTTGACAGTCTTGCAAATGTTGCAGCAGAAGCAGCACGCCTAGCGAAGCAAGCAGCCAGTCCCACAACTGGGGTCATGGTAGCACCACCTGCAACAGCAGGACCTTGCACCCAGTGTCTGTTGGTTGCATTTCTGAGATGTTTCTCTCTCTCCTGCATCTGTAGCACACACTTCTGGCTGTTACCACCTCTACCTCTACTGCCTGTGGGGCTCCTTTATGGGCTGCTCAGGTCATGTGGTTGTGCTTTGTTGCCTTTCAATGGAAATGTGTGCTAGTTTTGGTGCAGCAATTGACACTGCTATACAGCCCACAGGTTTGCTGTTGTTTGGTGCCTGAATCCACACTATGATTGTTTCCCAAGTTAGTACGCTGCCTTTTGCTCAGGGTGAGTTACTCCCCACTCTCCTTGGTGCAGCATGTGTGCAACATTTTTTCCGCAACTGCAGAAAAACAGTGGCTGAGAATAGTATTTAGGGGGTTATGCCATACTTAACAATGCCATTTTTTGCCCAGGAATTTTCCACAGCTGCGTATTTTCCACAGTCTGCAATGTATTTTTTCCACAGCTGCAGGATTTTTGTGTATATGACGTAATGCAATCACCCGCTTTATTCCAGAGCTGCGCAAATTTTGGGGACTTGCACATTTTTTTCCCCTTCAAAGTGTTTTGTGAATCCTGCCCTTTATTTCCATGGAGCTTCAAGGTTTGAAGAGAGGACTACGTGGGTTGTAAAAATGAGGGAGTGAAAATAAAAAGATTAACTACTGATCATCACACAGGCATAAAAAATATATGTATGAGAATAAAAATGGTATAACACACTGGTTTGACTTATGACAAGTGGATAAAGGTATTATGATCTCAAAATAAAATGGCAGGTCAACTTACTTGGCATATTGATTTAGGCTATAGCAGTTACTCATGAATGTAGACAGATACATATTGAACAATGCTTATTTGACTGCAATGTGCTGTTCAACCAACAGCTCATGTGCCGGTAGTTATGATTCTTTTTTTTTTATATAATTCAATGTACTTTATTCCATTTATGAGATGACATTGTGGTACACAAGGTAATGAAAATGACATTATGCTACATGAGAGATGAACTGGAGCCTTCAGGTTACATCAGCTCATTACAAATCACAACAAAAACCCTACTAATCCCTGCTACCTTCTAACCTCCCTCCTACCCCCCCTCCGCCTATTAGTACTAACCTAAAAATCCCATATTTAGGACCTTGTCATGATAACTTGATGCAGGTAACAAATTATAAAAAAAAAAAGAAAGGACTGCATTTAATAGTTAGCAATCAAAAGGTGAACCAATCCAAAGTGCAGACTGAGTAATTAATGATGTGCTCCATCTATTGGCAATTGTGGATATTACCATCCTAGTCTTCAGACTATAGGTTAAGCAGTTAGTGCTTGGGAACTGAGTACAATGTGTATAACCTTCCCCATTTTTTGTCAAAACTGTTAGGAGTATGCCTGAGGGATGCTATCATCTTTTCCACCCATAGGTTAAACAGTAGTTTGTTTAACCACTCCAAGTATGAAATCATTGAGGAATTCTTCCAGTGTCTTAATACCAGTTTTTTGACTGAATACGAGATTAGAAATAAACTGAACCTCCTCTCTTTGACAGGGACCTGGGAATAGTCACCTAATACACAAACCTCAGGTGTAAAAAATGGCTCAAGTCTGAGCAGGGGATCGGCCTTATTTTGTTATCTCCCTCCACAGAGGTTTAATTATGGGGCAGTCCCATAGGACATGGAACAGGGTACCTTCCGCTTTACCACATATAATACACTTGTGATCTTGTGATCTGCCCATAGTCACCAGTTTGGATGGGGTAAGATAGATATTGTGCAATATATAAAATTGCATGAGGCGAAGCCTGTCGTTAGATGTGTAGGAATAAACTGCTTGCCATATTTTATCCCACTTGAACTCCTTGTTGGGGAACTGCTCTGTCCAGTATGTAGAGTGACCCAATATCTCTGGGCAGATGGCAGGATACGTTGCGGCTGTTATCTGAGACACCGCGTGGGTCTGCCAAGCCAGATTTTGAAGTGAGGTAATGAAGTCAGAAAGGTCAACAGCCCCTTTTCCAGGCCGTAGTTTAGCAACTAGCAGATGTCTAATTTGGAAACCTTTGAAAATCTGTCTCTCTGAAAGATTCAGAATAGGAAGGAGTTCTGAGGTAGCTTTATGTTTCCCATCTACTAGAAGATCCGAGATTTTAATCTCCGTATAGGGAAACTGCACATTTGGCTTCAGACAATGCCCACCCACCCTAAAATTAGGATTCAGGTAGAGGGGCTGGGAGATGTCTTTGACGTTATCATAATTAAGAGCCTTACACAGCTGGGCATGAACTTTGATGGCTATCAGGATCAGCTCATTCCTAAGGAAAGAAAAACATGTTTTGGGGGTGGTATATAGCAGACTAAGAGGAGAGACGCCACTCTGTTGAATCAGGTGACACTCTATTTGCAGCCACACTAGTATAAGGGGAGATGCATAATGCTGGGAGACAGGGGGTATCCAGTGCAGGTATTTGGCTAAGTGGCTTGCTAGAAAATAGTGATGAAAATTAGGAAGCCTAAGATCTCCTTGTTGTTTGGCCACTCCTAGCCAGATGTATGATCTTCTCGGGGGTTTCTTTCTCCAAAGAAATTGGGAGATGATGCCATGAAGTTTCTGGAACCAGGAATAAGGGAGGTGAAAATTAAGCATATTTAAGGGGTAGAATATCCTTGTGCAGATATTCATCTTGACTACATTTATTCTCCCTTGTAAAGAGAGGTATAGTGGAGCCCATCTGTCCAAGTCTTGTTTTATGGTCACTAAAAGGGAGTGCAAATTAAGCCTTTTAACTTGAGACATATCCTGGGAGACAGTGAGCCCTAAGTATTTGATTTGAGGAGCCCAGTCTAGCTGTAACTTTTCAATCTGGGAGTGGCACGCATGAAGATTTAATGGCATTACCGTACATTTTTCTTTATTTAATTTGTAATTGGAAAGTGCTCTATAGGAATCTATGATATCAAGTACTGCGGGAAGCGTGTTTTCCGGGTCTGTTGTATGCAGCAAGATATCATCTGCATATGCTGACAAGCAAAGATTCAAATGACCTACTTGAATACCATTTATGAGGGGGGAATTTTGGAGATGATAGAGTAGTGGTTCTAAGTAAAGATTAAATAGCACCAGCGAGAGTGGACAACCCTGCCGAATTCCTGAATGCAATGGGAACAAGCTGGAGTAGACCCCATTGCAATATATTTTAGCTGTGGGATTTGTATAGAGAATCTTAATCCATTGTACGAATTTATCAGGGAATCCAAAAGCCTTAACTTCAAACAAAAATAATGTAATAATAGAGCCTTCTCCGCATCCAGGGACACCAGTACCATTGGGTGTGGTGAAATCCTGGATGCGGAGAAGATATGGAACAGCTTTCTCAGGTGGTCAGCTGAGGATCGACCAGCCGCAAATCCCACTTGGTCAGAACTAAGCAAAGGAACCCATACTTTTTCTAACCTGGCAGCCAGGATTTTGGCAAAAAGCTTAATGTCGTAGCTCATTAAGGATATGGGACGATAGTTAGTTACTTTGTGCTTGTCTGTATTAGGCTTAGGTAGAGCAATAATGAGTGCTTCCAACAGGGATAGGTCTGATATACCTGATTCACAAAGGTAATTAAACATCTGCAGGAGCAAGGGGGAGATTTGCTTTTCAAATATTTTGTAAAATCGGGGTGGGAGGTCATTGGGGCCAGGGGCTTTATCCTCAGGAAGAGAATGAATGGTACTTATGATTCTGCAGGAGAACCATTATTATGTGCAGTGGCTGGAACACCTCAGTTGTTTAGTTTGTGAACCCACTATCTGATATACATGACTTTACACAGCATTGAGATGAACAACATACATTTTTTATCAGTTCATCTATATAAATTTTAAATGCTGACCATTTGCTTACTTATCATATCTGTAGTGTCCATATTCCTACAAAGTATGGTGTCATTTGCAAAGATGTAACTCTTACCACAGATGTCACACATTATGGACTTTGTTCTCACAACTCCAGTTATCAACACATTCTTTCCATATATTTGCTGGATTTTGATCCTCTTGCACCCCTACCCTTCACACCCAGTATGATGGATCCCTTGCAGATATGTTGCTGCATCATGTACACCATGTAGAAACCAGTATTTGAGTTTCCAAATTCATGTTTCAGGATCAGTGTGATCCATGAGATATGTACAGTGAAGCCCACAAGGACGAAGAGCAGTGGCACAGTTTCATGCACGACAAAATGGATGAAATTGAAATATCCTTCTTACCAACAGTACCTCAGCTGAAGAATTCTGCATAATTGGGTTTCATCATGGCATGCTTCATTGTATACTGGAGGAATTTTACAGACATTCAAACAAGACATAAAAAGAAAATAGAGACAATATTCTTAACTTGCACATGTATACTAGTCAGCTGAAGGATGACTTCTTGTTTTTTTTTCCCTTCTATTTATCTCCTGGTTCTCCCCGGCAGCCCCCATCTGATCGACCCCTCTCCCCAGTTTCTTCATCTGGTTCCTCTGGGACTTACCTACACTGTCATCCTCTAATATTCAGATCAGGAATTAAGAAGAAACTTGATGTAAAGGGAAAATGATGCGACTGCACACAGCTCTCCACATTGTTAAAAGGTATACATAACATCTTTATTGGGGCACATCTACTAGTGATGGTGATGGAGCGACGGTTTTAGATATATGGGAATTGATTCTGAATCATTGTTCTAATATACATGACAATCATAAAGGCCTTTTCAATACTTGCCAACATGGTCCTCTTGAAAAACACAACTGGACTACAAAGAGTCTATATTAACTATGAATATAATTGGCTGAATTTGATAACAGTATTACTATTCATTACAATTATGATATACAAGGAATATGCAATCGGATGACTAAAATATGCAACTTATCTTCAAGTGTTAGGAGGCAGGACTATAACTCAGGAGTGGCAGAGCCACTCGTGAGTTATGAAAGTCCAGCTCATGCACAAGTGAGTAAAAACTGCCTATTTTGAGTCAGCCTTTTGTATGATCAGTATATACAACAATGGTCTACAAGCTATAGCTTTTAAATCTGTAATTTGGAGATTTTGCTATTTTCTTTGATTTTAAAAGCTGGCTTCAGTGCTACGCTAAGCATTGTGTTATCAACAGCATTGTGAAAGCTGCTGTCTGATTCAGTGTTCCACTCTGATGACAGTAACCTTAAAAATATCCATGGACAAAACAGAAAAGGATTTAGAGAGCTTGAGGGGGAAGAGAGGGAGAAATGAGTGTAAAAAAGCAATAAGTGTCTCTAAAAGTGAATTTTGTAAAACTGCACTGCTGAACTCTGCTAATGACCCTAGGAGGTTCTGGAGAAACATCAGAAACATAGCTAGTGATTCCTCCAATGGTGAGGCTACTGACATGCTCATTGATGGTGCTAGCTGTAATAATCCACTAACCATCGCAAATGCAGTTAACATGCATTTCTCTGACCTGTCGGCCTTCACCTCTCTATTCCCCTCTAGTGGATGTGATAGTTGTGATCAGGTCACTGCCCCATCTCTTGCCCATCTGCTCTTCCAATTTAAGGTTGTGATGGCACAAGAGATGCAGAGCTTGCTCTCTAGTCTCTCCCCTTTTTCCAGTGCTGGACATGATGGCATAGAACCCAAGCTCCTTCGTCTAGGTGCTCTTCACATTGCTTCCCCGATGGCCCATATTTTCAATCTGTCCCTTGCATCTGAGATTATCCCTGACATCTGGAAGGTAGCCAGGGTGGTCCCTGTTCTTAAACAGGGAAACCCTAAAATGATTGACAACCACCGCCCGATAGCCATATTGTCTGCAGTCAGCAAACTTCTCGTGAAATTGGTGGCTGGACAACTCTCAGAGTACATCCAGTATCATGATCTGCTGTCTCCCATACAGCATGGCTTTCAGAAAGGGTACAGTACATCTTCCAACCTTGTCTCTGTCTCCTCTAGGATCAGGACAGCTATGGACCAGGGCAAACTCTCTGGTGCCATTTTCATAAACCTATCCAAGGCCTTCGACCTTGTGGACCATGCCCTGCTCTGCTCTCAGCTCAGGTCCTTTGGTTTGTCACTTACTGTGCTACATTGGTTTTCCAATTATCTACATGGTAGATGGCAGCTTGTCAAATACAGTAAGGTGCTCTCGGGCACCACCACTGTATTTTCAGGAGTACCCCAGGGTTCAGTCCTGGGGCCCCTGCTCTTCTCCATCTTTGTTAACAATCTTCCCTCTACCTCTGTCCACTGCAGGTCCATCCTGTATGCTGATGACCTGGTCATCCTCACTCACTCTCGGGACATCAGGGTCATTAACTGCCACTTGAATGAGGATTTTGGGAACATTCAATCCTGGATCACATCCAATAAGCTGGTTCTCAATCTTAAAAAAACCCAGGCCATGCTCTTTGGCTCCCTGCCAAGATTAGGACCTCCTCTGCCCCTTTATGTGTTACTGGTCTCGATGGTGCTCCGATCCTCATCACTGACACCATCAAATACCTTGGGGTGACACTCAACCCACAGCTTGACCTTGGGTGCCATATCCAGAATGTATGCAAAACGGTTAACTGCAAACTGGGTCTGGCTTACAGAGCAAAGAGCAACCTTACTCCAGCTGCTTGCCTGCCCCTGGCTAGAGGTGTGTTCCTCCCCTCTCTTGACTATGGGCTCCTTCTGTTTGCTCGCACCTCCAAAGCTCACCTTTCTAGGTGGTCCATAGCCTACAACAACAGTTGCCATTTTGCTCTTGCTGTCCCTCATCTCATTTACCACTGTGATCTGTGTAGCAAGCTGAACTGGTTCTCCCCAGCCAATTACTTAAATTTTGTCCTAGGATGTTTCACGGGTAAGTTCCTTGGCACTGGCACCCCCCCCAAGGCTGGTGGAGCTTCTTGTCCCAGCTGTCTCCTCCTCCTATTCCCTTAGGTCTCTGGGCGCTTCTGTCCTTAAGATTCCTGTCACTTGCACTCAAATGGGGGACAGAGATTTTGCCACATGTGCACCCAGGCTGTGGAACTCCCTTCCTGCCCAGGTCCGCTCCTCCCCCTCACATGCGTGCCTTCAATCCTCCCTATGGAATCATCTGAAGCTCTCCTCAGTGTGTGGTTGTCCCAAACCCCCATGATTCCACCTGGCCCCCTGCACTGTACCCTGCTTTCTTTGACTGTTGTAGGGCTGGTGGACATGGCCATGTATATAATGCCTACACCCCATGTCTTGGCATGGCTCTGACTGTGGCTCCACCTCCTGGGGCTCTAAACTATATATAATGTATCCACTTCCA
This sequence comes from Neoceratodus forsteri, assembly GCA_016271365.2. Lineage (NCBI taxonomy): Eukaryota > Metazoa > Chordata > Ceratodontiformes > Ceratodontidae > Neoceratodus > Neoceratodus forsteri. The sequence continues at coordinate 49,166,684 of JADMNL010000024.1, read as the reverse complement.
AGGGCTCTAAACTGTATATAATGTATCCACTTCCTGGGGCTCTAAACTGTATATAATGTATCCACCCCATGTTTTGGGGTGTGGTTCTGACTGTGGCTCCACTTCCTGGGGTTAAACTGTATATAATTTGTAGCCGTTGCACCACTATTTGTATTTATTGCACTGTCCATATCTCCATGCATATGTTTTACTGTTGTGTAAATACTGAGTATGTTTGCCTCCCTGACTCTGTGAAACTGACTCAGTCTGTATTATGCTTGTCCTATGTATTTGAACTTGAATTTCCTGTACTCTCCCGGGTCGTACCTGAAAATAGGCAAATGTCTTGTCTAGTGTACTCACCTGGTCAACAAAAGCTAAATAAATAAATAAATAAAAAACACAATTGCTGGAAAGCAGTGAAAATACATGACAAAGATACTGAGCCTGAACCGTAAATTAAACAAACTTGGAGCACAACAAGAAAAGGGCTCAGATGCCAAAAAAGTAAATCATTTCCCTCCTCCCTCCCAAAACCCCTTTCCCAAATGACAATAGCACTACAATAACCATAGATACATAGATACATAGACAGTGTCGGCAGATAAGGGCCTATGGCCCACCTAGTCTGCCCATTTGAGCTTGTAAGTTCAGTTTGTTTTCCTAGAAGTCTATTTCCCCTTACCCCTGACCTCTAGAATTCCTTTATGTCTATCCCATGCATTCTTAAATCCGTGATTGTTTCAGCCCCACCACTTCCTCTGGCAGGGTGTTCCACTTGTCCACCACCATTCTGTGAAGAATTCTTTCTCATGTTTCCTCTGAATCGTCCTCCCTCCAACTTCATCCCATGCCTCTAGTCCTGAAACATCTTTTCGGCTTAAAATAGTGTTTTCCTGCACCCTGTTCCTCCCTGTAAGATACTTGTATGACTCTATCATATCCCTCTCCTCCTCTCTCCAGGAGTACATGTTCAGTTCCTTCAACCTGTCTTCATAGGACTTGTGATGCAACCCATGCACCATCTTTGTTGCCCTCCTCTGAACCTTCTCTACCCTGTCTATATCCTTACGTGGTGCATGGTCTCCAGAGCTGTACACTGTACTCCAGGTGGGGCCTCACTAGTGTCTTGTATGGCAGATTATGACCTCCCTTTTCCCTGCTGGTGATGCCCCTGCCCATACATCCCAGCATCCCTATTTGCTTTACCTGATGCCTTGTCACACTGTTTCCACCTTGAGGTCATCAGAGATGACAACTCCAAGATCCCTTTCCTGCTTGGTGCATGCTATATCCTCACCCCCAACTGATATATTGTGCCAGGGTTTTGTGCCCCATATGCATTATCTTGCACTTCTTTGCATTGAATTTCAACTGCCAAACCCTTGACCATTCTTCAAGTTTCTGCAGGTCCTTCTCATTCTGTCTACACCCTCTGGTGGTCTACTCTGTTACAGAGCTTTGTGTCATCAGCGAACAGTGAAATTCTGCCTTCTATATCCTGTGCAATGTCACTGATGAAGATGTTGAATAGGACCGGTCCCAGCACTGATCCCTGTGGTACCCCACTGGTCACTCTTCCCTCTGTGGAGTGACAGCCATTTACCACCACCCTCTGTGTCCTGCCACCCAGCCAGTTACCTACCCACCACACTACTGTCCTGCCCACACCCATATTCCCCAGTTTGTGTAATAGTCTCTATGTGGCACAGTGTCAAAGGCCTTGCTGAAGTCCAGATAGGCCATGTCACTCCCTCCCTGATCCACCTCCTAGTCACCCAGTCAAAAATTCAATGAGGTTGGTCTGAGCATGACCTCCCCTGGTGAAACCATGCTGCCTTGGGTCCTGTAGTCCATTGACAACCAGATGTTCACCAATCTCTCCTTCAGTAGTGCTTCCATGATCTTTCCCACTACCGAGGTGAGGCTGACTGGTCTGTAGTTCCCTGCTTCCTCTTTGTTCCCACTTTTGTATAAGGGGACTACATCTGCTGTCCTCCAGTCTTTGGGTACCTCCCTGTTTCCAGTGATTGGCTGAACAGGATAGCCAGAGGTTCAGCCACCACCTCTCTAGTTCTTTAAGGACCCTGGGGTGCACCCCATCTGGCCCCATTGCTTTATCAGCTCTTATTACTTCCAGTTCCTTCAGGACCCTTTCTCTGTAAAGGGACTTGTGTCCATTTCTGCACCATTCTCACCCCTTGTACTCCCTTCAGACCCATTACCCCCCTCTTCCTTAGTAAAGACTGAGCAGAAATACCTATTCAATATGTCAGCTTTACTGTTGTCATCCTCCACGGGCTCCCATCCTCCCCCTTCAGTCTCACTATCCCTCCCTTTGTCCTTCTTTTTTCAATTATGTACCTGTAAAGGTTTGTCCTTTAACCACTGATTTTGCAATGTGTTCTTCTGTCTGAGCTTTGGCTTCCCTTACTGACTTCCCTGCCTCCCTTTGTTTCTCCTGGTACTTCTCCCATCCCTTCTGCCTGTGTCTTTTGTATTGCCTGAATGCAATCTTTTGGCTTTCACTTTCTTTGCTACCTCTTTGGAAAACCATAATGGTCTCCTCTTTCTTTTCCTCTTGCTAACCTGCAACATAATTCTGTTGTTCTTATAATCCCCATTTTAAATACTGCCCACTGTTCCTCAATCCCTGATTCCTGTCCCATTCCCTTAATGCCTCTTTCAAGCATCTCCCCATTTTCCCAAAGTCTGCCCCCCTAAAATCCAGGATCGTGTTTTGTGTGGTTTGGTTCTGCTCTTTCTGTGATTTCAAACCAAATGACTGGTGGTCACTGTTACCCAGGTGATCCCCACTGTTACCCCATCACACTGTCCCTGTTTGTGAGCACAAGGTCCAGTATTGCCTTCTGCCGAGTTGGTTCCATGACCAGTTGCTTGAGGAAGGCACCCTGAAGGAGTCCAGGATAAATCTGCTCCTAGTTGATGCTGCTGCTGGGATGCTCCAGTCCCGTCTGGTATATTGAAGTCTCCAACCAGTACTACCTCACCCTTGTCTGCCATCCTTTGGATGGCTAGCATCAACTCCCTATCTGTTTCTTCCTCCTGGGCTGGATGGTCTATGGACCACACCTGTATGTGATGGCTTGCCCATTTTCCTTTCCAGCTTAACCCACAGTATCTCTCCCCATTTTGTTCTCCTGGATCTGTGTGGCCCTTATGTCATTTTCACATACAGTGCCACTCTCCTCCCTTCCTGCCTTTCTGTCTCTTCTGAATATGTTGTATCCAGGTATGGCCATCTCCCAGTCATGGTTATCATTACACCAAGTTTCAGTGATGGCCACAATGTCCAGGTCTGACTGTACCATGACAGCCTCCAGATCTTCCATCTTGTTGCTAAGGCTCCTGGCATTTGCACACATGGCTTTCCATGATTTGACCTCCCTAGACTGCTTCACTGTTCTACCAGCCCTTCCTTGGTTGTCATTTATCCCTGGTTCTCCTTGCTGTCTGCCCTTCTGCTGAATTTGCCCCTTTTCTGCTTATCCACCTTTTGGACACTAATCTCCATCTTTTGCACACTGCTTTGCAGAGATAGCCACTCCTCTGGTTCACTGGTTCCATTACTAGCTGTGGGGGTGAGCAAGTAGTATCATCCTTGCTGGCCTGCACCCCCTTTGCTGTTTAAATGCTTGTCAATGTAGCATTTAAACTTATCATTGAGTGCTTGGATTCCCTCCAGGATGGATGCAGGCCGCAGGCCTGAACAAACCTCCATCCCTCCAGATGGGTCCCCAGTCACCAATGAATCAAACCCTTCCTCACAGCACCAGTTCTTCAACCATGAGTTAAAGTTCCTGGTGCATGCACTCTCTATCTCCCTTGCCTCTCACAGGTAGTACTTCTGAGAAAGTGACAGTAGCTACTTGCTTGAGACCCTCCCCAGTTTCTAAACTCTTCCTGAACTCCTTTGGCTCCCCATTTGCCAAGTCATTAGTACCTAGGTGGACAATGACATCCAGCTCACCCTCCTGTCTTGCCTTCCCAGTGATCCCCAGTATCTTCCTTCCATCCCTCCATGCCGTGGCACCTGGTAGGCACCTCACCTCCCTGTCCTCCCCCTCCTGTGTTCCTAGCTGGATCCCTCTTATGATGGAGTCTCCCACCAGGATTCGCTTCCTCCTCCTCTGGGGTCCACTGCTTTCCCCACTGAGGTCACCTCCTTGCCTAACCTCCACATCCTTTCCTTCCACTTCTCTGGGTACCTCTATTTGGTTGTCCTCATTTGCCAGTGTGGCATATGAGTTCTTGAGAGGAATAGGATCTGGGATGTGCCTCTGCCTGACTGCTCTAACCCTCCCTGAGCCCACTGTCATCCAAGTGCTCCTCGTTCTCGGCACCCTTGGGGCAGCTGCCTTGGACTGGGTGGTTCCTGGACAGGGTGATGGTACTCCTGACCCCAGTTTACTTCCGCTCTGAGTCTGGCTACCCCATCCCGCAGTCCCGAGAGATGCATGCAGATAGGGCAGCACCTCAGTGTCCAGAAGGTCTGCCTGAATGCTGGCTGCCCCACAGCCACTGCATTGCACCACTCCCCACATTATACTGCAGTTCCACTACTTATCTGCTACTGAAGCTCTCTTAGTTCTCTTTTTATTTATTTACAGTACTAAAATCCTGTAACTGATCCTCAGATATATATTTTTAAGGAAAAGAAACCAATAAATAAATAAATGAGTCAAAAACTTGTCGTGCTGAGGGTGGTCTTCTTCCCCTTATGCCCTCCTACTTCACACCTCCTTACTATACCCTCGTTTAGCTCCTGTCAATCAGATTTATCAGGCATATAATTAAGAGTTGGGGAAGGGGTGAGGGGGCAAAATTTGCAGCAATTAAAGACAGCACAGAATTACACCACCACTATTTTTTAAATTTTCAACAGCCCAAAAACAATTATAAGTAAAGACAACACAGAAAGAAAGTATAGTGTCACTACAAGCCTACAATCTAAGTTTAAAAGAAAAATACCAGTTACCAGTTACTCTGAAGCACTGAATTGAATATGTTTCCTTCCTTCACCTTCTGGCTTCTTCTCAACCCCCAGTCCTAATGATTGTACTCCTACATCTCGCTGGGCCATGATCCTAACCATCACTGCCCAAGGTATGTGCCCCCTCCCCCCTTCTCCAATGCAAACAAATGTAGTAACTAAACCACCCTATTAATAGTAAAGCTAAATCTAAAATAAATGAGGTATACAAAAACCTGGGTATTGCTCAAAGTGCTTCAGTTAGACCATACATATATCAAATAAAGGGACAAATAAAAGGAGCAGCAGAACACCCATGAGGAACAAAGCCCAGGAATCTACAGTCCAAAAATAAATGATTTAAGCTTCAGAGTCTCTGGGATAAACAACATTTTGGCAGTCAAGGAAACGAAGCCACAAGAATCAAAAACTTTACTAGTCCATTCCCAGAGCTTCTTGCAGGCTTACGACTTCAGGCAAATGTTGGAAAAACGAAGCCACTACAGTCCTTTACAGCAAGAAGATCCAGAGCACCATGGAGGAAATACCCACAGTCCAATTTAAAGCACAACTCTACCATCAGTCATGCAGCCCGACACAAAACAAAGGGTATCAAAAAAAAAAAGGGTTGCAAGTCTTAGCTTGAAGTATGTAAGCAAGGGAACATCAAATGGAGACTGAACTAGGAAGAGCTACAAAATCACACCTTCACCCCGTAGCAATTGGAGTTACTTTAGAGCCAGTGAGTCACTGCTTACCACGGAGTCGACATCACTTGATGGAATAACAGAGAGGAGAACCTGCCAAAAGAATAAGGACACCACACCAACAGTTTCTAATGTCCCCATAGGTCGAGCTTAAAATCCTCAAGACAAACAGGGTGGCAATCATTTAAAAAGGTCTGGAAGGAATTTTTTAAGCTCAGCGCTTGCCACCTCCATGGATTCATAACTGGACCATTTCCCCACATGTTGCACTTGTAGGGTGGAAGGATAGCAGATCCAATAGCAGATCCCAGCTTCTATCAGCTTGGATACTAAGGGATGTAGCACTGATCTCCATTGGTGCAAAGAGTAAGGAGGATCTTGTACTAGGCAGATCTTCTTTCCTTCCCACTGAATCTCCTTTATATCCCTAATTTTATCTAAAACATATTGGACCCTATGCACTAAGAGGTAGAGAGCCTATATGCTATGTAATTTAGGTGCATAGCCACCCCTCATCCATTGTGCACCCCATGTGGGATGCACCAAGGGGGTCGCACAGCACCTACACATCTGATCCCTTGGCCACGTGAAAAGCAACATGTCAGGGGCAGGCCAGCACTACACACCATGCACTAAGGTGCATAGTGCTGGCCATGGGGGTGAGTAGGGGGACATAGGGTACACCAGGGAGAACCCTGCCTTAAACCCCCTACATGCCCCTGCACACCCTAGTACACACCGCAGGACAGGGTAAACAGCCAACCAACTCTCTGGGGCCACAGTAAATGGCTGCCCAGCACCACCCACCTGCCCCAGCACATGACAGTGTGTGTGGCAACCCCCCACTAACCCAAACCCCTCACAGGGGCACCGGCACATGGATGCTTCCCCCTCCAATGGCACCGCATGTCCACCCTCCCTGCTCCCGGCGGTACTGTGCTCCCCCTCCTCTGCCACCCAACACACAAAGACAGTAACTGGCTATTCTTACAATCCTTGGGATTTCTTTGCTCTGCATTGCTTTGGTGCCATCGGAGGGCCGGCGATATTATCCTCCTCCCACCTGACACAGCTGCTGGCCCTCGGACATCCATGGGGTGCACTGCCAATGCACACCCCGTTGCATAAGGGATCCACTTTTGGATCCATGCCAGGCACCTGATTGGATGCCCAGTTGGGTCTTTGACTCTGCCTGCACCCATCCTGCATAGACCTGTGCACCAGGGGGTGCCACGGACAGGTGGCCGGCGGTGATGAATGCCACCGGTGCGCACCTGTCCGCAGGTGTGGAGCTCCATGAGTGGGATGCATGCCTCAGGTGCATACTTCCTGCCCCTATGTGCATAGGGGCCATAGTTTGTCCAGAAAATTAAGGAGACAAAAAATGATGTGACGTGGAGGGGATCCTTGCTGAGGGAGCAGACGAAGGGAGTAGTGTGCCTTCTTGATTATGCAGCTAGGGCCATTTGGAGAGGTGCCTGCTTTTGTGCAAATACTATTGCCGTGGAGCCTTCCTCTCCTTCTGGAAGGTTTGGAGCACCCTTCCAGATCTTTGACCTGGTCCTCCATTTTCTTGAGCTGCTGCTGTAGGGTAACTACCTCAGGATCTAAGAGATACCTCCAGTCATCAAGTGAAGAAATACGGGCTTCATTATCACCAGTACGGGGGGGGCTAAAGCATCAAGTGAGGTATGCATACTTTTTAATTCTGAGGTTAAAATCTGTGTAGTTTCTTTAAGCGAACACAGCTCTTCTAGGAATTTGGCCTCCATTAAAGCAGCCTGGGCAGCAGAGTTGCTGGGAGTTCCGGCACCTTGTACTTTAGACCGCTTAGGTGTTTTCTCCTGTTCCGGGTGTGCTAAGCGAATGGCGTCTTCATGTCGGCATCCATTAAGGCGCAAAAGAACACCTAATTGCTCCAAAGGCTGTAGAAGAGTTTCAGACACCCCAGAGTTGTCAGTTTGAAGAAAAAAGGTGGTTTTAAATAGTATTTTTGGTGAAGAAGACAAAGAGCAAAACAGGGCATGTCCACTCAGACAGCCATCACGTGACCTCAGATATAGCATATCCTGTAAGAGTGCACCTGCATGCCCACAGGACAACATGGAGAATGAAATATTATGCGTTGAAATTTTAAGGAAAAGCCAAAAAAAAAAAATTATAGTTGGAGTCTGCTACAGAGCACCAGGCACATCAGCAAGAGAACACCTAGATCTACTTAACTATATAGACAATATGCATCAGAAAGGTGACACAGTCATAGTGAGGGACTTTAACCTACCCGGTATTGACTGGGTAAGCAACATAGCTAGTAATAAACAGGAACAACTTTTTATCAAAACCCTAGAGAACAGTGGACTGGAACAACTAGTGATGCAGCCAACAAGGGATAAAAATATTTTGGACCTAGTAATAACGGACTGGGTAGAATCAAGTAAGAGCATAGACATAATTGAACCCCTTAGCATCAGCAATCATAGTATGCTCATGGTGGAGACAAAAGTTCCATCAAAAACAACAAAGGGACAATCAGAAGCAAGAAATTACAATAAACCCAATTATAGGTCAGTCAGACATGAACTGGAAAAATCAGACTTGGATGAGGCTACTCTGAATGCAGAGCAGTTATGGACTAAGATTAAAAATACATTACTGGAGGATATTTACATACCCAACAAATCTCCTTATAATAAACAAGCATTTGTCAATGCCGAATGGTGGCTTGCTGGCATTGGCATTGGTAGTGAAGGAGTTAGAGAGATGCATAATAGGAATGGCAATGAAGTAGTGAATTGACACCAACCCAACCCCCACCCTGCAGAGACTGACAGGCATTGGGGTGTGCGTTGGGGTCTTTAGGCCCCACGCTCACCCCATTCCATAAGGGAATACGCTGAGATGGGTGCAGTATAGGAGAATGGGGTGAGGTTTGGGGCCGAAGAGTCCAAGGCACACCTCGATGGTAGGGGTGGGGGTGGAATGGCGTGAGCATTACAGCTGACAAGTCACATCCCTGAAGCCTGTCAGTCTCTACAGGGTGGGGCATTATGGTTGGAAACCTTAATGCCTTGGGTGTTTGTTGGTATTTTCACTCCAAATTTTCAACACAGGCTTTTTGTGACCCCACCTCATGAACAGTGGCACTATCAGTTTGTTAGCCGAAAGGTGATTTTGCACAGCGACTGCGCCACTTGGCACCACAGGTGCAAAAACACATTTTGGGCAGGATGTGAAAAATTATAGCTGTACTGTTCATGAAGAGGTGTAAAAAAATGGCAATGTTGAAAATCTGGAGTGAAAAGAAGAAAAATTGGAAAGGTCACGAGCGTGCGTAAAAACTACGCACTGCATGCCCATCACACAATTATTTGAGGGATTGTTTTAATCAAATTTTCAACATAGGCATTTTGGGACCTCCACTCATAATAGTATCACTGTGATTTTGTTAATGTGTCCCCAATATTGATTCCCCACGGCGACCACGCCATTGTGAGCCACATGTACGAAACCACATTTTGGGCAGGATGTGAAAAATGACAGCTGTAATCTACATAAGGAGGTGTGAAAAAATGGCAATGTTGAAATCTGGAGTGAAAATATTAAAAACTGTTGAAGTGACGAGCGTGTGTGGAAACTGCACAATGCATGCACATAACACAGTCATTTTTTTGGAATTTTTTCACCAAATTTGCAAGATAGGCTTTTTGGGGCACCACCTCATGAACAGTGGCAATGCCATTTCATTAATCAATCCCAAAAGATAATTCTGCACAGTGACTGAAAAATGACCTTTCGGGACTGAATTACAAGATGGCAGTGTATGTGTTCATGAGGTGGAGTCCCAAGGACCTCATACTGAAAATTTGGAGCCAAATTTCAAAACAATGGCTGAGATATGCACCTAAGTTGACCCCCCCATTTATGCCATTATACAGTTTACCAGTATTTCTTCAGTTTGCAGTCAGCTTTGAAGAGTGCAGACGTGTTTCCGCTTCACCAAAGATCGCAGTGCTGACCTCCGGAGGTAAGTATGGGGTGAGGGGGAGTGAGGGGTGTGTGGGGAGGTGGGGTACACAGAGTTTGGGTACATGTTGGGGAAGGGGAGGTGCCATGGACAATAGACAGTTTTCTTTGTTTCAGGTACAAAATAATTAAAAAAACAACTGGACCTCATTGGACTATGTTCCTTATTTACAGGTGAATTATAACAAATGTTGGGCACTCTGGGGTGGGCTCCCAGTGTGCCCTATGACTTTTGGGGTGGGCCTGAGGCTGATGTTGGCAACACTGGAGTGGGCTCCCAGTGTGTCAGAAGAGGGAGGTAATAATCCCTCTTTACAAGACACTGGTTAGACCCCATCTGGAGTACTGTTTGCAGTATTGGAGGCCACACCTTCACAAGGACATTAACCAAATTGAGGCAGTCCAGAGAAGGGCAACCAAAATGGTGCAGGGACTGCATCAGAAAATGTATGAGGACAGATTAACTGAGCTCAATATGTATACCCTACAGCAAAGGAGGGAGAGAGGTGATATTTATTTATTTATTTAACAGAGTTTAGGATTACAACCTTTGAGTCAGGGACTCATTTGCAAAGGCTCCACAACAGAAAAAACAAACATAAACACTTAATACATATAGACTTAGAATGGCAGCTAAAGGTTACATTTTTTTTTTAGTTATACAATATTGCAGAATCAAGATCAGCTATACATTGCATTGAACATGTTACAGACAGCTGTATTTTACAGTTTTCAAGAGAACAATAAGTTTGCTGATAGAGGGAGGGAGGGAGTAACAGGTTTGATATTTACAGCTCAGTAGAGAATTAGATAAATATCTTGTGAGTGCAGCCAAAGGAGACATTGTTAATAGGTAATGTTTGGTAGTCCTATCGGTAGGAGCTCAGTGGCAGGGTAGTCCCATCAGATGATAGATAGATGACCCAGCACTAGCTGGTACATTGGCAGCGCCATGATGCGAGAATGTGCTCTTTGAGGGCTGACTTGAAAGGCCCTAATTTGGAGATGAAGGAGACATCAGAGGGGAGTTCATTGTACCAGGCTGGGGCCCTGTGTGGGAATGACCTTTGGGCTAAGGAGGCTCTAACCCTTTGGATGGACCACACCTGTTGGTTGGCAATGCGGGTGTTCACTGAGGTGTGGGATGATAGGAGAAAGAGGCAGAACCCCTAAGGGGGTAAGCCCCAGGTGAATTTTCTTTGTGAGGAGACATATTTGATAAAACAGTCTTTCATCTAGGGTGAAGAGATTTGTCAGGGCATATAGGGTACAGGTATGGGTACACTTGTCTGCCCTGGAGAGGAGTCTGCATGCTTTGTTTATGACAAGGTGGATTTTGTTAAGGGCTGTGTGGTCAGCAGCCAAGTAGTCAGTGAGCCCATAATCAACTAGGGAGAGGACTGAGGAGATGACAGCCAGATTAAGGGCTTCCGGAGGTAGGCAATATTTGTGCCAATACAATAGGCCTATATGGACATTTACGGCTGATGACAGAGTGTCAATGTGTGAATGGAAGGAGAGGCTAGAATCAAATATAAGACCCAAGTATTTATATGTATGGACCTGTTCTAGAGGAAGGAGAGAGTGGGAGAAGATCGTTAGCTGCGCATTCTTGGCCTTATTCTGTCAGTGGGCAAAGAGCATGGTCTTTGTCTTTTTTACATTGACCACAAGTCTTTGGTCTATGAACCAGTTTTCAATCTGTTTAAATGCATGTTGGAGGGAGGACTGCAATACTGTGGGATCTGGGTGTGAGACAAAAGAACTGCATTGTCCGCATAGAGTAGTAGGTTGCTGGAGCAGGAATTGGGCAAGGTGTTTCAGTAGATGCTGAATAATAGAGGGCCGAGGATGGAGCCCTGGGGAACTCCAGAGCAGACTGGCAGGGTGGTTGAGAGGGTGTAGTTTATTTTGACACATTGTGATGTAGCTGTGAGGTAACTGGTAAACCAAGAGACTAGTCCTTGGGACGGACCTATGTGGCAGAGTGTGCTTAAGAGTAAGGGGTGGGAGACTGTATCAAAGATCTTTGACAGGTCGATGAAGACAGCTCCATCTAGGTGTTTTCTATCCTGGGCAGACTGAATAAAATTAGATAACTCAGTGAGAACCATAGTTGTACTGTGCCCGGATCTGAAGCCATGCTGCTCCCTGCAAAGTAGGTTATGAGCAAGCAGGTACTCAGTGAGTTGGGTGGCTATAATTTTTTTGAGGGCTTTCGAAAGAGCTTGGGAGAATGGATATGGGATGGTAGTTATTGGGGGAGATGCTGTCACCACTCTTCAGTATTGGGGTGACTGTGGCAGTCTTCCAGGATGTGGGGAACTGACCCAGATTTAGGGAGTGGTTAATGAGGTCAGTCAGTGGGAAGAGGACTGTATCTAGTACTAGATGTAGGATTCTCATATCAAAAGAATCTTTGCAATAGCAAGAGTCGCTGAGTGCTTTAATGAGCTAAGGCCTTGCCTCATTCATAGAGATCACCCTGAGATGGAAGGGGGGATGCTGGGTGTTAGGGGGTGGGGTTGCAGGAGTGGGGTCGAAGAAGTTATTTGGGAGTACTGCACTAAGGTCAGAGAATGATGAGTTGAGGCAGTTGGTGATGGCCATCGGGTCGGTGGTAGGGATATTGCTTACAGTTAGTGGGGGAGGCTGGGATTTGCCATTGAGTTTCTTGATATTGTCCCAGAACAACCGAGCATTCCCCCAGGAGGAGGCAAGGGTCATTTTGCAATAGCCTGATTTGGTCTGTTTAATGGCCCAAGTGCATCTGTTATGAGCCGCTTTATAGGCTTGCCTGTCCGCCCGCAAGCTGGATGCGACTGCTTGATATGATATGATGTGATATGATATGATATGATATGATCGAAACATTCAAACACCTTAAGGGCATTAACAAGGTAAAAGAGTCTAACATGTTTCAATATAAGAAAAATAGCAGGACAAGAGGACACAGCTTGAGATTAGAGGGAGGCCAATTAAGGGGCAATGTGAGGAAGTTCTTTTTCACAGAAAGGGTTGTGGATGCATGGAACGGCCTACCTCAGGAAATGGTGGATATGAATATAGTGCAGGGCTTCAAACAGACATGGGACAGGCATAAGGGAGCAATACAGATGAGTATAAATAGATAGGCCATTGACAGAGCAAAGGCCAATGGCACATTCATAAGGTAGAAAAAGAAATGGACAGACTGGATGGGCCTTGCGGTCCTTATCTGCCATCAACTTCTATGTTTCTATGTTTCTACAATGGGGCTTATTGATCTGGTGCACCAAAGTGCAGAGAATTGAAAGGCTGACTCAGGCAGCAGTTCCTCCGAGCAGCCAACAGTCACTGATCTCAAAAGAGAGGCAACAGATGCATGCGGGAGTCCAGTATCTGGGGACAGAAAGAGTGGGAGAGACATTTGAATAACGTAAGGAAAGAGGTGACTATACATCTTTTTTCCTTCTTGAAGCCAAAATAAGCTAAAGCACAAACTTCTTACTCTGGGTCTCACTAGCAACCAGTCTGGGGCAACTGGTTTATAGTGCTCACTGGAAAACGTTTTTAAAACTCACAAACAATTTTGCTGTCTACTGTACACATCCCTATAAGTCACAGAGATGTATGGAATTTGGCATTTTATGCTGGAGCAGAACAGATTCAATTATTCACTTAATTTTATTCAGTTACACTAGCCGGACATGCTGACACTGGGATTGCTCCCCCATATGTCAGCTTCCTTTGGGATTTAGTGGCGGCATCTTCACCTTCATGTTTGATGAAATATTTCACCAGGAAAGGCACGTCGGAGGTGTGTCATTGTGCCGTTTGCATGACGAGCTTGTCTCTGATTGCAGCAGCACTTTTCTTACAAGTTTTATCCACTTTACATAATGTGTGTGTGTCAGCGCTAGCATGATGGCTAATTGGTGAATGAGGGACACACCTACTAAAGCGTGCCCTGCATTCACCAACACTGACACACCTCTGAAATGTGCTACTAGCACAAGATGTTGCTTGAGTGTGCATGCAAGCCAGCATTAAAAGGCAAGGTCCCAACATGGTACACACACAAAATTAGAAAACAACTGGCTAGCCAGCCCAGTGGCACTGAGGGTTGAGACACTGGATGGCACACTTCATGACATGCCAGCATCCCGGGTTTGAGAACAAACTCAGGTCACTTGGGGGCTGGCGGGGAGGAGATCAAGTGTCAGTAGATAGTGATCCTTTCTTGGGGGGGGACAATGCAGGGCGCTGCTTGGCTGGCACCCAGCAGCAGCTGGTTGTCAGTGCATGCAATCTGCCAGAATGGGAAGGGCCCCACATCCAGGGCACAATGCTGCAGCTATGGAGGCGTAATTCAGCTGCTTCGCACATTGCACATTTGTGGGGCCCAGGGAGAGAAAATGGTGAAAATGGTGCTAGCTGGCTCCATGATGGCCCAGCCATCCGGGACCAGAGAACGAGCCCTCCCAGAAGGGCAGGAGTCATCTGTCAACTCCGTGTTGGCAGAAAAAATGTAAATTAAAAAAAAGAAAACAACTAGCTATTAAGAAAAGGGTCTGTAAAGCTATGAGGAAGGACAACAGTGAATACAATGTGTACTTCTAGAAAAAATAATTAAACAGGAGTAACAGAAGAGGAGTTGCTGGCAGTCATTAGGAAAGAAAGAGACTTGGGCATCATCATCACCGATGACCTGAAATCATCCAAGCAGACCACTAAAGCAGTAGGTAAGGCTAGAGGGATCTTGGGTTGTATTAGTATGGGTATCACAAGTTGGAAGAGGGAGGTAATAATCCCTCTTTACAAGACACTGGTTAGGCCCCATCTGGAGTACTGCATGCAGTACTGGAGGACACACCTTCACAAGGACATTAATCAAATTGAGGCAGTCCAAAGAAGGGCAACCAAAATGGTGCAGGGACTGCATCAGAAAATGTACGAGGACAGATTAATGGAGCTCAATATGTATACCCTAGAGCAAAGGAGGGAGAGAGGTGGTATGATCAAAACATTCAAACACCTTAAGGTCATTAACAAGGTGAAAGAGTCTTAACATGTTTCAATATAAGAACAACAGCAGGGCAAGAGGACACAGTATGAAATTAGAGGCAGGCCGATTAAGGAGTAATGTGAGGAAGTTATTTTTCACAGAAAGGGTGGTGGATGCATGGAACAGCCTACCTCAGGAAGTGGTGACTATGAATACAGTGCGGGGCTTCAAACAGGCATGGGATAGGCATAAGGGAGCAATACAGATGAGTATGAATAGATAGACCATTGACAGACCAAAGGCCAATGGCGCATTCATAAGGTAGAAAAAGAAACGGGCAGACTGGATGGGCCTTGCAGTCCTTATCTGCCGTCAACTTCTATGTTTCTAAGAGTATGGTAAAGAGGGAAAAGAGGTCACTTGAATTTAAATTGGCCCACATGAAAGATAATGGCAAGGCATGTTATGCCTAAATTAACAACAAAACGAAGGATAGAATGGTGGGTCCAATAAGATCAGGTAGTGAAGACATAACTGACCCTACATTACAGGCCAAGCATTTTAATAGCTATTTCTGCTCAGTTTACCCCAAGCGGGGGGGGGGGGTCTTACACCTACTACTAAAAGTTAAGAATACCCAAATATCGAAGGGAACAGCGATATCAGAATTACCAAAGAGGAGGTAATGTCTAGACTGGAAATCTTAGATTCTGCAAAATTGGCAGGCAAAGATAGACTTCACCCCAGATTATTAAAGGAAACCAGGGCATGGCTGGCAGATCCATTACTAAAATTGTTCAGCATGTCACTTGATAGGGGGGAGGTAACAGGGGACTGGAGAACAGTGACTGTTGTATCAATTTACAAGAAGGGTGATAAAGGAAATATGTCAAATTATAGACCTATAAGTCTGACCTCAGTGCTCAGGAAAGTCATGGAGTCTATTCTGAAGGATAAAATAAAGGGAATGCATAGGTACATCTTTTGAAGAACCTACGCAACATGGTTTTAAAACGCAAAGATCCTGTTTAACAAACGCATTGGTTTTCTGTGAAGCAGTGAGCAACTCACTGGATCAAAATATGCCAGTAGATGTGCTCTTCTTGATTTCCAAAAAGCATCTGACAAGGTACCCCACAACCTCTTGGTAAAGAAATTAGTACATGGGGGAGTTAATATTAAACTAACAAACTGGATAAGAACTTGCCTTACGGGCAGAAACCAGAGGGTGAGAATATGTGGAACTATATCCGGACTGGGTAATGTGACAAGTAGAGTTCCCCATTGCTCAGTCCTCGGACTGGCCCCTTTTTTCAATGTTTGTAGCAGATATGAATATAGACGGAGAAAACTGGATAACTGTCAACTAAATTAGCGGATGATGTCAAGCTGGGGGCTGTAGTTAGTACAAATGATTAGGTTATAGAATTAAACAGGGACCTACAGAAGTTGGTGGACTGGGCCAGCACTAACAGCATGACTTTCAATATCAACAAGTGTATTGTAATGCATCTGGTTCATAACAACAACCACAGTTACACAATTAATGGTATAACCTTGAGAAAGCGGGAAAAAGAAAAAGACCTGAGAATCGTAATAGACGACCATCTGAACTTTAGTGCTCACTGCAGTGAGGTGGTCAAAAAGAACAAATAGGATCCTGAGTTGAATAAAAAAGCTTTTGTTTCAAGACATAGCAGTTGTATATTAACCCTTTATTGAGCTTCTATAAGACCTCACCTTAATTATAACCCTTCATTATGGAATCCTTACCTACATAGAGACATAGTAAATCTGAAGAAGGTCCAATGTAGAACTACGAAAATGATATCAGGGAACAGTAATACCCCATACAAGGCAAGGCTATAGGAACTTGGCCGTTACTCATTGGAAACCAAGAGACTGAGAGGGGTCCTTCTGGAAATATTTAAAATAATTAAGGACAATTAACTATCAATAACAGGG
Organism: Neoceratodus forsteri; assembly: GCA_016271365.2. NCBI lineage: Eukaryota > Metazoa > Chordata > Ceratodontiformes > Ceratodontidae > Neoceratodus > Neoceratodus forsteri. Next base: position 49,150,030 of record JADMNL010000024.1, on the reverse strand, counting down.
ATATTAACTTAAGGAGTCACAAACATCAACTCAAATTGACATTCCTGAGGAAGAACGTTAAAAGAAACTACTTCACACAGAGGGTGGTGTCAGTGTGGAATAGTATCCCAAAGGAAATCACTGAGGTAGACTCCTTCACAAATTATAAGAATAGAATGGATGAGTACTTATTAGGCACTAGCAGGGTTAAGCATGCCTACTAATGCAGAGGACAGATAACATGGGCTAATGCCTTCTTCTGTCTTGGTAACCAGGTATTAAACCCCTCTTGACTGCATCACAACAATACCATAACAATGGGAGCTGACCTGGGTATGTGCGGATGTGAAGTAGCCACTCAGAATGAATGGCCATGGCAGTGAGAGATGGCCCTTAGGGAGAGCGGCACTATGGGTATACAAGAAAAAGTAAGGACTATCATCAAGTTTTTGCCCATACACTATATAAAAAATAATGACTACTTTATGGATAATACCCATGCAGAAATCACCTCTTGTGGTTGCCAGGACAACAATAAACCTCTCAAGCTGTGCTCTCGAGGTTTACTATGTTGTCCTAGCAACCACTTGAGGTGATTACAGCACAGTTATTAACCAAAAAGTAGTCAATATCCTCTATGCTATGTAATGACATAAAGAAATTGTCACCGGTGCAACAAACATATGGACTTAAATCATTTCATAAAATCGTCGCCTTTTTTGCACCTAAAAGTGTGCATTATTTCTACATCACAATGTGTGCAAGGTATGTATGCAATAACTACTATATATTACATGACATATAATGTCATAATAAAAGTTGCTTGGTGTTTCTGACATATGCCTAAGTTGTTAGTTATGCAACACTTAGAAAAGAATGTGTGTGTGCCTCAGGGGAAGCCCTGAAGCCTGCTAATCACTGAGCCTCCCATAGCTTAGGGGTTAGAGCACTAGCACAGTATGCCAGGGGCCTGGGTTCAAGTCCCAGGGGGAGTCACACTTTTCCTTTCACATTTCCTCCTTGATGACATCTCATGTTAAATGAAGTCAGTGGCAATGAGTTTCTCATAGTAGTAAGTAAGCACTACTCCATGACAAAGTGTGGGTTATGTTAACAATAACACACAACAGGGCATGCAGTTATTAGATAATTATTACATGCCCCTCACTCTGTAAATTGGAGACATCGGGCATTAGCTGAGTGCCCTTATACCATGAGGTGGGGGGAGCATGCTAATTACCCAGTAACCACAAACCATGGATTATGCTATTGCATTTATAAAATGGCACCAAAATAATAAAAAGAAAACAGAAAGCTAAATAAATCTTAATATTAAAAATAAATAAATCATCATTGGTAGATTGGTTATCACACCAAACAACTGGGTTTGCCCCATTAAAGATGTCAGATTGGCTGACATGTAAGTCACTCATGTTACTAGTTGAATCTTTTTTATTTTTCCAACTATCACAGTCAGTGAGTGTTCAGAAGCAGTGTAGTGATAGTTCTATGCAGTTAGGTCAGCCTAGATAGCAAGTTCAAAGACATACAAGGCCCTTTCCAAACCCCTGTGGTTACTGGTCAATTACCACACAGGTCTGGACAGCTGTTGGCCAATCAGATCCTGGAGGTTTGTTGCACGTTTTATAAGATGGGATTTACCCACACCTGGTGTGGTTTGGTTATGAGGCCACATGTCACTGTAGGCACAGCAGAAAGTGGGTCAATCCCAGCATAACCCACATCCTGGAAGTGGTTTACTGTGATTATACAAAGCAATACAGCTAAATAATAATTTGTCTTTATAATGGTAGACCCAACCACCCCCCCCCGAGATGTAGATGGACATGGATGTTAATACTCTATCAAACATAATGTATGAATGTCCATATACAGACAAGCACGTGTCTTCAACTTGAAGTTTCTGAGGCAACCAATGAATCTCTCAGATTTTGTTCTCAATATTCCTGGTTGCCATAGGATTCAGAACCTCTTGATGCAGAGACAGTATTGTTGTGAATGGCTACCCATACATCATCCCCGACAGACATGATGTATCCACTTATCAGACATAATAATGAAACAGTCGCTACCATGAGCCACGTGTCCCATTGTTGGCTGGTTCAAAAAAACAGTTTGTGTGCATTAGCATTTTATTTTTATGTACTGTTTATTGTAGTATATTATATTATATTAGTCTGCTTCTGTTGGCTTGCAATCCAACATTTTCGGTGACTGCAGTAAATGCCACTATTATTATCATCATCAGATAATGTCATCTTGCAAGGCTATAGAATTGGTATGATATAGTCTATAATAATGAGGCAAAAAGTATACTGTAAAAAACTGTATTTTTAAAATCGTAATTTGAGACCAGCCCAAATAAGTGTATGTGGTGATTTGCATATGCAGCCCATGATGCTTTGCATTGTGTGAGCATGTGTGATTTTGTATTTTCTTGAAACTTGGCTTCCCAGCCAAATGCCCTTTGGGGTAACCCTTGCCTCAGTGTTTGCGCACAGAGGTTCTTTGTCTTTTAAATAGTTTTTTT